>OX031069.1:10750667-12125667 GCA_943736015.1 Tridacna crocea | reverse complement strand
TTTTGTCGTCTGCAAATGCTTTCGATTTAGATAAGCCTAAAATACTGTCGTTTTGTAATGAGTTAACATAGCATGAAAGGAAGGAAGGAAGGAAGGAAGGAAGGATCCGTCCGGGTCAGTATATGGCTTTGAAAACATTGAATAAACAAGCCATTACTTTTTTTTATTCTATTTTAAGACCTATCAGAATCGATATCTATTCGAACCCACCTGGTCGCGTGCGCATCTATGTCAAGTTCTTAGAATATAGGTCGAGAGTAAACTCAAGAGTTTGAATTTGCGTTTATTTATCGTCGCCATCGGTTACCCATATGCCGGCGACCCTCCCCCCACCCCCTGAAGACTGTTAACTACATGTAGTATTGTTACGGGGGATAAGTGCAGATGCAGTACGAAACCCATCTTATATGTAAGTTTCGCCTGGTTCTATAACGTGCTCCGTGTATAGCACCGTCACACGGGACCTCGGTTTAACGTCTCACCCGAAAGACTATTAGTAATTTTAGGTGGTCTGTCGTGGGGATCGAACCCACACCCTCATGTTCACGAATCCCACGCTCTACCAACTGAGCTTTGCGGGCTGGTCAACTCGAGACATTTTACTGTTGTGATAAAATATAACTTTTATAGGGCAAGTTCATCTGAAACTCTCGTGTTTCAGATGAACTTGGCCTATAAAAGCTATATTGTATCACACCAACAAAATGTCTTATACATTGCAAATAGAGTGAAAATCCCTTTCACCCACAGCTCCTCTTTCTTTGCAAGATATTTTCTGTCCAGAAATACTTATATGTCTCTTTGTCTCCTCATTAAATCTGTAGAAAAATAGTACTTTGACTCAAATCGAAAAATACCAAGACAACTAGCCTTCTTATGGAAAATCACAGTGGACCGGTGTAATGCAGAGAAATGACCCTCTCTAACAGAATAACTCGGGTCGTTATTCTACGTAGAGAAATGACCCCAGAAGTCATTTCTATACGAGGAATAATGACCCGGGTCATTCCTTTACGTAGAGAAATGATCCATGGGTCATTTTGTATGGGAGGGTCATTTCTCTGCATTACACCTGCAGGACCATAATCGGTTGCAGATCATACTTCTTTGATAACAAAAAAGTAGTGATAGCAAATAAGTAGTCCGGCCCAGTGTATTTATTTGAGATTTCTGGAGACAAACTTGAAAAAAAAATAGACGGAAGAACTATATGGATCTACTTTTTCTTCCATCTAACCTTAAAGAACAGAGCAATTAAAGAGCTTATCATGACAATTTTAACAGGATGACTTTTGGCTAGTCTCGACTCGGAAGGGATAACACAATATCACCTATGGATGGTATCAGACCTGTGTTTTTTTATCTAATTGAAATAAGTACGAAACTGATCATATTTGAAGCTTCGCATACTGCTACTGCTTGATGGCAAAAATATGGCTTGTCCGTCTGTTACTCTGAAAACTACCATCTTAGGCCTGCAAAAAAAAAAAAATGCAAAAAAAACCCCATGTCAACCGGTTGCTTTTTTTCGCTAGTTTCCAGCCAACACATGTACCCTAGATTTTGTGCTCTCAGGAGCACCTGTTCACCGCCATGACCTCACGTTTTTGTTCCTCCATTTATACAAAGTCTAGTCCTGTCAGTGCACAATAAAAAACACATATATGAGTAAGTGGTCCCCCCCCCTCCCCAAATTTCCCAAATTTCAAACACGTCTAAATTATTTACCTGGCAAGCCACCGCGGCTCCATGAAACAATGCAACAAAAGTGCTACTCCAAAATTTCATATAGGACTACTTTTGATACTACGACCCGGAAGCAATCTCGCAGTGGTGAGACACCGGATGTTTCTGATCTAAACTTCTACCTAGAAGACCGACCAATCAGGAAAAGCCAATGCTTTAACATTCCTTCTTTCTGCCATGCAGTGGACCATATTAATGCTTTTCCAATTGTTGTCCAGTCATCTGCTTAACCCTTTTCCAGATGACAAAATTTTAGACTGGTCCAAATTGAAAGCACTTGCAGACTACAAAATTGATGTTACTCAAAAAGCAAAATTTGTTTCCAGCATGGAAGAAAATATTGTGGTTACAAGCATTTTCTCCTTTTTCCACAATGTTTTCAAAAGGTGTCTCTCTCAGGGCCGTAAAAATCAGGGATTGTTTGGTAAGGGGTTATGGTTATGGCAAATCAGCCTGTGTATACAGTCTGTGCGGGCTGACCTCGGTCGAAACTTTCGGTTCTTGGTAAATTTCTGCATGTCAAAGGCACACTCTACTTCATGCTTTAGACATTCTTTATTGTTAACAAAAAGATTCATGTGGTGCAATTACCTGTTCTGCAAAAAGCATTACGAAAAGGGATGAAGCCCTTTTTTACCCAGCGTCCCGATCAAGTTCTTATAGTGAATTATTAATGTTGTTCCCTGTCAAGCAAGGTGACCCCTATTGAACGTTATAAACAACCCACATCCGCTTGAGTTTACGAGTAAAGTTTTCCTACTTTCCTGTGAATAAATCGACATTTTTTCCCCAACGTAGATGTAATTTCTGTGTTAATTTAAAAAAAAAAAAAGCCATCTGATCGGCTGATACGTCCTGTCTCCGCCAATCAGATTGCTATTCTGTTTCCGCCAATTAAATGGCATGTCTATCTCGGCTAATCAGGAAGCTTGTCTCAGTGTTCATAAGAACTACAGAGAATAGCTGTTGAACCGAACTCTGCCGGATAGTTTTCACAGCCGAGATCAAACAGTGGCTGACAGGACTTGAAACCCCTGCATGCGGGTTGGAACCTAGGCCCACAGCTCGACAAATTTCTTTCATTCAGACAGAATTTCCCCCTCTTACCGCTAATCATTACTTCGACGATGATTATGTGGGAAAACAGCCGATGACTTTGGAAGAACGTTGCGCAAAATACTGGGAGGCCTAAACTGCCGAACGTCAAACAAAGACGGCTGGGCGCATTGGCCGCTACGACATAGCTGAAATCATGCTATAAATGAAACACCATCCCTAATAAAACCAAATTTTGAGCTGGAACTTAACAAGGATAAAACCGTTTGGTTTATACATTTTGTTTTTAGTGCTTCCTGGTTAACTCATAACCAGACGACAAAATTTACGACTTGTATAGATTGAACACATTTGCAGATGACAAATTTAATGTGACTTAAGTTTGAAGATTATTCGGGGAAGAAAAAAGGTAGAAAACAATGTGGGAAAGGGAGAAAATGCTGGTTACCAGCATTTTCTCCCTTTCCCACAATGTTTTCGGAGGGCTTCTTTTTCAGGGTCGTCAAAAGTTGGCATTGCGTGGTAATGTGTTAAAAAAAAAAGTATGAGCCACTTCTGTAGAGGTAGAGTGTGTCGACCTCCTAAATTCTAAATTCCGGGTTCAAATCCCGTTATAGAGCGATGCAAACCTGAGCGAAGGTCAGGACGTTGTGCAAGGTTTCCAGGAAAAATCATCCCAATCCTGAAATGAAATGTTCAAGCCGATATTACAAACTAAAATTTTGTTAGTTTAGTTTAGTTTAAACATATTTATTTTACATCGATTGAGAAACAAGTTCTTACAACTTATACTAACCTCCCTCGATTCTGCTTCCTGGAAACTACACCAGTACACGCGCCGAATGTGTGGGCCTATGAAAAATCCCGCTCCCGGGTATCGAACTCGGGACCTTTAGGTTATGAGGCCGACGCTCTACCTCACGACCACGGAATTTTGTTGTTTAATCCTTTACCACACAATCCCGAGTTTTAATACCCCCGAGAAAGAAGCCTTTTGAAAACATTGTGGGAAAAGGAGAAAATCCTGGTAATCAACATTTTCTCCTTTTCTCACATTGTTTTCTACCCTTTCCTAATTAAATCTCAATTTTTCAATCACATTCATTTTGTAGTCTGCAAATGCTTTCAATTTGGACAAGTCTAAAATTTTGTCGTTTGGTAAAGAGTTAACTCTTTACCAAATGACAAGAAATTAGACTTCAACGGTCCTAATTCAAAAGGTTTGCAGACGACAAACTAAATGTAACTGTCAGGATGATTTTTGTTTTATGTACATGTGTAATTGTAAGGATGATTTTTGTTTTTGATTGGGAAGAAAACTTTGTTGGAAAAGGAGAAAATGCTGGTCACCAGCATTTTCTCCTTTTCCCACAATGTTTTCAAAAGCATTCTCCTACAGGGTTAGTTAAAACTCAGGATTGTGTGGTAATGGGTTAATTAACTCTTTACCAAACAATCCCTACTTTTAACGACCCTGAGAAAGAGGCCTTTTGAAAACATTGTACGAAAAAGGAGAAAATGCTGGTTACCAGCATTTTCTCCTTTTCCCACAATGTTTTCTACTCTTCCCAAAACAAATTTCAATTTTTGAGCCACGTTTATTTTGTCGTCTGCAAATGCTTTCAATTTGAAACCAGTCTTAACATTTTGTCATCTGGTAAAGAGTTAAAAGATTTTTCTTTTTTTTTTGGGGGGGGGGGGGGGGGTGGTAAAGATATCTCCTTAATGGCTTAATGGACCGTCTGTGCATTCTAATCTTGCAATTTACACGGTCCGCAAAACATCCCCGAGTCGCGCTTCGCAGCCAAAGTGATAAACTGCTGATTAATGAAAAGAAAATTTCCACTCAGTTGTAAAGACCCAGCTGGATCTATTTCAATTTAACCCATTACCACACAATCCCTACTTTTGACGCCAATGAGAAAGAAGCCTTTAGAAAACATTGAGGAAAAAGGAGAAAATGCTGGTAACCAGCATTTTCTCCTTTCTCCACAATGTTTTCTACCCTTTCCAAGTTAAATTTCGATTCTTCAGTCACATTTATTTTGTTGTCTGCAAATGCTTTCAATTTGAACCAGTCTAAAATTTTGTTGTGTGGTAAAGAGTTAAACGTCGGAAAGATGCAAGCATGCGAAGATACTCGAACCATTCTGCTATGGTTGCCGAGGTGAAACAATGCGGATCTGTGAGTCTGGACGCATCCGTGTTCGCTGAAACCTGACATAAAAATTAGCCAATAAAATTGAAGATGTAATCTAAACAATTACGTCAAACCGTCGCACCTTGTTTAGACAAAAAAATAACCTCCCGCTCATCCCCCAAAACCATGATTCATTACTTTTTGTCTTTATTTTTCCCTGTTTTTTTTTGTTCGCATTTCTTGACACATAAAATCTATCTATCTATCTATCTATCTATCTATCTATCTATCTATCTATGTGTCCGTCCGGCCGTCCGTCCGTCCATCATCTTTTTTTGTTTATATATTAGTTATGAAAGACATGATGAATCCCCTGAAACCATACATATGGATGCCTCGCCACGCTCGCATAAAAGGAGAGACGGATATGCTAAAATTTGGAGACACTTGCAGACGAAAGTTCTGCTCTAAGGAAATTATTAATAATGGTCTTGAAAGGGTAAAATAAGATAATGTGGAAAAAATAAAGAAAATGCTGGTATCCAGCATTTTCTCTGTTTTTTTCCTACAATGTTTTCAAACGCTTATAGATCGTTTAATCACGGCATTGTCTCTTATAAGACGATAATTTCGTGTTTTTCTTTTTCGCCAATTTCGCGATCTGTCACATGTTGGTGCACAAAAGCACATTTTGGTCATGCCCTGGTAAAAAGAGGGCTACACGCTTATTACACAAAACAAGTAATTCCATAATTACGAATCAATCAAATCCACTCTATTAACCCTTTCCCAAACGGAAAACTTTGGACCAGACCAAATTCAAAGCATTTTGCAGATTACAAATTAACAGTTGCTAAAAAGATGATTTTTCTATATGATTGGGTAGAAAACATTGTGGGAAAAGGAGAAAATGCTGGTTACCAGCATTTTCTCCTTTTCCCACAATGTTTTCAAAGGCTTCTATTCCTGACCCGTAAAAACCAGGGATTGTTTGGGAAAGGGTTAAACAACCGATTGAACCCTGAGGTAGAAGACTCCTTCGACACGCAGAAAATTTGATGATAGCGAAAAGTTTCGGCCCATATCAGCCTGCGCGGACTGCGCAGGCTGATATGGGTCGATACTTTTCGCAAATGCATTAAATCCCCTTTTCATAGAGCATGGTTAATTTTCAGGCTGAATTTGCGCTATCCGCTGAAAGCTATCATTTTGGTACACTTTAAATAACCGTGTTTGAGGTTTGAAATAGGGTTTTCAAGGTCTTATTAAGTTTTAACCATTAAACCAACAACAGTTTTGTTTTTTTTTTTTGTTATTTCGGACAGTGTGGATTAAGATCAGATAGCACAGTACGTGCAAAGTAGTCTGATCTTAGATCTACATCGTCTAATACTTTTTTTAACAAACATAAAATAGCATTACAACAACTCTGTTCTATCACTTTATGCCTATTTCATTGATTCAGTGTATCAATTCTTTATTAGACGACACAATTCGAATTGATTGAATGATTAATTGTTTAGTACTTAACGCCGTTTCCAACATTATTTTAGTTATATCGAAGGGTGAGTTCACGTATTAATGCATTCCGAGAGATTCCTTCACCAGTACTCTGCAAAATATTCTTTCCAAGCCACTGGCTGCTTTCCCACTCAACCATCGTCGAGATAATGGTCAGCTATGAGAGAGGAACAAATCCGGCTGCAATGACTTTCATCAATATTTGGAAAGGAAATGGCCGGACTGGGCATCGAACCAGAGTCCTCCTTTTGTCAAGTCTTGGACGCTACAACTGAGCTACCGGGGCTCAGTAAGACACAATTTAAAGACCCAGTGGCCGCTAGAACTAAACTATGTTCGTGTTAAAATTAATTCAAATTTAAAATGATACGGTTTTACGGTGAGTAAATTATTGTGAAAATGACAATCTGCTACCGTGCAGTTGGCCTAAGTGTTAATTGCTGGTAGAAAAAAAAGACTTTTGAGTTTTTACCAAACGACAAAGTTTTAGACTGGTCCAAATTTGAAGCATTTGCAGACGACAAAATGAACATGATTAAAGAATTCAAATTTGTTTTAGGAAAGTAAGAAAACATTGTGGAAAAAGGAGAAAATGCTGGTTACCAGCATTTTCTCCTTTTTCCACAATGTTTTGAATAGGCTTCTTCCACATGGGTGTTAAAAGTCGGGATTGAGTGGTAAAGGGTTAAACTAGGTAAAAAGTTGTAAGGTCACTCTATCTTACTTTCAATATTTATCTGGTTTTAGAATGAATTTTTGTACCAGAGACCGACACTTGGACCGATCGTACAAAAGCATATCGTCTTCTTCAAGATAATTTCTAAACGTTTTAAAATCGTTTAGATTTAGATACATTTTAAAACAAGCATTGTGCACTTTTGGCAGCCACTGTGCCTTACAGACCCGTCCAAGATATTTTACATCCACAAAAAAGAAAAAGATTCACAGAAGGTACTTTAAATTTTACGTAAATGATGGGATAATAATCTTTCGAGCAGTTGAATGTCGTGCTAACAGCAGTAATATCGTCGATAAATTGTTGAAAACGGTGTTAACTTTTAACCAAACAACAAAACTATACTTGTAAAAATTGAAAGCAGTTGAAAACTACAGAATTCAACGTGGCGTAGATCATTGAAATCGTTTTTGAAAGGCTAGAAAACATAAGAGAGAGAGAGAGAGAGAGAGAGAGAGAGAGAGAGAGAGAAACTCTAGTTTGCAGCGTTTTCTTCTTTACCCAAATTGTTTTCGAAACCCATCTTTCACAGGGTCATAAAAGTATCAGTCATGTCCTGGAAAAAGGGGGCTTAATGCATATCTGTGATACATTATCCGAAGCAAGCCGTCATCTAATCACGAATCCATTCTAGCCACTTTTAATGATAACCGACTTAATCATGAGGCAGATTGGTCCTTTGACAAACAGAAGATTGACCAATAGCGAAAAGTTTCGGCCCAGGTCAGCCTGCGCAGATTGCGCAGGCTGACCTGGGTCGATACTTTTCGCAGAAGCATTAAGCCCCCTTTTGCCAGAGTATGGCTCATATATAGATTTATTAAAAAAAAAAAAGAAATATAGGATGGTTTGGGATGGCGTTAACAAATAAAATATCTTGTTTATGACGGTGAAAACTTGAAACCGATAGAAGAATTAAAATTTTTATCTTTTCTACGAAATTTCGAGGTTCATTAAACTATTTTCAATACGCTTTTTACCATGTAAGTCGCCAAATGGCCTTTACGAAATGTTGATGTTTACCCTGGGCCGTAGACCTCAAAGATGGGTATTTACATTTTTCATATCTAACCAAATTAAAAAAATATATATATAGGCTAAGGCCCAGATCAAAAAAGGGCTCTATTTTTAATTTTTTTTCAATCCATCTGGTAGAAAAATTCAAATGGTACAGTGAGTTAGGATAGCCTATTAGGGTCACTTTAAGCATGGATGCCAGATCTGAAAGTGGTGCAGATTTTTTTTATACGCTAATAAATGCGCCTACCCCAAATTTGCCTATAACAAAAATTAAACTTTTCCTCTGTTCACAATGATGGAAAAAACAATGAAACAATGCAATCTTTTTGACAAATCTTTTGAATTTAAGATGCTCATAAAAAGCCATATTTACCTGTATGTAAGACTTTTATTAAATCAAGTCTGACCAATTTCACATACCGTAAAACACCTAATAAATGTTCCAAGCAGAAATCAATTGAAAAAAATCTCTGAATTTCAGTCTTCACATTGAATGTGTTAATATTTCTGGCTAGATTTTTTCAGTTTTGGCTAGAGCTACTAGGACAGACATAGAGGACCAGAATTAAGAATAGTTATGGAGTTTTAGCATTTAGCACCTCAAAAATGATCTATTTATGAGTGCAACAGTATAATTTGTTGTTGCACACTAACCTTTGATTTCGTTATTTCATTATATATTCACAACTGTAACCATAAGTATGCCAACACTAAGATTTGGCTATTTTCATTAATTAAGCTGCTTTATTTCCTTTGTTATTCTTAGTCTCCTACTCTGTTAATCTATTTCACTGATACAATAGGGGATATGACTTGAAGCAATAGGGTCATGATGGCCCTTTATCGCTCTACTGGCTAATAAGTGAAAAAACTACAAGCCAAACATTATAGGCTAAGGACCAGATCAAAAAAGAGCCCTATTTCTATTTTTTTTTTTTTTTTTCAATCCATCTGGTGAATTAGGATAACCTATTAGAGTCACTTTAAGCATGGATACCAGATCTGAAAGTGGTGCAGATTTTTTTTTATATGCTAATAAACGCGCCTACCCAAAATTTGCCTATAACGTAAATTAGACTTTTCCTATGTTCACAAAAATGAAGCAGACAGTGATACAATGCAATCTTTTTCACAAATCTTTTTAATCTAAGGTGCTCATAAAAATCCACATTTATGTAAGACTTACAATGTATATTAAATCAAGTCTGACTAATTTCACATACCATAATTCACCTAATAAATGTTCCTTGCAGAATTAATTGGAACCAATCTCTGCATGTTCAGTCTTCACATTGAATCTGTTTATATTTCTGGCTAGATTTATTCACAATTTTGACTAGACCTACTAGGACAGACAAACAGGACAAAAATCAAGAAAACTTACTGAGTTATAGCATTTAGTACCTTAAAAATGATCCATTTATGAGTGCCACAGTATAATTTATTGTTGCACACTAACCTTTGATTTCGTTATTTCATTATATATTCATGTCCAACCATAAGTATGCCAATACTAAGATTTGGATATTTTCATTACTTAAGTTTCTTTATTTCCTTTGTTATTTTTACTCTTCTATTCTGTTACTCAATTTCACTGATGCAATAGGGGATATGACTTGAAACAAGAGGGCCATGATGGCCCTGTATCGCTCCAATGGCTAATGAGTGAAAACACAACAAGCAAAACATTACAAATCCGGCCAACAAGTTTCAAACTTGAAGACATACAATAGGGTAAGGCCCAGGTCAAAAAAGGCCCTATTTTTTCATCCATCTGTTACTCTAGTTCACTGATGTAATAGGGGATTTAACTTAAAACAAGAAGGCCATGATGGTCCTGTATCGCTCCACCAGCTAATAAGTGAAAACACTACAAGCCAAACATTACAACTCTGGCCAATTGGTTTAAAACTTGAAGGCATACATTTTTTTCTATGAAGTTCTACGAGAATGTTATGACCCCTTGACCCCTGGGCAAAGCCATTTTTTACCACAAAGCTATAATTACTTGAAACTTGGTGGAGGTCCGTAAGAAACACTTCCATATTACATAATATAGGATGTGTGGTATACCAGAAGGTTTTCAAAGTTTCCTAAAATAAATGCCACGTAAAACATGAGACCGATGAAACAGGGCTAAATATGGTAGCCCTAGGCCTTACTATGGTTCGTAAAAAGATCATTAAAAAAGTTTTCACCACAAAAGCCTAGGTAAAACTTGTGACCTCTGGTGTGGGGACAAACTTAACCCCAAGGCTATAATTTGGGCCCTCCTGGTAGAGGCCCACTATATAAAGCTACATGCAACATTTGGTAGTCCAAGGCTTTGTGGTTATGTACAAGTAGAGGTTTTCCCAATATAAGCCAATATAAAAATTGTGACCCCCGGGGCCGTGCCAAATTTGACACCAGGGCTATAAGTTTGGTACCCTTGGTACACACCCACTTGATAAAGATACATGCCAAATTTGATGGCCCAAGGCCCTATGGCCCGCCCTGGTGGCTCAGTGGTGATCGTGTCGGACTCATGACCTGATGGTTGTGAGTTCGATACCCGGTTGAGGTGAGCTTTCTTTCCGACGTATTTTCCCCTCTCACGTCTGCTGAAGCATGTGAGAAAAGTAGTCGGTGGCTATGGAAAGAAAGCTTAGTACTGGTGAGAAAACCAGGAAACACATGTGCGTCACCGACCACCATGATATGACCTTAGCTGTTGAAGTAGTATTAAACCCCAATGCAACCAACCAACCAATCAACCAACCAACCAACCAAGGCCCTATGGCTAGGGATCAGACGGATTTTAAAATTTTACCTATATAACCCCAGACCCCCCCGGAGAAAGGTCAATTTTGACTCCATAGCTATTATTTGAAGGAACACTGTAGAGGTTCGCTACATAAAACTACATGCCAAGTTTGGTAGCCCTGGGCCTTATGGTTTCGGTTAAGAAGATTTTCAAAGGTTTTCAATATTTTTCAGTTTTGTTGCCATGGCAACCAGAGTTTTTAAAGGAATCAAATTCTTTCAAGAAATTCTGAAGAAGGCCACGGCAGGATCATTTCTGTAAAGTTTCATCAAAATTGGATGGGTAGTGTCAGAGAAGATGTTTGAAATATAAGTTAATGCACGCATGGACAGACGTACAACGGACACCGGGCTATGACATAAGCGCGCTTGCCTTCAACCAGTGGAGCTAAATACCTCTTGATGACTTAAAGTAAACAAATGCGCAGTTCATTGAGCGTAACTGTGACGTGTGATCAATCATCAGCTTCTTTGTTTGCTGCACTGACAGTACAGCTGCTTTGTGTGTGCATATATTTGTGTGTGGGGGGTGAGGATGTGGGTGTTTTTCTGTTTTATTTTGAAATGTCATGATGTAACGGATTTATTTCCTACATAACAAATCTTAACTAGTCAACAAGACAGTATTTTGGTGCAAATGACTTTTCTTCATTTCATGTATAACTATTCAATAATTGTTTAGTTTTTTTCTCAAATAAAGGCACTAAGTACAAAACTTTTTTTTAACACTTTTATGTGTCTGCACTGTAACATTTTGTGTCATTGCTGTAACACATGTGTCGTTTATTATATAACAATGATAAAAACTGCTCATAAAATGAAGCCACGCCCTTTAATTTAATAAAGACCATTCTGGAAACAAAACGGAAAATACAGTTACATTTTCATTACAAACAGCTATTTTCTTTGTCTAATGACTATAATTTTTTCAAGGAATTAAAATAGTTGCAAAAAACTGATTTTCTCCAACATATAATGTGCCAAAATTTTGTTCCAAAATACTCAATTCAAATACAACAAATATGCGTTATACAGATGGTTCGAAGTGCAATCTGACCTAAAAAATATCTAATTTTCTTAATTAGAATGGGATATCTTTTACTTTACAATTTTGTTACATGAAGGACATGTCAATGTGTTATGACTGGCATGGCATCACCGTAAACAATATTCAAGTGTGGAATATGCATTTTTCCGTGTGCAGTACATTCTATTTGTACATATAAGAAACCTTATCAAACAAAAAAAAATCCAACTTCATTTTCAAAAATCATGTCTCCTACAATCTGACATACATGTAACTATATATTAGCTCATAGTGGGTGGGGTAAAGGATAAGCAAGACCAAAACATAAATACAATGCAGCAAATTGGTACAATAGTAAGCATTTAGTTCTCATCAAACCCTTCTACAAGAAGCTGAAACCCAAAGGTCTTAAATGATATTAAGTTGCTCATGATTTTCAGTAAATGTATGCAAATTTGGCGGGTGGAGTAACACCAAGGCGCGCAATCTATATTTTCTCCTCCTGTAACTTAATTTTACCATTACTTATGCGCTTCACTGCCAATTAGAACTATTTGCAATCAATATACTCTGGCAGATATTGAAATTTTGTGGTTTGTACACATAAACTTAATTCAATGCATTTTCAGTGGGTGGGGTAACAAAATGTCGTCTGAAAAAAATCTGCACCACTTTTGTTTCTGGCATCCACCCTAATTTGACTTCTATATAGCTGTACTATCACCTGGTATCAATGAAATTTTTCTACCAGATGGATTGAAAAAAAATTGAATCCAGCTGGCCAGGCCTTAGACTAATATATATATATCACTGACATTTATATGAAAAAACAATACAAATCATCAATAATTAAGAATCATAAAATTACATTTATTATTTTTTTTTATGTTTTCCCTAAAGGGCTATGTAGCCTCTTGTGGTATTTTTAGATTTTGCGCCAGAAATTAAAAAAAAAAAACATTGTGGGAATGTTAAGTGACTGGCACGTGATTAATGACGCCTAAATTCCGTAACATAACAAACTTGTAATTATTTTCCATAATGTCTTCTCCGAACGCTATGTTTGAAACTTCGTCTGTGTATTTCCGGTATGTAATGAGCGAGTTGCTCATGTAAAAAATAGATCGTGTTTCCTGCCCGGGCGTAGTAAATCTCTTATTTCTCTTGTTGTCGGATGGTTTTCGACTGCTGGGTTTTTATGAATAAAAATCAAAAGTCTGTGGGAGTATAGGGATATTCTTTTTTTTTTTATTTTTGTGAAATTTTCGTCCCAAAATCTGAATTCCACCTTTAAAAAAAAAGACAAAAAAAAAAACTACAGACCTCCAGCCAAAGACTTGTGAGTCAAAGGAAGAGATAAATGACCAATACATAACCCATGCTCTGTAAGAAGGGGACTTAAAAACGCATTGATTCAGATCAGCCTGTTCAATCCGCGCAGGCTGACCTGGACCGAAACTGTTCGCTATTGGTCAATTTTCTATATGTCCAGGGACTAGATCAGTTTACCTTTTGATAAAAACAGTTCGTTGTCTGCGCATGTCATATTCTTCGAAGATTCGACTGTCTTATATGACGCATCACTACTAGCCCCGAAAGCGGGCTGACTGTAAATATTACGCTCTATAAAGTAGCAATGCTGACAATAGCCTTTACGTATCAATACGTTTGAGAAGAAATGAGACCTGCTTTAGCAACAGATTTCTCTAAACTGGTGATCAAAGTTGAGTGAATTGCACGAGGTAGCGTTTTATTGGGTAAACTTTTTTTTTTGTTTTAAATTCAAAGTAACGGTTGTCGCGTAGGAAAGTGGTTCGGTTCTGTACCCAGGATGCCCATATCAGATAGATGAGTATTTATAGAATGCCATCTAGCGGGAGATAATGAAAAACAGTTGTTTAAAAAAATGGCTATTATGGATTGATAATAATGTGATGTGATGTCTGTATCACACGGAGATGCACCAAGTCGCCTTTTCGCCAGAGCATGGCTTATATATAACCATTGAAATGGAGCTAATAAAAATATTTTACCAAACTATCCCTGGTTTTTACGACCATGAGAGAGATGCCTTTTGAAAACATCGTGGGAAAAGGAGAAAATGCTGGTAACCAGCATTTTCTCCTTTTCCCACAATGTTTTCTCTCCTGCTGGAAATAATTTTCAATTTTTGAGTTGGCTGTATTTTGTCGCCTACGAGTACTTTAAGTTTGGACCAGTCTCAGATTTTGTCGTTTGGTAAAGAATCAACTCTGCTTTTATAATCATTTCAGTTATATCACGTCGACAGCTTGTTTGTTCCTGCATATCTATGTACCAGGTACTAGGCTATGCCTCTGAGTTGATTTGCCAAAGGACACACGCAAGAAAAAGATTGAGTGCTTCGATTGGGCATCGAGCTCGGGGCCTCCTTATTGCAAACTCTACAACCGCGCCACTCAAACAAGGAGAATGCAATGCAGTATTGTGGTACAGTGTTATTTATAACAGCAACAATAATAAAGCAAAACAAGATAATGTCTAAAATCCTAAATATAGGAACTTTGTCATAGTTATAATAGAAATCCTCCATTGCAGTTGTATATAGAATTATGTAATTCATTTTGTACCAAACTGTCGTTTCAATATCTTGAACGAGGACTAAACTCCGTGCACATGTACCTTTATCTTCAACCAATCTCTCATTTTATCTTAATTAGGTCCTTAATGTTTGTCATTTTTATCTTATAATTCTCTTCAAGATAAAACTTCAATCCATATAGGCCTTACACAGTGATCAGTATGCACATCTATGCAATCTGACGGATGTGAAAGCTTCCGCCACGTTAAAGTTACCACAGTGACCGAAATTATGCGAACTATAGTGCAATAAACTAATTTTCAAATGTGTTGGGGTCAGTTCATGCAATTAGCTGACTAGCATTTCTTCTGCTTGGAATTATTTAATTAAACCCGTTGAAGATAAATGCTCTTGTGCTATGTTTAATGATCCTCTGATATGTATTTTTTATCATTTTACAGTTCGAATTACGTTTCCTAAATTGTTTTTTCAGACGTACATGTACCTTGTTAACCAAATACTTTCAAGTCTTTTGATCCTTTGCCACACAATCCCGACTTTTGGCGCCCCTGAGATGGAAGCATTTCGGAAGCATTGTGGGAAAGGGAGAAACTGCTGGTTAACAGCGTTTTCTCCTTTTCCCAAAATGTTTTCTTCCCTTCCCAAGGGTAGAATTTCAGTGACATTTATTTTGTCTGCTGCAAATGCTTTCAGCTTCGACCAGACTAAAGATTTCTTGTGTGGTATGGAGTTAAAATGAAAGTTCACACATTGATCGATACCGCACTGTGTGTGCCTGTCAGAGTTGCCTCCCGTAGACAATTTCTGATAGGTACTCTCATCGCGGAAATTGATCTTTTCAAGTTTATACATAGCATGCGATAATATCCGTGTATATAAAGATACATGTACTATTTTAATGATCCTCTGACATACACTTTGTTTCCTTTTTTGTTATTTTACAGTTCGAATTATGTTTCCTGATTTGTTTGCTCAGACGGCCAATCTCTATTTTTTTACACGCATTACCTTTAACCAAACACTTTTAAGTCCTAAATAAAATGAAGTTCACAAATGGTTCGATACCGCACTGTGGGTCCCTATCAGAGCTGCCTCCTATAGACAATTTCTGATAGGGACCCCCCACTGCGGAAGTTAATTAATTAACTAATTAATCTCATGAAGTCTATAGTTAGATTGTTAGGCTGCTTTCCTGGTAAAGTAATAGAATTTTTGTTTTGGTTCCATGCAATATACTAGATTTAACATTTGACTCATGAACCTATTTTCATTTATCTTTGCACTTGTTTTTTGTTTACCTTATCGCAGTGCTGGCGATACAAATCTTCACAGGATGAAAGCTTTGCCTTTTCTTGCAGAAAAAATTTCACTTGAAGTCTTGACGGTGCGCTTTTTTTATTTTGACAGTTACTTACCACCATAACCATGTACCTACTTAAGATTTGTGGGCGCCGTCAAGAGATCTCTACCTTTTTTAACACTGTTCTTGTATTCTCTACTTTCCTCAGCATTACACCACATATTTTGACATTATTATACTTACCTGTCCTATATATGCTTATCTCTGTCGACATTCATTCAAATCCAGGGCCAAACTCTACTGAAACCGAGATATCGACAACATCTTTTCTATCAGATGACATACCTAACACTTCATCATATTCTGAAATACTAAAAAGTGGACTCAGTATAATGCATCTAAATATTCAAAGCTTAAGGCCAAAGCTGACAATTCTTGAAGCTGAGATCCAGCAATACGACATAGTTGTTCTCACTGAAACATGGCTTAACCAATCCATACAAAATACAGAACTAATTTTGCCAAATTTTCAACCTCCATTCAGACGTGACCGAAAGGATCGAATCGGAGGCGGTGTTGCAATCTATGTTCATGAGGGAATCCACGCAAAAGAACGAACCGAGTTTAATGTTAATGGCACCGAGTCTCTTTGGATCGAGCTAGTTTTTGGCGAACGTAGTATTCTTCTTGGTGGCATATACCGGCCACCAAACTCAAATAATGACCAATGGTTGTTAATGGAACAAAGTATAGACCAAGCTTTTTCTCAGAATTTTGATAACATAATTGTAACAGGTGATTTTAATATGAATTTACTAGGTGCAAATTCTAATAAAATTACTAACCTCTTTTCTTCGTATAATGCCGAGCAATTAATAACATCTCCCACATTTTACACAGAATCAAGTAACTCTCTTCTAGATTTAATGTTTATCAAAAACAAGGATAGTGTTATTTCAAGTTTTGTCGCAGACCCATTTATCCCGAACCTTACTCGTTTCCATTGTCCTGTCGTACTTGTCTTAAGACAAACAAAGCCCAAACGATTAACCTTTAAAAGACGTATATGGCTTTATGAAAATGGTGATTATGATGCATACCGGAGAAAGCTACACGAAACCGACTGGAACTCTCTTACGGACATCAACGACTTTGACATTGCTACAAAAAACATAACAAATACTATTTTATTAGCAGCTGAAGATACAATTCCAAACAAATTAGTAACAATACGTCCTAACAATGTCCCATGGATGAACAACGAAATTCGAAATCTTATCAAAGCTCGTAATAAAATACACAAACATGCTAAGAAATCCGATACTCCAGCAGCATGGGCTAAGTTTAGAGCAGCGAGAAACAAGGTCACAAAACAGATACACTTAGCAAAACATACTTATCAAAATAAATTAATACAAACTGTTAATTCATCGAATGTCTCAGCGAAAACTTGGTTTAAAATAGCTAAACAACTTACAAATAAACAATCGTCACAATCCATCCCAACTTTATTCGACACCAACTTTGAGGCGACAACTGATGTATCTAAAGCAAACCTTCTTAATAACTATTTTTCTCAACAATCCAATATTGATGACCATGGCCATGACCTTCCCCTAGCTATCAAACAAACTGATGCTACCTTAGACTCAATTGTTCTGACTCCTACTGATGTTAGAGACGCCATCTCTTCCATTGATCCAACAAAAGCCTGTGGTCCAGATCTTATCAGCCCGAAATTACTTCGCGAAGGCACACAGGAACTATGTGTACCATTGTCAATTTTTTTCAACAAACTTCTCGTACATTCTTACTTTCCTGATTGTTGGAAACTAGCCAATGTTACACCCGTTTTTAAAAAGGGCGATCCTTCCCAACCAAGTAACTATCGTCCGATCTCTCTCTTAAGCTGTATCGGCAAACTATTTGAGCGATGTGTGCACAAGTACATATACAATTACCTTATCGGAAATAATCTAGTAACACCATATCAATCAGGTTTCATTAAAAATGATTCGACTGTTAATCAGCTAACCTATATATATGACGACATATGCCGTGCTTTAGATCAAGGAAAGGAGGTTAGGGCCGTATTTTGTGACATTTCTAAAGCTTTTGATAGAGTTTGGCATCGCGGTCTTATCCAAAAACTTTTTACTCTTGGAATTACTGGTCACTTACTTCATTGGTTTGAATCATACTTGTCATCTCGTAAGCAACGTGTCGTCTATGCATCTGCCTCCTCAGCTTGGTCTCCTATAAATGCCGGGGTTCCTCAAGGCTCCATTTTGGGGCCTCTTCTTTTCCTAATTTACATTAATGATATTGTTACAAACATTCAATCAAATATTCGCCTTTTTGCTGATGACACAAGTCTTTACGTCATAGTTGAAAATCCGAATGAAGCTGCAGCAGTCCTGAATGCCGATCTTGATGCTATCTATTCTTGGTCTAAGTCTTGGTTGGTCACATTCAACCCTTCAAAAACAATCTCTATGCTCTTTTCCA
This sequence comes from Tridacna crocea, assembly GCA_943736015.1. NCBI lineage: Eukaryota > Metazoa > Mollusca > Bivalvia > Cardiida > Cardiidae > Tridacna > Tridacna crocea. Next base: position 12,107,227 of record OX031069.1, on the reverse strand, counting down.
AGAAACGCAATGAGGTGGCCCATCCTTCTTTGTACATGAATCAAATACTTATTGAAACTGTGTCTACACATAAGCATCTTGGATTAACTCTATCCAGTGACGCCAAATGGACATCTCACATATCAATAATCATTAATAAAGCATGGCAAAGAATAGGTGTGATGAGAGCCCTTAAATTTCTATTGAACCGTAAAAGTCTTGAACGTATGTATTTCTCTTTCATTCGACCACTTTTAGAGTATGCAGACGTAGTTTGGGACAATATTAGTGATTCTCTTAAGCACGATCTTGAATCTGTCCAAAACGAGGCTGCGAGAATCGTGACCGGTGCGACTAAATATTGTAATATTCAAAAACTGCTCTTTGAACTAAAATGGGAAACTCTAACTGAAAGAAGAAAGAAGCACCGTCTCTTAATGTTGTACAAGATGTTAAATGGAATTTCCCCGCCATATTTAACCAGCCTCAGTCAAAGTTCCCAAAATGACGATGAAAGATACAACTTAAGACGTTTAAGAAGTGTTCGAGCCAATACACAATTCTACAATTCCACTTTTCTGCCACGTACAGTTCGAGACTGGAACTTGTTACCCGAAAGTACGAGAAATTCTTCAACAATTGAGCAATTTAAGATGCTATTGAACAACAATCGCGTTAGATCATGCCCCTTATTTGATTTCGGTTTACGAAAAAGCCAAATTCTGCACACCAGATTACGACTTGGATGCAGTTCTTTAAACTATGACCTACACAGGAGAAATTTGGTCGATAATTCTCTTTGCCAATGTGGACAGGTGGAAACAGTTGATCACTTCTTAATTCACTGTCGTCGTTACCAACAAATCCGTATCAATATTTTTTCCAACCTCCCTTGTCCATTAACTACAAATAATTTACTTCTTGGGAACGATCGTTTAACAATAGATGAAAACAAACAATTATTTGCTGAGGTACATCGTTTCATCTTAGCAACCAAAAGGTTTTCTACTTAAGGAAAAGCTTCCCCCTTTTTTTCTGATGATTGAATAGCCAGCACTGCGTTTGTAATGGTGAACCAATAGAGTAAGTGTAATCTTACAAAAAATTAAACATTCATTCATGGTTAAAACAAAAAGAAATCCCTATCTATGACACCTTACACAATGGTAAAAATTTTTCTTTTGTAAATATTATCGGGAAAGGAATTAATATAAGCCACAAGCTTGTTTTCCAATCCCATCTTATCTGTTCATGTTAAATGGTACCGTGTATGAAAGGTTTTTTTTGAAATAAAATAAAGTTTAAACTAAAGTTTAAACTAAACAAGGAGAAACCTTTTTGTTCTAAAAATACATACTGGCAAACAAAAACCCAGATCGTTTGCGATAATTGTCCATAAACTTAGCAATATTTACGTCAAACGATATTTTGTTCTGTTCTATTCACATAAGCCATTTACATTTTGATTTGTGAGAGTTTTATGCAAATGAGGCTACACGGTAGAGTATAAAACGTAAGATGTCATAACATAACAGAAATAAATAATAGGTTGTTGTGAACACCGGCAGCGTGTTTACACCAATTTAAGTTAATAATGAATTCTTATTTATTGTTGCTTTCCACTTTGTTGTGTTTTTCTATATACATAAGGTACAAACATGTTTCTTTTATTTATTCATTCATTATTTATTTATTTATTTATTTATTTATTTCATTTGTTTTATTTATTTATCTATTTATTTATTTATCTATTCATTTATTCATTTATTTATTTATTTATTTTCTTACCTATTTAGTTATTTTTAATTTTTTTACTTGTATTTTTTTTTCAGATAATTGATTGATTGATTGATTGACCCCTAATTAATTGATTGACCCCTGATAGTTCGTTTGATTGATTGATTGATTAATTGATTGATTAATTAATTCATTCATTCATTCATTCATCTATTTATTCAACAAAATACTTGCAAACAAAATATCATCACTCCTTGACCACAGAAGCGGCTTGATTTTCACATAACATATATAGTCTAACAATGATATATTTCCGAGTCAATGTTTTCGTGGGTTGAAGTGTAAAATAACGAATTCGAACAACAGGTCGAACTACAAAGACCTGTAACACTTTAACTCTCATCCTGCTGAATAACTGAAAGGAAAGTTTTAATTCGTAAGTAAAAAATCAAATATTGCTATTTTGAAGTCATTTGTTGTGGAACAATATCTCCTTTTCGGACAGTGTAGATCCAAGATCAGACTGCACGTTCTGTGCAGGCTGATCTTGATCTACGCTGTCCGCAAGACGTCAGTCGCGCGTAGCAGCTTAGGCCTTAAAATTAGGTTTGATTACCCATTTCTCTGAATAAGCATGCTGAAACCGTCTTACTAGTTCAAGTGTATAACAATAATCACAACTGCTTTCACATCCCTTTCAATGCAACGACCAACGAAAGTTGGCTTGTGAGAACATCGTTGATCCAGATCAGACGGCACATTCTGATCTTCGACCTATGCCATCCAATTTTCAGGTCTAAGAACTATGCCCAAAGAGTCTCTTTCTTTTGCAGATACGAAGGTCTACAGTGTAATATTAAAAGGGAGATCTTATTTTTATTTCAGAATTGCCTACGCTGGATTTTGTACACAAACTTATTCCTGTCCTAAGACGTGCTACGACAGGGTCAAATATAAATCGAAGTGCGGATTGTTTGGTTGGAAAAGATGCACAAGATACAGGTAAATAAATAGGGTTTAACCCATTACCACACAATCCCTACTTTTGACGCCCCTGAGAAAGAAGCCTTTAGAAAACATTGTGGGAAAAGGAGAAAATGCTGGTAACCAGCATTTTCTCCTTTTCCCACAATGTTTTCTTCCCTTCACAAAACAAATTTCAAATTTTCATTCATTTTTATTTTGTCTTCTGCAGATGCTTTCAATTCGGACAAACCTAGAATTTTGTCGTTTGGTAATGGGTTATTTGATCTGCTTGTGGTTAATATGGGGAAATATTTGATGAAAAAGGGAAAGATACGCGAAAATAACGAGTGCCGTATCAAATATAATTTATTTCATCAGCATGTGGGTAGTATGGGGAAATATTTGCCGAAAAAGGTAAAGATACGCGAAAATAACGAGTGCCGTATCAAATATAATTTATTTCGTCAGCATGTGGGTAGTATGGGGAAATATTTGCCGAAAAAGGGAAAGGTATGCAAAAATAACGAGTGCCGTAAGGCACGAGTTATTCTCGCAGACATTTCCCTTTTGAGGCAAATATTTCCCCATATTAACCACAAGCTGATGAAATAAATTATATATTATATTTCTTCTGATTATTTTGTCAACGAAAGCTACTTATGAACCTAGTGATCTCAAGTCAATTGACCAGGTTTTCGGCAGGAGGAAATTATTCACTGTGACGGGGAAATAATTCTCCCCCCCCCCCCCAACTTAAATAACGTCATTTCTTTACCCATAACATTTCTAAAAATAGACACATGAAATATAATATATATTAATATCATGAAAAAGTATATAATTATGAGCTCTACTTTAATTAATATTCACTATTCATGTGAGCCCTAATCTGTGAAAAGGGGGCTTAATGCATCAGCCAAAAAGTTATCGACCTACATCAGTCTGCGCAGCCCGAGCATCCCAACCTGCGTCGAAACTTTTTTGCTATAGGTCAATTTTCTGCATTTCTATGGACCAGTATACCCAGTGAAAACTCCAGATAAGAGGGAGTGATGGTATTCTAAAATCATTAATTCTCTTCGAAACCCTATGTTGTGGGTACTCATTAGAATCGTCTCGGTGAGACGATTCTAATGAGTACCCACAACACAGGGTTTAGTGGAGAATTATTGATATTTCCAACTTTGAAATCAAAATCACTCTCTCTATCTGGTGCTCTAATACCTGATGATTCAGTTGGCTGTAAGATAGAATGGATTTTACGGTCCCATTATTACATGATGACTTGTACGGTACTTTTCAACATAGAGATGTATTTAAACCCCTTTTGTCAGAGTCTGATTAATATCGGTCTCAGTATAGCCATTTAGCATATGGCATTGTGTGGTTACCCGCATTTTATCCTTTTTTCAGAATGTTTTCAATAACCATAAAGTAGTCAAACTTCGGGATTGTGTGGTAACGGATTAATTGGCAATCGGCATTTTCTTCTTTTCTCACAAAGTTTTTTGGTTTTTCTTTTCTGTATTAGAATCGTTAAAACTCGGTATTGTGTGGTAATGGGTTTGATTGGTAATCGATATTTTTTCCTTTTCCCACGAAGTTTTCAAAAGCCTCGTTATTTAACCCTTGTCCTGCCGAATAAGTTACATATTACCTTCAAGTCGACAGTAAAAAAACCAAAGGTTACCATTTCAAAGTTATATTTTGGGGGAGCAATATCTTCTTAGCGGACAGTCTAGATCAAGATCAGACTGCACGTTCTGTGCAGTCTGATCTTGATCTAGGCTGTTCGCAAAAGGTCAGCAAGTCGCGCTTAGCAGCCTGAGGATTAAAGTCGTTATTCTTCTGGATTTTGTCATAACGAGTTGAACTGCCTTCAGCGACTATTTCTCTCCTATATAGGCAACAGTCCCGGTCTTGTATGAGTACCTGCAGTCGTCAAGTATGCTGTACCGGCTACACTGGATCGTCATGCAACATACGTGAGTATATCATTTATGATGATGATGATGACGAAGACGATGATGATACTAATGTTGATAACGATCTGATGATGATGATAGCGATTATGTTGTTGTTGATGATGATGATGATGATGATGATGACGATGACGATGACGACGACCATGATGATGATGACTATTACGATGATGACGACGACGACGACCATGATGATGATGATGATGATGGCGACGACGACGATGACGACGACGACGATGACGACGACGACGACGACAACATCGACGATGATGATGACGACGACGACGATGATGATGATGATGATGACAACGACGATGATGATGACGACGATGATGATGATGACGACGGCGACGATGATGATGATGACGACGACGATGATGACGACGACAATGATGATGATGATGATGATGGTGACGACAACAACGACCATGGATAGAATGATTATGATCTTTGACATTCGGCAAATTTCCTTCCGAAGGTTGATGATAGTCATTGCATAGAAACCAATCCTCTTTCACCGAATAACATTGGCTTGGCGACGGCCGTGTTGGATCAGGTTGCTTTTCTCCTTTTCCCACAATGTTTTCGGAGCATTTTCTGTCAGGGTCATGATAGGACGGGGTTGTTTTGTAAAGGGTTAATTGAACACTACAAAAATACATTTTGAAACATCCTTTTCTCGTTTTCTGCTCATAACTCTTCACCTGGATAAAAATATGTAGGCATGACCAAATTAAGGGCATCCGCAGGTGACAAAAAGGAGGTCAAATGATGGAGATTGTCTTCGAAAGCGTAGACATCAGTGTGGAATAAAGGAAGAAAGGCTGCTTTCTGGCATTTTCGTCTTTTCTCACAGTGTTTTGAAAAGCTTTTATTCCCCATAGTCGTTGAACACGCGGTTGTTTGGTATAGACTTTACTAACTGTTAAAGAAAACTTAAGACAAAAAATATCACAATAGAAAATCTGACCCAGTGTGAGCAATAACTCTATTTGCAATATTAATAATAATTTATAGAATGCGAACCCTTTTCCAAACAATCTCAGTTTTTTACGAACCTGAGACAGAAGCCTTTTGAAAACATTTCCCCACAATGTTTTCCACCCTGCTGGAAACAAATTTCAGTTTTTAAGTTATGTTTATTTTGTCGTCTGCAAGTGCTCCCAATTTGGACCAGTATAAAATTTTGTCGTTTGGTAAAGGGTTAAAGGAATATTTTCTGGTTAGATGCAATGAAATGTGTGTAGAAAAAAGGTGTATATCCACGAAGTTTTGGTTTAATGAATCTAATGCAGTTTTCGTTTTATCAGTAAATCATACTGTTAAATGATGCCCAAGGAGCAATTTTATTTTACACAAATAAAATCCACTTTTTTTTTCGTCAATATTTCATTTTTATGCGCGGAAAATTAATTGCAGTGACAAAAGATATCGTCGGTTTACTTCGAAAACCTCGTAACTACAGCTTGTTACAAGCTGTAGTTACGAGGTTTTCGAAGAAAACCGACGACATGTAAAGTACACTAGTCTTGCTCTATAGGGGAAAAAAAAGTATTTAAAGCATCTGCACAGGCTGATCTAGGTCGAACGTTTTGTTATTCAGACATTTTCACATTTGATTATAGATCAACAAATTTAAAAAAAAAAATCAGTCAAATGATCGACTGAATCATGGAGTAAACTGGTCCTTAGGCAAGCCCAAAATTGACTCAATGCAAAAAGTATCGGCCCAGGTCAGCCTGCGCAGACTGCGCATGCTGACCTGGGCCGATACTTTTTGCAGATGCATTTAACCCTTATCCTGCTAAGTAACTAAAATGAAATTTTCAATTCGATAGTTAAAACCCCAAAATTTTTATTTCAAATGTATCTTTTGGGGAATAAAATCTCCGGTTCGGACAGCGTAGATCCAAGATCAGACTGCACGTTTTGTGCAGTCTGATCTTGATCTATGCTGTCCGCAAAACGTCTGTGAGTCGCGATGAGCAGTCAAAGGGTTAATCTCTAAGCATGGCCAAAATATTTGATAATCAAACATCACTGGTAAGCCAGTCTTTCTTACATTTTCCCCTTTCACTCGGCAGCATTGTGTTTCGGATCAACGAGTTGTCCCAACGGCGGTACCTGCGTGAGACCAAACACTTGTACTTGTAAAACCGGATACGCTCCTCCACGATGCGGAGGTAAGATTTTCAGGGAATCTTGTTTTCTTTTCCCCCAGCTTTTCCTCTCGCGATGAAATCAATGATACCTTCAACTTGTAACGTGTAGAAAATATACATCATCTATTGATATACAAGTATTAGTTTGAAAAGTTAGAGGGTGTAAATTTGACAACAAATAAACAGGGACCCTTAGAATAAACATGTCTTTATTTTTGACCAATGAAAAGTTTTTAAATATTCACTTGTTACTAGTACCAGAAGGGGTCAAAAACCGTAAAATTCAGCAATACCGAAAAAGCAAAATACGAGTTCAAGGCTGGTTCGGTCAGTACCTTTCCAAATATTAGCCAGAGACGAGCTAAAGTGAATCCGATTTATTCTGTCTTCATACGCTCACAGACATGAAATTCTGAGTTGGAAACGGGCCGTTTTTTTTTTAAGTTTTAGCACCGAATTTCACTTTTAAACTGTCAATAGATATAAAAGAAAGGTAACAATGAAAAAAAAAAAATGAAAAAAAGAAATGAATGCATCTAAAGTGGCCTCTGAAGTTATTTTGTAGATTTAAGGTAGCACCATTCTAATGAAAAACAGTTATTATCCTAAAAAATTTGCTGCGGTTGAAAATGAGTATTATTGTAATGCCTTGACCAAACCACTTTTTCCATTTTTTTTCCTCCTTAGAATTATCATTTATAAATCAAAAGCCACTCTATTCTCAACACAAAAGGAGATAATAATTAACCCCCTTTTCAGAAAAAACTAACAAAAATATCATCGTACAATTTCAAGATATACAATAAATGAATTTCTGATCGGTTAGAAATGTGCAAAAATATTAAATCGGTAAAAATCTTTATTTATCAACTAATAAGAAATTCTATCCCATGTTGCATTAGAAGCATTAGTATGGTAATACATTAAAATGCAGAATTCCGCCAGGGCTGTTTCAAAGTGAAACGTGATCAATACATCGATGTCCTATCATGTGATCATATTAATTAAAGACCCGTATTGACCAACCATTCTTTAGAACATTCTCAGTCTTATTCTTCAGAAAGTCGTCAATGTGAAAGTAACAGAACTTCTGATTGGCTAAACCAATGGTTTAGCCAATCAGAAGTTCTGTTTCTTTCACAGTCAGAAAATATTGCAGAATAAGACAAAAAACGTTCTTAAGAATGGTTGGTGAATACGGACCCTGATCTCGTGAAACTAAACAGGTTTCCTGATTTTAAACGATCATCCCGAAACACAGCGGATCTCGAAATGCATCTGAATTTAAATGATACCTGTAGTTGACATTATTGTGAAGATGACACTAGATATCTGTTATTGTACAGATGGTCCAAGTGCTAGTCACTGGTAAAAAAATGAATTTGAATATCAGGTAAAATTCTACAGAACATAACAAATTTTATTTTGCGACAAGTATACACAGTTGTACATAGTCCATGACAATACAAAAATAATAAAAAAGAAAAATCATCAAATATAAGGCGAGCATGACGTAAAATATATACTGTAAGTCTTACTACTGACTAGAAAAATGCCAACAGGAAAGTGTCGAACACGCAGACAATGTGTAAAGTGTCGGACAAGTAAGCTGGACTCCATCAATCAAGCAAACAGCCATGACTGAAAGACCTTACTCCATTCATCCAGCGCTCCACTTGATAACGAAACGGAGAAAGAAAAGAAAAACATTTAATTTGAAATACCAAGAAAATTTGGGAAAATACCAAGGAAGATATATACAAGCTTTTGGAAAAATATCAAAAATATTTACAAGCTTGTAGCTTACAAAAGATAGAGCGGCCTAGCAACTTTTGACCTACTTTTCAAACCATTAAAATTCACTTCTTGTCAGTGGGGGAGGGGGAGGGGTGGGGAAAGGTTGTATTTATCAGTGTATAATTATAGAAAAAAATTGATCTGCGAAAAGAAAAAATCCAAATTAACCCGCTTTGCTGCTTTGAAAGAACTCAATTCATGTTACATTGGCTTGCAATAATTCATATAATATAGGCATGCATCACGCGAAAATGGTCATTCGGACATTTGCGTAAAGTGTCGTCTCGTATCAGCATGGGCAGTTTGCGCAGGCTGATCCGAAACGACACTTTACGACTACATAAGATTTCGTCTTATAGTAGACTTGCGTAAAACAGAAAATAGTACAAGAACCGAAAGTGTCGTCTCGGATAAGCCTGCGCGGTCTGCACATACTGAGCCGTTCGGCGCTTTTCGAAAATGTCCGAATGACCCTTTTCGCGTGTTGTTGACCATATTTAGCATTCCTCTTTAAAACATGTTTCAAGGTATAAAAATGTTCTCAATACTATTTTTTCCAGATATCAACGAATGCTCCGCGGGGACTTCCGGTTGCAGTCACACCTGTACGAACACCGCCGGCTCTTTTACTTGTTCTTGTAGATCTGGGTATACACTTCACTCAAATCGAAGGACTTGCTCTGGTATGTAAAGGCTAAAGCTTAAAACTTAAGTTGTCTATGCATGTCATATTCTTCAAAGATTCGACTGTCTTACATGAACTCATCACTCCCCCAAATAATAGGGGATGGGGGAGATTGTAGTAATACGTGCTATAAACGTTTGAGAGAAATTAGGCCTGCTTTAGCTCAGATTTCTCTAAGCTGATCATAGCTGAATGAATTGCACCAAGTAGCGTTTTATTGAGTAAACGTTTATTTTAGTTTGAAATTCAAAGTCCACGGTTTTTGCAGAAAGGTAGTCCGATTATGTAACCAGGATGCCCAAATTATAGATAGATGCCTATTTGTAGAATGTCATCTAGTGGGAGATGATGAAAAACTTCAGATACCAAAGTCTTTCGTGTCTTACGTCTCTTAGACCGGCCCTCCACTAGGACCCCGAAAGGTTCCTGATCGTAAAATGACAGGAACTGGATGCTTCGGCACATCTTCGCAATGATCGGGAACCGTTCTGGATGTTTCTTAAACCCATCTGGAAACATTCTTAGTGTGTCGGGGCCCGATTCGGGATCAAAAAAAGCTTCGGGGTCCAAATTTTAAGTTTTAAAATTTGGACGCCGATCGTTGAGTTCAGGGAAGCGTCGGGACCGTTGGCATCCCTTCGGGGAACCTTCAGCGGTCATTCCGGACGTTCTGAAACACATCGCGCATAATCCGTCAGCATTCGGCGAGGTTTCTTATTCACCGTGTCACCCGATCTCCGTGCAGAGTTGTCGTTCGTTACCTCACATACATCTCTGCGATGGGCGAAATGACAAGAATCTTGTCAAACCGAGGAAAATATGTTTTGTTACTGTTTAACTGTTTCATATGTAAAATTGTAAGTTAGACAAAGGAAATATGATTCTGGGTACATTATATGTGCATTCAAACTGATGAATTTACCTGTATTAAATGGAACTATTTTTCTTTTAGCCTCTTCACTTTTAAGAATCTTACGCCGATTGTAACAAAAATAGCTGCGCCCATCAATGATGACAACTGATTTGACACACCGCTGGATCTAAGTTTGTACGATTAAAAATCAAGTTATCGTCCTATAAAGATATTTAGGCTTTTCAGAAAATCTCTCTTGTGTTCATTAACTCTTTACCACACGAGAAAATTTTAGACTGGTCCAAATTGAAAGCATTTGCAGACGACAAAAGAAAGGTGACTGAAAAATTGAAATTTGTTCTGGGAAGGGTAGAAAACACTGTGGGAAAAGGAGAAAATGCTGGTTACCAGCATTTTCTCCTTTTCCCACAGTGTTTTCAAAAGGCTTCTTTCTCTGGGGCGTCAAAAGTAGGGATTGAGTGGTAATGGGTTAACTATCGTTTATGTCTGATTGGTCCCATGCTGTTTAAACAGCACACGAAACGATCGGTATTGGTCTTTCTTTCACCGGCGTTTGTGTAGCCATTTTGAGTTACGGGCATGTGACAAAAATATGACGTAATGACGGTCTACTTTCTGAGCCCACTACAGAGGTGAATGTAATGATCCGGAGTGCAAGAGAGTGCGTGTCACCCCGAGCGGTTCAGGAAAGATAACTCGCCTATATATACCCAGGCACTCACATCGCCAACATGTCGGCATTGATTCTTAAACACTTCTGTATGTTCTGCAAGTGAACTGCAGCCATTCTGCGTGATCGGTAAACTGTCGGTCAACAATCCTGGACCGATCGGCATTTTTCTGTACTGGATCCGCATACTTCGGTGAGATTTCGGCTCCGCCCATTTCCATCCCGAAAGCTCTCCGAAATTAGCCATTTTTCATCTGCAACCGTTCGACAAACAATCGTGGTTGTAGTGGAAGGCAGGCCTTAGGTAGAAGACTTTTAAAGATATGGAAATAGGAGTAAATAATGACAACCAGCATTTTCGTATTTTCTCACACTATTTCAATCTACCTTTCCAATGAGCCTGAGAAATTCTGACACACATTTTATCTATCGCCTTCACTGAAATGCTTACAATTTGGACAAATCTAAATTTGTTTCCGTTTTGAAGATTGATTTATTTCGTTTATCTATTGTCGCTACTGGTTGTTCTGCACAGCTTGATCTTGATCTACACGCCAATAGATCGTTGAGTCGTGCTCAGTAGCCAAAGGGTTAAAAGTTAAACTTAAACCTTTACTCCATAGATACTCATTTCTACGCATTGCTTGCAGGAGCTGTTGGAAAACATTGTGCCAAAAGGTGAAATTGCTCGTGACGAGCAATTTCACCTTTTGTCACAATGTTTTCTATCCTATCAAAAGGTGTTGTATACACATAAGAAACGGCATCATCCTCGCTGTTATTTAGGGTGAATTAGAGATACAATAGAAATGCCTTGTGGGGTTAAAAGTTAAACTTAGACATAAGCAGGTGTGCCGAAACGAGAATTGACATTGGGAAAGCGAGTTTTGCACGCACTGAATGTTCGGAGTGGGGGGTTAACTCAATAAATCGGGAAACCTTTTTCTGGAGATGGTTGAGAAGAGTGTCTCACGAATTTTTCTTTTTTGAAAATTTGTTCTTTTTTTTTTACGTCAGGAAATGTTGGTTGAAATTGCACCTAGTCTAGAGGTCGAGAATTGATGCCATACATAATCATAATGAAAAAAATAATCGTAGAGATGATGGCAAATGCAATATAAGCCCTGTATCAAATGTTTTTACTATCATCATTAATAAATTACCATAGTACAAACTATTTTTGGTGATCCTGTTTGAAATTCGATTAGTAGCAGACTATTGACTCGGGGAATAAACCTTAGTACTGGGTCTTATTCTAATTCTCGCGCAAGCGCAAGCCGGGAAACATGGTTGCTAGAGAACTCGTACCCTGGAGAACTCGTACTCTGGAGAACTCGTACCCCAATCTGAAGGGTACGAGTTCTCTGGAGAACTCGTACCCTGGGTACGAATTCTCCAGAGAACTCGTACCCTGTAGATATGTTTGGGAATAAATTTGTATCTCTATATATCATTCAGATTTTGGTGAATTGGTGATTTTCATTTTATCTTTTATGAAATTATCGGTTAAATTATACAATAATCAAGCATTGGTAACGGGTATTTGTAGTAAAATATCAGTTTTGTTACCGGATGTTTCATGGATTGAAATGATAAGGAAGTAAGGTAAATGGTCAGGTAAATTCAAGAAAGACGAAATTATCAGTAAGATCTACATAATCTGGATTCATCTAATGATTCGAAGATTGTTTTTTGGGGTTTTTTTTTAAGCTTGTTTAGATTTTTTTAAGTTCGTTAATGGAGTATGCCAATATTTTCTAATGGAGTCAAAGGTGTCGGGAACAATGAAGTTACATAATCAGGTGTGATAAACATGATTATGCAAACTTGCCATTTACCAGCAATTAAACCTGTATAGTTCTTCAAAAGGACGCTTTAACCCTTTAGTTTACCAATCGATCGCATGGTTTTACGAGGAATGGGACTTATATATTATCTGTGGAGGAATTCAAAGATTACTTCTCAAATATGTTTCAAAATCTAGGTTCGGTAAGAAATGAAGAGTCGGAGAATTTTAGCGTGTCGCACGATTTCAATTTGTTAGATCCAGTATATAAGGAATTGGACCGCCCCATATCGTACGAGGAGGTTATCAATTGTATTAAATCCTTGAAGCGTAACAAAGCGTCTGCTAACGACAGATTATTGAATGAATACTTCATGGAGTCGTTTGATATATTGGCGGGGCATATCACGGAGGTATTTAACATAATTTTGAATACAGGGTGTTTTCCCGAGACATGGACAAAAGGTATTATAGTACCAATACATAAGAAAGGACTAAGATCAGACGTGAATAATTATAGAGGCATAACCCTTTTGAGTAATTTTGGTAAACTTTTTACTAGTGTATTAAATAATCGTCTAACAAAATGGTGCAAAGCTAATGATAAAATATCGGATGCCCAATTCGGTTTTCAGAAAGGGAGATCGACAGTAGATGCAATCTTTGTCATGCATTGTTTAATTAAAAAACTTCTAAGTAAAAATATGCGTCTGTATGCCGCATTCATAGACATGCAGAAATGTTTTGACAGCATATACAGAAATGGGCTATGGTATAAACTTTTTAAAATGGGAATTGATGGTAAAATGTTACGAATTATTCGTTCAATGTATTCGTCCGTCAAGTCATGTGTACGTCATTGCAACAAATACTCGGAGTACTTTGATATAGCTGTCGGCTTAAGACAAGGGGAGATAATCTCACCTATAATGTTCAGCTTATTCGTAGAGGATTTAGAATTGGCCCTGCAGTCTGATGTAAACAGTGGTATTTCCATTAAGGACTTATGCCTTACCGTTTTGCTATTTGCAGACGATATGGTAATTTTGGGTGAAAACCCTGAAAAATTACAGGAGTCTTTGAACAACTTAAGTCACTACTGCGATAAATGGGGGCTTCAGGTAAATATTGACAAAACAAAAATCGTAGTATTCAGGAAAAGGGGCAAAATAAAAGAAAATGAGTGTTGGTACTATAAAAATACAAATATAGAAGTTGTGGATGATTTTAACTATTTGGGTTGTACATTCAATTTCACTGGCACTTTTGTTTTGAATAACCAGACATTATATGGAAAGGGTCTGAAAGCAATGAATGTTTTGATAACTAATCTTAAGCGTCACGATGTTTTACCAAAAATAGCATTACAGTTGTTCGATGCTTTTGTCGCCCCAATACTTTATTATGGATGCGAAGTGTCTGGTTTTACGAATGCAAATAACATCGAAAAACTTCATTTAAAATTTTGCAAAAGGGTACTGGGGGTGAGACAATCTACGAGTAATTCAGCGGTGTATGGAGAATTGGGGAGATATCCGTTATATATAAATAGATCAGTTCGAATTTTAAAATACTGGTTTAAACTTTGCACAACTGATAATATAATTTTGTCAACCATTGCGGCAGATGCCAGACGGGACAGTGATTTAGGAATACAAAATTGGTTTTTTAACGTTAAACAAATGCTAGGCAGAAATGGTTTTATGTATATTTGGGACAACCCATGTAACGTTAATGAACAGTCGTTTATAAGTATTTTCAAACAACGTTTGATAGATGAATTTTTACATAAATGGTTTCATGATTTAGAAACAAAACGTACACTTGATACTCTTTACCGACATGTTAAATCGGATTTTGGTTATGAAGGTTACTTAAACCTTGTTATTAATAGGCAACTACGAATTGCTCTCACTAGATTAAGAACATCGGTGCATGGGTTAAAAATGGATACAGGCAGATTTGCAGATCAAGCAACCACCCGTAACTTACGATTATGTGAACTATGTGACCGAGGAGAAGTGGAAGATGAATTTCATTTTGTCTTCATCTGCCCATGCTATATCGAATTAAGGAAAAAATTTATTCGTGCAAGGTATTTTAGAAGACCAAGTATGTTCAAAATGATTGAACTTGTTAGATCAAATTCAAAAAAAGATATCGTCGATTTGTGTAGGTATTTAAAACATGCATTTGATATACGCAAACGTACATTTATTACATAAGTCTATTATTATATCTTGTGTTGTTTTCCACAGGAGTTACCGTTTCTTTTGTAGCTGAATAGTTAACCAATTATCTCTACATGTAAGTAACTTCAGCCATAAGTCTAAAACTGATTAATAGTGGTGTGCTCGGCTGCAAGGAAACTACAAATGGTTCTGCAATATTTATAGCATTTATTGGTCATACATATACGGTCATCGTACCGAAAACGATTTCCTTTATGAGTAGAATGAGTCGAGATCAGACTGCACAAACACGTAGTCGGATCTCGGATACACGCTGCTTATTAAAGTATTGCATACATGTTTCTCCTCATGAATATCTTTTCACTTTTTTCCTTTTCTTTTCTCTTTTTCCTTTTATATATGGGTAGAATGAGTCGAGAGCAGACTGCACAAATGTGTAATCGGATCTCGGATACACGCTGCTTATTAATGTATTGTATACAAGTCTCTCCTCATGAATCTCTTTTCACATCTTTCGGGGTTTTTTTTTCCCTCACTCTTCTTTTTCTTTTTCTTTTTATATATGGGTAGAATGAGCCGGGATCAGACTGCACAAATATGCGGTCGGATCTCGGATACACGCCGCTTATTATTATTATTATTATTATCATTGTATTGTACATAAGTTTTTCCTAATGAATCCCTTTTCACATTTTCCGGGTTTTTTCCTTTCTTTTCTTTATATGGGTAGAATGAGTCGAGATCAGATAGCGCATATACGCGTAGGATCTCGGATACACGCTGCTTATCAATGTATTGTACACAAGTTGCTCTTTTGTTCTTTTTCTTTTTATATATAAGTAGAATGAGTCGAGATCAGAATGCACATGTGCGCGGTCGGATCTCGGATACACGCTGCTTATCAAAAAAAAAAAAAAAAAAAATTTGTTTTGTTTTGTTTTTTTTTGTTTTGTATTTATGAGAAGATATATACTTGTACACAAGTTCATCCTTATGAATCCCTTTTCACACTATGTACACAAGTTCCTCCTTACGAATTTTCCCTTTTTACATCAATTATTCTAGTCTTTACAGGAATGTCAACACAACTTTATTTTTGTGAATCAACTTTCTATTCTATACTTGATTACGAAATGTGTACCTTTATGATTTTGATTGCTCTTCCATTTTCTATTTTCACGAATTGAGATCATACTGTAAGTCGTGCTGGGACATTGTTGGGGAGGAGCAATTGTTTGAAATAGACACTGCTGCCCTCAGCAATGTTTTTCCCGGCTGCAAACAGTTGTCACTATGTTTTGGCTGATCCTCCAAAAAAAAAAAAATAATAATAATTTTTTCCTCTTAAATTTTCAGTTTTTTCCTCTCTTACAATTTTCTATGTAGTTAAATTGATGTCTTTATCAATCATATACTCCTGTTTGACAATAATCTATAACCTATTTCCTTATATTTTTTTTCCTAGCAGCAGCATGATGATCTTTATATTGCGTATTTTTCATATTTGTATATGGCTATAAAACTATGTAAGTTTTTTGTCATTAAAGTAATTCGTTCGTTCGTTCGTTCGTTCGTTCGTATATAAACATTGTTTGAAAAGGACTAAATGATTATAACTGGTTCTTTATTATGTAACAATAAAAGAAGAAATCTAACTCTTTAAACTTGATAGATCCAAATAGTACCACCCTGTTGGAGATAGCTTTTGAAAATGTTGTTGGAAAAAAGGGGGGGGTGCTTTTATAACTAGCATTTTCTCATTTTCCCACATTTTTTTCCACACTTTCAGTCCAATAAATAAATACGTCTGTACCAAATTTGAATTTGGTGTATGCAGATATATACAATTTTGAAGAGACTATGAGTTCACATATAGCACAATATTTGCATTTTCTCTTGCTCTCTCTTTCTCTCATTTTCATTGCACAGTCTTCTATGTTTTCTGAGAAGTTTACTTCACGATCTCGAGTTTCAACCGCTAAGAAGAAGTAACCATTGTGGGAAAAGGTGCAAAATCAAATAACCAATTTGGTCTTCTTTTTCCACGTGTTTTCTCACGTTTTCAAAATTTTTGAAAGTTCTTCAGATGGTTTATGTCAAATTTTCGACTTACAAGCGATTCTACGGAGGCACTTTTGTTTAGCTGAAAGATTGTGGACAAATGATGTCACTGACTTTTCCAATCATAACCCTACGTGTTTAACTCTTTTGGCGCCAAAAGTATACAAGGGACTTCATCGACGACTCACTGAAATTCTGTCAAATATTTTTTTTTCTGAGAGGTTTGGCTGGGAATCTTGATGGTGTAAATCCAAGCTCAGACTGCATTTTTTGCGTATTGATCTTGTTCTTTACCACCCGTTTCGATTCTAGCGTTAAATGAATTAAGGGTTCAATATTGAATATTGCAATTATGTTACAGTAATTTTATCATTGTGAAAATCACACCTTTCTTGCCCTCTTTGTTCAGGAAATTTGCCTTTTCATCAAGTGTGAAAATTTGATCAATTCTGTGTTCATTTTATCAACTCCTTCCATTTAACAAATATCTAATCCAATCAAATACTGATTCATAGACCGTTCTTACACAAAACAACATCAAACATCAACTCAAATTTTGAATGCAAGTGAAGTCTATCCAAAGAATTTAAGAGAGCAAAGATTAATCCTACTAATGATTTTTAGGTGAATACAATTTATTGATGGTTCATAAATGTTTTCCTTACGATTTTTACATCGAATACAACATACACTGCATGAGAAAACACACAGGTTTCTTTACTTTATTTGTCTTTTCAACACATGTACAAGCAAAAAATATATATCAAATCTACATCACAATAACGGCATAGATATAAAAGTTGACATTATATTTATTAGTGGGGGTACGAGTTCTCCAGAGAACTCGTACCTAGGGTACGACTTCTCTGGAGAACTCGTACCCTTGAGATTGGGGTACGAGTTCTCCAGGGTACGAGTTCTCCAGGGTACGAGTTCTCCTGATACCGGAAACATTGGTGTACTCTCTACAAAGGAGAACGTCTTAAAATTACGATTGAGAATTCTACTCAAAGTTTTACTTATGTAACGGGGGAGTTTTCTTTTTCTGGTCAATTATTCGCTTAGTATATAACAGAACCACGAAAGCAAGCTATTCGCCCAACTTACGGAGTAAAGACAAAAAATGTAGTAGAAGCGATAATATCTGCCAACTGCCCAATTTCGAAACCGTCCGTGATTGACAAGAACGGGGCGAAATCTGGATCGAAAAGCAGTATAATCAAAGTGTTGAGAACACTCGAAATACTATACTGTTCTTTGAAGAAATGACGAATTTCAGTTCCGTTGTCTAATATTTGGAAGCGTATATGAATGGTGCAGATTAAGAAATTATTTTCTCCTTTTCCTATAGTGTTGTCTTCCTTAACAAGTTCAAAAATCTTAATTTGGTCTGCATTTAGCTTGTCGTCTGCAAATGCTTTCAATTTTGTGCTGGCAGACATTTTGATTTTTGTCATTTGCTATAGAGTTATTCCTTAGAGTTACAGATATACCTATCAGATATTTTAAGTCTTCTATTTAAGACCAAAATTATTGCAATTGTATTTTCTTTTCTTGTCTGGAATGTCTCATAAAGTAGACTGTGTTGTAGATCAAAGATCGGTCTGCACATATTGTAGTGCGGTCTGGCTCTGTATTTACCAACTATTTTTAAGAATATTCTTTGTCTTATTCTCGACGATTTTCAAAATCTGAAAGTAACTTCTGATTGGCTGAAGCTCAGTGGGGTGGCTAGGTGGTTAGCTTATTGTACTCATGACCTGGTGGTTGTGAGTTCAATACCTGGTTGAGGCAAACTTTCTTCCGCAGATTTTTGGGCTTTATCTCTGATGCATATAAGATACTAGTAAGTGACTTGAAAAGAAAGTTGTGTCAGTAATGATGTGAGAAAACCAGGGAACACATGGATAGGTGTACTGTCATTAAAATGGCATTAAACCCCAGTTCTCAATCAATCAAACAATGAATCAATCAATTTGATTAAAGAACCACATGGTTAAGCTGTTAACTCATTACCAAACAACAATAGTTTAGGCTTGTCCAAATTAAAAGCATTTGCAGACGAAAAAATAAAAGTGACTAAAAAATTGAAATTTGTTTTATGAACGGTAGAAAACATTGTGGGAAAAGGAGAAAATGCTGGTTACCAGCATTTTCTCCTTTTCCCACAATGTTTTCAACAGGTCTGTTTCTCAGGGTCGTCTAAAGTAAGGATTGTGTGGTAATGGGTTAATCAATCAATCAATCAATTAATCAATATGATTGAAGAACCACATGGTTAAGCTGTTGTTCTTCAAATTTAGAAAATATTGAAAAATAAGAGAATGTTCCCAAGAATGCTTGGTGAATACAAATCCAGCTGATCTTGATCTACACAGAACACTAAGGCAACTGAATTTGTTAACCCTTTACCACATGATCCTGACTTTTAACAACCCTGAGCAATAAAGCTTTGTAAAACATTGTGGGCAAAGGAGAACATGCTGGCAACCAACATTTTCTTCTTTTCCCACAATGTTTTCTACCCTTTCTAAAACAATTTTCAGGTTTTGAGTCAAATTTAGTTTGTCATCTGCAAATGCTTTCAATTTGAAATAGATCCAAAGTTGTGTCGTTTGGTAAAGAGTTAACTCTTTACCACACAATCCCTAATTTTGACAACCCTGGTAAAGAAACCTTTAGAAAACACTGTGGGAAAAGGAGAAAATGCTGGTAACCAGCATTTTCTCCTTTTCCCACAATGTTTTCTACCCTTCCCAAAACAAATTACAATTTTTCAATCACATTTATTTTGTCATCTGCAAATGCTTTAATTTTGGAACAGTCTAAAATTTTCTCGTTTGGTAAAGAGTTAAAGGATTGACTGTTTTTCAGATATTAATGAATGTAACTCCAACAATGGTGGATGCCAGCATACATGTATAAATGAAGCTGGGACACACCGCTGTACTTGTCGTGCAGGTTACACCCTGAATGGAGATAAAAGAACATGTTCAGGTACATCATTGTGATTTCTTTTTAAGCTTTATTCTAGCAGAATACTCATTCTCACATATTTACAAGACGATTGCGATACTATAGTCTATTTGTATTTACCTAACCTACACGGAAGTTTAAAGCTCCAATTTGTTTCGAAATTGAAATCAACGTTGTGTAAATTCGAGAACAGACAGAGGACATTCGGTGAGTTCAACTGTTATTATGTTTTACAGGTTTCATAAAACACCTTTTTTGCATTTTTCCTCTTCAATGCAGAAAATATGATGTTCAGTTTACTTTAATACCCATTGCATAATCCCATCCACGTATTCTGTTAATCATATTGCGTGAGATACTTGTGTCACGTAAATGACACATCTGTGTCACGTAAAATTCAGGTTTTAGTTTCCCGTTTTCCCCCGTTAATTTGCAGTAAATTCATAATTCAACAAGTGAATTATGTATTTTATTTAGTTAAGCTATCTCTATTTGTGTCAATGATGTATTATAAAACTAATAAGTAATGGATTTGTAGTGATGTCCAGATATATTGCAGAGGAGCCAAAATTTTATGGGGGGAAAAAATGAAATCCCGACTTGTGATTTTTCATCAATGGTCATGAACACTTCTTCCAATTACTGTTGTATACCAAATAGATTAATATTTCAAACAGCAAAAAAATGAAAGTTAAAAAGAGGAGTACATCGATTTTTTGAAATATAAAACACTACATATAGCAAGTGTCACGTAAAATACATATTGCTGCAGGTGCGAAGATTTTGGATGGTCTAACCGACATGGACCCGTGTGAAGAGTTTGAGAAGGGCAGAGAAGATGGTCGTACAGCAACTAAAGACGAGTGAAAGCTCTGCTTTAGTTAATAACAGGAACAAAAGCTGGCTGCTGCTGAAACATCTGCTGTTATGGCAATTACCAACCAGGAAAAAGAGAGTATGTCGAAGGCAAAGTGCCCCTATAATACCGGGATTGTTGTTGGTCTGTGCCATCCCAGGAACTTACCCAGAATCAACTGAGGGGCCCAGACATAGCACCAACTCTCTTAGCTAACCATAGTGGGCAAAGGCGAAATTTCACACATTTTCATACGCCGCAGGAGGCGTGCGTGTATTGGCGTCATCTGCGTCTGCTGTACGTCCGTCCATTTCTTGTGAGAGCAACTCCTGACTAAGTTTCTGAACAGATCTTCATGAAACTTTGTGAATACAATACAAAAAATCCAATAAGGGGTAATATTTCCTGGTTTAGAAACCAGTATTATGCTAGAGGGACAAAAAGTTGAAACATGTGCCTTTCAACGGTCCGTACATTTTCTTTACTCATTGCTTGGAGCCATAATATATTTTATAGCTTTTTTTTCCAGGAATGGCAAGATTGCATGCAGAACATCGGAGAGCGTATAGAGAGAGAAAAAAAGCTTTACCAAATAGTACCTGGCTGAAAACTGCAAGGCCAAACGGCTGTTTAAGCTGATGGAGAAGGACAGAAAAGAACTGGAATCTATAATGTCTGAGGAATTGTGAAATTTACGTGACGCTATACTAGTTATTGATTACAGTTGTGTTAATGTTAAAGAATAGTTTGTTCAGTGTTAAAGATATGAATAGCTGTTCAATATAACGTTTCTATACGCAATATGTGCATCTGAGATGTCCAGTTGGTTCGGTTGATTAATTTACTGGCAGTATGTCTGTTGTAGTATTTTACGTGACATTAAATACTATCAGTGAGTATTTTATTGTTTCATCAATGCTTTTCAAGGTAAACAGATATACCTGATTCATTCCATTGAGCTAGATCTATATAAATCACATCTGAAATAAGTTGTAAAGGATATAAAAATAGTAGCACAACACGTTTTTACACAGATACGGTAGTTTTTTGTAATTTACGTGACATCTTTCACACCATTTAAATTGATAATATTTCGCAAACATGCTTGACAAATCATTAAATTGGAATTTAAATCTTTTCTAGGGCAACTTACCCCTTTTCAAGCGAACAATCTCCATATGTAATGTCTACAAATATTCCCAAATATATATTGTAAAAAAAGTGTTAACTTTTTAAGCAGAAAATGGGCAAAACAATTTATACAGGTGTCAATTCAGATCGACTGAATGTTTATTTTTGTGCAGTTGGTGGTAAAAGTTTGACCTTTTGTGATTTTATATGATCCAGTTTAATTGATAAAGAAGTGTTCTGATATTCTGTTCTCTTTATGTCATATTTTACACCCCTGTTAATAACAAACTCGTCAGCGTCACGTATAATACTTTCCAAATTTTGGTGTGCCACTTTGACACCACACTAGTCTCAGGAATCGAGAAATGTGTTATGCCCTTATTCAAAAATTGTATCCCAATACATTCAACATTGATATGAAATCGGCAAATATATGTTAGCAGATGCTTTATTTTTGACAATATAGGTCTGCGAAATTGGCCGTATTTTTGAGAATGAGTGAGAAGGGGATTTAACTTTTTATCACACAATCCCAACTTTTAACAACCCCAAGAAAGAAGCCTTTTGTAAATAAGCCTTTTGAAGAAGCCTTTTGAAAACATTATGAGAAAAGGAGAAAATGCTGGTAACCATATTTTAATTTTTGATTTATATTTGTCATCTGCAAGTGCTTTTAATTTGGACCAGTCTAAAATTTTGTCGTTTGGTAAAAAGTTAAGGTAGATACAAGCACATGAGGTGACAGACATTTTCAACAAATGAGACACAAAGTCTCACAAAACTACATATCTTCAAAGGTGAAATCATAGGGTAATGATTAGACTTTTAAAACATTGTGGGAAAAAGAGAAAATGCTGCTAGTCAGCATTTTCTTCTTTTAACACAATGTTTTCTTTTTTTTTGGAAGGCAAATCCTATCATTGAATACTGAATTTGTCATGTGCAAGTACTTTCAAATCGCCTTACTACACAATTCCGACTTTTAACTACCCTGAGAAAGAAAGCCTTTGAAAACGTGTGTGAAAATGAGAAAATGCTGGTAACCAGCATTTTGCTCATTTTCCCACAATGTTTTCTACCCTTTCCAAATCAAACAATTTTTTATTCAAATTTATTTTGTTGTCTGCAAATCCTTTCAATTTGGACAAGTCCAAAATTTTGTCATTTGGTAAACAGTTAAAAGTGTAAAAGTTGTTGATTGGTATAGGTTTTAAAGGGTGATTTTTAATTTTTCTAAATTATTGTTTTCTTTTAGATGTCAATACTTTCCTTTAGATGTCAATGTTTTTAACTCGTTACCAAACATCAAAATTGTAGACTGGTCCAAATTTGTTTTGTGAAGGGTAGAAAACGTTGTGGGAAAAGGAGAAAATGCTGGTTACCAACATTTTCTCCGTTTCCCACAATTTTTTCAAAAGGCTTCTATCTCAGGGTCGTTAAAAGTCGGGATTGTGTGGTAAAGAGTTAAAGGGTGATTTTTAATTTTTCTAAATTATTGCATTCCTTTAGATGTCAATGTTTTTAAAGGGTGATTTTTAATTTTTCTAAATTATTGCTTTCCTTTAGATGTCATTACTTTTCTATAGATGTCAATGTTTTTTAGGGGTGATTTTTAATTTTTCTAAATTATTACTTTCTTTTAGATGTCAATGTTTTTAAAAGGTAATCTTTAATTTTTCGAAATTATTGCTTTTTTTTAGATGTCAATGTTTTTGCAGGGTAATTTCTAATTTGTCTAAATTATTGTTAATTTTAGATGTCAATGAATGCTCGTCTGGGAAATGTAGTCAAATCTGCAGCAACACCCCCGGATCTTATACCTGCAGCTGTCGCCAAGGTTATGCTCTTGACATTGACAGACATAAATGTAATGGTAGGTGCACATCTTTGTCATTATGAATAGCATCAGTATGATAAACTCTTTGCCGAGTGCAGTCGGTAGCATACAGGACTCAAGAACAGGGGGTTGCTTGTTGGATCCCAGGTTTGGCCATATTCTTTCTGATGATTGATGATAGTCATTGCAACAGGATTCATTTCTCTCTCACTGCTGTTTGTTGTTTGGACGATGGTTTTGTGGGAAAGCAGCTAGTGTCTTGCTATTGCTTTCAGATTGAACAAATCAGAAAAATTATCGTTGGGTAAAAAGTTAACCCTTTACGAAACAATCCCTGGTTTTTAGGACCCTAAGAAAGGAGCCTTTTGAAAACAAGGTGGGAAAAGGAGAAAATGCTGTTCACCAGCATTTTCTCCTTTTCCCACATTGTCTTCTACCCACCAAGATTAAAAAATCAAATTTTCAGTCACTTTTATTTTGTCATCTGCAAATGTTTTCAATTTGGAGGAGTGTACAATTTTGTCATTTGGTAAAGAGTTAAAGAAGGACTGTCTGAAATCTACATGAAAAACAAAATAAAAAAGAAGTTTTTGGTATTTATTCTCACAAAAATTATATAACCTTTTAGCAAACAATCCCCTCTCTAATTCACTTGATGAAGAAAATCTGTGAAACCATTGTGGGAATAGGAGGAAATGCTGGAAACCAGCATTTTCTCCTTGTTCCATATTTTCTACCCTTTCCAAGCCAAATCTCTTCCTTAGAGCCATATTTTGTTTGTTATCTTTATATATTTTGATACAAGTATTAACTACCAAACGACAGAAATGTAGACTGGTCTGATCTGAATTGAAAGCATTTGCAGACAGAGAAATCAGTGTGACTCAAAAATTGAAATTTGTCCTGGGAAGGGTGGAAAACGTTGTGGGAAAAGCAGAACATTTTCTCATTTTCCCACAATGTTTTCAAAAAGCTTCTTTCTGAGAATGATATGAAAACCCAGGATTGTTTGGTAAAAAGTTAAGTTGCCTAAAATTCTGTTGTAAGACATAGTGTTAATGTGTATGAACGACATGTCACACGAAAAGGTACAATCTAGGAGTTCCGTACATCAATTAGATGAAAACAGATCAAAGATACTAGTGCAGATCAAGGTACAATCTAGGAATTCCATACATCAATTAGATGAAAACAGATCAAAGATAGTGCAGATCAACTTAATCTGATAGTTCAAAAATGATTGTATACTAAGGTAGAATGACCACTTCTCAAAAAAATATCATAAAACCAAAGAAAAGTGTCCACCCTGCAGCTTGTCAGCCTTTGCAGATTGCACAGGCTGACCAACTGCAGGGTCGACACTTTTTGCAATTCCGGGATGGTCCCTTTTGGCGCGATGAGTCATATGTGAATATCATTATGATTGTTTTTTTTTCAAATTTTTAGACATAGACGAGTGTAGCTCTGGTGGTTCTAGATGTTCCCAAGCTTGCCATAACAATGTTGGATCCTACACATGTTCATGTAAAGAAGGTTATGTTCTTGGGTCAAATGGTTTTACTTGTGAAGGTATAGATGATTTTCATATCTCTTTTTATTTCATGCTTTCTGGTAGGATATCGAGAAATGGCAGTGCAAATATTTTTCGATCTTACACTGGTACCACCAGTGAAAATACCGATTTCCAAGTTCTTGTTGCCTAGGTTAATTGCATGTGCCGCACAACCAGATAGAAATATGATGTAATTTACCTTACATTTCTCGCGCCTAAAATAATATTGTAATGCCTTGCTATGGGGTACACCATGGGGAATAACGGAAAAGAACTGTACTGGATTTTGATAAAGCTCCTCACGGGAAAGGGTTAAAAGCCTGAAATAAATAGAATATTTGTGTTTTTTTTTTTCGGTTGCGCCACTTGTGAAAATATTAACGATGGTGTCCACTTGATGAAGTAAATTTCGATCTTTCACGGAAAAAAACAAATATCCTCTATTTATTTTAGCTCGGCCGTTTTTCGAGGAAAGTGGCAAGACATTGACATAGCCTTCTTAACATTGTTAAGGGAGACCACTCCTTCATGCATATCTAACCATTGCATTAGGCAGATTCCTCTTTAGCTCAATGGTTATGGTATTTGTCTTTTAAACCTCGAAAAACGAGAATATTTGCCCATCATTGGTGCAAGTCCTGCAAGATACAGTTTATATTTCAGCTATGCATTTGTTCACTAGTCCCTTTGTTATTGACTTTGTTCATAAGATGGGGCTGGTCTGGGATTGACCATTGAGCTATTAATCCCATTTGTTGTACAAAAATGGACTTTCTGCCTAGTAAGGCTCTGCATCATCAATAAATGATGACTTGAAGATGGGATGTGTTACAGGAGACCACTTCTCCATGCATAGCTTTGTCCAGATTAAAATACAATACCTGACCACTGGGTTGTGGAGGTATTTCTATAGCTCAGTGGTTATGGTATTGGTCTTTTAAGCCTTGAAAAATGAAGATACATGTATTTGCCCGTCATGGGTTCAAATCCCGCCAAATGCGGTTTGTATTTCAATTATGAATCTGTTCATTTGTTTCTTTGTTACCGACTTTGTTCATAAGATAGTGCAAAAATTTTGATAAGTTGTATCTTGGTCAAACTAAAGATCTTTACTTCAAACCAGGGCCCGTATTCACCAACCATTCTGAAGAATATTCTTAGTCTTACTCTCCAGGATTTTCTAACTTTGAAAGTAACACAACATCTGATTGGCTATACCAAAATTGTTTAGCCAATCAGAAGTTGTGTTACTTTCAAAGTTAGAAAATTTTGGAGACTGAGACCAGGAACGTTCTCAGGAATGGTTGGTGAATACAGGCCCAGGATTTATTCTTAACTCTTTACCAACAGACAATATTTTCTGCTTTTCCAAATTAAAATTGCAGGCGACAAAATAAAAGTGACTGAAAATTTGAAATTTGTCTTGTGAAGAGTAGAAAATATTGTGGGAAAAGGAGAAAATGCTGGTTACCAGCATTTTCTCCGTTTCCCACAATGTTTTTGAATGGCTTCTTCCTCAGGGTCGTCAAAGGTAGGGATAATGGGTTAACTATAAAAAGGGGAACCTATACAACAAGGGCAGGTAAACTGATGGTTACTAGCATTTTACCAGCATTTTTTTCCTTTTACCAGAGTGTTTTCAAATTCCTTCTTTATCAAGATGATGAATTCAAACCGAGAATTGTTTGTTTAAAAGGTTAATACAGGTTTAATCTATTTGTATTTCATTTCTCTCGCAGATAAGAATGAATGTGAGGATGGGAATGGTATGTGTCAACAGATATGTAACAATGAAGTTGGTTTTCATACATGCTCCTGCAAATCTGGTTTTGAGTTACAAGCTGACGGAAAAACATGCAAAGGTAGCACATTATTTTTATCCCATGCAAAAGCTGGAGGGATATAGTTATAGCTTTGTACATCTGACCTTCTGACCTTCCTTCTGTCTGTCTGTGTGTCCTGCCAGGAGAATATTTCCGATACTATTAGACGGAATCTTGTGAAACTGTATACATGTGTACAATAACCCATTCTGCTGTAACACTTTTTTTATTTTTTGGTTCAATGAAAAAATGGTCTGCTGGGAACGATTTTAAGTTATGTAAGTTAAGTAAAGTTTTTGGCAATGGATATAATTTCATATAATATTTCAATGAAATTGCTTGTATTCCTAGCAAAAATAATATGAATTGCTTAACTCTTTACCACACAATCCCGACTTTTAACGAACCTGAGAAAGAAGCCTTTTGAAAACACTGTGGGAAAAGGAGAAAATGCTGGTAACCAGCATTTTCTCCTTTTCCTACAGTGTTTTTTATCCTTTCCAAACCAAATTTCGATTTTTCGCTCACCTTGATTTTGTCGTCTGCAAATGCTTCCAATTTGGACCAGTCTAAAATTTTCTTGTGTGGTAAGGGGTTAACTCTTTACCAAACGACAAAATTCTAAACAGGTCCAAATAGAAAGCATTTGCAGATGACACTAAAGATGGCTCAAATGGCAGAATTTGTCCTTGATAGAGCAGAAAGCATTGTGGGAAAAGGAGAAAATGCTGGTGACCAGCATTTTCTCCTTTTCCCACAATGTTTTCTATAGGCTTCTCTCTCAGGGTTGTTAAAACTCCGGATGGTGTGGTAAAGAGTTAACTTGCTCAGAGAGAAATACACCAAACTGCATTGCTGTAACATCTAGCTCAATATTGAGGCAGATTTTGATGCTTAATTAAACCTTTATCACACAATGACAACTTTTGATAACCCTGAGGAAGAAGCCTTTTGAAAAAATTATGGGAAAAGGAGAAAATGCTAGTAACCAGCATTTTCTCCTTTTCCCACAATTTTTTCTACCCTATCAAAGGAAAATTGCATCATTTGAGCCACTATGAAATTGTTGTCTGCAAATGCTTTCAATCTGGATAGGTCTAAAATTTTGCCATATGGTAAAGGGTTAATCTAACATCTCTCAATGACATTATGCACCCCTTAGAGTCTCTACCACTAGACTTATTTCCAAATAAACCAGGGTATTATGGGAGACCACTCCTTCGTGCATGGCTTCTTCCCCATTTAAATACAACACTTAATAGCTGAGGTGGGAAGCTATCTCTTTAGCTCAGTGGTTAAGGTATTAGCCTTTTGTGCGGGTGTTCTAGACTTCAAATGCATTTATTCCAACTACTTTTTTTTATATTAGATATGAGCCATGCTCTGGCAAAAGGGGCTTAATGCATCACCTTTATGCATGATACCAAGTAAGTAATCACAATATTACACATCCCTAAAATCTGTTTTATATTACAAACTACATAATCAGGGGATAGACATGTCACTTCACATACAGAAAATTGATCAATATGGAAAAGTGTTGGCCTTGGTCAGCCTGCGCAATTCACACAGATTGACATGGATTAATTCTTTTTTTGGCAAATGCATTAAGCCCTCTTTTTGCAGAACATGGCTGATATTATTTTGTTTACCTAATGTGCTAATTAAAACAGGATTGAATCTAAACTTAAAAGTAGCTGCAAATGCAAAAATGTTATAGTCAGAAACTGTTGTCTAAGTTTAAATTTTCTGTTTTCCTGTTTCAGATATAGATGAGTGTGCATTAAAGATTGATGGCTGTTCTCAGCTATGTACAAATAATGATGGGTCATTTGTCTGTTCATGCAGGGATGGCTTTGCAGCAAACGGAAAGCTTTGTACTAGTAAGATTTAACTTTCCGTCTTAATTAGGCTATAATTGCTTTCTATGGCTTACATCCTGTTATACTATCATATTTAACTCTTTACCAAACAATTCAAGGTTTTTACAAGCCTGAGAGAAAAGCCTTTTGAAAGTATGGTGGGGAAAGGGAAAATGCCGGTAACCAGCATTTTTTCTTTCCTACAATATTTTCTAGATTGCTCTAAACAAAAAATCAGTTTTTGAGTTACATTTATATTGTCATCTGCAAGTGTTTTCAATTTAGACAAGTCTTAAATTTTGTTGTTTGGTAAAGAGTTAAGAAAAAGCCAGGCTACTCATAGCTTGGCTGCTTTCAAAAACTCTGAAGTTTTCCGATATCTCTGGCACTACTGTAGAGATTTACTTTAAATTGTTTTGAATTACTCAAAATGATACATGTAGGTAACCTTTGAAGTTTGTGTTGCAGTTAGTTGTCCTCATTTTATATGCCAGACGTGTCGTTACGGCGTGTGTCGTCCGTCCATCCGTCCGTTTGTCAGTAATTTCTTGTGCCCACAACTCCTCCTACAATTTCATTGGAATAAGTTCAAACTCACCTCAACGAATCTCCGTGATGTGAAGATATGCTTTTTGGAATTTAGATGTTCGACCCATTTCACTGTTTGCAAAACTTATTTTTGTTGGTGTAGTATAGTTTCTTAGAATTAAACATGGTAAATTGCAGCCTAGAATTCTGCAACTATTTTTTCTTTACCTGCATTCTGTCAAATTTTATCAGCACTGAAAGAAGTATTAGTATTTTAAGCACATGTGTTCTTTTACAAACCAGACATAGACGACTGTAAGGCTGATTCATGCCTCAATGGGGGTAGCTGTATTGACGAACTGAATTCCTTCACATGTATATGTCCTATTGGGTTTAGTGGTCTTAATTGTGAAAATGGTGAGTAAACATACTTTTAAAACTTATCTTGAGCAGCCTGAAGGACTGACAAAAAATGTCCCCTAAGGCAGATGTTTTTTACCATATAATCTTGACTTTTAAAGGCCCTGAGAAAGGAGTCTTGTGAAACCATGATGGAAAAAGGGTAAAATGACAAGAATAAGAATAAAGTAAAGAGTTAACTCTTTACTCCATAGATACTCATTTCTACGCATTGCTTGTAGGAGTCTTTGGAAAACATTGTGGCAAAAGGTGAAATTCACAAGCAATTTCACCTTTTGTCACAATGTTTACTATGCTATCAGAAGGTGTCATATACACATAAGAAACAGCTTCATCCTGCGGCTGTTATTTAGGGTCAATTAGAGATGCCATAGAAATGCCCTTTGGGGTTAAGAGTTAATCCTGTACCATATTAGATTGACTCTATGGAAAATTGCATCTGAAAATATTGTGGGAAAATGGGGAAATTTTGGTACCAGGCATTTCCTCCTTTTCCCACAGTGTTTTCTACCCTAACATTTAAAATGCCATCACTGAGCCCATTTTGATTTATCATCTGAAAATGCCATTAACTCTCTATCAAATAACAAAATTTTAGACTTGTCCAAATCAAAAGCATTTGCAGAAGATAAAATTAATTTGACTCAAAAATTGAAATTGGTTCTGGGAGGGTTGAAAGCATTGTGGGAAAAGGAGAAAATGCTGTTTGCCATCATTTTCTCCTATGCCCACCATGTTTTCAAAAGGTTTCTTTTTCAGGGATTGTTTGGGAAAGGATTATTTTGGACCAGTCTAAAATATTGTTGTCTGTTAGGGTTCACTCTTTACCAAACAACAAAATTTTGGGCTGTTCCAAATTGAAAGGATTTGCAGACATCAAAATAAATGTGACTTAAATATGGAAATTTATTTTGGAAAGGGTAGAAAACACTGTGGGAAAAGAAGAAAATGCTGGTTACCAGCATTTTCTCCTTTTCCCACAGTTTTTTTCAAAAGGCTTCTTTCTAAGGGTCATTAAAAGTCAGGATTGTGTGGTAAAGAGTTAAACCTTTACCACACAATCCAGATTTGTAACAACTCCGTAGAAAAGAAAGCTTTCAAATCACTGTAGGAAAAAGACGAAACTTGCATTTTCTCCTTGTCCCAAAATGTTTTCTGCCCTTTAATCCTTTACCAAACAATCCCTTGTTTTTATGACCTAGATGAAGAAGCCATCTGAAAACATTATGAGAAAAGGAGAAAATGCTGCTAACCAGTTTCCCACTATGTTTTCCACTCTTCTAAAGTCATGTTATAGTTTCTGAGTCACGTATATCTTATCATCTGCAAATTATTTCAATTTGGAGGAGTCTAAAATTTTGTGGTGTGGTATAGATTAATTTTACATATTTCAGACATTGATGAATGCAGTTTTCTGAATGGTGGATGTCAAG
This sequence comes from Tridacna crocea, assembly GCA_943736015.1. Taxonomy (NCBI): domain Eukaryota; kingdom Metazoa; phylum Mollusca; class Bivalvia; order Cardiida; family Cardiidae; genus Tridacna; species Tridacna crocea. The sequence goes on along the minus strand of OX031069.1, from coordinate 12,075,918 downwards.
ATCTATGCTCTAATAACCCTGGTTCTTTCATGTGCAGTTGCCAAGGGAACAAAACTTTGGAATCAGATGGAAAGACTTGCTCAGGTATCTACGGATCTTAATGTTTAGAGTTTGCAATATCTCTTAACTCTTTACCACTCAATCCCTACTTATGACGCCCCTGAGAAAGAAGCCTTTTGAAAACACTGTAGGAAAAGGAGAAAATGCTGGTAACCAGCATTTTCTCCTTTTCCCACAGTGTTTTCTATCCTTCCCAGATCTAATTTCAATTTTTCAGTCACCTTTATTTTGTCGTCTGCAAATGCTTTCAATTAGGACCAGTCTAAATTTTTCTCGTGTGGTAATGGGTTAACAGTTGTTCAGGATTTAAAACTTGTACAAAGTGAAAAATATTTCGAGGGGTGAATGCAAAAGTGTTCCACCAAGGTTTTGAAAAAATTTTACAAGAGACAGAAAAACACTCTTTTCATTGAAAAGCATGGTTAACCCTTTCCCAAACAACAAACTTTTGGACTAGACCAAATTGAAAGCATTTGCAGACGACAATTCAGCTCTTGCTAAAAAGATGATTTCTGTCTATGATAGGGTAGAAAACATTGTGGGAAAAGGAGAAAATGCTGGTTACCAGCATTTTCTCTTTTTCCCACAATGTTTTCAAAAGGCTACTATTCCAGACCCGTAAAAACCAGGGATTGTTTGGGAAAGGGTTAGATCATCTTGTTTAACACTTTACCATACAACCCCTACTGTTGGCGAAGGTTGAATTGATGGGGAAAATGTCTCTCACGAAATCGCATGATGTATTTGATTGGATTAACCCTTTACCAGACAATTACAACTTTTAATGCCCCTGAAAGAGAAAGATTTTGAAAAAATTGTGGGAAAAGGAGAAAATGCTGGTTGCCAGAATTTTCCTCTTTTCCCACAATGTTTTCTATCCTATCAAAGAAAATCATTTGATATGAGCCACAATTGAAATTATCATCTGCAAATGCTTTCAATTCAGACTGGTCTAAAATTTTGTTGTGTGCAAAGGGTTAAAAATTCATCTTCATGTATATCTTCAGGAACTGACAGCAGTGACAGCGTATTTCGACGACATAAACTTGCAAGAAAACTACTTCCACGAGGTTGTGCAACGCTTATGTTAACACAATGTAAAGATGGAAACAGTATTGAAGTCCATTTGTCCTCAACTTCTGATTGGTACGAGCTCAATTCCAACCAAAATGTCAAGTTTACCTTGGGAATTGTATTCGTTGAGGTCAATGACCTTGCCTTGCCAATATCGTTAAACGGAGTTGAAGTCGTACTTGGACAAGACGATTTTGTAATAAATCTTGGAGCTAATGGTCACACTCCCGCAGATGGGCAACCATTAGCAGTCACCAGGACCGATGACTGTATTTCATTCCTGTTTACAGCATCCGACATATTTGAGTTTATTTCATCGGTTTCATTTCTCAAGAGTTTTTTTGACCGTCTTGTTGCAGTACTTCCTCCATGGCTTGGATTCACCAGTACAGAATTTAGCTCGATTGACGTGAATGACCTAAATACTGACCTAGTTTATGGACATGCCATGGATGATGTAGTATGGTGTAAGGGAGCACCTGTGATTCCCAACCATCTCTACAGCGTATTCATATTCTCATCAGAATTCTCACTCAGTCTCTATGGCAACGCTATCAACATACCCAAACCTCTGAATGGCAGAAAGTTTTGTTTGATTGTTGATATTTGTCACAAATATGGTGGGTCTATTTTCTTGATGATTCCTCCAGAATCCAGAGATTTGTTGTCGGAGTTCGATTTCTTTAAGAATCTTACGAACTCGCAGGGTCTAACTATAAAACCAAGAGGGCTCGGTCTTTCACTCGTCAAAGGTGTGAATGTACATTACCAGGAAACAGAGCTTGAACTGTGGAATGGGGACACCTTCTTTACGTATCCGTAAGTAGTTTTAAATGATTCCACATAGATAAAAGCTGTTCTTGTCTTTCAGAGTACCAAATGTTTAAAAAAGATTGTGGCACAAGGAGAAATTATCTGTTAACTCTTTACCACACAATCCTGTCTTTCAACAACTCTGAGAAAGAAAGCCTTTGAAAACATTGTGGGAAAAGGAGGAAATGCTGGTAACCAGCATTTTCTCCTTTTCCCACAATGTTTTCTACCCTTTCCAAAATTTTAATCAAATTTCAGTTTTTTATTCAGATTAATTTTGTCGTCTGCAAATATAAATGCTTTCAATTTTGACTATGGGAAAATTTTGTCATTTGATAAAGATTCAAGAGTAATTCCTTCTGGAATAAAAGTGCCTTGTGTTCCTGCATTAACTCTGTTCCAACTGAGGACAAAATTTTGAACTGGTCCAAATTGAAAGCATTTACAGGCGACAAATTTAATGTTGCTTAAGTGCTCAGGTTTGTCTGTGAAAGGTTAGGGAATATTTAAAATTTGTTTTGAGAAGAGTAGAAAACATTGTGGGAAAAAGAGAAAATGCTGGTTACCAGCATTTTCTCCTTTTCCCACAATGTTTTCAAGAGGATTCTCCCCCGGGGTCGTGAAAACCAGGGATTGTTTGATAAAGGCTTAATTGTCTCATTTTGTTTATCGTTTTCAAATAAATGTCAATAATTGCAGATTATTTTCGTTGAAAGTTTTAGGCATATGATATAAGGAATATTATGTTGCAGTAACTTCCCTGGTGCTTGTATTTTCTATTCATGGCATAAGAAAGTTTTGACACAACCCTCGACCATTAATCTTGCATGATATCAAATTTTCTCAGGGCACTCAAATTAACCCATATTACCACACAATCCCTTCTTTTGACGGCCCTGAGAAAGAAGCCTTCGGAAAACATTGTGAGAAAAGGAGAAAATGTTGGTAACCAGCATTTTCTCCTTTTCCCACATTGTTTTTTACTCTTTTTAAAACAAATTTCAAATTTTCTTTCACTTTTATTTTGTTGTCTGTAAATGCTTTTGATTAGGACAAGCCTAAAATACTGTCATGTGGTAATGAATTAACCCTTTCCCAAACAAGCCCTGGTTTTTACGTGTCTGCAGTAAAAGTGTTTTAAAAACACTGGGAAAAGGAGAAATTGCTCGAACAAGCAATTTCTCCTTTTCTCACAGTGTTTTCTACCCTTTTTGAGAACTTTCTGCCATTTTCTCCAAATCTGAAATTGCCGTCTGCAAACTCTTTCGGTTTGGAAGGGTCCAAAATTTATTGTTTCGGAAAGGGTTAAATACAAGCACCAGAAAGGTTACCAGGACATAATAATAATTATTTGGTATTCATTTAACCCTTTACCCCATAAGGCATTCCTATGGTATCTCTAATTTACCCTAAGTAACAGCAAGGAAGAAGCCATTTCATATGTGTATATGACACCTTTTGATAGCATAGAAAACATTGTGACAAAAGGTGAAATTGCTCGTCACGAGCAATTTCACCTTTTGTCACAATGTTTTCAAAAGGCTCCTACAAGCAGTGCGTCGAAATGAGTATCTGTGGAGTAAAGGGTTAACATCAGTCACCAGCACATGTAATTTCTGACATGTTTATTTGCTATTTATAATGTGGTTGTTGTTATTATTTTTTTCCCATTAGGGTATTTGATCGTGCGAATTTGTGGATTGGGGGTGATGTACTGAAAGAATCTTCACAACTAAAGATTGAAGGATCAGCTGATGTTTTCTTGGCTATACCAAGTCCAGTCAGAGTATGTCTTTCTTTGGTTTTGTTTAACTCTTTACCAAACGACAAAATTGTAGACATGTCCAAATTGAAAGCATTTGCAGATGACAAAATAAATGTGGCTCAAAAATGGAAATTTGTTTTGGGAAGGGATGAAAACATTGTGGGAAAAGGAGAAAATGCTATTTACTTTCTCAGGATCATCAAAAGTTGGGATTGTGTGGTAAAAGGTTTAACCCTTTTCTTATCAATTTCAAGTTTTAACAACCCTAATATATAGGCCTTTTGAAAGCATTGTGGGAAAAGGAGAAAATTCTGATAACCAGCATTTTCTCTTTTTCCTCACAATGTTCTCTAATTAAAATTGATTGATTGATTGATTGTATAGTGTTTAATGCCATTTTCAACATTATTTTCGCTATATTACTGCAGCCAGTGTACCAATCTAAGCTTTTCTGGATTTTCTTTTACCTTGATCTACTCGGCTAAATATTCTTTTCAAACCACTGGCTGCTTTCCCACATAACCATCCTAAAATCAATGGTAAGTGGTGAGGGAGGGTTGCAAAGACTATCATTAATCCTCAAAGTGAAATTGGCTGTGCTGGGGATCAAACCAGCAACCACTTGTTGTCAAGTCCTACTGACTGAGTTATGGAGGCTCGGCCCCAAGATCAGAGGATTTTTATGTCTCCATTTGCAATCAAAGTGTAAAGATCTTAAATCACTTTTTACAATTTAGCTTTGTTCTGGCAAAAGGGTGTTTAACCCATATCCACACAATCCCTACTTTGCCGCCCCTGAGAAAGAAGCCTTTAGAAAACATTGTGGGAAAAGGAGAAAATGCTGGTAACCAGCATTTTCTCCTTTTCCCACAATGTTTTCTACCCCTCACAAAACAAATTTCAATTTTTCAGTCACTTTTATTTTGTGGTCTGCAAATGCTTTTGATTTGGACCAGTCTAAAATTTTGTCATTTGATATTGAGTTAATATACCATCACACCAAGCAATTGCAAGTTTTCATATAAAATCCTTGATCCATAATTGATGATTTAATTTTGCATTCAACTAGCATACATGTATTATCTAGACTGTTGATTTAATGATGCATCAACTAGTGTTTATATTTTTTTTTACCGATGATTTAATTTTGCATTCAACTAGTGTAAATTGTTATTTTTTAAATTGTTGATTTAATTTTGCATTCAACTAGTATATGTAGTGATTCCTTTGCTAATATTTCAGATGCTGACAGCAATATTTATAGATGAATGGAATGTCCTTGCACAAGTCCAAGCTTCTGCCACACCAACAGTCACGTTCAAACTATTCAATAAAGTGCACAGTATAAGATTTCCTGACATGGCTAAAGTCAGTGTTGATATGTACATGTCAGTAGGAGGTAGGTTATGTTCCAGTTCTTGATACAAATGTGACCCATCACGCAAAAAGGGACCTTCTTGGAATTGCGAAAACTGTCAACCCTGGTCAGACTGCGCGAATTGCGCAGTCTGACTAGGGTTGACACTTTTCGCTATTATGATATTTTCTGTATGAGAAGTGGTCATTCTACTTTGTTAAACAATCATTTTTGAACTTTCAACTTAAATTGACCTGCACTATCGTTTATCTGTTTTCATCTAATTGATGCATGGAATTCCCAGATGGTTCCTTTTTGCGTGAGATGGTCCCTTTTTACTTGAGGGGTCACAAATATGCTTGCGTTTAAGTCTCTGCCCAATTAAACCATACTGGTGAAAAGCTTTGAAAGCATTGGAAAAATTTACAATTTGAAAGCACGGAAAAAGGGGAAATCCAAGATAAAGCAAGTTTTTGTCTTATTCACTGACAATGTTTTAAAAGCTTGTTATCGCAAAAAATGTCTGCTTACTTTTGTTTTTTAAAAGGTTTAGATTAAGTTTAAAGGTGGCCCTTCAGATTTTGGGACGAAAATTAAAAACAAGATACAAAAAAACCATCCTTATACTCCCAAAGCCTTTTAACTTTCATTCATAAAACTCCAGTAGTTGAAAACCATTCAACAACAAGAGAAATTAGAGATTTACTATGGCCTAGGTCAACACTGTCTGGAAACACAGTCTAGTTTTACATGAGCAACTCGCTCATTTACATACCGAAAAAATAGTGTCTGAAGAAGTCATTATTATTACATAATTGTTATGTAATGATATTTAAGCATTATTAGCCACATGCTAGTCACTTGAAATTCCAACAATGCTTTTTTTATTTCTGGCAGGAAATTTAAAAATACTGATTTTTTTTGGGTAATTTTATGCTTCTATATTATTGATGATTTGTATTGTTTTTTCATGTAAATCTTTTTCATTTATTTCAGAACTTTAACTCATTACTATATGACAGAATTTTTGGCTTGTCCAAATCGAAAACATTTGCAGATGACAAAAAAAGAGTGACTGAGAATTTGAAATTTGTTTTGTGAAGGGTAGAAAACATTGTGGGAATAGGAGAAAATGCTGGTAACCATCATTTTCTCCTTTTCCCACAATGTTATCTAAAGGCTGCTTTTTCAGGGTCGTCAAAAGTAGGGATTGTGTGGTAATAGGTTAATTATATTTTTCAGGCACACATGTTAGAAACTGGTGTGGAGCTGTTGCCAATCCTCCAGGAGTATTCCTGTCAAGTCTTATTACAGTTAATCCTTTTGAGACGGTCCCTATTTTAAAAGACTGGATCTTTGATATCCCGAGTAAACTTTATGCATTTGTGACAACAGATCCAGCCTCAAGGATTACAGATGATATGAAAATAGATGTCTTTAAAGATATTGTGCAAGTGAAAGAAATTTTGCAAAGATTTAAAAACTTTGTTAGCGTTACAGTTGCTTCTTTCGAAGTAATACTTACAAATACAGTCAACGCTATCATCGATAAACTTAACAATGTCCTTGATATTTTTGAAAGTTCAATTGATAATGTGATAAGTGAACTCACAAATGGAAATGTCCTGGTAATTATAGACTTGCTGACAGCTCTGTGGGATGAATTAAGGACACTGGAAACGACGGCGCAAGAATTTCTGGATGAAACTGAACATTTTGTGGATGAAACTAAAGACAGATTTACAGCTTTCATTAAGAATGAAACAGAAATAATTAAATCCAACTTAAACAATGCTTTGTCGAAAGTCAGAAGCCAAGTGATAGGAGCAGCTAAAGATTACTCTGGAATCGGTCTGAAATTCACCACTACAATAAACTTTCTGGGGTTGAAAATTATAGGCATAGACATCGAGCTTGTTCATTCTGTGGACAACTTGATGCAGTGCAGCAGGTTTGACAAAGTAAAACAACTTCTTGCTGGTGAAAGGGCCGCTCGTTTTCTAGGACGGTTATCTCAAGGGAGAAAATTAGGATTTTTCCTGAAGTTAGATGTGGGTGCTGGAGTAGGTGGGGCGTTAAGTATAGATACAGATAAATTTCTCTTACAACTGAATGCCTATGTGAGTATGCTTGGTATTAGGGCTACAGGAGACTTGTTTATTTCTAGATCTGGATTGTACTTTTACCTGGAAGGAAATGTTTGGGACATTTTTCTTGCTCAAATAGACGTGTCAGCTGAAATTGGAAAGGAATGGTACCAGCTGGTTTTCACACTGAGGGGCAGATTTGTTGCCAAAGCTCGTAAAAGAAGACAAATTCAGACAGTAAGCAAATCTTTCCAGTCAAGCTACCTTGATGCCTTGAAGAAGGTTGTACAAAGAATAGCAGATGAGGCCGATAAACGACTTAGTCAAGCTCAGGATTTTTTCACTAGTGCTCAAAACGGATTGACTAAAGCTCAAAAATGGCTGGACGAAAAGAAGGATGATGTTGATAAAGCAAATAAGCATTTTGATTCTGCTGTCGCTGCACTTGAAAGAGCAAAAGACAAGCTTGAAGCAGCAAAAGGTCCATTCCAGAAAGCTATTGAAAAACTCAATGCAGCCCAAAGAAGAGTAGATAATATTTGTAAAATTAAGCAGTGCTCTAAGATATGTATACCAGGCGTGAAATGTAAGATTTGCCATAAGAAGGTCTGGGGAATCCGTATACCATATCCCTGCTGCAGATTTACTAGTTGTATGATTAAAATTCCAAACCCAATCTGCGAAGCTGCCAATCTTATTTGCCGTGGAATAAGAGCTCTTGCATATGTTGCGTTAGAAGCTGCAAAATTGTTTGTGAGGATTCCTATGCTTGCTCTTGATGTTGCTAAAGGACTTGTATCAGTTGCACAGTTTGCTGTGGATAAATCAAGAGTTGTACTGCTTGCTGCCAAGGGACTTCTTGAACTGGCTAAAATAGCTATAGAAGCAGCAAAGGTGACTTTTGAGGCTGCCAAAGCAGGTTTAGAATTAGTGAAAAAAGCTATCGGTGTGGCTGCAAAGATTCTTGAGCTTGTTATTGAATATGGATTGAAAAATCTTATAGATGTAAGGAACTGTGGGTTTGAAGTGCAATTATCTACTATAGATTTACCTATATTTGATGTATCATGTGAGATCAATGCATTCAGACTTGGATGGAGGAAAGTTGGAGTAAGGATTAACTTTAAGAATATCCTTCAGAGTTTATGGCAGGCAGCTAAAGCAGCTATTGAAGCTCTGAAGAAGAGTTTAGGAAGCATATTCAGTGGAAGAAGGAAGAGAGCAATCGACTTTGATTCCTCATCTGGACTTCATGTACTTTTACGTAAAATCCGTCAAGCAGGCCCAGAGAACCTGAACTCTACGTCTGAGATACTTGATGATTCTATCAATGTAATTAACGAAACTCTTGGATTTAATGATAAAGTCATGTCTGACCAAGATAATAGAATTATGTTGTATCAGCAGAAATGTGAAATATTTAAATCTTCATCTACATACCTTGGTGAAATCTTTGCCCTCCTGTTTGAAATGGTGAATGAAACAAATGCTCAAATTGAAACACTTACTAACCTGGATACGCAGCTCCAAAATTACACAATAGAACAACTTGAGGCTAATGTACAATTAGAGGCAGCTGGGATCGACACAGACTATCTAACAACCAATTATAATGTGACAATGGAACAGATACAAAATGCATTTAATGAAACAGCATCAAACTTCAAAAATGACGCTTTTCTAAATGATTTGAGCAGTATGGCTAATTTCTCAAGACAGGTCACAAAGTCAAACATAGAATCAGTCAGAAGTGACCGCTTGTTAGCAAGTTGGGCAGTGGCTATAGAAAATGGAACACAGACCTTTTTCAATGAAAGCCAATGCAAAGATTTCAGTGACTGTATTTTCTATGCGATCTCAGCTTTGTATGAAATACATCTGGAAGAGAGTTATGAAAACATTACAAAGAGTAAAGAAATTATCGGAAGATTGGAGAACAATGTTTTGAAGGTCATGGGAGTAGAATCTTTGAATATATCGGAGATTTTTAAGATTTCAGAATCCATTTTATCTGACCTTGAAGATCTTAAATCCAATATTGTTTTCTGTAAAGCACCACCAATCTTCACTGTTGAACCAAGCAATGTTACAACATTAGCAGGAAGAAATGTTACTTTTCACTGTGAAGCAACATCCGAGGACACAGTGTTGGAGTACTCATGGTACAAAGATGGGCAGATTCTACAGTCCCTGTCTGGGCAAGATTTAACTGTGACACAGGTGTCTGTAGATGACGAAGGTTTCTATGAATGTGTTGTTGGAAATGAGGTTGCAAATGTGACCTCCAGACGAGCCTTCCTGACTGTGACAGATGATATTGATGGTAAGTAACATGTTTTATTATATTTTCTTATGAATGAATTGATAAGATTTCATTGTGAATAACACTACAAGTGAAAATTAATATGGTTTCATCACTAGTGACAATACAGTTTTAGAATGTTTGCCAGATCTACCTTTTTCCTATATTGCTCATATTTTACCATTCTTGATAAGTATTAAAAATATCTAGGGTGAATTAGGTACATGATAAGTAGAATAATCATGCAGATGTTTGTGTGTGATATTAAAAATCTGTCACTCAAACAGGTATAATTGCACTCATGGTGTAAAATGTAAAATCGTTTTTTAATTGGTCAGAATCGGGTCATGTGATGAAAAAACCTGCATGTTATTTTTCGATGAACGCAGTAGCACTACTTTCGGTTTTTCCAAATTGTTGTTAGTATCTAATTTTAGATTTCATGCAAACTGTTTATGGGCTATATTTAGAGTTCCATCGCTGAATCAGTCAAATGCAAAAAGATCGATTTCTTTTTCTTTAAGAAACTTGCAAAAAGGAAACTAACTAATAAACCTTGACAAAATGATGTGTGTTTAACTTTATTTGCACCCTAAAAATAAAAAAAAAATACACTATGCCAACAGTGAATAGAGAGACTGAATGGTCGACGTCATCCGTTACATCATTCAATACGTCAGCGATCGATTTCTATGAAGCCAAGGTCTCCGAGTTAAATTTAGTATACACTGTGTAAATGGAAAAATCACTCCTGCATAAATGAACTTGATTTCTTGTTTCATGACAGAGTTAAACCTTTTTATTGCGGGGATGAGGTTAAAAAAATGCTATTGACCAGAAAAAAGTTATCGTGGATTTGATGGAATGTATTTAGTGAAAGAACTGTTGGAGAAAGGATCGAGAGAAGTGAATACACTGTGTTAAGACTGATTTTTGAAATGTTGGCGTGATAGAACGATATTAGAAACAAGCTTAGAACTGGGAAACCAAAAATACATATTGAAAAATTAACAGTTGCGACACCGTTTTTTATGTTCTAATAAGTGGGTCACAAAACGTTGGCATCATTCGATTTATATCTTACAAGAAACATAGGATAGACCAAGTCTTATATCGGCAACAGATAGATACTCATTAAGAGCAGATCTGCCGATGGTATGTTCGCATATTCTTTACAAATTATCTACAAAAAGGTCACTTGAAAGAACACATCGTCTGCTTAGCCTCAAGTTTTTATAGTTGACTGTATTGTTCATATAGTCTACATAATTATTTTATTCTTAAATGTTGTTCGATGAATCATCGAAAGTATGACTTCAAAGCCAGCAAAATGGCCGCCTTCGACTAAAAAAAATGTTGAAAAGCTAAAAATAGATTGTGTATTCATGCCCGTTCTACCAAGTATCCGTGAAGGAAATTAACTCGTATTTACTGTTGTATAAATCCGTGATATTTTTCTCTCTATCATTTTCAAAAAGTGATTTAAGTGAACAGCGAGTGCAATTATAAGGGTTGAGTTCACATTTTTGTGTTTTCATCGAGATATGAAATGCAATTGCCTTATTACATGGCTTAACATAACGCCCGAAAATAACATAATGCCCTTCGGGCGTTATTTGCCATGTAATAAGGCAATTGCATTTTATATCTCGATGAAAACACAAAAATGCACTCAACCCTATATCGATGCGGTCAAAAAACTTGTCCTTCAGACTCATTCTTTCAAGCCCTTCTAATGACAGATTCAACCATTTGCTTAACTCTTTAGCAAATGACAAAACTTTAATCTGGTCCAAATTTAAGGCACTTGCAGATGACAAATTAAAATTAACTAAAAATTTGAAGTTTGTTTCCAGCAGGGTAGAAAATATTGTGGGAAAACATTGAAAACATTGTGGAAAAAGGAGAAAATGCTGGTAACCAGCATTTTCTCCTTTTTCCACAATGTTTTCAAAAGGCTTCTATTTCAGGGTTGTAAAAACCAGGTAAAGGGTTAACTCTGTTAGGTTAATTCCTTACCACAAGGCACTATTTTAGACTCTAGAATTCAAAGCATTTGCATACGACAAAGTCATATGTTGTTCAAATGATGTATTTTCTCTTTGGACAGGCAGAAAATATGCTCACCAGCATTTGTTCTTTTTTTCCCATGATGTTTTCAAAAGGCTTTTTACCTAAAAGTTGTTAAAATTTTGCATTGTTTGGTAAAGGGTAATACCACACAATGCTAACTTCTAAAAAACCCTGGAAATAGGCCTTTTGAAAATAATGTTGGAAAAGGAGAAAATGTTGGTAACCAGCATTTTGTCCTTTTCCAACATTGTTTTCTACACTATCAAAGAAAAATTGCACAACCTTATGAGCCACATTGTCGCCTGCAAGTGCTTTTAATTTGTACAAGGCTAAAGTTTGCAAGTCTGGTTAACCTTTTTCTGCAATATTTCCTTAGTTTTTTTTCCTCTGGGGCATTTAACCCATTACCACACAGCAAAATTTTAAACATCCAAATTTAAAGCATTTGCAGACAACAATTTCAAAGTGGTCCAAATGGTGCAATTATGCTTTGATAGGGTAGAAAACTTTGTTGGAAAAGGAGAAAATGCAGGTTACCGGCATTTTCTCCTTTTCCCACAATGTTTTCAAAAGACTTTTACCTCAGGGGTGTTAAAGGTTGTCATTGTGTGGTAAAGGGTTAAATATGGGATTGTGGGGTAGAGAGTTGTGTAGAATTTTGTTATTTATATTTTCAGATTATCCAGAACTACTGAAGGAAGGTAGGTTTATCTAATTTTTCTATGAGAGGGAGGCACAAAATGTATTATGTTATTTTGGTTTTCATAATGTAAATATAGCCTTCGATTTTCACTCAATAAAAGAAACATGGATTATACACAGAAACACACAGTTATCCTCTATTTAATATGTATACTTTGAGGACATTGAAAGAGTTGCTAGATTTTTTACACATTTTTTTTTTTTGGGGGGGGTGAGATTTTGTAACAGAAAATCATAAGAATTTGATGGTTTACTCTTAGTTTAAGCAGGGAAAAAAAACAGAAAAAAAAAAGAACTGGAAAACTAATTTGCCCATTACTAATCCTATTCTGTTGAAGAGCAGCAACTGCACATGCAGTAGAAATGTCTTGATCATATTAGAACCATATCCTAGGATTTGAACATATAACCTTCAAAATAGTCACTCATTGACTCTATCAACTGAGCCATAGATCGGCGTACCTGTTATTTATACCTGTTTGCAAAATGTGCTTATCCCATCTTATGCAATAAAATCAGTCATATTACTAACAAAGTAGCAACTTTTACAGAAAATAAACCTAAAAAGTGGATATTTCCTAATCTTTTGTAAATCAATAGTTTATCTTAGTGTTAACCCTTTACCTCACAACAAAAAACTTATACCTACTCATGTTAATAACGTTTAAAGGCAGTAAGGAGAATTGAGCTTGAGTGAAGGGATATGTCTTTGAAAAGGTAGAAAACATTGTTGAAAATGGAGAAAAGCCAGCATTTTCTCCTTTTCCCACAATGTTTTTCAAAAGGCGTCTTCGTCTGGGTTGTTAAAACTTGGGATTATATAGTGAAGAAGGTACTACTGTTACCTTGACCTTGGTTGTATTTCCAGAATGCCTATCTCACGGCTGTACTAGTGCCTTCGCTTGCTATATACCACATCCGCAGAGCTGTACCAAGTTTATATTGTGTCGTAATTTGAAGCGTGGTGGTTACCAAGCTAATGTAAGCACATTTATTTTGATTTTCTCTGACCAAACTTTGAGTTGCATTGAATTTTACTACAGCCAAACATATAGGGGTCTTCTGACTTTGTTGTTTTCATTGTGTGAAAACTTATGCATTTTCTCATGACTATGTGATAAGTGAACACAGGATAAAATTTTGGTTTTGCCTTAGTCCAAAGCATTTGTATACAAATCGTACATGACTCAATTTCACAATCTTGTATGCTAATGACCATGAAGAACAAATATTTGTAAAAACGTTGTGGCAATAAATGTTGTGGCAATTTTTGTGTCATTTTTATTTTGTTGTCTGCAAATGTTTTCCATTTGGACAAAACAATACTCCCTTTACTCCATAGATACTCATTTCTACACATTGCTTGTAGGAGGCTTTGAAAAATATTGTGGCAAAAGGTGAAATTGCTCATAATGAGCAATTTCACCTTTTGTCACAATGTTTTCTATGCCATCAAAAGGTGTCATATACAAATAAGAAATGGCTTCATCCTTGCTGTTATTTAGGATACTATAGAAATGTCTTATGGGGTAAAGGCATTTCTCTGGCCCATGCACAATTACAAAATACACAGTTTTAAAAGTCTAAGATTCTGTCAAATGGTAAAATGTTTAACTCTTTGCCAAAGAACAAAATTTTGTACTCGGTCCAAATTGAAAGCCGTTGCAGACGACAAAATGAATGTGCCTAAAGAATTGAAAATTGTTTTAGGAAGGACAAAACACATTGTGGGAAAAGGAGAAAATGCTGGTCACTAGCATTTTCTCCTTTTCCAAAAATGTTTTCAAAAGGCTTCTATCTCAGGGTCATAAAAACCAGGGATTGTTTGATAAAGGGTTAACTGATATTCAGACGTGATAATTGCATTTTTCCAGAAAATTACAAAACAGGTATTCTGCAGTTCTCTGTTTTTTCTCATTATGCTCTTGCATATTGTTGGTTAAGGGTGTTTGTCAATAAATAAATAAGAAAAACATGATGATGGTGAGGAGGAGGAGAAAATGATGTTATTCATTATCATAATTTTACTTGTAGGTATTTAAGTGTGGATTTGGAACAATGTGGAAAAACATAGCAAACCAAGTACAGATTTGTGTGAAGGCACAGCATGTGGACTGTGATATAGGTTTGTCACAAGATTTTGTCTATCATCAAACATACATGATAGAGATTATCTTTATCATATGCTCTTCTGTTTATGTTAACTCTAAGACGTAAATCAAGGAATATTTGTTGATAGCATATATTAAGATCAGACTGCACAGAACGTCATTTTGTTTTCTGTGATCGCTTTCAGTTTTGATTGCTTTCAAATTTTGTAGGTCAGTGGATATTTTAACCTTTACCAAACAATCCCTGGTTTTTACATTTTTACATCCCTGAGATAGAAGCCTTTTGAAAACATTGTGGGAAAAGGAGAAATTGCTGGTAACCAGCATTTTATCCTTTTCCCACAATGTTTTCTACCATGCTGGAAACAGATTTCAATTTTTGAGTTATGGTTATTTTGTCGTCTGCAAATGCTTTCAATTTGGACCAGTCTGTCATTTGGTAAAGTGTTAAACTTTAGAGCTGAGGACAAACTCAAAGCAAGACCCCAAAATATTGCAATTTCATTGTTGCCTTGATCTGTGGTAGGCAAAAACAAAACAGAAAGTGTAGATCAAAGATCAGAGTGCAGAATTTTTGTACTCTGATTTTGTTCAACACAGGCAAGTAGAGTTGTGAAAGGCCCTATGACTCTATTCAACAAATTTTAGGCTGGTCCATATTAGAAACACTTTGCAGAAGACAAAGTAAAGTAATGTTTGTGTCTGTAAGGGTTGAAACATTGTGGGAAAAAGAAAATTCCTTTTTTCATAATGTTTTCCAAAGCCTCACAGTCATGAATGATGTGGCAAAGGGTTAAATTGAATGGTGCTTTATGCCACTTTCAACATTATTCCAGTCATATCATGGTAACACCTCACATATTTGTGTATTTCCAGATTTTAGTAGTATTAGGCAAGAGCCCTGAAATGTCTTGCCCAATGTCACTATCACAAGAAACCTAATTGATCCAATGAGGCTCAAACTCAGAGCTCCCAGGTCACAAGTTCTACACTTTTTCACGGAGCCATTGAGTAGGACCCCTTCAAAGCTTTAAACTCTTTACCAAATGACAAAATTTAAGACTGGTCCAAATTGAAAGCAGCTGCAGACGACAAAATAAATGTGTCTGAAAAATTGAAATTTTCTTTGAGAAGGGTAGAAAAAATTGTGGGAAAAGGAGAAAATGCTGGTCACCAGCATTTTCTTCTTTTCCCACAATGTTTTCAAAAGGCTTCTTTCTAAGGGTCGTTAAAAGTCGGGATTGTGTGGTAAAGAGTTAAAGATCATTTACATGATGATGATCGTTTCATTTAGATCCGTGTAAAGATCCCTCCGTTGTCAGTTATGACCATGTTGATGACAATTTGAGGACATACTGGAGATGTGAAGGCAACAGGTCCATCCCAGACTGCTGTCCACATCATCACAGATATGACAGTTTTCTTCGAAAATGTGTCAGAGATGCAAACAGTACACAGTTGTGTGCTCTTAGAAACGACGGTGGGTAAAGATATGCTATTACCATACTATTGCTTTATGCTTTCATTTTATTATTGTACAATCCCACCTACAAACTAGAGGAGATATATAGAGGATGATTGACTGGTGGTACATGATATTAACCCTTTCCCAAACAACAAACCTTTGGACTAGACCAAATTAAAAGCATTTGCAGATGACAATCCAACTCTTGCTGAAAAGATTATTTCTGTCTATGATAGGGTAGAAAACATTGTGGGAAAAGGAGAAAATGCTGGGTACCAGCATTTTCTCCTTTTTCCCACAATGGTTTCAAAAGGCTACTATTCCAGACCTGTAAAATCCAGGGATTGTTTGGGAAAGGGTTAAAATCTGTCACTAGAATGGGGTGTGATGCGGTTGAAAAACGATTATGAAGGACGAGTTTTTAAACGGTGTCAAACCGCATACAAGTGACAAATATTTGATATCACACACCACCAGTTGATTAGTCTATTTATTATATCCCTAATTCTACCGTTGCAAAATAATTAACAAAAACAGTACATATACATCTATCAGACCTTCCTGTACAAACACATGATCTATTTTTGGCTGAATCAGCTGATGCAGTGGATGACGTAACGCTACTGGGTATTGACCTGTGTGCAATAGTTTGCTGATTTGGTTGAGTTGGGTGTGAGTTGTTATTCCCGAAGGGTTGTATTATGTTATTGCCCTGGTCGTCCATATGTACGTCCGTCTGTCTGTTAGCAATTTCTTGTGTATGCAACTCCTGCAGTTTTCATTGGAACAAGTTCAAACTTACCACAATGAATCTCTGTGATGTGTAGTTGTGCATGTGACTTTTAAAATTTGGATATCTGCAATGGTTCTAGATTTTAAGCCATTTCACTGACAAGCCTCTTTGGGCTTTAATGTGCCACTTTGCAAATAATATGTTAACCATACTCTGTGGAAAGGGGATTAAATGCATTCATTCATTCCTTTGTTGGTTCATATGTTTGTTGTTTTTTTTTGTTTGTTCGTTGGTCTGTTCTTTTGTTTGTTTGCTTGTTCGTTCATTCATTTGTTCATTTGGTTAAAGGTTAGACTTTTCAACGAATACCTGCTTTTTTTTTCAGATACATGTAGTGGCAACAATGTAACAGCGATAGATTATCCTGACAAAAATTGCCGAACTTATCACACATGTATAGACGGACATCCACATCCTGCTTGCTGCCCCGATGCCATGGAGTATGATATTTATGAAGCTAGATGTGTCATTTCTACGTCCAATTGCATTGACACCTGTCCTGAAAATTTTACAGGTATGTATGAATATGAATTTCTAGAAGGCTCAGCTGTATTACTCCTTAGTGTTTGAAGCCTTTTTTATATGCCTGAAAGTTCATGTTATGTCATGGCCCTCGTCGTCTATCTGTCCATATGCCCGTCTGTTAGTAATTTCTTGTGTGTGCAACTCCTCCTACAGTTTTCAGTAGAATAAGTTCTAACTTACCACAATGAATTTCTGTGATTTGTTGTTATGTATGTGCTTTTTGAAGTTTGGATATCTTTTTTGGATAAGCCATTTCACTGACAAGCCCCTTTGCGCTTATATGTGCCACTTTGTGAAGTTCTTGTTTGCTGAATAATGTATGAACCATACTCTATGAAAAGGGGATTGAATGCATCTTCAAAAAAATATTGACTGTGGTCATTTTGGACAGTCTGCACAGGCTGACCTGGGTGGAGACTTTTTGCTAATGGTCAATTTTCTGCTTATCAAAGGATCAGTCTACCTTCTGACTGAGTCAGTTGTTAGACAGAATAGATAGTATGGACCCATTATTATATGGCGTGCATTATGCGAAAAGGGGCATTCGGACATTTGCGTAAATTGTCTTCTCGGATCAGCCTGCGCAGTCTGCACAGGCTGATCCGAGGCGGCACTTTACGACTACATTAAATTTTGTTCTAAAGAAGACTTGTGTGAAACAGGAAACAACACATGATCGGAAAGTGTTGTTTTGGATCAGACTGCGCGGACTGCGCAGTCTGATCCAGGACGACATTCTATGCAAATGTCCACATGACCCTTTTCGCGTGTTGCAGGTCATATGACGACTTGCCTGACATAATACATACCAAGATGTGTCAAATGCTTTTTTGTTAGAGAATGGTTCATATGCATAAAGTACAAAGCACAGAAAAAAGTTTTCTTGTTTTTTTTTTAATCCTTTACCACACAATCCTAACTTTTAACAATCCTGAGGAAAGTAGCATTTTGAGAAAAGAAGAAAATGCTGGTTGACTATCTTTTTCTCCTTTTCCCATCATGTTTTATACCCCTCCCAAAACAAATTCAATTTTTTGAGTCAGACTCATTTTATTTCACTTTCATTTTGGACTACTCTAAAATCTTGTCATGAGTTAACTCTTTACCACATGAGAAAATTTTAGACTGGTCCAAATTGAAAGCATTTGCAGACGACAAAATAAAGGTAACTGAAAAATTGAAATTTGTTCTGGGAAGGGTAGAAAACACTGTGGGAAAAGGAGAAAATGCTGGTTACCAGCATTTTCTCCTTTTCCCACAGTGTTTTCAAAAGGCTTCTTTCTCAGGGGCGTCAAAAGTAGGGATTGTGTGGTAATGGGTTAAAGGGTTAAATCATCTTGGTTGTATGTGATATTTTTCAGACACATGTTCCAAAGATGGTGTCTCCTCATACAAGGGAGATGAGACAAACTGCAGAACTTTCATGAAATGTAACAGTTCAGGTCTGTATGAATACTATTTGCCCTATCTCTTTACCAAAGAACAAAGTTTTAGTCCTAGTTACCGCCAAAAATTTATTCTGAATAAAACAATTTTGGTACCTTTAAACATAGAATCTTTGGCTTCCATTAGGCTTAAGGAGAACATTTTTTCGATTAGGAGATGAAATTGCTCATCAAAGGCAGCTTTATCTTTTGTCACAGTGTTTTTATATGAATATGGTATAATGTATACATCAAGCTTACATTTTTAACTCTTTGCCAACTGACAAAATATTTTACTTATCCAAATTAGAAGTATTTGCAGACAACAAAATAAATGTGGCTGAAAAATTGAAATTTGTTTTGGAAAGGGTAAAAAAAAAAACATCGTGGGAAAAGGAGAAAATGCTGTTGACCAGCATTTTCTCCTTTTCCAACAATGTTTTCAAAAAGGCTTCTTTCTCAGAGTCATAAAAAGTCAGGATTGTGTGGTAAAGGCTTAACCCTTTACTCCACAGATACTCATTTTGACGCATCAACAAGAGACAGCTTTTGAAAACATTGTGAGAAAAGGAGAAATTGCTCGTAACGAGCAATTTCTCCTTTTCCCACAATGTTTTCCACTCTATCAGATATTTGTATCCTCATTCATCCATATTTTTTACATCATATCTTTATTTGTTGCTGAAATGGTAGAGCCTCAAATTGGCATATTAGGTAAAGGGTAAATGGAGATAGAAGAGATAGATTTTTGTCACTGTCTTAATATTTTTGATATACCCAGTACCTATATAATATGCTGAGCAAAATACTGGCATTATCTAACTCACAAATACAAACTGACGTAATTTATTTTTTTCTGTATTAGTCTAGTGGCATATGTAAAGAATAACCATGTACACAGGCTACTTCTGTGTAGTAAAGTTCAGGACTTTCTGTCGCATCCTTATTCTCAGCCTTTTGTCTGATCCAATACGCAGCTCTTTACTCACGCAGCTCTACATGATCCGACCACACAAAAATCCAGATTATTTTGATATACCATATTTATTGCAACTTCGGTTTCAGGCTCGAAGATTGAACTCTAAGTTTTGGAAAGAGTGGCTGTTCTAACAAAGTTTCACTGTACTTTATGAATTCAGCAGTTTATAACTTCTTATTTCTTGATTGATGTAGATTTCACTTTATTTGTATATTTGTAGATAATTCAGAAGAACCATTTTGCTGTCCCCCAGCTCAAGAGTATAACATTCAAACAAGATCCTGTGTGAAAACAGAGAACCAGTCTTGTGCAGACACTTCCTGTCCAACAGGCTATACTTTAGGTAATGCAAGGAATATTGACCTTTTTTGACTAGCCTAAATAGCTTGTTTGGTAAGACTTATGAACCTGATGTTCCACGACACTTGAGGGTGTGGGTTCGATTTCCACGCCTGGCCATCTAAATTTACTACATGTAGTAGTCTTTCTGAGGTCGTATGTGACATTGCTATACACTAAGCTTGTTAAAGAATCAGGCATAACTTAGAGTGGGTTTTGTCCTGTATCTTGCTCTATATCCATAACAATTCTAACAGCCTTCAGGGCGCATTGCTCATAATGGGCAACCAGTGGTGACAATAAATAAGCAACGTAAATTTAATCAATATTGACCTTTAATCATAAATCAATTCTTCTTATTTCCACCTGTGGAACTCCTAACCCTATGCAACACAATCTTGAGTTTTAATGACCCTGAAGAAAAAGGCTTTTGAAAACTTTGTGGAAATAGGAGAAAATGCTGGTAACCAACACAGAACACAAAGAGGAAACAGCCATAGGAAAATAAAATAATGTTTGTACATAATACTGATTTGGTGTATTGAGTAAACCCTTTACTGCACATTGATGACTTTTAACAACCCTGAAGTATGAAGTCTTTTGAGAACATTGTGGGAAAAGGAGAAAATGCTGGTAACCAGCACTTTCTCCTTTTCCCACAAAGTTTTTTACCCTATCAAAGGAAAATTGAGTCATTTGAACCACCATGAAATTGTTATCTACAAATGCCTTTCAATTTTGGATAGGTCTAAAATACTACCATGTGGTAAAGTGTTAAATGCTTTTTTCAACATTATTTCAGTTACATAGTGATGCCCAGTGGACCAATTCATGCTTTTCTGGAGTTTCTTAACTCTTTACCACACAAGAAAATTTTAGACCGGTCCAAATTGAAAGCATTTGCAGATGACAAAATAAAGGTGACTGAAAAATTGAAATTTGTTCTGGGAAGGGTAGAAACACTGTGGGAAAAGGAGAAAATGCTGGTTACCAGCATTTTCTCCTATTCCCACAGTGTTTTCAAAAGGCTTCTCTCTGAGGGGCGTCAAAAGTAGGGATTGTGTGATAATGGGTTAAACATTTACTTAGCACAATTTTCTTCCCTCTGGCTGCTTTCCCACATCACTAATTTGGAAGCATTGATCAGCGAGGAGAAAAAAATTACTAATGTTGTCGCAGAGATCATCATCACTTTTTAGGATGAAATTGGCTAAGCTGTGGATTTGAACCAGTCACCCCCCTTGTGTTGAGTCTGGTGTGTTACTAACTGTGCTTCAAGGCTTGGCAAATGATATTGCAAATGATGGGGCAATTGCTTGTTACCAACACTTGACTCTTTACCAAACATTTTCCAGTTTTTATGACCCTCAGATAGAAGCATTTAGAAAACAGTGTGGGAAAAGGAGAAAATGCTGGTAACCAGCATTTTCTCCTTTTCCCACAATGTTTTCTACACTGCTTGAAATAATATTTCAATTTTTGAGTATGTTTATTTTGTTGTCTACAGGTGCTTTCAATTTGAACATAAAATTTTGTCGTTTGGTAAAGAGGTAATGTTAATTTTATTACAATATATTGAGAAAATTAGTCACAATCTACAGCTGGGCATAAAAAGTTAAGGGTGATTGTCTCTGTTTTTTAGAATGTGATCTAGAAAAAGTTGATGCTGCTGGCGGACTTTACAGGAACATGAACACAGACATAATCCAGGAGTGTCCGCCTATGACTTATTTTGATTCAGAATTTTGTTGGTGCATCCAAAGAACAAATTATATAGCCAGTAAGTTTCTTTTTGAAATTATGTTTAACTATATTTTCTACAGTGATTCAGTTTGAGCATGGTGGGAACTCCATCTATCCACGTATTTTCATCTGTCTGACCTTTTTAACTCTTTACCACACAATTCCTTCTTTTAATGACCCAGAGAAAGCGTTGAAAACATTGTGGGAAAAGGAGAAAATGCTGGTAACCAGCATTTTCTCCTCTTCCCTTAATGTTTTCCACTGATGTTTTCTCCTTTTTCTACTATGTTTCAAAATGGTCCTTCCTCAGTATCTTTAAATTTTGGGATTGTGTGGTGAGGGAGAATGGAGTAATTACAAAGCTCAGAGATTTTTTATTTTTGTCACAATTATTTCAAAATGTTCTGTAAATGAAAGTTTGTCAAACTTCTTTTAAACCAGATTGTTCAGATTTCTACCAGCCTGTACCTGGATCTCCGTCCCAGTTCATGATAAAAGACTTTGATTGGACAATCCAAGAATGTGCTCCAGGTACTATATTCAATCCAGCAGACTGTGTTTGTACAGTTGGTGAAACAACACCGACGCCTGTGCCAGGGAAAAGTAAGTAGAAAAATCTTTATTTCATGTGTTTCAGTAGTTTATTGTGAAATAACAGTGAGATCGTTTCGATTTTTCAAGGTTGGACCAGTGAAAAATACCATTTTTATTTTCCATCTCTTTAACCCATAACTACACAATCCGTACTTTTGACGACCCTGAGAAAGAAGTCTATACAAAGCATTTTGCGAAAAGGAGAAAATGCAGGTAACCAGCATTTTCTTCTTTTCGCTCAATGTTTCCTACCCTTCTCAAAACAAATTTCAAATTTTCAGCCATTTTTATATTTTCATCTGCAAATGCTTTCGATTTGGACATGCCAGAAATTTTGTCATTTGGTAAAGAGTTAACTAGTCAAACAATTAGAGTAAGATTTGTCTTTGAAAGGGAAGACACTATACTGCTAGAAGTCAACTTAAAGCACTTATATACAACAAATCAGATGTGCCTCAAACAATTAGAATAAGATTTGTCTTTGAAAGGATAGATACTATTCTGCTAGAAGTAGAGAAAATGCATTTCTTTTCTCTATTTTCCAAAGCATTTTTAAAAGCCTATCCTGACTTTTGACAACCCCAAAAAGAAAACTTTTGAAAACATTGTGGAAAAAGGATAAAATGCTGGTAACCAGCATTTTCTCGTTTTCCTACAATGTTTTCCAACCTTTCAGATACAAGTCCAATTATTTGATCCACATGGAATTTGTTGTCTGAAAGTGCCTTGAATTTGGACAAATCTCAAACTTTGCCTTGTCGTAAAGGATTAAAATCCGGGATAGTTCTGTAATGGGTTCAATGTTTTTCTACCTGTAGCTTGTCCTGTTGAAGTCAAAATCAAGTTGCCATACATTGAAAACCTTGGCTCAGCACTGGCAGTCGTGATGACGTTAAAAGATGCCACACATGTGGTCAGTGAGTTTGGCAACATGTCAAGACATTGGGACGGATCAGATGGTCTCAGCATCCCGTATTATTCTCAGCAGAAACTGACAGCCTTCTTTATTGAGGTACATGTACATGTAATCTAGATGTTATATAAGTAAAACTGCAAATGTGTGCATCATCATCTTGGAAGCTCTTGTAATATTTTGCGTAATGATAAAAATTGTGAAGATGTCTGCTTGCCTAAGTTTACACTACATCAACCCATTACCACACAATCCCTACTTTTGACGACCCTGGGAAAGAGGCCTTTAAAAAACATTGTGGGAAAAGGTGAAAATGCTGTTTCCAGCATTTTCTCCTTTTCCCACAATGTTTTCTACCCTTCTCAAAACAAATTTCAAATTTTCAGTAACTTTTATTATGTCGTCTGCAAATGCTTTTGATTTGGACAAACCTAAATTTTTTTAATCTGGTAATGAGTTAAGGTATATTTTACCTAGACACTGGTTTTTATGTGAGCCATGGACTGGGAGCGTTGTCAGCATCAATGATTGCCCTTTTTTCATCAAAGTCCACCAGAATACCAGTGTTGTGGCAATTAAAACTTCCAATTAAACCACCTTTCTCAGTGATTCTTATGGTGTTTATTTTGCATATAAGATTGTCTGTCATAGTTTTTGCGATAATTAAACATGCCAGTGGTTAGTATTTGGTAATCCACAAAACATTGTACCCGCAATTATACATACTTTTACAATACATGCTATTCTAGGGATTATAGAAAAATATTAGATAACAAATTGATAACTTCAGTGCTGTAATTTCATTGTTTATGCAGCTTTGTATTCCCACAGTACAGCCAAATCACAATATTTTCTACCTTTTTTAACACTTTACCAAACGATTAAATTTTAGACTAGTCCAAATTGAAAGTATTTGCAGATGACAAAATAAATGTGAATAAAAAATTGAAATTTGATTTGGGAAAATATTGTGAGAAAAGGAGAAAATGCTGGTTACCAGCATTTTTTCCTTTTCCCACAATGTTTTCGAAAGGCTTCCTTGTTAGGGTCGTTAAAAGTCGGGATTGTGTGGTAATGGGTTAATTCTTTACCAGAAAATTATAATCCAGACCAGTTATCTGCAAACATTAAGTTTTGACAATTCTGCTATTTTTTCATATGGTAAACAGTTGAAGTACAGCATAAATGAACTTTCTGTAGTCAAAAGCTGAGCCCCAGTAGCTCAGTTGGTAGCACACAGGACTTGAGAATAGGTGATTGCTGGTTCTATCCCCTGGTTGTCGATCTGTTTTTGAGGATTGGTGATAGTTATTGTGTTAGGATTCATTCCTCTCTCACAACTAACTATTGTTAAAATGATGTTTACGTGGGAAAGCAGCCAGTGGCTTTCTGAGGATTGATGATAGTCATTGCATCAGGATTCATTCCTCTCTCACAATTAACTATTGTTTAACCCATTACCACACAATCCCTACTTTTGAGGCCCATGAGAAAGAAGCCTTTAGAAAACATTGTGGGAAAAGGAGAAAATGCTGGTTACCAGCATTTTCACCTTTTCCCACAATGTTTGCTACCCTTCACAAAACAAATCTCATATTTTCAGACACTTTTATTTTGTTGTTTGCAAATGCTTTTGATTTTGACAAGCCTAAAATATTGCCGTTTGGTAATGGGTTAAATGATGGTTATGTGGGAAAGCAGCCAGTGGTTTTCTGAGGATTGATGATAGTCATTGCGTCAGGACTCGCTCCTCTCTCACAACTGAGCATTGTTTAAATAATGATGGTTACGTGGGAAAGCAGCCACTGGCTAGGAAAGAATATTGTGTGGAGCACTGGTTAAAGAAAATCCAGGAAAACATGAATAGGTGCTCTGGCGTCCTCAACATGATTGAAATACTGTTGAAAACAGTATTAAATTCCACACAATCAATCAATCAATCAGTTCTGTAGTCAAAAGGGAAAGATCCAAAACTGTAATATCACAGGTGTTTTTTGACAGATATTCAACAAAATAGCTCATAGTATATGTGGATACAAGATCAGACTTTGAGGTCTGCACTGTCTGATCTTGACTTACAGTGTTAAGCAGGTGTTTATGTATATGTAGGTACAGTTAAAGCCTACCAATCCAGGGCCAAGTTATAAACAGGTCATCTTCTCAAGCTGTCAGAACATAGGTAAGTCAACATTAGTTGTATTGAACCTTCAAGATTGTTTCACTTATATAGTTCCCTTTGTGGCCAGTGTAGAGCAAAATCAGACTGCACAAAATGTGCAATCTGATCTTTGATGTACACTATCCACTTTGCTGAAAAAACTACAGACAGAGGAAGCCACTTATCTGCAATCATCTTAGAAAGCCTGTTGAAAAAATTGTGGGAAAAGGAGAAAATGCTGGTAATCAGCATTTTCTCCTTTTTCCACAATGCTTTCTTCCCTTCTTGAAACAAATTTGTTTTAGTCACATTTAAGTTATCATCTGCAAATGCTTTCAATTTGGAAAGGTCTATTTTTTCTTTTGTTCGGTAAAGAGTTAAGGATTAATGGCCTTAATCAAAGGACTGAAAGTTTTGAAAAGCAAACTTAGGCTCACAATGAGGTAGGATTTAGCTATGGAATTTTATATAGGTATGCCATCATAAGTTGTATGAACTGCAGAGTAAAGGACTAAAAGTCTTAAAAGGCAGAATTAGGTTTCAAAACTGGACAGGAATTAGCTATGGAAATCTGATCTGCAAAACAAAAAGCATTTGTTTGTATGGGGTGATGTGGTCATACACTCATTCAGAATCTCTGTGGAGATAATTTCAGCATATATTGCAGACTCCTCTGATGAAGATGAAACCCTGATTTCTGTAAGAAACTTTTAGAAAAGATCTTGAAAAAAGCAGAGATTGCGTGTGACAAGAATTTTCTTATTTCTCCACTATTCTTTTTACAGTGGGAAATTTCAGACTTGAGACCCAAGCAAACTGATGACTGCAAATGAAATGCTGTCAATTTGTACATAATTGTTTGCATTTTTTTTTGTCTTTTGAGTTGAAACATTTAACCTGTTACCAAACAATCCCTTGTTTTCACAACCATGAGGAAAAGAGACCTTTTGAAAGCATTGTGGGAAGAGGAGAAAATGCTGGTTTCCAGCATTTTCTACTTTTTCGACAGGGATTTCAGTTCTGTCAAAAAACTTCATACCAAATGACAAATGACAAAATTTAGACTGGTTCAAATTGAAATAATAAATAGACAATAAAATAAACTGTAACTCAAAAATTGAAATTTGTTTCCAGCATGGTAGAAAACATTTTGGGAAAAGGAGAAAATGCTGGTTACCAGTATTTTCTCCTTTTCCCACAATGTTTTCAAAAGGCTTCCATCTCAGGGTCGTAAAAGTCAGGGATTGTTTAGAAAAGAATTAATACTGTAAAACTTTCAAATTTGTCAACTGCACATGCTTTCAATTTGGAAGGTTCTAAAGTGTTGTTTGGGAAAAGGTTAACTCTTTACCACACAATCCCGACTTTTAACGACCCTGAAAAAG
The DNA here is from genome assembly GCA_943736015.1 of Tridacna crocea. Classification (NCBI taxonomy): domain Eukaryota; kingdom Metazoa; phylum Mollusca; class Bivalvia; order Cardiida; family Cardiidae; genus Tridacna; species Tridacna crocea. The sequence goes on along the minus strand of OX031069.1, from coordinate 12,049,256 downwards.
AAAGCCTTTGAAAACATTGTGGGAAAAGGAGAAAATGCTGGTAAGCAGCATTTTCTCCTTTTCCCACAATGTTTTCTACCCTTCACAAAACAAATTTCAAATTTTCAGTCACTTTTATTTTGTCGTCTGCAAATGCTTTCAATTTGGACCAGTCTAAAATTTTGTCGTTTGGTAATGGGTTAAACCATTTCTTTATGACAGGTGAAAATTCTAAGGAGTTGGTTAGACTACGCTCTTTAGAACTGGCGTTGATGAGATTTGATGGAACAGGCGGGATCTTCAAACTTCAAGTCAGGAGCTCTAGTGGTCGAAACATGATTGAAATTGATACCCCGTTTATGGTATGATAATTTTTGTTGTCTATCCCTTTAACAAACAATCCCTGGTTTTTAAAGACCCTGAGATAGAAGCCCTTTGAAAACATTGTGGGAAAAGGAGAAAATGCAGGTAACCAGCATTTTGTCCTTTTTCCCACAATGTTTTCTATCCAGCTGGAAACAAATTTCACTTTTTGAGTAATGTTTATTTTGTCATCTGCAAATGCTTTCAATTTGGACCAGTCTAAAATTTGTTGTTTGGGAAAGGGTGATACTGCTTTTAGCTTTTATAAGTGATTACCCCCTTTCCAATGATCTGTTTTCCAAAAGCTGTCATTTGTATGTAGGTAGTAATTTGTGTTTGTAGTCTTTGGACTGTGCTCTTTAACTTTTTACCAAACAACAAAAGTGACTGAAAAGTTGAAATTTCTTTGGGAAGGGTAGAAAACATTGTGGGAGAAGGATAAAATTCTGGTTACCAGCATTTTCTCCTTTTCCCACAATGTTTTCAAAAGGCTTATTTCTTACAGTCGTTCAAAGTCAGGCTGCCCGCCTTGGCAGGAATATTATGTGCATATAAAAGAAACTTCAGGAAAGCCTATACATGTACTAGTTTAAACTTTATTTATTATGCTGATACAAATACACATGTAAAATAAAGGAAATGATACATGGTATAACAAATTTCAAAGGTTGATAGGTAGGACTGGAAAACAAGCTATGATTAACTTATACCAATTCCTCTCCTAATACATGTATTAATAACACCATTGCCAATATTTGTTATAAATAAGAGTTACAAAATTGCCAATATCTTTTACCAACATCAGTAACAATATTACCAATACATGTATAGATGTGCTCTGGTTGCTGCAATATGGCCCTATATCACACAATCACAACTTTTAACAACCATGAGAAATAGGACTTTTGAAAAAATTGTGGGAAAAAGAGAAAATGCTGGTAACCACCATTTTCTCCTTTTCCCACAATGTTTTCTCCCCTGATGGAAACAAATTTCAATTTTTGAGTTGCTTATATTTTGTCGTCTGCAAGTGCTTTCGATTAGGACCGGTCTAAACATGAATTTATTGTTTTGTGTAATTTCTTTTCAGTTTAATCAAACTTACACCTACCGCATCATACACAATGGCAGGGTAGTGGCATTGCAGCAAGTAGCTGAGGGTGAGTTACACAGCATTTGCTGGCATATGTGTTAAATGAAAATTCAGGGTAAACTGAACACTTAGAGCACTGAATAAAAGCAACAAGCCCTTGTCAGAAAAACATTCAACTTATTGCCATTTTAATGTTGTTTTTGTCAGAGTATGTTTTAACAAAATCTTTCTTCCAAAAGTTTTTAACTCGCGGATCATTACCAAACGACAATATTTTAGACTTGTCCAAATCCAAAGCATTTGCAGGAGACAAAATAAAAGTGATTGAAAATTTGAATTTTGTTTTGTAAAGGGTAGAAAACATTGTAGGAAAAGGAGAAAATGCTGGTTACCAGCATTTTCTCCTTTTCCCACAATGTTTTCTAAAGGCTTCTTTCTCAGGGCGTCAAAAGTAGGGATTGTGTGGTAATGGGTTAAAGCATGGGATTGTTTGGTATAGGCTGAAGCTATACATGGATTCATGGTGATAAGATAAATGTTGGATACTGTTGCTATAGGCTCCCAAACGAAAGCAATATACATGTATACAGTATAACAGATAGAGTACTTAACAGCAGCTAAGCTGGGGGCCAAAATGGTGGATAGAAAAACTGCGCTTTGGGCTAAATAAATGCGACAACGTAATTGGTCAAATATCGATTTCCACTGATCCATGTATTTTGTGCTCTTATGGTGATGATTTTTTATTCTGTATCTTACATTTCAGATTATCCAGATCATAACACTTGCTCACCCACACAGCAAATTGGAAGCCATTTGAATGTGATTAATGTTTATAGAAAATTTAGAGGTTAGTTAGATCTTTATTCTTATTGTTTTTCTCCCCCCTATAGCCTATGAACCCCTGCTGTGACCTTGACCTGCAAGACTCCACTCTGCACATTGTCTCATCAAGGTCAACATAATTATGTGCCAGATATTTTACTCTTTACCAAACGACAACATTTTAGACTGGTCCAAATTGAAAGCATTTGCAGACAGCAAAATAAAAGTGACTGAAAATTTGAAATTTGTTTTTGGAAGGGAAGAAAACATTGTGGGAAAAGGAGAAAATGCTGGTTACCAATGAAAAAGAGATAAAAAATTTTGTTTTGAATGTCAACATTATTAGAATATTTTTATACCGTAACATTGTTTCATGAATAATGTATAGGTCCAAAAAATGTCAAAATGATTCACTGACATGTAGGAATTTTCATGAATAAAACCCAACTCCCTCTGCTAAAAGTACATGATGATGATAAACGATTGAAATTTCAGGGAATGTTAAAATTGGTGCAGGTGGAATCCTGTTTTCTAGATGTCCCAGGGAAAATGATGTAACCAGCTTCATAGGAAACATGAAACAGGTAATGCCTTACTTTGAAATTGATATCATTCAGCTCAATGAACATGCCTGTACAATGCTTTAGAATTGTCCAAATTGAGGGCATTTACAGACGACATAGAAGTTGCTGAACCCTTTCCTTTGTGGTGTCCATGGTTGTGAGGTAGAGGGTCGGCCTCGTAACCATGAGGTCCTGAGTTTGACACCCAGGAGTCGGTGTCAACTATGGGGTTTTTCATTGGCACACATGTTCTGCACGAGCACTGGTGTAGTTTCCAGGAAGCAGAGTCCAGAGAGATAAGTGTAAGTTGTTTCTCAGTAGATGCAAAATATATATGTTTAACCCTTTCCTAGAGAACAAAGTTTGGACTTCCAGATTGAAAGCACAGAAAATGACAAATTTGACAATGGTACAGTTGAATTGGAAGTTCTTCAGCAGGGTAGAAAACATCATGGGAAAAGTAGAAAATGCTGATTACCAGCATTTTCTACTTTTCCATGATGTTTCTAAAGGCCTCCACTTCAGGTTAGGTAAAATTTGGGACTGTTTCGTTAATCCTTTACCACACAATGCCAAATTTTAAAGACTCTTAGCAAATAAGGCAAGTGAGAACAATATTGGAAAAGGAGAAAACCCTAGTAAACAGTCTTTTCTCCTTTTTACCTGCAATGTTTTCTACCCTGTGACAGATAAATTTCATGTTTTGTGTAATGTTTATTTTGTTGTCAGCAAATACTTAGTATTTGGACAAGATTAAAATGTTTACATATGCTTAAGTTGGATGTATATAAATGGAAATTTTTGCCACATGGAAATTTTTTTGATTTCGCGAATTTTGTTTTTGAAAAATTCTCACCTTTTCGTTTGTGTATTTTACCACAAAGATACTAACAAATTAAATTGTTTTGAAATTTGCAAACATTTCAGTTTGCGAAATGTTTTTATTTGGTAATTCACAAATTTTTCGATGTTTTTTCTTTCCAGATCAAAATTTCGAAATGTCTCCCAGACAGAATACAACAAATATACAGGAACATAAAGAGATGTAAAACAGACTGGAGTGCTGTCTGGAATGCAACTCATGTGCTGGTCTAAAACATTTACACTTTAATTAACCTTTTCCCAAACAAGCCCAAGTTTTTACGTGTCCGCAGTACGTCTTTTGAAAACACTGTGGGAAAAGGAGAAATTGCTTGTAACAAGCAATTTCTCCTTTTCCCACAGTGTTTTCTACCCTTTCTACCATTTTCATCAAATTTAAAATTGTTGTCTGCAAACTCTTTCAGTTTGGAAGAGTCTAAAATTTGTCGTTTAGGAAAAGGTTAAGTATACAATCCTGAGTCGTACCTTCCCCAACAAAGGCTTCTGAAAGCATTGTGGGAAAGGAGAAAATGATGGTAACCAGCATTTTCTTGTTTTTCTACCATGTTTTCTTTCTTTTCAAAGACGAATTCCATCGTAAGAGCCGCATTTGATAATGTGTCATATGCAAATGCTTTGAATTTGAAAAAGTGTTAATTATTTTTATCGTCTTATACAAAATCCTGTTTTAATAACCCTGAGATAGAAAGCTTTTGAAAACATTGTGAGAAAAGGAGAAAATCTTGGTTTGCAGCAATTTCTTCTTTTCCCTGGATTTTTTTCTATTCAACAGAAGGCAAGTTTCATCATTTGAGCAACCTTTATTGTTGGCAGATGCTTTAAATTCGGATGAATCTAAAATTTTGTTGTGTGGTTATAAGTCAAATACTTGAACAATGGTTTGTTTTTTTTTCCTTCTGTATTGCTTGTAATAGTTATTGTGGGAAGAACATGAGGCTCTTTACCATGAAAGGATTTCCATAGAACAAATCAATACTTAATGGCTGTTTGCTAACAGTGTAGATCAAGATCAGAATGCACAGAATGCAGTCTGATCTTGGATCTACAGTGTCCAATAAGGATACATTTTTCTCCAAAAAATTGAATTGAAAAAGCATTGTCTGTCTTTCTTACTATTGGCTTGAAAGTTTTTATTTCACTTGATTAGCTTACAAGAAATTAATTACCATACTTTCACAAATGGATTAGTGATCAAGACGAAATCCAAGTGTTGTTGCAAAAATCTTGAGATCGGCAAAAATCCTGCATCCCTTTACTCTGTTTTTCATCAAAGTATTCCTATACATGTACACCTTTAATTTGCCTTTTGTTTTGTGATCAGTGTGAATCAAGATCAGACTGAGCAAGAAGTGCAGTCTGATCTTGGATCTACACCGTTTGCTTGGATATTCTAACACTGAATTCAGCAAGCATACATTACCCTTCACTGCACTTTAATGACCCTTGGAAAGAAGCGTTTTGAAACCATTGTGAGGAAAGGAGAAAATGCTGGTAACCAGCATTTTCTCCTTTTTCCACAATGTTTTCTACCCTATCAAAGAAAAATAGCACCATTTGAGCTACATTGAAATTGACGTCTGCAAATGCAAAAATTTTGTTGTCTGGTAAAGGGTTCATAGCAGTCTTAGTCAAACTCTCAAGAGTTTCCTGAACTTGAAAGTTACATTATTTTCTGACACATAAAAAACAAATGGTTAATCCTTTACCAAACAATCCCTGGATATTACGACCCTGAGATAGAAGTCTTTTGAAAACATTGTGGGAAAAGGAGAAAATGCTGATAACCAGCATTTTCTCCTTTTCCCATGTTTTCTACCCTGCTGGAAACAAATTTCAATTTTTTAGTCGTGTTTATTTTGTCATCTGCAAGTGCTTTCAATTTGGACCAGTCTAAAATTCTGTTGTTTGGTAAAGGGTTAAGCCAATCAGAAATAGTGTTACCTTCTTAATCTAGAAAGGGACTTGCAATGCTATTTAGAATGTCTGCATAGAACAAGGCTCTGGACCAAAGACAGAATGAAAATTGCTCTCATTTTAGTGTTGTAATTAGGCTTAAATATTGATTAGTTTATTTTTGTACTGTAAGGTTAAACTCTTTACCGCACAGTTCCGAGTTTAAACGACCCTGAAAGAGAAGGCCTATGAAAACAATGTGGTAAAGAGAGAAAATGCTGGTAACCAGCATTTTCTCTTTTTCCCACAATTTTTTCTATCCTACTTAATGCGAAAATCACCATTTAAGCAATATTTGATTTGTCGCCTTCAAAATGGTTTCAGCCAATCCATAATTTTGTCATTTGGTAAAGACTAAAGTACTTTATAGCAGTATTTTAATGTTCATTTTTTGTTTAACTTTTTACCAAACGACAAAATTTTAGACTGGTCCAAATTGGAAGCATTTGCGACGACGAAATGTATGTGACTCAAAAATTGAAACTAGACTTTAGAAGAGGAGAAAACATAGTGGAAAAAGGAGAAAATGCTGATTACCAGCATTTTCTCCTTTTCCCACTATGTTTTCAAAAGCCGATTTTCTCAGAGTAGTTAAAAGTCAGGATTGTGTGGTAAAGAACTGCCTGCATTTGTCATAAATGCCTTGGAAGCAGGCCTGTTTTTGAATGGAGAACAAGCAAAAAATTGAAATTCTATCTATGTCTACAAAACACGACAAAAAAGTTCAGAGCTTTTATGATTTTCAGAAGTTTTATTTTTTTGTTGTACATGATAACAGAAATTCCTAAAGTCAATATTCTGATCTATTTTTGAATCTGGAAAAATAAATTCAAATGTAAATCTGTGTGTATTTTTTTCTCTTTTGAAACATTTGACCTCAATATGCCATCAAAACTTAAAAAACTTACTTGATGCTCCACTCAACAGAAAACATTTTATAGCAGTATATTAATGTTTATCTATCTCTCTTTTTACCGTCTTTGTTTATCATTAACTCTTTACAAAACAACAAAATTTTGGACTAGTCCAAATTGAAAGCATTTGCAGATGACAAAATAAAAGTGACTGAAAATTTGAAATTCGTTTTGCAAAGGGTAGAAAACATTGTGGGAAAAGGAGAAAATGCTAGTTACCAGCATTTTCTCCTTTTCTGACAATGTTTGATACAGGCTTCTCTCTCAGAGTCGTTAAAAGTCGGGATTGTGTGGTTATGGGTTAATGCCTAGAAAGTAAGCTTGTTTTGAAATGGAGAACAATCATAAAATATGCTGGTAATCAGCATTTCCTCTCATTAACAGTCTCATTTGTGTCACCTGCGAATTACTTTGAAGTTTAACGTCTTTGACATTTTATTGTATGGCATAGAGGTTAGTGACTGGTCTATAGTGTGGTACACGAGAGCTTCACAAAGCCGCGCATTATGCCCAAAGGGGCTTGTCAGTGAAATGGGTTAAAATCTAGAATGCCTACAGATATCCAAATTTTAAGTCACATGCACAACTTCATTGCGGTAAGTTTGAGCTTGTTCCTATGAAAAGTGTTGAAGGAGCTGCGCGCACCAGAAATTGATAGCAGACAAATGGACAGAAGGACGGAAAACCGAGGCCATAATACGATCCTTTGGGCTTATAATAAAGTAAATAGTGTCGTGGCATACAGTCAACTCTGATATTGCAAACTGCAGGGGACTGCCATATTTAATAAACTGTAAGCACAGCTCATAAAGGTGTGAATAACCAACCCCTTGACAACAAAGCTGTACAGCAACTCCTTCCATCAGTATTAATTAAGTCCAGACCAAACTTTCTATTCAACATATGCAAAACTTCCCCATATCAAAGTTACATTTAACCCTTTGCCAAACAAGCCCTACTTTTCATGAACCAGAGAAAGAAGTCTTCTGAAAACATTTTGGAAGAAGTAGAAAATGCTTATAATAATGCATTTTCTCCTTTTCAAACAATGTTTTCTACTCTTATAAAGTCAAGTTTCAATTTTTGAGTCACATTTACTTTGGTGTGTGCATATGCTTTCAATTTGGACAAGTAAAAAATTTTGTGGTTTGGTACAGAGTTAACAGTTATTTTTTGTACGGGTTATAGAAGCTCTTGATTAGGGAATCAGTTTCACTCTGTAAAAATCTGGGTCCGTATTCACCAACCATTCTCATAAGAACATTCTTAGTCTTATTCTCCACAATTTTTTAACAGAAAGTAACACAACTTCTGATTGGCTAAACCATTCGGTTTAGCCAATCAGAAGTTATGTTACTTTCAAGTTTGGATAAATTTGGAGAATAAGACAAAGAATCTTCTTAAGTTAAGAATGGTTGGTGATTACAGATCCAAAACTTTGCAGTACAAGAGTCCCCTATAAATATGTTTTGCTGTAGTATGCAACTGTCAATATTGGAATAACTAATTGTGAAGACCTTCATTTTCTAAAGATTCTTTAATTAACAAAAATTTAAAAGCAATATTTTCACTCTAAAAATTGGCTTTTATGAGTGAATCACTTCATCTAGAATTAAAACGGAGTCTGAAGTTAAACTAGTATCCAGTATTTTCTCCTTTTCTCACAACTGTTTTCTCTGATTCAATTTAGGCTTCGCATTTTTTCCTGGCCAGAAGGCTCTTAACTCATTACCAAACAACAAGATTTTAGGTTTGTCTGAATCGAAAGCATTTGCAGACGACAAAACGAAAGTGACTGAAAATTTGAAATTTGTTTTGTGAAGGGTAGAAAACATTGTGGGAAAAGGAGAAAATGCTGGTAACCAGCATTTTCTCCTTTTCCCATAATGTTTTCTAAAGGTTTAATTTTTGTTCTCTAGTTCAGAAGTAATCCATTTAGCAGCTACTAGTTTGGACTTAATCCATTCAGCAGCATAGGTAAAATAGAAGCTTTTACAAGTTGCAGCTTTAAGATCAGACTGCATAGAACATGTAGATTGACTGCACAGATAATGCAGTCTAATCTTGGGATCTATCCATCTGCTTGTTTTGTCAGCCTGACAGAAAATAATCACTCAAAAGTTTCTACTTGAGTTTCTAGATTTTATTTTCAGCATAGTTAGAGTTCAAGTTCATTTATATGGCCTTTGATATATGAAAACGGGCGATTAGGACATTTGTGTAAAAGTGTGATCTTGAAATATACTAAACAATCTGCTCCAGAGATGGCACTTCACGATTATATTAGATTTTGTACTAGAGCAGACTTGCACAAAACAAAACTACATACAAATAAAAAAAAAGGGTTGTTTCAATAACTCTGGGAAGAATACCCAGGCCAATCCGGGGCCACAACTTTACACAAACATTCGAATGCTCCCTTTTTCGCATGTTGCAAGTCATAATGATGGCAATTGAAGATGACTTTTGTTTGCACTTCCTTAACTCATTACCAAAAGACAATATTCTAGGTTTGTCCAAATCGAAAGCATTTGTAGATGACAAAATAAAAGTGACTGAAACTTTGGATTCATTTTGTGTAGGTTAGAAAACATTGTGGGAAAAGGAGAAAATGCTGGTTACCAGCATTTTCTCCTTTTCGCACAATGTTTTCTAAAGGCTCCTATCTGAAGGTCGTAAAAAACCAGGGATTGTTTAATAAAGGGTTAAAAGCTCAAAATAATGTCCACGAGTCTTGATTGATAGTAAGATGCAATCAGAATGTAACTTTTGTGTGAACTTTCTTGAAAGCACGGGATATTCTCCAGGAGTTTGGGTCTTCATATTTGTTGTAGAGTGGCTCGATCTTCTGTTGTTTCTTCTGCTTGCTAAGTTTCGTAGGATCGGAGAACTTGAAGAATTTCGGAGCAAACTCCACCAACCATTTTGGATCTAAGGCTGTCACTTCTCTCATGTATTCTTTCGTGGTAAGGACAAGTTCATGATATATTACCCTGTAAAACAATATCATATGACCATTAACTCTTTACCAAACGACAAAATTATAGACTCATCGAAATTCAAAGCAACTTCAGACATCAAGTAAGGTGTGGTTCAGATCATGGGTTTTGTCATTCAATGAGCAGAAAGCATTGTGGGAAAAGGAGAAAATGCTGGTAATCGGCATCTCCTTTTCCCATATTGATAAATATGGGTTTATACAGATATAATACTTTTGCACATTTTTAACCCATCAGAAATTCCTTTGATGTCTTTCTTGAAATTATCTGCTGATACTTTTGTCAGTTTTCAGAAAAGGGAGGTAATTATTATCTCCATTTGTAATGAGAATATAGTGAATTTAGACTTATGAAGGATAATTCTAAGAAGGAAAAAAATGGAAAAAGTGGCTCTATTAAAGTAGTACAGTAACACTCATTTTCAATAATAAAAAAATTTGTACTATTATATCATCATGGAAATAACCGCTTTCTATTACGGGTCCACTACCTTAACAACCAATGGAATAATGAGAAAGACTGGTCTTCTGGCATGCAGAAAATTGACAAGTAGCAAAATGTTTTCAACTAAGTCAGTCTAGGTAGACTTTGTAGGTTGACCTCTAGATTGAGACTTTCTGCAGACGCATTAAATCCCCTTGACACAGACCATAGCTCAAGTTTATTTATTTTTCTCCATACCAAAAACTACCTTGTTCTAAACGCCTCAAGAAAGAAGGCTGTAAACCAACATTTTTCCTTTTCCAAAACTGTTTTCTGTGTCTATTTATAGACACATCCTACCCACTGGCTATAGTCATTCTATGCTCTGAAAGAACTTTCAGTTTGAACAATTCTGAATTTTTAATGTCTGATAAACAACTTATCATCCCCTAAAAAAAGTGCCGAGTTTTTAGCAGCATCTCCTTTTCCCACAATGTTCTATATTGTGTGAAAAATGGTTAAACAACCTACCATTCTGGTTGTCTGTTAAAAAGCGCACTTGACGGATGTATGTATACAATCTGTCCATCTACTAGTGTGCGATAACCCTCCTGCGGGTCTTTCTTGGCAGCATTTCGGAAAAACCCACTGCAAATTGCTTTTTGTACTTTGGACGTATTCTTCCCACAGGACACAACATCTAGCTTATGTCTGAAAGTGTAATAAGCAATGATTTTATCTGTTATCATATTACTTCTTTATAATCTACTTCATTTAACCTGACCCAAGTCAAAATCACTTACAAAAATCAATATTCTATTTTTATTGTTGGCATATGTCCCAAATGGTCTGAGAAATATTTGGTGCAGTTTATGCCAATCAACCCTTACTTTACTAGTTTCCGGTCAATAGTGGAAAAAGCAAATATTGCAATTTCAAAGTTAATTTTAGGAGAAAATATCTCCTCATTGGTCAGGGTAGATCCAAGATCACACTGCATGTTTTGTGCTGTCTGATCTTAATCTACATGACTGCAAAATCATCTGAAGTTGAAGAAGAAAACCACAACAAAATACATGTATTTATATTTCTTACAAAAAGATAAGATGAATTTTTGATAGAAGAGATAACAAATTTTAATAAATCATACAAATATTCTGACAAACATACCTGTCCATAATCCCAAGCATCTGTTTTCTGACATCTTGCGCCCGTTTTAAAGTCCGCACTTGAACGAAATTCTCATAACACCATGGACTGGAGAATTTGTTATTTTTCCATGCATTATACACAGCTAATAAAGTCACATGGTCACCTTCCACTTGATGAAACTTTGCCTTTTTCTGGTCCGCCTGAGCTTGTTTGTCCTGTAAAATTAAAAATAAGAAAAAATATCACATCACCAATCCCGTATGCTAGGGAAAAGTAGAGCATACACCGAAAATATTACCGAAGTCTGTAGGGGCTGTTTTAATAAATAGCCAGTGAATAGGTTACATATAAGCTTATCATAGCTGAATGAATCACACAAGGCAGCGTTTTATTAACCCTTTACCCCATAAGGCATTTCTATGATATCTCTAATTGACACTTAATAACAGCAAGGATGAAACGTTTCTTAAGCCTATATGAAACCTTTTGATAGCATAGAAAACATTGTGACAAAAGGTGAAATTGCTCGTCATGAGCAATTTCACCTTTTGCCAGAATGTTTTCCAAAGGCTCCTACAAGCAATCCTTCGAAATGAGTACATGTATCTATGGAGTAAAGAGTTAAGTAAACCTTTATTTTAAATTCGAAATTCAAAGTAACAGTTGTGTCTGGTTCTGTACCAAGAATGCCCAAATTAGATGTATATTTGTTGAATGTCATCTAGCAGGAGATAATGTGGTTCACAGAGGTGCATTAAGTGCCCTTTTGTTGGAGCATGGCTCATATATTTACACTGTATTCCTTCCCATTATTTCCAAGACACAAATTTTCAATCAAATAAATTATTTTTTGTTGGCTGCCATGATGAAATGATATATGTAGTGGTAAGAAAAAATCAATATGTTTGTAGTCTTACCTTTGGCCTATAAAACACATTCTGTACAGATAACATGGATACAATAGTAAGAATTTCATCTGAACAAGATAAGTTAACAGACATGATCAACATCTTGGATAACATAGGTTCTAATGGAAACTCAGCCATCTGGAAAAAACCAAAAACAAAATTAACTCTATCTCATACATATAGGATCTGAAATGAGAGGGCTTTTGAGATAAGAATTTATTAAACGAGTCAAGGGAAATGTTATTAAGTGAGCCTTTGGCGAGCTTAATAACATTTTCCTTGACGAGTTTTTTCCAATAACTTGGAAAAAGAATCTTTTCTTTCCTAAAAGTAATGTCCTTTGGATTACTTGTACTATGTTCACTGTTTAAACTCTTGAATGACAAACTGACCAAATTATAAACTAGTCCAACTTGAAGGCACTAGTAGATGACAAAATGTATCTGACTCAGAAATTAGACTTTGTTTTTGGAAGGTAAGGAAACCTTGTGGGAATAAGAGAAAATGCTGGTTACCACCATTTTCTCCTTTTTCCACAGTGGTTTCAAAGTCTCCTTCTTTAGCGTCCTTCAAACTTTGGACTGTTAGGTAAATGGTTAACCCATTACCTTACTCTTCCAACTTTTGACAACTCTGAGATAAAAAGGTTTTGAAAACATTGTGGGAAAAGGAGAAAATCCTTGCAAGTTGCAACCACAATGTTTTCTACCCTTCCAAATCATATTTCAATTTTTGTTTTTTCATTCCTTGTAGCACTAGAAGCCTTGGGATGGCAATACTTTAACTGTAGCATGTAAAAATTTCAGTGGACACCAAAAAAATTCAACACTTGTCCAAATTGAAAGAATTTGCTTACAACATTTCAAATTCTAGTGAAAATATAAATATACCTTTGTGAGGGAAGAAAACATATTGGGGAAAAAAAGAAAATGCTGGTAACTAACGTTTTCTTCTTTTCCTAAAATGTTTACTCAGAACTGCTGGAAGTCTGGATTATTTGGTACAGGATTTAACATTTTAATTTTCCATTTAGTTAAACTCAATACCAAACGACAATATTTCAGCCTTGTCTAAATTGAAAGCATTTGCAGACGAAAAAATAAAAGTGAAAATTTGAAATTTGTTTTGTGAAGGGTAGAAAACATTGTGGGAAAAGGAGAAAATGCTGGTTACCAGCATGTTCTTCTTTTCCCAAAATGTTTTCTACAGGCTTCCATCTCAGGGTTGTCAAAAGTAGGGATTGTGTGGTAATGGGTTAAACATATTCATTTTACATCGATTAAGAAACAAGTCCTCATAACTTAGAGTAATCTCTCTTGACTCTACTTCCTCGGAACTACACCAGTACACATACCAAATGTACGGGCCAATGCACATTTTCCACATTACTTACCCTACGTCCAAATCTTGTCAACAATCCCTCATCATCTAATGCACTTAAAGCATGTAACTGTTCCATAGCTGAAACTAATGTTTGCATGGGAGGGGCATCCATAAAGTCAAATGTTAATAAATCATTAATCCCCATGGCTTTTAAAGATAACACTACACTAGCCAGATTGGTTCTCTGTATTTCTGGAACATTTGTAGGTAACATTTCATCCCTGTATGCTCTCTCTGTGTACAGTCTGTAACATTTTCCCGGACCAGTCCGTCCAGCACGTCCTGCGCGCTGTTTGGCTTGAGCCTGAAAGTGGTTCAAATTAGTATGCTATCAATATCAGTTTTGAACATTCTTTTTAAATTATTATTCGTTACAGGACAAATCCTAGACACCTTCAATCTAGGTATAAACCCAAGTAATCTAGGTATAAAATCTAAGTAATTGCGATCTGATTGATTGATTGATTGACTGATTGATTGATTGATTGATGTTTTCCTTTCAAAGCAACTGGCTACTTTCCCACACAACCATTGTCAAGACAATTGTCAGCATTGGGACAAAAATACATCCTGTCACAATGACTATCATCAATCCTTGGAAAGAAATCGGCTGAGCTGGGGATTGAACCCTCAGCCCCGTTCTCAAGTCCTGTACGCTACCGACCGACCTACTGGCACTCAGCTTGGAATTAGGTTTCTAATGTTGAGAGTGTCTCATCAGAGAGAAAAGTGTAGATCAAAGATAAGACAGCCTGTTTTGCTTAAGTCCTATCTTACTTAGTCTACACTCGCTATAAAGGTAACTTTAGCTATGAAAGGCACTTAAGCCCTTTCCCAAACGACAAAATTTTAGACTGGTATAAATTGAAAGCACTTGCACACGACAAAATTATTGTTACTCAAAAGTCAAAATTTGTTTACAGCAGGGAAGAAAACATTGTAGGAAAAGGAGAAAATGCTGCTTACCAGCATTTTCTCCTTTTCCCACAATGTTTTCAAAAGGCTTCTATCTGCGGGTCATAAAAACTAGGGATTGTTTGGGAAAGGGTTAAGAATTCATAAAACCTTAAAACATATAAAATCAACCAATATTATTCAATGGAAATAGATTATCACACATGATACCACAAATGTTGCTATTTAGACATGCTTAGCTTTTTTACCTGAACACTTTGCTACAAAATCCTGAGTTTTAAAATAAGACTGTAATGAAGAGGCCTTCGAAAACATTGTAGGAAAAGGAGAAAATGCTGGTAACTTTTGAACTCTTTCTCAGACAAAAGTTCCCTTTTGAGCTACATTTACTTTGTCCAATGCAAACGCTTTCAGTGTGGTCAAGTCCAAAATTTTGACATTTGGTACAGGTTTATCTCTTTAGCAAACAATAAATTTTTGGACTGGACCGAATTCAAAGCATCTAAAGACAACAAATTAACACTTGCAAATATGATGAGTTCTGACTTTGATAGGATTAGAAATATTGTAGGATAAGGAGAAAATGCTGGTTACCAGCATTTTCTCCTTTTCCCACAATGTTTTTTACAGGCATCTTTCTCAGAGTGGTTAAAAGTAGGGGACTGTGTGGTAAAAACCTAAACAATTAGAATTTATACTGTGTGTAAACATTTATCAAGATTCCATCCAGATAAAACTATTTATTCATGACAAGACTGTGATAAGTAATAAAGTCAATGTTTAAGGAATTATGGATCAAATGGCTATGGAATAACGGATCAATGGTTAAGGAATTATGGATCAAATCATTAAGAAATTATTGATCAATAGCTATGGAATAACGGATCAATGGTTAAGGAATTATAGATTAATGAATAAGAAATTATGGATCAAATGGCTATGGAATAACGGATCAATGGTTAAGGAATTATGGATCAAATCATTAAGAAATTATAGATCAAATGGCTATGGAATAACGGATCAATGGTTAAGGAATTATGGATCAAATCATTAAGAAATTATTGATCAACAGCTATGGAATAACGGATCAATGGTTAAGGAATTGTGGATCAATGAATAAGAAATTATGGATGAAATATTTAAGGAATTATGCATCAAATTGTTAAGGAATTATGGATTACTGATCAAGGAATTTATATATCAATGATCAAGAAATTATGGATCAATTGTTACAGAATTATGGATCAAATGATCAAGAAATTATGGTTATTTCAATAAATTTTTATGCATCAAATAGTTAAGCAATTGTGGATCAAATGGTTATGTAATTATAGATGAAATGCAGATTTACCTGTGAAATAGGTGTAACTATAAGCTGATCCATTCCTGTTTTAGAGTTATATACATTCTGCTTGACAAACCCTGGATCAACCACATAATAAATACCATCTATTGTAAGGGACGTCTCTGCAATGTTCGTTGCAATCACTACCTGTAGAATGGTTGAAATAACTCAATAAAATATGAGCCATGCTCTGGCAAAAGAAAGCAAGTATCAAAGTATCTCACAAGTATCTCATTGATACATTGCACCAGGCAAGTGATCACATAATCTATAAAATCCATTTTGTCTGACAACTGCTTGAATCATAAGGTAGACAACACACATGCAGAAAGGTGACCAATAACAAAAACTTTTGACAAAGTGAGTGGGTCTCATGGAAAATACTGCCGGTGTATTTATTAATGTTTGATCTACCCGTATATTTTGTGAAATAGCGTTATGTGATAAAGAGAATCCGACATTTGTGGGCGTTTGAGATTTTATTAACCCTTTACCACACAATGCCGACTTTTAACGACCCTGAGGTAGAGGCCTTTTGAAAACATTGTGGGAAAAGGAGAAAATGCTGGTAACCAGCATTTTCTCCTTTTCCCACAATATTTTCTATCCTTCCCAAATTAAATTTCAAATTTTCAGTCACGTTTATTTTGTTGTCTGCAAATGCTTTCAATTTGGATCAGTCTATAAATTTGTCATTTGGTGAAGAGTTAAACTCGTCAAGAAAAATGTCATTAAGCTTACCAAAGGCTCACTTAATAACATTTCCATAAACTCTTTTAATAAGATCTTATCTCAAAAGGCCACTCATGTCAGATCCTATATCGATCAGTTCATTTTTCATCTTCTTAAATTTTCAAATTGAATCCTTTACCAAACAATCCAGAGATTTACGCCATTGAGAAAGAAGTCTTTTAACCCTTTATCACATGTCAGAATTTTAGACCTATTCAACTCGAAAGCATTTGCAAATGATTTCATAGAGGCTCAAATTATGCATTTATTTTTTGATAGAGTAGAAAACTTTGTGGGAAAAAGGAGAAAATGTTTGTTACCAGCATTTTCTCCATTTCCCACAATGTTTTCAAAAGGCTTCTTCCTCAGGGTCATTAAAAGTCGTCACTGTGTGCTAAAGGGTTAAGAACATTGTGGGAAAAAGGACAAAATGCTGGTAACCAGCAATTTCTGCCTTTCATACAATATTTTCTACCCTTTTTTCAAGACACATTCCACTATTAATTTGTCTAACAGTAAAGTACCTTTCTAGAACCTGGAGGCGCCGGGTCAAAGATTCGGGTCTGCATCTCACTAGGCAGGGCACTATATACAGGTAATATAATCAGTTCTGGGACCTCTGGGCCCAGGGCTTTCATTCTCTCATACAAAATCTCACAGGCTGTGTCAATTTCTTCCTGTCCTGTCAGGAACAGTAATATATCTCCTGGGGGCTCCATTAAGTGTATCTGGAAAAACAGTAAGGGTATATGAATTTCAGAAATCAGTATTCTAATTTTCAATTAATCACATAACATTTAATTTCGACAATTGACTACCATTAAACACTTTACCAAAAGACCAACTTTGGTCTTATCCAATTTGAAGCATCTGCAGAAGATAAATGGAATTTTACTCAATACATGTCTTTCGTAGCATGGAAAACATTGTGGGTAAAGGAGAATATGCTAGTTACCCGGATCATCTCCAATCTGTACTCTGTTTTCTACCCATTTGGGTAAAATCCAACATTTGAGATATTTGTTATCATAACCCTTTCCCAAACAATCCCTGGTTTTTACGATCCCAAGATATAAGCCTTTTGAAAACATTGTGAGAAAGGAGAAAATGCTGATAACCAGCATTTTCTCCATTTCCCGCAATGTTTTCTACCCTGCTAGAAAAAAAATTCAATTTTTGAGTTGGTTCTTTTTTGTCATCTGCAAGTGCTTTCAATTTGGACCAGTCTAAAATTTTGTCGTCTGGTAAAGAGTTAAAATGCTTTTAGTTTGATCAAGTCTAAAGGCCAGTTCAGACACATGCTTGATTCAGGGACTATTCGAAATATCTGCCCTCTTGGGACTATTCATAATATCTGCCTCCTTTGGAAATACAATGTCTACATGCCAACTCCATATTGGTTGGGTAACTCTACATAACTTTAGTCTTGTCCAAATTGGAAGCATTTGCGGATGACAACTCAAATGTTACTTAACCTTTTCCCAAATGACAAATTTTAGGCTGTCCCAAACTCAAAGTGTTTGCAGATAGCAATTTTGAATTTGATGAGAATGGCAGAAAGCTTTCCAATAAGCTAGAAAACACTCTGGGAAAAGGAGAAATTGCTCGTTACGAGCAATTTCTCCTTTTCCCACAGTGTTTTCTAAAGACTTGTACTGCAGACACGTTTAAACCAGAGCTTGTTTGGGAAAGAGTTAAAAGATAATATCCGTCTTTTATAGGGTAGAAAACATTATGGAAAAGGAGAAAATCCTGGTTACCAGCATTTCCTCCTTTTTCCACAATGATTTCAAAAGCCTTCTTTCTCAGGATTGTTACAAGTTGACATTGTGCAGTAAAGAGTTAAGCCTTTACCAGATGACAGTAGTGTTAACTACATGTAACGGTTTGTCTTTGAAACCGATGACTACATGTAACGGTTTGTCTTTGAAACCGATGACTACATGTAACGGTTTGTCTTTGAAACCGATGACTACATGTAACGGTTTGTCTTTGAAACCGATGACTACATGTAACGGTTTGTCTTTGAAACCGATGACTACATGTAACGGTTTGTCTTTGAAACCGATGACTACATGTAACGGTTTGTCTTTGAAACCGATGACTACATGTAATGTTTTGTCTTTGAAACTGATGACTACATGTGACGGTTTGTCTTTGAAACTGATGACTACATGTGACGGTTTGTCTTTGAAAGAGTAGAAAACATTGAGAAAAGAAAGAGCAATAGCTGGCTTGCTAGTAGTTTCTTCTTTTACCATGACTCTCTAAAAGCCCTTTCTAAAGATTCATTAGTTCTGTTTAATTCAATCTTTTTACTTGACATCGATTGAGAAACAAGTTCTTTCAACTTATGTAAACCCTTTACCACAAAATACCGACTTTTGACCACCCTGAGGAAGAAGCCCTTTGAAAACATTATGCAAAAAGGAGAAAATGCTGGTTACCAGCATTTTCTCCTTTTCCCACAATTTTTTCTACCTTTTTCTACAATTTTCTATTTTTTAGTCACAATCATTTTGTCGACTGCAAAATGCTTTAAATTTGACAAGTCTAAGATTTTGTCATCTGGTAAATGGTTAATCACTCTTGATGATAGGTCATTTAAAACACCAGATTGTTCAAAAGTGGGTTAAAGAGCTTGCAAAGTATATTTAATCTATTACTTTGTGTTTTAATGACCTTTAGACAAAAAACTACTGAAAATATGGGAAATGGTGGTAACAAGCCTTTTCTCACAAATTTTTCAACTTTCATAATACAAACCGCATCATTTGAACATAACTAATTTGTCATCTGCAAATATTTTTTTTTTTAAGTAGAAGATCGAAATTCATTTCAATGATTGAACATCATCAATGATATATTTACTCATAGCTGCACCAATCATGAAAATTTTAGCAACGATGTTCACTTAGTAAAATAAAGGTTTTGATCTTTCACTGAATGAAAGAAATATCCTCTATCTAACTGTTCAATCCATTTACCTGCATGACTGTTATAAGTGAAGCGTCAAGGTAATCAGTTTCTGCCTCTTTGGTGTAGAGTATCTCTACAGGATAGGTTCTGCCAGGAATTGTGAAGATGGGCTGTAAAATAATTCATTCAAGTAATTTATCTATTGATCTCTTGATCCGATTTTTTCAAGTCCTTATCAAGGCCACTTTTAAAAACAATGTGGGAAAAGGAGGTTATGCCGGTAAGTGGTATTTTCTACCATTTTCACACTGTTTTTCCATCCTTCTACAGCCACAAATCCCATCAATTGCATAAAATTTAATCAGTAGTTTGCAAATACTTTTAACCTTTTACTCCAAAGATACTCATTTCTATGCATTGCTTGTACGAGCCTTAAGAAAACATTGTGAAAAAAGGTGAAATTGCTCGTCACGAGCAATTTCACCTTTTGTCACAATGTTTTCTATGCTATCAAAAGGTGTCATATGCACATAAGAAACGGCATCATTCTTGCTGTTATTTAGGGTCATTTAGAGATACCATAGAAATGCCTTATGGGGTAAAGGGTTAATCAGGACAAGTCTTCAATTTCGATCCCTGGTGAAGTATATAAGCAAATTTTTAACAATGGCTTTGAAAGACATTCTAATAACTTATTGATACACCAAAATTGTCATTTTTCAGATTAGTCACTGCCGAGTGCGCGGGCTGATCCGAAACGACACTTTAGGCATATGTCCAAATGCCCTCTTTCCTATGTTGCAGGTCATATAAGATAGGCATATTTAGTGAAGCAGGGTTTCAGTGTATGTATTTTTAGCCATCTGAGCAGGTTATATATTTCAAACTGAAAATGTTAAAAAGGGAAAGAAAACTAAATAGCTTGTCTCTATAATTATGTACTTACACATTCAAAGAAGTATTGAGAAAACTTGACAGCATCCAGAGTTGCAGAGGTTACAATTAGTTTAAGGTCTTTTCTCTTCCTAACAGCCTGTAAAAAAAGGATAATTTTTAAAGACTCACATCTGTACACTTTCAGCAAAAAACATCTATGCTGTCTAATTGTGATCTGCTTTTTCAGCAGTACCATTAAGCTCAACTGTCTGACATCTGGAGATTTATTAAAAAAAAAAAAAAAACTACTATCTTCAAATAATGCTTGACAAACTAAAAAAACAAATATGAAACACGCTCTGAGAAAAGGGGGCTTAATACATCTGCAAAAAAGTATCAACTGAGGTCAGTCAACGCAGTTCGCACAGCCTGACCTGTGCCAAAACCTTTCCCTACAAATCAATTTTCTGTATGTCCAAGGACCATTCTACCTCAAGATTCAATAAGTTGTTAGACAAAACAGATTTTATGGATCTATAATTATGTGATGACTGGCTCGGTGTAGTACATCACGGAGATGCGCTAAACCCTCTTTTACCAGAGCTGTCTCAAACATATTCAAAGTCAAAGGTATTCTTGTGGTGAATTTGTTCATGCTGTGATAAGCGTTAACCCTTTACTCCATAGATACTCATTTCTACGCATTGCTTGTACCCGTCTTTGGAAAACATGGTTGCAAAAGGTGAAATTGCTCATGATGAGCAATTTCACCTTTTGTCATAATGTTTTCTATGCTATTAAAAGGTGTTATATACCCATAAAAAACGGCTTCATCCTTGCTATTATTTAGGGTAAATTAGAGATACCATAAAAATGCCCTATGGGGTAAAGGGTTAACCTCTTACCACACAGCAAAATTTTAGACCTATCCACAATGTACACTTTCAGCAAAAAAGGTCTTTTGAATGCATTTGCAGACGACAATTTCAAAGTGGCTCAAATGGTGCAATTTTGCTTTCATAGGGGAGAAAACTTTGTGGGAAAAGGAGAAAATGCTGGTTACTAGCATTTTCTCCTCCCACAATGTTTTTAAAAGGCTTCGTCCTTCGGTCGTGTAAAGTTGTCAATGTGTGGAAAAGGGTTAAAAGAATTTCTTCCTTTTTCTCTCAATGTTTTCAAAAGCCTTCTCTTCTTCTGGTCACAGAAACATGGCATTGTTTGGTCATTGAAGAATTTTCTTTCTAAATTCATTGTTAAAGGCTACATTGCTGGTCTAAAAAGAATTGTCTAACAGAGATAATTCTATTGAACATCCATAACACTGACCTTACGTCATGCTCAATGGTATAATAGCTACAAATACCACTGCTTAGATAGTTCTGGGGCCGTATTCACCGACCATTCTTAAGAAGGTTCTTTGTCTTATTCTCCAGAATTTTCTATATTTGAAAGTAACAAAACTTCTGATTGGCTAAACCATTCGGTTTAGCTCTACAAATACCACTGCTTAGATAGTTCTGGGGCCATATTCAACAACCATTCTTAAGAACGTTCTTCATCTTATTCTCCAGAGTTTTCTACGTTTGAAAGTAACAAAACTTCTGATTGACTAAATCATTAGGTTTAGGCAATCAGAAGTTATGTTACTTGCAAATTTAGTAAATCTTGCAGATTAAGACAAAGAATATTCTCAAGAATGGTTGGTGAATATGGGCCCTGTATTGGTAAACAGAAACATAAGCGTACTCACATCTTTCAGTAAACCGAACAGAACATCAGTCTGCACGGTTCTTTCATGGGCTTCATCTAACATCATGATGGAGTACTGTAGGAGATCTCGATCTATCAGACACTCACGCAGCAACATACCCTCTGTCATGTACTTTATCTTTGTCTCTGGACTAGAACAATCTTCAAAACGAATCGTGTAGCCAACCTATATGTGAGAACAATTGAATGAATTTGATTTGTACCATAAAAGATGAAAAAAAAAAAACCTCTTAACCCTTTACCAAATGACAAAATGATGGAATTGGCAACATTAAATAATTTTGCAGATAACAAATTAAACAGAGCTCATTACAAGATTTGTATCTTTGATAAGGTAAAAATCATTGTGAAAAATGAGAGAAAATTTATTCTTGTTACAAGCATTTTCTCCTTTCCTCACATGTTTACTACAGCTTTCTTCTTTAGGGTTGTTAGAGCGTCAAATTTTGTGGTAAAAGGTGTAAAAAATATCTGAAATCTGAGGGGAAAATATAACGCAGAAGTGTTGCCTGTGTTAAAGCTCAAGAAGTAACCTGCATTCTTTCCTTTTCCCATATAGTTTTTATTTTCTTTCAAAGAATATCGTCATCTAAGTCATCCTATAATTGTAGTATGCAAATGTTCTAGCAGTGGAGAAGTCTAAAATTTTGGTGTTTGGTAAAAGTTAACAAAATAAGAACATCATGTAGAGTGCAACATGCGAAAAGGGTCATTCGGACATTTGCGTAAAGTGTCGTCTCGGATCAGCGTCTGCAGTCTGCACAGGCTAATCCGAAACGACACTTTCCGATTTTATGTGATTTTCTGTTTTACGAAAGTCTACTGTAGCACAAAATCTAATGTAGTCGTAAAGTGCCGTCTCGGATTAGCCTGCGCGGACTGCGCAGGCTAATCCGAGACGACACTTTACGCAAATGTCCGAATGCACCTTTTCGCGTGTTGCACTCCATGCAGTATGGGTTAAGGTTAGAAAATTATATGACCTAAAATAAAGCCACAGACAAAAATATAAAATGGTCATACCTCCTGGCCCAAACGACAACCAAATTCCTCAGATACTCTCTTTGCAACGGACATGGCTGCGACACGACGAGGCTGAGTACAACCAATTCTACCTCTAGTTGTGTAGCCCGCCTCGGCAAGGTACTGAGTTATCTGTGTTGTTTTCCCAGAACCTGTCTCTCCAATAACGACAAGTACCTGATTGTCATTGACAGCCTGTTTAAAAAAGATCACATTCAGCTAACTAAGCAAGCTCCAGTCCTGATGACCGTAAGAAAGAAGCCTTTTAAAAACAGTGTCTGAAAAGAAGAAACTACTAGCAAAGAGTACTCTCTACTTTTTCCACAATCCCTTTTATCCATTTCAATTCAATGCCAATTATTTGAGCAAAATTAGTCATTTGTGTTCTTTCTTAGTCAAAATGGGCAAGTCTAAAACTGTCCTATGTTCTATTCTAAATATATATCAGAAAACTTACATGGGTCTCTGACTTGTTGAATAATGACTTTCAGAAACCCTTAACAAGACAAATGCGTTTAAGTGCTCATCTAGATAAATATTCTAAAACCTCTACAAAGTACTTGAACTTTCCTTTCTTTAAAATGCTTCAGCTAGGGTACTTAAAAGAACAATCATTCATCAATGGATTTATGACTAAATTGAACAGTAAGTCATGACATCATAAATCATGGCGTTATGTGTGTGGCAACATGACATTGCTACATGATTTATTGATGCCTTGATGAACTTTATCCAAACCGGTTGTCAATAAATAAATCATTATTCATATATACTCCCATGTAATGCTCTTCTTGAATATAATGAAATACCCTTGAACCTGTGCCATTTAAATTTTTCGTATATAAAACAGAATATACATGACAATGCAGTCAAAAAGTTTTAGTTCTGAGATTGTACATACCTTAATAAGTTCATCCTTGAGTTTATATATAGGTAATCCCTGTCTTTGTTCCAGGATAGATTTTTTCTCCTTTTTACCATAGGAAGCTTTCTGACCGCCTGTGATATGTTTCTTCCACTCTGGTAGATCTACAGGCTGACTTCCCACACCTCGTGTACCTACTGTAAGCCTGTGCCCCTCGCCTGTAGACAGATGTAAACTACAGTTGTCACTGAATGTGACTTAATACCCCCGCCAGTGCTTGGACAGGAAAAAGTAAAGTTCGAGGGAAGATAATTCCTCAACCAGGAAGAGTTGACACTTGAAAATTCCATCTTGCAAATCTTCAATATATGTTCAGTTTACGTGCAGTTTTCATACAATTGAAGGAAAACTGTAGAAGTTCGCAACACAAAATTACTTGTATTTTGTACACAGACTGACATACTGACAGACAGGCTGATTCCAGTATACCCCCGAAAACATTCATTTTGTGGGAATATAACGATTTGTTTGCTTGCATGATGTTTAACTCTTTCCTTACTGTAAAAAAACTATGGGTCACCTTGGGAACAAGAAAGAATTGCTAGCAGGAAGAAAAAATGAATTCTGTGGTAATTCCCAAGAGATAGAACATTCTCCCTAGTTTCAAACCCTATATCATACTGACAGCTCTAGCTTAACTCTTTCCAACACAAGGAAATTTCAGACCAGTCCAATTTGAAAGCATTTGCAGATGAAAATAAATGTAGCTTGAACGATAATTTTTGTCTGTGATTGGGTAGAAAACACTGTGGGTATAGGAGAAAATGCTGGTTACCATGCTGTTTCAAAAGGCTTTTCTCTCAGGATCATAATGAGTCGGGATTGTGTGGTAAAGAATTAATAGGCTTGGCTACAGTTTTTGCCGAAAGTATGAAAAGAATACAATTTTGACAAAGGGAATGCATCTTAAACTTATTTTTATCATTTTGCACAATTGGTATGGCAAAAATCTCAAATGGCTGATTAAAGATTGTCAGTTACTTTCAAAAAGATGTTGATGATTCACATTGGCACAGCAAGGGGCTTAAAACATAATTTCATGACACTCAGTTATTGTGGATCAATAGCTTTGGATAAAATAACTGAGCTATGCTCTGGCAAAAGGGGGCTAAATGCATCTCTGTAATGCATTATACCAAGCAAGAATATTCATAGATCTACAGACTGTGCGGCCAAAACTTTTCACCATTGGTCAATTTGCTGTATGTCTAAGGCCCGGTTTTACCTCTTGATTAAGTCAACTGGTAAAGAAAGTGGCCATTATGTATCCTTAACCATGTGATGGCTAGCTTGGTATAATTCATCAAGGAGATGCATGAAGCTCCCTTTTCAAAAACTAGAAGGCCCTGAAGGGCCTGAATATGCTCTACTGGCAGAGAATTCGATTTTGCTTTTTCATGAAAATCTGACAAGAAATGCATACTTTGTCACGAAAACAAGAATTGGTAATTTTCAACGTGAAATGGTTTCTTTCCCCATACTGTTTGTTGAATTTATTTCAAAATAGATAGGGTTGAAGCTATAAGTGAGATAAACAAATTGTGCAAGTTTCACAAAAATCTAATTACAAATGCACATTTTATCCCGTAAATAAGAATTCAAAATTTTCAACTTGAAATGGCTACTTTTTCCATACTGTTTGTTGGATTTTTCTCAAAATCGATAGGTTGAAGCTACTGATAAGATTAACAAACTGTGTGATTTTTATGAAAATCAGGCAACAAATACAGACTTTATCGCGAAAACAATGATTTGAATTTTTCAACTTGAAATGGCTACTTTTCCCATACTGTTTGTTGGATTTTTTTCAAAATCAATAGGGTTGAAGCTATTGATGAGATAAACAAACTGCGCAAGTTTCACAAAAATCAGGCAACAAATGCAGACTTTATTGCGTAAACAAGAATTTGAAATTTTCAACTTGAAATGGCTACTTTTTCCATACTGTTTGTTGGATTTTTCTCAAAATCGATAGGTTGAAGCTACTGATAAGATTAACAAACTGTGTGATTTTTATGAAAATCAGGCAACAAATACAGACTTTATCACGTAAACAATGATTTGAATTTTTCAACTTGAAATGGCTACTTTTCCCATACTGTTTGTTGGATTTTTTTCAAAATCAATAGGGTTGAAGCTATTGATGAGATAAACAAACTGCGCAAGTTTCACGAAAATCAGGCAACAAATGCAGACTTTATCGCATAAACAAGAATTTGAAATTTTCAACTTGAAATGGCTACTTTTTCCATACTGTTTGTTGGTTTTTTCAAAACCAATTGGCTTGAAGCTACTAATAAGATAAACAAACTGTGTGATTTTCAGGAAAATCAGGCAACAAATGCAGACTTTATCACGTAAACAATGATTTGAAATTTTCAACTTGAAATGGCTACTTTTCCCATACTGTTTGTTGGATTTTTTCAAAATCAATAGGGTTGAAGCTATTGATGAGATAAACAAACTGTGCAAGTTTCACGAAAATCGGGCAACAAATGCAGACTTCATCGCATTAACAAGAATTTGAAATTTTCAACTTGAAATAGCTATTTTTCCCATACTGTTTGTTGGATTTTTCTCAAAACCAATTGGCTTGAAGCTATTGATGAGATAAACAAACAGTGAAAGTTTTACGAAAATCGGGCAACAAATGTAGACTTCATCGCCTAAACGAGAGTTTGAAATTTTCAACTTGAAATGCTACTTTTCCCATATTGTTTGTTGGATTTTTCTCAAAATCAATAGGGTTAAGGCTATTGATGAGATAAACAAACTGTGCAAGTTTCATGAAAATTGGGCAAGAAATGCAGACTTTATTGCGTAAACAAGAAAAAGACTAACAGACGGACGGATGGACGTACAGACAGACGGACAGACGACGGAAACCACGCCATGACATAAGCTCTGCTAGCTGAAAGCCAGTACAGCTAAAAATGGTTCAACTATATTTCATGTACATACTATCTGCCATTGGGTCATGCCATTCATTATTGAAGCCTGAAGGCTGGGCATTTGCTTCTGCCTCTCTCTGCTGTTGTTTCAGTTCTCGTCTTTCTTTCTGTAGAGCTGTCTGCATCATAGCTGCCTGGGACAATGAACCATCTGGATTCTAACAAGAAAACAAGAAATGTATATGTTTAACTTTACACAGCCACTTTTCCCTTACTTTTTGTCAGATTTTTTTTCAAAGTTAATAAGAGTCCAATCTACTGATATCATAAAGCAACTGTGCAAGTGTTGTGAAAACTCCACCACAAATAAAGACTTTATTGCTTAACAAAAGACACGTATATATTCAACATGAAATTGCTACTTTTCCATCAGCGATGGTCAAATTTTTTTTTCAAAATCGAATACAATTCAAGTTATTGAGGGTACAAACTATCTGTGCAAGTCTCACAAAAATCCAACCACAGACTTCATAGCTTAACTCTTTACCAAAGGACAAAATTTTGGAATTGTCCAAATTAAAAGCATTTGCAGACAACAAAGTAAATGTGAATGAAAAATTGAAACATTGAGAGAAAAGAATAAAATTCTGGAGACAATGAATTAGTAAAAAAACAAAATCGTAAAAAAATTAGGTCACCTTTTTTTTTTAACCTAAATCCGTAAACTTTTACAGCAGTAAAAAAAAAACATTATACCGCATCTAACATTACCTTTACAATTTTGACTGGACTCAAGTCTAGACTCTGTTTACCAGTTCCAGTCAAGAAAGGTGCTTCTTCCTCCACCATTTCTATCTCAATGTCTTCATCTACAGATACAAACATGAAATATGTGAATACAACTGGGTATCCTCACAACAAAATGACAAAAAAGGCAAGTCATACATGTGCCAACACTCAGGTGTAGCTGCTTGATTTTCAGAAAAATTCTACCTCAAAAAGGGGCACAACTGTGTCAAAAAAGGGGCATAACTGTGTCAAAAAAGGGGCATAACTGTCAACAAAGGGGCATAACTGTGTGAAAAAAGAGGCATAATTGTGTCAAAAAGGAGGACTAATTGTGTAAAAAAAAGGGGGCATAACTGTCAAAAAAGGGGCATAACTGTGCAAAGAAAATGGCATAACTGTCAAAAAGGGGGCATAATTGTGTCCAAAAAGGGTCATAACTGTCAAAAGAAGAACATAATTGTGTCAAAGAAAGGGGCATAACTGTCAAAAAAAGGGACATAACTGTCAAAAAAGGGGACATAACCAGCAAAAAAGGGGCATAACTGTGTCAAAAAAGGGGCATAACTGTGTAAAAAATACTAGATGATTATCTGCTCTTATTGTATAGGTTCCCCAGCTGCTTGATCAGCTGCTTGATTTTCAGTAAAATTCAACCATAAATTAGGAGCATGACTGTGTCAAAAAAGGTGCATAACAGTGTCAAAAATGGGCATAACTGTGTCAAAAATACTTAGATGATTAACTACTTTCATTGTATGGTGATAGTGAACAACTTGTCCAAGTCTGAAGGAAATATCTTCAGTAATAAAATAGGTATAGAATATCAAAGTTTTTGCCATTGTCAAAGTTTTTGTATGATGATGACGACAACAAAAGAACTATGACGATACACTATCATGAATACATAGTTATGTTATGACTTGCTCAGTGTAGTGTATCACGGAGATGCATTAAACCTGTCTAACTCTAACCACAGCATGGCTCATTTAGTTGTGAAAGCAATTAAACCCTTTACCAAACAATCCCTGGTTATTACAACCCCTAGGAAGAGGCCTTTGTGAAAACATTGTGGGAAAAGGAGAAAATGCCAGCATTTTCTCCTATTCCCACTATGTTTTGTACTCTTATAAAGTCAAGTTTAAATTTTTGAGCGACACCTATTCTTTCATCTGCAAATGCTTTCAATTTGGAGAAGCCTAAAATTTTGTTGTTTGGGAAAAATACCCTGTACCTTTACGGGTATGGGACAAATGTCTTTATTATACAGCAAAGAAGTTTCTTGTGATCTGATTGGTTAACATGCCGGGAACATATATCATGTTCCCTGGCAAAAACCATGTAAACCCAGTTTCCCTTTTAAGTGCCCCGTAAACATTACTACGCGTGCAACACAACATCCAAAATGGCGGTGTCGACCAATCACCAGACTGCACATTTATGCACCAAACTGCAAATTTTAGTGAGGTCAGTTTCAACTTACGTCAGTTTTCATTGAATTGGGGCACTCAGAAGGGAATCCTTACTCCCTCAGCATACTCGATTCTTGAATTTATAATACAGGAAAACTTCGCTTAACCCATTACCACACAATCCCTACTTTTGACGCCCCTGAGAAAGAAGCCTTTTGAAAACACTGTGGGAAAAGAAGAAAATGCTGGTAACCAGCATTTTCTCCTTTCCCCACAGTGTTTTCTACCCCTTCCAGAACAAATTTCAATTTTTCAGTCACCTTAATTTTGTCATCTGCAAATGCTTTCAATTTGGACCAGTCTAAATTTTTCTCGTGTGGTAATGGGTTAACACACTTTAAAAGGGTAAAAATTTACAGTATAATAAATTCATTGTACTGTCAGGTGGCAAGGGACTTGGAAACTTGTTCGTGGCTGTGTCGAATCATGTTGCCACCTTGTCTTCGGCTTGGGACAACATGATTCACCACAGCCGTGAACAGGTTTCCAAGTCCCCTGCCACATGACTGTACAACTAATAGTGTATGAGCAATCTCTGGCAGAACATAAACACTAGAAAATGTTTCTCCTTCCTTACATATTCTCCAAAGTTTATAAAAAATGGATATCTAAAATTTCACTTCCATGTTAGTAATAGAACATCGTTTA
Organism: Tridacna crocea; assembly: GCA_943736015.1. Lineage (NCBI taxonomy): Eukaryota > Metazoa > Mollusca > Bivalvia > Cardiida > Cardiidae > Tridacna > Tridacna crocea. The sequence continues at coordinate 12,019,517 of OX031069.1, read as the reverse complement.
CCCTTTCATCCACACTATCATGGGTTTTAAGGACATAGATGAAAAAACAACATTTATTTAACAAGAGGGCCAAGATGGCCCTGGATCGCTCACCTGAAATTTTGAGATGACCATAGCCTATTTTTTTTTTGAAGTATTGAAACATTGGAACCAAAATTATAATTTTGCCAAGCAGTTTTCAAAAGGTCACCTGTAAAAGTCATTTCGAAATCTGACCATCAGTTTCAAAAAAGAATAATTTTTAAGAATTCTTCATTTCTGTATATGAGCAAGTAGCCCCCATCCACGAGAGCCATGTTTCTTGATGGATCAAAATTTATGAACAAATTTTGAAAAGGATCAGCCGAGGAACATTGCTGACAAATTCTTTTAAAATCTGACCAGGGGTTTCAGAGAAAGAGAATTTTCAAGAATTTCATCATGTCCGTATAGTACAAGTAGCCCCCATTCACAAGAGCCATGTTTCTTGATGAATCAAAATTATATGAACACTTTTTGAAAAGGGTCACCCAAGGAACATCTCTGTCAAATTATTTTAAAATCTGACCAGGGGTTTCAGAGAAGAAGAATTTTCAAGAATTTCTTCATTGCCATAAAGTGCAAGTAGCCCCCATTCACTAGAGCCATGTTTCTAGATGGATCAAAATTTCGTGAACAATTTTTGAAAAGGATCACTCAAGGAACATCTCTGTGAAATTATTTCAAAATCTGTCCTGCCGTTTCAGAGAAGAAGAGTTTTCAAGAATTTCCTCATTTCCCTATTGTGCAAGTAGCCCCCCATTCACCAGGGCCATGTTTCTTGACCAATCAAAATTTCACAAACAGTTTTTGAAAAGGGTCACCAAAAGAACATTCCTGAGAAATTATTTCAAAATCTGACCAGTGGTTCTAGAATTTTTAAGAATTTCTTGATTTCTGTATAGTGCAAGTAGCCCCCATGTACCAGAGCCACGTTTCTTGACAGATCAAAATTTTGCGAACAATTTTTGAAAAGGGTCACCCAAGGATCATCTTTGTGAAATCATTTCAAAATCTGTCCAGCCGTTTCAGAGAAGAAGAATTTTCAAGAATTTCTTCATTTCCCTATAATGCAAGTAGCCCCCATGTACCAGAGCCATATTTCTTGACCAATCAAAATTTTGCGGACAGTTTTTGAAAAGAGTCACCCAGAGAACATCCGTGAGAAATTATTTCAAAATCAGACCAGCGGTTTTAGAGAAGAAGAATTTTTAAGAATTTCTTCATTTCTGTATAGTGCAAGTAGCCCCCATTCACCAGAGCCATGTTTCTTGACGGATCAAAATTTCACGAACAAATTTTGAAAAGGGTCACCCAAGGAACATCTCTGTGAAATTATTTTAAAATCTGGCCACCGGTTTTAGAGAAAAATTTTTTAAAGAATTTCTAAGAAAATTCAATTTGGTTGCTGTGGCAACCAGAGTTTTTGATGGAATCAATTTCTGTGAATAGTTTTTAAAGAGGACCTCCCAAGGAATATTCCTGCCAAGTTTGGTCTAAATTGGCCCAGCGGTTTAGGAGGAGTTGATGTTTAAAGAATTGTTGATGACGCATGACAAACGACGGACACCGGGTGATCCTAAAAGCTCCCCTTGAGCATGTTGTGCTCAGGTGAGCTAAAAACATTGTGGAAAAAGAAGAAAATGTAGGTAACCAGCATTTTCTTCATTTCCCAAAATGTTTTCAACCCATCAGTTTAATTGTCGTGTGCAAAAACTTCCAATTTGGACAACATCCAACATTTTTGTAGTATGGTGGAGTAAGTTCAATTTGACTGTAAAATCTATACCTGAATCATCATCTTTAGGCAGAACACCCGTTTCTTCATCAAAGTCAGGAAGTTCTGTCACGTCAATCACGTTAGCAGCTGCCATCTGTTTCCATTCCCATTTCTCAGGTGAGGACATCCTTTGACCCCGTTTTCTCTCGTTTACATCATTTTGTTCCGGTATGCTCACCAGTGGCATACTAGAAGGTCTATCAGGATTTCTGGCTTCATTCATGCCATCATGATCTACTTCTTTACGTGGATTTAAGTCCTCTCCAGTTCTTTGGTCTACATCCTACAAAGGTAAAGATTTTGTTCTTTATAACACTTCTACTGCAAACTTAAACAAGACAAATAATAACAAGAGCACTGCATATTAGTGCCAGGCCTCATCTAACATTGCATGATTTTTAATGGGAATTCTAATTCAAAAATAGATGATAATCAACTGTTTGTGTGTGATCTATTAAAAATCTGTCACTAGAATGGGATGTGATGTGGTTGAAAAAATGAGTCCAAAGGACAAATTTTTCAACCGCATCAAATCCTATTCCAGTGACAGATTTTTAATAGATCACACACAACCAGTTAATTATCCTATTCATTATATTACTAATTCACAGTCTTTTACTCTTATAATTATCAAGAATGGCACAATAAGAGCCATACAGGAAAAAGGTGATTCCAGCAAACATTCTAAAACTATTTTGTCACTAGACAAGTAGTGATGTTACCATAATTATCATCGTATCACTAGTGGCATTATTCTCTCTGAAATTATAGTAATTCATTGAATGGAATATAATAAAAGGGGAATGATTTTGTCAAAAAACATTTTATGGTTGCTCCTACTGTATGTATTCCCCTTTTAAAAGGTAACTAGATGTCCGATGCATGTTGAAGTAAATATATCTTCAAAAACCTTCAGAAATGAACAAGATACTAAAGAATGTCAAAGTTTCTGCACTATGTAGATGATGCAGATGATAGTACAAAAGACGAAGCAAACAATGATTTGAGGGCTGTGGCAATACCTCGATGTTCACTGTGAAAACAACCAAGCTGGAAAGTCATGTTTTTCACTGTAAAACTGGAAATGTTCTTGTCTTGGAAATCTTTGTGGTTATCGCATATTGATAAAAACCATGAAGGTATCCACAAGCGTAAATCTAAGCTAGACTAAGGTATATTTTACCTAGACACTGGATCATGTGGAAGCGATTGACTGGTACTCTTGAGTGCCTTTTTTATTGAAATTAACCAGAATTTATTGAAATTAACCAGAATACCAGTCTAGTTGCAATTAATATTGCCAATTTAAACTATTTAAATATGTTTCATCATAGTAGAAACAGGGTTTTAATAAAATGAGTGATAATGATAAGTCTCGCGAAAATATAAACACCAGCATTTTCTCCTTTTCCCACAATGTTTTCAAAAGGCTTCCATCTCAGGGTCGTAAAAAACCAAGGATTGTTTGGGAAAAGGTTACGAGACCATGATTTGAACTTCTAATCTTACCTTCAGGGATAGACTCATTCTATTTCCTGTATAGGAGAGCACTTTCACCTTGACTGCCATACCTTTTTGAACAACATCAGATACATTAGCCACTTTTCCTTCTCGCCTTAACTGTAAATAAAATAAAAAAATAACTAAATTATTATATCAACGGTTTAGTGCAAGACTATTGTAAGTGCTTGTACAATGTATATGCACTTACAATAGTATTGCACTAAACCCCTCAATCTGTTTAATTGTATGGTGTTCAAAGCCATTTTCAACATTTTATTCTAGTTATGTCGCAGTGGCCAGTTTACCTATCCATGTTTTCCTGGAGTTTCTCCTACCAGTGTTTTGAACATTGCTGCCAAGCATGGATACTTTCTCACATAAATATCATTGAAACAATGATCAGCATTCAGAGAAGAATGAATCTTGTCAAAATGATTATAATCAATGCTAAAATGGAAATTTGCTGAACCAGGAATTGAACTGGCAACCCCCTGTTCTAAAGTCCTGTATACCTTCAACTATCCTATCAAGGCTTGGCAAAACAATTAACTCTTTACCACACGAGAAAATTTTAGACTGGTCCAAATTGAAAGCATTTGCAGACGACAAAATAAAGGTGACTGAAAAATTGAAATTTGTTCTGGGAAGGGAAGAAAACACTGTGGGAAAAGGAGAAAATGCTGGTTACCAGCATTTTCTCCTTTTCCCACAATGTTTTCTAAAGGTTTCTTTCTCAGGGGCGTCAAAAGTAGGGATTGTGTGGTAATGGGTTAAAGTGTGTTGTTATAATGATAAATGACAATTTTACTGCTAGATGGCAGGTATGTTCATACAGTTTTAATTCCTTCACTATTGGAACAGGTGTAGCAACAAGTGTATTGGCAATCACGCCTTCCTTGAAAGATAAACAATAATAATTTCTTCCTTTTTTTATGAATTTTTCTTGCTCTTTATCTCTTTACTGAACAACAACACTTTAAACTTGTACAAATTGAAAACATTTGCAGACAACAAAATAAACATGACTCAAAAGTGAAACCTGGCTTTAGTAGAGTTCTCTGTAGAAAACATTTTGGGAAAAGGAGAAAATGCTGGTTACCAGCATTTTCTCCTTTTCCCACAATGTTGTTGCAGCAGGCTTCTTCCTCTGGGTCATTGTTACGGGAAACCACTCCTTCATATGTAGCCTCATCCTGAAACCTAGAAACTGCATTAGGGAGAATTCTCTTTAGTTCAATGGTTATGGTGTTAGCCTTTTGTCCAGGCGTTCCAGGTTCAAATCCTGCCCGGTCCCTGTATTTCTGCTATGCATTTGTTCATTTGTTTCTTTGTTACAGACTTTGTAAAAATGTTGAAGTATAAAAAAATAACAAGAGATGTTTGTAAAACATGTATGCCCCCCTAATGGCATCATATTCTAAATAAAACATGTGATTATAAACTGTTTAAGTTCAAAGTGTAAAAATGAACAAAGGGTAATTACTCAAAAATTATTAATGATAAATTAACAATTCTTGAACACTGCACTTCCCATTTATGTGAACTATCAACTTTTAAAGTTTCATGATTTTACCTCACATACTTTTTGAGTTATGCTCTAGAAAAAAATTACGTATGAAAATCAACAAAGGGCAATAACTGCAAAAATATGATGGGCAGATTTATGGTTCTTGTGCAATGCACTTCTCCTGAATAAGATCTATCCACATATAAAATTTCAGGATGATACCTAAAAAACCTTTTGAGTTATGCTCCGAACAAAAATTAAGTATGAAAATCAACAAAGGGCAATAACTGCAAAAATATAATGGGCAGAGTTATGGTTCTTGTGCAATGCACTTCTTCTAAATAAGATCTATCCACCTATAAAGTTTCAAGATAAGTTATGGTCCGGACAAAAATTAAGTATGAAAATCAACAAAGGGCAATAACTGCAAAAATATGATGGGCAGATTTATGGTTCTTGTGCAATGCACTTTTCCTTAATGAGATCTATCCACATATAAAATTTCAAGGTGATACCTGAAATACTTTTTGAGTTATGCTCTGGACAAAAATTAAGTATGGAAATCAACAAAGGGCAATAACTGCATAAATATGATGGACAGAGTTATGATTCTTGTGCACTGCACTTCTCCTTAACGAGATCTATCCACCTATGTAGTTTCAAGATGATATCTGAAATACTTTTTGAGTTATGCTCTGGACAAAAATGTGGTCTACGGACTGACCGACCGATGGACCGACCGACAAGTGCAAAGCAATATACCCCCGCTTCTTCGAAGGGGGGCATAATAATAATAGATGAGTTTCTCTTATTCTTTCTCTGCAAAACACTTTTTTTGTACAACTGGTTGCCTTTCTACAAAGACTAGTATATAGTTGCAGCAACATCCAATGGTAAAGACTGCCATTTATCATTGAAAACAGTTTGGCTGAGCTGAAATTCAAACTCATGACCCTGGATTGCAAGCCTTGAATGTGAACTCCAGAGCTACTGTGCCTAGTGAGAAACTTGTCACTGATTTTGCTATAGTATCTCACTGACTTTCAGACTACATTCAATCTGGTCCTAATCTACATTGTGCACAAAATCAATTAACTCTTTACCAAACGACAAAATTTTGGACTGGTCTAAATTGAAAGCATTCGCAGACAACAAAAATCAAAAGACTCAAAAATTGAAATTTGTTTTGTGAAGGGTAGAAAACACGGTGGGAAAGGAGAAAATGCTGGTAATCATTATTTTCTCTTTTCCCACCATGTTTTCAAAGGGCTTCTTTCACAAAGTTGTGAAAACCAGGGATTGTTTCGTAAAGAGTTAAGTTGTATGGGTTTACAAGCCAGGAGAATTTACCTGTGAAATGTGAACAAGTCCTTCACTCTTTTTTCTAACACCCTCTAGAGCAACAAAGCATCCAAACTGCATTACGCTGGTTACTTTTCCATTAAAAATCTGGTGAAAAAATACATGAAATTTTATTTACATTAACCCTAAACAACAAAATTTTAGACTGGTCCAAATTGAAAGCACTTGCAGACAACAAAGTAAACACAACTGAAAGATTGAAATTTGCTTTGGGAAGGATAGAGAACATTGCTAGTTACCTGCATTTCCTCCTTTTCCAACAATGTTATTAAGTTTTCTTTCGTAGGGGCATTAAAAGTAGACATTGTGTAGAAAAAGGGTTAAATACAAGTTATTGATGATAGATTCCATTTTAAAGAAATCGATAGTAAAGGAGACAATGCTGCCTGAAAATTTAGTTTGAGCCTCATACTTTGTTATCACTCAGCAGAATATTTGACTAGTCAAAACTGAAGGCATTTACAGACAATGATGAAATTTGTCTCTGAAATGGTAGAAAAAAGTACTCAAAATTATTTTTGTACCACTAAGTAACACTTGATCCACTGTTCAATAACAGATTATAATCTACAATATGCTAACATGCATTTCAACACCCACATTGTTTATTCTGGGGCACTATTAGGCCTTTAATTCTTTTACCAAACGACAAAATTTTAAATTGGCTCAAATTGTAAGCATTTGCGGATAATAAAATAAACAAAACTCAAAAATTGAAATATGTTTCCAGCAGGATAGAAAACATTGTTGGAAACGGAGAAAATGCTGGTTACCAGCATTTTCTCCTTTTGCTACAATGTTTTCAAAATGCTTCTATCTCCGGGCCATAAAAACCAGGGATTGTTTTGTAAAGGGTTAGTGTTGCACTAACAGATTTTCTGCTTTCAGAGACCACTTTTCTTACTTGCCTTGGATGGGAAGGTCTCTGAATACTGGATTGATAACTTGAATGAAACTATCCTTTGCTTGCAATTTATTGCTATTTTAAACATTTTCCAGATCATATAATACAAAACCAGTCACTGATACCCAAAACATGAAACTATTCACTACCTCTCCAACCACAGGTTCCAAAGGCAGTTCACTTCCCTTCCCTCTACTTTTTCCATTTCTCTTACTGTATTCTTCATCTTTTCTATCCCTTTCTCTGTATCTGTCTCGATCTTTCTCTCTCTCCCGATCTCTATCTCTGTCTCTACCAGGGCTACGACTTCGACTTCTGCTGTAGGAACGTCTCCTATCCTTGTGTTTTTTCTTCTTTCTATCCCTAGAGCGAGATCTCGACCTCCGATTTTTTCTTTCTCTTGATCTGCTTCTACTTCTGGATCTCTTCTTTCTGCAAGAAAAAAAAACATTTGTTGTTTTTCAGCTCGGCTGTTTTTGAAGTAAATGATCGGTGTCTCCTGCTTTTTCAATATCTGCATTGTCATGAGAAAATTTTGACAGTTTTTAAATATCTCACTTATTACTGAGTGTATTCAACTTTACAAAACAACTAAATTTTTACTAGACCAAACTGAAAGCATTAGCAGACAACAAATTAAATGTTGCTAAAATTATGATTTCTTTATTTGGTAAGGTACCAGCATTTTCTCCTTTTCCCACAATGGCATAAAAAACTTCACTATCAGGTTCTTCATAACTTTGAATTGTTTAATTAACGCTTTACCAAACAATACATGGTTTTCACGACCCTTGGAAAAAAGGCTTTCAAAAACTTTGTGGGAAGAGGAGAAAATGCTGGTAGCCAGCATTTTCTCCTTCCACAATGTTTTCTACCCTATCAATGACCTAAAGCTAATTTGTACCAGTTCTGAATTTGTCTTGTGCAGATACTTTTTCCTTGGAAGAGACTAAAATTTGTTGTTTGGGAAAGGGTCAAGGTTTGATAAACATCTGTGTGAAATTACTTTAAAAAATCCTGCCATGAATTAAGATGGAGAAGTGGCCAAGGTTGTTTGTTTGTATTGGAGTTTAAAACCGTCTGAACATCTAAGATTATATCACAGCTGCCAGAGAACCTACACATGTCTGTTTTAGTTTTCTCATACCAGTACTTATACAACTTTCTTTCCAAATCAGTGATTGCTTTCTAACACACATCAGATGCAATAGGCGAAAAAAGCCCAGATTATAAGTTTGCCTAGAACAGTTATTGAACTCATAACTACCAGGTAACAAGTCAGATATGCTTTCCACTGAGCTGCCAGGTTGGTCAGAAGTGGTTGAGAGTTTTTATTTCTATTTTTAGCTCAAACAGTTACTTTGTCTTCATTCCTTTACCAGACCAAAAAGATTAGACTCATCAAAAATGAAAGCACTAGCAGAAAACAAATCAAATATGGATCAAAATATTGAGTTATTTTTTGAGAGGATACAAACATTACAGGAAGAGGAGGAAAAGCCGGTCATCAGCATTTCCTTCTTTTCCTACAATTTATCGAGAGTCTTCTTTCTCTGAGATATCAAAACTCAAGAATGTATTACAAAGGGTATTTGAAATAAAAATACATCCTTACTTTTTCTTTTCTTTCTCTCGGCTTCTACTTCTACTGTGTTTTCTATCTTTGCTACCCCTGAAGAAAAAATACGAGCACATCTAGCCGGTGCCAACGCCTACTGCAAGTGCTAGATTTGCAGTTAAAACTCCGAGTTGAAAAAGGGGCATAATTATGCAGCAATTACTTTGATGGTAAGATACCCCTGTTGTATTAGATTCCCCTTTTAACTCTTTACCAAACCACAAAATTTTAGACTGGTCCAGATTGAAAGCGCTTGCAGATGACAAAATAAATATGTCAAAAATTAAAAGTTGTTTCCAGCAGGGTAGAAAACATTGTGGGAAAGGAGAAAATGCTGGTAACCAGCATTTTCTCCTTTTCCAACAATGTTTTCAAAAGGCTTCTATCTCAGGGTCGTAAAAACCAGGGATTGTTTTGTAAAGGGTTAATAGATATCAACATGTCAAAGTTTAAAGTAAATACCTTTGGTAAAGACAGAGATATTAGAAAATGTCAAAGTATTTCACGACGACAAGAAGAGAGCAAACAACTTAAGGCTATGGCAATAACTTGTCATTTTCTTCAAAAACAGCCAAACTAAAAAACAATAAACAAGGTCATAACTTTTGCATCAAATCTAAATATTACATACATTTCTGTGTTGATTGAGTAAAAGCTTCACTTTTAACCCTTTCCCAAACAAGCCCTGGATTTTACGTGTCTGCAGTAAAAGTCTTTGAAAACACTGTGGAAAAAGGAGAAATTGCTCTAAACGAGCAATTTCTCCTTTTCCCACAGTGTTTTCTACCCTTTTTGAAAACTTTCTGCAATTTTCTCCAAATCTAAAATTGTCGTCTGCAAACTCTTTTGGTTTGGAAAGGTCCAAATTTTGTTGTTAGGGAAAGGGTTAAAGTACATGTGGAACTTATTAAACAAATTATATTGATCAAAACATCAATTACAGAATAAACGATGAAAACTAAATTCAACAAATGTTTTTAATTTTAAAACTGAGCCCCGATAGCTCAGTTGGAAGCATGCAGAACATTAGAACACGGGATCATGAGTTCCTTCCCTGGCTTGGCAAATTTCTCTCCTTGGACTGATGACAGTCATTGCTAAAGGATTCATTCCTCTCCAAATGCTAACCATTGTTTCGACAATGGTTATGTGGGAAAGCAGCCAGTGGCTTGGAAAGAAAATTGTGCCAAGTACAGGTAAAAGAGACTCTGAGAAAGCAGAGATAGTTGCATTGGGTTCAGAGATATAACTGAAATAATTATGAAAACAACCTTTAAACCATAAAATCAATCAATCTTAATTTTAAGACAAGCTATCTGACAAAAATTATCACGCCAATTGAATACCTAACATAGATTAGAATTTGAATATGGTTTGAAATAAAACATTTAGTGCCATAATAAACTTTATTCAACTGCTGAAAATAATATCCAATGGAATAACTCAAAAGTTGTTAAATTGTAAAAGAGGCTTAATGGAGTGAAAAATAGTTTGAAAGATACCTGCCCATCTGGTATGGATATGAGATGATGGTTGACGATTAGCCAGAGTTTGATTGATTTATTTATTTCAACATTATTTTAGTTTTTTCACGGCCAGCAGTGCACCTATCCATGCTTTCCTGGAGTCTCTTTTACCAGTACTCTGCACAATTTACTTTCCAAGCCACTGGCTGCTTTCCAAGATAACCGTTGTCAAGACAATGATCGGCGCTAAAAAAAAGGAATGTATCCTGTTGCAGTGACTATCATCAATCCTCGGAAACAAACTGGCCCAGCCATAGATCAAACCCACAACTCCCACAACTCCCTGTTCTCAAGTCCTGCATGCTACTAATTGAGCTACTGGACTCAGCAGCCTGAGGTTGAAGTAAATACAAGTATTTTTCAGAAATGACTACAGCTATCACTAAACATGGTTTTACCCCCCCCCCCCCCCACCAGCTTCTTGTCATAAAAACAGGTCTGTGTCACAGAATACTGTATTGTTTGCTACAAAAGTAAGAGTTGAAAAAAGTTGAAAAAAGTGGGAGATAATTCTGTAACAAATCGCAGCAGGGTCATGAAAATTGCAAATGCACAACTTCATGTACATGTATATAAGAATACGGTGTGTAAATCTGAGTTTAGTATGTGAGAAACTGTAGAAGTATTGCTTCGGATAATTTGTGTCTACAGAGAGACAGATGGATAAAAGGACAGACAGCCATGACGATTCCAGTATAAACCCCTCCACCGCGTTGTGGGAGGGAGGGGGAATAAAAAGAGACATCAGAAAATGCAAAAGGCACAGATGAAGACATGACTATGACAAAAACCTCTCTGTGAAAAATGTCGCGCTAAAAGAATGTAATACGTACATTGACTTTGCATTGTTCATGAGAGCTTCTAACTCGTCCATCATCTGATTGGCCACATCTTTGTCTCCCTTTTTATCAAGCTCCTTGTCTTCTTTCTTCTCTGTGAATTCCTCATCCTGAACAAAGAAACATGATTTGTAATTTTATCCTTTATATGATAAGCCTTTATTCATACAGAAAGATGACAAAATTGCTGGTAACATGTTCATGGTTTTGAGCATCATTCTCCTAAGGGTTTATAACCATTTTCCTACAATCTTGACTTTAATCGACCCTGAGAGAGAGGCCTTTGAAAGCAATGTGGGAAAAGGAGAAAATGCTGGTTTTCTACTCTTTTCAAAATTTAAAAAAAAAAAAAAAATTCAGTCACCTTAATTTTGTTGTTTGCGAACACTTTCAATTTGGATAAGCCTAAAATTCTGTCGTGTGTTAAAAAGTTATAACACAGAAAAAACTGTTTGGTAATGTCTTAACTTTTACCACACAATCCTAAGTATTACATTTACAGAGCTGAACTATTATTATGAACAGCTTCAATTATACAAAGAATCTGAAATACCTAATTCTTATTATTATCATATCCAGAATATGTAACAGTAGCAGACAGTGTAGATCCAACATCAGACTGCACCTTCTGTGCAGTCTGATCTTGATCTACATTGTTTGCAAAAACAACTTAAATCAGTTCCAGTGCTTTATGAGGTAATGACTCTGACAGAGAAGGCCTTGGATAACAGTGTGGGATAAAAGAGAAAATCCTGGTTAAGCAGCATTTTATCCTAGTTCCACAATGTTTTCTGTCCTTTAAAGGAGGGTTTTAGATTTTTCACATCTCACTAAATCAAAAAATATATATATATCACTGAAATTTACATGGAAAAAACAATACAAATCATAAATAATTAAGAATCATAAAATTACAAAAAAAATTTTTTTTTTGATGTTAATCCCTTAAAAGGCTACGTAGCCTCTTAAGGTATTTTCAGATTTCGCGCCAGAAGTAAAATAAGTACTGTGAGAATGTCATAACTTAAATTCCGTAACATAACCAATATGAAAATATTTTCCATAATGCTTTCTTCAGACGCTATGTTTGAAGCTTTGTCTGTGTCTTTCCGGTATGTAGATGAGCGAGTTGCTCATCTAAAAATAGACATGTTTCCCGTCAGTGTCGACCTTGGCCGTAGTAAACCTATCATTTCTCTTGATGTTGGATGGTTTTCCAATCCTGGGGTTTTATGAATGAAAACTAAAAGGCTTTTGGAGTATAAGGATGATTCCTTTCTATTTTCGTAAAATTTTCGTCCCAAAATCTGAAGGGCCACCTTTAACTTACAAATTCCATCCTGTGAGCCTGATTTGATATTTCAACATCAAATGCTTCAGACAAATGCAAAAATTTGCCATTCAGTAAGTGTTGGGGCAAAATAATTAACCCTGAAAGACATAAAATATCTAAAATAACATACACTTGTAACTTCTGCCACTCTATTTTCATTAGGTAAAGCTAACCCTGGAAATAATTTCTTCTTAATTTCTAGGTCTGACATTTCTTTCACCTTCTGAACATCTTTTGTTTTAGGCTTTGGCTTGGGTTTCATTTTCTGTATCAATCGCAGCAGGTTGGCAGTAAAAGAGTCCTGTTTAAAAACGGGCAAAATATCAGAAATTCTGAGCATATATACAAGCAAATTTTAAGGAAATATTTACTTATTTTTAACAAATATCAAAATTATCCAACAAGGTTGGGAAAATTGATGATAATTGGACCTTGGCGGGACTATATTTTCAATTATCGCATACAAGTTAGAAATATTTTATGACAAAAGAAATCTATCTTTTACTCTTCATGAAAAAGATGTCAAGGAATATGTGCCTTATGTCAACCAAAATACAGACAGATCTATTCAATTTAATTTGATATGGATTACGTATAATAATGATGTCATAAATGATAATGACATTCTCATAAAATGTGATGTTGGCCTGCAGAAATTTAATTCATGTTTTTATAAAATGTCTGTGGTATATCACTTCTGTTCTAATGCATGGATATGTGATACAGAGCTCCAGACAGAGGGAGTGATTTTGACTTCAAAATTGAATATATTCATTTTTCTCAAGTAAACCGTATGTTAGGTACTCATTAGAATCGTCTCGTCCATAAGATTCTAATGAGTACCCACAACATATGGTTTGGAAGAGAAATAATGGAGAATACCATCATTCCTTCTTATCTGGAGCTCTGTTGATAAGTTGAAAAATAAAATCAATCACTAGATATATTCATTCGTTTAAGTCCCTGCAGTCTGTGTAAATAACAACTTCAAACAACATCCCTTAACTCTTTACCAAAAGACAAAATTATGGACGGGTCCAAATTGAAAGCATTTGCAGACAACAAGACGACAAAATAAATGTGACTGAAAAATTGAAATTAGTCTTGGGAAAGGCTGGAAACTTGCAAGAAAAGGAGAAAATGCTGGTTACCAGCATTTTCTCGCTATCCTACAATGTTTTCAATAGGCTTTCAATAGGCTTCTTTCTCAGGGTCGTGATTGTGTGATGAAGACTTAACCCTTTCCCAAACAATCCCTGGTTTTTACGGGTCAGGAATAGAAGCCTTTTGAAAACATTGAGGGAAAAGAAGAAAATGCTGGTAACCAGCATTTTCTCCTTTTCCCACAATGTTTTCTACCCTGTCATACTGAGAAATCATATTTTTAGCAACTGTTAATTTGTCATCTGCAAAATGCTTTCAATTTGGTCTGGTCCAAAATTTGCTGTTTGGGAAAGGGTTAAAAAGAAGCAAAAAGATGCAACAATCCATTGCTACCTTTCAGAAGAAAGAAAATTTTTCATGTTACAAAATGAAGCCTTTTTCCATCATTACTGGCAAACCCTTTACAACACAATCTCACAATGAACATGAGGAAAAAAAAGCTTTAGAAAACTTTACGTGACCAGCATTTAAAGTCTCTACACAGATAGAAGAAGATAGAAGCATTTTGTCCTTTTATAAAATGTTTTCTAGCCCATGAAAAGACAAATTTCACATTTTAGTCAATACCAAATTTGTTGTCTGCAAATGCTAAAAACATATAAAAAAAAATTTAAAATATTGTCTTCTCATATGGACTCAACGTGTTCCACCTCACCTCAAACTCTGCCCCATTTTCCACCAGTACTTTCTTGAAATCATCAAAATTGTTGTTCTTATCCGCTAGAGAAATGATGAATTCAGCTGAAAATAAATCAGTTTCAAAGTAAATGAGATAGGAGCTGTAAGGATGATGGAGATAGGGGCCTCCTGACTGTGACTGATTGAATAACTAGGTATAAAAAAGTTACCAGGTTACTCTATCATTTGTTTACATTTTGCCTGATTCTCAAATTCATTTTTCTGCCAACGATTAACCCTTTACTCCATAGATACTCGTTTCTACGCATTGTTTGTAGGAGCCTCGGGAAAACATTGTGGCAAAAGGTGAATTGCTTGTGACGAGCAATTTCACCTTTTGCCACAATGTTTTCTATGCTATCAAAATGTGTCATATACACAAGTCATAAGAAACAGCTTCATCCTTGCTGTTATTTAGGGTCAATTAGAGATACAATAGAAATGCACTATGGGGTAAAGGGTTAACACTTGGACAGACCATACAACAGATTGTCATCATCAAAGTATTTTCCATACTTTTAAATGGTATGAATGAATTTAACCCTTTACCACACAATCCCAAATCTTGACGACCCTAGGGAAGAGGCTTTTTGAAAACATTATGGGAAAAGGAGAAAATGCTGGTGAAAGGGGATTTAACCGTTTACCAAACGACAAAATTATATATTAGTCCGAATTGAAAGCATTTGCAAATGACAAAATATTTGTGACTGAAAAATTAAAACTTTGTTAGGGAAGGGTAGAAAATTTTGTGGGAAATGGAGAAAATGTTGGTTACCAGCATTTTCTCCTTTTCCTGCACTGTTTTCAAAAAGCTTCATTCTCAGGTTAGTTAAAAGTCAGGATTGTATGGTTAAGATTTAAATATAAAAAAAGAAAATAATTTTAAAAGTCAGAAGTAGTTTTTAAAGTTTCCAACTCAATTTGTATGGGTTCTTCCCCATCTCCCACAATGTTTATCATCCTTTTCAAAAAACAAATTTTGTCACCGGAAATTATCATTTTCACATGTTTTCAATTTGAACAACAAATCTTACAAAAAAAATATTTTGTCATCTACTACAGAGTTAACCCTGTAGCACACAATCCTGCATTTTTAAAGACATTTAAAGGGAAGGCTTTTGAAATCATTGTGGGAAAAAGAGAAAAATGGTAGGTACTAGCTTTTTCTCCTGTTCAGACTTTGGTTTTTACCCCATCAAAGACAAGCCATCATCTGTGAAAATTGTCTTTTGCAAATACTTTTGGATTTGTTGAGGTAAAAATTCTATTGTTTGGATTAAGATAACTCATTACCAGAAGAGAAAATTTTAGTTTTGTCCAAATGTTTTAGTTTTGTCCAAATCGAAAGCATTTGCAGACGACAACATAAAAGTGATCTGAAATTTGTTTTGTGAAGGGTAGAGAACATTTTGGGAAAAGGAGAAAATGCTGGTAACCAGCATTTTCTCCTTTACCAACAATGTTTTCTAAAGGCTTCTTTCTCAGGGTCGTCAAAAGTAGGGATTATGTGGTAATAGGTTAAGGAAAATACATGTCACTCACTGATTATGGTACAATGTATACGCCTCCTTACCTAAATCTTTATCATTCATGCCTAAATGGTTGTCCAGCTCTGTGCAGACTTTTGAAACAAGGGACAGATGTTCAAGCTTTTCTAATGTATCCATTTTTGAGGGTTTCTGAAAAATAGAAAGAACAATTTTTCTTTTGATTCAAGATCACTATTTATCTTGTATAGAAATACAAAAAAAATGGCTGTACTGCAATATAATATATTGAAATATCAATATAACATTTCTTGTCATTGTTCACTTTTCAAAATGGGATGGGGAGAAGGGCAGGAGGTAAAATTAAACTGAAACACTGTAAATGTTTTAGAATTGCACATTGAATTTATCCTTTTACCACCATTAACTAAAACTTGATCCTTTTACCACCATTAACTAAAACTTGAGCTCTTTTGGACAGCACAGATCAAGATCAGATTGGCATACCCTATTAGGATGATTCTTGCTAGCACCAGGGTATTTAATTCAACAGAAGATTTGCTACAAGAGAGAGAACATGTTTGTATTAGTATCTAATACTGTAATAAACTGTTGCATTTAATTAAAAAGTTATACAACCAATGTTGGTATCTAAGTTTAAGTTGTGTTTGTGGGAAAAGCATCTAGGTCAAGCTATCATGTCAACAACAGGTGCTCAAAAAAGAGTCCACTGCATTACCTCCTGTAATTTGAGAAATTGCAAAAAAAATATTCTTCACTTTTAGAAAATGATTTAGATACTGTTGTATAAGTCTGTAGCGAGGACTACACCAGATTACTTTCCTTCATCAAACATGAATTATCAGTGTTATAAAGAAAATTGAATAATTTTTTTTTAAAAAATGACTGAAAATTGTGCTTTATTATTGCATCATTGGAATATTGAAAGTAACTCATCAGTAATGAGGACATATCTGATACTTTTTCCAAACGCATTTTTGCTTTCAATTTGAAAGATTAAACAGTGGACAGGTGGTGCTATGTATGCCAAATAGGTATTTTTTTGGATTACAGTGGTATCGTCAATGACGCAGTACCAGCTAAGACAACTATATGTGAGCCATATTTTAATTGTTGTCTACCACCGAAAGGACTAACAGACTTGTATGTTAAGTCGTAAAGTCTTAACTTTAAACATATTTATTTTACATCGAGTGAGAAACAAGTTCTAACAGCTTATACTAATCTCTCTTGATTCTCGATTTTTAAGTTTTACTGTATCCCTTGTCTAAGCCTGACAATAATATTCAGTTTATGTTATTCACCTTTAAGGGTAATCAGAGATATAATTTTAACCTTTTACTCCATAGATACTCATTTCTACGCATTGTATGTAGGAGCCTTAGGAAAACATTGTGGCAAAAGGTGACATTGCTCACTATCAAAAGGTGTCATATACACATAAGAAATGGTTTTTTCCTAGCTCTAATTCAGGGTCAATTAGAGATACCATAGAAATGCCTTATGTGGTAAAGGGTTAAAACTAACACTGCCAAGACTAAGAGCCTGCAAGACTACCTTCAGTCTGAAGGTGTCTGCTCCGATGCTATTTTTGTGACTGGTCTTCGCTAACACCTTCATATCAGCCATTCATTAAACCCTTCTGGAAAAAATACGACGTTACCCGCATCTTTTCGAACAGCTCAATGCGACAAAATTTCCAATGACAGCTAATAAAATGGGTATGGACCGTTAGATAAATGATTAATCTTTAAGAGCACACAAAATATGCTGCAAAATACCAATTAAATCAATGGGAATTTACCTTTTTCCCAACGTAAATAAATCCAGCATAATTTGTAAACAACAAACACGGCGACTTCCGTTAGTCAGGCATGCGCACTCAACGGAATTTGAAATTTGTACAGTCTGGCTCCCTAACCCTATACAGCCAAGTTCGGTCAAGGTGCGTTTGGTTACAGCAAAATTCGCAACTAAACCATCCTGTAGTGTGTCAGAGATACTGCGATTTCTGCCGAGACATGCGCATTGAAAAGATCACCATGTTTTGATTTCTGGTGAAGTAGGTCAACGATTATTTACGTTGAAAAGTACAGATTTGCACAAAGGTAAGAGTTGGATATTAACTAACATCAGTTTTTTTGTAAAGATTAATCATTTATCTAACAATCCATGCCCATTTCTTTAGTTGTCATTTGAAATTATGTCGCATTGAGCCATTCGAAAAGATGCGGGTAAAATCGTATTTTTTCCATACGGATTCAATGAATGGCTGATATGAATGTGTTAGCGAAGACCAGTCACAAAAATAGCATCGGAGCAGACACCTTCAGACTGAAGGTACCTGCAAGACTAACTTGGAAGTATCGGTGTTCAGAACCCTGGCCTTACATTGGTGACACCAAGTACATACATGATAATCCATGCTATACGTTGGAACGTGGCGTAAAACTACTGAAACAAATAATGATCAATCAATCGTTTCTTCTGGGGTCGAGTTATAAAGGGGCCGAATCTGTATCAAATCTCGAAAATGGATAGACTTTATTACCGAGACCACGCTGACACTGTATTTCAATATTCGTTTCAAATTCTGCCTATTTAGAGTGTTGATCTGTTATTTTTAACCAGGAATACACCGTACTCGTCTAGAATTTTTCAGTCAATGAAATTTGATAACAACAACAACAACAAAAACGTTAATCTACGTTAGTCAAGCGATGTTACATTTCAAGCTTATGTCTGATAAAGACGGGTATGTCTAATTCCCAGCCCATCGGAACAAAAGGTCGTCGTTCAGATAGCAGATTTGGTAATTTTATTTTGAATTCTCATTCGAGTACTGTTTTGATACATTATCTGAGTATCATTAAGTACTCTGTGTTCGTTGGTTTTACGAATAAAATTGTTTGCTTTTGAATACCTGTGAAATTCAAGTATTCATGAATACATATGATTTATAAATGTGCAAAAAAAAAAAATACTTTCACAATTTACTGATACAAAGTATCCTTTATTTACCATTTTGAAACTTTTAAAAGAGTTTCTCATTAAAATGATCAACCTCCACTATTTTATTAAAAAATGACTTAAGATTTAATTTAGTTGCATCAGAGGTGTAAAAAATCCGTAGATTTTACAATAGCATGGCATATTTAGACATTAAACTGTGCCTGTTATGTAAATAAATTTCAGTAGTCAATATATCATCAGTTTACTTCAGAAACCTCATAACTGCAGCTTGTTTCACGCTGCAGTTATGATGTTTTTGACGTAAATCTTCGATACATGCATGGCATGTATTTGATAATTTGAAAGTCAAACCCTTTACTACACAACCAAAACTTTTGATTCATGTACAGTAAAATACATTTCTTGAGGAAAAAGTTAATTTCAGTTAAGACTTACCAGACTGACCTGAAACTTTTTATCATTTTACTATTGGTTATACAAAACATATGTGCCATTTTCCATAAAAAGGGGGGCTTCATGCATCTGCGAAAAGTATCGAACCAGGTCAGCCGGCGCAGTCCACACAGATTGATCTGGACCCAAACTTTTCACTATCAATTAATTTTCTGTATTACCATGGACCAGTCTATCTCATGATTAAATCTGTTATTAAAAATAAGTGGCTATATGGATGTGTAATTACCTGAAAACTTGCTTGGTATGCACAGGAATCATACATAACAGGGACTGGTATACATCATCATGGGGATGCACTAACCCTTTCCCAAACGGCAAATTTTGGACCAGACCAAATTTAAAGTATTTTTCAGATGACAAATTAACATTTGCTAAAAAAAAATATTTTTCTATATGATAGGGTAGAAAACATTGTGGGAAAAGGAGAAAATGCTGGTTACCAGCATTTTCTCCTTTTCCCATAATGTTTTCAAAAGTTTTCTATTCCTGACCCGTAAAAACCAGGGATTGTTTGGGAAAGGGTTAACCCATTACCACACAATCCCTACTTTTGATGTCCCTGAGAAAGAAGACTTTTGAAAACACTGCAGGAAAAGGGGAAAATGCTGGTAACCACAGTGTTTCCACCCTTCCCAGATCAAATTTTGATTTTTCAGTCACCTTTATTTTGTCGTCTGCAAATGATTTCAATTTGAACCAGTCTAAAATTTTGTCGTGTGGTAAAGAGTTAAGCCCCCCTTTGCCAGAGCACGGATTATATTTTGTTGAATTATTTTTATATGATGACTTGCTTGATCTAATACATTTCATAGATGCACAAAACCCTCTTTTCATAGAGCATGGTCCATATATGAAGCATTTGTTATATTTGCTATTAACCCTTTTTACCCCATAAGGAGTTTCTATGGTATCTCTAATTGACCCTAAATAACAGCCAGCATGAAGCCGTTTCTTATGTGTATACGACACCTTTTGATAGCATAGAAAACATTGTGACAAAGGGCATTTCTATGGTATCTCTAATTGACCTTAAAGGTGAGTACTTAGAATTTTCACATCACATCAAATCAAAAAATATATATCACTCAAGTTTATATGAGAAAACAATACAAATGATCAATAATTAAGAATCATAAAATTACCCAAAAAAAATTTTTTTTGATGGTATTCCCTTAAAAGGCTATGTAGCCTCTTAAGCTATTTTTAGATTTCGCGCCAAGAATAAAAAATGCATTATGGCAACATTAAGTGCCTAATGACACTTAAATTCCATTACATAACAAACGTGTAATTATTTTTCATAATATCTTCTTCGGACGCTATGTTTGAAGCTACGTCTGTGTATTTCCGGTATGTAAATGAGCGAGTTGTTCATGTAAAAATAGAACGTGTTTCCCATCGATGTCGACCTTGGCCGTAGTAAATCTCTAATTTCTCGTGTTGTCGAATGGTTTTCAACTCCTGGGGGTTTATGAATGACGATTATAAGGCTTTGGGAGTATAAGGATATTTTTGTATTTTTGTAAAATTTCCGTCCCAAACTCAGAAAGGCCACCTTTAGATAACAGCGAGGATGAAGCCGTTTCTTATAGATGTAAATGACACCTTTTGATAGCATAGAAAACATTGTGACAAAAGGTGAAATTGCTCGTCACAAGCAATTTCACCCTTTGCCACAGTGTTTTCCGAAGGCTCCTACAAGCAATGTGTAGAAATGAGTATATGCTTTTTGTCAATTACAACTTTTGTCATTTGCCAGTCAATGATTTAGGCAAGTCAGTGTGTATATCTGTAATCGGTGGATAGGGCTCATTCAATCATTTTATAGTCAATGGGAGAAAACTCCGATAAACTTACGATCAAAGTTATGAAGAGTTGTCTCCCTTAATATGACATATTACGCGTAGTGCGATGTTAGGAGAAGTCATTCTTCATAACTCTCCACAGCCAACACTTCCGAAAAGATAGTTAACGTTTTAAGTTAAAAATGATAGTTAAACGTACTTTGTGGTTAATATAAACTTATTTCGCACGGATTTTCAGCGTCAAATTAATATGTTTGGGTTATGAATACATGTAAAAAAGAAAATCACAAGTCATTTTAAAGGTACGTCTAGTGATCAAAGGAATCGCGCTTTGATTAGTAATGGCTTGCTTTTTGTATACTTAAATGGTTCAATCTTATTCAAAGTGAAGTCTAGTCTTGGCCCAAGCGGTAATAGTCTTTTAATTAAAAACTGTTACGGCAATCTCCTTTGACGGTCCATACAGCCAATCTCCGGCACAAAAGCTTGAACTAAAATGGTTGTACAATTTTAACTGTAGATGGCAGTGGGTTTGATGTGAAAATCGTTCCGGCCACTGAAATGTACCGGTGCATATATGGTGATACCAGTGTATCGGTACATAGAAAAAAATATTTTAACCGCTTTACCCTTTCAGTTCTACCAGAGTATTTTCACCACAGTCTGTACTTTGTGGCCCAAACTTGTCAAGGTTAAATTTTCATGATCAAAATTTTGAAAAGATCAGATTTCACGGCCTTATCACATTCTCCTGCAAGAAATTCACGGGTTTTTTTGGTAGCGGACGAAAGATAGTTTGCATTTTGAACATATGTGTTTTTGATGTTCCAACATGAAACACAGTTTGCATGACCTCTTGAATTTAAGAAATCACATTACGCTGTATACCTCTAACAATATTAAATAGCCGTATTCAATATCTTGCAAACAACCATCGAAAAATGAAAAACAGAATAAATCGCCTGACCATTTCAGTTCGACAGTGGCAATAAGTCGAATTAAAATGGTCAGGCGATTGATTTATTTTTTCATTTTTCGATGGTTGTAAGGTTTGACAGAAATTGAATACGGCCATTTAATATTGTTAGAAGTATAGACTGTAAATATTTCCTTGTAGTTTTAAATTCTAGAGGTCATGCAAACTGTTTTTCTTCTTGGAAACAAAAGACACATGTTCAACATACGAACTATTTTTCGTCCGCTACCAAAAAATCCCGGGAATTTCTAGCAGGGGAATCTCACAAGGCTGTGAAATCTGATCTTTTCAAAATCTTGATCATGAAAATGTTTCTAAAAACTCTATGATGATACATATTGAATGATTTCTTTCGTATATGTGCAAAAAAATCGAACCTTTTCCACAAGCCCTTTGATTTTGAATTAATAGCAAATTTTCCGAAACTCCTTAGGTACCATTTTATATTAAAAGATGGGAAAGAATTTCTACTTATTTGCTTTTCAGTGTCTGAAAAACTTTAACTTTATCTACAGCATACAGTGTTAAATTTTATGGTCTCTCAGGAAGAAAGCTCTTACAAACATTGCAGGAAAAGTAATTCTTTTCTCGAAACTCTTTAGCGTGTAAGCTTCATTTTTTTGTAAGATGGTAAAGAGTTTCTACCTTTATGTTCAAGAAACAGAAATTTTATCCAACAGTGTTTTGTGTGTGCATGTAAGATGGTAAAGAGTATCTACTTCTTCTTATACTTTCACACTGAGGAAGAGTTGAAAAAGGATTTTTTTTTTCAAAACACTTTACCATTTGAATGAAAATATTTTGTTAAAATGGTTGGGAGTTTCTACTCAGTTTGCTTTTTGATGTCTTGAAAGTGCAATATAATGTAACAGCATGCATTGCTGAGTACTATAGACACTGAGTAAAAAAGATCTTTCAAACAATAGGGTAAAACAGTACAAAAAAAAAATGAATTTCAAAACTCTTTATCATTTTAGTGAAAATAGTTTGCTAAAATAGTAGGAAGTTTCTACTCAATTTGCTTTTTGATGTCTTGAAACTGCAATATAATGTAACAGCATGCATTGCTAAGTTCTTAAGACACTGAGGAAAAAAGATCTTTCAAACAATAAGGTAAAACGGTACCAAAAAAAATGCATTTCAAAACTCTTTACCATTTTAGTGACAATATTTTGGTAAAATGATTGGGAGTTTCTGCATATTTGCTTTTTTTTTTATGTCTTGAAACTGCAATATAATGTAACAACATGCATTGCTAAGTATAACAGGGTCTCCAGTAACTAACTGTGACTTTCTGCTGATATTAAGTGGGTTCTTCTACTATGGACAAGTATGGAAGAAAAGAATAACTGTCTCTGGGTTTAGTTATCTTTATTGTTGGGCTATAGAGAACCAACACTCTGAAATTAAAACAAATGACAATAGATCTAACAAACAACTAATACTAAAATATCTGATCTCAGTCTGTCATGGATGCATTTACTATAGATTGTGAAAAGTCTTATCATGTCATTTGCTGACATGATTATCCTTTCCCACAATACCAATGACTTTACACAATAATACTTTAATAAAAATGTTATCCTTTCTGACCAACTCTTTATCCTATGATCTCTAGTTGAACAACAAAGAAATACAGTGCTTTCTACTGTAAAACACTACCAAAATAATCATGTACAATATGCTATGAAAAATACATTTTCAATACAATACAATAGAGCATAAAACAATGCAAGCGCTTACCAATTTGAGGAACTAAGTGCTTTAGATCTCTTCCACCAATCAAGTCAATACTATTACTTCTCTGTGACTATTAAGTAACTAAAATATTAACATAAGAATAGTGCAGACTAATATAAAGATAAGAAATTGGTTAATGAAGGACAATCCTAACTTCAAGGACTTTACAGAGGGAAAACTGAAATTGTGCTCAACCTCTGAACAAAATGGAAAGAAGATCTAAAAGGACAAATGGAATGAAAAGATCATCAAAACCTTTTTATACAAATGCTAGAAACAATGAAACAAATGGAAATCCCAATTCATGACAAACTTACATCTCAAAAACTCTTTTCTCAAGAATCTTTTTTTCCAAAATCAAGAGACACAGTCTTTCTTCAATAAAGACTAGTGACTGGGTGAAAAATAAAGTCATGTGATTGATTTTGCGGGAAATTGCTATTGAACCACGACACAGGTAGATAGATTAGCTCTACAGCCAAGTCATATGAAAAGTGACCCTGCCACACTAAGTATTACAGACACTGAGGAAAAAAGATCTTTCAAGCAATGGGGAAAAACAGTACCAAAAAAATGGATTTCAAAACTCTTTACCATTTTAGTGAAAATATTTTGGTAAAATGGTTTCTGATACTGTTTATGGAGTTAATGCTTATTATGGATTGGAGTCATTTCCTTTGTTTCCAGTAGTTTTGTTCCTGCTTTTTGAATAGCAACCAAAATTGAAAATGTAATGAAGAAATTGTGCAGCCACATGAAGCAAAACACATCCATTTACCTATTTATTTACAAATATTTATTTCTTTTTCTCCATATTTTCTCACGTATTTGCTTCCCTTTGTGCTCTTCATTTGAATAAAACCCGAATCAAGTTCTATGTTTCATTTTACTGAGGACTGGCGAAATTGCAAACATTTAATGGTCTAAGGGAGAAAACTCGTACTTTCTTAAAACTGCGTAAGTCCCAGAGTCGTCTCCCTTACAATTCTGAGCCGCCTAAAACCAAAGACGAATAAAATACGGTACACGCTTATAGTCTGTGGAGACGATCGGCTTAAAAAAAAAAAACTCTCACGCTTACTTATAATGGATTATATAATGTTTTCACGATGGTAACGTAAATATTTATGATTCTGAAGGATTGCTATATAATCAATCCAAAAGCAAGAGAGGCGTAAAAGAGTGATAATAATATTTTTAACTAGTCGGTAGTCTCCCTTGCATGTCATCTCGTTCGTAAACGCAACAACCGCTACAATTCGAAGTTGTAAGTGACAATTTATTTATACTGTTAAGCTGAATGTAAATATAATTCGGATTATTAAACATTCAAACAACATATAAATAGGTAGACGAAATTCTATCTAATAGATTATGGCTCGTATACTTAAATATTTATAAAGTAAATGGGGATTCACATTCTCTAGGTCATGGTTGAGCTAAAAGGGCAAAGCGTTTAAATATTTTTTACTATGTACCGATATCCGTAGACTCCGGTATCACCATATATACACCGGTACATTTGAGTGGCCGGAACTACTTTGATGTCAACCTCACTGCCATCTTTATTTAAAACTGTACAACCATTTTAGTTCAAGCGTGGCAATACGGCACACCACTTCCCGCTTCCATATCTGATACCTCATTCTTGACGAAGTAACATCTGATTTTAGAGAAGGGGAGGGGGGATGATATGGCTGGACCCCAGGCTAGGTGAAATTTTACCTTCATGTAAATCAGACCAACTCTATTTCCAACTCTAAATTTTGCCGGTTGCTATGTAGTTCACAAGTAAGGGAGACAACCCTCTGTGTGCAAAAGGTATAGATCTTCTATTTTTAACCTATAGACTGCTCGGAGCGACTCGCTGGGCCTTTGCAGACATTATAGATCAAGATCAGACTGAACAGACCGTGCAGTGTGATCTTGGATCTACACTGTCTGATAAGGAGATGTATGTCCCAAAAGATTACCTGTAAAATAGCAAAGTTGGGTTTTTTACAATCGGGTTCAAATTACTTAGTAGGATAAGGATTAACTGCCATTTCGACTGTCTTTGATATTCAAGTCTATGATTAAATGATCCTATAATAACAATATAGTATAATTTATTATATCTGGGCGGAAAGAAGACGTTTACCATACCAATCTTTCTGCAGACTCTTATTATGAGGTTTTATTTATTCGTCTTGCGTTTTATGCAGTCTCCAAATGATAAGAGAGGTAACTCCTGTAGTACAAAAGTGTGAAATATACGAGTATTCTCCCCTACACCGCAAAATTTTTCGGTACTGCCGGAAATGAGTTTGAATGTAATAAGAGTTTTCATTCCTTGTATTAAAGGGACATCAGAGTATATCTTGACTTAAATTTTGGAGTGAGAAAGTTGCTACTCTGAAAAAAAAAAATCTTTAAATCGTCAAATCGAAATTATAAAAATCAACCCTTATTGAAAAAAAGGCAAAAAGTAATTGCCTTCAGGGGGACTTAACCCAGGAACTCATTTACTCCATTTCCCACTAGGTTTTCACAATGCTATTTCATCACAGTCATCACACAGTATCTAAGCTTTTTGTCTTTTCCCACAATGCTTTCTAGTATATTAAAGAACTTAAGGTTATTTGACGATATTTTGAACTGATTGTCTGCAGATGATTTATATTTGAAAAAGCCTAAAATTTGTCATTTAGGAATGGTTAACCCATTACTACACAATCCTTACTTTTGACGACCCTGAGAAAGAAGCCTTTAGAAAACATTGAGGGAAAAGGAGAAAATGCCAGTTACCAACATTTTCTCCTTTTCCCACAATGTTATTCTACCCTTCACAAAACAAATTTCAAATTTTCAGTCTCTTTTGTCGTCTACAAATGCTTTCGATTTGGACTAACCTAAAATCTTGTCGTTTGGTAATGGATAAACAGACCAACTAGGTGTATAACACTATTTATTATATACCTGGAAATTATCCGGAGAAAATACATGCGTT
This sequence comes from Tridacna crocea, assembly GCA_943736015.1. Lineage (NCBI taxonomy): Eukaryota > Metazoa > Mollusca > Bivalvia > Cardiida > Cardiidae > Tridacna > Tridacna crocea. The sequence continues at coordinate 11,992,835 of OX031069.1, read as the reverse complement.
GCACGTGAATAAAATATCACACAGGACAGAAACAAATCTGTATCTACACACTCTGAAATACAATTCTAAACATGGCATGATGATGTCATGATGATGTAACTCACAATCTGAGTATGTATGTATTCATTTGCTATTTGATTGGTCAAAATTTTAGGCTGAAGTATACATCCGTCATGCATAAAAACGAATTTACTGGTTAGTATGCCATTATTTGCTTTACTTTGTTTATTGTCTTTTTTTAATAAAATGTCAAAAATCATTTTTATTTGATAATTAATAATTATTTTATTATTATTTTGTTGAAAGGACTGGTGTAGATATATGATAAAGTAATATTACACATTAGTAACCTTACAGGCACTTGTACATGTATTTGCTTCTTGTCACACAAAATATTTTGACATTTTGCTCGACCTTCGGTATAGCATCTAATCAATTTTTCTGAGGCTGCTTTAATCAAATACATGTACTGAGAAAGTCGCAACAGCATAATACTCAGTATGTATGCAGTTATGATCCCTGGACAAAAGGTAAATTCAAATAGAAAAAAAAGAATCTCAACCATCAGGCAATTTTTTTTTTTACTTTCATTGCTAGGCTACCTAATGATGATGTAAACACTTTACCAAACGACAAAATTTTAGACTGGTCTAAACAGAAAAAAAAGTTCATATGATAAAATAAATGACACTCAAAATTTTAAATTTGTTTCCTGCAGAGAAGAAAATATTGTGGGAAAAGGAGAAAATGCTGGTAACCAGCATTTTCTCCTTTTCCCACAATGTTTTCAAAAGGCTTCTGTCTCAAGGTCGTAAAAACCAGGGGCATTTTTAGTATAGGATTGATCTAAGTACGATCAAAAAGAAAGTCAACTATGCTGATAAGAATCACAATTTATTGAAAACAAAGTAATCAAGTCTTTTTATTTAAAGATACATGTACATCATTACAGTCAGACAGTGTGTAGGATCTGGTTAGCTGTGTAAACGTAGATAAAAATTGATGCAAGGTGTATATAAGACAAAAACTCAAGGGATTTGTTTCCGATTTAAACTGGAAACGGTCATAGCAGAGTAGAAAACATTGTCTGAAAAGGACAAAATGCTGGTTACCAGCAATTTCTCCTTTTCCCACAATGTTTTCAAAAGGCTTCTATCTCAGGGGTGTAAAACCCCGGATTCTTTGGTAAAGGGTTCACTGTACAAAGAATGGTAGGGCGTGGCTAACCTTTGAGGCTTTGACCTACATGCAAGTCGACCACTTATTTTTTCATTTTAGAGGTCTTGAGCCAGTTTATAATTAATGTCTGTTGTTCGTGAAAGGAATTAATATAAGCCACAAGCTTGTTTTCCAATCCCATCTTATTTGTTCATGTTAAATGGTACCGTGTATGAAAAAGTTTTGAAATAAAAAAAATAAAGTTTAAACTAATGTCTGTTGTACAGTAAATCTATGTTAGTAAATGCATTATAACACATCTTCGCGGGTCAAGGTTCACTACGTAGATCTTACCTTTGCTGATCAAGCCCGACTTCGAGATTCCCGCAACACAATTATTGCATTCTTAATCTTGATTTTACATTTCATGCAGCTACTCAGTATGATTTCTGAAGTACCTACTTTACTTAAATCTAAAATGCAGTGAACTATAAAATGGCTCCACCCTTCCAAGCATTATTTTCCACACGTAGCATTTTTCAAATAAAGACCTATCTGATTTCTAGGGTACTGTGAGTACAGAATTTCAAAGAGAACCCCTACAGGCTTAGGTAATAACTTTTGTATAAACACAGACTCTTACTGTCCATAAATCTGTGGTAAAACCTTGTCTGAATCCTGGGTCAGTATTCACCAACCATTCTACAGAACATTCTTAGTCTTTTTCTTCAGAATTTTGTCAATGTGAAAGTAACAGAACTTCTGATTGGCTAAACCATTTGGTTTAGCCGATCAGAAGTTCTGTTACTTTCACAGTCAGAAAATCTTGAACAATAAGACAAAAGAATGTTCTTAAGAATGGTTGGTGAATATGAACCCAGTTGGTTTACCTAAAATCTACCTTTAGAAACTGTATTCAAAGATGTGCAGTAAAACAATAGTAGTTGTAAAAACAATTTTTTACTGTTGAAATAAATAAATTTTCCTTAAATTTAGAGCAAAAAAACAGGCTACAATTTTCCGAGGTATAGCCATTTTCTCCATTGCTACTTTCTTGGCGGCATGCTTTAGTTTATGCACCACATAACAGCCCTTTTCCACACAATCCCGACTTTTAACGACCCTGATAAATAAGCCAATTGAAAACAGTGTGGGAAAAGGAGAAAATGCTGGTACCAGCATTTTCTCCTTTTCCCACTATATTTTCTACCCTTTCTAACACAAATTCTGATTTTTCAGTCACATTACATTTTTTTTGTCTGCAAATGCTTTCAATTTGGACCAGTCTATAATTTTGTTGTTTGGTCAAGAGTTAATATATATCCTGTACACTATTGTGATGCGTCACAGCATACACACCAAATCTTTGAAGAATATGACATGCGCAGACAACACTTTGCCAAGTCAATACCTATTGCATGAGTATCACTAAAATACCAACATGTAATGGGCTGCCAGTTAGTTCAGAACTTCATATTATGCTTTTACCAAACAGCCATAGGTTTTAACGACCCTGAGCTGAGGAAGATGGCTTTTGAAAACCATTAATTTAGCAAAAAGGAGAAAATGCTGGTATAGGTATATAAAGCAGTATTTTCTCCTTTTTTCCACAATCTTTGCTATGCTCTCGAACACGAAAGCCATCCTTTGACAAGCAATGAATTTGTTGTTTGCAGATGCTTTCAATCTGGTGAAGTAAAACAGTTTGTTGACCGGCAACGAAATATTTGAAAATGTTTGTTTATGAAATATATCTATCTATTGCACAGAAATCAAGTAAAGGTAAAAAAATCAACAACAAAAAACTTATCAGTAACAGCAGGAAATGAACAAATTATGGTCCATCACAAAAAAGTATCTCTGAGCATACAAATTCTACAACAAACATATCTCTAACTCTTTACTACACAATAACCATCTTCGCAAGCCAAGGTTATGATCACTACGTGGATCTTACCTTGGCGGATCGAGCCTGATTTCTAGATTTCTGTGATACGCCCCCATTGGATGCAGCTTATTATCGCCCTTTACATCCTATTTTTTATAGCCAATGAAATATCGTTTTACAAACTACTTAGGAATACAATAATTCAACATGAAGCAATGACCACAAACATATTTCGACAATCCATGGTCAGGTGCTGGGATACAGCCTAAAAGCTCTGATAATTGATTTGTAACACTGAAACTTACTGTAAATATTGTTCTTTTATGTGAATTTCGGAAATAAATCATTACAGATCCTGCACACATCCACAGAGGTGTTCATGTTTACCTTCTATTTTTATCAGAAAGGTCGCGACCTTGTTCTATTTTTATCGAAGATGAAATGCTACGAGTGATTTGATTTCGTGCGGCTAGAGCTAGCTGCAACTTATGAAAATGTGTATCGGGAGAACATCGAAATCAAGCTCGATCCACCAAGGGTATAGCAGCGTAGTGGATTGTCACCCTTGGCTTGCAAAGATGCACAATAACTGGTTTATCTATCCTGGTAAATATTAAGTGAAAAGGGGAAAATGCTGGTAACCAGCATTTTCTCCTTTTCACACGTTTTCTAGCCTTTGAAAGTAAAATAAACAGGTTTGAGTAATTTTTAATTTGTCATCTGTAAATGCTTTCAATTTAGGCAATTCTGAAATTTTGTCCTTCGATAAAGTTTCACACTTTACCATGCAATCCAGACTTTTAAATTGAAAGAAGTCATTTGAAATCGTTGTGGGAAAGGAAGAAAATGCTGGTAACTAGCATTTTCTTCTTTTCCCACAATGTATTCCTACTTTCCTAAAACAAATTTCAATTCTTTGGTCACATTCATTTTGTCGTCAGCAAATGCTTTCAATTTGGACCAGTCTAAAATTTTGTCGTCTGGTAAAGAGTTAACCATACATTTTTAAAGTCAGAGACTAAACAAGCGCTGCTAACACTTTACAGTGTGTAGAATCTAGTTAGCTATGTAAATTCAGATAAAAAATCGATATTAGGTGAATGGGATACAGAAACTCAAAGGATTATCAACAATTTCAAATAGCACAAGAAAATACTCAATCTCTATCAAGTCATTACCAAACAGCAAAATTTTAGGTTTGTCAAACTCGAAAGCAATTGCAAATGACAAAATAGAAGTTACCAGCATTTTCTCCTTTTCCCACAATGTTTTCTAAAGGCTTCTTTCTCAGGGTCGTCAAAGGTAGGGATTGTGCAGAAATGGGTTAAGTCATTACCAAGCAACAAAATCTTTGGTTTGTCGAAAGCATTTGCAAACTGCAAAATAAAAGTGACTAAAAATTTGAAATTTGTTTTGGAAAGGGCAGAAAGCATTGAGGGAAAAGGAGAAAATGCTGGTTACCAGCATTTTTTCCTTTTCCCACAACGTGTTCTAAAGGCTTCTTTCTCAGGGTCGTCAAAGGTAGGGATTGTGTGGTAATGGGTTAAACCAAAACCTGTCGCTGTAATGTCTTTGGATGACCTTCACAGAATTAAATGCAAACGCCAGTAGAAACATTTAGCACAAAGATACAAGAATGATTATAGTTTCATAAAGTAAAGATAAAATTCTTTAAAAAAAAAACTGGATGGAAACGAGTGTAGTTGTATCTTTAATTCAGGAAGTCAAATGTTGCTTTCACGCCTGCCTTTAGTTTTCCATGCTCCTTGGCTTCAACTTCGAGCTGAGTTTTCCCAAATATCATCTTTATGTCAATAACTTGTACACTGTCTTGAAGACCATTCAAAAGTTTTAGGTTCAAATCTCCCATCTTTTTTGACCCTTCATCATCAATGAACGTTGGTTGTTTTTCTGTAGATCTGAAGATCTCTATGGTAACTGTTTGGGCCCTCCGAAACGGACAATTAAGAGTGTGTTGAACAAACGTTTTCCCAGGAACTACTTCTTTTCCTTTCTCAATGAAGACTTTGAAAATGTCCTCACATTTAGGAACTCCATAGCGTAATACTTTTTTCCTGCTTGGATGAATCTTGTCATCAAATGGGACCGCAGCACTAATACCTGAAGAAAAGAAATTGTTTTGCTATCACTATTGTCAGCTTCTTCAGGTCTGTTTATCCCTTTATGACCAAATGGCAACTTTCAGAACTGTCCTAATTCAAAGCATTCTTCAGACAACAATATGACTGTAAAATAGCTCATGCTCAGCCATTCTTCATCAAAGCAAACATTTTTTAGAAAAACTGTATCAGTAGAATGGGTTAATGTACACATGTATAAAGTTTCATGAAATTCCGTCCAATGGTATTGGAGTTTATCTCTCAGACAGACATACAGAAGGACAGGCTGACAGAAGGATGAACAACTCCTTCTGCCTTCAGCGGGAGATAACCCATTACCACACAATCCCTACTTTTGACGACCCTGAGAAAGGAGCCTTTACAAAACATTGTGGGAAAAAGAGAAAATGCTGGTAACCAGCATTTTCTCCTTTTCCCACAAAGTTTTGTACCCTTCACAAAACAAATTTCAAATTTTCAGTCACTTTTATTATGTGGTCTGCAAATACTCTCGATTTGGAAAAGCCTAAAACATTGTTGTTTGGTAAAGAGATAAAAGGATTGGCAAACTATCATATGGAACATGTGTAGTAAGTTTTATCAGTGTTCTTCAATGACTGTAAATAGATGCCTGTCCAGATAAACATGAGCAGACAGAAAATGCAAAAACTTTATCCCTCTGCCTTTGACAGGGGATAATTTTACTTGCTTTTTTTCTTACCATAGGTGTACGGCATCTTTCTGGAGCTGATGGAGTCAGCATTGAATCCATACATCACTGCACCTGTAGAAAACAAAAGACTGCCATGTTTGGTTTAGCCAATCATAAGTTGTGTTACTTTCACATTCCGAGGATATTCTTTTAAGAATGATTGGTTAATGACCCTTGTTTACCTGTATGTCACAAAACTGTGACTTTAACCCATTACCACACAATCCCTACTTTTGATGCCCCTGAGAAAGAAGCCTTTAGAAAACATTGTGGGAAAAGGAGAAAATGCTGGTAACCAGCATTTTCTCCTTTTCCCACAATGTTTTCTACCCTTCACAGAACAAATTTCAAATTTTCTGTCACTTTTATTTTGTCGTCTGCAAATGCTTTCAATTTGGACCAGTCTAAAATATTGTCATTTGGTAATGGGTTAATAAAGGTGATTTTCAACCTTATTGCCCTCTTTTGGAAATCAGTATATCAGCCTAATACTGGTAGCTTTTTGAAAATATGGTGGGGAAAGGAGGAAATGCTGTTAAGAAGTATTTCCCCTTTTTCCACAATGTTTTCTATCGCATTACAGATAAATCTTTCTATTTGAGCCACACATGATTTGTCATCTGCAAGTATTTTCTGAGCAGACGACTTTTGAATTTCTTTTCATGGTAAAGATCAAAATAGTTACATGTACATGGTAAAGATTAAAACAGAGGTCAGTTTACCTTTAACAATAAAGATTAAAACAGAGGTCAATTTACCTTTAACAATGAAGATTAAAACAGAGGTCAATTTACCTTTAACAATAAAGATTAAAACAGAGGTCAATTTACCTTTAACAACTGCTAGCTCTGCATCATTCGGCAAAATGACTCTTTTTGGTTTCATAGCATCAGTTATGGCTGTCCTAATAACTCCGGACTCAGAAAACCCACCAACCAGTAGCAAAGTGTTCACTTTGCTAAGTTCCTTCCTGTCGAATAGTTTTTTTAAATGAGCTATAACCTTATCTTTTGGTTCCTTAAACATATTGATAAATAATTCTGTATCACAAAGAAGTTTGTCAAGTTTTTTTGTGACAGTTTTGGCAAAATTGCCTTCCTGTATGGTTGTCGCAAAGGACTTTTTTATAATTTCCTCATATGTCTGAATCAGCGCTTGTGGAGTTACGATTACAGTTTTTTTAGCTGTGGCTTTAACAGCTCTCTTCTTTGTCTCAAAAGTTCTTTGGAGCAATAAATCATCACTTTTACTGTTGTCCTTAAATTCTTTCATGACCCTAGTGGTAAACATTTGGTTCAGCATTTCGTTAAAAGCGGAGTCAACGACAGTTCCGCCCCATGGACCTCCAGTAGGTTCTATCAGTTCTTTAAGGGTCCCATCAGTTGTTACTTCATGAGCTGTTATATCTACAGTGCCTCCTGTAATGAATGGTAAAGGAAGAAAACTTTTAACGCTGTACAACATCATACAAATATAAACTTGTCCAAATTCACACTATTTGCAGACATGTACAAAAGCTTTCTCTTTGGTTTTGACCCAGTGACATATCTTATGTCTGAGACTGGGCATCTAAAATTCCATCAAGACAAACATGCGCACAAAGTCAGATGAGCATTTAACCCATTACCACACAATCCCTACTTTTGATGCCCATGAGAAAGAAGCCTTTAGAAAACATTGTGGGAAAAGGAGAAAATGCTGGTAACCAGCATTTTCTCCTTTTCCCACAATGTTTTCTACCCTTCACAAAACAGATTTCAAATTTTAAGTAACTTTAATTTTGTCGTCTGCAAATGCTTTCAATTTGGACCAGTCTAAAATATTGTCATTGGGTAATGAGTTAACTGAAAATTCAGCTTCTAGCATGTATCAGAGCACCAGACAGAGGGAGAGATTGTGATTACAAAACTGAAAATATTATTATTCCCCACCTAACTCTATGTTGTGGGTACTCGTTAGAATTGTCTCATTTAGACGATTCTAATGAGTACCCACAACATTGGGTTTGAAAGGAAAATAAGGGATTCTGAATACCATCACTGCCTTTTATATAGAGCTCTGATGTGAACAATGATTTTCTAGATGAAATTGATGACATTTTGTTTTCTAGCTAGTTTATCATCGCCACTAATTGCTCACATAGGCAAAATGCCCATTAAGCTTTTAATAATTTTATGTCACACAAGGGATAGTGCAAGAGACAGAACAAAACCCATCCAAAAACCCATACCTGGTTATTCAACATACTCTGTCACACAAGACCTAGATTTAAAGTGTCCTAAAAACAAGACTACCGGTATTAGTGATTTTAATTGGCCAGCTACAGGAATAAATTACTGCAAGCCCACACTCTCCAATATCATTTGTCCTTAACAGGAAAGAAATCTGTTTAGAAAATGCCCAACATCAGCAATTTGTCCTTTTCCCACAATGCTTTCAGATGACAATTTATATATGCCTCAAATACGTAAAAATTGTCTTTGATAAGACTAAGAACATAGTGTGAAAAAGAAAAAAATGCTGGTTATCAACAACTTCTCCTATTCCCACAAGTCTTTAACTAAATTTAAAACAACATAATTTTAGACTAGTCCAAATTGGAAGCATTTGCAGAAAACGAAATTGATGTGACTAAAAAATTGGAGTTTGTTTTGGGAAGGGTAGAAAACTTTGTGGGAAAAGGAGAAAATGCTGGTTACCAGCATTTTCTCCTTTTCCCACAAAGTTTTCAAAAGGCTTCTTTCTCGGGTCATAAAAACAAGGGATTGTGTGGTAAAGGGTTAAAAAATATTAGCTTTTGCAGATGACATTGAAAACATGGTTCAAAAGATAGAATCTGTGTTTTGAAAGGAAAAAAACAGTGTGGGAAAAGATGAAAATACTGATTACATGCAATTTCTCCTTTTCCAACAATCCTTCAAAAATTGGATAGAAAACATTGTGGGAAAATGAGAAAATGCTGGTTAACAGCATTCCCTCCTTTTCCCACATTGTTTTCAAAATGCTCCTTTCTCAGCGTAGTTGAAACTCGGGATTGTGTGGTGCAAGGTTAACCTTTTTCTTGCTTAGCCATTCTAAACCCATTACCACACAATCTCTACTTTTACTGAGAAAGAAGCCTTTAGAAAACATTGTGGGAAAAGAAGAAAATGCGAGTAACCACCATTTTCTCCTTTTCCCACAATGTTTCCTACTCTTCACAAAACAAATTTTAAATTTTCTAACCCTTTTTATTTTTTCGTCTGCAAATGCTCTCGATTTGGAAAAAAATATACTGTTGTTTGATAATGCGTTAAAACTTAAAACCTTACCTCCTAAATCGACCACCAAAAACTGTGAACCTGGATCAAAAGTCCTCAGATCTGCTCGATCATTTGTTTGGTTCGCTTTCTCAACTTCCAGTTCTTTACAGAAGATGGCAGCACACTCCGGTTCCAGGGCAAGCGTAAAGAGATTTTCCGGAATCCCTGCCTATTGGTAATACAAAGCAAAAACATGGCATACTGATGACAACCCTCAGAATGATGTGGCTCTATCTAATACTTGATGATATATATATTCTTCTTTGTCCTTTGAAAGGGAGAAAAAGTGTTGTTGTTGTTGTTGATTATGATGATGCCTAAGGTTTTACCAGGCATTGGGGTTTTGTTTTGGTAGTATCTGGAACACGCCATATATTTATTCAAGGGATTTCATCCAAATCTGCTTTTGTTTACTTAGTATGAGTTTGTCTTCCTTTGATCAAGAGTTGGTCATGTTAAACTTAAAAAAATAATCTTTTTCTACCATGGTTAATCCTTCAATAAAGCAGGGTTGTGAGTCCTCTGGCACAATAAATTAACTCTTTACCAAACAACAAATTAAATGTGAATCAAAAATTGAATTTGGATTGGAAAGGGTAGAAAAACATTGTGGGAAAAGGAGAAAATGCTGGTTACCAGCATTTTCTCCTTTTCCCACAGTGTTTTCTAAAGGCTTCCTTCTCACGGTCGTTAAAAGTAGGGATTCCATGGTAATGGGTTAAGAAATATTTTGTTGTTTGGTAAAGAGTTCACTGGAGAATACCACTAAACTCTTTAATAAACAATAAAATTTTAGACTTGTCCTAATTCAAGCATTTGTTCACAGCAAATTCAGTGAAGTTCAAAAAGATGATTTAGTCTGCAACACGCTTAAAGGTGCATTCAGAGCTTTTCATAAAATGTCATCTTGGATCGGATCTGCCGGTGCAGTCAGCAAAGGCTCATCCGAGACCACACTTCCTGATCAATCATGTGTGATTTTCTGTTTCAAGCAAGTCTACTACGGGACAAATTCTATTGTTGACGCAAAAGGCCATCTCAAATTAGCCTGCACATACTTCGCTGGCTGATGTAAGACGATACTTTACGCAAATGTCCGAAAGCCCCTTTTTGCAAACCATTTTTGTCCCTGATATGGTTAAATACATTGTGAATACATCATGTTTTTAAAAGTCGTCTTCATCTGGTGAAAGAATTGTTTGGAAAAAGGTAAACCTTTTGGGCTGATTTCTCCATAAACTGTTTTGCTTTATCGTCCCAGATTGCTGGTATGGTTAAAACCCAAAATACGTCCGTTACTCTGATGTTGGATATGCGCATCTTTAGGCGGTCCATCAAGTGATCTTTCAGATACTTTATGGCAGCACCAAACACTTCAAACGCTGGTTTAGAATTGCCTTGGTCATCCGTAAGAACCATATCTTTACTGATTCGCTGAAAAGGACCAACATATGTTGAGGAAAGGCAGGTCATCATATAACCCTTTACCAGATGACAAAAGTTTAGACTGATCCAAGTTGAAAGCACTGGCAGAAGACAAAACTAATGTGACTCAAAAATTGAAATTTGTTTTGGGAGGTGAAGAAAACATTGTAGAAAAAGGAGAAAATGCTGGTTACAAGAATTTTCTCCTTTTCCCACTATGTTTTCGGAAGGCTTCTTTCTCAGGGTCCTGAAAACCAGGGATTGTTTGAGAAAGGGTTAACTCTTTACCAACAACAAAATTCTAGACCCGTTTGATTTGAAATCATTGGTAGTGGATAATTTAGCATTACTAACCAAATTGGGTTTATAATTGATAGGACAGTAAACAATGCTGGAAATGGACAAAATGCTGGTTATCAAAATTTCTCTGTTTCCCTTACATGTTTTCAAAAACTATTCTCAGATTCATCAAAACACATGATTGTGTGGTACAGGGTAGTGGCAAAAATATGTTTAGCACAGGGTAATGGTCAAAATACATTTGGTACAGGGTAGTGGCCAAGATACGTTTGGTACTGGGTAGTGGCCAAAATACGTTTGGTACAGGGTGGTGGCAAAAAGGACGTTTGGTACAGGGTGGTGGCCAAAGGACGTTTGGTACAGGGTGGTGGCCAAAGGACGTTTGGTACAGGGTGGTGGCAAAAATACGTTTGGTACAGGGTGGTGGCAAAAAGGACGTTTGGTACAGGGTGGTGGCCAAAGGACGTTTGGTACAGGGTGGTGGCAAAAGTAGGTTTGGTACAGGGTGGTGGCCAAAGGACGTTTGGTACAGGGTGGTGGCAAAAGTAGGTTTGGTACAGGGTGGTGGCAAAAGTACGTTTGGTACAGGGTGGTGGCCAAAGTACCTTTGGTACAGGGTGGTGGCCAAAGTACCTTTGGTACAGGGTAGATGTCAAAATACCTTTGGTACAGGGTGGTGGCCAAAGTACGTTTGGTACAGGGTAGTGGCCAAAGTACCTTTGGTACAGGGTGGTGGCAAAAGTACCTTTGGTACAGGGTGGTGGCAAAAATGTGTTTGGTACTGGGTGGTGGCAAAAATGTGTTTGGTACAGGGTGGTGGCAAAAATGTGTTTGGTACAGGGTAGTGGCAAAAATGTGTTTGGTACAGGGTAGTGGCAAAAATGTGTTTGGTACAGGGTATGGCAAAAATATGTTTGGTACAGGATAATCCCCAAAATATGTTTGGTACAGTGTAATGGCAAAAATATGTTTGGTACATGGAAATGGCCAGAAGATGTTTGGTACAGTGTAATGGCAAAAATATGTTTGGTACATGGTAATGGCAAAAAAAGTTTGGTACAGGGTAATGGCAACCATCTGTTTGGTACAGGGTAGTGGTAAAAATGTGTTTGGTACAGGGTAGTGGCAAAAACATGTTCAGTATAGGCCAGGGTTATGGTGAAAATATGTTGGGTACAGGGTAGTGGCGCAACACCAATATTGAAAACCTTTTCTTTTTAGCTCAGCTGAGCACAACATGCTCAAGGGGAGCTTTTAGGATCACGCTGTGTCTGTCGTGCATCGTCCGTTGTACATCGTCAACAATTTCTTTAAATATCATCTCCAAACCACAGGGCCGATTTGGACCAAACTTGGCTGGAATGTTCTTTGGAAGGCCCTCTTTAAAAAGTGTTCACAAAATTGATTTAATTAAAAACTCTGGTTATTATGGTAACCGAAAGGAATTTTCTAAGATTTTTTTGTTTTTTAAATCATTTTTCTCTGAAACCCCCGGTCAGATTTTAAAAACGTTTTACAGAGATGTTCCTTGGGTGACCCTTTTCAAAAATTGTTAATGAAATTTTGATCTGTCAAGAAACATGGCTCCAGTGAATGGGGCCTACTTGCACCATACGGATATGAAGCAAATCTTAAAAATTCTTCTTCTCTGATTTCTTTCTGAATTCTTTTTTCTTATCAGTAATGACAGAGATATTATAAAATGTCAGAATTTTTGCATGACAACGCAGTTAACCCTTTACCAAACAATCCCTGGTTTTCACTGCCTAGAGAAAGAAGCCTTCTGAAACATTGTTGGAAAAGGAGAAAATGCTGGTAACCAGCATTTTCTCCTTTTCCCACAATTTTTCTACTCTTCTAAAGTCAGGTTTCAATTTTCGAGTAACATTTATTTTGTCGTCTGCAATAATACTTTCAATTAGGACAAATCTAAAATTCTGTCGTTTGGTAAAGAGTTAACCCTTTACCCCATAAGGCATTTCTGTGGCATTTGTAATTGACCCTAAATAACAGCATAGATTAAGCTGTTTCTTATGTGTATATGACACCTTTTGATAGCATAGACAACATTATGGCAAAAGGTGAAATTGCTTGCCACAAGCAATTTCACCTTTTGTCACAATGATTTCCAAACGCTCCTACAAGCAAGGCGTAGAAATGAGTATCTATGGAGTAAAGGGTTAAAAACAATGTCAGGGCTACAAAAATAGATCTATGTTTTCTTCTGAAAACAGCTGAGGTAAAGAAAAGAGAAAGAAAAGCAAAATTTTTACATTGTTTTCGTAGAGTTTCATCTTGAATCGTTTGAAGTACTGCCATCCATGATGTTCTTCTGTTTCTGTAAGGTCAGTGTACTGGGTCTCTGCCTGTTGAGAGAAAATGCCGTCTAACATGAAGACTAAAAGAGCCCCACAGAGTTGCGCATACACGCCCAAAGGGGCTTGACAGTAAAATGGGTTAAAACTGAGAACGCCTAAGAAGATCCAGATTCTAAGAGTCACATGTATAACTACACATCATAGAGATCTTTACATTGTGGTAAGTTTGGACTTTTTCTGCTGAAATCTAGGAGGAGTTGCGCACACAATAAAGGTAGACGACCAGAGCCATAACATAATACAACCCTTGGGGTGTATAAAAATAAATTGCCCAATTTGACATAAAACCTGTCATAGAAACACTGCATAACCAATTAACCATGGAAACATTTTTAAGACTCATTTCAAGTAATTATAAAATTTCAGTATTTATTAATATTTGTTCAAAAATATAATGTTCCAAACTGAAAGCATTTGTGGACAACAAAATAAATGTGACTCAAAAAATGAAAACTTGACTTCGGAAGAATAAAACATTATGAGAAAAGGAGAAAATGCTGGTAACCAGCATTTTCTCCTTTTCCCAGTGTTTTCAGAAAGCTTCCTCCTCTGGGTCGTAAAAACCAGGGATTGTTTGGTTAATCCTTTACCATATATTTCCCAAGTTTTAACTACCCTGAAAAAGGAGAAAATGCTGGTTACAGATGATTTTGTCCCCTGCAAGTGCTTTCAATTTGGATGGGTCTAAAATTTTGTTTTTGGTGATCAGGGACTGTGCTTACAAAACTTTTTATTATACTAAACACAATGTTTTCAAAAGGCCTCTTCCTTTCAAACGTTGTCATTTTGTGCTAAAGAGTTAAAACAATGGTCAGTGGTAAGAGACGAATGAATCCTGTCGCAAAGACTTTCATCAGTCCTCCAAAAGAAATTGGCAAAGCCAGGTATCAATCCAGGGACCCCCACTGTTCTCAAGTCGTGTACGGTACTGACTGAGCCAATGGGGCTTGTCAGAGCGTTAAGAAGGAAGAAAATGGAACCTCATATCCAAAGGAATGAAACACTCCTTTATCATCAAACAGTACGGTTGTTGGGGCCTTGTTACTTAACAGTCCGTCACCATCACCTGACCAGGTTGTATTGGCGTAAACCTGCAAACAATGAAACATATCCCAGCATGTGTTATGTTTACCCTAAACCACACAAATTTGTTTGCAAACACTACCAAACTTTCAAAGGTGATGTTTGTAAATGTTTGTTTGTAGAGTGTCTACACTACAACATACAATGGCAAACAATCTTGGTTTTATTATAAACCTTTCTATGACAGAGCTCCAGATAAGATGGAATAATGCTATTCTAAGATCATTATTTCTTTTTTAAAACACTACGTTGTGGGTACTCATTAGAATTGTCTTGATGAGACAATTCTAATGAGTACCCAAAACGTTGGGTTTAGAGTAAATATTCATTATTTTCACTTTTGGAATCAAAATCACTCCTATCTGTAGCTCTGAATGATCCGAGAACAATATATGTACAGATGTTATGATTGTTATCTCATTGCATGTGTAAAGAGGTGTCAAACAGAAAGGTCATCCTAGGTCATTTTGTAATATTTCAGTGCCACACACAGCAGAAATAATGTATTACCTGAAAAATCACATAATTGTCGATTTTGTTTTCTAAGAACTGCGTTTTATGTCCTTCAGGTTTTCTCATACGAAGTAAATGTCGAGTTAATATCCAAGGTAGGCAATGAATATTGCGAAAATGATGCTGTGATTTTTTTCATTTCATTTTACCCACTCTGGGCCATCTAATTAAGAGTTGTCGAAATTGGCTGACTCTTTTCATAGATGGTGACTTTGTACCATCTCACTTCTAATGATGTTTTGACAGATAAATGTAGACATTTATTGGTAAAAAATATTATCACAAAAGTATTTGAAAACAAGCGCAGAGATTTTCAACCATAAATAAAATTACTATTGTTTTGTGCAATCCACAAGAGCAGTTTCCCATGTGTTGGCAAAATTCAATAACACCAGTATAGTAAAAATATTTGCAGACAATAAAATCGTACAGTCAACTCGCCATTAGCGGATCACTATCGAAAAGGCTGGAGTTAATTAAACGGCTATTAACGTTTGACGGCAAAAAATGGTATCGCTGGAAAGGATTTTCTTTACACTTTCAGATGCATATTATTTTCTGGGTCTGCTGACATTGCGTGTCGAAAAACAGTGTTGTCAATATAACCCCTGTATATGTACCATTACCGCATCAACTTAACCAATAGGGGATCACGTGATATCACTGGTCTGGGGATTGACTCAAAATTAATTTTACCTGTCAATGGTGTCAAACCATGAAGAAATCACCCATTCAAGACTATATAACCAACTCTGGTAACTGTAATTGTATTAAAAGACTAATTAAACAAGTGTGGTTCACAGATTTTTATTACATATCGCAACCAAAAGAGAATTTGTCAGCTACAAGCCAACCATGTTAAACATCCCTGTGTTCTACCCGTAATGTAAATTGAAATCAGTGTTCCATTGCTTGGCAAGAATAGACTGAGACACGTAAAGTTTTGGTGTTCTTCATAAGCTTCGATGGCTTTTTTGTCATATTTTTCCACCAAATGATATATTGTAGAATTTGAAGATGAAAATGTAAACTCTTTACCAAACAACAAAATTTTAGACCAGTCAAAATTGAAAGTATTTGCAAGGTGGTCCAAATGGCAAAATTTATTCTGGATAAGATAAAAACATTGTGGGAAAACTGCAAAAATGCTAGTTACTAGTATGTTCTTCATTACCCACAATGGTTTCAGAAGGCTTCTTTTTCAGGGTAGGTAAAATGAGCTTTTATTTCTAACTTGTATAAAAACATTGGAAATAGTGTAAGGAAAGAAAAATCCTCGTCACAAGAAAGAAATCTCTTGAAGACATTGGGGGAAAAGGAAAAAATGATGGTCACCAGGATTTCCTCCTTTTCGTATAATTTTCAAAAACCCATCAAAGAAAGAAACCATCAATTTAGCAAAAGTTATGTTTTTGTATGCAAATGCTTTCAAAGTGGACAGTTGCACAATTTTTTGTTTGATAAAGATTAAAAGATATGGAATTGTTTGGAGCATGTAAATGTCAAGGGAGGTTTTATGATATAACCTGGTTGTTTTAATACATGTATTTTGAAAATGATTTAATTGCTAAATCAATGGATGAAATATCTTTATGTCTCAATCAAATCATGCCATAATACAAGTATAATGAACAAGAAAAATGCTTTTGTAAAAAATATGAGAAATTCTCTTAAGTGACCTTAAAAAGTTCCATTGCAGATCCTTCTGGTATTTTGGACAAAAGTTCTGATGATTTGTTAAACTGTGACTGAATATCAGGATGAGTAATTATATAGTTACATGGTAAAACAATAGCCCTGCCTTCCCCATCCTTTTCTGGCCAAGGGGAGAAGTTTGGTATAGGATCTCCAGTAACCTCAGCAAAAACACAGCCATCCTATAATACTGATCTAAAATACCCATCTAGTGTTAGTGGAACATGGCCAATAGGCAAACCAGCAATATCTTCAAGCTTTAACTGCGCGATTCTCATCAGTAATTGAATGATGTGTGTTATCAAGAAAGGAATCTAGTGGTGGTAACCACACCAAACAAGCACAAATGTCATGGATAAATAGTGTATTCAGGTTCAACATGTAAATGGTAGGGGGTGTAGTAAAGGGTGGTCTGATTTGAAATGTGTGATTTCCTTTTATGACAGAGTTTCTTAAAATCGAGGGATTTTCATTTGGTTTGTCCGAGGCCTCTGCTGAGACAGTACCACCGTCGTATCCCTAAGAAAGAGTTACTATCTGAAATCTGTTACAGAAATGATTGCAGTCTTTGTGATTGATGTAGAATCGAATCAGTCAGCATGGAAAGATGCTGGTTGGTTCTGAGTCTGAAGTTAATATGATACACCATTTTTCTCCATATTTCACTGTACACATAGCCTGTGCCAAGCTAATTTTGGCCGACAGAAGTTGCTTAATGCGTTGCGCTGGATCTGCCTGTGCAGTATGAGCAAGCTTATCTGTAGTTTTCTGCTTCTGAAGGCCTAGTCTGGGGAAAAAAAGGTTATCAAGGCAAAAATAACATCTGAGAGTTGTCTGCACTGACTACTTAGGCTGATCCTAGACAATATTTTTCGCAGATGTATAGAGGCCCCGTTTCGCATGTTACAGATCTTAATTATGTAATAAACGAATTTTTTAGCATTACCTTATGAAGTCCCACAAGCAAGAACCCTTTGAAAACATTGTATTAACCCTGTACACACAATCCCGACTTTTAACAACCATAAAAAAAAAAGCTTTTAAAAACATTGTGGGAAAAGGGGAAAGTGCTGGTTAGCAGCATTTTATCCTTCTCTCACAATGTTTTCACAAGTCCTCTTTTTCAAGGTCGTTAAAAATCGGCATTGTGTGGTAAAGGGTTAACAATAGATAAAGTATCTAAAGTGATGTGGGTTATAATTGATTAAAGAGTATGGTTACAAAAAATAATTTGAACATTGACTAATGCTCTGTCAAACACATCACAAGTCATCAACATGAAAGGAAACGTGAAAACTTCGTGTCAAAAGGCGGAGAATATTTTCCTTTTATCGCAATATTTTCATGGCTAAACACTAGTCTACGATTGATTTTAAATAAACTATTATAATAGCTAGAGTATGGTATACGAGAAATCCGAGTGAAATTATGTGTCGAGGATAGGGTTTATCAGCTGTACATTGAGTGTGTAATTTTGAGACGGCCCCCCTTCATATCATTATTAATGAATTTTAAAAGTGAATTTAGACAAATTTCTGAATAAAGCAATAAGTGGAAGCTTAAATTCTGTTCATGAATGGAAATAATGTTGTTTTATGAAATGAAAATAAAACGGGGGGGGGGGGGGTCGTCTGCAAATCTTTGAACTATCTGATTCTTTTTCTAACTCATTTCTAAAACTTAATTGTAATGTATTTCAAATGATTAAAGTGCAGAATACAACGTCTTTATTAACTTAATACATGAAGACTATCATGTTTACAATATTGTCACAGTATTTTAAGCAAAAAGACATTCTCAGTGAAATGGAGTCTAGAACCGATTGTACTATCGATAGCTAGTTGGTTTGCTCTTCCGATTACAAAGCGATAATCGATTGAGATTTTAAACTGATTGCCCAACACACAACACAGCGGGTTGAACAATAATGATTCTAAACTGCATATTTATGATTTGCAGCAAAACAAGTCTGTTAGATCAAGATAATTATGAAAATTTTATGTTTAACGTAATTAAAAAGCTGAAAAGACGGTCTATAATCTCTGACCGGGCTGAGTCTAACGGAACATTCTGTTGTGTCATGGGTTTCTGCGTTTTTTGCACCAATCAATTTTTCATGTCTGTAAATTTATGGATACGTATTTCCGCATGATTTGAGAAAGATAATGTCAATAAGGGTGTCAAGTTACTGCATAACTGTCATTTTACACGAGACAACGGAAAAAATGACACTTTTTTTTGCGTGAGGTTTCGCGTGTAGCCAAAATTTAATACATGAATTTCAATTCCACAACTTGATTTTCGTACAAATTTGCTTGAGCAGAAATACTGCAAAAAGTGTATTTTTTCTATTTTCTGCTATTCTAGTGCTGCTGTCAAGAGAAGACCAATAGACGTTAAATTTTACACACGTCCGTCCCGTTCATCGTGCTTCAAAAACTGAGCTAATTGACTTAGAACAGTTCATTTATATTATGCAAACAGTTACTTCTGGTGATAGGAAGCATTTTACTTGAGTTCTGGTATACGGTATGTTTTTCATGAACTGTCCAATAGATGTATAAAGCCACGCAATGAGGCCGGGGTTTTCCCATGTCTAAATTCAGCTTCTGGCACAAGACCGAAGGCTGAATATGTTGTTGCCGTTGAATATATACATGATTCAAGTAGGGACTATGATTATACAGGCATTTCACATTAACTTATGTTAGGGTTTTAGAAATAATTTTGGTAAACAGAACTTCAGAAAATGGTTGCCAAATCTAAGGTTACAATCCCTGTGGAAGAGCGGGGGGAGAGGGGGGCGCTAATCGGATTTCGTTCAAAAATCGTTTGGAAATTCGTTTTTTTATTTAACCCGAAATATGCTTGTAAACATGGCGGCTTTTGTGTTGAAAAAGTTACACGATTGAACTCAAGATGAATATATCATGAATGTGGCCCTTTTTCAGAGTCAGGAAAGTAAATGTGTATCCAGTTAAGTTATCTATCATGTTTACTCGAGTGCTTTTTCACCATTATCCCGGATTTTAGGAAATCAAATTTGCTACATAGATCTAAGTAGGGCCCGTTTAGACGTAACATGCAAAAGAAAAGTAAAATGTGAAATGTCCGAAAAATAAATGTTGAACGTCAAACAAGCATGTGTACGTCTAAATATTTGGACTACTATTGGTCATGATCCGCTAATGGCGAGTTGACTGTACTACTCGTAGCTCCAATAATGACTTCTGTCTTTAGTAAGCCTGTTTTCTTTAACAACACCAGTATAAACTACGTCAAAAAGCTGGCATAATACCGTAAAACGCCCCTCTGCTATACAGTCAATGCTTACATATGGCATCGTTTTTTTTTAGTTTAAAGAAGAAATTTAATGACATTTTCAGCTTCATTCAGTTGAAAAATATTGTATTTTATGTATACGAAATGAATCCATAAACCAGTTGCAATATTTTGACACATAATTTTGATTTTCATGGGTTTTCGCGATTTATGGCGGGGCGTTTTACGGTATTATGCCAAACAGCTTTTGAGTTTGGACACGGAAACGAAAAGGTCTACAGACGGACGAAGAACAGATGGACGGACATGACTTTTTGCAAAAAAAAAAAAACACCTTCGTATGATCTTTCTGGTATTCGCTTCGGAAACAATACGCATATCCAGAATACGTTGTTCCAAAGTCGATCGCCGCAACAACAATATTTGTTGGGGATGTGTTGAAAGTCGTAGAACTGTTATCTGCATCATCAGAGCCCATATGAGCACTGCCACTTCCAGCTGCTGTAGCCATTGTTTCCGACTGATGTTTCAAAAACGAAAGTAGGAGATGGACTTGAGGGCTCCCACAGAGATATGCCGAATGATAATTGGTTTAATGCGAGGCTTCTAACAGCCCCTTTAGATAGTAGATCACAGTTTAAAAGTCTATTTCAGCCTGAAATTGCAAAAAGCCCTTATTTAGTGTTACAGCACAATCCTGGTTCTTTCAATCTTATCAATAAGTCATGTTCAACTAGTGGATAGCCAAATCGATACTAAGATTAGGCTTCATGGAATGTACAGTAGAATTCTGAACTTGGACATTAGTAACTAGATATACCACAGGAATTTGACATTCTATAGCCAAAATAAATGATCAAATATGAAAAAAATCTCGCCTATCGCCTATATAATATAAACTCAAGGAATGCATTATATATGCTTATATTATATAGGGGAGATTTTTTTTTTTTTTCGCATTTGATCATTTATTCTGGTTACAGAATGTCAAATTCCTGTGTATATACCCTGATGGATATTCTCAGCCGTGGATAGCGGCTCGGTCAATTCCTTTCCGTTGATAGTCATTGCGACAAGGTTAAATTCTCTCTCACTGCTGGTCATATTGTTTCTACGTTGGTTATTTACGTTGGAAAAAAGTCACTGGCTTGGAAAGAATATTGTGAGGAGTACCTATAAAAGGAAAGTCAAGGGAAGCATGGACAGGCACACGTCATGTCCGCCCCGATGTAGGCTAACTTAATTAATGTTGAAATCGGCTGCAAACACCATACAATAAATCAGTCGAATAAAGTAGCCCCCCTCCCCACCCCCAACCCCCCGTACTGAACTCTGGTTAGAATTTTTGTGGTTTTGTAAAGACTGAAGCCACTTTTGACTTTTCGTCTGCATTGAGTTTTGATAAATCTGAGATTTGGTCGTTTGTTACAGATTTTACAGGATGATTTCAAAAGTTGTTGGCAGCCAGAATTGTTTCAGTGGATAAAGAGGATATCGAGAGAAAATTCCTTAACCCTTTACCAAACAATCCCTAGTTTTTATGAACCTGTGATAAAAACCTTGTGAAAACATTGTGGGAAAAGGAGAAAATGCTGGCGACCAGCATTTTCTCCTTTCCCCACAATGTTTCTTCCCTGTTGGACACAAATTTCAATTTTTTGAGCTACGTTTATTTTGTCACTGCAAATGCTTCAATTTGGACCAGTCAAAAGTTTTCTCGTTTTGTAAAGATTCATTGAATTTGCGTTTATTCATCGTTGCCACCGGTTGCCCATATGGGCTCTATAGGCTCTTAGTATTGTTACGGGGGATAGGGCAGATACAGAACAAAACCCATCCTAAGTTACGCCTGGTTCTTTTACGTGCTCGGCGTAAAGAACCATCATATGGTACATGTACCTTGGTTTAAAGATGGCTCTTCAGATTTTGTGGCGATTATTTTTTTTAAATCATCCATATACTCTCAAAGCCTCTCAATTTTCATTCATAAAACCCCAGTAGTCGAAACCCGTAAGTCAACTAGAGAAATAGAGATTTACTGCGGCCCAGGTCGACACTGACGGGAAACACGGTCTATTTTCACATTAGCAGCTTGCTTATATACGTATCGGAAATACTCCGAAGAAGCTTCAAACATAGCAGCAGAAGAAGACATTAGGGAAAATACTGATTACCTATTTGTTACGTTATTGAATTTAAGCGTCATTAGTCACGTGCCAGTCACTTGACATTCCCACAATTTGTTTATTTCTGGCGTGAAATCTAAAAATACCCTAAGAGGCTTCGTAGCCTTTTAAGGGAACACTATCTTTTATTTGTGTGTGCAATTTTATGATTCTTGATTATTGATGATTTGTATTGATTTTTCATATAAATTTCAAAGATATGTATATTCTTTTTAACTTGGTGAGATGTGAAAAATACCCACCTTTAATGCATCTCCGTGTTAACTTAAACTGTATTGTGGATCCAGAAAATCCATTTGGTACAAAAGCCTACCGAATCATGAGGTATCCTATTTCTCTGACATGCAAAAAAATGACCAATAGCGAAAAGTTTCGGCACAGGTCAGCCTGCGCGGATATCGCAGGCTGATGTGTGTCGATACTTTTCGCAGATGCATTAAGCCCCCTTTTCACAGAGCATGGCTTTTTTTAATTAATCCATAAAAGAGGTCTAATAGAATTTATCCACTCAAATATTGATTGAAAGAAATAACCATACTTCTCTCCCTTTGTTAATTCTTTTGCTGCTATACGCGATTCCCTGATATTTTGCAGACAGTGTGGATCAAGATCAGACTGCACAGAATGTGCAGTCTATTCTTTGATCTACACT
Organism: Tridacna crocea; assembly: GCA_943736015.1. NCBI lineage: Eukaryota > Metazoa > Mollusca > Bivalvia > Cardiida > Cardiidae > Tridacna > Tridacna crocea. Next base: position 11,970,141 of record OX031069.1, on the reverse strand, counting down.
GACCGATAAGGAGATACTTTTTTTAAAAAACATACGTTTAAAAAAAAAACAATTTTCGGGTTTTCACTACGGACATAAAAGTTCAATTTAACTTATTTGACAGGCTAAGGATTAAATAGAAAAGTCAATACTTTTAAAAATGAAAATATTTGAAAGTAACCACTAAAGTGACGACTGAACCATTTCCCTCACAATTCCATGTTTGAACAATCCTTCGAGAAGGCTATTGAAATATAAAAAAAATGAAAAAAAAAAAAACCTGCAAGAACAGGAGAAAATGTTACCGTCATGTTTGCCAAATTCAAAATGTTGACTGCATTTTTCCTCAGTTTCGACTAGTCTATGATTTTGTCCTTTGGTAAAGAGTTTTAAAAAAATGGCGTGAAAGACAAAGGTTTGACCAAGTCTCGGTTCAGGTCAATTATGAAACTGTTTTATGATCAATATGAAAGAAATCATGTAAAGTAACTTCGCCAGTAACTGCCTCTTTAAATCTCAGTGTTTTCCATATGGTTGAAAAGTGGAGTTGTGCTAAAACTGTGTGCTCTAAACAGATGTAGATTGGAAGGTAGGTCAATCGGAAGTTCAGGTGAACCTTTAAAAAAAGATATCACATTACCAATTAGTACAAGAGAATGATCATTGTCCATTTGGTACGGTGTAAATAAGCGTCCCGGGGTATTCATTTGCGATGACAACAAAAACAGGCCTGCAGGGGCCCGCGAAATAAACGTGTCCACGTTCCCAGTTTTGACCAATCTTAAATTACTATTTATTCACTCGTAGTATATTAATACCAACAAAAGAAGGTCAAAAGCCAGCGTACCCAACTACTCCGAAAATTGAACGAAACAAAAAAAAAAGAGAGATTTTTTTTAAAACCCTTATTTTGCTAAGAAACTAAAATGAAATTTTAAATTCGACATTTAAAAAACAACAACAAATATTGCTTTTTCAAAGTCATGTCTTGGGGAATCTCCTTATCGGACAGTGTAGATCAAAGATCAGACTGCACGTTCTGTACAGTCTGATCTTGATCTATATTGTCCGCAAAAGGTCAGCGAGTCAAGGGTTAAAGAGGAACGTGTTTTTGTTTTACACTGTATTTTGGAAGGTTGTATCTTTAACCATCGCAAGAGCTTGAGTTTATATACCCAGTTTTCGGTGCTGGAAAACTAAATGACATTCATAAAAGTACATTTAATCCATAATGTGACAAAGGGGGGGGGGGTGTTTAATGCAAATCCGTGATGCCAAGCAAGTCATCACATAGTTATGGATCCATAAAATCCATTTTGTCTTTTCATCAAAGTGAATCATGAGGTGGACTGGTCCTTTGACAGGCAAAAAAATGAAAGACCAGTCGAAATAAGTTTTGGTCTAGACTTCTAGGTTACATGGACCTTGTTCGATACTCTGTGAGACTAAATTAAGCTCCCTTTTCATTAAGCATGGATTAATTCATATTGTACCTGACAAAATATTTGGTTGCGAAGACTAAGGATCAGATTGCAACTTCTGTTCAATCTGATGTTGATCTACACTGTCCATAAAATCACACACTAGCAGGCTCAGTGTTTAAAGGTTTAACACTTCCAAATGACAAAAGGTTAGACTGGTACAGGTTAATAACATATGCAGATGGCATGCAGGTTGAACGTGCCCCAAGTAGTACTATTATTATTACTTGCTATTGTTGTTTTGGAATAATAAAAACTTGTGGGGAAAAAAGGAGAAAATGCTGGTTAGCAGCATTTTCTCCATTTTTCCCCACAATGTTTTCAAAAGCATTTTCCCTCAAGGTCATTAAAATAAGGGAATAATGTGGTACGGGGTCAAAGGTCAACGAACGGTAGGTCAACTGAAACTCTAGCCTGGTCTTATTGTACAGGTGACACGAGCGCTAAGTTTTTTTATGAGGCAGGTAGATTACTCTTATCTTTTTGGAAAAATTACAGAAAACGTTGAAATGTATCAGTCAGTAACGAAGACGGTACGTATGAATTCACCAACCATTCTTGGTGTCTTATTCTTGATGTAAAAAGGAACACAACTTCTGATTGGTTAAACCATTTGGTTTAGCTAATCAGAAAGATTCCCTACTTTTAAACTCAGAAAATTGTACATGAATAGGCTCTGAACGTTCTTCAGAATGATGGGTTTAGTGCAGACGAACCAAGGGCTTGAAATGTTTATGTCGGTAACGTGCAGGACTTTTAAGGGGTCGAAGGGGACGGGGTGTCGCTCGTTCAGTTCTCAAGCTCAGCTTTATATGAGGATTTATGGTAGGCATTACGATCGGAATCTTTCCTTTATGTTTCATCGATGTTTATGTGGGAAAGCAGCCAGTCGCTTTGGAAGAATATTGGCGGCGCAAAGTGCAGGTAACCTAGAGTCCAAGAAAGCGTTAAAAAGTCGCACGGGCCGCCGCAAAATAACTGAAATGATGTTGAAAAATCAAAAAGCAAAAACTTGTTTCATACGCTACTCTTTACTAAACAACATTTTACCCTTACCCAATTTCAAAGCATTGGCAGACGACAAAACGAATGTGACTAAAAAATTGAAATTTGTTTTGGGAAGGGTAGAAAAGGTTGTTAAAAAAGGAGAAAATGCTGGTGACCAGCATTTTCTCCTATTCCCACAACATTTTTGAACGGCATAGAACTTTCGCAGGGTCGTAAAAAGTAGGGATTGTTTGGTAATGGGTTACTATGTAATATAACTGCGATCCATTTTTCGAGATTTTCGTTCCGGACTATTAAAAACAAGGTACATATGTAATTAATTATTCATTTTCAGAGATATATGATCCAACCGAAGGGAAAAGGAGCCAACATAGAACGCTTTTCACAATAGTTTTAAAACAATCTACCACATCGGTTCAGCTTTTCTATTTATTCCTTTTTATAATTAAAAAAGGACCGCCCCCGAACTTAGACTGAGAAATTAATGCTCCTTTGCAGACAGTGTAGATTAAGACCAGAATGCATAGAACGTGCAGGTTGATTTGGAAGCTGCATAGCTGAAGCAAAATTTCTATCCATGCCTTCAAACACAAATTTGATCAATGGAGTCTCATCGAAGTTGTCGTTTGCAGATGTTGTAAAAAATGGAATAATCTAAAATGTCTTCCCGTTAGAGCGTTAAGGGGGTGGAATAATTAATAGGCCCTGTGTTTCTTGAGGAGAAATTATTTCTAATCTATAAATCAGTAAGGTGTATCCGAGAAAATTGTCCAAGTTGCCCGCAAAAGCTATGTACCCGAACTATCGATTTGTTGGCCGGAAGTTGATCACATCGTTTCCGTAGCGACTGCCCTATCAATCGGGGCGGAAAAAAACAGAGTTACCCGAAATTATCCAATCGTTACTACCGCACTTTAAATGGCGATCGATGGTGACCGGACAAAACGGCTGAGATTGAGAGAAAGACAATAATTGCACCAAAACAATTTAACTCTTTAGTACCAGTCGAAAAAAAAATGGACTCGTCCAAATTAAAAGCATTTGCAGACGACAAATCAAATGTGGCTCAAATGGTGATATTTGTCTTTGAAAAGATAGAACACATTGCGTGAAAAGGAGAAAATGCTGGTTACCAGCATTTTCTCCTTTTCCCACGATGTTTTCTACATGTTTCTTCCTCACGGTCGATAACTCTGGATCACGTGGTAAATGGTTTATTGATTCTTTTTTAAATCGATTCGCATCCCCTAATCCAATAATTAGCTTTCAGTCTTTAATGGTATATAGGCATAGCCGGAGAGATGGTCCAGTGTTTAATATTTTTACACCGCTTTCAATATAATTCCAGTCCGTTGTCTGCGCATGTCATATTCTTTCGGAGATTCGACCTGTCTGCTATGACGCATCACTCCCACTAGTTTTGGAGGGATTGTAGTTTAACGCACTATACAGTAGCAATGGAGAAAAATGGCTTTTATCAATACGTTTTAGGGGAAATGAGACCCTTTTTAGCTCCAGAATTCTCTAAACTGCTGATCACGGCTGAATAAAGCGCACCAGGTACCGTTTCATTGAGCAAACGTTTATTTTAGTTTGAAATTCAAAGTTACGGTTGTCGCATAGAAAAGTAGTCCGGTTCTGTTGTATGGTTTACAACATGCAAAAAGTGACATTCGGACATTTGCGTAAAGTGTCGTTTCGGCTCTGCCAGCGCAGTCTGCGCAGTGTGATCCGAGACGACACTTTCTGATCGTTTGTGTTTTTTCCGTTTCAAGCAAGTCTAATGAGCGGCAAAAATATAATGGTGACGTAAAGTGCCGTCTCAGATTAGCCTGCGCAGACTGCGCAGGCTGATCCGAGACGACAGTTTACTCAAATGTCTGAAAGTCCCTTTAGTCATGTTGCAGACCATACAATACATAACGAAGGAACATTAAACCCCCTTTTGCCAGAGCATGGCTCATATGTACATGTTGTTTCAGGAATCATAAGCTTCCGATCAAATAAGAAACACGTGATTTGGAATTATCGATTATCGATGATTTGTAGAAGGTTAAAAATGAGTACAAAATAAAAGAGTGTGAGCAGGTTAAAAACGAGTACGAATTGAAAGAGTGTGGAAATAAGAGGAAAGCATTCATCACTTATGCCTGCCAGTCCTGTCTGTCCGTCCTTCCGTCCGTCTGTCTGTCTGTCTGTCTGTCTGTCTGCATACTCGTATGTATCCTAATGTCTGTTCTCTCTCACTCACTCACTATCTCTCTCTGTCTCTTTCTTTTTTTTCCTCCGGCTCTCTCTTTCTCCTTCTCTCTCTCTATCTCCGTGTCTGTATCTACCTACTCTCTCTCTCTCTCATTCTCTCTCTCTCTCATTCTCTCTCTCTTCTGCCTGCCTGCCTCTCTTTCTCTCTGTCTGTCTCCATCTCTCTCTTTTACCAGTCTCTTTCTTACTTCTCTCTCTCATTCTTTTTTTCTTCCGGCTCTCTCTTTCTCCTTCTCTCTCTCTATCTCCGTCTCTCTGTCCACCTACTCTCTCTCTCCCTCTCTCTCTCTCTCTCTCTCTCTCTCTCTCTCTCTCTCTCTCTCTCTTCTGCCTGCCTGCCTCTCTTTCTCTCTGTGTGTCTGTCTGTTTCTCTCTCCTTTACCAGTCTCTCTCTCTCTCTCTCTCTCTCTCTCTCTGTCCCTACTCTTGTTTCTGCCGCTTATATTTCTTTGCCCCCCACCACACACACACATACACACAATTTCAGAACTGGACCGTTGAAACCCGAAGCCGACTCTGTTCCAATATTGATTAAACCGACTCATCATGGAACAATCATTAATGAATTTCTACAACAGAAAAATAATAATAACCGCTTCAGCTGCTTCAAAAATAAGATACGTGTTACCATACTCTATTAATGTTCTGGCTTGACCGGCTTCATTGAAAAAATTGACCTGTTATTTACAAGGCTCTAGCAAAAGGGGGTTGAATGCATTTGTGCGATACATGATGTTGTCACGGGAGACCACTCCTTCATGCATGGTTTCGTCCCGATTTAACCCTTTACCCCGTAAGGCATTTCTATGGTATCTCTAATTGACCCTAAATAACAGCAAGGACGAAGCCGTTTCTTATGTGTATATGACACCTTTTGATAGCATAGAAAACATTGTGACAAAAGGTGAAATTGCTCGTCACGAGCAATTTCACCTTTTGCCACAGTGTTTTCCAAAGGCTCCTACAAGCAAAGTGTAGAAATGAGTATCTATGGAGTAAAGGGTTAATTACAAAACAACTATGTAGAAAAATATCTCTTTCACTCTGTGGTTAAGATGCTGGCCTTTCGTCAGGGCGTTCTAGGGTCCTTTATTTCTGCCAGTTGTTCAATTGTTACGGACTTGGTTTGTAAGACGGGGGCTCGTCCGGGATTGGCCATTGAGCCATTATTCCCATTCGATCATTATCTCCCGCTAGATGGCATTCTATAAATACTCATCTATCTAATTTGGGCATCCTGGGTACAGAACCGAAACCACATTCCTATGCGACAACCGTTACTTTGAATTCTAAACTAAAATAAATGATTACTCAATAAAACGCTACCTCGTGCAATTCACTCAGCTATGATCAGCTGTTTAGAGAAATCTGGACCGAAAGCAGGTCTCATTTCTCCTCAAACGTATTGATAAAAGCTATTTTCTACATTGCTACTTTATAGAGCGTAATATTACAATGTGCCCGCTTTCGGGGCTTGTGAAGCGTCATATCGTCAGTGGGGGGTCAAAACCTCGTAACTCCATATTTTTCAGAAAACGACTTTTTTACATAAAGAATTTCATTTAGAACTTACGCGCCATCCCTCAAATCGTCGTAACTCTACCCCAATCGGTTGATATTTAATCACCACGTGATGATTCCTCGTATACTGATTGCGCCACAATCAACATCATCAAAAAATCGTATTTCGTTTCTTGGAGGCACCGTTCCACGTATGAATCAATGAGGTTAGTTTTAAAACATTTTTGGTGAGAAAAATAGCATTCAAATACATTTTAGTGTTTTTGAAAAATACATCCTACTTAAATACTGAGGTCAGACAATTAAATGTGAGTTACAGACAATTATAAAAGTGTTTTGCCTTAGGACTAACCCAGTTCTTGTTCTTCGATTCACAATATTCTTTACAATCCCCTAGAATCCCAAAGTCCATTACGAAAGGTTTACCTTATATGACTAACTGAATATCAAAATGACAAAATTTTTACCAAGCCGCATTTCAATTCCATTTTATTTACAATTTAATGAGATACGAGTTTTTGATACAGCAGTTCAATCGACCAGATCTACCGAGTTACGATATTTTTACAGCAGCTATTTTAACTTATTTTGTTGAATGATGATGTTAACTTAGATCAACCAATATATCAATCATCTTTAATTCCTCCATATTTGGACAATCAACAAAGACATGAAAAAATCCTTCGAAGTTCTCTTATAAATAGTCTTATTGAGAAATTCTAAACACTGTGGACTGTCCTTAAAAAACGATCTAAAACAGCATTTCAAAGGTTTTTAACTCCACTGGCCGAAGGCCAGCGGGCTTATGTCATGGCCTGTTGTCCGTCGTGCGTCCGTCCGTCTGTGCGTGCGTTAACTTCTTTTTCTTTTGAACATCTTCTTCTCTGAAACTACGCAGCCAATTTTGATGAAACTTCACAAAAATGATCCTGCCATGGTCCTCTTCAGAATTTCTTGAAAGAATTTAATTCGTTCAAAAACTCTGGTTGCCATGGCAACAAAACTGAAAAAAAATGAAAATCTTTGAAAATCTTCTTGTCTGAAAGCGTAAGGCCTAGGGCTACCAAATTTGGCATGTAGCTTTATCTAATGGACCTCTACCACGTTCCTTAAAATTATAGCCTTGGGGTCAAAATTGGCCCTACCACAGGACTCACAAGTTTTACATGGGCTTATTTAGGGAGAACTTCAAAATTCCTCTTCTACCTAGGCATAGGGCCTAGGGCTACCAAATTTGGCATGTAGCTTTATCTAGTGGTCCTCTACCAAGGGAGTCCAAATTATAGCCCTGGGGTCAAAATTGGTCCCGCCCCGGGGGTCACAAGTTTTACATGGGCTTATATAGGAAGAACTTTAAAATTCTTCTTCGACCTAGCCATAGGTCCTAGGGCAAACGAATTTTGCATGTAGCTTTATCCAGTAGACCTCTACCAAGGGTGTCCAAAATACAGCCCAGGGGTCAAATCTGGCCCCGCCCCGGTGGTAAGAAGTTTTACATAGAGGGAAAGCTTTCAAAATCGTCTCGAACTTGGCCATAAGGGCCAGGGCTATGACATTTTGCATGTAGCTTTATTTAGCGGTCCCTACTAAGGTGCCCAAATTATAGCCCTGGGGTCAAATTTAACCCCGCCCTGGGGGGGGGGTCCACAAGTGTTACATGGGCTTATATAGGGAAACTTAAATAATCTATTCGTACATAGCCACAAGGCTTAGGGCTACCAAAGTTTGCATGTAGCTTTAATATCTAATGGGCCTCTACAAAGAAGGCCCAAATTTTAACTTTGGCGGTCAAGTTTCACCCCACCCCAGGGGTTACAAATTTTACATTGGCTTTTATAGTGAAAACTTGATAAACCTGTCTCATGGGTCACATATTTTACAGGGCCTTTTATTGAGCAAACTTGTTTTACAGGGCTTTTTATTGAGCAAGATTCGAAAATGTTCTTGTTTATAACCACACATTCTAGACCAGTCCTGTTTAACTTGGTATGGGGCTGTATCTTGTGGACCTCCTCAAGGATTCAAGTAATTGTCGCTTTGTGACCAAAACTTGCTTCGCCCTTGGATCATAACTTTCTCGAAGGATTTTATAGAAGAAAATTCTGTTTAAACCAACTGGCCAAGTATTGTAATGTTTGGTTTGAACTGTTTTGACTTAGAAGCCAGTAGAGCGATACAGGGCCACCATGGCCCTCTTGTTTTTTTTTTCATATTTTTGTTGAATAGTTCATAGTGTTTAAGATTTCTTTGTATACAGTGTGAAAATTACTCGTCTCATTGCTACAATCCCTCACACCATTTAAGTAAAATGCTATATTGATCATTAGGCTTAATCTTATTGCAAATTATTTAACGTAAGACTTTTTTTTTAATCTCAGATATTAATGTCTTACTCAGGAGAAAGCGACACAGAAAGCCCAGACGAAATACATCTGCAACAATTTAAACGTCCATGTGTCAATACTTAAACCTAATCTTGCTGTACTGGTGCACATTTTATCAAAGATTCTCGTTGACGGACCATTCCTAGTTAGATATACCGATGTTCATTTGTTTAACTTTTGAATTTAGAGATGATTTTTTTTTTGTTTTTGTTGCATGTTTATCGTAGTTTAGTCCCTGAAACGGGCAACAGATGTGTAGAATAAGCCAAGCAAAATGAAATTTCCGAAGATTATCTACAACTCTTCTTTATAAAGGGTAACATTTATGTATGTTAATGTTAGTACTCGGTCTAGGAAATAGGCTTTTAGATTGTTCAATAACAGTTTGGCTAGTTACAATTTTAGAGTATGTAAATACACTACATGTATAACTAAATATAGAAATAAATCTTACACCCCAGTTACACAGACTGTCGGGCTTACATCCATTTCAAATCGGTGTCATTATTTCAAATTTTTTCGCTTTTTTATCGGTTGTCATAGGTGACCTTATTTCAAGCTGTTTGTGTAAACGGCGATAAACAGGAGTTCAATCGGTCTTAAAAATATTCCGTCTTGCGCTGGTAGAGGCCCAATCGGGATCTGACCGGTGATTAAAGATATATACGGCCACAACATCTTTCCTTCACAATGGAGTCTTCTTGGACTTTCAAGACTTCGTTAGAGACAAACATTACAGTTTTGCCTTGGTCAGCGGATTTCTGGGAGTTCCCTTTGACCGACATACTAAGACAAATCGAAACGTGTCACAGAATTGTTACAGAATCAATCAGATATGGCGCTGGTGAATTTTTGTGGAAACTGAATTAAAATGCCTGTCGCGCATGTAACAATGTGTCTCATGGATTCCATATTTTGATTCTTAGCTTTTTTCACCGGTGATTAGTATCAGTTCATCGGTGGCTCTTCGGTGGCTCTTCGGTGGCTTGTCAATGGCCTATAGGTGATATCGGTGGTAGATAAGTTGTCAATCGCTTATTTTGTAATATTTTCACCGATCGAGAATTTTAAGCATGTTTAAAAATCTAAATCGGTAACTTTTCATCGACGAAATTCATCTTTTCCCGGTAGCTTTTGATAGGTTGGAAATAGGTGACCAATATGTGACATCGGAGGCAAGGAGGTTTTCGTCGGTTCCCACCCTACTTCGGTTAAAAAGACCACCGATTTATCAGCGATAGCTCTGTGTAACCGGGGTGTTACATAAAACGCTGGCTTGTTTCGTTCATACGTTTGCAGATGACAATGGTTAAAATTGGACTTTATCTAATGAAAGTAATAATAATAATAATAATAAAAATAATCAATGACAATAATAATGAAAATAATGATGATGATATTCAAAGTAGATCTACTTCATGTGTACGTAATAATTTTCTAATAAGACAGAAGACAATTATTATCCACGAAATTCCTTTGTGCGTACAGAGCGAAATTATAAATTCGTTAAAAGTGTTACAAACGCTGCAAAAAATCACTGCAAAATGAGCATTCTGTGTGATTATTGTTATCAATCATTTCGTCAAGTTGTCGTAACTTGGAATAAATCCGAGCCAAAACCTCGTAACTCATGAATCCGACAGCAAGCTTCAACTACAATATTCGTTTCAATACGAAAAAAATACATCTATTGTGTCTTTTTTATGCTTGAAATATTAGATTGTTATGTAATATACAATCAGAGAAAAACAATTTTTTGCTTCTCCTGAAAAGTCGTAAAATATCAGATACGACAATTTGACTCCCCACCGACGATATAAGACAATCGAATCTTCGAAGACTATGACATGCGCAGACAACGCCCATTCGATGTCCAAAAAATTGGACTCTCTCCCTAATAAGGCATCAATAAATGATGACTTGAAGACGGAGTGTGTTACGGGAGACCATTCCTTTCAAGCATGGCTTCGTCCCGATTTAATACGATACCTAACGGCTGCTTACGGAGATATTTCTTTGGCTCAGTGATAATGGTATTGATATTTCGTCCGCGCGTTCTAGTGTTCGAATCCTGCCCCGGCCCCTTATTTCTGCCCGTATATTTGGTTATTTGTTTATTTCGGACTTTGTTCGTAAGAATATGGCTTGCAACACGCCAGAAGAAATATTCTTCTACGATGGAAAGCACTGGAAAGAGTGAAAAACGAAAAACTATCATACAATATATACGACATTTATTCTTATAAAAATAATATTTCGAAATACATATTACTAGAGATTCATTACATTCTTGAAAGAACTCGTTAGTTTAAAGCTCTATGTTTTACCTAAGGCCCCTGACATTCTACTGGTCTGTCATGGGATAAAGACTTTTTTCTTTGGTATATCACAGGATTAAAGAGTTTTTCATCATTATGACACCGTTACTATAAATCGCACATTGGTGAATCACTTTATTCTATATGATGATTATATACAACAAAGAGGGAGTTGCCACTGTGCTATTAATAGTAACGGTGTTGAAAATTTCACTATTCCGTAATACATACCAGACCATCCTCCAATATGCTTTCAAAAAATGTTCAATGATAGACCAAGGAAAATTTTATTATTCTGTGATGGATCGATGGAAATTCAAAGGCCTGTGGTTTTACATATACATCTATAAAGTATAAAAGTTTTTGCATCTAATAGTATTATGCGCGGTGCTCTCTCAAAATTGGGACTTAATGGACTTAATGGATTTCCAAAAAGTATCGACCATGTCAGCCTGCTCAGTTCGGGCAGGCTGACATGGGTCGAAACTTTTTGCTATTCGTAAACTTCCTGCATGCCAAAGGACCCATTTTACTTCAAGATTCAGTCAGTTGTAACTCGATAGGTGAGTGCAACACTATTCTAAGTGCCTGTACAATGTACAGGCACTTAGAATAGTGTTGCGCTCACCTATCGTGTTATCAGATATAAAAAGAAAATGGATTTTATGGATCCGTCATTATGAGATGACTTGCTTATCATTAATGCATGATACCCAGCAAGTCATCATATAGTTAAAGATCTTTCAAAAAAAATCTCTTCTATAGAAGAAATTGATCTATTGAACAAATTGAATCGTGAGGCAGACTGGTCCTTTGACAGCAGAAAATTGACTAATAGCAAAAAAGTTTCGACTCGGGCCAACCTGCGCGGATTGCGCTGGCTGCCCTGGGTCGATACTTCTTGCAGATGCAGTAAGACCTCTTTTCATAGAGCATTGGTCATTTAGGTAATAAGAAATAATAAATAAATAAAAATAAAGCTAGCGAGTACAGTTTTGATTGGCAGATTGGCGGACAACTAGTCTATGTACATTAATAGATGGATTGATTGGATGAGCGAAGGGGGCAGTGACATGATTTTTAGTTGGCTGGCAGATGGGGTTGGGGTGCTGGGGGATGGGACTTTGGGGGCATGTGTAAACAATAAGGTGGTGGGGGTGAACTGATACAATGTTGAAGTTTTGAATCCTTTCTGTACGTGGAAGGACAGATCACTGACCTGAAGGAAGGAAGGAAGGAAGGAAGGAAGGAAGGATGGATGGATGGATGGATGGATGGATGGATGGATAAACGAAGGAGGGAGGGATTGAGGGAGGGACAAAAAGAACGGACAGATGGGTGATTAAATCCGACGTTTGAAATACCCTTAGAATTTGGAAAACATTGTAGCAAAAGAACAATGTGAAGGTAACCAGCACTATCTTCTTTTCAAACATTGTTTTAGGACTGAAAGATTCAGTAATATTGAGGTCTTCAAATGCTCTCAGCTGTGAAGAATCTGAACTTTTACAGGTTTAGATTTGTAGACTGTACACCGACAATACACTAAGATCTTGATCCGAAAGGAACCATGCTGACTTCTCAGCTATTCACATGGCTGATGATGATGATGATGATGATGATGATTATGATAAAGGCACTGATTATATAAGGCATAATGCCATTAACCCTTTTCCAAACAATCCCTAGTTTTTACGGGTCAGGAATAGTAGCCTTTTTAAAACATTGTGGAAAAAGGAGAAAATGCTGGTAACCAGCATTTTCTCCTTTTCCCACAATGTGTTCTACCCTATCATGTAGAAAAATTATCTTTTTAGCAACTGTTAATTGTTATCTGCAAAATGCTTTCAATCTGGTCTGGTCCAAAATTTGCCGTTTGGGTAAAGGGTTAAAAAAAAACTAGGTAACAGCTGCCATCACAAGGTACTTTTCAGAAGACTTTCCAGCTCTTTTAAAATAGTTCTGTCGGATCTATTTTCTCGTGGAAGCTTGAAGATTTTCTCCTTTGGATTCATACACCAGTGAAGAACTTCTCTCAAACGTTCTTGGATACTAGGGGGCGCTCCACGCAGTAGTCCAAATATTTCGAAATCGGTCAAAAACAGTCTTGCACAAATAGTCTGCAAAGTAAAAGTGAAATTAGTTAGAAACAACGTAAAACAATCGGACCATTCTCTGATAAAAGGGAGCTTAATACATCTCTGTGATACCGGATACCATGGAAGTCATCACGTGACCGCGGATCTGTAAAATCCATTTAGTCCAGCAAACAACAGAATTATGAGGTATACTGGTACTTCGACATACGTAATATTGACAAACAGCGAAAAGTTTCGACCCAGATTATTAACAGAAAAATGTTTGGGGTCATGTTGACCAAAATTTCTTGTTTCATATCCTATAAAGCTTCATTACAACTGAAAGTAACACAAATTCTGATTAGCTAAACCAGTTGGTTTAGCCAGTCAGAAACTGTGTTACTTTGCACTTCTAGTTTTCCAACATGTTCTGAAAAATCAGAAAATCTTCCCCAAGGTCATCACAGCGATGCGTTGTTTGATTTAACTCTTTACCAGACGACAAAATTTTAGACTGGTCCAATTTGAAAAGATTTGCAGACGACAAAATAAAGATGACTGAAAAATTGAAATTTGTTCTGGGAAGGGTAGACAACACTGTGGGAAAAGGAGAAAATGCTGGTTACCAGCATTTTCTCCTTTTCCTACAGTGTTTTCAAAAGGCTTCTTTCTCATGGGCGTCAAAAGTAGGGATTGTGTGGTAATGGGTTAACCCTTTACCAAACAATCCCTTGTTTTTTACGACTCTGAGATAGGTTTTTTTTTTTTTTTATAACATTGTTGGAAAAGGAGAAAATGCTGGTTACCAGCATTTTCTCCTTTTCCCTCAATGTTTTCTGCCCTGCTAGAAACAAGTTTCAATGTTTGAGCTATGTTTAATTTGACTGTTATTGCTTCAAAGTAGGACCAGTCTAAAATCTTGACGTTCAGGATCTTAAAAATTAAGACACTGTCACGACCTTTGTCAAGTCCGAAAGAACGAAATTTCACCATAAAACAATGGTTTGTCAACATCCAGTTTACTCAATAAAATCAATGTAAATAAAGCATAAAAACGGTACCCAATAGGATCGAATTCTAGTGCTCTTATAAACACATGCGACGCACCGTTAAAGATGCCATCAAGTAGAGATTTATGTCTCATAAAATCTTTTACCAAAGGGCCTATTGAAACGACCATAAGAATTAAAGTTTTTTTTTTAAAATATTGCGGGAAAAGTAGAAAATGCTGATAGTCAGCATTTTCTCTTTTTCCCATAATATTTTGAATCCTTTCAAAGATGGGATTGTCATTTGAGATATACGTTATCTGTCGATTTGCAAAGAATGCTTTCAATTTGGTGGGCTCTATCATTTTGTCGTAAAAAGTGAAAACAAGGGAGAAGGGGGTGGGGTTCTTAGAAGCGTCCAAACACGCAATGTACAGTCCCTTCGGCATCTTCAATAGCCAAGGAAGACGATCACTACGTTACTCTATTCTACTTTTGAATTTGAATTTACGTTTACTTATCTTCGTCACCATTTGCCCATATGGGCAACCCCCCCTAAAGGTTGTTAGTTTTGCTACAGAGGATAATGCAAGACAAATCCAATTCTAAGTTACGCCTGTCTTTTTTTACGTGCTCGGTGTATTGCACAGTCACAGGGGACCTTGGTTTAATGTCTTATCCCAAAGACTATTTGTGGGGTTCAAACCCACATCCTCGAGTGACTCAGGACTTGATGCTTACATGCTCAACTACTAGAGTTTTACGTACTGATGGTCCATTTTCACCTTTGGCTGATTGAGTCGAAATTTGTGATGCCCGAGATACGCTGTTCTAAGAGCACCAATCAAATACAGCGTTACATTTGCTATCAATTGTCAGTAATATATGATGGACTCCAAGAGAAAATTTTTGAATATCTTGGAAATCACAACCAACAAGAAATATCTCTAAGAAAGAGAGACGGCGTAAATATAGACAGGGGCCATGGAATTAATATGTCTACATTTTTATACCCCAAGCATACTTAGTACAAACATATCTACATTTTTGGCCAATCAAAGATTTCTATCTATTCGTTTGTTATCAGTACCAAAAGTAGGTCAAAAGGCAGCATATTCAGCTGCGACAGAAAATATACATGCAGGAATAAGATTTATTTCGTCGTTCACTGTAACAAACAACTTGTATGAAGTTTTAGGATACATTCCAACACCGGGGTCCGTATTCACCAACCAGTCTTATTCTCCAAGGTTTTCTAAATTTTTAAGTAACACAACTTCTGATTGGCTAAACCGAATGGTTTAGCCAATCAGAAGTCGTGTTACTTACAAATGTGGAAAATTCTGGAGAATAAGACAAAGAACGTTCTTTGAAAGAATGGTTGGTGAATACGGGCCTAGGTGATTGACAGTAACAATACGTGATCACGAAGATTTTGCCAAAAGGGTCATATAACGCGACGTTTGATTGGTTTTCAATGATGGAATTTTGGGGTTGATAACGAATGAAACACAACAGGCTGTGTATCGCTGGGATTAGTATCTTAGATACGATCGGCACCAAGGGCGAAGAGAATAACGTAATGATCGTGGCCCTTGGCTATCAGAGATGCGTCTTCAAATGCGTCTTCGCGGGGATAAGCATCTTAGATCGGCCCCAAGGGTGAAGAGAATAACGTAATGATCGTGACCCTTGGCTAGCAGAGATGCGTCTTCAAATGCGTCTTGGCGGGGCTATTTAGTTATGGGTTAAGCCTTCCCCAACCCAAAACAATCCCTTGTTTTTACGACCCTCAGATAAATATTAAAATCTGTTTCTAGCAGGGTAGAAAGCATAGTAGGAAAAGAGAAAATGCAAGTCACCAGGAGAAAAGGCTGGTGACCTGTATTTTCTCTTTTCCCACAATGCTTTCTACCCTGCTAGAAATGAATTTTAATTTTTTCAGTAACGATTATATTTGTCGTTTGCAAGTGCTCTCAATATGGACCTGTTTAAATTTTGTGGTGTGATAAAGAGTTCAAACACAATACCTGTAAATTATTGGAGACCATTTCTTTCTCACACCACTGTGTTTTGGGATTACATTTCCCTTTACATGTTATAAAATGGCAGTCAAGATCCGTCTTACACGACTGATTATTAACCACTTGTCCGAATTTAAGACTATCCGAATCCAGCATCACTGCCTCGCCGCTTTCCGATAAACCAAAGTTGTGCGGTTGAATGTCGCAAATCTGCAGAGCGGAATCGTAGTTATCCTCTATGTCTTCTACCATTTTAAGGATACTTAACGCGGCTTTGGCTCTTACATTCCAAGCAGGCGAATGCATCTTCATAGCTAGAATGTCAGGCTTCTTTGCCGTGAAATAAATATAATTCAGGGAACTAAAAGATGGAGTATTCTCTACAAAATAGGCTGGACCACAGGTCCCATAAAGTTTCGGCAAGAAAAATTTGGCACCAAGAATCCTAAACGACAAAAATTCTTCCTGTGACCCCAAAGCCACGGAGGTTCGTAAGACAATATCTGTGGCATTGGGGATAGTCAGCTGCTGCACTGTTTTGTTGAAATTCTCTCCAAGAACAAAGGAGATCAGGTCACCCTTCTCGGCAAGATCTGTATCATAATATTCACGGGTGTATAATCGAATACCTTCCTTTGCGTGATAGAGCTTCTCGCTCAGTGTCCGTGCTTCAATAAGATTTTTCGAAAGTGTTGTGTGCCAACGCGCCATGTCGTATTCCACCTTTAGCACCACTGTTGAGGCCTTCTCGGGTTCGATACATCCATTGCAGTCCATTATGATCACCTTTTTCCCCCTTTTATTGCCATGGCAACGGTTTAATTTGAATACTGATCTATCACATAGTGTTGAACACATATTTCCTACGATTTCTTTGTTGTGATATTGAGCACACTGAAATAAAAAAAGAACACAATTTCGTTAGGAACTTTGATGGATATTGAGCGTCCAATTCGTTAAAGTTTGGCCAAACCAACAAAATTTGAACTGGTTCAAATTAAAAGCTGTGGCAGACAACAAGTTGAATATGAATGCGGGTCTCAGCTTATGGCGTTAGGTTTCTGCAAGAACAGGAAACATTATTATACTGCAAAGAAATTTCTCGTGATCTGATTGGTTAATATGCCGGGAACATACTATTATGTTCCCTGGCAAAAACTACGTAAAACCAGTTTCCCTTTTGAAAGCCCCGTAAACATCACTACATGTGTAATACATCATCCAAAATGGCAGCGTCGATCGATCCCCAGACTGCACATTTATGCACCAAACTGCACGTTTTAGTGACGTCAGTTTCCAGTGACGTCAGTTTTCATTGAATTGGGGCTCACAAAAGGGAATTTCTATTTCGTCAGCATACTCGATTCGTGAAATCATGAAAACAGGAAAATTTCGCTTAACGCGCTTTGAAATGGTAAAACTTTGCAGTATAATAAATTCGTTGTACGGTCAGGTGGCAGGGGACTTGGAAACTTATTCACGGCTGTGGTTAATCATGTCGCCACCTCGCCTTCGGCTCGGGGGGACATGATTAACCACAGCCGTGAACAAGTTTTCAAGTCCCCTGCCACCTGACCGTACAACTACTAATACTCATGAACATTTTCTCATAGTGTTATCAAAAGTCTTCTTAGTCAGGGTCGTAAAACAATTCATTGTTTCATAAAGGGATAAATTGAAACATTCAGCAATTATTTAAAAAAAATCAATTTTATCGCCAAGTCTGATTGTAAAATCTCAAGTGATATACACGGAGTGGAAACTTGAAATTCGGAGCCAATGGCTGTGCTGAAGTGTTGTGTTGGTCTTCCTATTCCGAAGCATCTGTTTAAGAAACGGGAAAGCTTGTCATTCTCTGTAGTAAAGTTATTTTATTATACTGCACAGAAATTTGTCACTGATTGGATAATATGCCCCGAACACCTATAATCATGTACACTGACAAAACAAACGTAAAAGCAGTTTCCCTTTCGGGAGCCCAATATAGGCCTCCATGACTACGCTATCAAAACAACATCCAAAATGGCGGCGTGACCCGGGTCAGCGCAGGCTTACCGGGGTCGAAACTTTTTGGAGATACATTTAGCCCCGTTTTCACATAGCATGGCTCACTTGCTATGCCCAATTGATTTGTAATTGTTGACTTCTTTCAAACGCGCGTTTATAACATTCGGCTATTGTTGCCAATTAAGTTATTGTCGGGTAAATGGAAACCGTGTTCAACAATTGTTCAAAGTCCATTGTGTTTCAGGTGGCTTTCAGTTGTTGTTTTTTTTTTTTCCAATAGAAATCAATGTGATAAATAAATAACTATGTACATATTTACTTAAAAGTCATGCCGATCATTCATAATTATTCATGAATTCTACCTTTGTCAGAACAGAATGAATTAACCTTTTTTTCAAACAGTTCATTACTTTAACATCCTTAAAGAAGTTTGATTGATTGATTGATTGATTGATTGATTGATTGGAGTTTTGCATGGCTTTCAACATTATTTCATTCCTATTATGGCCACAACTCACATAGTCACGTATTTCCTTGGTTTCGCTAGCACTAGGATTGGGCTCTGAAGTGGCTTGCCCAAGGACACTAAGTCTTAGGAAAAAACAAATACAACCAGAAGACAATCGAAAACATTGTTTTAACCCTTTACCAAACAATCCCTGGTTTTTACCACCTTGAGCTGAGCTGAGCATTTTCTCTTTTCCCAAAATGTTTCTACCCTGTTAGAACCGAATTTCAGTTTTTGAGTTACGTTTATTTTGTCGTCTGCAAGTGCTTTCAATTTGGAATAGTCTACAATTTTGTAGTTTGGTAAACTGTTAAGTCTTTCACTGCCAGCCAAATGGATTCGACTTGTTTACACGTTTTTAGTTATTTTTTCGTTTCAGTTGAATTTGGTTTTGTTTTGTTTTTTTTAAATATAAGATTAACTTGAGAAAAAAGACGGTGTAGATCAAAGATCAGACTGCATGTTTTTTGTATTCTGATCGTGATTTACGCCGTCCACAAAGGCTGCTCATTGGCAGTAAAAGAGTTAATCACTTTTCATCAGAGTCTCCTTTAACGTTCTCCACAGATCTGGGGAGCGAAACTGTTGATCTGTTTCGGTTACTTTTTTACGAAATAACGTCGATTGTATACAACATGACGTCGGTTAAGTTCAAAAACCTCGTGAGTACAGCTTTTTTTAAGCTGTAGTTACGACGTTTTAGAAGTAAACCGACAGTGAAAGGGGAAAAAAATTAATCGGACCGATACCCGGGCTAGCCACGTGGGTCCAAGCATTAATTCTGGCGGTTATGAATAATTCATTAAATATCACTTTATGAGACTTTTTAACATGAAAAAAAAGATTCGATCGATTTACTATGATAATCTTTTTTTTTTGCCAAATATATGAAAAACGACGTATCGTCGGTTTACTTAGAAAACCTAGTAACTTCAGGTTGAAACATGCTGTAGTTACTAGATTTTTAAGTAAACCGACGATATTTTGACAGATTAAGATACAGTCCAATGAAACTAAAACAAACAAAAAAATATTTCTTTTGAAAAAAAAAAAAGATCGATAGACGGCTTACGAGATTCTGGAAACTGATTTTTACACTTTTTTGTGGTTCAAAAAAAAGTAAAACAATGAAAAGTAACCTCTCGAGTAATGGCCTCTTTCTCCTCACCGTTTTTTCACTTTTTTTTTGGGGGGGGGGGGGGGTTGATGTAGGATTGGTCTATTGGGTGACGCGTTTGAAAATATTTAATATCAAAATAGAACAAGAAAAAGAACATTATGCATTATATTAATTTGCTATGGTATAAATCAGGGCCCTTGGGTATCGATTATCGGAAGCACTGCTTGTAAATAGAGGTTCCATAAATGTGAGAGAAAAAATGGCAACAGGGCCCGCCGGATAAACATGTACACATTTTCAACCAATCACAAATTACTATTTATTCAGTTTCTATCAGTTCCTTTAACCCTTTCCCAAAAAGCCCTCGTTTTTACGTGTCTGCAGTAAAAGTCCTTTGAAAACACTGTGGGAAAAGGAGAAATTGCTCGTAACGAGCAATTTCTCCTTTTCCCACAGTGCTTTCTACCCTTTTTGAGAAGTTTATGCCATTTTCTCCAAATCTGAAATTGTCGTCTGCAAACTCTTTTGGTTAGGAAGAGTCCAAAATTTGTCGTTTGGGAAAAGGTTAAGTAGGTCAAAAATCAGCGCCTTCAGATACGCCAAAAAAAAAAAAGGCTGCACGTTCTTTGCAGTCTGATCTTGATCAATACCGTCCGCAAAAAACCGATCTCTTTTTGCCGATGACGCTGAAAGGGCGAAGTTTTTATTGTTTATTTCACCGTTTTCTACAACAGTTTCAGTTACGTCAGATTTTCCCGTATTATTTATTTTAATAGTTTGGATAATTTATTACACCCCTTTTCAATAGCTTTTCAGTTACCTTATACTTATTGGTATGTTCTGTCCTGTGTCACGAACCGTGTGCACTGCACCTTTCCTCCCCCCCCCCCCCCTCCAGGGCTCAAACTCAAAGGTCATGTTGGATATGTACCCCAAACGTTCTACGTCTAGGTCTAGGTCTAGGTCTAGAGAGAGAGAGAGAGAGAGAGAGAGAGAGAGAAAGAGAGAGAGTGAGAAAAAGAGGAAGAGAGAACGAGAGAGAGAGAGAGGGAGAGAGAGAGGGAGGGAAAGAGAGAGAGAGAGAGAGAGGGTGAGTGAGAAAAAGAGGAAGAGAGAACGAGAGAGAGAGAGAGAGAGCGAGAGCGAGAAAAAGAGAAGAGACAGAGAGGGGGAGACAGACAAACAGAAAGACAGACAGGCGGACGGACGAAAGAACGTACGGACGAACGGACAGATGGGTGGAAAGCCAGTCGGACAAACAGACAGACAGACAATCAGTCAGATAGACAGACTGACAGACAGACAGCGGACGAATTTCGGGATTTCACCGTATCCGTCATTTTGACCCATAAATATTCTCACCATAAATCAGAGGGTCTATATCCTTAGGAGTATATTTATTGGTGGTATACCTATATATTATTATATATTTGACAATTTCCCAAAAAATGATTTAACACCATGACAAAACACCGTTTAGAGACACGTACAGGTTTAGATAATAAATTATACAAAGCTTCAGATAGAGGTAGTGATTTTGATTTCAAAACTGGAAATATCAATCATTCTCCATTAAACCCTATATTGTGGGTACTCATTAGAGACGATTCTTATGAGTTCCCACAACATAGGGTTTCAAAGAGAAACAACTACTTTAGAATACAATCACTCCCTCTTAACTGGAGCTCTGATAAATATCTTGATAAATATCAACTGGTTGTGTGTGATTTTTTAAAAAAACTGAAATGGGATGTGATGGGGTTGAAAAAACGAGCCCGAAGGATGAGCTTTTCTTAACATCATCAAACCTCATTCGCGTGACAGATTTTCAACATTACCCACAACCAGTGATTAGCCTTTTTTTTATGATATTCCTAATTCACTCTTTCGTATTCCCATAATTATCAAGAATGGTACAATATGAGCAATATTGGAAAAAAGTAGTTCCGACAAACATTCTAAACTATATCGTCACTAGTGAAGATATTATCGTAATCATCACTAGTGGTGTAATTTCAAAATGAAATCACTGTTATTCACTGATAGGAATATAATAAATAGAGGATATTGGGGGTGGGGTGGGGTGGGGAGGGGGTTCGGTTAAAAAAATCGAAATTTATTTCATCGAGTGTTTATCATAAGTAATATTTTCACGGGTAGCGCAGCAACGAGTGAAAATATTACCGATGGTGTTCACCGGATGAAAATTATTGGATTTCAATCTTTAACCGAAAGAAACAAATATACCCTATTAATTTTATGCTTTTAAGCCTTTTCGGGAGAGACTTTATAAAAATCCAGTACAGTTCTTTTCAGTTATTCCCCGTGGCGTACCTCCTCCGCATAGCAGCGCATCACAATATTACGTCATTTGCGAGAAACGTAAGGAAAATGACGTCATATTTCATATGACGTCATTTTACCTAGGTAACTAGAAGGTAAACATCGGTATTTTCGCTGGCGGTAACCATGAAATATCGAAAAATATTTAACCGACATTTCTCGCTAACCTACCGGAAAGCATGAAATAAAAGACCATTTATAAATGCCCCCCAAAAAATCTTTACGCAAAAGTGACTTTATTCATCTGAAACAATAGAATTAATTACAGTGTAAACAGAGTGCTACAGCGATCTAATGGATAGGAAAACAACGCGGTGAATGAACTAATTAACCTGTTAAAAAAAACACACTTTCCAACTAAAATTGATTTTTAGGTTTGAAGGAGATGACAGTCTGCAAAAATATTAGGGAAAAAAGAGTATTTACGAGCGATCACTCTTTTTTCCCTCGGTCAGTAGATCTATCAATAGATATGTTTTTCCAAAGCTTTACTCTTTTCTTTTTCATACAAAACAACTTTAAAAAATAAGCAATGCTCGGTGGAAAAGTATGTTTAACCCTTTACCCCATAAAGCATTTCTAAGGTATTTCAAATTGACCCTAAATAACAGCAAGGATGAATCCATTTCTTATGTGTATATGACATCTTTTGATAGCATAGAAAACATTGTGGCAAAAGGTGAAATTGCTCGTGACGAGCAATTTCACCTTTTGCCACAATGTTTTCCAAAGGTTCCCACAAGCAATGCGTAGAAATGAGTATCTATGGAGTAAAGAGTTAATGCTTTGCGAAAAGTCTCTATCTAGGTCAGCCTACGCAACCAGCATTTTCTCCTTTTCCCACAACGTTTCTTAACCTTTCAGAGACAAAAGTTATCCATTTAATCAAAATCAAAAAGTAGTTTGCAAGTACTATCAATTTGAATGGGCCTTTTTTCATGAGTTAACTCTTTACCAAATTTCTGAAAGATTCCAGTTTCTTTACTCCATAGTCGCATATCCACTCACTCCCCCCCCCCCCCCCCCCACACACACACACATACTTACATCTATTTCATGTTTTTCTACCCTGATTTCTGATTTTCTCTCTCTCTCTCTCTCTCTCTCTCTCTCTCTCTCTCTCTCTCTCTCTCTCTTTCTTGATAAGGCCACATTCAAGTGATGGAACAACTTTACAAAAAATACAAAAAATACAATTTTTGTTAGGCATATGAAACATCTTTTGTTTAAGAGTACTAACAAATTACTTAGAAACCTACTAACTTTGAATTGTAAGGTATGGTGGGAGATGGCCACGACTCCCATCATACCAGTTGACGTGGCTAATAAAAAAAAAACCCTTTACCAAACGACAAAATTTGGGACTTGCCCAAATTAAGAGCATTTGCAGATGACAAAAATAAACGCGATTCATTGATTAAAACTTGACTTTAGAAGAATTGAAAACATTTTGTGGAAAGGAGAAAATGTTTGTTACCGACATTTTCTCCTTTTCCAACATGTTTTCAGAAGGTTTCTTCTTCCGGGTCGTCAAAACCAGGGATTGTTTTGTAAAGGGTTAAAGTACAAGATTAATAATCCATTTTTTCATACGTCCTTTTCATAGACCACTCTGCCAAAAATAATGCAGGAAAACGAGCCATCTTTGTTCTTTCATTGTTTTCCCCTTCTTGTCACAAGGAGGTGACTCTTTAGTTTACATTTCATTAGATTACTTTACATCGATTTAGAAAAAAGTTCTTAAACATTACAATTATTTCTCTCTGCTTCTTGGATACTAAATCAGTACTCGCGCTGCAGGTGTGAGCCAATGAACAAGCATTTTAAATCCTTACCACACAATCCCGATTTATAACGACCCTGAGAAAGAACCCTTCTGAAAACATTGTGGGAAAAGGAGAAAATGCTGGTAACCATCATTTTCTCCTTTCCCCACAATGTTTTCACCCTTCCCAAAACAATTTTCGAATTTTCAGTCATTTTTATTTTGTCGCCTTCAAATGCTTTCAATTTGGACCACCCTAAAATTTTGGTAAAGAGTTTACTGACGCCCGCTTCCGGGTATATTATGTACTCAGTTCCATAAATAAGTGTGCACTTAATTCTTTTATGTTTCATCGCATGTTTAACTGAAGACCAACAAATTTGATATCATACTTTAGTTCAGAGTCTGTAGAAAATGTCAGATTAATCAGATTTTGACTGACAGAAAGTTTAAGTTAGGCGTTTGCAGTTTAGATGAAGGTGGTACTAAAACCTAATTTTAATGCTACCTTACTCTTTGAGTACTTTTGCAACTTTGATTTTAGTACCACCTTCATTTAAACTGCAAAAACCTAACTTGAACTTTCTGTTAGTCAAGATCTGATAAGCCTGGCATTTTCTACAGACTCTAAACTAAAGTGTGATACCAAATTTGTTGGTTTTCAGTAAAACATGCGAAGAGAAATAAAAGAAAATCAAATGCACACTTATTTATGGAACTGAGTATATGTAGAATTCAGGACTATATGATTACGAGGCCGACACTCGCCCTAACAACCACGGACACAACGAAGGCAACTCTACCAGACGATCAAAATACTCTATAGACTTACCCAAATTCAAAGTACTTGCAGACGACAATATAAATGTCGCCCCAGTGATTGAATATGTCTTTAATAGGGAAGAATTCATTGTGGGAAAAGAAAAAAGTGCTTGTTACTACCAGCGAAAAGGAGAAAATGCTGGTTATCAACATTTTCTTCTTTTTCCCACAATGTTTTTCAAATGTCTAATTTCACAGAATCCGGTTACAATCCGGTATTGTATGGTAACTACTTACTTGTCTTTGGTATCGTAGAAGACATTGTGGGAAAAGTAGAAAATGCTGGTTACCATTTTCTTCCTTTTTCCCCAGTGTTTCTAAATTTCTTATTTCACTTGATAGTTAAAATTCAGTATAGTTTGGTAAGTAGTGAACCCTCTACCGCACAATGACGACTTCTAACGACCCTGGGAAAGGAGCCTTGTAGGAAAACATTGTTGGAAAAGGAGAAAATGCTGGTTACCAGCATTTTCTCCTTTTCCCACAATGTTTTCTGTGCTTCCGAAATTGATTTTCAATTTTTGATTCACATTTGCTCTCTCGTCTGCAAATGCTTTCAATTTTGAGTAGTCCAAAATTTTGTCGTCTGGTAAAGAGTTAACCCTTTACCAAATAAGGCATTTCTATGGCATCTCTAATGGACCCTAAATGACACCAAGGATGAAGCCATTTCCTATGTGTAAATTACACCTTTTGATAGCATAGAAAACATTGTGACAAAAGGTGAAATTGCTCATCACGAGCAATTTCACCTTTTGCCACAATGTTTTCCAAAGGCTCCGACAAGCAATGTGTAGACTGAATGAGTATCTATGGAGTAAAGGGTTAATTCATTTAGCAGGATGAAGGATAAACCGGTTCAAATTGAAACCATTTGCAGACGACAATTCGAATATGGCTCAAATTGTGTATTTTCTCTTTCAACGGGTGAAAAACAGTCTGAGAGAATGTAGAATCTGTTATTTGCCAGCATTTTCAACTTTTCTTACAATGCTTTCAAGGGATTGTTTGGTAAAGTTTTAAAAAACGATCGCGTGTCAAAAAAACGGTCCGACTTGTAGAAAAACTAATATAAGAATAAAATACCAGGCACATCTACCATAACAACAACATGATGATGATGATGATGATGATGATAGCAACAACAACAACAGTGATACTACTACTACTACTACTAATAATAATAATAATAATAATAATGACCTACCAATAATTGTAACTGATGAATTGAATCTAGTTCATTACATGACTCCTGCTTTAAATATATCAATTCACATAGCAATCCAAACATAATAATAAACGAAAAACAAGTGGCTGCTTTCCGTAAATGCGCCAAAGTACAGAATTTCCTATTTTCACTCCTTTTCACAATTTTGTTTATTCCCCAGGGGAACTTTATCTTCATTTTTATTATTTTTTTTTGTCTTTCTCCAAATCCGTTAAACAATTAGAGACTATTCCCAGAGTACAGCGCTCTTTTGATTGACTGATTGGTTAAAGATTACTTGGCGTGATTTTCTATGGACAGTTAACCCATACTATTTACGCGGGTGTCATCCGCCTTTACCCAATACAAATATACGACGGTGACCGGGTATAGTTTAACAGCAATAGTTTGTCACTTGGCAAAAGTCAAAATATATGTTAGACAAGCATTAGCCTGAAAAGTGAGCTTAAAGATAGCCCTTCAGATTTTGGGACGAAAATTTTACAAGAATAGAAAAAAACATCATACTTACACTCTAAAAGCCTTGTAATTTTCATTCATTAAACCCCAGTGGTCGAAAACCATCCGACAACAAGAGAAATTAGAGATTTACTACAACCCAGGCCGACACCGACGGGAAACACGGTCTATTTTTACATGAGCAACTCGCTCATTTACACACCGGAAATATACAGACGAAGCTTCAAACATAGCGTCCGATGAAGACATTAAGGAAAATAATTACATGTTATGTTACGGAATTTCAGCGTCATTAGTCACGTACCTGTCACTTAGCATTCCCACAATGGTTTTTTTTTTTTTATTTTTGGCGGGAAATATAAAAATAGTTTAAGAGGCTAGGGTTTTTTTTGTAATGTCATGGTTCTTAATTATTGATGATTTGTATTGTTTTTTCATATAAATTTCATTGACATATATTTTTTCTTAATTTGGTGGGATGTGAAAATTCTAGATACCCATCTTTAACTCTTTACTGAACGACAAAATTCTGGCCTGGTCCAAATTGAAAGCATTTGCAGACGACAAAATAAATGTGAATCAAAAATTGAAATTTGATTTAGAAAGTGTAGAAAACATTGTGGGAAAGGAGAAAATGCTGGTAACCAGCATTTTCTCCTTTTCCCACAATGTTTTCAAAAGGCTTCTCTCACAGGGGTGTCAAAAGTTGGGATGGTATGGTAATGGGTTAACGACAATAGTTTGTCTCTAGGCTAACGTCAAAATGCATGTTAGCCAAACTTTAACAAAAGGGAGCTTAATGTGTCTCCGTGGTCCATGATACTAAGAAAAATAATCACATAATTACAGATATGAATCTATAAAGTCCATTGTATTTATTTATTTTTTTTATTTTTTTATTTATTTATTTATTTTATTTTATTTTATCTTATTTTATTCGTTTATTTACGTCTCATTCAAAATAAAAGTGTTTTCATAAATCACAAAGAACAAATTAAAAAAAGTATTTGACCATTCTAATTAAAAAAATATATATATGAAACTATACTAATACCAGTTACACATCTATCCAATAGGATTTCAATAGACCGTTTAATTAAAACTGAAAAAAAGGTAACGCATGAAATGGCCTATTGAATCATGAGGTAAACTGGTCCTATAAGTTGCAAGAAAATTGGCCAGTAGCGAAAATGTTTGGCCCTGGTCAGCTTGTCCGGATTGCACAGGCTGACTTGGTTTGATACTTTTTGAAAATGCATTAAGTCCCCTTTTTACAGAGCATGGCATGTCTGTTTCGGATGGACCATGTGAATAAATCGATGCGCTTAGCACATCTGTCTGATTTGGGCATTCTTGATACCGAACTGAACTACATTTTAAAACGACAACCGTTACCTTGAACTTCAAAATAAAACGTTGGCTTACTTCGAAAACCTTGTAACTACAGCTTGTAACAATATAGGCCCAGACAATTCTTGTTCAAAGTTGAAAAACCTTGAACGAATCCTGGTTACCCTAATGTCTATATTTAGAAACTGTTTTTAAGCATGTGCAATAAAACAAGAGTAGTTGTGAAAACTGTTTTTTCCATTTTGAAATAATTGAATTTTCAAGATATTTTGAGCAAAAAACAGGCTACATTCACCGGCAGATGTACTTTTTATAGCCATTTTGTCCATTGCTACTTTATTATATTATAGGGGTAATTATTTCTCCAGGACAGGGGATAGTGATGCGTCATAACAGACAGGTCGAAATTTCGCGGAATATGATATACGCAGACATCGGAGTATTGTGCATACACCGTTGACAAAATATTGACGTCTATAAGTATAATTTCCATCGAATAGGGGTGTCTCGCTTTACAAATAAAATTTTAACACCGATTCAATGGTCAACTTTTGTGAAAAAAAAAAATACACGTTGATACTAGCTAAAGACTGCTATAATAACCAAAAATATGCCTTTGTTTTTTCAAAGAGCGGGGAAAAAAGGGCGGGAGAAACACGTGTCCTTTAACTCTTTGCAAAATGACAAAATTCAGGACGAAAAAGTGTGGCTGAAATGGTTATATTGTCAGTAAACTGATACAAAACAGTGCTGGAAAAGGAGAAAATGCTGAACCAGCATTTTCTCCTTTTCCAACAATGTTTTAAAAAGGCTTCCTCTTCAGGGTCGTTAAAATACGTGCTATGGGTGCTGTAAGTGGTCGAGTGGTAGATCGTCGGCCTTGCGACCAGAAGGTCAATTCGATTTCTGAGAGCGGGTGTCAATTTTCGGACCTTTTAACGGAGGCTGAAATCATAGTATCAACGTATCAACTAGTCTGGATATACCTGCCCCTACCACTACGTTGTCGGTACTCTTGAAGTACAGAAGGGTACCAGACTACGTATCAACTTCCCCCTACACAGCTATAAAGTTCCTTTTAACCTTTTCCCACACAAGCCCTGGTTTTTACGTGTCTGCAGTAAAAGTCTTTTGAAAACATTGTGGGAAAAGGAGAAATTGCTCGTAACGAGCAATTTCTCCTTTTCCCACAGTGTTTTCTACCCTTTTTCATAACTTTCTGCCATTTTCTCAAAATCTAAAATTGTCGTCTGCAAACTCTTTCAATTTGGAAGAGTCCAAAATTTGTCGTTTGGGAAAGGGTTAAACAGAAAATGACAGTTTGTGAAAGTTCTGTTCTTCAACGTGGCTTTTTGAAATATTCAAGGTCGCCGAAGAGTTGTTTTTTTTTGGGGGGGGGGGGGAGGGGGGGTTGAGAGAGGGCGATAGGGACGCCAAAATTGTTGTACCATCTCTTGCCTCAACACCGCTATACTTGTTCTTTTTTCCACAGTAAAATGATACTGTGTGAGAATTCTATTCTTCAACGTAGCTCTTTGCAGTATTCAAGGTCGCTGAAGACTTTTTTTTTTGGGGGGGGGGTACGGGGTGGGGGGTAGGGGGGCGATAGGGAGGCTACAATTAAAATTGTAGTATCAACCTCCCCCTATTGTTGTTCGTTTTTAACAAATGTAGAATGATAATTTGTGAGTTCTATTCTTCAATGTGGACTCTTCAAGGTCGCTGAAGAACTGCAATTCTATTTTTTGGAAAGGGGGAGGGGTATGGATTAAAATTATATTATATCGTCGGTTTGCTTCCAAAACCTCGTAACTACAGCTGGTTACAAGCTGTAGTTACGAGGTTTTGGAAGCAAACCGACGAAATACCAACCGCTCCCTACACCCCTATGGTCATTTTTTTTTAACTGTAAAATGTCAGAATGTCAGTTTGTAAAAGTTCTATTGTTCAAGTTGGTTCTTCACTTTAACTGAAGAATCTTGTGCGGTGTCCATGGTTATGGCGTAGAGCGTCGACCTCGTAACTATAAGGTCCTGAGTTCGATACCCGGGAGCGGGTGTCAACTTTGGGATTTTTCATTGGCTCCCACGTTTGACACGAGTAGTGGTGTAGTTCCCAGGAAGCAGAATCGAGAGGGATTGGTATGAGTTGTTAGAACTTGTTTCTCAATTGATCTAAAATAAGCATGTTTAAACTTAGAATCATGTTTTTTTTTTTTTTTGGGGGGGGGGGGGGGGGGAAAGGGAACTAGGGGCTAAAATTACAACATCAAGCCCCCTTTTTTTTCTTTCCTTATCACCTCCTCTCCTACTTTTTCCCAACAAAATAAAAAAGTCAGCTGGTTTTCGCACTTTAAGGGTAGAAGGGATCGAAGCACTTAGTCTACAAAACAAACAAAACTTTGAATTTTAGGAGCCATTAAAATAAACATAATCTCAAGGACAAATTATAGTACCGAATTTCAAACTTTCTGTCTAAATACTGATCATAACCCTTTACCAGTGTCAGTTTTCGATTTTCACCCTTGTTATATTAAATCCTTTAACTCTTTACCAAACGACAAAATTTTGGACTGGTCCAAATTGAAAGCATTTGCAGAGGACAATATAAATGTGAATCAAAAATTGAAATTTGATAGGGAAAGGATAGAAAACACTACATGGAAAATGGAGAAAATGCTGGTTACCAGCATTTTCTCCTTTTCCCACAATGTTTTCAAAGGCTTTCTTTCTCAGTTTCGTTAAAAGTCGGGATTGTGTGGTAAAGAGTTAACACGCAATCCCGATTTTAACGATCTTGGGAAATTGGAGTTGTGAGTATGAAGGACGTCACACCAAATTCTGTCAAAAATCAGACAATATGATGACCCTGAAATTATAGAACGCATTTAAATACAACAGCACAATCCAATTCTTTAGATTTTATCGAAAAATCATGTTTAATCTGTTAAATTATAAAATTACTGTTCAATACAGGCCAGTGGGATGGTCGGAAAAAAAAAACAGACATAATATGCCATTTTAGTCTATATTCCAAAATTCACAAAATGCAAACCCAGGAAGCTAGACTGAAAATGCCAAGCTAAATTGAAACTCTAAACAAAACATAATCTGGGGTTTAAGTCCAAAATAGCAGGTTGCCATGCTGTTTTTTTTTTTCAGCCTTTCATGCCCTTATCTTACCCTTATTTTTGTCGCAAAAATCGCTGAGAGCTCCATGAACACTCAGATTGGCATTTTGGGATCAAACCTATAGAACCAAGATGGAAAGATCATCACCTCTTGTTTCATAGACAAACTAAATGCTTCTTTTCCTAAATCTAACATAATTCGTGGATGTATTTACTCTTCTTCTTATCAAAATTGCAGGTCAAAATTAGAAATAATTGAAAAAGGTAGGTTTTCAGTGCATGCACTGAAACCCTACCTTTCTCAATTATTTCTAATTTTGATCTGGCCAATTCGAAACAAACTGTTTTACAGGTGCCTATAGCTGAATGAACCGAACCCGATAGCGTTTTGTTGAATAAACGTTTATTTCATTTTGAAATTCAAAGTAACGGTTGTCGTTTTGAAAAGTAGTCCGGTTCTGTACCCAGAATGCCCAAATTTCAAGAATGCCATCTAGTGGAAGATAATGATTTGGACCGGTCTAAAATATTGTCGTATGGTGAAGAGTTATCTTGGAAGATCTGTTATCACTTGAAGTGTTCGCTGTCAATCGTTTATAATGGATCTCATAACTAGTTATGTAATATTTGGAAAGGCCTTTGCCGTTTAGCCATTCCCTTAGTGGCGATAATATTATTCCGGTTAACTGAAATTACGTTTATTTATCTTCGCCATCAGTTGTACATAGTGACAACCCCATCTGAAGGTCGTTAGTTAGATGACTAGGGTGGGGCCCAGACCCCTACCCCCAAGCGACCCAAGACTTGATTTTTTTTTTTCCTTTATTTGTTCCAATTTATGAAGAGTTATAATACAATAAACATACAATAGAACAATACAATGCAAACAAACAAGAATAATTAAAGAAAAAAAGTAACTAATTGCAAAAATTGGCAGAGTTATCGAAGCTGAGCATGCATGTGTGTTTGATAGAGATCATGCGAGAAATCTCTATTCCCCCCCCCCCTTCCAACCCCACGCGTTATGTTATAATACATGTAGTTTGGAATAATTTTGTCATTATCCCAGGCATAGTCTTGTTAACACTTTCCCAACTGACAAAAGTTTTGAGTCGTCAAAGATTAAAAGCTTTTGCATACGACAATTTATATGTTTCTGGTATTATTTTTCTTCCTTGATGTGTTAGGGTAGAAAGCATTGTGGGAAAAGGAGAAAATATTGATTACCAGCATTTTCTTTACGCACGATATTTTCAAAAAAAACCTTTTTTTCCAGAGACATTGACTCTTTATCAAGCAATTCAGAGTTTTAACAACCCTGAGAAAGAAGCTTTTTGAAAACTTTGTGGGAAAAGGAGAAAATGCTGGAAACCAGCATTTTCTCCTTTTCCCACAATGTTTTCTACGCTGTCAAAGACAAATTGCATCATTCGAGCCACGTTCAAATTGTCGTCTGCAAATATTTTCAATTTGGCTTAGTTTAAGATTGTGTCGTGCGATTAAAAAAAAAATCAAAATCCGGGATTGTGTGGTTAACAGTTTACAATTGTGAACATCTAAACCAAGTGCAGACGACAATAAAGTTCAATGATCACAGATCAAATGGCGGAAATTGTTCGTCTGAAAAGGAATAGAAAACAGTATGGGGAAAGAAGATAATGCTGTTCGACCGCACTTAATTCCTACTCTACAATGTAACCTTAGAGTTGGTTGGTTAACTCATTACCAAACGACAATATTTTAGACTGGTCCAAATTGAAAGCATTTGCAGACGACAAAATAAAAGTGACTGAAAATTTGAAATTTGTTTTGTAAAGGGTAGAAAACATTGTGGTAAGAAGGAGAAAATGCTGGTTACCAGCATTTTCTCCTTTTCCCACAATGTTTTCTAAAGGCTTCTTTCTCAGGGGCGTCAAAAGTAGGGATTGTGTGGTAATGGGTTAATTAAAGGTTAATTACCATTACTCATATCTTTCTTCAAGTACGAGTATTCAATTTCATAATTTTTTTCTTTTAGTTAAGGAAGTGGACCTTTATAACTTCTAGTGCAACATGGCATAAATTTTCTTGACAGTTGATAAATACAGAATTTATACAGATATTTTTATATGTTTACAGTCTATGTCAGACAAGGATTTCGTCTATACAATATTTGGTATCAATCCAAATTTCTATTCTATTATTAAGGGAGTGAGTGAAAGTTTTTATGTCAATGTAGTCATTTACTACATAGTATCTTGAACTCATACAGACAAGCACATCACATTATGTGATGTGCTTAACTCGAGCATAACAATTGTCTTCTTTACTTGGTGCTTAATATTGACTTAATTTTTCGTTTCGGTTAAGTCCTCTATGTCTAGCACTACGTGAAAATTACCATTGCCCCCCCCCCCTTTTTCCACTGCTCTCTCTCCTTCTCTCCTTCTCTCTCTCTCTCTCTCTCTCTCTTTCTCTCTCTCACAGCGTATCATTATATGATTATGCTTTTCGTTTGTTTGTATGCATTTTTTTTTGTAAATCTTCTATATGGAGGAAATAAAGAATATTATTATTAGTACAATAATACTCATTTTTAATCTAAGCAAACTTTTTAGGATAATATTATAGTGGAAATACATGTAGCTGTTTTCTTTAACGGGTCCACTACCTTAAACTATTTACAAAGAGATCACGTGGTCTAACGACCATGATTAGTCATCGATCAAACACTCCCGTATTTTAACGATCTTTTGAAATAAAAAAAAAATTAAAAACATGGTAGGAAAAGGAGAAAATGCTGGTAACCAGCATTTTCTCCTTTTCCTACCATGTTTTCCAGTCTTTCATCGACAAATTCGATCATTAAACCCTTTACCACACAATCTCGAATGTAAACGACCCGTGGAGAGAAGGTCTGAGAAAACACTGCTAAAAAAGTAGACAGCAATCATTCATAAGAGCGTTCTTTGTCATATTCACCAGAATGTTCTGCATTTGTAAGTAACATAACTTCTGATTGGCTAAACCATTCGGTTTAGCCAATCAGAAGTTGTGTTACTTACAAATTTAGACAACCTTGGAGAATAAGACTGAGAATATTCTTAAGAATACGGGCCCAGGGTTGACACTTTTCGCTTTTATGATATTTTCTGTATGAAAAGTGGTCATTCTACCTTGTTTTACAATTATTTTTGAACTATCAACTTAAACTGTCCTTTAGTCATCTTTGGTTTGTTTTCATCTAATTGATGTACGGAATTCCTAGATAGTACCTTTTCGCGTGATGGGTCACATTTCAGTAAACATCAATCAGCCAGTGCAGTTCGCGCAGTCTGACAAGAATTTACTTTTTTTTTTTCGCAGTTCCCAGAAGGTCCCTTTTTGCGTGATGGGTGACAAAAAGCAAAAGGGAAAGAGAAGGGGGTGGGGTATCGAATTCATTTTAGTTATGCAGGAGGATACGGCGGTTCTTAAATGTTTTGGCAATGAAAGCGTCACAGATCTTCTCATACGGATCAGTGTCTCCACATACACGTTGCCATGTTGGGCGATCATTATCTAGCACACAAATAGGTTCAAATAACTGTTCAAAACGGTTCGTCACAATAGTAAGGTCGTTAGTTCAATTAACTTTAACACCCTTAACTTGCCAAATACCCGGTAAGCTACATGCAGATGAAAATTTTCAAGTAAATAGTATATTCTGAAATCTTGTTATTTCGATTGATTGATTGATTGATTGATTGACTGACTGATACTATCGCCGTTTTCAACATTATTTCAGGTATATCGCGGCAGCCAGTGCGTTTATCCATGCATTCCTAGAGTTTTCCATCAATGTTTTCTATCTTGCTCGAAACAAATTTCAATCTTTGAGGTGCGATTATATTGTCATGTTCTTCGAAGATCTGACCTGTCTTATACGAGGGTTGTTCTGGAAGTTCGTAGAATTTTTTTATAGGACAAGTTATAATCGCAGTTTAATAAAATAGAATATACGGGCACAAATTTCAGATTTTATTCTATCCATTCCCTGTGTATTTTTCTAGTATCTTAAATAGCAAAATTTTCCTAACAGAAATAAAACAGCATGTAAGTCATACCCGGATCACGCCGACGTCATAAGTAACGTCAAGCGTCATTTAAGTCCAACGAACGTCGCACTTTCTCCACATAGTCACCCGCAAGATCCACGCATGTATGACGCATCATCCGTTCCCCGATACTTGGGAAAAGTAGGACTTAAACCGAAGCTAAACCCAAGCCTGTAGGGACTGTTTTAATAAGTGGCCGGTGCATAGGTTACCTGCTAGCTGATCATAACTGAATAAATTGCACCAGGTACCGTTTTACTTAGTTAAACGTTTATTCAGTCATTTTGAAATTCAAAGTAACGGTTGTCGTTTTGAAAAATTGGTCCGCTTATGTACCCAGAATGCCCGTATTAGATAGATGTGTATTTGTAGAATGCCATCTAGCGGGAGATAATGTTCGTATGGTAATGAGTTATGGGTCTTCTTTTTTTCTGATCCTATAAGGATAAATGAACCCTTAGGTAGTCAATGAATAAGCAGATCCTATGCCCTGCATGTATAATGGCTTTCACAGTGCTTCAGATAGAGGGACAGATTTTGATTTCAAAATTGAAAATATTAATTATTCTCCTCTAAACCCTATGTTATGGGTACTCATTAGAATCGTCTCATTGAGACGATTCTAATGAGTACCCACAACATAGGGTCGGGAAGATAAGAAATGGATTTACGAGAATGTCATCACTGCCTCTTACCTGGAGCTCTGTTGCAACACGTGAAAATGGGCATTCGGACATTTAGTGAAGCGCCGTCTCGTATAAACCTGCGTTGTCCATCCATCCATCCACCCATCCATCCGTCCATCCATCCGTCCGTCCATCCATCCATCCATCCATCCACTCACCCACCCACCCATCCATCCATCCATCCATCCATCCATCCATCCATCCATCCACTCACCCATCCATCCATCCATCCATCCGTCCGTCCGTCCGTCTATCCGTCCGTCTGCCCACCCAACCAACCAACCAACCGTCCGTCCGTCCCTCTCTCTCTCTCTGTTTCTCTGTCTCTCTCTGTCCTTCTCCCTCTCTGCAAGTTATTAAAATTTCCAAATAGCGAAGAGTGAGGACTATTTATGGTCTCTTTAATCTTGACAAATACACTTCTAGTCATACCAAGGTCCTTTTTTATGGCCTCTCTTTATAAATTTATGTTTTTTATTCATTGACATAACGATCGATGTCAGAGTTTTATGGGGGTTTGGCATCAATCCTTATCCTTGTAAATAACTAAAAATGAAATTTTCATTTCGGTAGTTAAGACCCAGATATTGCCATTTGAAAATTATGATTTAGGGAATAATATCTCCTTACCGGACAGTGTAGATCCAAGATCAGACTGCACGTTCTGTGCAGTCTGATCTTGATCTACAGTGTCCGCAAAAGGTCAGCGAGTCACGCTTAGCAGCCTAAGGGTTAAGTATTCGAATCTATGAATACCGTATCACTTGCCAAAAGTTCCAGGTTGCAAGCGTCATGCAAAATAAAAAAAAAACCTTTTCCTTACGATAGCAGACTTTATAAGTTTTTTTTTCTGAACAGTGTAGATTAAGATCACAGAACGTGCAGTCTGATCTCTGATCTGCACTGTCCACTTCTTTCTTTTCTGGACAATGAACCAGTTATCTTCCTTCTGAACCGTAATTATAGCTACTGAGACTATGGGAGTGCGTAGTTTGACTCCTGGCAAGCATAGACAATATACTATAATTATAGTGTATCGTTGACAGGAGTCAAACCACGAACCCCTATGGCTGAGATAGAATAATTTAAAGAGACGTCACCAGGCTGGCAGGATTTCGAATCATTGGACACTCCAAATCGAGAGTTCTCTTTCGTTCGTTCGTTAGTTCGTTCGTTGGTTCGTTGGTTCGTTCGTTCGGTCGGTCGGTCGGTCGGTCGTTCGTTCGTTCGTTCGGTCGGTCGGTCGGTCAGTCGGTCGGTCGGTCGGTCGGTCGGTCGGTCAGCCGGTCCTCCAGCCAGCCAGCCAGCCAATCAGTCAGTCA
Source organism: Tridacna crocea (assembly GCA_943736015.1). Taxonomy (NCBI): domain Eukaryota; kingdom Metazoa; phylum Mollusca; class Bivalvia; order Cardiida; family Cardiidae; genus Tridacna; species Tridacna crocea. The sequence continues at coordinate 11,933,281 of OX031069.1, read as the reverse complement.
GTCAGTCAGTCAGCCAGTCGGCCAGTCAGTCAGCCAGCCAGCCAGCAAGCCAGCCAGTCAGTCAGTCAGTCAGTCAGTCAGTCAGTCAGTCAGTCAGCCGGCCGGCCGGTCGGTCGGTCGGTCGGCCGGCCAGCCAGTCAGTCAGTCAGTCAGTCAGTCAGTCAGTCAGTCAGTCAGTCAGTCAGTCAGTCAGTCAGCCAGCAAGTCAGTCAGTCAGTCGGCCAGCCAGCCAGTCAGCCAGCCAGTCAGTCAGTCAGTCAGCCAGCCAGCCAGTCAGTCAGTCAGTCAGTAAGTCAGACAGTCAGTCAGTCAGTCAGCCAGCCAGCCAGTCGGTCGGTCGGTCGGTTGGTCGGTTGGTCGGCCAGCCAGTCTGTCAGTCAGTCAGTCAGTCAGCCAGCCAGTCAGTCAGTCAGTCAGTCGGCAAGCCAGTCAGCCAGTCAGTCAGTCAGTCAGTCAGCCAGCCAGCCAGCCAGCCAGCCAGCCAGCCAGCCAGCCAGTCAGTCAGTCAGTCAGTCAGACAGTCAGTCAGTCGGTCGGCCAACCAGCCAGCCGGTCAGTCAGTCAGTGAGCCAGCCAGCCAGCCAGCCAGCCAGCCAGCCAGCCAGTCAGTCAGTCAGTGAGCCAGCCAGCCAGCCAGCCAGCCAACCAGCCAGTCAGTCTCTTGTTTTGCTCGAGTCAGCTTACCGACGTTTTTCCGACTTAAGTTGACATAATTATTTCAAATGTAATACACTTATGTTGACAGACTTTTAAAACATCTTAAATCCTGAGTTGACATAACGCTTCAGACTTAGCTTAGCAAGATAGTGGACTTAAGTCATTTCAGCAGACTGAAGTCCATTATTTTGTTGAATTGAGGTGAAATGTTGTGGCATCTTAGGAAGTGAGAATGTTTTAGGTCTCTCAAACCTTTACCAAATGGCAAAATTTAAGACCGATCCGAATTGAAATCATTTGCAGACGACAATTTCGTGGTGGCTTTAATGATGCAAATTTTCTTGGACAGGGTAGAAAACTTTGTGGGAAAAGGAGAAAATGCTGGTTACCAGCATTTTCTCCTTTTTCCACAATGTTTTCAAACGGTTTCTTCCTGAGGGTCGTTAAAAGGTGTCATTAATTGTGTGGCTAAAGGTTAATATAAGTAAAATAGGTCCCAAGAACAAACTCAGATTTAGTCGGAAACGGGGTTGGTCGGCAAACTTTAGAAATATAAGAGACTTAAGTTTTCTTTTCTAGAAAACAGGCCCAGGACTTCACGGTAGGTATTATCACTGCGACCGCAGCAATATCATGTTTGTTAACGGTAAATGAAAACCAAAACTGAGGGTAAATTTTGCTTAATGCTTTAACAAACAATTGAGTGTTTTTCAACGACCCTTATAGAAGAAAGCTTTCGAAAACATAGTGGGAAAAGGAGAAAATGCTGGTAACCAGAATTTTCTCCTTGCCCCACAATGTTTTCTACTTTTTCAAAGACAAATTCCGCAATTTCAGTCATCGATTAAAAGATTTGAAGTATTCGAGTGCTTTGATTTTGGACGGGTTTAAAAGTATGTTCTCAGGTAGAAGTTTAGCGCATGTCAAAACCAGTCATTTGTAATTGTAAATCTATTTCTATAAAAAGAAAAACATGAAACGAGCCGCATGATTTTTTTCCAGTAACACGAAAGCACGCGGTGATTAACCATTGAGAATTCGATACGTTTTTGCGCATTCGTTCTAGAATATCTAAACTTGTTGAGATGTGTAGATTCGAAACACATTATTTAGCTTGGAAATTCTAAACCACTCTAATGCAAATTAGTTTTCTTTTTTTAGACGATTCTTTTCTATTATGAATTGAATACTTGTAATTGCGTAAATATTTATCAAAGAGACGACGTTGACAATAATAAACAAATATTTATACTATGGCTTAAATATTTGATTTATCTATTAGCCGTTACTGCTCTTTGTCATTGAAAAGCATTTTTTTTTCTTGTAAGAGGGAAAAAATCAGGCCCACTACTTTAAAGGTGGGTAATTAGGTTTTTTCTTGTCACACCAAATTAAGAAAATATATATCACTGAAATTTATATGAAAAAAAAAAACCAATACAAATCATCAATAATTAAGAATCATAATAATACATTTTTTTTTTTTGTGGGGGGGGGGTATTCCCTTAGAAGGTTACGTAGCCCCATTAGCTATTTTTAGATTTCACGCCAAAAATTAAAACAAGCATTGTGGGAATGTTAAGTGACTGGCACGTGACTAATGACGCTTCTAGATTCCATAACGCAACAAGCATGTAATTATTTTCCACAATGACTTCTTCCGGCCCTTTGTTTAAAGCTTTGTCTGTATATTTCCGGTATGTAAATGAGCAAGTTGCTCATGTAAAAAAGACCATGTTTCCTGTCAGCGTCGACCTGGGCTGTAGTAAATATTTAATTTCTCTTGTTGTCGGATGGTTTTCGATTACTAGGGTTCTATGAATGAAAATTATAATGTTTTGGGAGTATAAAGATTATTTTCTTGTATTTTTGTAAAACTTTTGTCCCAAAATCTGAAGGACCACCTTTAAGGTCGTTTTGACCAAAATACACGAGTCTCTCAGAGTATCTAATCGTGTACACACAAAATCAGACTGCACAATGTACGAACTGATCTTGACCTAATCATTTACCACATAGTCCCGATTGTTAACGACTCTCAGATAGAAACTTGTTGAAAACAATGTGGGAAAAGGAGAAAATGCTAGTAACCAGCATTTTCTACTTTTCTCTCAATGTTTGCTAACTTACCAAAGACAAACTCCATATTTTTGTCACATGTAGGCTAAATTGTCTTCTGCAAATGTGTTCCATTTTACAATTCCAGAATTTTGTCGCTTGGCGCAGAGTGAAACGATCCTGAAGAATAACGGTTTGGAAAACATCAAAAGGAAAAAAGCATAATTATTTATTATTATACTGGTGATCGACATTACCTCTTTTTTCAATAATGGTTTCCATAATTTTGAAGACAGAAAAAAAACATCGTTTGAGCGAACGAAAACCATTTACAAGAAAAAAAATCAAAACTTCAGACCTGTCCACATCTAAAAGCATTTCCAGACAACAAAATGAATGTGACTAAAAACAATGAAAACTTCCACGGGAGGTGAAAAGGTTGAAAAAATTCGGGAATGTAGATATTCTGATTACCGAAAAGTCTTTTCTCTCATGCAGAAATACAAAACTATAAAATGTGGACATGTTTATTTGGGTCGTACAAGGCTCCTGCCCATTTTAGGCAAATTTATACCGTCTATATCCTTTAATCCATTACCAAACGACAATATTTTAGGCTTTTCCAAATCGAAAGCATTTGCAGACAACAAAATAAAAGTGACTGAAAATTTGAAATTTGTTTTGTGAAGGGTAGAAAACATTGTGGGAAAAGGAGAAAATGCTGGTTACCAGCATTTTCTCCTTTTCCCACAATGTTTTCTAAAGGCTTCTTTTTCAGGGTCGTCAAAAGTAGGGACTGTGTGGTAGAGGGTTAAGATTCATTTTTTTTTCACTACATCGGCCCTTAGAATAAACATGCCCACATTTATGGCCAATCAAAAAATTCTATTTATACATTTGTTATCAGTATCCAAAAGTACAAAACTACACAAAGGTAGACATGTTTATCTGAAGATTCCCTGTCGTTTTTCAGGTAAATTTACGCCGTCTATCTTTTTTTTTCAAAATACATTTTTTTCTATTGGGGCCTTAGAATAAACATGCATGCATTTTTAACCAATCACAAAATTCTGTTTATTCATTTGTTGTCAGTACCCAAAAGTACAAAACTATACACAAATATAGACATGTTTATTTAAAGGTTCCCTGCCTATTTACCGGTAAATTTACGTATATATCTTTTTTTTAAATACTTTTTTTTCCACAGGGGCCATTAAAATAAAAATGCCTACATTTTTACCAATCGCAAAATTCTTTTCATTCACTTGTTATCAGAATCCAAAAGAACAATACTACAAAACTGTAGACATATTTATTGTAAGAACCATCGTCTATTTACACGCAAATTTTACCCCAACTTTTTTTTTCGTTTTTTTTATTTCATCTCAAGGGGAGGGGCCTTAGAGTAAACATGCTAAACATTTTAACCAATCACAAAGTGCTATCAATTCATTTGTTACCCTTATCCAATAGTACAGAGCTACGTAATGTTCAGTAAACAGATTTATTTTGAGGGCAATTTACGTCGTCTATCTTCTATATGATACAAGTTTTGCCTCATGGTCCCTCAGAATAAACATGCCTACCTTTTTTGACCAATCAAAATGTCTATTTATTCATTTCTTGTCATCCCTAAAAGTAGGTCAAAAGCCAGCACATTTAGCTACGCCGAAAAAAAAACCCGTTTTGTTCTTTTGTCTTTTCTTTCTAACTTTTAACAAACGCTTTAAACTAATGATCTGATCAAGGTTGGATAGTTAGTCAGTCGTGTCAATTTTTGAGAAAAAAAAAAAATGTTTTGAAGTGTTTCTTTGAAAGAATTATATACCGTTAAGTCTGTAATTTGATTCTTCCTTGTCATTAGTTCCACCCTTTACAACGCAACAAAATTTTAGCATATGCAAATGACAAATTCACACTTACCCAATGTGTGGAAGTTGTAGGGTAGAAAACATTGTGGGAAAAGGAGAAATGCTGGTTACCAGCATTTTCTCCCTTTCCCACAATGTTTTAAAAAGTCTTTTGTCTCAGGGTCGTTAAAACTCGGGACTGTGTAGAAAAGGTTTAGCTACTTTTCGCTCGTTTTATTATTTCTTTTTGTTTAGAGGGTCGTTAAACAAAATTCCAATTTACGTTTTCTTTCATGCAGAAAAAGTTAAAGATAATAGATGTATGACCCATGCTCTTTAAAAAGGGGGTTTAGTGACTTCAAAAAGTATTGACCCAGGTCCATCTTGGACGAAATCACTCGCTGTTGTTAAATTTCCTTCATGTCCTAGTACCAGTCTACCTTTTAACTCATTACCAAACGACAAAATTTTAGACTGGTTCAAATTGAGAGCAGACGACAAAATAAATGTGACTGAAAAATTGAAATGTGTTCTGGGAAGGGTAGAAAACACTGTAGGTAAGGGAGAAAATGCTGGTAACCAGCATTTTCTCCTTTTCCTACAGTGTTTTCAAAAGGCTTCTTTCACAGGGGCGTCAAAAGTAGGGATTGTGTGGTAATGGGTTAACTCAATCAAACGAAACTGGCTTTATGTATCCATGGTTATATGATTACCTGCTAAGTACATAGTATCACAAAGACCAAGGGTGACAACCTAAGTCATAGCAGAGGTGTCGGAATAACCGCCATTTTGTGCGCAAAGTGCAGATTAATTACTTTAAAAAGATTATTATACATCTAAAATTTACTTCGAATACCTACTTTATCTGGTGATGGTAAATAAATTTGTTGTATTCGTGTTATCAAAATGCCATGAAACAATGTTGTAGCTCTAAACACTTCAACACAATTATTCATAACGGCATTGTATTGGACATCTATTTTTAAATCGCACTTGTGTCACCGGCTTCCAAAATTGTGCGGAGGGAATTGCAAAATCAACGAAACTAATGAACAAAATATTATTGTATACTAACGAAGAAAGTTGTCAGGTACAATATGCACTGTTTTGTTTGGACAGATCTTCAATAACAATAATGTACAAGCTGAAAAACTTACCTTTTTTAAAACGAAAATGGCGGATTTGAAATGTCTCCGATGACGTATGCTATGACGCAGGTTATTACCCCTAAAAGACGCATTAACCCCGTTTTTGCATTATGTATGTCACGGCGGGGAATCACGTGACACAACAACAACAACAATGACCGTTATTTGAAAAAAATCCCCAACTTCAGGTAAGAAAATCTTCAATAATTCCGTTAATACGTGACCGATTGGAATTTAGTTTGAAGCAGAGAAGGCGGAAGGACTCCAGAGATTTGCTTGATGTGTTAGATTTTTTAAACAACACCTGATAAAAAAGTTATTGACGAGCAAACAAATTATCCAGGGTAAAACATTTGTTTGCTCGTCAATAACTTTTTTATCACGTGTTGTTTAAAAAATCTAACACATCAAGCAAATCCCTAGAGTCCTTCCGCCTTCTCTGCATCAAACCAAATTCCAATCGGTCATGTATTAACGGAATTATTGAATATTTTCTTACCTGAAGTCGGGGATTTTTTTCAAATAACGGTCATTGTTGTTGTTGTTGTGTCACGTGATTCCCCGCCGTGTATGTAATCGCTTGCCTTTCTAGGGTTAAGTGGGTATTGTGTGTCCGAGTTTAATACATGTTACGTCAGTCATCAACATCAGTTTTAAATCTGTCTGTGTGTGTCTGTGTGTCTTCTGTGTATCTCTGTGTCTATATGTGTGTCTGTCTGTCTCCCCTAACCTCCCTCCCTCCCTCTCTCTATCTCTCGGTCTCTGTCTGTCTGTCTCTCTCTCTGTCTGTCTCTCTCTCTGTCTCTCTCTGTCTTCCTCTGTCTTTCTCTCTCTCTCTATTTCTATCTCTCTGTCCCTGTCTAGCTGTCTGTGTCGCTCTCTCTTTCTCTCTTTCTCTCTGTCTGTCTGTCTGTCTGTCTGTCTGTCTGTCTGTCTGTCTGTCTCTCTCTGTCTCTCTCTCTCTCTCTCTCTCTCTCTCTCTCTCTCTCTCCCCTTGCTACACCCCATCTTATATTTTCCCAACTTTGATGTACATGGGGAATGGAATGCAATGATAATAACAGACAGCAAACTATATAATGAGATCAATTAAAAAATCTCAAAAGTCAGTTTATGTAGGCTAAAACTTAGAACACAATGGGACTCTTTGTTAGTAGAAAGAACATCATGTCATTGAATGGTAAAACGCAAGTCGCAACATGCCAAAAGAGGCAGTCGGACATATGCGTAAAGTGTCGTATTGAATTAGCCAGCGCAATAGATTTTGTGCTACACTAGACTTGCACAAAACAGAAAATTACTCAAAAAACGGAAAGTGTCATTTCGGATTGGCCTGCGCGGACTGCGCAGGCTGATCCGAGACGACACTTTACGCAAATGTCCGAATGTCCCCTTTTCGCGTATTGCGCGAAATTTGGCATTCATGCTTATTTCTTTGTTAATCGCCTACTCATTTGGCGCAAAAGTGGTCATTGTATGCTAAAGGATCAAACAATATTTTGAAAAAGTAAAAAGAACTTTAGGAAACATATCTAGGTGCATCGGATGATAGTCGTTGCCACAGGATTCATTCTTCTCTCACTGATAACCATTGATTTGACGATGGTTATGTGGGAAAGCAGCCAGTGGCTTGAAAAGAATATTGTTTGGAGTACTGTTTAATCCTTAATCAAACAATCCCCGTTTTTTTTGTTTTTTTTTTCGACCCAGAGGAAGAAGCCTTTTAAAAACCTTGTGGGGAAAGGAGAAAATGCTGGTTACCAGCATTTTCTCCTTTTCCCACAATGTTTTCTACTTTTCTACAGTCAAGTTTCAATCTTTGAGTCACATTTATTTTGTTGTCTACAAATACTTTTAATTTGGACAAGTCTAAAATTTAGTTGTTTGGTAAAGGGTTAACCCTTTCCCGAATGGCAAATTTTGGATCAGATCAAATTGAAAGCATTTTGCAGATGACATATTAACATTTGCTAAAAAGATGAATTTCCATATGATAGGGTAGAAAACATTGTGGGAAAAGGAGAAAATGCTGGTTACCAGCATTTTCTCCTTTTCCCACAATGTTTTCAAAAGGCTTCTATTCCTGACCAGTAAAAAACAGGGATTGCTTGGTAAAGTGTTAAAGGAAACCCAGTACAGCATGGATAAGCACACTGGTCGCTGCTATATAATTGAAACATGTTTAAAACGGTGTTAAACACCACACAAAATCAATAGCAGCATCGGTCGACACGACATAAATGAAAAACGAGGGGCTATCAAAAAGTTCTGAAACAAATACAATTGCTTTTTTATCATTTGCCCGATTGAAATGAAACTTTCTGCGAACAACCAGGTGACTATACGCACTTATCTGACAAACGTACGAGCCAATACATCCATACCTCGGTTTCATAAGCGTCGCTATGGAAACTGACCACTGCAATTTCGGGGCATCGGAGACAAGTGCGCGCTGATGTTCACGGCATCGATAATTTTGCCCCGAGACTCTGCACTTGTTCTTATATAATTCAATTTCAAATCGTGAATATTCATAAGATTTTGATAAAATACGGCATACGAGCCACATAATCAAAGCGTTGAGAACGCTGAAGTAATATTTGTCAAGGAAACCCATTGTGTGGAATTAATAGTTTGAAAGAAAGAGAGACATGTTGTTCAAATATTGGCTTAAAAGTCAACCCACTAAGCAAATGAATATCTTTTCGGTTGAAGGGAGAGTTCTCATGACAAATTTTGGTTTATTTTTGTATAAATGGTCTCCCTTTGATCATCAGGAGGAAGCAGGAGTAACGCCCCTTGACAGTAGGATGCATGACGAATAGAGAGAAAAGTCCTGTTGATATATCGAACAAAATTAAGTTTGTTCCTGAAAACTATAATTTTAAAATATCTGTAGCCTTTTACATTTATTTTCCAACATTACAATCAATTACCTCGATCTATAAATATAATATGAGCAATCAAATGGAATAGCGCACAATCATAGGACGAACAAGCCATGGAACGAATTGATTTTGGAACGAAAAGCCCATGGTCAGTTGGCAAATTTGTATCATTGTGCCAATAAAAGGCTATGAGCGAGAGAAGCAATTTTCAATCAAAAATGAATATCTCAACGATCGATGGCCTCGCTCAATGTATTTTAATATGGCATTTCAAATCACATATCTGATTGCCACCGTAAAACTCATTTGCCTGAGAAAAAATGAGTTAAACTGGGTTTATTTCCTTCGGCTTTGCACAAAATAAGATACATGGTTATCAAAATTCAATCTTGAACTCATAGTGGTATTGTCTTCGACAAATACCACAAAAACGGAAGAAACTAGGAATGTAGTTTTTATTTTAATTGTTCCTTTACGAAAGAATATAAATATATAAAGTGGTGTCCGTGGTTGTGAGGCAGAGCGCCGGCCTCGTAATCAAATGGTCCTGAGTTCGAGACCTGGGAGCGGGTGTCAACTTTGGGATTTTTCATTGGCCCACACATTCGGCGCGAGTACTGGTGTAGTTCCCAGGAAGCAGAACCGAGAGAGATTAGTATAAGTTGTAAGAACTTGTTTCTCAATCGATGTAAAATCAATATGTTTAAACTACATGTATATAAATAATATATATAAATAATGCAAGTCTCAAAACTTTTTGATAGCCCCTCGTACTGTTGAAACTGCGCCAAACACCATTACTTCTGTTTATCCAAGCTTGAAATTGCAGGATATTCAATTTAGAACAAAGTTGTGCTTCAAGATCACGTATTTGGGCAGTTTGATATTCATCTATGTATTGATTTTCTGACATTTGGCCTATTGTTCTGGAGACACAAAACCGTAATTGTTTAGTTCAAAGTTGATTTTTTTGTAATTAGATGACTGTGTTCTCATACCATTCTTAAAGATACAGTATAACCTTACAGCTAGAGGTCATTCGGCATAACTTGGGTGATGGGAGCCATCATATCCGTCGGCTGTAACTGGTGGATTGATATATAGCATATCGGTACATTCATCGCCCGGAAATACGCCGGTTTACCGTTCTGAAAATTGTAAAGTTCCTCTAACAAAAGAAAACTTGAGTTTCGATTTTCTATCAAAATCTTTCTTACTATCTTTCAGTTGACAAACAGTTCGCACATTCATTTTTAGCGTGGTCTATCATATTTCGATTGAAGTTTTCACCGAGAAATAGGCAGATGTGAATATCGAGGTTGTTTGTGTCGTTGCTAAACGAATGTCAGTGGCGCACTATATATAGAATCACGTGATTCTCTGTTAAAAAGGAAACGACTGTAATACGAACGAGTTTAGATGTAGGTACGAAATCGGCCGAGTTGTGACGAGTGAGCTAGACAGATGACACATGCTGCTAAAACTTGAAAGTGTGTAAAATGACTCGGCTGTGTAAACATAGATCCATCATGAATATATGAACCATGCTCTGACAAAAAAGGGGCTTGCTCGATGAATCTCCTTGATGCAAAATACCATGCAAATCGCAGCATAACCGTGGATTCATCATATTCATTTCCTCTGAAAGTCACTAAATTACGAGGTTGAATGGTTTATAAATGTGCAAGAAATTATTAACCATAAGCAAACAGTTTTGGCCCAGGTCAGCCTGCGCGGACTGCGCAGGCTGACCTGAGTCAATACTTTTTGCAGATATATTTAGTCTCCATTTCACAGAGCATGGTTCATATTTGTTGCCCGATATAGAAAACTTCAATGGATTGGTCCTCGTTTACAACCGGAAACGACAACCGTTTGCTTTGAAGACCCCCACAACATGAAAATTTGTGCATTTTGTATCCGTCGTAATTTTTGAAACCTTGCAGCCATCAGGGGCAATATTTGGCATGAAGATACGAGAATGATTATAGTTTCATAAAATTAAGATGAAACGGGTAAAAAACTGGCTGAAAACTGACTGAAAACGTAAACGTGTAGATGTATCTTTAAGAACAATACTAGTCTGATTCTAAATTTTGAAAGTAACACAACTTCTGATAGGCTGAACCAAATGGTTTAGCCTATCAGAACATGTGTCTTTTTCAAATGCATAAAATTCTTGAGAATAAAACAGCGATTTTTTCATTAATTGTCGGTGAATATGTGCTATATGAGGTTTTTTTTTTGTGTGTGTGTGTGGGGGGGGGGGGGGGGTTTGAGGGGGACTGGAATCATTCTTAAAAGACCAGAAGCTCAAACCCAGCAGAAAGTTTGAGTCCCGATTCCTACCAGTCATCAACATTCTCTCGTAGGTATTTTAGGTCACTTGAGAGAAAGAAAAGGAAGTCCTTTTTCACCTCTTAGCAGTATGATTTGATTGATTAATTGATCGATTGATTGATTGATGGGTCGGTTGCTTGGTTAGCTGGATGATTGATTTATTCATTGATTAATTGCTTGATTGATCAATCGGTCGGTCGGTTTAACCCTTTACCCCATAAGCCATTTTTATGGCACATGTATCTCTAATTGATCCCTAAATAACAACAAGATTGAAGCCGTTTCTTATGTGTATATGACACCTTTTGATCGTGTAGAAAACATTGTGGCAAAAGGTGAAATTGCTCGTGAAGAGCAATTTCATCATTTGCCACTATGTTTTCCAAAAGCTCCTACAAGCAATGCAAAGAAATGAATATCTATGGAGTAAAGGGTTAAGGTCATTTCAACATTGTTTTAGGTTTATCGCTGAGGCCATTGCATCTGTCCATGCTTTTCTGGAACTTTTTTTTTTGTAACAGGATTTTGCACACTAATCTTTCCAAGCCACTGGCTGCTTTCCTACTGAACAAACGTCGAGACAATGATCAGCTGTGAGAGAGGAATATATCATGTTGAAACGATCATCACAAGTCCAAGGAAAGAGAAATAGGCCAAACTCGTAATTCGAACCAGCGACCCTTGTTCGTAAGTCCTGTACGCCATTGACTGCGTTACCAGGGTTCGGCTGAAAGTAGCGTAAACAACAACAACATATCTTTAATTCTTTACCTCGTTACAAAATTTTAGACTGGTTCAAATTGAAAGCATTTGCAGACGACAAAAAAAAAGGTGACTGAAAAATTGAAATTTGTTCTTGGAAGGGTACAAAACACTGTAGGAAAAGGAGAAAATGCTGGTTACCAGCATTTTCTCCTTTTCCTACAGTGTTTTCAAAAGGCTTTTTCTCAGGGGCGTCAAAAGTAGGGATTGTGTGGTAATGGGTTAAGAGGATAGACCCCCGTAAATTTGCCCGCAACTAGCCAAGGACCCTTAAAATAAACACGTCTACATTTTTGACCAATCACAAATAATTATTCATTCATTCGTTATTAATACCAAAAAGTACATGTACATGGAGGTCAAAAACTAGTACATTCAGCTATGCAGTAAAAAGGAAACACCACCTGCCATTCAATCAATCAATCTACAATCTCATAGAAACATGAAACTGTTTGTTAAGGTACAATGTCAAAAGTTAGAACGGCACATAAAAAAAAAACCTAGATTTATCACAAAAGGTCACGTTCATAGATTTATGCCAAACAATACAAAAATTGTTTTCAATAGTCGCTAGTGCGCCTATAGATACGGTTGGTTACCTCTTTACCAGAACGACAAATATTCATACCAGTCCTATTTGAAAGCATTTGAAGACGAAAAATTCTAAATTGACTTGAATAACGAATTAGTCTCTGGCAGGGTAGAAAACATTGTGGAAAAAGGAGAAAATGCTGGTTACCAGCATTTTCTCCTTTTTCCACAATGTTTTCAAAAACCTTTTTCCCTATCGGAATTGTTAGGTGAAGGATTGAATTGATGAGAATCATCGACCCGTTTGCGGGGTGTCTTTTATATACCTTTATCCCATAATCCCACGTTTTTACGCTCCATAATTTGGGAGGCTTTTGGAAATATTGTGGTAAAAGGATGGTTGACTTATGGTATTTAACACTGTTTTCAACATTACTTCAGTTAAATCACGGTGGCCAACTAATAGTCTTTCGGATGAGAGATTAACCCTTTACCCGATGAGGCATTTCTATGGTATCTCTAATTGACCCTATATAACAGCAAGGATGAAGCCGTTTCTTATGTGTATATGACACCTTTTGATAGTGTAGAAAACATTGTGGCAAAAGGCTTCTACAAGCAATGCGTAGAAATGAGTTTCTATGGAGTAAAGGGTTAAATATAGCTCCCATGCGACGGTGCTAGAATTATACCGCGAACGTGAAGGAACCAGGACACACACACACACACACACACACACCCACACCCACACACCCCTCCCACACACACACACACACAACAACTTGAAGGAACCAGGACCAGCCAAAAAACGTGAGTCTCTTCTTTTACTCAAACCTGAAAAAAGACTTACATGTATTTTCCGACTGGAGTTTGTTACTTCAGACTAATCAATGGTAGCGGACTTGTGGAACATTTACAAATCCAAAGATAACAGAACGTCTCATCAGGGATCGTATACATGTATATATACACGATCCCTGGTCTCACACTCAACTCAGGGAAATAATGGACTTAACCCATTATCACACAATCCCTACTTTTGACGCCCCTGAGAAAGAAGCCTTTTGAAAACACTGTAGGAAAAGGAGAAAATCCTGGTAACCAGCATTTTCTCCTTTTCCCACAATGTTTTCTACCCTTCACAAAACAAATTTCAAATTTTCAGTCACTTTTATTTTGTCGTCTGCAAATGCTTTCAATTTGGACCAGTTTGAAATATTGTCGTTGGTAATGAGTTAAGCATTTTCCACACAATGACAATTTTTAACACCCCTGAAACAGAAAGCTTTGGAAAATATAGTGGGAAAAGGAGAAAATGCTGGTAACCTGCATTTTCTCCGTTTTCCAGCAATGATTTCTACACTGCTGGAGACAAATTTCAAATTTTTTAGTTAGGTTTATTTTGTAGTCTGCAAGTGTTTTCAATTTGGACCAATTTAAAATTTTGTCGTTTGGTAAAGAGTTAAGTCTTTTTAGAACTGTCTGAATTGGAAGGATTTGCAGAGGACAGTTTAAATGCTAAAATGTGGAATTTATCTCTGATGGGGTTTTTAAATAGATTGTGGAAAAAAGAAGAAAATGCTGGTCACTGGGATTTTCTCCTTTTCCCACAATGTTTTTAAAAGATTCCTTACTCAGGGTGGTTAAAACTCGGAATTGTGTGGCAAAGGTTAAGAAAAAGATAATCAATGCTTTGTTTACGGTTGATCAATCAATTTTAAGACATCTCTTTGATTTTATACATTATTTCACTCATTACCAAACGTCAAAATTTTAGGTTTGTCCAAATCGAAAGCACTTGCAGACGACAAAATAAAAGTGACTGAAAATTTGAAATTTGTTTTGTGAAGGGTAGAAAACATTGTGGGAAAAGGAGAAAATGCTGTTACCAGCATTTTCTCCTTTTCCCACAATTTTTTCTAAAGGCTTCTTTCTCAGGGGCGTCAAAAGAAGGGATAGTGTCGTAATGGGTTAACCGACAAAGAAAATCAAATTAACTTAATAGCCAATAATAAAAACACAATTTTTGCTATTTCAAAGGGCATTTTGGGATTGAAAGATACCTCCTTAACGGACAGTGTAGATTCAAGATCAGACTGCACGTTCTGTGCAGTCTGATCTTGATTCTACACTGTCCGCAAAAGGTCAGTGGGTCGCGTTTCATATAGCATAAGGGTCATGACAAAATATTGATATTAGGTCGTTTACTGCGATTATGTTTGCTTATAGGTTTTCTTACGCCTCGTGGTTCCCGATACCTTGGTAACGCTGTTGTTTGCACAACAAACGTAGGTTTTTAAATAAAATGTCCAAGGCCTTTATTTAGTTTTTTTTTTTCATTTTGAGCCTTTGTCCGGAGAAGAAAAAAACTGAAAACTCTCAGGAAACGAAAAATAAAATGCGATTTTATAATTCCATTCATTCATTCATTCATTCATTCATTCATTCATTTTTCAGATTGAAAATCGCACCATATTTGAACAATGTAAGACTTAGATCAGACTGCAGGCCTTCTGCAGTCTGATCTCGGTCTAAATTTTTTGCAAAAAGGGCATTCGGTTTTATCAGCTTATGGTTTTTAGGTCCCGATAGAGCAATCAATTTAGATACAAAAGGTTGAAACGATATTATATGAATATAGGCGTCGTGCTCTGTGAAAACGAAACTTAATCATTCGTCACAACTCGGCCGATTCCGTACCTACATCTAAACATCTAACCTTGTCGTATCAAGGAAATTTCCATTTTGAAATGAGAATCACGTGATTCTTTATTTAGCGCGACACTGACCGTTCTTTCGCAACGATAAAAAAAACCTCGATGATGTTATTCGGGTCTGTCTATTTTTCGACGAAAACTTCAATCGGAATTGATAAACCACGTTCAAAAATGAATGGACGAACTGTTTGTCAACTGAAATATAGTTAGAAAGAGTTCGATAGATAACTGAAACTCAATTTTTTTTTTTTAAGAGGAGCCTTACAATTTTCAGAACGGTAAACCGGTGTACTTCCGGGAACTGTGCCTTGTCTGCGCATGTCATATTCTTCGAAGATTCGACTGTCTTATTAGACTGGTTACCGCCCCTGATAAACTACGTGTATGAACTGGCCACCGTTGTATACCGTGTATTACCTATACACGTAGTGTATCAGGGGAGGTAACCAGTCTACTACGTGTATAGGGACCGGTACAGGCTAATCGAAACGGGGCGAATTCTGCCCGTATTATGCGAGGTAACTGTGCATGTAGTAACTTAGAGTAGCGTCTCTTGATTTTTGTGTGTATGTTTTTGGTGGGTGTAAAAAGCAATAGCTATGAAAATAATTTTCGATATTACTGTCTTTTAAAGTGATTGTTTTGTGATCATAATATAATTACTTATGCATGGTATCATTTCAACAAACGATAGGTGAATGTCTAAAATTTGATAGAAAAAAAATGTTAATGATTATAAGAGTATTATTTGATTATTATGTTTATAATAAAAGCTAAATTAATGAATACATGAAAAAATTTCAAGTGCTGACGTTGAACTTTTACTAAAAAAATTAACATCAAAATAACAAATATAATGCACAAGTTTGTACTTGATAAAGCAGAAAGGGTAATAAGATAATCAATTATCTTATAAAATGAATTGTAGGTTGCAATTCTCAAAGATTAAAGTCTGTTGTCCCTGCAGAGATAAGCCTAGGGGCAATAAAACACATGTGGTGTCTAATCATCATTTAATTCTCCCTTAACATTTAATTTCTTTTTTTTTTTGTAAGGAATAAAGAAGCATGTTTCAACATTTACTAACAAGTGTTTGGGGGAAAAAAATTAAAAGGGGGGAAAATTGCTTGCCGAATATTTATGTATTACTCAGTTGTTCAGATGTCTAATAGTCAAAAAATTAAATAAATAAAGAATTTAGAGAGGATTTGAAATAAAAGTATCTAATTCACCCATTACCAGACGACCAAATTTTAGACTAGTCCAAATTGAAACAAATTGCAGACGACATTTTAAAGAGCATTTAAATTGAAAATAAGTACTATATAGGGTAGAAAAAATTGTGAGAAAAGGAGAAATTGCTTGTTACAAGTAGTTTCTCCTTTTCTCACAATGGAATGTTCAGATTTCCCTCTCCTTTTTATCTAAAAAACATGATCATTCTAGATGGAAAAGGTCCTTTTATCTGAAAGTTATAAATTATGCTCTATGAATACCTGTATTCTATTATTTATTAATAACATAATAATCAAAATAAGAATGAAATAAAGTCAACTGAGCACATTGTCAGGTTACTCGATATATGTTTCGAGCCGTTTCATTGGCCGTATCAATTATCCAATCACAGGGCACGGTGCGATTAGCTTGTGCCTGTTGTAATACACGGTATACAACGGTGGCCAGTTCACTGTCTTATATGACGCATCATTAGCTCCGAAAGCGGGCTGACTGTAATATTACGCTCTATAAAGTAGCAATGTAGAAAATAGCTTTTATCAATACGTTTGAGGAGAAATGAGACCTGCTTTAGCTTCAGATTTCTCTAAACTGCTGATCATAGCTGAGTGAATTGCATGAGGTAGCGTTTTATTGAGTAAACGTTTATTTTAGTTTGAAATTCAAAGTAACGGTTGTCGCGTAGGAAAGTGGTTCGGCTCAGTACCCAGGATGCCCAAATTAGATAGGTAAGTATTTATAGAATGCCATCTAGCGGGAGATAATGGGAACTGTTTTTTAGAGAGTTTATCTGTCAAATGAAAGAAAGTGCGGGGTCCTTTTTTATTTTAAACTCTTTACATATGATGGGTAACACAAGAATCTTTTGTGGACAGTGCAGATCTAAATCAGACTGCACAGAACGTGCAGTCTGATCTATGATCTACACTGTCCACTGTTATATTCAGTAGGGAAACAGTATCTCCTTACCAGACGACAAAATTTTGGACTAGTCCAAATTGAAGGCATTTGCAGACGACAAAATAAATGTGAATGAAAAATTGAATTTTGAATAGGAAAGGGTAGAAATCATTGTGGGAGAAAAGGAGAAAATGCTGGTTACCATAATGATAATGTTTTCCAAAGCTTTCTTTCTCAGGGTCGTCAAAAGTCGGGATTGTGTGAAACAGAGTTAAGAATATCAAATGAATATTTTATCAGTCAGAAAAGATAGAAAGAAAAACCGCAATTGTATTGATCCGTGACTGTTCTATTCTAAATCCACAGCCTAAGAAAATATCGGTCAGAGAAGATCAAAGGGCATCCTGCACTTTCTGTGCTGCCTGATCTTGATCTATACTGTCCACAAAACCAAACAATCCTGATTCCTGGCATCTAAATTTATAAGAGCCGAGCTCGGGCAGCACAGTCGGAAGCGCACGCGCAGGACTTGAAAACATAAGGTTACTGGTTCGAATACTAATTAAGCTTGGCTTATTTCTTACCAAGGATTAATAATAATCATTGCGACAAGATTTATTCCTCTCTCGTTGATGCAACGAAGGTTATGGGGGAAAGAAGCAAATCATGTCTTTGGGGAAAAGGGCACTGGTTAGAGACGCACTGGGAAAGCGTAGATACACCCAGGTACATGTACATTGACCGTCCAGACATAACTGATATAATGTTTAAAGTGGCGTTAACAACCTTGCAAGTAATCAATCAATCAATCAGCCCATCGATCGATCCACCCGTCTAACCATCAATCAAAATGCGTAAAAATTATTGTTTACAAAATACATAGGCTAGATCTAAATACTAGTTCAAAATGCAACTTTACAAGTTCAGCAGTTCTTAGGTTTCGAAAACAAAGAGGGGTGCCCCATTGGGTTTAATTGCTTGTGACTGGTGAATAAAATTCAAGAACGGATAGCTTTGTGCTTTGGAAAACGATACATTACTGAACACCGTTAGGTACGGCAACAACAACAACAACAACAACAATATGGCAACTGTCAGGGGAGATAATAAGGATAATGTCATTTAGAGAAGGACGAATTGCTGACCCTCTTTTATATTTCGGCATTTCGGGAGGGGGGGTTGGGGGTCTTTATTGGGCGTTTCACGCGGATTTTAAGGTAGTTTCTGTTATATTTCGGCAGCCAGTCCACCTATCCATTTCGTCCGCCAGTTTACCTATCCAGTTTGTCCTGGCGTTTCATTTTACCGCTACTAAGCACAAGATGCTTTTCAAAGTCACTGACAGCTTTCCCAAATGAAGATCGTCAGGAAAATGCTAACTGGATAGAGAGGAATGGATTCTGTTGCAACGACTATATCATCAATCCTCGGAAAGAAACTGGCCAATTTACGAATTTGAACAACCGACCCATTCTTTTAATCCATTACCACACAATCCCTACTTTTGATGCCCCCGAAAAAGAAGCCTTTAGAAAACATTGTGGAAAAAGGAGAAAATGCTGGTAACCAGCATTTTCTCCTTTTTCCACAATGTTTTCTACCCTTTCCAAATCAAATTTCGATTCTTCAGTCACATTTATTTTGTCATCTGCAAATGCTTTCAATTTGAACCAGTCTAAAATTTTGTTGTAAAGAGTTAAAGTCCTGTGCCCTACTGACTGCTCTCTGTGAAAAGAGGGTTCAACTCTTTACCACACAATCCCGACATTTTGTTGCCTGTTAACCCATTACCACACAATCCCGACTTTTAACGACCCTGAGAAAGAAGCCTGTAGAAAATATTGTAGGAAAGGAGAAAATGCTGGTGACCAGCATTTTCTCCTTTTCCTACAATATTTTCTACTCCAATAAGGACAAATTATGCCATTTGAGCCATCTTTAATATGTTGTCTGCGAATGCTTTCAATTTGGACCAGTCTAAAATTTTGTCGTTTGGTAAAGAGTTTATGCATATGCAGAAGACATCAACCCAGGCCAGCTTGCACTTTTCGCCCACGCCTTCTTGGATCATTGATTGTATGGTATTTAACGCCATTTCAACATTATTTCAGTTATACTCCGTCAGCCAGTGCACCTTTCCTTGCTTTACTGGAGTCTCTGTTACCAGTACTCCTCACAATATTCTTTCCAAGGTACTGGCTGCTTTCCCACATAACCATCGTCGAAACAATGATCAGCAGTGATAGAGGAATTAATCCTGTTGCAATGAAAGAAATCCTCGGAAAGAAATTGGCCGAGACGGGGATCTAACTCACAACCTACCTGTTCTCAAGTCCTGTACACTACCTACTGAGATACCAGAGCTCGGCTGCCTTGGATCAAAATGTCTTGCTAGTGGTATAATTTTCTGTGTGTCAGATAACAAGTGATAATTATTTCACAGCCGCCACTTGACACTTTACCAAACAACAAAATTTAAAACAATTGGGTGCGCTTGAAAAAATAATAATGTACTTTGCTAGGGATTGTCCTCTGTACAGGTATTTAAAACTACAAAACAACAAAATTTTAAAAATTGTCCAAATTTAAAACATCTTAAAAATTTGACTCAAAAAAACCTGATACCTCTTTTTGGGAAGGTAGCACACATTGTGGGCAAAAGAGAAAACGCCGATTACTACCATTTTCTCCTTTTCCCACAATATTTTCTGAAACCTTCTAACTCAAGGACATCAAAACTGGGGATTTTTTGGAGGGTTTAAGAAACCTCTAATGCATAAAGAAAGTAGATAAGGTAACAGCAAAGTAGATGAGTTAGCATCACATTATTGGTATTTTATTATAGCACTCTGAGATGTGACAGATATAAGCCAATGTTCATACAAAACTTCAACAGTCCACCACAACTGGTCCTGAATTAGATCTTGTTGAATGCAGCAATGTCCATGCTTTGTACCTGCAAGTAAAAATTAACAATTTACTGCACAATGACAATTTCAAATGACCCTGAGGAACATGCCTTTTGAAAACACTGAGGAAAATGGAAAAAAATGATGGTTACTCCTTTCTCTACAAAGTTTTCTATCCTATCAAAGAAAATTGTGTCATTTAAGCCACAATTAAAATGTTGTTGGCAAATTGAAATTGAAAGCATTTGCAGACGACAGAATAAGTGACTGAAAATTTGAAATTCTTTTTGTAAATGGTAGAAAACATTGAGGGAAAAAGAGAAAATGCTGGTTACCAGCATTTTCTCCTTTTCCCACAATGTTTTCTAAAGGCTTCTTTTTCAGGGGCATCAAAGTAGGGATTGTGTGGTAATGGGTTAATTTGGATAGGTCTAACATTTTGCTGTGTGGTAAAAAGTTAAAACTAACCCTTTTATTTAGTAATTCCCTTATGACAAAATTTTGGACAAAGCCAAATTCAAAGCAAGTGCAAACAACAATTTAAGATTTCAGTCTTTAATAATGCAGGAAACATTGTGCAAAAAGGAGAGGATGCTAGTAACCAGTATTTTTTCCTTTTTTCTAAAGTGTTTTAACTTTAGAAGCCTTGTTTTTCAGGGCTGTTCAAACTGGGAATTGCATGGTAAGGCACTGATTGCCAAATTATTTGTATGGATCTTTTAAATCCCAATTTAAAATTCACAAAAAATCACAATTGCATTGCACATATTTTCATATGAAGTCTTACTCAATATTCAATATCTAGACCAAAGGCCTTTTTCATGGATCAGTCCACCATAGCAGTTTTTTTTTTATAAACTGAAAACAAATTGCAATGGTGAACTGTTGAAATGTAGTAGCAGAGAAAGTTTAGAGTTTTTTTTCTTGAAAAAGGCCTCTGGCCCAAATATTGAATAAGAGTTAAGACAAAAATATGGATTTAAACTAATCCCTGTGGAATTACAATGAATATTTTGAAAAACAAATGCTTGTCTCGAATGTTTCAGAGAGTAGCCCAAAGAGTAGTTCAAAGATTGGTTTACTAATTTTGTGCTGTCTGGTCTTAATCTACAGCATACATAAAAGCAATGTAAGTTTGCTCAAAGGTCTAAGTGTTAAAATTTCCTGACTGTAACAATAGTACTTAATAATATGTGGAGTATTTACCACAAACAGAATGAAAGTATCGGCAAGTAAGAAGCAAAAAGAGGCAAAAGGCAAATAAGAGCTAGACAGAAAGAAAAAGAGTTGAATGAAAAATTGTATGGAGTTTAAAGCCCTTTTCATAACCTTTTACCACACAATCCTGACTTTTAACAAGCCCGAGATAGAAGCCTTTTGAAAACAATGTGGGAAAAGGAGTAAATGCTGGTAACCAGCATTTTCTCCTTTTCCCACAATGCTTTCTACCCTTCCCAAACCAAATTTCAATATTTCAGTGATAATTATTTTGTTGTCTGCAAATGCTTTCAATTTGGACTAGACCATAATTTAGTCCTTTGATAACATCCTGTCACAATGACTATCATCAATTGTCAGAAAGAAATTGGGAGAAAGAGAGAGACAGACAGAAAGAAAATTAATTAAAACAGTGCTGAGTTTCTGAAAAAAGACAAAAGAAAGACCCAAAGCGCCTGAAATATTATGCAACTTACGTAGTCTTCAAAGCCGGTGATTTTCTCTTCCAGATCGTCTGTGCTAACTTTATCATCTTCAATAACAGCATTAATCTGCAGCTTTTTGATGCCATATCCCACTGGCAATAATTTTGCTGCAAAAAAAAGCGAGATGTCCATTACACCCTGAATCCCTCTACTTCCCAGCATCAGCTATTCTTCAGAACATTATTGGTTTTATTTTCTAGAACGTTCTGAATTTGAAAGTAACATATCCTCTGATTGGCCAGTATATTTTAGTTCTTTACCACACAATCCCGGGTTTTAATGCCCCTGAGGAAGGAGACCTTTGAAAACATTGTGGAAAAAGGAGAAAATGCTGGTAACCAGCATTTTCTCCTTTTTCCACAATGTCTTCTACTCTTCTAAAGTCAAGTTTCGGTACTCGAGTCATGTTTATTTTGTCTTATGCAAATGCTATCAATTTTGAGAGATTTAAAATTTTGTTGTTTGGTAAAGAGCTAACGTGTCATCCTCTTGTGCAAGATGGTATTTTTTAACCCATTACCACACAATCCCTACTTTTGACGCCCCTGAGAAATAAGCCTTTTGAAAACACTGTGGGAAAAGGAGAAAATGCTGGTAACCAGCATTTTCTCCTTTTCCCACAGTGTTTTCTACCCTTCCCAGAACAAATTTCAATTTTCCGTCACCTTTATTTTGTCGTCTGCAAATGCTTTCAATTTGGACCAGTCTAAAATTTTCTCGTGTGGTAAAGACTTAAATACCAACCTATCTGATTTGGACAATCTGGGTGGAGAAACAAACTACTTTTCAAATGGCAACTGTTCCTTCAAATTTCAAAATAAAATAAGCATTTACTCAATAGAACATTTACCTTTTACAATTAATCTAGGCAACGTTTGCTAGCAAATAACCTAGGCACCAGTCATTTGTAAGTACAGCCCCTAAAAACTTGAGAAAAAGCCCCGGTTTAAGTCCAGCATGTTGGAGACGATATTTAAATTGTCAAGGTCTGTTGCACAAATCCTGGTTTTCCCCACGTCTTTATCTAGAAACTGTGTGCAAAGATTTGCAATACACAATGGTGTTTTTTAAAAATAATTTTTCCCATGTAAAATAATCGTATTTCAAGGAAATTTCGCTATAAATACCGGTAGGCTTGATTTTTCCACACACATTTTCTGCTTGCTACTTTTTTTGTGGCAGAGTTTCTTGTTTTCACATGGTGTCTTAACTCTTTATTGCATAAATCCCAACTTTTAACGACCCTGAGAAAGCAAGCTTTTGAAAACATGTGGGAAAAGGAGAAACCAGCATTTTCTCCTTTTCCCACAATGTTTTCTACCTTTTCCACATGGAATTTCAACTTTTTTGATTCACATTTATGTTGTCATCTGCAAATGCTTTCAATTCGGACCTGTCGATAATTTTGTTGCTTGGTAAAGAGTTAATATTCATCCCGTACAAGATAGTAATGTATCATGGCAGACAGGTCTAATCCTTGCAGAATATGACATGTGCAGACAACACTATTTATGTATGAAACAAGCAAGACGCCCAAGTCTATAAAGATTTTGAAGCATTGTGAAGCTAGACAGAGGTCTGTGTAATGTCAGGGGTGTGGAATTCCTATGCCCGACTTGCCCGACTCTGGACTTTTTGCCTGCGGACAAGTGAATTTTTCCAGAGCACTTGTCCACGGGCAAGTGAATTTTTGAGCCAAATCAGATAAGGAAATGTCATATTTACATCAATGACGATCCTCAAACACTATTTATCTATTTTTTCCAAGTTTTGCATAACCTCTGTTGAAACAAACACCTTTAAGGTACAAACTAAATATATTGACCACCTTGTGAGGCCTCTTGCTACAAGCAGTTGCTGTGGGGGGGAAAGGACAAGTAAACTGTAAATGCGTACAAGAAGGAAATTCAGTCCAACTTGTCCGTGGGCAAGTGGGAAAATTCCAAAATTGCACACCCCTGAATGTCAAAACAGAGATACCATGGCTCGAAAGTGGTAAATAAAATATGCATCTAACCTTGTCCCCAAACGAGACCGTCCATCTCAATGGTACGCACGGCCTTCTCTAATTCCTTCATGTCTGTCTCATCGTCCCAAGGTTTTACGTCAATTAGTAAACTAGACTTGGCAATGACAGCTGGTTCTGACGAAAAAAAAAGAGCATTATCAATTGCACTTTGCCAAACAATCCCTGTTTTGATGTCCCACAGGCTTTTGAAAACATCGTGGGAAATGGACAAAATGTTGGAGACTATGGTTAATATTCACCAGCTATTCTTCAGAACATTATTGGTTTTATTTTCTAGAATGTTCTGAATTTGAAAGTAACACATCCTCTGATTGGCTGACCCATTTGAAAATAAGACAACTTTTGACTGGCTTAACCATTTGGTTTAGCCAATAAAATGTTGTTTTATTTTCAAAATCAAAAATTGCATAAGGAGTGTTATTAAGAATGGTTCCTAAATACAGACCCAGCATTTCCTCTTTTTCCCCGTCAGTTTTAAGCATTGCTTTAAGCTTTCTTATGTCATAGATTTAGATCTCTACTAATTTGGCTCAACTCTTTACCACATGGTTTATTCATGGACTTGTCCAAAATTAAAGCAGACAACAAAATAAGATGTGGTTGGAATCATGGAAATTGTTATTTATTCGGTAGAAAACATTGTTGGAAAAGAAGAAAATGCTGGTTACCAGCATTTTCTTCTTTTCCCACAATGTTTTCAAAAGGTTTCTTTCTCGGGGTTGTCAATGTAAAAAGTTAATCTCGTGACGAGCAATTTCACCTTTTGCCACAATGTTTTCTACACTATCAAAAGGTGTCATATACACATAAAAACAGATTCATCCTTGCTGTTATTTGAGGGTCAATCAGAGATACCATAGAAATGCCTTATGGGGGTAAAGGGTTAAGTCAAATTAATTTTGTTGTTTGTAAATGCTTTCAATTTTGGACAAGTCTAAAATTTTGTTGTTTAGTAAAGGGTTAACCCTTTCCCAAACAGCAAATTTTGGACCAGACCAAACTGAAAGCATTTTGCAAATGACAAATTAATAGTTGCTAAAAAGATGATTTTACTATGTGGTAGGGTAGAAAACATTGTGGAAAAAGGAGAAAATGCTGGATACCAGCATTTTCTCCTTTTTCCACAATGTTTTCAAAAGGCTTCTATTCCTGACCCGTAAAAACCAGGGCTTGTTTGGGAAAGGGTTAAGTGAGATATGTTTTCCACCTACTTTTAGCTTTCTTTGCATTGTATGCTGCTAGTTTGGCCATGGTTTCTGGGTCAGGCTCATCATCAGAATCTCCGAATAAATCACATTCATCATCATCGTCATCATCATCAGCTGCCACCTTCTGCCCGGAGGAAGAACCTGCACCGGCTGGTCCATAGGAATCCAATGGCTTTGCTACACCAGGTAAACTGAAAAGAAAAATCTCAACACTGGTAAAAAGGCTTTTTATTTCATGCTTTCCAGCAGGATATCGAGAAATAGCGGTGAGAATATTTTTCGATATTCCACGGGTATGATCAGTGAAAATACTGATTTTTATATTCTAGTTACCTAGGTAAAAATGTGCATGACTCACAACCAGATGGAAATATGACGTCATTTACCTTACATTTCTCGCCCTTCATATAATATTGTAATGCGTTGCTATGCAATGGAGGTACGCCATGGGGAATAACTGAAAAGAACTATACTGGAACCAGAAAGGGTTAAAAGCATGAATGAATAGAATATTTGTGTTTTTCTGTGAAAGATTGAAATTTATTTCATTGAGTGAACATCATCAGTAACATTTTCACAAGTGGCTGTCATGAAAAAAAAAAATCTTATATTTCATATCGAATCTCCGGAATATGTCATATCATAAAATCCATAAAATCCATCTTACTGAGCATTCAAGAAAATTGACCTACTGCAAAAGTAGGTCATTTGGTAAAGAGTTAAACCTTTACCAAACAACAAAATTTCAGACCAGTCTAAATTGAATGCATTAGCAATTTAGTAGACAAAAAAATAAAATTTGACTCAAAAATTGAAATTTGTTTCTAGCAGGGTAGAAAACATTATGGGAAAAGGAGAAAATGCTGGTTACCAGCATTTTCTCCTTTCCCAACAATGTTTTCTATAGGCTTCTATCTCAGAGTTGCAGAAACCAGTGATTGTTTGGTAAAGGGTTAATCTATAAACAGAGCTCCAGATAAAGGGAGTGATTTTGATTTCAAAGTTGAAAATGATAATTATCTCCTACTAAACCCTATGTTATGGGTACTCATTAGAATCGTCTCATTGAGACGATTCTAATGAGTACCCACAACATAGGGTTTGGACGAGAAACAACGAATTTAGTATACCATTACTCCTACATATCTGGACCTCTCTATGAAGACTTAGCAAAGTGGAAAGGGTGAATCAAAAATCATACTGCATAATGTTTGCAGTCTGATGTTGATCTGTACTGGCCACAAAGGTAACTATAATCGAGAAAGGCATTTTTAAAAGAGTTAACTTTACCTTGTTTTTTCATTGCCATATGAGTTTATTTGGTTGTACCATCTGAGCACATGAAACAGATCTGCAGATGGGGCTCCCGACAAAGCTTTGAATATAACAACATCTGCCTGAGATGGCTGGAATCTGTCAGTGAAAAAAAAATAAAATTAGCTGAACTGCATATATCAGACAATCACAATTTACACTTGCATGAAGCATTTGCAGATGATTTATTAAGTTTAGACTGATGTCAAGTCATTAGGACAAAACTCTGGTGAGAACAAATTGAAATATTTGCAAGCCACAAAATTTAATGTAGCATACATGTTGATTTCTATCATTTATGGGGTTGAAAGCATTTGAAAAGGCATATATGTTTAAATCTTCGCAAGCCAAGGCTGACAATTCACTAGGCTACTCTACCCTTGGTGGAACGAGCTTGATCTTTATATTCCCCCCCGATACGCTTTTTCATTGGATGCAACCAGCTCTAACTGCACCGAATGAAATCGCTCGTGGCATTTTATCTTTGATAAAAATAGAATAAGGTCACTACCTTTCGAATAGAATATAAACATGGAAACCCAAGTGGATGTCTGCTTATTGCTTCATGTGAATTTGTAAGCGGTTTGTAAAACGATATTTCACTGGCTTTTAGAAATATAATGTAAAGGGGGGAAATAACCAGCATCCAACAGAGGGAGCATCACTGGAATCTCGATATTGGGCTCAATCAGCCAAGGTAAGATCCACGTAGTGATCGTAACCTTGGCTCTCAAAGATGATATGCTTACACAATGGTACTATTTCTGTATGATGACGGGTCAAAATTCTATAAGCAAATCTGAGTTGTCTGTGCATGTCATATTCTACAAAGATGCAACTGTTCTGTACCAATGATGACCAAATTAGATGTAGGTGTATTTGTAGAATGACATCTAGTGAGAAATAATGATCAAATCTGTGAAAGGATGGCACAATACCGTAAAACGCCCCGCCATAAATCGCGAAAACCCATTAAAATCAAAATTATGTGTCAAAAAATTGCAACTGGTTTATGAATTCATTTCATATACATCAAATACAATGTTTTTCAATGGAATGAAGTTGAAAATTTCATTACGTTTCTTCTTTTAACTCAAAAAACAATGCCACATGTAAACATGGAGTGTATAGCAGAGGGGCGTTTATGGGGTTTCAAGACAGTTCCCCGACAAGACAGTTCCCCGACACAGCTTTTCGAGACAGTTCCCCGACAAAATTGAAGACAGTTCCCTGACACTTTTGAAGACAGTTCCCCGACACATTCATTATTAGCAAACTTGATTTTCATCAACATTTATCATTGATATCTATAACTTTTAAGGAAGGGAAATGGGGGTCTTTGTACTTGTGAAAGGATTGTGAATAATTGAGAGTATTTCTCATTTTTAGTTTATTATTGAGGATCACTCAGTTCAGAAAGGATACCTTCGCCGTTGTGCAGATCAGAATATTATTACGTGTGTTATATGAGTATGTTTATTTGATTACTAAAACAAATAGTTAATCAAATGTTTGAATTGAAATACACGTAGGCCTAGGTTTAGTGCATTTTTTTTTTTTTTTCATCTCTTACTGTTACTTCCGGAGAAACTGAAATAACCCACTAGTAATGTAATGGATAATATGAGAGTAGATCCCCTTTACAGTCCAACGAGAATCAACAAAAAGTTTCAATGTTTAACTTTATTCAAGAAAATTATAGCACATACATTACACAAGTTATACATGTTACAACTGCATTTCAGAACCCAATACTTACCTCGCAGGCTTGTTCTTGTAGCTGAACTACATGCCATTACAGTAAAAACACGGCAATCATACAAAATAAATGGAAACTCGAAAGATTCCCGCCAATTAAACCAATCATTATTACAAACACTCAATCATGGCAACAAACAGTCCAATCACAATATATCGACCTCCTTAATTGGGCATAATACGCAATTTAATAACCACCAACGTTGAAATTTAGTCCCATCATTTCAAATAAATGTCTACAAAAATATTTAAAAAAGAAAAACCCAAATCTATTCAATATACTAATAACAAAAGTGTTGGGGAACTGTCTTCAAAAGTGTCGGGGAACTGTCTTCAATTTTGTCGGGGAACTGTCTCGAAAAGCCGTGTCGGGGAACTGTCTTGTTCCCGTTTATGGTACTGTATTATGCCAAAAGAATTATCCTTTGTCATATCTATACCAGCAGCGCCAGTTGTTATCAATTAATAACAGTGACCACCTAAAAGTTGATGTCATAATTTCGGCCCTAAAATACATGCACCAAAGTACAATGGGTCCGCATAATAAACGTGTCAGACAAATGGTAAGTGAAAGCGTGATAAATTTAAATTCGGAATCTTTGATATTAACAGTAACGACAGTTACCCTTCAATGTAGCTTTTATCAGAGAGAAAATTGTTCAATTCTTGAAGGCCACTTTTACTCTTAAGGTCTCCGAAACCCATTCTTATGTTCTTCAGTGCCGACAGGGAGTAACCAACGTGTTCCCAAAACCGGAAATCTAGCCGAAAAGGGCGTATTTGTTTGAAATGGTTCCAAGAGAACTCTTACCCTTGAGAATTCGTACCCTGGAGAACTCGTACCCAATCTGTTTTCGTAAGCTTTGTGGGAGAAGGTGCAAAGTCAGATAACTAACATGGTCTCATTTTTCCTCATATTTTCTCATCCTTTCAAACACAAACCCTGGATACGAATTTTCCAGAGAACTCGTATCCTGCAGATATTTTGGACCATTTATACATGTATATATCATTCAGATTTTGGTGAATTGAAGATTTTCACTAAATATCTTATGTGAAATGAGTAAGTTATAGAATAATCAAGCATTGTTAACTTAGGTATTTGTAGTAAAATACTAGTTTTGTAACCAGATGTTTGATGGATTTAAATGGAAAGGAAGAAAGGTAAATGGGCAGGTAAATTTTAGAAAGATGAAATTTTCAGGTAGATCTACATAATCTGGGTTCACTGAATTAATTGAACATATTGTTTTTTACAAAGCTTGTTAGATACAGGTATTTATGGTTTGTTGATGCAATATGCCAATTTTTCAAAGGGGCCAAAAGTGTCGGGTACTAGAATGTCACATATCAGGTGTGCTAAACACCATTGCACACACTTTCCATTTACCAGCATTTAAACTGGTATTTTTTTTCCAAGCTTTAGTTTCCACATCTATCTGTATGTGAATGTCGTGGCCATCCCCCAACATACCTTACATATCAAATATTGGGGGAAGTGATGTGTCATAGCATAAACTGGTATTGTTCGTTAAAAGCACTCTTAACCCTTTACCAATCAATTGCATGGTTTTATGCAGATAAAGACTTTCAGAAACATCGCTGGAGAAGGACAAAACGAGTATAACCATTTTTTTTAATTATGTAAAATTAAAAGAAGAAATCTAGCTCTTTGAATCTTGAAGGACCATTACATTACCCTATACCAAATAGTGTTGAGTTGCTAAGTACCACCCTGTGGGAGATAGCTTTTGACATTGTTGTTGGAGAAAATGGGGAGGGGGCACTTATAACCAATATTTTCTCATTTTCCCACAATTTTTTTCCAACCTTTCAGAGAAGTGAAGTCCATTTGTACCAAATATGAATTTGTCATCTGCAGATGTATAGAATTTTGAAGAGTCTAAATGTGAGTTCACATATAGCAATGTTTGCATTTTTCTCTTTCTCTCATTTTCATTGTACAAGTTTTCCTAAGCTTTGTGGGAGAAGGTGCAAAGTCAGATAGCCAATATGGTCTCATTTTTCCTCATATTTTCTCAACTTTTCAAACACAAAATATAAACATAGGATGAGAAACACACATGTTTCTTTACTTTGTTTAAATGTCTTTTCAACACATGTACAAAAAAAAAACGCAACCATTTTTCATCAAATCTACATCACAATAACGGCAAAAAAATAAAAGTTGACAACAAGGTGGCAAACTATCATTAAATACATCAGTAGGGGTACGACTTCTCTGGAAAACTCATACCCTTGAGATTGGGGTGCATGTTCTCCAGGGTATGAGTTCTCCTGATACCATTTCGACTGCTTACAATAGATCTAGATCTATGTAACACAGCAAGTATTTATTGAAAATAAAAATCTATCTACATGTATTTATTTGAGTTTCAATGGCACAATCGGTCTCAAAATGCATCTTAATTGCTGTAAATTTGAATTTTTCTAGGAGGTAGGTCCACAAACCCAATTTGAGATAGGGTTAACAAACCCCTCTCCACCTCAAAAGTAAAGGGTAAGCAGAAACCCTAGCAGGGCTAGACCATAGCGCTCCAGACCAAGCCACAATAATAACAACAGAGCTACCCTCCGAATCGAAGGTAGACTTTAAATTGTGCCCTAACCAACTATATATAATAAGAAAATTAAATTTTGATTGATCTAGATCTACAGCAAAATTGCAAAAAGATAGTAGGTAATAGATCTATGGGAAGAAATGGATGTTTAAATAGATCAAACTAGAAGAGAAAACTAGAGGCCCTTAATGGCCTGAAATCACTCTATTGGCAGTGAATTTGCTTTTGTGCTAACATACATTATGAATTTATGATGTAAAAGTATAAAAAGAAAAAAACACACACACAGAAAAGTGTATTTATGGAACTGGGCTTCAACCCACTAAGACAGCATAAGTAGGTATGGTGAATTGAAAAAACAGTGAATAAA
Source organism: Tridacna crocea (assembly GCA_943736015.1). Lineage (NCBI taxonomy): Eukaryota > Metazoa > Mollusca > Bivalvia > Cardiida > Cardiidae > Tridacna > Tridacna crocea. Next base: position 11,902,321 of record OX031069.1, on the reverse strand, counting down.
ATGAAGTGCAATTTCTCAAAACTAAATGTTTGGAATCCAAGACAAATTTGAAAAGTGTTTTAGTATGCCTTGTATTGCACTACCCTAGCAAACTTCAAGGAAATGTGATATAATGATATGGACTTTGTTGAGTAAACAATACTAAGTCATCAAATAGCTACTTTTTCTGAATGTTTCACTAGATTTTCTTCACTTTTAATACAGTTCAATTCCTTGATGAACCAAACAATCTTTGCAAGTTTCAACAGAATTGGATCAACACTGTGAACTTCATTGACTAAACAAATAATGGAAATCTTTAAACTTTGAATGTCTACTTTTTCCACACTGATTGTCAGTTTCTTTTTTTTTTTTCTTTTTTTTTCAAAAATCAATAGGTTTCAAGCCATTTATGATACAAAGTAATTGTGCAAGTTTAATAAAAATCCTGCCTCAAATGGCGACTTCATGGCATTGACAAGAAATGGAAATTTTCAACATTAAATGGCTACTTTTACGATATTGATTGTCAGATTTTTTTTTTTAAATCGACTATACAAATATTGATAATACAAACAACTGTTAATACAAAGCAACTGTTGTATGTCATGAAAATCCGACCTCAAATTCTGACTTCATTGCATAAACTGAAGCAATGGAAATTTTCATCAGCAAAAGGCTCCTTTTCCCATACTGTTTGTTGGATTTTTTTTTTCAAACTGAATAGGATTCGAGCTATTTATGAGATTAACAAACTGTGCAAGTTTTACAAAAATCTGATAACAAATGCAGACTTTATGGCATTGACAAGAAATGGAGATTTTCAACTTAAAATGGCTACTGTTCCCATATTGTTAGTTGGATATTTTCCAAAATCAATGGGGCTGAAGCTATTGATAACATAAAGAAACTGGGTAAGTTTCACCGAAATCTTACCACAATTGTAGATTTAATGGCATAAACAAGAGATAAAAATTTCAGACTTGAAATGGCTACTTTTCCCATACCAGTTGTTGGAATTTTGTAAAAGTTGATAGGTTTCAAGCTATTGATGAGATAAACAAACTGTGTAAGTTTCACGAAAATCTGATGGAAAATGCAGACTTTATCGCGTAAACAAGAAAAAGATTAACGGATGGCCAGACAGACAGACAGATAGACAGACGGATGGATGGACGAACGGACGGATGGATGGATGGACAGATGGAAATCCTGCTATGACATAGACAGTAGAATTAAAAAAACGAGAGAAAGCTCCTAATTAGCGCTGTGGATCGGTCTCGGGTCTGTCCCAGATACGTTGTCAGATTCCATTGGGATTTTATGGTCAAAGGGAAAAAACTCGAACAATCTCGTATCCATTAGTTATGAAAGAGTATTCTCCCTTGTTGTTAACCACCCAGGCCCCTCCCCCCGGAATAGTCTTTCTTCCAACCATTACAAACAGTCACACCGACACTTTATGAACCGGTGCAGGGTTAATTCATACCCACACGGTCTATCGAAAAACCCGGACCTTCTGTTAACACTTATTCTGCTAAATAAGTAAAATGAGAATTTCAATCCGATTTTGAAACCTAATCTTTGCTATTTTAAATGAGTTTTCTTTTGGAAAAATGTTCTGAATGGACCGTGTAGATTCAGGATCAGCCTGCACGTTCATTAATAAGTTCTATAAGTATACACTTAACTTTCCCATGTTAAGTCTGTACTTATGGTTTCCGCGCTGGTATTTATCAGTCAAAGGCAGGATGATGTTGCGTTATCTTTTTTAAATTAAGTCAGTTTATTGTCTCGGGGTGTTCATATTGATAGAGTGATCTCCCCTCTTACACCCGTTCCATTGAGGTCGAACTAAAATGGTCAGGCGATTTATTTTTTTTTTTCATTTATCGATGGTTGTACGGTTTGAAAGAAATTGAATACGGCCATTTAATATTGTTAGAAGTATACAGTGTAATATATTTTCTTGTAGTTCTAAATTCAAGTGGTCATCCAAACTGTTTTTCATCTTGGAAACATCAAAAACCATATGTTCAACATGCGAACTATTTTTCGTCCGCTACCAAAAAATCCCGGGAATTTCTAGCAGGGGAATTTCACAAGGCCGTGAAATCTGATCTTTTCAGAATTTTGATCATGAAAATGTTTCTAAAAACTCTATGTTGATACATATTGAATTATTTCTTTCGTATAAATAGTATTAAACTCCTTACCATTTTATATTAAAAGATGGATAAGAGTTTCTACTTATTTGCTTTTCAGTGTCAAAACTCTTTGCCATTTTAGTGAAAATATTTTAGTGCAGTATTTTGGCAAAATGGTTTCTGATAGGCCTACTGTTTATGGAGTTAATGCTTATTATGGATTTGAGTCATTTCCTTTGTTTCCAGTTGTTTTGTTCCTGCTGTTTGAATAGCAACTAAAATTGAAAATGTAATGAGGAAATTGTGCAGCCAAAACATATCCATTTACCTATTTATTTACAAATATTTATTTCTTTTTCTCCATATTTTCTCACGTATTTGCTTCCCTTTGCGCTCTTCATTCGAATAAAACCCGAATCAAGTTCTATGTTTCATTATACTGAAGACTGGCGAAATTGCAAACATTTAATGCTCTAAGGGAGAAAACTCGTACTTCCTTAAATCTGCGTCGGTCCAGAGTCGTCTCCCTTACAATTCTGAGACGCCTAAAACCAAAGACGAATAAAATATGGTACACGCTCATAGTTTGTGGAGACGATCGGCATTAAAAAAAAAAAAACTCTAACGCTTATTTATAATGGATTATATGTTTTCACGATGGTAACGTAAATATTTACGTTTCTGAAGGATTACTATATAATCCAAATCAAGAGAGGCGCAAAAGAATGAAAGAATTATAATAATATTTATAACCAGTCGGTAGTCTCCCTTGCTTGTCATCTCTTTTGTAAACGCAACAACCGCTACAATTCGAAGTTGTCAGTGACGATTTATTTATACTGTTAAGCAGAATGTAAACATAATTCGGATTTTTAAACATTCAAACAACATATAAATCGGTAGACGAAATTCTATCTAATAGATTATTGCACGTATACTTAAATATTTATAAAGTAAATGGGGATTCACATTGTCTAGGTCATGGTTGAACTAAATGGGCAAAGCGTTTAAAACATTTTTTACTGTGTACCGACATCAGTAGACTCCGGTATCACCATATATACACCGGTACATTTGAGTGGCCACTCTCTTGCACTCCGGATCATTACATTTACCTCTGTAGTGGGCTCAGAAAGTAGACCGTCATTACGTCATATTTTCGTCACATGACCATAACTCAAAATAGCTACACAAATGCCGATGAAAGAAAGACCAATACCGATTGTTTCGTGTGCTGTTTAAACAGCATGGGACCAATCAGACTTAAACGATAGTTAGTGAACACAAGAGGGACTTTCTGAAAAGCCTAAATATCTTTATAGGACGATAACTTGATTTTTAATCGTACAAACTTAGATCCAGCGGTGTGTCAAATCAGTTGTCATCATTGATGGGCGCATCTATTTTTGTTACAATCGGCGTAAGATTCTTAAAAGTGAAGAGGCTAAAAGAAAGATAGTTCCATTTAATACAGGCAAATTCATCAGTTTGAACGCACCTATAATGTACCCAGAATCATATTTCCTTTGTCTAACTCACAATTTTACATATGAAACAGTTAAACAGTAACAAAACATCTTTTCCTCGGTTTGACAAGATTCTTGTCATTTAGCCCATCGCAGAGATGTATGTGAGGTAACGAACGACAACTCTGCTCGGAGATTGTTGAGTGGCCAGAACTACTTTGACGTCAACCTCACTGCCATCTATAGTTTAAACTGTACAACCATTTTAGTTCAAGCTTCCATTGAAATAGAAAGGGGGCGGGGGTCTAAACTGGGATTAACACTAAGCATAGCTTTCATCTCTATTTATTTGCTTGGAATCTAATTCAGACGGTGAGACCTGTATTTTTAACTATCTGTCCCCAGTTCCTTACGGTCAGTGATCAAAGAAATAATTGGAATTTGACAATTCGGCCATATTCACGGTATTTATTAATAGCCTCGAAAACCTAATTGAACGAAAACATGTCGTTTGTTCATAATTTTAAATATTGTAACATAATACAGCCTATTTATGGTATACATACATTCATCAGTTGATAAATCTAATTGTAGAAATTACATTTAGATTCTGCGTGAGCTCTTACTTTGTTAACTGAATTGTTACTTCCAAGTTTAAATTTCGGGCATAATATGGTTTTAATTCACGCGTGAATTATTCGTTTTGTAAACATTGATCAAGGTCATCAGACGCTTGCAAAATTATCACAAGTCATTGAAACAAATTACAATACAAATATTCCTACGCGCACACGGAACTACTTTCGAACGTTCCCATTACCATTATAATATTGTTCAGGTTGTGGAAATGCACGTAAAAGAAACGTTTTGAAATTGTTTTAAAATGCAATGCTTGAAAAATAAGGATGAAAAATTTTTATGCACCAAGAAAAAGCCGCTGGCAATGTTTACCGGTAAAAAATAACATTCTTAAAATAGAGCGTAAATAGTGCAGTGGAAGTTTTCCAAAAATGCAAACGGTTTTCCACTTCCGTGAATTATTAAGGTACCAATATATATGGTACAATTTTAATTTAGCGACAATGCGCTCTTAAGAAAAGTTGTTTCTGTGTGAGGGACTGCGTGAATTAAAAGTTGACCAATATATAGCAGACGATATTGCATTTTTCAAACATTTATAGTAATGCACTAAAGGGGAAGTATTCCCCGGGAAAAGGGTTTCTTTTGGGGACCAATGCACCAGCAAAAAGGGGCTTGGAATGTTTTGGGGGAAAAGAACAATCTTAAAATACACCGTAAATACTGCAGTGCAAGTTTTCCAGAAATGCACATGTTTTACAAGTTGCGTGAATTATTAAGGTACCAATATATATGGTACAATTTTAATTCACGGACAATGCGCCGTTAAGAAAAGTTGTTTCTGTGTGACGGACTGCGTGAATTAAAAGTTGACCAATATATAGCAGACGATATTGGATTTTTCAAACAATTATAGTATTGCACTAAAGGGGAAGTATTCCCCGGGAAAAGGGTTTCTTTTGGGGACCAATGCACCAGCAAAAAGGGGCTTGGAATGTTTTGGGGGAAAAAAAAGAATCTTAAAATGCAATGTAAATACTGCGGTGCAAGTTTTCCAGAAATGCACATGTTTTACAAGTTGCGTGAATTATTAAGGTACCAATATATATGGTACAATTTTAATTCACCGACAATGCGCCATTAATAAAAGTTGTTTCTGTGTGAGCGACTGCGTGAATTAAAAGTTGACCAATATATAGCAGACGATATTGGATTTATGAAAGAAATATAGTATTGCACTAAAGGGGAAGTATTCCCCGGGAAAAGGGTTTCTTTTGGGGACAATGCACCAGCAAAAAGGGGCTTGGAATGTTTTGGGGGAAAAAGAAGAATCTTAAAATGCACCGTAAATACTGAATGCAAGTTTTCTGGACACAAATGCACACGTTTTTACCAGTTGCGTGAATTATTAAGGTACCAATATATACCATACACTTTTAATTCACCGACAATGCGCCGTTAAGAAAAGTTGTTTCTGTGTGAACGACTGCGTGAATTAAAAGTTGACCAATATATAGCAGACGATATTGGATTTGTATAACAAATATAGTATTGCACTAAAGGGGAAGTATTCCCCGGGAAAAGGGTTTCTTTTGGGGACCAATGCACCAGCAAAAAGGGGCTTGGAATGTTTTGGGGGAAAAAGAAGAATCTTAAAATGCACTGTAAATACTGCAGTGCAAGTTTTCCACAAATGCACATGTTTTACAAGTTGCGTGAATTATTAAGGTACCAATATATATGGTACAATTTTAAATCACGGACAATGCGGCGTTAACAAAAGTTGTTTCTGTGTAACGCACTGCGTGAATTAAAAGTTGACCAATATATAGCAGACGATATTGGATTTTTCAAACAATTATAGTATTGCACTAAAGGGGAAGTATTCCCCGGGAAAAGGGTTTCTTTTGGGGACCAATGCACCAGCAAAAAGGGGCTTGGAATGTTTTGGGGGAAAAGAACAATCTTAAAATACACCGTAAATACTGGAGTGCAAGTTTTCCAGAAATGCACATGTTTTACAAGTTGCGTGAATTATTAAGGTACCAATATATATGGTACAATTTTAAATCACGGACAATGCGGCGTTAACAAAAGTTGTTTCTGTGTAACGCACTGCGTGAATTAAAAGTTGACCAATATATAGCAGACGATATTGGATTTTTCAAACAATTATAGTATTGCACTAAAGGGGAAGTATTCCCCGGGAAAAGGGTTTCTTTTGGGGACCAATGCACCAGCAAAAAGGGGCTTGGAATGTTTTGGGGGAAAAGAACAATCTTAAAATACACCGTAAATACTGCAGTGCAAGTTTTCCACAAATGCACATGTTTTACAAGTTGCGTGAATTATTAAGGTACCAATATATACCATACACTTTTAATTCACCGACAATGCGCCGTTAAGAAAAGTTGTTTCTGTGTGAACGACTGCGTGAATTAAAAGTTGACCAATATATAGCAGACGATATTGGATTTGTATAACAAATATAGTATTGCACTAAAGGGGAAGTATTCCCCGGGAAAAGGGTTTCTTTTGGGGACCAATGCACCAGCAAAAAGGGGCTTGGAATGTTTTGGGGGAAAAAGAAGAATCTTAAAATGCACTGTAAATACTGCAGTGCAAGTTTTCCACAAATGCACATGTTTTACAAGTTGCGTGAATTATTAAGGTACCAATATATATGGTACAATTTTAAATCACGGACAATGCGGCGTTAACAAAAGTTGTTTCTGTGTAACGCACTGCGTGAATTAAAAGTTGACCAATATATAGCAGACGATATTGGATTTTTCAAACAATTATAGTATTGCACTAAAGGGGAAGTATTCCCCGGGAAAAGGGTTTCTTTTGGGGATCAATGCACCAGCAAAAAGGGGCTTGGAATGTTTTGGGGGAAAAGAACAATCTTAAAATACACCGTAAATACTGCAGTGCAAGTTTTCCAGAAATGCACATGTTTTACAAGTTGCGTGAATTATTAAGGTACCAATATATATGGTACAATTTTAATTCACGGACAATGCGCCGTTAAGAAAAGTTGTTTCTGTGTGACGGACTGCGTGAATTAAAAGTTGACCAATATATAGCAGACGATATTGGATTTTTCAAACAATTATAGTATTGCACTAAAGGGGAAGTATTCCCCGGGAAAAGGGTTTCTTTTGGGGACCAATGCACCAGCAAAAAGGGGCTTGGAATGTTTTGGGGGAAAAGAACAATCTTAAAATACACCGTAAATACTGCAGTGCAAGTTTTCCACAAATGCACATGTTTTACAAGTTGCGTGAATTATTAAGGTACCAATATATATGGTACAATTTTAAATCACGGACAATGCGGCGTTAACAAAAGTTGTTTCTGTGTAACGCACTGCGTGAATTAAAAGTTGACCAATATATAGCAGACGATATTGGATTTTTCAAACAATTATAGTATTGCACTAAAGGGGAAGTATTCCCCGGGAAAAGGGTTTCTTTTGGGGACCAATGCACCAGCAAAAAGGGGCTTGGAATGTTTTGGGGGAAAAGAACAATCTTAAAATACACCGTAAATACTGCAGTGCAAGTTTTCCAGAAATGCACATGTTTTACAAGTTGCGTGAATTATTAAGGTACCAATATATATGGTACAATTTTAATTCACGGACAATGCGCCGTTAAGAAAAGTTGTTTCTGTGTGACGGACTGCGTGAATTAAAAGTTGACCAATATATAGCAGACGATATTGGATTTTTCAAACAATTATAGTATTGCACTAAAGGGGAAGTATTCCCCGGGAAAAGGGTTTCTTTTGGGGACCAATGCACCAGCAAAAAGGGGCTTGGAATGTTTTGGGGGAAAAGAACAATCTTAAAATACACCGTAAATACTGCAGTGCAAGTTTTCCAGAAATGCACATGTTTTACAAGTTGCGTGAATTATTAAGGTACCAATATATATGGTACAATTTTAATTCACGGACAATGCGCCGTTAAGAAAAGTTGTTTCTGTGTGACGGACTGCGTGAATTAAAAGTTGACCAATATATAGCAGACGATATTGGATTTTTCAAACAATTATAGTATTGCACTAAAGGGGAAGTATTCCCCGGGAAAAGGGTTTCTTTTGGGGACCAATGCACCAGCAAAAAGGGGCTTGGAATGTTTTGGGGGAAAAGAACAATCTTAAAATACACCGTAAATACTGCAGTGCAAGTTTTCCAGAAATGCACATGTTTTACAAGTTGCGTGAATTATTAAGGTACCAATATATATGGTACAATTTTAATTCACGGACAATGCGCCGTTAAGAAAAGTTGTTTCTGTGTGACGGACTGCGTGAATTAAAAGTTGACCAATATATAGCAGACGATATTGGATTTGTATAACAAATATAGTATTGCACTAAAGGGGAAGTATTCCCCGGGAAAAGGGTTTCTTTTGGGGACCAATGCACCAGCAAAAAGGGGCTTGGAATGTTTTGGGGGAAAAAGAAGAATCTTAAAATGCACTGTAAATACTGCAGTGCAAGTTTTCCACAAATGCACATGTTTTACAAGTTGCGTGAATTATTAAGGTACCAATATATATGGTACAATTTTAATTCACGGACAATGCGCCGTTAAGAAAAGTTGTTTCTGTGTGACGGACTGCGTGAATTAAAAGTTGACCAATATATAGCAGACGATATTGGATTTTTCAAACAATTATAGTATTGCAGTAAAGGGGAAGTATTCCCCGGGAAAAGGGTTTCTTTTGGGGACCAATGCACCAGCAAAAAGGGGCTTGGAATGTTTTGGGGGAAAAGAACAATCTTAAAATACACCGTAAATACTGGAGTGCAAGTTTTCCAGAAATGCACATGTTTTACAAGTTGCGTGAATTATTAAGGTACCAATATATATGGTATAATTTTAAATCACGGACAATGCGGCGTTAACAAAAGTTGTTTCTGTGTAACGCACTGCGTGAATTAAAAGTTGACCAATATATAGCAGACGATATTGGATTTTTCAAACAATTATAGTATTGCACTAAAGGGGAAGTATTCCCCGGGAAAAGGGTTTCTTTTGGGGACCAATGCACCAGCAAAAAGGGGCTTGGAATGTTTTGGGGGAAAAGAACAATCTTAAAATACACCGTAAATACTGCAGTGCAAGTTTTCCAGAAATGCACATGTTTTACAAGTTGCGTGAATTATTAAGGTACCAATATATATGGTACAATTTTAATTCACGGACAATGCGCCGTTAAGAAAAGTTGTTTCTGTGTGACGGACTGCGTGAATTAAAAGTTGACCAATATATAGCAGACGATATTGGATTTTTCAAACAATTATAGTATTGCAGTAAAGGGGAAGTATTCCCCGGGAAAAGGGTTTCTTTTGGGGACAATGCACCAGCAAAAAGGGGCTTGGAATGTTTTGGGGGAAAAAGAAGAATCTTAAAATGCACCGTAAATACTGAATGCAAGTTTTCTGGACAGAAATGCACACGTTTTTACCAGTTGCGTGAATTATTAAGGTACCAATATATATGGTACAATTTTTAAATCACCCACAATGTGCCCTTAAGAAAAGTTGTTTCTGTATGACGGACTGCGTGAATTAAAAGTTGACCAATATATAGCACACGATATATTGGAATTTTTAAAGAAATTTAGTATTACACTTAAAGGGAAGGGAAACTTGGATCACGGAAAAATGGTATATTGTGCATAATTATGCATATAACACATTACCTTTAATGACTGTCTCGATGTTGTTTCGGTGTTCCGTCTATATATTCCTGTCTTCCATTGCTGACATTATATGCATAGTATTTTAAATATCCCTCCTTTTTTTTTTCGAACTGTTCAAAAAGGTAAGTAAAGTGCCTTTCTGCGCTGCTGTCTCTACAAAGTTTGCTCAAATCGCACCATTCCTTAAACACCTGCGGATTTAACCCGTTTACCCATACGAAACAGGCAAGAAGTAGACGTTCAAAATTATTCAGATTTTCTTTCCAGAAAAGTCTTCTTATGTTTTTTGGCCACAAATTTGCTTTTCCCACAATGTCTTGTATTTCACACCACAATATATATTTACGTCCTCTTCTAGGCATTATAACCAAAAACAATACCGTTACTACGAAATATATTAAAGGATGAATCGTTCAAAAGGAAAACGTTGAACACACTATGAAGGAAATATAAAAATACAATTTCTGTTAATTGTACTTACTTGTAATACTATGAAATATAATATTGTTCATAAAGCATGGTTTTTTAATCTGCTGATCTGTATTCATAAGCTGTTGGTATGTAAATATTACATAATAGAATGCCTCTGGGCGAACTGTCGTAAGGTAGTATATCCAGTATAATGTGCATTTACAGTTAATTTTTTTTTTTTTTCGCATTCCTGTTCAATATGTGAGATAAATTCATACCCCTGTCAGAAAATACGTGAGTTATGACCACATATACGGTCAGTGTCAGTCATGGCGGGTTTTGGTAATTTCAGAAATAAGAAAAGCGATGTACGAGAAATCCAGGAAAACGATTTACAAAATCCATGGAACTTTTTTTCACTTTTTCAAAGTGATGACGCGACCTTGTTACATTGGCTTAGAGAGCATAACTTACTTCAGCCGTCTTCAATAAAATGTCCAAAATGCAACACAGATGCATCATGGAAGGCACGTTCATCAGGATGTCACAAGTTAGGTGGGGTATATATATGTCATGGAAGGAAACACTGCACATCTACGCTTCACAACAGCTTTTTCGATGTAAGTAATTGTTTAAATTTAAGTGAACGACATTCACGTTCGTAAAGTAATTTTTTTTAAAATGTACAAGTGAACATTGCTTTTTCGTATTAATGCAGTGTTTTATATGTCCTTACACAGCAAGAAAGTATAAGTTATTCATCTTATGTCATTTCCCGATTGCTATATAAAGTTATATCGTTTCTCGGTCCAATTTAAATATATTGCAGACGACCTTGTGAAGTAAATTTGATAACCACATTAAATTATATATACGTTACAAGACATAGTCACAAAATCAGATATTCCTTTTTACAATTAATATACGCTTTTGTGAGTATGTTTTGCACAATTCTGTACTACAACAACGTTATTTAATGAATTAGTAACATGAAATTTCATTATTACATGACAATGAAATATAAATTGTAATTAACAATGCACATAATGTTATTTACATTTAAAACATATTGCACCATCACATAATGTAAGTCATTGTTATTTCAAGTATTTCTTAATATGATCCACAGCGTATTAAACTTGGAGTTCGAGATGTCATCCTTTTCATGAAGCTGTATGTTGAAGGTATGTCTCTGAAGAAAATAAGCCTTCAAGTTGGAATAAATTACTCCACGACTGCTGTACACTGGGCATCCATGGTACGTGAGGTGATGGTGGACAAGGTGTATAGAACTCTTCCCATTCTGAAATTTACAGGAGATGTGGAAATTGACGAGTCCTTGTTCGGAAGAAAGGTGAAACATCACCGAGGAGCACCCAAAGGTAATTTAACAAAATTTATGTTCCACTTTATTTTCATTGAACCATGTTTCTGTCCGTCCTTATTTAAATACCGAACCATAACATTTTACGTTTGTCGGAAGGGAAACCATTTCCACAGCAAAAAATAAAACTGAGTGAAAATGTTACATTTCTTTTGTGAAGGGTACATATATATATATTATTATAGGAACCAGAATGTGGATATTTGGAATGGTGGAGAGGTCTTCGAACCGTATACTATTGTACCCGGTGGAAGATAGAAGTAGACACACTCTATTGCCTATCATTCAGAGGCATGTATTGCCAGGAAGCCGCATATTTTCCGATGGTTGGTCGGCCTATCTATGCCTGAATGATGTTGGATACGAGCATTTTGTGGTTAATCACAAGCACACCTTCACTCAAGTGTAAGTGTTTTGCAAACATTTCTGTACATAAATAAATAAAAGATTTACGAATTTTTACTGAACAAACATTTTTCACACCATATATTCAGTGCTGACGTAAATGGGATAACAATGTTAAAATCGGTAAAAAACATTATGAATAAAGGAATAATTCCTGCTTACGACCACTTTGTGATTTCAGTAAATTGGTTTCAAAATAGTTGTACTGCCGTAATGCACAGGCAAAAAAATGCCGGCCTTGTTACGGAATATTTGTAAAGTCAGCAATGACTATGTGTGTCCTTAACAAATTAGTAAAGTACAATATTTTACACTGGTGTAAAATCAAAGCATATCCACACTAGAAAATGAAACTGAGTCAAAAATTAAAATGTGTTCTGATAAGGATGGAAAACATTGTGGCAAAAGGACAAAATGCTCATTTCCAGCATTTTGTCCTTGTTCCACATTGTTTTGGAAACGGTTCTTTTTTACGCCGTTAAAAGTAGGCATTGTGTGGTAATGGGTTAAATGTTACTTATGCAATATTGTAAATAGGTTTATTAACATGCATATCACAATATTTCTCACCCTTGTATTGAAAATTTCAGATATGAGAATGTGCAAACGAAAGATTTAATAACGGTACATACAAATACTATTGAAGGAGCCTGGAAACATGCAAAAAGCCATTTCAAGGATATGAATGGAGTGAGGGGTTTCCAAAATTTTGAATCACACCTATGTGAAGTCATATATAGACATCTTTATAGAGGAGATTTTTTGCTTGAAAGATATTTAGAGGACTTGAGATATATATATAGTCTGAATGAACCTCCCAAGTATACATACCAGTCTCCTGTTTTCTTCACTCTTCCCTGTGGAGAGGCATATAATACGGTAAGTTTATTGAACAGAACGCCTTTCATTTACAATGTAAATTACATGGGTACGTTTGTGCCATATCGTAGAAAACCTGGAAAATGTAGGACTTTTGTAATATTTTTTTTCAAGAAATGTAAATATTATTTTTTTGCATTACTATACGTATATCTGTACATTTGCATTATATAACTGTTATTTTTCTTATATAAGGGACGTGTAGAGAGCGTGGTGGAGTGTCACGATAAGCTGTCCGATGTGGATTCAGACACTTCAGATCCTTTCCCAGAATAGTTTTTTCATGAACAACCACGTGAAGATAATGCTACATCGGCAGTGACGGTACCATCTCCCGTCTCGCAAGGATCAGAGGCAGTACCGGCAGTACCGGCAGTACCTGTGGAAGCGGATGCGTGTGCACAGTCAACACAGTCAACAGAAAATGTTATTGATTTGGTAAGTTGCATGTTAAAAAAAAAACCTACATGTTTATTTCGTAAATGTGATGCTGCTACATTATTATTTTCACATGTGTTTTTTTCTTCCAGACTTTGTCAGATACTTCAGCATCGAACTCACCACCAAAGCTGTCACCGAAACCATCCACATCTAAGGCAAAACAGACAGGGAAAAAGGGAAAACACACAAGCAAGTCCACTTACAGTCGCACTCTGGCATGTCCACAGGGTTGGAAACCTGTACAAAACAAAACAAATCAGTTGCATGTGAAAAGAGTGTTTGCAGATAGTGACGATGATTTCTATTAAAAACTGTTTTCAATGTACACCTGTAAGGGTTTTAATACATACAGGAATATATACTTAGTGTTTGTTCTGTACTACTATTTAACAAAACGGTTTTCTTTTCCTGCTTACACGAAAGGAACATGTTAATTCTACATCCGTTAATTTTTTTAATTTTTTTGCGGCAAATTACACACAAAATACATATCATTACGCGAAAAAATAGTTCCTGTGAAGTACAAAACAATATTACGTGCACACGTGTGGTTTTGCAAGCGTCTGATGACCCAGATCATTGTTTACAAAAGGAATAATTCACGCGTGAATTAAAACCATATTATGCCAAATTTCGGCGGTCGCCTTGTTTACGAATGTGACGAAATACAAGGAAGAGTACCACCTGTATATACCACGTTTGCAATTGTTTTTTCTTCTATCATGATATTGAGCAGCATCTGCAATCCTCTATTAAACCTTTACCAGAAATAATGACAGCTCTACGAGAATTTTTTTTATACAGATCGTCTTCACAAGCTGCAATGATGTTTATTCGTCTTCGGTTTTATGCCGTCCACAAATGTAAGGGAAGTAACTCTGTCATGAAAAAAGTGATGTCAGTAAATGCGAGTTTTCTCCCTTTGACCATAAAATTACTCCTAATTTTAGCCGGTTTTGGTTCGTGCCACACAAGACTTCCTATCGACGTTAATCAATGTAAACAAAGTGGAGAGAAAGTAAAAGTGTTCATGAAATACAAGAACATCTTAACCCATTACCACACAATCCCTACATTTGACGCCCCTGAGAAAGAAGCCTTTAGAAAACATTGTGGGAAAAGGAGAAAATGCTGGTAACCAGCATTTTCTCCTTTTCCCACAATGTTTTCTACCAGTCACAAAACAAACTTCAAATTTCAAATTTTCAATCACTTTTATTTTGTAGTCTGCAAATGCTTTCAATTTGGACCAGTCTAAAATATTGTCATTTGGTAATGGGTTAAAGTTGCACAGATTATTATGAAAATAGGCAAAGCCTAGAAACGGGCAAAAGAGACTTTTTTCTAAGACATACAACCATAATGCCTACAACAATGAAGCTGTGTAGATATGTTTATTTAACCCTTTACCCCATAAGGCATTCTGTGGTAGATCTAAATGACCCTAAATAACAGCAATGATGAAGCCGTTTCTTATGTGTATATGACATCTTTTGATAGCATAGAAAACATTGTGACAAAAGGTGAAATTGCTCGTCACAAGCAATTTCACCTTTTGCCAAAATGTTTTCCAAATGCTCCTACAAGCAATGCGTACAAATAAGTATCTATGGAGTAAAAGGTTAACACTGCCCAGCACTTTTTTTAATGGCAGCATATATATGTATACTGCTTTAACTACCAAAGGACAATTCAACCCTCTTCTAAATTGAAAACTTCTGTAAAAAGCATTTGAAAGTGAGACAAATGAAATAGCCCTCAACAGGGTCAAAAACAGTGTGGAAAATTGAAAAAAAAAAAATGCTGGTTACCAGAATTTTCTCTTTTCCCCGCAAGGTCCTCAGAAGCCTTCTCCTTCAGATTCATTTAGACTCAGGATTGTGTTGTAGAGATTTAACTTGTGAAGAAATTTAACTCCAGATTATCAAACATAAAATATAAACAAAATATAAACACTTCATGAGAAAACACACAAGTTTCTTTACTTTATTCATGTCTTTTCAATAGGTGTAAAAGAAAAGTTCTTGGGGTACCAGAGAACTCGTATCCAGGGTATGACTTCCCTGGAGAACTCGTACCCTTGAAATTGGGGTACAAGTTCTCTAGGGTACGAGTTCTCCTGATACCGTTTGAAATAAATCTATCTTTCAAGTACTTCAAGTCCATCAGACCTATTTTTCAAAAATTACAAAAAACTGAAAAAAGTCATAAACCCCTTCTCACACAATCATGAGTTTTAGCAGCCCTGACAACGAAATACATGAAAACATTGTGCAATATAGGGAAAATTCTGAAACCAGCATCTTTTCCTGTTCCGACGATGTTTTCTTACTTGCCATTTATTAACCCTTTGGCTGCTTATCGCGACTCATTGATCTTTTGCGGACAGCGTAGATCAAGATCAGACTGCACAGAATGTGCAGTCTGATCTTGGATCTGAGCTGTTCGATCTCGAGATATTTTTTCCCGAAACATACCTTTGAAATAATTTTTTTGGTGTTTCTACTATCGAATTGAAAAATTGATTTTAGTTATTCATCATGAAACCGGTTTAAAAATCACTGTTTAAGTCGCATTTAAGAGCTGTTCTGTGAAAGTGGGATTTTAAGTACATTGGGATTTTTATTGCATTTACAAAAACAATTGACAAGGTCAGTCTTCACAGTCCTTTCAGACTGACCTGTGTCAAAAACCCTTTGCTTTCGGTAAATTTTCTGTGTGTCCGAGGGCCAAGCTACCTCATGATTCAGCCTGTTATGAGACAAATCCATAGATGTGAGTACTTACTTAATATAATGCATCACAGAGAAAGATCTTTTTTCACGAGTATGCCCCCTTTTATTTTGTCGACTTGGCTTGAATTTTGGCAAGTCTGAGGTTCTTGTTTTTGGTAAAAAGTAAAATGTATTCAAAAAAGAGGAATTCATTAAATTTTTCTTTTTTTAAATTTATTTATTCATTCACTTATTTATTTATTTATTTATTTGATAAATTCATAGGTCGAGTATGACACTTAATTATAAAAAATCATGCAGTTTGAGTAATTTTTCCAATAATAATTATACAAGATTATTCCTTAAAGAAATAAAAGAAACGGTTGATAGATCTATACAGTATATATCTAGACGTTTTAGACAATTAAACAGAGGCACGGATGAAAAAATGGACAGATCTTACACTATGGTGGCATTTGAAATAAGATTAATGAAGTCTTAAGAAATAATTAACCAAATTAAGCCAGTCTTTTAAAACACCTCTTTCAACAAGTTCAATAATTATAATCAAATACTTGGAAAATAGTTCCAAAATGTGCTTAAATACATGTATACTTAGATCAATTATCACTTAACCAATGTTGCATGATGTAGGTCGGAATATATATAACTATAAATACACATAACATGTAGGAATTTCCTTGGGTAAAATTAGTTCACTTAAAACTCTCAAACTCAAATGATGTCCAATATGACGTCACACAAATTGGCTTTTGGCATCCTTCCCTGATCATATGGTTATGTGAAATCTAGTGACCGAAAATCCAGGTGGAAGTGTTTTTTTTTTCCAAATGTGGCTTTATCTTAGGAAAAAATGTAGTTTTTATGGAGAGGGACCATGAACTTCTTTAGGAAGAACTCTTTAGTTCAGTGGTTATGGTGCTGGCATTTTGTCCAGGCCTTTTAGGTTCGAATCCTGCCCGACCCCTGTATTTCTGCCATGCATTTTGTTCATTCATTTGTTTTTGTTGTTGTTGTTACAGACTTTGTGCTTAACATTATTTAAACTTTTTTTTAGAATATACGTAACTAATTCATTTGACCCATAAAGTTCAAATTACGTGTATAGCGATGAAGGTTCAGTGTTGCGCATCAATTCGATTGATTCAGTAATTCCGCGATTTGTAACAATTCTATATTCCAGACTCAGACAAATCAAACACAGCGGTGCTAAACAAGAACTTCCGGTGTATTTTGAAGGTGAGTGCAGTTGAAAATAAAAAGAACTAGCAATAATGAAATCGTTCCCCACGTATCAAATGAAGACGTAAATGCATGTAATAAGAGATTAAACATATGTAACAGAAACATGAAATTGAAGTTTTTTAGTGACGGTTGATTGGATAATGTGTCAAATTGCATTAAAAAAATCGCTATCGGGCTAACGTCGGAACGAGTCTTGGACTTCCATTCGATAGTTATGTAAATTGTAATGTTCCTAACAATTGACTCATTTACAAACAATTAAATTTTAGGGTTTGTCCAACTCGAAAGCATTAAGTGTCAACAGAAAAAGATGTGACACAAAAATTTAAATTTGATTATGAGAGCGTAGAAAACATTGTGGGAAAAGGAGAAAATGCTGGTTACCAGCATTTTCTCCTTTTCCTACAATGTTTTCAAAAGTTTTGTGGCATAATACCGTAAAACGCCCCTCTGCTATACAGTCATTGCTTACATATGGCATCGTTGTTTCGAGTTTAAAGAAGAAATTTAATGAAATTTTCAGCCTCATTCAGTTGAAAAAGATTGTATTTTATGTATACGAAATGAATCCATAAACCAGTTGCAATTTTTTGACACATAATTTTGATTTTCATGGGTTTTCGCAATTTATGGCGGGGCGTTTTACGGTATTATGCCAGTTTTGTTTTACATGATAGTTAAAAGTCGAGATTGTGTGGTTAAAGGTTCATCTATTTTTTCAATTACCGGAGGCTGCTGTTGATGTGTTAACTGTTTCCACAAAATGACAAAATTTTGGAATCGACCAAATGGAAAGCATTTGTAGATGAAAAGTTGAATGTGTTTGCTGACTCAGTAAGGAAAGAAAACGTTTAGGGAGAAGAAGAAAGTGCTTGTTATTGGCATTTATTCCTTTTCTTACTGTCTTTATAAAAGGCTTCTTTCTCAAGGTCATTGAAACTCATAGTTGCGTGGTAAAAGGTTAACTTTAGAAACAATAACAATTTGAAAGAACATGCAGAAGACAAGATAAATATGGCACAGATGACAGTATTTGTATTAATTCTTTATTAAACGATAATTTTAGACTTGTCCAAATTGAAAGCAGTTGCATACGACAAAATAAACATTACTCAGAAATTGAAATTTTACTTCAAAAGTGTAGAAAACATTGTTGGAATAGAAAAAAATGCTAGTTACCAACATTTTCTCCTTTTCCCACTATGTTTTCAGACAGCTTCTTCCTCTGGATCATAAATTCCAGAGATTGTTTGGAAAACGGTTAAATAGGACAAGAAAACATCATAAGAATAGGAGAAAATGCTGAAAACCACTATTTTCTCCATTTCTGATGATGTTTTTCAAAAGGCCTATTTCTCAGAGTTGGTTAAAATTGTGACTGTGCGAAAGGGTAAAAGGACATAAGATATACCAAATTTGTCCCAGATATTTCCGACATAAATGTTTCTGAATGTAATGAAATCTTCTTTTTTTACAGCAACAGTATGTTGAGGCTGTGGCCCTTAACTAGAGGTCTCAGGGCAAAGTCAGCCCTTACTTCTTTAGGTAAGCTACATGTGTTAGTTTATTATCTGGGGGTTTTCCTACTCAAACTTGGGGCCTAATATGGTTCCCTTATAATTCCTAAAAGTAGGTTAATTTTAAATATCAGTAATGAAAATCCTTAACTGTTTCAAAATCATCTTTACTGATTACTTGATGAAAAAATATTTGGTTTATCCTCAGTAGACTTTATTTGGACGACACTTTGTTCCTGATTATGAGCGTTATCTTCATTTTCCACAGTGTTTTCAAAAGTCTTCTTCTGCTGGATCATTAAAACTTTGGATAATGTGATAAACAAAACAAAGCAATTTTTAGCATGTTTAGCTATTTGTTGATTGTATTTTAATCATTCAGCACGATGCAACACATCAGTGACTGCTGCGCCAGAGAAGATTGAAGTTTTTGTTGATGATAAGCCTGTCTGGGTAGAACCAGGGACAACTCTTTTACAGGTAGGTTGATTACCTGATCTCTGTATAACATGACGAAATTTTAGTCCTGTCCAATTTGAAACAATTGCAGGGACAACTCTTCAACAAGAAGAATTTGTCACCTTAGTGCTGTACCACTTGACAAAATTTTAGACTCATACGATTTTGAAAACAATTGTGCATTAGATATAAGATGTGGCACTGGTGATGGGATCAGTCTTTAACTCATTACCAAATGACAAAATTTTAGGATTGTCCAAATCGAAAGCATTTGCAGTCAACAAGATAAAAGTGAAAATAAAAAATTTCAAATTTGTTTTGAGAAGCGTTTAAAACATTGTTGTAAAAGGAGAAAATGCTGGTGACTAGCATTTTCTCCTTTTCCCACAATGTTTTCTAAAGGCTTCTTTCTCGGGATTGTCAAAAGTAGGGATTGTGTGGTAATGGGTTAAGAGGAGAGAAAGCATTTGAGTATATAATTATGCTACAGTAATTACCAGAAAGTCAAGCGAGATGTTTAAGTTTTCCATCACAGCTAAAAGCAAAACACACGCTTTGGGAGAATTACTACAGCAAATTGTTAACCCTTTACCAAAAAATGCCTAGTTTTTACGACCCAAAGGAAGATGGCTTCTGAGGATAATGTGCTAAAAGGAGATTATGCCGGTAACCGCCATTTTCTCCTGTTCCCAGAATGTTTTCTACTCTTTTAAAGTCAAGTCTCAATGTTTGAGTCACATTTATTTTGTTGTCTACAAATGCTTTCAATTTGGACTAGTCTCAATATTTGTCGTTTGGTAAAGAATTGATAAATGTGTATCTTAATATTACAATTATTGACAATGATATATTGATTGATTGATTGTATGGTGTTTAATGGCATTTTCAACATTGTTTCAGTTATATCATGGTGACTAGTGCACTTGTCCATACTTTCCTGGAGTTTCTTATGTCAGTACTTATGTCTTATATCAGTAATCAGTACAAAAGTGTCTCAAAGTCATTTGCTGTTTTCCCACGTAACCATCAGGGAAACAATAATCAGGGATGATAGAGCAGTGAATCCTGTATTATCAATCATCAGAAAGAAATTGGCTTAGTGGGTGATCAAACCAGTGACTCTATTTTATTTAATATAGTGAGACAAGACGAATCGCTGGTTCACTCCCCAGCAGGCCAATTTCTTTCCAAGGATTGAAAAAAATCATTGCAACTGGATTCATTTCTCTCTCACCACTGATCATTGTTTCAACAATGGCTATGTTAGAAGGCAGCCAGTGGTTTGAAAAGAATATTATGCATAGAACTGGTAAAAGAAACTGTTGGAAAGCAGGGATAGGTGCACTGGCTGCAGCAAAATAATGTTGAAACAGCATTAAACACTGTTCAATCAATGAATAAGACAAAAGAATTTGGAACAATAACTTAATTTGTTGATTTTAACTTATTATTGATTAATAGATTAATACATGTAAACAGTATTATAATCTAATACTTTGATTATTCAAAAACAAAACCATTCCAAAAGTATTCTACACACAGGTTGTGTCATCCTATTTGGGACCATAATTTTTCTGACTATTACTGTATATGTGCTTTTACAGATTCTTTTCCCATCATGTCTAATGTTATGTTGGTGCGACATGTGTATTTCTGCTTTGCTTTCAGGCATGTGCTGAAGCTGGTGTTGAAATTCCAAGGTTCTGTTACCATGAACGACTTTCTGTTGCTGGAAATTGTCGAATGTGTCTGGTGGAGGTTGAAAAATCTCCAAAGGTAACCCAACATTTTCTCAGTTCTTTAAGCGCACCTAAGCTTAATTTTATACCACACAACATACTGTGTAAGTGGAAGATTTTTCAAGGTGGACATTTTGCAATTTTGCCAATTTAGAAACTTTTGTGCCGGTGTAATATGCCAACGAATAAAGAGCTTCATAAGTATGCAAACATTGCCATGGCCTAAATGTCTGTAATCAGTAACTTGTACACATTTTGACACACACTTATATCCACATATACAGTATTTTCGACTTACCCATAGTCAAAGCATTTGAAAGCGAGCTCTGCCTTTGAAAGGATTCTGGAACATTGTCTTGACTCTGTATTAACCCTGAGGAAATGGCCTTTTGACAACCTCTTGGGAAAAAGAGGAAAATACTGATAACCAGCATTTTCTCCTTTTCCCACAAGATTTTCTACCCTTTGAAAGACCAGTTCCATTTTTGAGCCCATATCTGTAAAGTTGTCTGCAAATGCTGTCAGTTTGGAAAAGTGTAGAATTTGCTTATCTAGTAAAGAGTTGATTAAGTACTGCATATGCGGATATATATCCATGACAAAAACTTGGCGAATTATCGACTGTTGACATTTTGCATTTGGAAATGTTTGTGAATTCAAGACATGCATTATCATTGATATGCCTGTAGTAACACTTACATGAGCAGCAAAGTTTGCGAATATTTTATTTTCAACCCATTACCAAACGACAATATTTTAGGTTTGTTCAAATCGAAAGCATTTGCAGACAACAAAATAAAAGTGACTGAAAATTTGAAATTTATTATGTGAAGGGTAGAAAACATTGTGGGAAAAGGAGAAAATGCTGGTTACCAGCATTTTCTCCTTTTCCCACAATGTTTTCTAAGGGCTTCTTTCTCAGGGGTGTCAAAAGTAGGGATTGTTTGGTAATTGGTTAATTGTAAAATTCCCGAAATGGTAAAAATTTCCATGTTACAAAAATTTCCACTTATACATCAGTAAACTCTTCCTCAAATGAAAAATTTTAACCCTTTTCCAGACGATAAAGTTTCAGCCTTTTCTAAAATGAAAGCATTTGCAGACAAAAATTTTAGTGTGCCTCAAAAGGTGCAACTTTCCTTTAACTCTTTACCACACGAGAAAATTTTACACCTGTCCAAATTGAAAGCATTTGCAGATGACAAAATAAAAGTGACTGAAAATTTAAAATTTGGTTTAGGAAGGGTAGAAAACATTGTGGGAAAAGGAGAAAATGCTGGTTACCAGCATTTTCTCCTTTTCCTACAGTGTTTTCAAAAGGCTTCTTTCTCAGGGGTGTCAAAAGTAGGGATTGTGTGGTAATGGGTTAATAGGGTAAAAAACATTGTGCGAAAAGGAGAAAATGCTGGTTACCAGCATTTTCTCCTTTTTTCACAATGTTTTCAAAAGGCTTAATTCTCAGGGGTGTTAAAAGTTGTCATTGTGTGGTATGGGGTTAAACATCTCAAATGTGTCATGCAAATTTATACAGATGACTATTTTGAAATTGATACAAATGACATGAAGTTCTCTGGTAAGGTAACAGGCATTGTGGGAAATTGACATCCTCGGATACCCCAGGGTCTCCCTATTTGCTACGCTACATCGACCCTGGGACAATTGACTAATAAAACTTTGAATCAGCCGCCGAAAATCGATACGAAACGTCATACCGTACAGTCCACTCGCCCATCACAAAATGATGATAGAACCAATGAAAAGCCAGCATTCGGCCAGCGGTAAAGCGAGCCGCCGAAAATCGATACGAAACGTTATAGCGTACAGTACACTCTCCCATCACAAAATGATGATGGAACCAATGAAAAGCCAGCATTCGGCCAGCGGTAAAGCGAAGGAAATTCAACTAATTGTCCCAGGGGTCGATGTAGCGTAGCAAATAGGGAGACCCCGGGGTATCCGAGGATGGGAAATTGAGAAAGTACTTGTTATTGCAGTTAACATTGAAAGCAGAATATCAATGTCTTTCTAACCTTTTCCCAAACAACAAAATTTTGAACTAGACCAAATTGAAAGCATTGGCAGACGGCAATTCAGCTCTTGCTGAAAAGATGATTTCTGTCTATGATAGGGTAGAAAACATTGTGGGAAAAGGAGAAAATGCTGGTTACCAGCATTTTCTCCTTTTCCCATAATGTTTTCAAAAGGTTACTATTCCAGGCCTGTAAAAACCAGGGATTGTTTGGGAAAGGGTTAATGGAACAGTTTCTTTTTACAGCCACAAGCATCGTGTGCAATGCCGGTCATGAAGGGTATGAGGATTAAAACAGACTCAGAAATGACAAAAAAGGCACGGTAAGTATGTACAGAATATTATACTGTAGTAACATGTCTGGTGCTTGTGTTTCATGGGAGCAGCGTGAGAAAATTTGACATGGTGCAAGTCCAAGGGTTGAACAAGATATGAAAATTTTCTTATGCTTCAAGAAAGCAAATACGAGCACAAGGACAGTTTTTCATGTATAATATTCCTTTTATTATATACATGTACCTACAACTTTGGATGATGTCAATTGTATTTAACTCTTTAGCACATGAGAAAATTTTAGACTGGTCCAAATTGAAAGCATTTGTAGACGACAAAATAAAGGTGACTGAAAAATTGAAATTTGTTCTGGGAAGGGTAGAAAACACTGTGGGAAAAGGAGAAAATGTGGTAATGCGTTAAGCCGGAAAGTCAACGGGTAAATAAAGAAGTACAATATAGCTTTGTGGCCACCTGTATTAACTCTTTACCAAACAAGGAAATGGAAGACTTGTCTTTTTGTCTCCACTCTCAATTATCAGTCAAGCCTTTTGATCATCTCCTGCCAAAGGCGTCCGTCTGTCTGCCCGTCACTCTGTCTTGGACAATATCTCAATACCATTGGATGGAATTTTGTGAAACTTTTTTACGTGCATACAATAACCTATTCCTCTAATACAGTTTTTTGTTTTTCCTTTATTTGATGCAAAATGGCAGACTGGGAGCGATTTTGAGTGATGGCCATGTTAATTTTTTACATAAAGGTATTTTTCAGCGGGGGATGTCATTTCAACAAAATTACTTGTTTATGTATATAAAGAGCTGTTATTTTCAATGAAATAGAGAAGGAGTGATGGAGTTTTTATTGGTCAACCACCCACTTGACTGTCCAATCTGTGACCAGGGTGGTGAGTGTGATCTTCAAGACCAGTCGATGGCTTTCGGCAGTGACCGCAGTAGGTTCACAGATATGGACTTTCTGGGCAAAAGGTACTGTCTGTTATGTGTGATTCTCTGTCTGTCTTTGTTTATACATCATAGTGATAAGTGTACAGCGGGTGTTTTTTGTGACCAAAAAAGCCCGAGTTCGAGACCTGGTAGTGAGTGTCGACTTTGGGATTGTCCATTTGCCTACACATTCTCTGTGAGTACTGGTGTGGTTCCCAGGAAGAAGAATCGAGAGATATTGGTATAAATTGTAAGAACTTGTTTCTCTGTAGATATTGATTGAATGAATATGTTTAAACTTTATTCTCATAGGATCTATCCATAATTTAAAGCCTAACACCTTTTAGAAGTAGATTTCAAGCCCCTTTGTTTGGTTTTCTTGGTTAATTCTATATCGCACGAAATTTTAGACTGGTCCAAATTGAAAGCGTTTGCAGACAACAAAATAAATGTGAGTGAAAAATTAAGATTTAATGGTTTGAGAAGGATAGAAAACATTGTGAGAAAAAAAACAACAGAAAATGCTGGTGTAGAAAACATTGTGGGAAAAGGAGAAAATGCTGGTTACCAGCATTTTCTCCTTTTCCCACAATGTTTTCATAAAGTTTATTTCTCAGGGCGGCAAAAGTCGGGATTGTGTGGTAAAAGTTAATTACATGCAGCTCAAAAGTTGCAGTAGGAAATTGATTACAAGTGTTTTTGTCATATTTATCATCAGTTTCTCTTTTTTCTGTCCTTTAAATTTTTATGAATCTGCAGTTGACACTGTCAGAAATGTTATGGAACAAGAGGCAATTGTTTTTAAGGAGCGGTCATTCTTTTTCCTTCACTGTTTTCTGTAAACGTGAATAGACAACATTTTCCTGCACACAAAGTGTTTGTCTTTTATATAATTGTGAAGCATTTTGTAAGTTTCAAATAGGCCTGTAAAGTTGTTCGTAATTTTTATTTTGTATGTGAATAGAAGTAACTTCTTTAACTTCTTGCTTTCACTATGTAAAACAGGGCGGTAGAGGACAAAAATGTTGGACCTCTTGTGAAGACAATAATGACAAGATGTATTCATTGTACTCGATGTATCAGGTAGGTACATAAACATTGTTCCTGAAAGAGCAAAGAAAGAAATAGAACCACTTTGTAAAGGGGCTTTAATCCTTTACTCCATAGGTACTCATTTCTGCGCATTGCTTGTTTGAGCCTTTGGAAAACATTGTGGCAAAAGGTGAAATTGCTCATGATGAGCAATTGCACCTTTTGCCACAATGTTTTCTATGCTATCAAAAGGTGTCATATACACAAAAGAAATATAGTTTCATCCTTGCTGTTATTTAGGGTCAATTAGAGACACCATAGACGTCCCTTATGGGGTAAAGGGTTAAGCCAGATTTTGACTTGAAACATTTGGGAGGGGAGGTTGATGATTTTTAATGGGGAGGTTGATGATTTTTAGAAAAAAAAAAATCAATCTGTTTTGACTCTTTACCCTCAGTTCTGGGGAAAACCGTATTATGTCTGATCAGATTAAAACCGAGAACATCCAGATCAAACTCTAGGACTCCTCCAGTGAGTTTTCAACCTTTTCATAGATTGATCCAATGTTTGAGTTGCATTTGTTTCATTTTTTATCTGCAAGATCCTACAATCCAGACAAGTCATGATATTTTGGTGTCATCAAAGGAGTTCTTCACCAAATACTAACACTAAAACGTTATGTGACTGAATTATCAAATAATGTTACCATTCAATAGATTTGCCAGTGAGGTGGCTGGTGTGGACGACCTTGGAACAACAGGTCGTGGAGGTGATATGCAAGTGGGTACATATGTGGAGAAAATGATCAAGTCTGAACTTTCTGGAAACATTATTGACCTGTGTCCAGTGGGTGCCCTGACCTCTAAACCATATGCTTTCACAGCTAGACCTTGGGAGCTGAGGTATTGATATTCATTTTGAACTTGTTGTTTTTGTGTGAAGAAAAGTTTTGGTGCTGTTATAATCCTGTCATCATTTGCATTGTTTTTGTCATGAAAAACCTTTGACATTTTTCTGACATCTTAAACATTAGGGAAAAATTCTTGACCGCCATATAAGCCTATTACCAAACAATCCCTAATTTTGACGACCCTGAGAAAGAAGCCTTTAGAAAACATTGTTTGGAAAATGAGAAATGCTGGTAACCAGCATTTTCTCCTTTTCCCACAACACTTTCTACACTTCAGAAAACAAATTTTAAATTTTCAGTCACTTTTATTTTGTCATCTGTAAATGCTTTCAAGTTGGACAAGCGTAAAATAATGTCGTTTGGTAATGAGTTAAACACCTAAGAAACAAAATGAATCTGGTGATAACACCCATAAGGTTCTTCGTACATTGCTGGAATTAATTATATATAGCAAAACATTGTATAGTAGAACTTTTTATTTTTTAACCCATTACCACTCAATCCCTACTTTTGACGCCCCTGAGAAAGAAGCCTTTTGAAAACACTGTGGGAAAAGGAGAAAATGCTGGTAACCAGCATTTTCTCCTTTTTCCACAGTGTTTTCTACCCTTCCCAGAACAAATTTCTATTTTTCAGTCACCTTTATTTTGTCGTCTGCAAATGCTTTCAATTTGGACCAGTCCAAAATTTTCTTGTGTGGTAATGAGTTAAGCAAAATTTGACTTTTTAATCCTTAACCAAACAATCCCTGGTTTTCACAACCCTGATGAAGAAGCCTTTTGAAAACATTGGTGAATACAGGCCCTGATCTCATAAAAATAGACAAAGTTAATGATTGTAGAGTGTACCAGCTTGTTCTTTGAATGCTACCTTTTTACTGAATGTTACAGCCCAGTTTATTTATGTTTGCAGACAATTATTTATCTAGTATTTATCAGTGTTAACAAAAAATGTTAATTTTCAGCAAACAATCTAGAAATGTCCCTATTAAAGGTATATTTGCCATTTGTAGGCGAGTTGAGTCTGTGGACATTATGGACGCAGTGGGAAGTAACATTGTGGTGTGTACCAGGACAAATGAAGTGATGAGAATATTGCCCAAACTGAATGAGGTATGAAAAAATAATTTCATCCTGCTTACTTATTGATAGGTCAGGCATTTTTAAGATTTGATTTCCACAAAGCTCTCATAAATATAATGAGCTAGTGCCTTGTTAGTACTTCCGCTCTGTGAGAAGTGGTTAACAAAATGACTGGGTTTAAACTCCTTGCAAAATTTTGCACTTGTGCAAATTGGAAAATAAGAAGCCTTTGCAGACACAATAATGAAATAACTGAATCTAAAATTGAAAAGGTAAAAAACATTGAGGAAAAAGGAGAAAATGCTGGTAATCCGCATTTTCTCCTTTTCCCTCAATGTTTTCAAAATCTTTTATCCATAGGGTCATTCATACCTGTTGTTTTGTGGAAAAGGGCCAGTAATAATTGCCCCCCCCCCCAACATTGGACTTTTTTTTCATTTTTTGCATGGCTCTATAAAAAAACGCGGACTTGAGAACATGGGGTCTAGGGTTCGATCCCTGCTTACGACCCCTGGCTCGGCCAATTTCTATCCAAGGATTGATGATAGTTACTGAGACAGGATTCATTCCTTTCCCACAGCTGAACATTGTTTTGATGATGATCATGTGGGAAAACAGCCGGTAGCATGGAAAGAAAATCGTGCGAAGTAGTGGTAAAGGAAACTCCAGGAACAGATGGATAGGTGCATTGGCTGCTGCAATAGAACTGAAATAATGTTGAAAACATCGTTAAACACCATACAATCAAACAAAATGCACGTGGGTATAAATTAATTGATAAATTTCAACTTTATTTTGCCAAACAGGACATCAATGAAGAATGGATTTCTGATGCTACCAGATTCGCCTATGATGGTTTAAAGAGACAGCGGCTGACCACGCCATTTGTCAAAAATGAGAAAGGAGAGTTGGTCAAGGCGTCCTGGGAGGCTGCTCTGGAAGCAGCTGCAGATAAAGTTAGTAAAGTTTCTTTCAGTAATGATTTTCTTAACTAGTGTCATTGACATGCCAGCATTGTACTGTTGATTGATTGTTTTGCGTTAAAAGCCATTTGCAACATTATTTCAGTGTTATCGTGACATCATTACACCTTTCTATGTTTTCCTTGAAAGCAGGAAAGGGAAAGCATGGATAGGTGCACATGTTGCAGTGATATTACAGAAATAATGTTTAAACAAATCATTTTCCTTCTCCGGAAACTTAATTTTTTGGGTTTTTTATTTTCAGTGTAAGTTTTACTTTAGACTAGTGTAAATCTGTACCATTTGGCTGAATTTTAGACTTCTCCAAATGGAAACCAGTTGCAAATTACTCATAGGATATGGCTGTAATAAGGGGATTTGTCTGTGACAGAGTAGAAAAACATTGTGAGAAAAGGAGAAAATGCTGGTTACCAGCATTTTCTCCTTTTCTCACAATATTTTCAAAAATCCTTTTTCCTCAGGGTCATTTAAACTTGGTATTGATTGGAAAAGTCAGAATCATTTAAACTCAGTAGTGATTGGAAAAGGGTTTAATAGAAAAAAAAAACGCACATAAGGTGACACATAAGATATGGCTGTAACCTGTGTATTTGTCTTTGAAAGAGAAGAGAAATATTTTAAGATATGCATTTTCTCCTTTTCTCACAATGTTTTCAAAAAGCCTTTTTCCTCAGGATCATTTAAACTCAGCATTGATTGGAAAAGGGATTAATAAACATTTTGTGTTCGTGTATTTCAGAACTTTTATACCATGTTTACATTTTAGTACATGTATATTATACAAGTTTTTTGTATCATTGTACCTTTTTGATGCAGATATTGAGTGGAACCAATGTTGGAGCCATTGCAGGAGGGCTTGTTGATGCAGAGAGCCTGGTGGCATTGAAGGATTATTTAAATAGAATGGGCAGTGAGGCCCTGTGTACAGAGGAAATCTTCCCCATGGATGGAGCAGGGTAAATGATTTAATCTGATATATTTTACATTTTTGATGGTATAACCATACAGACTGTTTTGGAAAAGAATGTTTAGATTTGTAATACTGTATATATTTTGTTCATATATTTGTGTGTCAAAAAATTTTCAGAATACTGATTGCAGATGTTTTTTATATGTAAATAGTTGCATACACGAGATCCTTAACTCATTACCAAACGACAAAATTTTAGGTTCGTCCAAATCGAAAGCATTTGCAGACAACAAAATGAATTTGGCTGAAAATTTGAATTTTGTTTTGTGAAGGGTAGAAAACATTGTGGGTAAAGGAGGAAATGCTGGTTACCAGCATTTTCTCCTTTTCCCATAATGTTTTTGAAGGCTTCTTTCTCAGGGGCGTCAAAAGTAGGTATTAGTCGTAATGGATTGAGCTTATTATTTGTCCGCTTTCCTGTGGTAAATTACCCAAACAGGAAAGTTTGCAAATTTTTCAAATTCACGAAATGGCAAAAATTTCTACATCACAAAAATTTCCACTTGCACAGTAACCTGGTTATTGGCCTCACTGTTCTTGTCAGAGTGCTTTTTTTTTTTCAAATCCTTGTTATTACTTAGTTAGGATAATGACTTGTTCACTGATACAGAATTGATATAAAAACTGGAAGAGGATAAACAAAATCATCTTTCCTTTCTTTAGAACTGACCTAAGATCCAACTATTTACTCAACACAAAGATAGCTGGGGTAGAGGAAGCAGATTTGATTCTACTTGTCGGGACAAATCCAAGATATGAGGCTCCTCTCTTCAATGCACGAATCAGAAAGAGGTATTGTATTGCTATGAATTTAGAAGTTCACTAATTTTTACCAGGTGACAAAATTTTGGATCTCCTGATATTTGAAAACATTTGTACATGACAAATAAATTTACTAAATTTACATTAGGCATAAGTCTTTACCAAACAACAACATTGTGGGTTTGTCTCACATCATGTGCAGAAGAGAAATCAGATGTTGCCGAAACGATGGAACTTGTGTTTGATGGAACAGAAAACTTTTTTTGGAAAAGGAGAAAATGCTGGTTAGGCCTGTCAAAAAAAATCTGTGTTTAAGGATTACCAAACCTACCTAGAAACTGCTTCTGAATCTAAACTTTTTATGCTATGATTGAAAAATAAAATCTGTCAGATGTGAATTCAGTACCTAATTTACAGCATCTTGGACTGAAACCCTAAACACAGATAATTTTTGATATTAGGCCTTACTAGCATTTTGTTTCCTTTACTTTCACTTTTAGGTTTAAAATGCGCTACCAGATGGCATAGGTTAAGTCTATACTATTATAATCCATGAAGTGCCATTTATGGCCGGTGAAGATCAAGATCAGACTGCACAAAATGTGCAGGAGAAAATGCTGGTAACTTGTTTCAAAACAAATTCGAACTTTTGAATTACATTTTATATACTGGCTTCAAATACTTTTAGGTCACTCAGTCTAAAATTTTGTTGTTAACCCTATACTTCATGGCAAAATTTTAGACATATCCAAATTGAAAGCATTTTCAGACGACAATTTCATAGTGGCTCACATTACGCAATTTTCCCTTTATAGGGTAGAAAACTTTGTGGGAAAAGGAGAAAATGCTGGTTTCCAGCATTTTCTCCTTTTCCCTCAATGTTTTCAAAAGGCTTCTTCCTCTAAGTCATCATTGTGTGGTAATGGGTTAAGTAAAGAGTTAATTCCTTGCTCTAAAGTTTTACACTGAATCAACTATCTAGCCACACACTGTTGAAATAATCTAAACTTTTGCAGTTGGATCAACAATGATCTTGAGATTGCCATGGTTGGGACACAAGTAGATCTGACCTACGACTACGAACATCTCGGTGACTCAACTCAGCTTCTGCAACAGATAGCTGATGGTTCACATCCTTTTGCAAAGGTAGGACTCTGAAACAGACGAAACTGTTAACCATCTTGTTTGTCAATTGTTGATCAATGCACCCATTTTGGATGTTGTGTTGATAATGTAGTAATGTATACTGGGTTCCCAAAAGGGAAACTGCTTTTATATTGGTTTTGCCGGTGTACATGATATCAATTTTTTGCAGGCATATTATCCAATCAGATCATGACAAATTTTTTCGCAGTATCATATTGCATTATGGAGATGCATGAACCCTTTGCCACACAGGAAAATTTTAGACCTGTCCAAATTGAAAGCATTTGCAGACGACTATTTCCAAGTGGCTTAAATGGTGCAATTTTGCTTTGATAGGATAGAAAACATTGTGGGAAAAGAAGAAAATGCTGATAACCAGCATTTTCTCCTTTCCCCACAATGTTTTCAAAAGGCGTTTTCCTTCAGGTCGTTAAAAGTCGTCATTGTGTGGCAAAGGCTTAACTGGCCTTTTCCAAGAGTATTGCTCAAATATCAATGCCCAGGCTATTTTTTCAGAAATTGGCCTCAGCTAAAAACCCAATGGTTGTGGTTGGGAGTGCATTGTTACAGAGAAATGATGGGTCAGCCATTCTGAAAGCTGTTTCGAGTATTGCCCAGACAACTAGAGTGAAATCAGGCTGTGACAAAAACTGGAGGGTACTGAATGTATTGCAGAGGGTAAACTTTCTTTTGATACTCTGTTAGCACTAGATGGTCTGCACCATGGGAAAAGGGACATTAGGACACTTTCATAAAGTGTCATCTCGGATCAACCCATGCTATCTGCTCAGGCTAATCAGAAACAACACTTTCTGTTTTGTAATTTTCTGTCTTCCACATGTCTTCTGAAAGACGAAATCTTATATATTTGTAAAGTGTTGTCTCAGATTAGCCTGTGTGGACTGCCCGAATGCTTCTTTTTGTGTGTTGCAGGCCCTTTACATGTACCCAGACATAACCCCGTTTAGACATTTGAAATACAGTCCACTGAACTTAGAAAGGTATTATCTGTAATTAAAAGAATGTTTAAAATGGCATTTAACAGCATTTAACAGCATACAATTGAGCAATTGCAAATTTGATTATGGTTGGTCTACTACAACAGGAATTATATTACTTTTGATTTTATTTGTTATTTGGTCACATGGCAACCAGTGGGGGAATATTTTTAGGCCTCTCAAACTTTTATGATGAAAAACACTGACTGATGCTTCTCTATACATACGTTTAATCCTTTCTAGCAGGACAACATTTCACACTTGCCCAAATTGAATTCATATTGAGATGACATATTAAACAGCTCAAGTGATGGAAATTGAATGCAGATTGAGATGACATATTGAACAGCTCAAGTGATGGAAAATTTCTTTTAAAAGGGTAGAAAACATTGTGTGAAAAGGAGAAAATGCTGGTTACCGGCATATTCTCCTTTTCACACAATGTTTTCAAGAGCTTTCTTTCAGAGGCCAGTTACAACTCATGATATTTCAGAAAAGGGTTCATTAACTCTTTACCAAAGAACAAAATTGCAGACTGGTCCCAATTGAAAGCATATGCAGACGAAAAAAATCATTGTAACTGAAAAATTGAAAATTGTGTTAGTTAGGGTAGAAAACATTGTGGGAAAAGGAGAATATGCATTTTCTCCTTTTCCAGCAATCTTTTCAAAAGGCTTCATTCTTAGGGTCATTTAAAGTTGGGATTTTGTGGTTAAGGGTTAAATCTTGCCTGTTTAATATTCTATCTATATACATTCTGTAACTAGGTTGCAAGCCAGGTGGCTGCCCTTGACCTTGGGTATAAAGCTGGAGTGAGTGAGATCAGAAACAATCCTCCCAATGTGCTGTTTTTACTGGGAGCTGATGAGGGTGTGATCAGTAGGGAGGATCTTCCTAAAGATTGCTTTATCATTTATATTGGTAGGTGCCTTTTTATATGCCTGAAGGATCATATTATTTTATTGCCCAAGTTATCTGTCTATTAGCAATTTCTTTCTGCTCCTATGGTTTCCATCGGAATGATTTTTAACTAACCACGATATTCTTTCCGAGCCACTGGCTGGTTTCCCATATAACCATCGTCGAAACAATGACCAGCAGTGAGAGAGGAATGAATCCTGTCTAGTGACTATTATCCTCGGAAAGGGATGAACCAGCAACCAAATGTTCTTGAGTTTTGTACACTGCCAACTGGGATGAATGGGTTTACCCATTACTGCACGCTCTTACATGCAGAAAATTTACAAATAATTCTGAATTTCGACCCATTTCAACCTGTGCAGTTGGCACATACTGACATGGGTCGAAACTCTGTGCTATTTGTATATTTTCATTGTGCAGATTGTGAAGGCTGATCCGTATCAATACTTTTTTTAGATACACCAAGTTGCTTTTTCATATAGCATGCCTCAGATTGTATTTTATGGAGTTTAAGCGTTTACCAAACAATCCTTAGTTTCTTAACTCTTTACCACACAATCCCGACTTTTAATGACCCTGAAAAAGAAGCCTTCCGAAAACATTGAGGGAAAGGAGGAGATTTTCATACAGCATTTTCTCCTTTGCCCACAATGTTTTCTTCCCTTCCAAAAACATATTTCAATTTTTCAGTCACTTTTATTTTGTCGTCTGCAAATGCTTTCAATTTGGACCAGTCTAAAATTTTGTAATTTGGTAAAGAGTTAAAAAGAGGCCTTCTGAAAACATTGTTGGAAAAGGACAAAAGGCGGGTAACCAGCATTTTCTCTTTTTCCCACAATGTTTTCTGCTCTTTTAAAGTAAAGTTTCAATTTTTGAGTCATGTTTATTTTGTTGTCTGCAAATGCTTTCAGTTTGGACAAGTCTAAAATTTTGCAGTCTGATAATGAGTTAATGGATTTTTTAGAACATGATTTTCATACATTTTATTTGTTGTCTATGAATGCTTTGAGCTTGGACCAGTCTAAAATTATCTAGTTTGGTTAAGAGTTAACTCTTTACCAAACGACAAACCTTTAGCCTTGTCCGAATCGAAAGCACTTGCAGAAGAATAGAATAAACATAAGTCAAAAATTGAAATTTGTTTTCAGAAGGGTAGAAAATATTGTTACCAGCATTTTCTCCTTTTCCACATTATTTACAAAAGGCTTCTATCTCAGGGTCATAAAAACAAGGGATTGTTTGGTAAAGGATTATCTTAATCTTCAGGTCACCATGGAGATAAAGGAGCTACAATGGCAGATGTGGTGTTACCAGGTGCAGCCTACACCGAGAAAGATGGTACATATGTGAACACAGAAGGACGAGCACAGCAAACCAGAACAGCTGTGTCTCCACCAGTGTTGGCAAGAGAGGACTGGAAAATTATCAGAGCTCTGTCTGAGGTAATAACATTGTCACACATACCCATTGATATAATTTTCATGGAGTCAAGACAGTTTACCGACCATTCTTCAGAATTTTCTTAGTCTTTTTCACAAGAATACTCTAATGCTGAAAGTAACACAACTTCTGATCGGCAAAACCAGATTAAAAAGTATTTTTCAGATTGAATATGATGAAAGAATCCATTAATCCTGTAAAAAAATTGGTGAATACGGAACTGGAACTTTTGGCATGGATTAACCCTTTACCAAACAATCCCTGGTTTTTACGACCCTGATAGAGACCTTTTGAAAACATTGTGGGAAAAGGAAAAAATGCTGGTAACCAGCATTTTCTCCTTTTCCCACAATGGTTTCTATCCAGCTCAATACAAATTTCGATTTTTTAGTTTCGTTTATTTTGTCGTCTGCAAGTGCTTTCAATTTGGACTAGCCTAAAGGTTTGTCGTTTGGTAAAGAGTTAAACTGTTACCTGTATTAAACCTTTTCCAGACAATGAAATTTCAGCTGTGTCCAAATTGAAAGCATTTGCAGAGAAAAATTTCAACCTGAATGAAATGGTGCAACTTTTGTTTGATATGGAAAAAGGATGGAATACTGGTTTCCAGCATTTTCTTCTTTTCCCAGGATGTCTCCAATGGACCTCTTTCCCATGGTTGTTAAAAGTTGGCATTGTGTGGTAATGGATTAAGTGTGGAACAAGTAGACTAATGTCAGATTACACTGGAATGCAGGCTTATTTTTATCACCTTTGCAAAATGTGATATATTGGTTGAAAGTCGTGGAAATTTCTATTTATACATGTAGATACTGTAAGGGTTTTGATTTCTGCCACAGTTTACAGGGCACCAGCTTCCCTATGATAGAATACAGGAAGTGAGAGACAGAATGTATGAGGTGGCCCCTAACCTGGTGCAGTATGGGGCAGCTGAAGATGCCAATTATTTCCATCAAGCCCAGGAATTATCTAAGGTAAAGTCAACTCTACCTGTTTCACCTTTACCAAAGGATGAGTGTATTCTATGTTTTTATGACTTTGAGGAATAAAACCCGCGAAAACATGGTGGAAAAATGTGTAAAGTACAGTCAGTTTAATATTAATTTTTCGCCCTCAAAGTTGCATTGTTCTTTTTTTTTCCAATACCAAAATGTTTTGTTTGATTTCGGATTAAGTTGCAACGTCTATTTCATCTTTAACCCTTTACCAAATGACAACATTTTTGACTGGTCCTAATTGAAAGCATTTGCAGACAACAAAATGAAAGTGACTGAAAATTTGAATTTCGGTTTGTGAAGAGTAGAAATCATTGTGGGAAAAGGGAGAAAATGCTGGTTGCCAGCATTTTCTCCTTTTCCCACAATGTTTTCCAAAGGCTTCTCTCTGAAGGTTGTCAAAAGTAGGGATTGTGTGGTAATGGGTTAAACAAATGAGTTGGACTCTTATGTTCTGGTTTTAAAAAACCCCAGGAAAGCAATGATAGATCTATTGAGTGTCATGATGCTAGTGATTTAAAGTAGATGTTGAAATGCCTTAAACTTAAAACAAATAAAATATATAAGTAGCCAAGCTTTGTTAAATGGCTGCTTACTGTAGTTGCAAAAAGTATAGACCCAGATCAGTCTGCACAGTCTTTACAGGCTGATCTGGATAGAAAGGTTTTGTTATTTAAGCCTTTACCACATAAGGCATTTCTATGGTATCTCTAGTGGACACTAAATAGCAGCTAGGATGAGGCCGTTTCTTATGTATATATTACACCCTTTAATAGCATAGAAAACATTGTGACAAAAGGTGAAATTGCTCGTCACAAGCAAGTTCACCTTTTGCCACAGTGTTTTCCAGAGGCTCTCACAAAAATGTGTCGAAATGAGTATTTATGGAGTTAGGGGTTAATAAATTTCAAGTATGTCAAAGGACCAGTGTACATCATTCTTTAGTCAGTCATTATTTAAAAAAAGATTTTATTGGTCTATGATATTGTTTTGGAGATACATCAAGCCCCCTTTTCGCAGAGCATAGGTATGTTTTCTGATTGTGTACATTTATTTGTGCCATGCTTCAATGAAAGGGGGTTTTAGTCATCTCCATGATCCATAGTAAAATGCAAACCCTTATATACTTGTGGATCTATAGCAGCGACATTTTTGTAACAAACCACTTAATCATGAGGTAGCATGGTCCTTGGACATACAGAAAATCGGCCAGTAGCGAAAAGTTTCAACCCAGGTCAGCCTGCACAAACTGTGCAGGCTGACCTGGGTTGATACTTTTAGCAGATGCATAAAGTCTTCTTTTTACAGAGCATGGTTCATTTGTAAGTTCCTGTTAACCCTTTAACACGTGGTAAAATTTTAGACCTATTAAAATTAAAAGCATTTGCAGATGACAATTTTAAAGTGGCTCAAATGGTGCAATTTTGTTTTGATAGGGTAGAAAACATTGTTGGCAAAGGAGAAAGTGCTGGTTTCCAGCATTTTCTCTTTTTCCTACAATGTTTTCAAGAGGCTTCTTCCTCAGGGTCGTCTAAAGTCGTCATTGTGTGGTAAAGGATTAAAATTAATACTGTGTAACATAAGGGTATATTTAATTGCAGAATGTCACAGGCCAGTTGGACAACACGCCTCTCACACCACCCCAGCTGAACCTCAAAGATTTCTACATGACTAATTCGATAGGAAGGGCCTCACAAACCATGGCAAAGTGTGTCAAGGCCGTCCAAGAAATGGACTAAATGTGATATAAGCTGCTATGATGGATTCCTGTAAATGATATCTATAAACTTAAGTTTATAAAAAAAGCAACTTTTTGCAGTTATATAGAACAAGTGAAAGATTACTCAGTAAACGT
This sequence comes from Tridacna crocea, assembly GCA_943736015.1. Classification (NCBI taxonomy): domain Eukaryota; kingdom Metazoa; phylum Mollusca; class Bivalvia; order Cardiida; family Cardiidae; genus Tridacna; species Tridacna crocea. The sequence continues at coordinate 11,864,872 of OX031069.1, read as the reverse complement.
TTCGAATGTGGTAATGTATAGAGAAAGACATTTGGATAACGACTGAAAATATTGTTTGTCTCATCAACAGTGTGCAGGATTTTTTTTTCGAATTTCAAAAGTTTGAAAGCATTAGTTTCTGAAACATATTTGCAACTGACAACTGACAACATTAAAAATAATATGCTAAAATTTGATTTTGTTAACATGAATAAATGTTTGATACTTGCCTACACTGGAAAAGATTGTGGTTAACTCTTCACCACCCAATTCTGAGTTTTAACAACCCTGAGGAGACAGCCTTTTGAAAACCTTGTGGGAAAAGAAGAAACAGCTGGAAAGCAGCCTTTTCTTCTTTTCCCACAATGTTTTCTTACCTATGAAATAGAGAAATGGTCATTTTTGCAACATGGAATTGTTCGTCTGCAAATGCTTTCAGTTTAAACTTGTCTAAGATTTTCCAGTTTATTAAATAGTTAATGGAAAAAAAAGTTCAGTACATACTTGTCAATAAACCTTTACTAAATGACAGAGTGATCGTGGACATCTTGAAATTCGAAAGGTTCACAGGCAATAATTCAAATATTTGAGCAAATTATGTAACTTGTCTTTTGAAGTTTGAAAAAATGGTGGGGGAAATGGAGAAAATGCTAGCTACCTGCATACTGTCTTTTATCCTACAAAAATTGTAAAAGCCTGCCTCCTCTAGGGTTATGAGAACAGTATTTTTTGTTTCAGTAAAGGATTAATTTCATGTTGAGTTCTTGTATGACCCATAGATGTTTTTGAAATTATTTGGGACAAATCTTTTTTTAGAAGATAACTAGCTGGGATTATTTATCATATACATGTACATGTAATTGAAATATTGTGCTATAATTGATACCATTGAGTATAAACAGTATTGTGATGTTTTCAGTTATAATATAATTGTAGAAAACGTGGAAGATCATAACATGAGAATAAGAGACTGAATTTATATGACAAGCATTTTGTTAAGTTTGTGTCTAAAACTCATTGAAATTACTGAAGCAGGAATACGAACTCTAAACTTAACCTTTTACTCCATAGATACTCATTTCTACGTATTGCTTGTAGGAGCCTATGGAAAACATTGTGGCAAAAGGTGAAATTGCTCATGATGAGCAATTTCACCTTTTGTCACAATGTTTTCTATGCTATCAAAAGGTGTCCTATACACATAAAAAATGGCTTCAGCCTTACTCTTATTTAGGGTCAATTAGAGATACCATAGAAATGCCTTATGGGGTAAAGGGTTAATCGCATGTCTTTACAAACTTAAAAGAAATTGCTGTTATTGTTTTTGATATTTAAAGGAGATTGAATTAAAGTATTCACTCTTTATTTTAGACTGTATTATTTATAAAATCTAAGGTTGCTAACAGCGACTACTAACCTTTTGCAGACAGTGTAGCTCAACATCAGCTTGCACAGAATGTGCAATCTGATGTTGGATTTACACTGTGTGAAATGAAGATGTCTTTCCCAACAAAATATATTTTTGAAAGGAAATATTTTGGTTTTTATTATCGGCTTGAAAGTTCCATTTGAAATTATTTAGACGCATAAGTGTACATTACAAACTCAGTAACTTCTGTTTGTGATATTGATTATTCATGCTTATACCAGCCTGCCCGGGTGGCTCAGTGGTGAGCGTGTCGGAGTCGTGACCTGGTGGTTGTGAGTTTGATACCCGGTTGAGGCGAACTTTCTTTCCGGCGTATTTTCGCCTCTCACCTCTGCTGAAGCATGTGAGAAAAGTAGTCGGTGGCTTTGGAAAGAAAGTAAGTACCGGTGTGAGAAAGCCAGAAAACGCGTGTGCATCACCGACCGCCACGATATGACCTTAGCTGTTAAAGTTGCGTTAAACCCCAATACAACCAACCAACCATGCTAATACTGCTTCTACAATGTTCAGGGTTTGTTTACTGATATCAGGGTGTCATTGTTTATGTAGAAGCAACTTTTTTCTCTTCTTCTAAAGCCTGCCCTAGTAGGTAAGGGTATCTGACTCGCAACCTGGTGGTCGTTGGTTTGATATCCGTTTGAGGCAAATTTTCTTTCAGGTGATTTTTTTGCCTCTTAACTCTGATGCATACAAGAAAGTGCAGTGACTTGGAAACAAAGTTGCGTCATTTTTATGGTGTGAGAAAGCCAGGAAATGCATGCCTAGGTGCACTGACTGCTTCAATATGACCTAAGCTGTTAAATCTGTGTTACAACCCTATTAATCTTCGATAGTTTTCCTTCAATACTGATATTTAACTCTTTACCACGCAATCCCAACTTTTCACGACCCTTAGAAAGAAGCCTTTTGAAAACATTTTGGGAAAAGGAGAAAATGCTGGTAACCAGCATTTTCTCCTTTTTCCACAATGTTGTCTGCCCTACCCAAAACCAAACTTCAATTTTTGTGTCACATTTATTTTGTTGTCTGCAATTTGGACAACTCTAAACTTTTGTCGTTTGGCATACATTTTCTCTGCAAGATCAAGAGGCAGGTTGTAATCAAGAATGTAGTAGTGGATAGTGTAGATCAGAGATCAGACTGCATTTTCTGCGCAGTCTGATCTTGATTTACACTGTATACAAAAGCTTCCAGTGCTGTCTTTGGTATGGAAAGAGTTGAAATGTGGTTGCAATTAAATGCCAGGAAAAGTAAAAAGGTAATTTGAAATTAGGGTGTTAGTGTAAAGGAAACTGACATTGTGAGAATATCAACAAAAACTTAGTCGCAAAAAGGGACAAGACTATGCCAAAATATTTTCAGAGTTGCACGTATTTGTCCCTCTGGTGAAGGATTCTCCGTTGACTGTGAACAGTTAGCATAGGTTTGACAGCCATGTCTACTTACAACAGTTAACCTTCTCTTTAAACGACAAAGCACATAAATAAACAAGAAAAGAGGAAATTTTCAGTGAAGAAAAAAAAATGAAATTTCTGTGTACCAGTCTCAAAGCCGTAATTAACCAGAAATTAACTAAATAGCATAACGGATGGACCTGGAATCAGACTGCAGTTTATTTAGTCTGACCATAGTTTAAAGTGTCTGTAAGAGCAACAGATTTTTAGGAGCTGCCAGGGTTGGATATGTTGACCCAAAATACCAGGGGAACGTAAACTTGAAAAGACGAGATAAGTTTCTGTGTTGACAGGGGAAGCAACTCTAACCATATAACCTGCCAGCTTCTTCAAGAGTAGTCTCCCTTGTATTATTTCCCCTCACTTGCGCCTTTCATGTCATCCCGCGTTTTATCGAGAACCTATGACACTTAAGTCGTAAAATAACAAATATCAAAGAAATTTAACGCTGCGTGAAATAGATTCTTGCACGAATTATAGAAATTTCTCATTTTCTTATCAAAAGCCTCACAGTGGAAGTTGGTAATTGATTGATACACTCCCGAGTTTTGATAAAATGCTTTTGAACACATAGTGGTAAATAAAGAAAATGCTGAAAGCCAGTATTTTCTTCTTTTCCCATCATATTTTCTACCCAATAATAGATAAATAAAAACTATTTGACGGTTTTTAATTTGTCATCTGCAAGTGCTTTCAGTTTGGACAAGTCTTAAAAGTACAGAAGTTTGTCGAGTAGAAACTAATCTAAGTACCTAAAGAATGAACTAACGAACTCTCTGTCTGGCTACATTCCTGTCATTTTCAAAGCTGAATCATCTCGACGTAAGTATCATACAAATCATCTTTTGTTATTAATAATCCGTGCAGGTTGACCCGAGTCGAAACTGTTTTAATATTTGTAAATTTTCTGCGTGTCGAAGACCAACCTACGCAGGCTGACCTGAGTTGATACTTTTTGCGAATTAAGTCCCCTTTTAATAGAGCAATACACATGTATATTAAATGTCTTCTTATTCTCTATCGTGCTTGTAGTTGTGCGTTGCTTTAACATAATATCGTTGGTTTACTTCCAAAACCTCGTAACTACAGCTTGTTACAAGCTGTAGTTACGAGGTTTTGGAAGTAAACCGACGATGTATTGTATTGTCGAAACATAGCAGTGGGTTATTCCTTTGTGTTATGTGATATCTATATTTATTTATAATTATCATAAACACTTTACTTTCATGTATCAAAACACGAAAGTTAAATCTCGCGATCTCTCGGAGGTTGGGGGAGGGGTAGGGGTAGAGAGAGATAGAGTAGGAAATTTTGATTTGTGTTCATCATAACTCTTCTATCATCTTTGTCCCAGCAATAGGATTAACCTTTTACCACATAATTCCGATTTTAACACTCCCCTGCGAAAGACGCCTTTTGAAAACATTGTGTGAAAAGGAGAAAATGCTGGTAACCAGCATTTTCTCCTTTTCCCACAATGTTTTCTTTCCTTGCTAAAACAAATTTCAATTCTTTAGTCACATTTATTTTGTCGGCTGCAAATGCTTTCAATTTGGACCAGTCTAAAATTTGTGTTGTATGGTGTTTAACGCTGTTTTCAACATTATTTCAGTTATATCGCAGCGGCCAGTGCATCTATCTATGCTTTCCTGGAGATTCTTTTACCAGTACTTCGCATAATTTTCTTTCCAAGCCACTGGCTGCTTTCCCACATGATTATCGTCGAAAAAAGTGGTCAGCGGTGGGAGAGGAATGAATCCTGTCGCAGTGACTATCATCAATCCTCGGTAAGAAATTGGCGGAGCCAGGGGTTGTAGCCAGGAATCGAACCTTAGACCCCGTGTTCTCAAGTCCTGCACGCTACCGGCTAAGCTATTGTGGTTTGGCCCATAAATCAGGAAAAAAATGGAACTAATAGCGAAGAAAAAATATATATATTGTGCGTACATTTTACAGAATTGCGATAGAAATAAATTGATACGTACACTGATTGTAGAATGATAACCGAATTATTGTTTTTCAAATGGCAGTAATTTGTCATTGAGTTGGTAGCAAACATTGTTGGAAAAGGAGAAACATCATTAGCCCCTATAAACAGTATGTTCGATCAACCCTTTTTGCCAACAGATGTTCAAACTTTATTTACCACACTGTAATTTTTTTCGTGAAACGTTCATTTTGAAGGGATTTACAGGCTGCTAGTATGTTGTTTTTCAAATGACAGTAAATTGACATTGACGGTGGGTAAAAAACATTGTGGGAAAAGGAGAAAATGCTGGTATCCAGCATTTTCTCCTTTTACCACAATGTTTTCTGAAGACATCTTCACGAGGATCGTTTAAACTCGGGATTGTGTAGTACAGGGTTAAACAGCTTCATGAAATTTTAATGAAACGAAATTTCCACTCAAATGTAAAAACAAATCGATTTTAAAGTTGATTTCAACTAGAGAAACAAAGCGCTATATCGGACTGTGTAGATCCAAGATCAGACTGTGCAGTCTGATCTTGTCTACACTGTCCGCAAAAAGGCGCCACGAGTCGCACTCAGAAGCCTGTGGGTTAAACCATAACTCATTTTCAGTGATGTAAGGAAATGAAATTTTACACAGGCTCAGGAGACAAAAGTCTCCCAGTTCACTCGATTATCTGAATAAAATATACCATAAAGATAGCAAAAACAAGCCCTCTAGTCGCCAACGTAATGTTGAACCCTAAACAAGCAGTTCAGTGGCGCGCTTGATTTGTAACATCTGATTTTTTTTTCTCATAGACACACTTCACCCTTTACTCTGCAAGAAGTGGGCCGAAATTATTTAAGTTAGTCATGTAGGGGGTGGGAAGGGAGCACGGAGCAAGACCCTTCCCCTTCTTTATGGGGAGATGAAGGTCTTTTTCTGCAATATGTGATTTTTTTAAGGTTTATACGCCGTTTTCAGACGTACATACCAACCATTCAACTAACCATTCAACCTACCATTTAACCATTTATACAACCAACCTACCAACCAGTAAACAACCAAACAAACAACCAATCAACCAAGCAAATAACCATCCAACCAAACAACAGCCAACTAACCAACCAGCCAATCTGCTTTTTAAATACACGTCTATCATATGCATACCATATACCATATCGCAGTGGTTAGTGCAACTATCCGCGTGTTTTTAAGTTTTCAAACGGGTATTGTGCACAATATTTTTCCAAATCTTTGACAGCTTTTCTGTTTTCATAAACGAAACTTGACTGAGTCCACCCGTCCAAAAAAAAAAATAATCTTTTAGTAACCACGCCCCCTACCGGGTTTTTTTCCCCTCTCACCAGACTACTCACATAAATGAACACAGGTATTTCAAGTGATATTCTTATGTAAACACTTTCGACTCTTGTCTCCCTTCCTCCGTTTTTTCCTTCAGCCTTACCTCTCTCGTTTACCGGAATTGTTTTTTTTTTTCATGATATTGTTCTCAAATCCTCTAGTTGTACTTTATGTACCTTCTGAGTGTAATAAAGAAATGTTCTGTTCTGTTCTGTTCTGTTCTGTTCTGTTCTGTTAATCCAATGATTCGACCGAGCGGTCGGTCAGTGGTAAAGCAACCAAGCAATCAACCAATCAACCAACCAACCAACATACAATACCAACCAACAAAAAAATCAATGAACCATCAAATAGATCAATCGATCAATCAATCGATCGATCAAACGACCGACTGATCGACCCACCGACTATGAATCCAGCAAACCAACTGACCGATCAACTATTCAACCTAACAAACCATCAACTTACAACCAATTAACCAACCAACATACAAACCAACAAATCAATAAATCATCAAATAAATCAAACGATCAATCAATCAATGGATTGATCAAACGACGACCAACAATCAAAGTTACCAACTTACCAGCCAACCAATAAAGCAATCAACCGACCAACTAACCAGATCATCTGCCATTTACTCAAACATCAACTAACGCTGTCTGCAACAACATTACATTACAATGCACTTCAGTGCTATTGTTGACTTTGACTTTTTCTTTATTTTAATATGAAATATCTACTGATTTCATGAAAATAAATCATTTTACTATGCTCCTTTCCCCAGTCTTTGATAAGCCTTATACTCCAAGCAAAGATATGCAAAATAGACCGTCTTTTATCTGAAATTTATATCTTCAACGTATATCAAATAGCGGGCCTGTCTTTTGTCGTCCTAATTTCTTGGAAAATGTCACATCTCTGCTTTCAGTCGTACATCTATAGCTATCGCCAATATTCTCTTAAATATCTCTTCGTATCGAACAACAGAGGAGTATTTTAGCATTATTTACGCCGTCCATCTTTTTTAAAATGAAAAAAAAAAATTCTTGTTTTGCCTGAGCCGTTTAACCCTTTCCCAAACGACAAACCTTTGGACTAGACTAAATTGAAAACATTTGCAGATGACAATTCAACTCTTGCTGAAAAGATGATTTCTGTCCATGATAGGGTAGAAAACATTGTGGGAAAAGGAGAAAATGCTGGTTATCAGCATTTTCTCCTTTTCCAACAATGTTTTCAAAAGGCTACTATTTAAGACCCGTAAAAACCAGGGATTGTTTCGGAAAGGGTTAATAGAATGATCTGATAAACTCCCTGAAGCTAGATCATTAATCACCAATCATTGGCAATGAAATAGTCTTCTCAGTCTTCTTTTGAACTAGAAAAAAATGTAACACAACTTCTCGTTGGTTGAATCATTTGTTTTTAACCAATCAGAAACTGTGTAACTTTTTTTTCTAAATTTAGGATGTCAACGCCATTTGTAGAATGATTAGTGTATAGACAGATTTACTGTGCCAAAGCTCTTTTTGTAACCCCATTCAAATCTGAATTTAAGGTATCACCCTCCTATAGGAAAACAGCTATTTCCATTGTAATATTATCCTGTAAAATTTGCTATGATTAAAAATGAGTGGGATTTTTTTTGTACTGCTTTAACCGAGCCACTTTTCTTTCCCCCGCACTTCCCCCCCCCCCTTTTTTTTTTAGAATTATCTTTTATAAAACTAAAACCGCTATATTCTCATTGCAAAGGAAGATAATAGTTACCTCCCTTTCAGATAATAGTTACCTCCCTTTCAGATAATAGTTACCTCCCTTTCAAGAAACTAAGAAAAGTATCAAACGATAATTTCAACACGGACATCAAAGGAATTTCCAGGCAAACCTTGGTCGATACTTTTCGCACACGCATTAAGTCCCCTTTTCATAGAGCCTTGGTCAAAGGCCTCTTTCGTATTTTTCTTATCTTTCTCCCGTGGAGACCTAATGCTGAAAGTTTGAATCGACATAGAATCTCTTCCCCCCTCCCCCCTTTTCCTTACAACCGGAATGCACATTATCTTTTATCTGAATCATGTCTTTTTGCATATGCATTTTTGCTTCATTTCCTCAAACCTTTACAATACGACAAATTTTAGACTGGTCCAAATTGAAAGCGTTTGCAGACGACAAAATGAATGTGACTAAAGAATTAAAATATGTTTAGGAGGAAGGGTTGAAAACATTGTTGGAAAAGGAGAAAATGCTGGTTACCAGCATTTTCTCCTTTTCCCACAATGTTTTCGAATGGTTTCTTTCATAGGGTTGTTTAAAGTCGGAATTGTGTGGGAAAGGGTTAACCTTTAGGCTGCTAAACTTTTACTCTACTTTTTACGGACAATGTAGATCAAGATCAGACTGAACATTCTGTGCAGTCTGATCTTGGATTTACGTTGTGCGATAAGGAGATATTAATTCCCCAAAACATAATTTTGAAAATGCAATATTTAGGTTTTAAAGTTCTACGGCCCCTAACTCACCTTTAAACATCGACGTTTTCGTAATAGCGATTCGACCAATCTCGGCAATTTCCGTCATTTTAAATGAGAGTTAGCTGCCGTAGACTCACTAAATCGAGAGTAAATATCGTTTAACGACGTTTGGTATAAATGTTCACGCGCATCCATACTGCGCATGTGTATTTCTCACAGATAGTAAAACTATCAGCGTTATTGTGTATTTTTCACACAAATGGCAGTGATAACAGCGGACCAATGGTGCACTTTTACAAATAGAACATTCTACGGATGGTACCAGTACGGTTGCACCAGCCATATTATTCAATGGTCGAAATAAAATGGGGAAGTTTTCATCAAACTAACGCTTATTTGTCGTGGAAAAATGAAATTTCTACGCAATGTCAGCCATCCAACGGGGAAAAGGATACAGCTTCTGACGTTTTCCTGACAATGGCAGGCCAGTTGTCATGCTATCCTTTCAGGATGAAGGTGATAGCATCAAAACTGGCCTGCCAGTGTAAGGATGATATGACTGGTAAAGAACTATAGCTGGAAAAAAAAGTCCAGTTACACAGCAAACAATGAAACAGGCAGAAAATTGAAGCTGTTGACGTATACCTATTTCTTGATGTATAGCTATTTCCTTGTGAAAAAATACCGTGGGAAAAGGAGAAATTTCTTCTACATAATAATTTTTCCTTTTTTTATCATGTCTGCCGAGCTTTTATCTCATTTTTTCCACAGACATTTCTTTTTTTGTATTTCTATGAGCCGTGTGGCCATAATCATGTATGCAAATTCATAAAAAAAAAACATGTAGATAATGAAGGGTTTGATATGAATTTGAGGTATATAGGCTATGTTCATTTTTTGAAGGAGTATAGGATTCAAAATTAATGTGGGAAAAGGAAAAATCGCTTTTCATGAGCATAAGAAATTTCTTCTTTCCTTCTATGCCTGCTGAACTTCTATTATATAGTTTTCCTTGGGAAAAATTAACTTCCAACATGACCTTCATCCCTGTTTCCTAGGAAAAGAAGCACGGGTAGGTGCCATTTTTATTTTTTCTTATTGTCAAGATTTATAAGTACTATGATAGTGGAAATTTTGAAAAAAAATCTGTCCGTCAGAAAGTATGTTTTTATTGAAGATTAACCCTTAACACGGTCAAATTATCTACCTTTTTCACTCTATGGTCTATATATAAAATGCATATTGGTACATTTACCATGCTCAGAACCAGGCTTTTTCTTGTTTTTTGTGCAAAACTGAATTATTTTTCTTTAAAGTGATTTATATTTGTATATTCTTCTGGTAATTTTCCTGTTTAATTGACTATTAAAGGAAAGTGTGTTAAATCCAGAATATGCTGAATTTTGGAACTGTATATACCTTTTTCAAAAGCGAATTTCTCAGAAACGAGCACGGGGACCCCCCCCCCTTTTTTTTCCATTGTAATCTACAAGAGACATGATGAGCTTTGTATGTGCAAAGTTTAAAAAAAATCTGTCCGTTGGAAGAATTTGTCATAAACGTCTTTAACATCGACGTTTTCGTGAAGGCTATTCGGCAAATCTCGCCAGTTTCCGTCCTTTTGGGAATTTATGAGAGTTACGGACCTTAGATCTCAGCTATCCAATTGAAAATATCATTTTAGTTATTTGGCTGGATAAATTTTAATTCTTTTTTGATTGAAAGAACTGATAGACTGGAAAAAGCTTTAAAAAATCTTTTTGAATTAATTTATAAAAAAAAAGGCCTCAGACTCATTCCGTGACAAAAGTGTGCACAAATAATGATGACGTAATCCCAACACAGAAAATATTGAAGACCACTGTCTCCACTGCGCACTCACCGAGACGTAAAACTTCGTCTGATTTCCACATGAATGGTTAATTTTCGTTTATCTAATAATAATAATGATGATAATAATCCTTATTTAGACACAAAAGTTGTAATTACTCATGATTTCGGCTGAATGTCACCAGACTGTTGACGTATTGACAACCAATTCGAGACTTGAATATTGTGCACCATCATTTTCTGTGTCTCTAATCATAAAATTACCGGGACTATTAGACCAATAAAGTCCGGTACATGGACGGCTTTTTTTTCTATCTTTGATTCAGCCCTTTACCACACAGTTCCGACTCTTATCGACCCTTGTATTTGAGCCTCTGTGAACAGGGGGCTTAACTCTTAACCAAAGGACAAAATTCGAGACTGATCCAAACTGAAAGCATTTGCAGACGACGCATGAATGTGGCTCAAATGATTGAATTTGTCCTGCGAAGGTTAGAAAACATTGTGGGAAAGGGAAAAATGCTGGTAACCAGCATTTTCTCCTTTTCGCTCGTTTTCAAAGATTTCTTTCTCAGGCGCGTTAAATGTCGGGATTGTGTGGTAGAAAGTTTAATGCAGAAAGTATCCAACCAGAACAGACCGGCCAGGCAGACCTGCTGCGAGCATTTACATCTGCAAAAACTGTAGCAGGCCACAATGGCTTATCGGGGTCGAAACTCTTGGTCAATTTTCCGCATGTCAAAGGATAGGTCTACCCACTGATGTAGTCTCTTGCTAGTTTTAAGGAATATGTGAACCAATAATTATAATGATGACTTGCTTGTTACGATGTATCACGTAGATGCCACATTATCCCAACTCTTAAGGTAGTGGACCCGTAATAAAAAATTCCTTTTTGTACGTCTTAGAATTATCATTTATAAATCTAAAAACCAATATATTCTCATTACAAAGGGAGATAATAATTACCTCTCTTTTCTGGAATGTGTCAACAAATAATTTCAAGATAGACATCAGTGGAATTTCTGATTAGTCAAAAATGTGCAAAAGTGTGATATCTGTATAAATCCATATTTATCAACCAATAAGAATTTTTATGCTGTATTGCACTAGAAGTATTACGTGTCTACTGCCTTAACGACTTTGAAGAAGAGAGCATTTGAAAACATTGTGGGAAAAAGAGAAAATACTGGTAACAAGCATTTTCTCCTTTTCCCACAATGTTCTCCTCCCTATCAAAAGCAAATTTCATCATTCGAGGCACTTTTAATTTTGCCATCTGCAAATACTTTTATTTAAACAAGTCCAAAATTTTACCGTTTGGTAATCTGTTAACTCATTACCAAACGACAATATTTTAGGCTTTTCTAAATCGAAAGCATTTGAAATTTATTTTGTTAAAGGGTAAAAACAGTGTGGGAAAAGGAGAAAATGCTGGTTACCAGCATTTTCTACTTTTCCCACAATGTTTTTTACAGGCTTCTTTCTCAGGGTCGTCAAAAGTAGGGATTTTGTGATAATGTGTTTAACCCCCCCCCTTTTTTTAAAGAGTATAGCTCAAATATATATTTTTTTCCAGGGAAACACAGTCTTACATTGATTCACGTCCGTATAAAAAAGAAATAATTTCCCCCCGTAATTTTGGATAATTATCGGAAACATTAAACAGATACGTATGCCTACTTACAATGCCGCCATTGTTATAGCATCTCATTCGTTCTGATAATATTTGTGTCGACATTATTTCTCGGCACGTGGGATTTGAAACCCGAAGCGAGGCTGAAAATAGCAGTGTTGGTTAAGTTTAACCCTTTACCATTATAATCCCTGGTTTTTAGCACCCTGAGATAGAAGCCTTTAGAAAACAATGTGGGAAAAGGAGAAAATGCTGGTAACCAGCATTTTCTCCTTTTTCCACAATGTTTTCTACCCTGCTGGAAACAAATTTCAATATTTGAGTTGCGTTTATTTTGTCGTCTGCAAGTGTTTTCAATTTGGACCTGTCTGAAATTTTGTCGTTTGGTAAAGGGTTAATCGTTATGCTCATTTCTCCTATCTCAAGCAGTGGTCCTGCATGGCTCAATAGTAAAGTGTAAGACTTATATGCTAGAGGCTCCAGGCTCGAGCCACACTTGAATCACTGGGATTTTTTTGAGAGTGTCCTGGGGTGAGGCACTTCAGAGCCAAGGCCTAGTTACCGGTGGAAACCCGAGACATACGTTACTAATGTAAGCTGTCGCTCTGATATGACTGAAATTATGTTGAAAGAGGCGTAAAACACCATCCAGTTCATCGATCGATCGATCGGTGGGTCGATGGGTCGGTCGGTCCATTTGGTCGGTCCAGTCCAGTCCAGTCCAGTCCAGTCCAGTCAGTCAGTCAGCCAGCCAGCAAGCCAACCATCCATCTATCCATCCATCCATCCATCCATCCATCCATCCACTTACCAATCAACCAACCAACCAAACGACCGATCGATCGATCGACAAATCGACCGATTGACTGATTGATAGCTCGATCGATCGACCAATCAATCAATCAATCAGTCAATCAATCATTTATTCAATCAATCAAAGTACTTTATCCTGTTTTAATTCTAATCCTGTTTCAATGTCGATAGATCGATCGATTGGTCGGTCGGTAAGCCAGCCTGCCAACCAGCCAACTAGCCCCCCAACCAACCAATCCATCCATCCATTAACCAACCAACCAACCAACCAACCAATCAATCAATCAATCAAGTGAAGAATTAACATTGTCTTGCCGAATTCAAATTATTGACGGTTTCACATATAGATTCCATAAACCGGTACATTCTTAAACCTCGCTGGCATGTGACAGACTTTATATGACCAACAGAGGAACTGGCCGAGAGTATAGATCAGAATTAGACTTTGTGGAGGCTGATCTTGGTTTATCCTCTCGGCAAAATACAATGAGAGTCGCGCCCTAGGAAAAGCTGGTTTTAAGCATCTACAAAGAGTATTGACTCAAGTCAGCCTGCGCATTCAGCGCAGGCTGACATGAGTCGAAACTTTTTGCTGTTTGTAAATTTCTGCGTGTCTAGGACCATTCTATCGCATGATTAAGTCGATTGTCACACTTAATGAATTTTAAACTCCATAATTATGTAATGACCTGCTTGGTAAAATGCATTACAGAATTATATTAAACCCCCTTTTGTCAAAATCATGGTTCTATGTCATAACTTGGCCCACAGTCAATGTGTTGTCTATAAAATGCTTTTCCATCTGGACTAGACTAAATTTTTAATGGTTGAATTTAGGTTCATTTATCGTCGCCACCGGTTACCCATATGGGTGACGTCCTTTGAAAGGCTGTTAGTGTTGCCTTTCGGGGAATATGCAAAATACAGGACGAAACTGATTCCAAGTTACGCCTGATTCTTAAAGGTAGTAGACCAGTAATACTTCTAGTACAGCATGGCATAAAATTTCTTGACAGTTGATAAAGACAAATTTATACAGATATAATATTTTTGCACATTTTGAACCGACCAGAAATTCCTTTGATGTCTATCTTGAAATTATTTGTTGATGCTTTTGATGATTTTTTGAAAAGGGAGGTAATTATCATATGCCTTTGTAATGAGAATATATTGGTTTTAAATTCGTAAATGATAATTCTAGGAAGGACTAAAAGGAAAAAGTGGCTCGGTGAAAGTAGTACAATTATACTCATTTTTAATCCTAGCAAATTTTTAGGATGATATTACAGTGGAAATAGCTGTTTTCTATTACGGGTCCACTACGTTAACGTGCTCGGTGTGTAGCACCGTCACATAGGACCTCGGTATAACGTCTCAACGTAATAGTAAGACTATTAGTAATTTTATATGGCGAGCCGTTGGAATCGAACCCAGATCCTCAAATGACCCCGAAGCATCACGTTCAACAGTCTTACGCTCTACCAACTGAGCTACGCAGGCTGGTCATCTAAAGTTTTGTCGTTTAGAAAAGGGTTGAAAATGGACGACTCTCAGAAATAGTCGGCTAGAAAGGACCAAGCCCTTAACCTACTAGGTTCGTGAAATGAAACTTTTGAGCCAATTGTTGTAAAAACCTAAATGTTCCTATTTCAAACTTGTCCTCTGGAGAAAAAATATCTTCTTTTCGGAAAGTGTATATCCTTGATCAGACTGCACGTTCCGTGCAGTCTGATCTTGATCTACACTGTCCGCAAAAGGTCTTTAAGCCTTTATCAAACAATCCCTATTTTTTTATGATCCTGAGATAGAAGCCTTTTGAAAACATTGTGGGAAAAGGAGAAGATGCTGGTAACCAGCATTTTCTCATTTTCCCACAATTTTTTTTACCCTGCTGGAAACAAATTTCAGTTTTTGAATTATGTTTATTTTGTCATCTGCAAGTGCTTTCAATTTGGACCAGTCTGAAATTTTATCGTTTGGTAAAGAGTTAAGTTGCGCTTATTAGCCTTAAGAGAGCTCTAGATGAGAGAGAGTGATGGTATTCTAAATCCATTATTCCACATCCAAACCCTACGTTTTGGGTACTCATTACAATCGTCTCGATGAGACGATTCTAATGAGTACCCATAACATAGGGTTTAGTGAAGAATATTTTTTTTTTTTATTTTGAAATCAAAATCACTACCTCTATCTGGACATCTGCTAAGGTTTAATGATTTATGAGAAATCGATGAAAATGGTACCAGGTTGTGAACGCCCACCCTGGCGCCGGCCAGCCCAAACTTTGATTGGAAATCGATTCTGTCACCTGCTCTATTACAATAGGTTCCTGCTGTTACATTGTTTTCGGTCAATTATACTTCTTCACAGACCACTGAGATCTGGTAATTATCATTTCTATTTTTGTTCTTTTCCGTCATCTAGGCATCCATTGTGGTTCCTATACGACGCCTGGAACACTTCCTGGGTCCGTATTCACCAAACCATTCATAGGAACGTTCTTGGTCTCAGTGTCCAGAATTTTCTAAATCTAAAAGTAACACATCTTCACATTGGCTAAACCATTTGGTTAAGCCAATCAGAAGTTGTGTTACTTTCAAATTTAGAAAATCTTGGAGAAAAAGACTAAGATTCTTCCTAAGAATGGTTGGTAAATACTGGTCCTGGTGTATCAAAAGACAGTCTGCCAAGCCAAAGCTCAGATGGAAGAGCGTATGCGGTTGTAAACGTTTACCTTCAGTCTGGCTGGTTAAGGCTTTCCTACCCTGGGGCTACTGGTCAACATGGCATAATTTTGTTGTTGTTGTTAGATGATTGAGAATTTATAATATTTCAAAAATTCTACAAACTTTTAACTGCCTAGAATTTCTTTGAATGTCTATCTGTTCATACCGTTAGTATCTTTTAGTAAAGGGAGGTAATAATAATCGTTATAATCTCCCTTTGAATTGAGGGTAGTGATTTTAGAATTGAAAATTATAATTGTATGAAGGTAAAACCCCCAAAGTGACTCCGTTAATATGCCGCAATAGTGATGGTTTTTAATGATACCATATTTCCATTGTAAAATTTCAGTGAAAACAGATGTTCCGCTTCAGGGTAGGATTACCTAAAATCATTTATCTATCGATTCATGTCCATTTTCATAGCTGACAAGCAAATTAAAGACACATTAAGAAGACTGAAGAATGACCGGTAAGAATTTAAAATTTCCAGATGCTACTAAAGAAGGGCTGCAATGAAGGTCTACGGAGGCCAAATCACAAAAACAACATCGGAGCAATCCTTCAGACTGAAGGTAGTAAACATCAAGTCTTGTGCAACTCTAGTGTGCGGGTTTTTAGCTCCACAGCTTGCCATCTAAAATTAATATTAGTGTTTCGGATGAGACGTTAAACCTAGGTCCCATGGTACCGATTACGTTAACCCTATACTCCATAGATACTCATTTCTATGCATTGCTTGTGGGAGCCTTCTGAAAACATTGTGGCAAAAGGTGAAATTGCTCGTAATGAGCAATTTCACCTTTTGTCACAATGTTTTCTATGCTATCAAAAGGTGTCACATACACATATGAAACGGCTTCATCCTTGATGTTATTTAGGGTCAATTAGAGATACCATAGAAATGCCATATGTGGTAAAGGGTTAAAGAGCCATGCGTAACTTAGGATGGGTTTCGTCCTGTATCTGCATGAACCCCCGTAACACTACTAGACAAACAGCCTTCAGCCGTTGGCGACGATAGATAAAAGCAAATTTATTATGGTTTCTATACGACTCAGGACTAGTTCACCTCCAGTTGAACCAGCAGACAGGCTGCAAGGCCAGCCCGGAAAGCACAAGTGGTAAAGCGTAGGGTTTGAAAACATCAAGTCTTGGCTCACTTGAGATTGTTGGATTTTAGCCCCAAGGCTAGCTGTCTAAAACTAATAATATTGCTTCGGGTCAGACTTTAACCTATTTCCACACAATCCCTACTTTTGACGCCCCTAAGAAAGAAGCCTTTTGAAAACACTATGGGAAAAGGAGAAAATGCTGGTAACCAGCATTTTCTCCTTTTCTCACAGTGTTTTCTACCCGTCCCAGAACAAATTTCTATTTTATAGTCACCTTTATTTTGTCGTCTGCAAATGCCTCCTGTTTGGACCAGTCTAAATTTTTTTTTTTGTGTGTGGTAATGAGTTAAACTAATGTTCCCAGTGATGGTCCTGGTAATAAAAGAGTAAAAGATAAAAAGTAATACCATTGTCTACGCATGTCATATTCTTGGAAGATTTAACCTGTCTGCCATGACGCATCACCCACCCCATATACATGGGAAAAGTAGTGCTTATACCAAAGCAACTACCCAAGCCTGTTGCGGGGTCTCATTTAATAAATGGCTTGTGCATAGGTTAAATACTAGCTGATCATAGCTGAACGAACCGCACCTGGTAGGGTTTTACTGAGTAAACCGTTTATTTTTTTTTTTTGAAATTTTGTCGTTTTGAAAAGTAGTCCGGTTCCGTACCCAGAATACTCGAATTAGATAGCTGTTTATTTGTAGAATGCCATCTGAGGGGAAATAAGGTTTCTATACTCTGTAGTCATTTTATACTCTCTTTTGTAACGTTGATTATTCAACGGCAATCTATGCTTACGGCTCTTTAAATTTGAAACCATCTGCAGATGACGAATACTACTTATATGTGAGTCAAATGATAAGATTTGTTTTATGAGAGGGTGGAAAACATCGTGGGAAAAGGAGAAAATGCTGGTAACCAGCATTTTCTCCTTTTCCCACGATATTTTCAGAAGCTGTATTCCCCCAGGGTTGTTAAAACTCAGGACCGTTTCGTCAAGTGTTAAACATGACAAAGTTCAATACTGCTATTAGTGGATAATTACACCCTCTTTTGCAATGGTGAAGCTGGCCCGCTTAATGTTTCATATTGAGGATGAATGACATTTTGTATTGATATGCCCGCTGAATAAATAAGGGAATTTGCATGAAATTCGTCAACTACAAAAAACCTCGCTTAAAACTTGGCCAATAGTGATCAACGAAAATGAATTGTACTATATGTTTTTGTGTGTGTTTTGTGTACTACAAAATGATTTATTTCCCATCACTGACCATTGTTTCGATGATGATCATGTGGGAAGGCAGCCAGTGGCTTGGAAAGAAGATTGTGCGAAGTATTCGTAAAAAAACTACAGGAAAGCATGGATAGGTGCGCTGGCCGCCGCGATATAACTGAAATAATGTTGAAAACGGCGTTAAACACCACACGATCAATCAATCAATCAATCAATCAATCAATCAACAAAAAATGAGCCATGCTCTTTTAAAAGGGGATTTAAACGTATCAGCAAAAAGTCCCGACCTAGACCAACCTGCGCATTCCTCGAAGGCTGATCTGTGTCGAAGCTTTTTGCTATTGGTCAATTTTCTACATGTCTTAGGACCAGTCTACCTCGAAATTCAACCAAGTTGTTTGACTTGATAGATTTTATGAATCCATAATTTTATATGATAACTTGCTTGGTATACTTTATCACGGAGATGCATTAACCCATTACCACACAATCCCCTACTTTTGACGTCCCTGAGATAGAAGCCTTTAGAAAACATTGTGGGAAAAGGAGAAAATGCTGGTAACCAGCATTTTCTCCTTTTCCCACAATGTTTTCTACCCTTTACAAAACAACTTTCAAATGTTCAGTCACTTTTATTTTGTTGTCTGCAAATGCTTTCGATTTGGACAAACCTAATATTTTGTCGTTTGGTAATGAGTTAAAGGTGGCCCATCAGATTTTGGGGCGAAAATTCTACAATAATAAAAATCAAAGTACTGAAAGTACTAATAGAAGATGATGGTAGAAATTTGCTTCTAGGTTTTAACACTGGGTCAATTCATTAAAAAATTCATTCATCTGATGGTTGATAACATCTTTTTCTTAAATTCTTGTAATTTTTTGTGGAGTCTGCTCAGCAATAACCAGTATAAATGTTGATTTTATTTACATGTATTTATTTATTCATTTATTTATTTACTTTTTTGTAATTTTGCGATTCTTAATTATTGATGATTTGTATCGTTTTTTCTTATAAATTGCAGTGATATATATATTTAATCTTGTGAGATGTGAGAAATCTAAATACCCACCTTTAAGCCCCCTTTTTCACAAAGAGTGGCTCATCAAACTTTCAATTCAGTGTTTCAAACCGAAAAGGAAGATCAAAACGTATCAAAACTTCGAATTGGTTTTGCCTTGAATTACATAATCACACATTATCAAACAGTGTAAGTCCCAGATCAGATCGCAAATTCTCTTCATTCTGATCTTGAATCAATACTGTAAGAATAATCACCTCTCAGTGTGCGAAGTGCTGAGGGGTAATAGTGAAGCGTACGACCCGTGAAAAATTATAACGTGTCAAACATTGTTGTATTCTTGCGCTGCTAAGAGCGTCTCACTGACCTTTTGTGGACAATGTAGATCCAAGATCAGACTGCACAGAACGTGCAGTCTGATCTTGGATCTACACTGTCCGATAAGGAGATTTACACCCTTCTTCGAAAAAATACCCTTGTATTTGGCAAAATTTGGTTTTTAAAACTCTTTACCAAACGACAAATTTATAGACTGGTACAAATTGAAAGCATTTGAGGACGTCAAAATAAATGTGACTGAAGAATCGAAATTTGATTTTAGGAAGGGTAGAAAACCTTGTGGGGAAAGAAGAAAATGCTGGTTACCAGCATTTTCTCCTTTCCCCACAATGTTTTTTTCAAAAGGCTGAGGGTCGTCAAAATCGTCATTGTGTGATAAAGGGTCAAAAGTTCCATTCACTTTTGTAGTGGGTTAAGGGTGAAGTTAAAAATGGGCTACAGACTGGGTAAGGGCTCCGTCAGAGAGCCCGATAATTCCCCCATGGCCATCTGTCCCGGGTGTGACACCGGTAATTTTATGTCGAATCAATGTCAGAATTCCTGAAACACGCAAATTAACCCATAACTATAAAGGTTTCTTATAGACTGATTAAAAGAAAATAATAACTAGTGACGCCGAGGGGAAATTATCTTTGACAGTGTCATGGTGTCATCTTTTTAAACTTTCCGATACCGCAGACGGAAAATACTTAAATGAAATGCACGTTTTAGAAAAAGGAACATGCACATGGTTTTACATGAAAAAGTTCATTCTTTGAAAATGGAATGAGAACAAAGCCTTGTATAGGCTTCGAACCGAGGTCGATCTCACAATGTTTAAAAGACGGCAAGAGACACAGACAAACAGACAGACTTTGGCTTTAGGTCTCTGTGTGTCAGTCCGTCCGTCCATCTGTCTCTATCTCTCTTACTCACTCCCCCTCCTCTCACTCAGTCTCTGTCTATCTGTCTGTCTGTCTGTCTGTCTCTCTCTCTCTCTCCCTCTCCCTTCCTTCCCCGCTCCTCTTTCTCTCTCTTTTCTCTCTTTCTCTCTCTCTCTCTCTCTCTGCATTTTTGAAGTGACCAAGAGTGTTTAATATTGTAAATTAAACCAAATAAAACGAAACATTCTGTTTTTGATTATCGTTGCTACTATTTTCAAATCATCGATAATTTATTTATATCTGCTAATCAGCCGACAATAGACGCTCGCAGACGAACGCCGTCATTGCGGCGCCATCGTAAATTGGTCAGTGCGTTGGTACATCGCTTTCTGAATGTGGTCCAAATGCGTAAAAAATTCTCTACTATAATTAACCCATTACCACACAATCCCTACTATTGACGACCCTGAGAAAGAAGCTTTTAGAAAATATTGTGGGAATAGGAGAAAATGCTGGTAACCAACATATTGGTAACCAGCGTTTTCCCTGTTTCTTACTATGTTCTTTACTCCTTAACCCATTATCACTCAATCCCTAATTTTGATGACCCTGTGGTAGAAGCCTTTTGAAAACAATGTGGGAAAAGGAGAAAATGCTGGTAACAAGCATTTTCTCCTTTTCCCACAATGTTTTCTACCCTTTACCAAACAAATTTCTAATTTTCAGTCACTTTTATTTTGTCGTCTGCAAATGGTTTCGATTTGGACAAAGCTTGTGAGCTATCGACTGCTCTACAGGGGCTCTGCTAAAGTTTAACCCTCGCTGGCCATTTGCAGACGGTGTAGATTAAGATCAAACTGCACAGAACTTGCAGTCTGATCTTGGATCTACACTGTCCGAGAATGAGATATTATTCCCCAAAACATAGTTTTGAAACAGAGGTATATAGGATTTTAATACCAAAGAGACAAAAATGCTTTTACTGTAGTTATTTAGCAGGATATGGCCATTTGCGCTACCGGGGATTGGACAAAGGGTTAACTCATTACCGAACGACAAAATTTTAGGTTTCTCCAAATCGAAAGCATTTGCAGACGACAAAATAAAAGTGACTGAAAATTAGAAATTTGTTTGATGAAGGGTAGAAATTTTAGCTTTGTCCAAACTGTTGTCGTTTGGTAAAGAATTAATCTGTGCAGAACTAGTTAACGGGTTAAGTCGCCGACGAGTTCATCGTCGCTACTGTGTTAATTTCCATCGATGATTTATTCATTTGTGCTAATCAGCCGATACAAGTCTCTCGCAGACGAACGTCGGCGCGTTGGCGCCAATATAAATTGGTCACTGCAAACACTAAACGCGGAAAAAAATGGGAGCACATTTGCAAATTAACGGTTTCATTCAAGGAGAAAATTTTATCTTAACTTTTTTTCTTTTAATTATAATACACGCCAAAAGTAAAGGCGAAAAAGTAAAACAAAACAAAAACTATTTTGTTCGGGAAACATCATAATGGTTACTTTTCCCCCTTTTTTCCCCCGAAATACCATCAAGTTTAATATTTTCGATACGCATAGAATAATAAAGTATCAGACACCATAAAGCCAAGATGGCGAATAGGAACGCGTATAAATTAATCTTAACAAGCGTTATACCATTTCAAGACGTCATTTCTACTATTCAAAGGAACTTAGCAGACTGAAATCCTTTCCGCTCCATAAGCGAGATTTAAGGGGTTTGCGGACAGCATAGATCAAGATCAGACTGGACAGAGCGTGCAGTCTGATCTTGGATCTTTGCTGTCAGCTTGTGTAGTCAAGCCTACCAGAAAAGTCTTTCTTAATTTCGGTTGTTTGTGTTTACGGCCATCATAAGGGATCGAGTTTATATATTTGGCGCCACAAGAGTTAAGCCGTCATGCTGGCGTCTGCATCGATTTGGTCATCGTATCTTTGACCGGGCGATAACTTCCGAGATAATCCGTATCAGTGACATCTGCGGTTCCCCATGGATTTTTTTCCTGATAGATTGACGGAAAATCGCACCTCAGATAAAATCAAAGGACTGACCCTCCTGAAAAGCGGGTTTAGTGAGAGAGTATGTGTGGGGGAAAACTGAGCAAGAAATCGAAAAAAACGGGCAAAAAATATGAAAAGAATGACGGGAAAAATAACTTGGCCGTGCTCTGTTACAAGAGAGTTTAATGCATTTTCTGTATTGTTTTTGTAATTTGCAATCTGTATAAGGCAAATTCCAAAAACAATACAGAAATTAATAAATGCAAATCGAAAACATCTTAATTATTATTGTTATATACTTTAAGAATGAATGAATGAATGAATGAATTTGACTTCAACAAAGTTTTTCGTCATACAATCTGACAATACAAAGAATGTAAATGACATATGATACACTCACACTCTCTCGCATACATCTCACAAACCATAATCTAATATAACCTATCACACTACGTATCTGTTGGATATTTGGAAACATGAATAGTTGAACTCTTTATCAGTCTGCACATCGTACAGTTAATATAAAATTTCATTTTTTTTTTTTTCAAACGAATCTGACATGAAGGTAACTTATACTATGCAGTATGGGAGAAATACTGAATTTAAATATACTCAACTCTCATATATATCTCTTGTATGTGTCAACAATCAAATATCACTGTTTTCATATCTCTTCCCAATCTCAGGCCAGGAAAAGTAAATGTACAAATATCACATTTCTTTTTCAAACAAAGTCAATATATTGTTTCTTTCAACTATTTTTTTTTTATTTTATATTGCATATTAATAACTTAGTCTCTTTTGGGCAACTGATACTTTTTTTCCTGATACTTTTTATCCTGATTCTTTTTCCTGATACTTTCTTTCGTACAATCGTTTATTCGGTGAACCCGTGGTGGCCTATTTGCGGTCACATTTATGATAACAACACCACATAATGTTTGGCAGCAACTGCTATTTTTTCAACGATGATTTGGACTAACAACCAAGCTTGCAAAGCATAATTTATAATAATGTATATTTATGTACAAAATAGAAAGTTTCACTTTTCACCAATGTGTGAAACAATGAGCAAGATCTAACAGTTGCTGTAGATCTTGTTTTTCATTTTTTCCCTTCACGTTGGACCCAAGAAAGATCGAGCCTCGGTATTCAAATTCCTGTACCTGCAACGCCGGTTATCTGTCTTAAAAACGAACCATGCTCCGGCACAAGGAGCTTAATGCATCTCTGTGATGCATGACACCAAGCAAGTCATCACATAATTATGGATCCATAAAGTCCATTCCGTCTGACAACCTGCTGTATCATTAGGCAAACTGGTCCTTGGACATGAAAAAAAAAAAAAGAATAAAAAATAAAAAAGGTTGGGCGCAGGCTGACTTGAATCGATGCTTTTTGCAGATCCTTTAACCCTTTACCACACAATGACGTCTATGAACGCCCCTGAAAGATTGATTGGTTGATTGTACGGTGTTTAAGGCTGTTTTCAACATTATTTTAGTTATATCGCGGCGGCCAGTGCACCTATCAATGCTTTCATGGAGTCTCTTTTACTAGTACTCCGCACAACTTTCCAAGCCACTGGCTGCTTTCCTTCGTAACCATCATCTAAACATTGATCAGCAGTGGGAGAGGAATGAATCCTGTCGCAATGACTATCATCAATCCTCTTTTGACGCCCCTGAAAGAGAAAGCTTTTGAAAACATTGTGAGGAAAGGAGAAAATGCTGGTAACCAGCATTTTCTCCTTTTCCCACAATGTTTTCTACCCTATCAAAGATAAATCATTTTTATATGAGCCACATTGAAACTGTCATCTTCACTGAAATGCTTTCAATTCGGATTGGTCTAAAATTTAGTTGTGAAGTAAAGGAGTAAGCCCCGTTTTTCGCTGAACATGCTTAGAATATTTCCTTCTTATTTCATGCTTTCCGGTAGGATATCGAGAAATAGCAGTGAAAATGTTTTTCGATCTTACACTGGTATCACCAGTGAAAATACCAATTTTCACGTTCTTGTCGCCTAGGTAAATTGCGCGTGCCTAACAACCAGATGGGAAATATGACGTCATATACCTTAGATTTCTCGCGCTTGACGTAACGTTGCTATGCGGGAGGGGTACGCCACGGGGAATAAGGGAAAAGAACTGTACCAGATTTTGATAAAGCTCCTCCCAGAAAGGGTAAAAAGCATGAAATAAATAGAATATTTGTTTTTTTTCGGTGAAAGATCGAAATTTATTTCATCTCGTGAACACCATCGGTAATATTTTCACTCGTGGCTGCGCCACTCGTGAAAATATTACCGATGGTGTCCACTCGATGAAATAAATTTCGATCTTTCACCGAAAAAAAACCAAA
Source organism: Tridacna crocea (assembly GCA_943736015.1). NCBI lineage: Eukaryota > Metazoa > Mollusca > Bivalvia > Cardiida > Cardiidae > Tridacna > Tridacna crocea. The sequence goes on along the minus strand of OX031069.1, from coordinate 11,840,252 downwards.
TATCCTCTATTTCTCTGTTACATTCGTGTGACTTGTGTGCTCTGACAAAAGAGGGGCTTATTGCATCTCCGTGATGCAATATACCTAGCAAGTCATCACAAAACTATTGATCGATAAAATCCATTTTACTTGACAAATTTATTGAGCCATGAGGTTGACTGGTCCTTTGACATGCAAAGAAACTGAAGGTAGCGAAAAGTTTCGGTTCAGGTCAGCCTGTGCGGACTTCGCTTGCTGACGTGGATCAATGTTTTTTTCAGATACATTAAAACCCATTTCCTTAGAGCTTGGCTTAGATATTAAATTATCAAATGAGACGTGCTCTGGCAAAAGGGGGCTTACTGCATCTCGGTTTTTCTACATACATAACACCAGCTAAAGTCATCACATCGTTATGGATCCATAAGAGCCACTTTTTCAAATAACCGACTTAATCGTGAGGTAGATTGGTCCTTTAACAAACAGAAAATGGGCTGCGCAGGCTGACCTGGGTCGATACTTTTCGCAGATTCCTTAAGCCCCCCTGCCTTAGTGCATGGCTAAGATATCAACCCTTCGGTTGCTAGGCGATTTCGATTTTTCACCGAAAAAAACAAGAGGACCATGATGGTCCTATATCGCTCACCTGAGTACCAAGCAGTAAAGATTTACAATGAAGATAAATACCAAATATCGAAGTGCAAGGCCAAAGCTTTAGGTCTTCTTGGTTTAGATAAGAAGATAATCTTTCTTAACCAAACCCGGTTATATAAATATTTAAGAGAAGTTTGAATGATATTTGTCCAATAGTTGTTGAAAAATAGGGAGAATAAGAAATTTCATCAAAGGAAAATGACTTTGTAAAAATTCAATGAACCGTCACCAAAATATAATATGCACATTCTTGCTTGGCACCGAGTCTGCCACTAAATGATACTACATGCCATATATGAGAGCTCTAGCCCTTATGGTTTGGGACAAGAAGATATTTAAAGATTTCCTTCTTTATCTCTATGTGAAATCCGAGAACCCACAACATGGGACCATTTTCCACACTAGGGCCATAATTTGACGTATTTTGGTAGAGGGTCACTAGATGATGCTACATGCCAAATATGAAAGCTCTAGCCCTTAAGGTTTGGGACAAGAAGATTTTTACAGATTTCCTTCTTTATCATTATGTGAAATCTGAGGACCCACAACATAAGGCCATTTTCAACACTAGGGCCATAATTCGAAGTATTTTGATAGAGGGTCACTAGATGATGCTACATGCCAAATATGAAAGCTCTAGCCCTTAAGGTTTGGGACAAGAAGTTTTTTACAGATTTCCTTCCTTATCTCTATGTGAAATCGGAGAACCCATAACATAGGGCCAATTTCCACACTAGGGCCATTATTTGAAGTATTTTGGTAGAGGGCCACTAGATGATACTACATGCCATATATGACAGCTCTAGCCCTTATGGTTTGGGACAAGAAGATTTTTAAAGATTTCCTGCTTTATCTCTATGTGAAATCCGAGAACCCACAACATGGGGCCATTTTCAAACTAGGGCCATAATTTGAAGTATTTTGGTAGAGGGCCACTAGATGCTGCTACATGCAAAATATGAGAGCTCTAGCCCTTACGGTTTGGGACAAGAAGATTTTTAAAGATTTACTTCTTTATCTCTGTGTGGAATCCGAGAACCCACAGCATAGGGCCAATTTCTACACTAGGGCCATTATTTGAAGTCTTTTGGTAGAGGGCCACTAGATGATACTACATGCCATATATGAGAGCTCTAGCCTTTATGGTTTGGGACAAGAAGATTTTTAAAGATTTCCTTCTTTATCTCTATGTGAAATCCGAGAACCCACAACATAGGGCTATTTTCAATACTAGGGCCATAATTTGAAGTTTTTTGGTAGAGGGCCACTAGATGATGCTGCATGCCATATATGAAAGCTCTAGCCCTTAAGGTTTGGGACAAGAAGATTTTTGAAGATTTCCTTCTTTATCTCTATGTGAAATCCGAGAACCCACAACATAGGGCCAATTTCCATACTAGAGCCATTATTTGAAGTATTTTAGTAGGGGGCTACTAGATGATACTACATGCCATATATGAGAGCTCTAGCCTTTATGGTTTGGGACAAGAAGATTTTTAAAGATTTCCTTCTTTATCTCTATGTGAAATCCAAAAACCCACAACATAGGGCCATTTTCAACACTAGGGCCATAATTTGAAGTATTTTGGTAGAGGGCCACTAGATGATGCTGCATGCCAAATATGAAAGCTCTAGCCCTTAAGGTTTGGGACATAAAGTTTTTTACAGATTTCCTTCTTTATCTCTATGTGGAATCGGAGAACCCACAACATAGGGCCAATTTCCACACTAGGGCCATTATTTGAAGTATTTTGGTAGAGGGCCACTAGATGATACTACATGCCATATATGAGAGCTCTTGCCCTTATGGTTTGGGACAAGAAGATTTTTAAAGATTTCCTTCTTTATCTCTATGTGAAATCCGAGAACCCACAACATAGGGCCATTTTCAAACTAGGGCCATAATTTGAAGTATTTTGATAGAGGGTCACTAGATGATGCTACATGCCAAATATGAAAGCTCTAGCCCTTACGGTTTGGGACAAGAAGATTTTTAAAGATTTCCTTCTTTATCTCTATGTGAAATCCGAGAACCCACAACATAGGGCCAATTTCTACACTAGGGCCATAATTTGAAGTATTTTAATAGAGGGCCACTAGATGATACTACATGCCATATATGAGAGCTCTAGCCTTTATGGTTTGGGACAAGAAAATTTTTAAAGATTTCCTTCTTTATCTCCATGTGAAATCTAAGAACCCACAACATGGGGCCATTTTCAACACTAGGGCCATTATTTGAAGTATTTTGGTAGAGGGTCACTAAATGATGCTACATGCAAAATATGAGAGCTCTAGCCCTTACGGTTTGGGACAAGAAGATTTTTAAAGTTTTTTCTCTCGGTTGCCATGGCAACCAGAGTTCTCCATGGAATTCAAATCTTTGAAGTATTTTGAAAGTGCATCACCTAAGGATCATTTCTGTGAAGTTTCACTGAAATCTGTTGGGCGGTTTCAGAGGAGAAGAATTTTTAAGTAATTGTTCACGGACGGACGGACGGACACACGGACGGACGGACGGACGCCGGACAACGATCGATCACAATAGCTCACCCTGAGCACTATGTGCTCAGGTGAGCTAAAATAACCCAAATATTCTATTTATTTCATGATTTTAACCCTTTCTGGGAGGAGCCTTATCAAAGTCCAGTACATTCTTTTTTTCGTTATTCCAAATGGCGTACCCCTCCTGCATAGCAACGTCAAGCGCGAGAAATGTAAGGTAAATGACGCCATATTTTCATCTGGTTGTTAGGCACGCGCAATTAACCTGGGCAACAAGAACATGAAAATCGATATTTTCACTGGTGGTACCAGTGTAAGATCGAAAAATATTTTCACTGCTATTTCTCGATATCCTATGATGAAATAAGGATTAAATATCTCTCCCTTTTTTGTTGGTTTCTTTTTAGAGAAAGAATTAGAATAGGGCTAAACATTTATGCTGATGCAGACCATAGAGTAAGAGGTTTCAGTCGCTAACTCAACTTTTCGCAGACCATTTTTTATTTGCCTGTGAAGTCTTCCGCCGTTTTTTGCCTCAAAGGAGACGGGGAATGCATAAAAGCAAATGAACTAGAAAATAAGATTCTGCAAAAATCTTAAATTTTCTATGAGAAACGCTAAACGGGGGTAAATAAATCACTCGAGAGACCGGCAGTCAGACACAAATGTTGCTCCCTTTATTCTTCATAAACCGACAAAATTGTTGACGTGTTAGAAGTTAAAGTAACAATAAAGGCCAAATGTAAATAAAGAGAAGAGGGTGTTTAAATGTATTTGACATTACATCGTGCCTTTTAAAAGTATGGACATAATTGTGAAGTTGACAATCTGTCATTGTACGGTCCGTCAAAGTGTAAGTTGCTGAAAAGGAAATTAATTTCAAAAGTAGGTTTAAACCTGCCATGTTGCTGTGTCTCCTGTTTACTTTTTGCCTGATTTTAAAATTCTTTTTTTTTTCAGCCATGGACTAATAGATGGCCCGACAACCCGTTAAGAGACTATAATCTCCATAATATTTCCCATACTTTTTTATATTTTGGCCTTGACCCTTTACCAAACAATTCCTGGTTTTTACGACCCCGAGATAAGAGCCTTTTGAAAACATTGTGGGAAAAGGAGAAAATGCTGGTAACCAGTATTTTCTCCTTTTCCCACAATGTTTTCTTCCCTGTGGGAAACGAATTTCAGTTTTTTAGTTGCGTTTATTTTGTCCTCAGCAAGAGCTTTCAAATTGGACCAGTCTAAAATGTTGTCGTTTGAGAAAGGATTAACCGGGCCTTTAAATTTGAAAAAAAAAAAGAAAAATTGCGAAATTTCGGATGTTCATTTTTGGGCGAGTAGAAAATATTATTGAAAAAACACAAAATGCTTGTGGTAATAATGTATCCGTAAAAACCATTCTGTCAAATATCCGAATGAATCATGATATAGAATGGTACTTGGAGAGGCCGAAAATTTACAGAGCAAACAATTGATTTGTCGTCTGCAAGTGCTCTGAATGTCAACTGGTCTAAGATTTTGTCGTTTGGTAAAAAGTTAAACTTTTGCTTTCACTTATTTAGCATGTCGTGGTTTTATCCTCATCCTGGTAAATAACTAAAGTCAAGTTTTCAGTTCGATATCAATAACCTAGATATCGCTGTTTCAAAGTTCTGTGTTTGAGAATAGTGCCTCCTTATCGGAAAGTGTAGATCATAGATCAGACTGCACGTTCTGTGCAGTCTGATCTTGATCTATACTTTCCGCAAAAGGTCAGCGAGTCGCGCTTACCATCCAAAGGGTTTAAGTGTCTGGGGAGACGGATAACAGGGTGAACAGGAAGTAAGGAAGACAGCCGGATGCGGTGGCGTTAGAAATGCTTTGTCGTGGAAAAAGGTTTTTGAGTGCATTGTTTGTTTGCTTGTTTGAGTTGTTGTTCTGTCTTTGTGATGATAAGATACGACATATTTTGTCTGATCTTGTCCTATGCCATTTGAATGAGCACATGTTTTCTCCATTGGCTATGACAGGCTTTACGGATATCGGTAAACAAAGTTTGAAGCATTTCTGGTTCTAAAAAATATCAAAGAGAATGTTTGCAGTATTTCAGAAGAAAGAAAGGCAGCGTGCAATACACAGAAAAAAACCAACAAGGAAAAAAAATGATAATGAATGCAGCTTTTTGTCGCCATACTTGCAGTTGGTAAGTACAGATATATACCATACGAACATTAACGGGGCCGCCTGAGGCAATTAGCGAAAATCAATTATTCATCCGGGATCGGGTGAGTGTCCAGTCAGATCGTCGCCATCGTTCATTTGCTTACTTTCCATGTACTGTAGGATGGGCTTTCTATGTAACCGACGCATCCTTAATCTATCCATCCATCCTTCAACACCCATCCATTTATACTATCCAGTCAGTCCGCCGCTCCGTCCGGCCACCTGTCCATCCATCCATCCTCCCATCCGTCAAATCCAATCCTTCCGTCCATTCCCCCCGCCATCCATCCATCCATCCATCCAACTAGCAAATCAATCAAGAGATAGATGTGAATATGAGTTTGTGGACGGATAAGTCGATTGGCTGACTTAATGGATGGATGAGTCGACGTGTTGACTTGGATGCATAGATGGATGGATGGTAGGATGGATGGATGGTAGGATGGATGGATGGATGGATAGGTGGATGGATAAATGAATGGAGAAATGGATGGATGGATAAATGAATGGATAAATGGATGGATGGATGAATGGATGAACGGAGAGAAGGATAGAAGGAAATTCGAGTTAATTAACAAATGGGGTTGAATCGATTTATAGATGAATAGATGGATTGAAAAAACAATACAAAATTTTGAAGAGAATGATTGTCGCGGTTTCATTTTCTTTGAAATAGAAAAGAATTTCAATCAGTCATCTTCTGTGCCTTTCTTTTCATCTGGGTAAGAAAATTGAAGCAATCGAATAAACAGCCAGGGTAATTCTCGTTGTCTGTGCATGTCATATTCTTCGAAGATTCGACCAGTCGGCTATGACGCATCACCCATCCCCCAATACTTGGGAAAAGTAGGGCCTATACCGAAGCTGTTAGTCTATTTCCCAAGCATGTAGGGGCTTTGTTAATAAATGATCGATGGATAGGTTACATGCTAGTCGGTCAAAGCTGAATGAATGGCACCAAGTAGCCTTCTATTGAGAAAATGTTTATTTCATGTTGAAATTCAAAGTAACAGTTGTTGTTTGAAAAATTGCTCCGCTTCTTTACCTAGGATGCCATAATTAGATAAATGTGTATTTGTAGAATGCCATCTAGTGAATATAGAGGATATTTGTTGTTGTTTTTTTCGGTGAAAGATCGAAATTTATTTCATCGAGTGAACACCATCGGTAATATTTTCACTCGTGCCTGCGCCACTCGTACCGATGGCGTTCACTCGATGAAATAAATTTCGATCTTTCACCGAAAAAAAATAAATATTCTATTTATTTCATGCTTTGAACCCTTTCTGGGAGGAGTTTTATCAAAATCCAGTTCAGTTCTTTTCCGGTATTCCCCGTGGCGCACCCCTCCCGCATAGCAACGCATTACAATATTACGTCAAGCACGAGAAATGTAAGGTATATGACGTCATATTTCCCATCTGGTTGTGAGGCATGCGCAATTTACCTATAGGCAACAAGAACGTGAAAATCGGTATTTTCACTGGTGGTACCAGTGTGAGATCGAAAAATGTTTTCACTGCTAATTCTTGATATCCTACTGGAAAGCATGGAGTAAAATGGGGTAATTCTTTCCACAAGGTTTCCAGCAATTACTTTTCAAAATAGTTCAGAATAAATTTGAGCCGAGCTCTGGCAAAAGGGGACTTAATGCATCTGTGTTATGCATTATACTAGCCCAAGTCATTCCATACTTATTGGTCCATATATCGATAAGTGAGTGCAACACTATTCTAAATGCCTGTACATTGTACAGGCACTTAGAATAGTGTTGCACTCACCTATCAATATCGGAGTCACTTTTTTCCTCAATAACCGACTAAATAATGTTATCAGCATTTTCTCTTTTTCCCACAGCGTTTTCTACCCTTCCCTAAACAAATTTCAATTCTAGAGCCATATTTATTTTGTCGTCTGCAAATGCTTTCAATTTGGACACGCCTACAATTTTTGTCGTTTGGTAAAGAGTTAAACACCATTTAACCCTTTCCAAAACGGCAAATTTTGGACCAGACCAAATTGAAAGCATTTTGCAGATTAAAAGACAAATTAAGAGTTGCTAAAAAGATGATTTTTACGATAGGGTAGAAAACATTGTGGGAAAAGGAGAAAATGCTGGTTACCAGCATTTTCTCCTTTTCCCACAATGTTTTCAAAAGGCTTCTATTCCTGACCTGTAAAAACCAGGGATTGTTTGGAAAAGAGTTAATCAATCAATCGGCTTATAAAGGGTTCAGTAATTGAATACGCTTTTACCTTTTCCAATAAAGAGGAAAGTCAAAGTTACGTTCAGGTCCGCTGGGGCGATTGATTTATACTCAAAAGCGTCTGGAACATGTCGGCAAGCAACGATCGATGTATCGGCCAGTCGAAATAAATCCTCACAATTGCTTTTGATACATCTTTGAGCAGACGAACGGCGTCTGACAATTCCCGCTTTACGAGTCTCGCGAGATCACAGAAATACCTCCTAGTCTCGCGTGACTTTGTTAAGTCTCGTAGGAAATTCTCATTAAGTAGGATAAAATGGATTAAATGCACGTCAGGGAGTTCATTTTGTCCGGTCAAATCGTAATGCTACACGTTTGAATTTTGTCATGTTACGTAAAAGAGGCTAGCATCGTAATATAATTCCTTCCATTATCTCCCGCTAGATGCCATTCTACTCTATCTAATTTAGGCATCCTAGGTACAGTACCGGACTACTTTTCTACGCGACAACCGTTACTTTGAATTTCAAACTAAAATAAACTTTTACTCAATGAAACGCTACATGGTGCCATCCATTAAGCTATGATCAGCATTTTAGAGAAATCTGGAGCTAAAACAGGCCTGATTTCTCCTCGAATGTATTGATAAAAGCTATTTTCTCCATTTCTACTTAAAAGCGCGTATTACTGCAATCCCCCCAAAAATGGGGGGAGTGATGCGTCATAGCAGACAGGTCGAATCTTCGAAGAATATGACATGCGCAGACAACGTTCCCAAAAAATTTTGGAGAGTTTCAGGGCGGTTAAGAGTCAGAATTTCATGTTCAGATCTATTTCCAGTATCAGTATTATAGTTTTACGGTCAGGTGGCAGCGGACTTGGAAACTTATTCACGGCTGCGGTGAATCATCTGCTTTCTTTTGCTATTGATCAATTTTCTGCATGTTCAAAAGACCACTCTACCTGACGATTCAGTCAGTTGTTGATAAAATGGATTCAGTAAATCCATTATCATGTGATCACAATAGATAGAGGATATTTGTTTTTTCTCAGTGAAAGATCGAAATTTATTCATCGAGTGAACACCATCGGTAATATTTTCACGAGTGGCGCAGTCACGAGTGAAAATATTACCGATGGTGTTCACGAGATGAAATAAATTTCGATCTTTCACCGAGAAAAACAAATATTCTATTTATTTCATGCTTTTGACCCTTTCTAGGAGGAGCTTTATCAAAATCCAGTACAGTTTTTTTCCGTTAGTCCCCGTGGTGTACCCCTCCTGCATAGCAACGCATTACAATATTACGTCAAGCGCGAGAAATGTATAGGGTATATGACGTCATATTTCCCATCTGGTTGTTAGCACGCGCAATTTACCAAGGCAATAAGAACGTGAAAATTGGTATTTTTTACTGGTCGTACTAGTGTAAGATCGAAAAATATTTCCACTGCTATATCTCGATATCCTACCGGAAAGCATGAAATAAATCACAGAGATACATTGAACCTCTTTTTGCCAGGGCATGGGTCAAATTGCAAATTATTTTAGGTGGAAATATATGAGCTCCTACTCTGTGAAAAGGGGGTTTAATACATCTGCGAAAAGTATCGACTGAGGTCAGCCTGCGCAGTCCGCGCAGGCTGACCTGTGCCGAAGCTTTTCCCTAAAGGTCCGTTGTCTGGGCATATCATATTCTTCGAAGATTCGACCTGTCTTATATGACGCATCACTAGCCCCGAAAGCGGGCTAACTGTAATATTACGCTTTATAAAGTAGCAATGTAGAAAATAGCTTTTATCAATACGTTTGAGGAGAAATGAGACCTGCTTTAGCTCCAGATTTCTCTAAACTGCTGATCATAGCTGAGTGAATTGCACAAGGTACTGTTTTATTGAGTAAACGTTTATTTTAGTTTGAAATTCAAAGTAACGGTTATCGCGTAGGAAAGTGGTTCGGCTCAGTACCCAGGATGCCCAAATTAGATAGATGAGTATTTATAGAATGCCATCTAGAGGGAGATAATGGCTATAGGTCAATTTTCTGTATGTCCAAGGACCGATCTATCTCATGATAAAGGTGGTTGTTAAAGAAAAAATGTGGATATTATGTATCTGTAAGTATGTGGCGCCTTGCTCTGTACCATTGGTCACAGAGATGCATTAAAGGTGGGTATTTAGATTTTTCACATCTCTCCAAATTGAAAACTGTTACATCACTGAAATTTACATGAAAAACCAATACAAATCATCAATAATTAAGAACCATAAAATTACCCAAAAAATATATATACATATATTTTGATGGTGATCCCTTAAAAGGCTACATTACCTCTTCAGGTATTTTAGGTTTCGCGCCAAAAAATCGAAAAAAAAAAATTGTGGGAATGTCAAGTGACTGGCACGTGACTGATGACGCTTAAATTCCATAACATAACAAATATTTAATTATTTTCCATAATGTCTTCTTCGGACGCTATGTTTGAAGCTTCGTCTGTGTATTTCCGGTCTGTAAATGATCGCGTTGCTCATGTAAAAATAGACCGTGTTTCCCGTCGGTGTTGACCTGGGCTGTAGTAAATCTCTAATTTCTCATGTTATCAGATGGTTTTCGACCAATGGGGTTTTAGATTGAAATTAAAGGCTTTGGGAGTATAAGGATGATTTTATTTGTATTTCTTAAAATTTTCGTCCCAAAATCTGAAGAGCCACCTTTAAGCACCCTTTTGTTAGAACACGGCTCGTATTTCAATGTCTAGTGAACCCGCCATCTGCCCAGTAAAGTTTATCTACCTGCCGGAACATGCCTTCAGCACAAACAACAAAATTTCAATTCGTAAAAACATGAACAGGATGTTTGCGCCTGCGCAGTCACGCCTTTACACTAACTTTTCTTTCATTTCAAGCAATCAAATTCTCTTTTATTTCTTTTGCAGATTCATTTGTTTGTACATTTCATGTATGACTCACGTTTAAGTTTAGTCTACTGTTCCCTTACTTTATACAAACATGAGTGATTTAAGTTAAATATTGTCCAATCAAATCGCAGGAAATTCTTTTCCCAGAACAACCCGTGATTTCTTTTGGTAAACCAGTCCAACCATTAAAATTTAATACAAACGTGAATTTTTTATGCCTTTCCTTGAAAACGATAGTTAATGAAATACTGTAATAGATAAACAAGATGTAACTGCACGCAAAAAAATAAACAGCTTCTTTCTCAGAATATGTAATGTCCTACTTGCTAGTAAATCATCATTTTTTTTGCAACACTATTTTAGAAAAAAGTTCCAAGGTCGTAAAAACACAGGACTATTTGTTAGAGATTTAAACTGCAACTTCTTAACCCATTACCACACAATCCCTACTTTTGACGACCCTGAGAAAAAAGCGTTTAGAAAACATCGTGGGAAAAGGAGAAAATGCTGGTAATGCAGATTATTTGTTCAAGATTTAAACAGGAACTTCTTAACCCATTACCACACAGTCCATACTTTTGACGACCCTGAGAAAACAGCGTTTAGAAAACATTGTGGGAAAAGGAGAAAATGCTGGTAACCAGCATTTTCTCCTTTTCCCACAATGTTTTCCATCTTATTTTCAAAAACTGATCTTCTCTAAGACGCTGGAAGCACTGTTTGCATCTCTGTGATGAATGATACCAAACAATCGATAACATACTTATTACTTCATATTAATCATATTTTCTAAAAACCCACTTAGTCATGAGGTAAACTCGGCCCTGTAGGTTTAGCAAATCGAACAATAGCGGAAAGTTTCGGCCCTATCAAAGAAAGAATTGCACCATTTATTTTTTTACCAAACAATCCCCGGTTTTTACGACCCTGAGATAGAAGCCTTTTGTAAACATAGTGGGAAAAAGGAGAAAATGCTGGTAACCAGCATTTTCTCCTTTTACCCACAATGTTTTCTACCCTGCTGGAAATAAATTTCAATTTTTGAGTTAACTTTATTTTGATGTCTGCGAGTGCTTTCAATTGGATCAGTCTAATATTTTGTCATTTGGAAAAGGGTTAAGCGGCATTAAAATTGTTGTCTGCAAATGCTTTCAATTTGGACAAGGCTAAAATTTTGTCGTTTGGTAAAGAGTTAAGCGACATTGATATTGCCGTCTGCAAATGCTTTCAATTTGGACAAGGCTGAAATTTTGTCGTTTGGTAAACGGTTAAGGGACATTGATATTGTCGTCTGCAATTGCTTTCAATTTGAACAAAACTAAAATTTTGTCATCTGGTTATGGGCTAATTCAATCTCTTTCGATGGATGAAAATACAATTTACTTGTATATAAAAATAAATCGTATCCTAGGCTGTACTACACAAGCGAGCAGTATAGATCAAAGATCAGACTGCACATTCTGTGCAGTCTGATCTTGATCTATTCCATTTGCGAAAGCCCCAAAGTTTCGTCTATGGTGATGTAAGGAACTGGGATACAATTCACAGACACACAGAAAAATTCATAACCTGGGACTTGACTATAGACAAACGAACGGTATAGATCAAAGATCAGACTGCACGTTCTGTGCAGTCTGATCTTGATCTATACCGTTCGCAAAAGCCCTTTAGAATCGTCCATGCCGCTGAAAAAAGGGTTTATAGACCTCTCTTATCTCCATTGTTTATAAAAGTGAAGTAGAAAGGCAAACAGGTAATAGTACTTGTGAATTTTTTGGACTCTCGGCAAGACGCTGCGGGAAGCTCTGGGGGAAATGATGAGTAAGTTATTAGTCTATAATCGGTTTGGGCAAAGGCAAACCCTCTTTGAATTCTTACCCTTTCTGCTCCTTCTCCTCGTTCGTCCACTTTTGCTATCGTCCGTCCCTCTTTCGCTTCTATTTCGTCCCTCTTTCACCCACCTTTCGCCCCTCCTTCCTCCCTTTTTAGCATCTCCTTTGCCTCATCTTTCGCCCCCTCCCTTTTCGTGTTTTTTTAGTTTTTGGAGTTTTAGACAACCTTTTTCCATTGAAGGTTGAAAGATGAGGGTGTGGGTTAAGATGAAACGGGTCGAAGAGGAAAGTGGGTAGAACAGTTATTAACCCTTAGGCTGCTAAGCGCGACTCATTGACGTCTTGCGGACTGTGTAGATCAAGATCAGACTGCACAGAACGTGCAGTCTGATCTTGGGTCTACACTGTCCGATTAGGAGATATTTTTCCCCAAATTATGTCATATGTTATATTTGGGTTTTCACAATTAAATAGAAAATTATAGCCTAGTTATCCAGCAGGATAAGGGTTAACTGTCGAAAATTAGGTTTAGAGGCTGGAAAAAGGAGGAATTTTCAGACAGGAAAAGAAAGGCATTGGAGAAAGAAAGAGAGATGAGTTAGAAATAGGTGGACAGAGGAGTTAGAGGTGGGAGGACAGTGAAGTTAGAGGTAGGGGGACAGAGGAGTTGGAGGTAGGTGGACAGAGGAGTTAGCGGTAGGTGGACAGAGAAGTTAGAGGTATGAGGACAGAGAGTTAGAGGTATGAGGACAGAGGAGTCAGAGGTAGGAGTACAAAGGAGTTAGAGGTAGGAGGACAGATGATTTAGAGGTAGGCGGACAAAGGATTTAGAGGTAGGCGGACAAAGGAGTTAGAGGTAGGAGGACAGAAGAGTAAGAGGTGGGAGAACAGTGGAGTTAGAGGTGGGGGGACAGAGGAGTAAGAGAAAGGAGGACAGAGGAGTTAGGGGTAGGAGCACGGAGGAGTAAGAGGTAGGAGGACAGAAGAGTTAGAGGTATGAGGATAGAGGAGTAAGAGGTAGGAGTACAAAGGAGTTAGAGGTATGAGGACAGAGGAGTAAGAGGTAGGAGGACAGAGGAGCTAGAGGTATGAGGACAGAGGAGTTAGAGGCAAGAAGACAGAGGAGTAAGAGGTAGGAGTACAAAGACGTTACAGGTATGAGGACAGAGGAGTTAGAGGTGAGAGTACAAAGGAGTAAGAGGTAGGAGGACAAAGGAGTTAGAGGTAGGAGGACAGAGGAGCTAGAGGTATGAAGACAGAGGAGTTAGAGGCAGGAGGACAGAGGAGTTGGAGGTAGGAGGACAGAGGAGTTAGAGGCAGGAGCACAGAGGAGTTGAAGGTGGGAGGACAGAGGAGTTAGCCGGTAGGGGACAGAGACTTTACTGGTAGGAGGACAAAGAAGTAAGAGGTAGGAAGACAGAGGAGTTAGAGGTAGGAGGAGAGAGGGATTAGAGGTAAGAGGATATAGAGGTTAGAGGTAGGAGGATAGAGGGGTTAGAGGTAAGAGGACAGAGGGGTTAGAGGTAGCTGGACAGAGGAGTTAGAGGTAGCTTTGAGAAAGGAAGTAGGAGAAGAGGAGGAGGAAGAAGAGGTGGAGAAGAAAAAGAAGAAGAAGAGGAAGAAGAAGAAGAAAGGATGAAGAGAAAGAGAAGAAGATAAAAGATGAAGAAGAAAAGCAAGAAAAAGAAGAAGAAGAAGAAGAAGGTCCAAACGAATAACTTAAATATTTTTCATAATTAAACGAGAGTAAATTTTAAATTTTTAAATTCTGTAGATTCTGATATTGACCTTTTTTCAATTCCTGTGGATAATCTACGTAGAAGACCAAATTGCTTTTTCTGTACAGTTTAACATACGATCTGCACTTTCTTTCCTGTTAATGGGAAGATTTCGACTCTGATAAGCGAAGCACCATTTTCGCATGACATGATCACTTTTCACAAAGAAAATGTATTCCTTTTCAAAAAGGAAAGTGCAATTTATCTAAAAGCAGGCATTCGTCAATTTCAAGATAATTTGAAACAGAATATAGGTTATCTATTTTTAGAGTTAACCTTTTTTCGCAAAATGGATAAGATTTGGGGCTTTTGCAGACGGCTTAGATCAAGATCAGACTGCACGGAACGTGCAGTCTGATCTTGTATTTAAGCCGCCCGCTTCTTTATTTAAGTCTATGAGATAAAAAAAAATCTGAGTTTCGTTCAATTGAATTTTCAGTCGCCCAAAGAGCGGCTGAGATTATATATTTGGTGCTGACATAGTTTTTGAGCATTATCTTCCGCTAGATGGCATTCTACAAATACACATCTGTCTAATTTGGGCTTTCTGGGTACAGAACCGGACTTTCAAAATAACAATCGTTACTTTGAATTTCAAAATGAAATAAATGTTTACGAGCAATCTCACCTTTTGCCACAATGTTTTCCAAAGGCTCCTACAATGAATGCGTAGAAATGAGTATCTATGGAGTAAAGGGTTAAAAAATAATAATTTTGTTAGACTTGTGCCAAATTTTAAGCATTTTCAGACAACACATTGAATGTGGATGAAATGGCGAGATTTGTCTTTGACAGTGTAGAAAACATTGTGTGAAATGGAGAACATTCTGGATTTTAGTATGTTCTTATTTTTCTTTCAAATTGTCACCAGTACTCTATTCTTTCCCAACAATGTTTTCAAAGGCATTGTTTCTTAGGGTCTTAAAACTTGGCATGGTTTGGTGAAAGATATACAGTTTATTTCACCAGCATGTGCTTAAAAGAGGGAAATATTTGCCGAAAAAGGGAAAAGTATGCGAAAATAACGAGTGCCGCAAGGTACGAGTTATTTTCGCGGACCTTTCCTTTTTGAGGTAAATATTTCCCCATATTAACCACAAGCTAATGAAATGAATTATATATTACGTTTCATCTGATTATTTTGTCAACGAATGCAACTTTTAAAACTAGTGATCTCAAGTCAATAAACCAGATTTTTGGTAGGAGGAAATTCTTCACTGTGACAGGGAAATAATTCCCCCCAACTTAAATGACGTCACTTTTTTACCCATAACATTTCTAAAAATGGACACATGAAATATAATATAAAGTGATAACTTCTTTACTAGGACGAAAGTCGGTTCAGCTGATGACGTTTAGTTCCTTTACAAAGCTTACCGCCTTTGTTCTAAGTGAGCTTGTTTGATCCAACGCATATCGACTTTTGTTTGGGAATACCAGTAAGGAAAAAGAAGATTTATAAAAATCGTAACAATTTTATTATTCTTTCAAAGGAAATAAATAATTTATGAAAGATTTAAAACAGCCATAGAACATACAATATAAACATTAGTAGATCTATTACTCGCATTTAAAATCTACGCGTCCGTCCATCCATGCAATCGTCCGTCCTTCCGTCCGTCCATCCATCTCTCTATCCATCCATCCATCCATCAACCCATCCATATATTTTACCATTCATCCATCCACCCATCGGCTGGTCTTTTAATCCATGCCTGCTGTTCATCAACTCATCCATCTATTTGTTCATTCACTCTGTCTTTCTTCTTGTCGCTCATCCATCTAATCATCATATGTAAAAACAAACACTTGTACATAGTTCTACATTATTCTCAATAGTTTCTGAAACCAGTACGCACGCGCAATCAAACATCTACGCATATTCTTATTTGTTCTACTTTCATAAATAAATCACATAAAACCGTATTCAGCCACCATTTCAAGGTTCATTCTTATACTGAAACCAAAGAATATTCTTAATTTCAAAGTAACACAATTTCTGATTGGCTAAATCGAATGGTTTAGCCAATCAGATTCTGTTAAGCCAACCAGATTCGATTAAGCCAATCAGAAATTGCGTTACTTATTTTATGAAAATAGTCTAAGATTACAATCTAGAATAGTTGGTTAATACGGAACATGCGCACTGTAACAAGTGCGCATTCTCACTTTCTTTCTAATTCATGCACGCATATGCAGAATTAACCAATCGTCTTTTTTTTCGCAGCTTTTGAGGTCCTTTGCAAAAAGAACAGATACAGATCAAACTACATGTTCGTGCAGTCTATACTTGGTCTGTCTTTTCAGAAATACCCCTCTGATTGTTAAAGCTCTGCTTTTCCAAATTTACTATCAGAAGATGTATTTGAAATTTTGTTTTTTTCCGCTCTGTGTTTTACATTACTGAATGAACTACCGGTGCTCGGCCCAAGTAAATTTGTCCAATTTATGGTTAAGTGGGTATAAAAAAATGAATAGTTTGTTTAACTCATTACCACACAATCCCTACTTTTGACGCCCTTGAGAAAAAAGCCTTTTGAAAACACTAGAAAATGGAAAAATGCTGATAATGCAACTTTGAAATTTCAAGCTGTGCTGATTTTGAGCAGGAACAAAAAGTTAAATAAGCATTGACAAGAGCTCCAGCCACAGGGAGTGATTCTTATTTCAAAATTAAAAAGGTCAGTAATTCATAACTAAACCCTATCTTGTGAGTGCTCATTAAAATCGTCTCGTCGAGACGATTCTAATGAGTACCTACAACATAGGTTTGGAAGGGAAATAATGAATTTAAAATGCCATCACTTCCAATTTTGAAAATATTAATAATTCTCCACTAAACCCTATGATGTGGGTACTCATTAGAATCGTCTCACCGAGACGATTCAAATGAGTACCCACAACATAGGGTTTGGAAGGGAAATAATGGATTTAAAATACCATCACTTCCAATTCTAAAAATATTGATAATTCTCCACAAAACCCTATCTTGTGGGTGCTCATTAAAATCGTCTCGCCGAGACGATTCGAATGAGTACCCACATCATAGGGTTTCGAAGAGAAATAATCGATTTAGAATACCATCACTCCCTTTTATCTTAAACTTAGTAATGACCTTTGTGTTAGATCTATATACACGCTATAATCAAATCAGAAAAATCTCAATGCAAGAACAAGGTATCTATATACATATTAGATTAGAGTGAATAATTTCACTTTGATTATTTAGTTACACTAAGACACGTTTTTATGATCTAAAGTACAGTAGAAAGATCCATTTTTTGGAAAATGATAAAACGAAAATGAGTCATGGTTTGTGAAAAGGGGGCTTAACTCTTTACCACACGAGAAAATTTTAGACTGGTCCAAATTGAAAACATTTGCAGACGGAAAAATAAAGGTGACTGAAAAATTGAAATGTGTTCTGGGAAGGGTAGAAAACACTGTGGGAAAAGGTGAAAATGCTGGTTACCAGCATTTTCTCCTTTTCCCACAGTGTTTTGAAAAGGCTTCTTTCTCAGGGGTGTCAAAAGTATGGATTGTGTGGTAATGGGTTAACGCATCCTGCAATAAAGTATCGATTCAGATCAGCCTGCACAGACCAAGCAGGCTGATCTATGTCGAAACGTTTTGCTTTCGGTAATTGTTCTGCATGACAAAGGACCGTTTTACCTCGGGGTTCGGTCAGTTATTAGACAGACTGGATTATATAGGTCTAATTATGTGATGACCGGCTTGGGATAATTTTATCCCGTTACCACACAATCCCTACTTTTGAAGACCCTGAAAAAGAAGCCTTTAGAAAACATTGTGGGAAAAAAAAAAGCAGAAAATGCTGGTAACCTTTACAAAATAAATTTCTAATTTTGAGTCACTTTTATTTTGTCGTCTGCAAATGCTTTCGATTTGGACAAGTCTAAAATTTTGTCGTTTGGGAATGGTGGAATGCATCACTGCTATGCATCCAGCCCTCTTTTGCATGACTCAAATTAAATCGTAATAAAACTAGAGCTATCACTAAACGTGATTATACACCCCCCCCCACTAGCTCCTTGTCACAAAACAGGTCTTTGTCACAGAATGTAGAATGGTTTAGTACAATAAGTAAGAGTTGAAAAAAGTTCAGGGGGAGATAATTCCGTAACAAATCCCGGCAGGGTCATGAAAATTGCACATGTACAATTTCATATATGGAGTGCAACACACGAAAAGGTGCATTCGGACATTTGCGTAAAGTGTCGTCTCGGATTAGCCTGCGCTGTCCGCGCAGGCTAATCCGAGACGACACTTTACGACTACATTAGATTTTCTGCTACAGTAGACTTGCGTAAAACAGAAAATCACATAAAATCGGAAAGTGTCGTTTCGGATTAGCCTGTGCGGACTGCACACACTGATCAGAGACGACACTTTACGCAAATGTCCGAATGACCCTTTTCGCGTGTTGCACTCCATATATAGGAACATTGTGTGTAATTTTGAGTTCAGTACTTGAAAAACTGTTGGAGTTTTGCCCCGGACAAATTTGTGTCTACGGACGGACAGACAGCCATGGTGATTCCAGTATACCCCCTCCACTACGTTGTGGGGGTATAAAAAGAGGGTCTTGACTCTATACTTACCTTTGAATCGCTGAACATTATGTAACTACTAGATAAATAAATAATGAAAAAATGATCAGCCAAATCTGATTTCAAAGTTCTCATTACAGAAAAAAATCCAACTCATACTCGGACGGTGTAGCCCCGAGATAAGAATGCAGGTTCTATGCAGTCTTGTCCTGATCTACACCTTCCAAATAAGGTCACCCTTGGTAGCCTAAGTGTTAAAAATTGCATATTTATATGCCTACACTTAACCAGAGGATAAAATTGAAAGCATTTGCAGAACACAAACTGAATATGGCCAAGATGAATAGAAAAGATTTCTCTGTTATGGAGCAGAAAACATTGAGGGAAAGAGGAAAAAAAATGTTAGTTATTAGTACTTCTCCCTTCTCAGTCAATGATGTTAATAGCCTTCTTTCTCGGAATTGTTTAACCCTTTACCAAACAATCCCTGATTTTCAAGACCCTTAGGAAGAAGCCTTCTGAAAACATTGTGGGGAAAGGAGAAAATGATGGTAACAAGCATTTTCTCCTTTCCCCACAGTTTTTTAAAGTGAAGTTTCATTTTTTGAGTCGTATTCATGTTGTCGTCTGCAGTTGCTTTCAATTTGGACAAGTCTATGATTTTGTCGTTTGGTAACCCATTACCACATAATCTCTAGTTTTGACGACCATGAGAAAGAAGCATTTAGAAAACATTTTTGGAAATGGAGAAAATGCTGGTAATCAGCATGTTCTCCTTTTTTTGAAAATGTTTTCTACCCCTATAAAAAAACAAAGTTCAGATGTTCAGTCACTTTTATTTCGTCGTCTGCAAATGCTTTCGATTTCAAAAAACCTAAAATCTTGTCGTTTGGTAAGGAGGTAAAGAGTAAATAAAAATGTAAAATCTTTAAAGATTATTTTCAGCCACAAAGTGATCCCTGAAAATGTTTTCTTTCTTCGTTCTTATTTTTCTTTTTTATAAATATATGTTTTAGAGTCAAAATGCTTAAAATAATTATCGGAGCTAAAGGAAAAAGTGCTAGAAATACAGAGAGACAGAAGACAATTACAAACAAGCAAGGAAAAGTGACTACATGAACATAAAAAATGATCAATGGAAAGAAAAGAACTCTTAATCTAGTGGAATATTAAAGTTTAGAACGAATAAAACTCTTTAAAAAATACCAACAGAACGAATTTGAAAAAAAAAAACAATGAAAAGTCTAACAGTTATTACGTTATGAAATTTATGTCATTTAAGTCATAAAGAATTTAATGAAATCACATAACTTTAAAAGAATTACGTCACTATGTGACGTCATATTCTTGAAGGATTACATCACAATTATAAACGGCGGTCTTAATCGACTTTCACTCGTCACAACTCGGTCGGTTCCGTTACTACATGTAATTCAATAAACAGATCTCCCGAGGTTTGCTGAATGAAACGAATGACTTAATGCACTTAAAATCTCGATAACTCGAACATGCCTTAACTGTAACAATCAGTAAGTTTTAAGTATTAGATCTAGTAGATACAGACATATATCGATAGGTGAGTGCAACACTATTCTAAGTGTCTGTACATTGTACAGGCACTTAGAATAGTGTTGCACTCACCTATCGATATGTGCTCAGGAAAAGGGTATACGAGGAATCTCGTATAAGTAGTTATTGCTACTCATGCAGGCGAGCAGAGTTGTTGATAAATGGAGTTTATTTCGAGCATGGACACAACGAAGTCCGTTCAAAATGTACGACTATGAATGAACGTGATGTGACAATGTATCCTTTATACATTTACTAAACGATAAAATCTTACACTTGCAGAAAACGAAACAGATGTGACTCGAAAACTGAAATTCGTTTGGGAAAGGGTTAAAACTTGGTTTAAATTTTCAGACGTAAATTTAAGTGTGATTTAGATGGTGGAACTTGTCTTTAACATTGTGGGAAAGGGAGGAAATGCTGATTACCTGCATTTTCCCCTTTTTCTCACAATGTTCTCAAAACCCTTCTCTCTTAGGGTCGCTAAAATTCGGTATATTGGGGTGACGGATTAACGCGATATCGAATTATCGAGATTTTATTTTTACTTCAAAAGTTACCCTTTTATTATAACATTATATGAGACTGAAAAATAATAATGATAAGGCTAAACGACCGCAGCGACATCCTGTTTAGGGGGCTGGCCCCAAACAACTATGGAGGGATATGGTGTCCGGCATGTGTTTTCACAGTGATTTGAATTAACATCGTTTATTTGGGTCACTATTTGCTCATATTTATGCCCGTCTTTATTCGTCGTAACTTTCGGGCAGTTAACGTTTCTATGCTGATTGTGGTGATGCTGATGCTGATGATGATGACTATTAGAGTTTCTGTGAGACGACAAGTGTACAGATTCACGTTTAGGGTGACTATGATGTACGTGGCTGGTTGGTGGCTGATTAGTTTGATTATCACTCGTTGATTGCTTTTTGTCTTTCTCGATAAAATGGTCCGTCACGTATAATTGAGCTTTTGTTAAACTTCTCTCCCGGCGAATTTGAATTAACCGCCGGTGATGACGTGAGTCACTTCTGAGCATGCGCACTGCAAGTAGCACCAATAAGACAAGAATAAAGCCTCCAGCGATTGGAACTGCGATCACAGCCGCTTTAAACCACAGGTCCTTGTGAGGTTTCCTCATTTCATCTGCACGCTCTTTTGGGATCACTGGAAAAGAATGAAAGCATAAATTTAATAATTAGTTGCATTGAAACAAAAACAAAAATTGAAACTTTCCGTTCAAACCTTTAATCCTAAGGCTGCTAAGCGTGACTTACTGACCTTTTGTGGACAGTGTAGATTAAGATCAGACTGCACAGAACGTGCAGTCTGATCTTGGATCTACACTGTCCGTTAGGAAGATTTTTTTGCCCAAAAAAGTAAGTTTGAAATATTAAATATTTATTTTTCATGATAAAGGTAAACTATATGAGAGAGAGAGAGAGGAAGAAAGGGAGGGAGGGAGAGACAGAAAGAGAGAGAGAGAGAAAGAGGGGGAGAGAGAGAGAGAGATAGAGACAGAGAGAGAGAATAATCTCAAAATAATACACTGGGTTTCTGTATAAATCAACAATGGCTTAGAAATTATTCCCTCCCTCTGTTTTTCATTATCAATAATTCTTCCGATATTTAACTCAAACAGGCAAAACTATTTAAGATAAGAGATTTGAAATCCCCAATTATTGACGCCATTACAACGGAAGTACATTTGATTAAGGCGCGGTTGTACCGCCTTATTATTACCGAATTAAAGTTCTTGTTCCAGTTCTTTTATTTAATCGAATGAAAACGTTCTCGTTTGTATGATCTAAAGCACAATTTGGATCTTTTAGAGTAGAATGTTTGACTGCAGCTTAAGAGATCTTAACTACAAACGGGAAGGCTTACTGGCTCTCTTAACTCCTAACCGAACGGCAAAATCTTAGACTGGTCCAAATTAAAAGTATTTACAGCTGACAAATAAAACAAAAATGATCGATTTGGTGGTCTTTGATTATCAGATGAGGTAGAAAACATTTTGGGAAAAGAAGAAAATGCTGGTTGCCAGCATTTTCTTCTTTTCCCACAATGTTTTCAGAAGCTCAAGGTATTTAAAACTTGGGATTGTATAGTAAAGGATTTAACCTTCAGAAACTCCTTTTAGTAATGCTCGTTCCAATAATGTAACAAGCTGTCTGATTGGCTAAGATTTGTAGCTCGCCATGTAGTCAAAGAAATTCATCCTGGATGTAGGGTAGACGAGCGTTTTATTTAATATTTGGTTCACCATAAGATATTTTAACTTCTTATTTCTGTTACTATACAGGTAACTCGATTTTACATTTAAACTGGCTCAATCATCATCATCATCATCATCGTCGTCGTCGCCATTCATTCATTCATTCATTCATTCACTCATTCATTCATTCACTCACTCACTCACCCACTCACTCACCCACCCCCATCCCCCCACCCACCCCTCCACCCACCCACCCACTCACTCACTCTCACTCACTCACTCACCCACCCACCCACCCACCCACCCATACACTCACTCACCTACTCACTCACTCACTCACTCACTCACTCACTCGCTCGCTCGCTCGCTCACTCACTCACTCGCTCAATCACTCACTCACTCATTCATTCATATGAACAAATGAAGGAACGAACGCCTAACTATCAAACGCACGAACGGGCAGACGAACAAAAGAATAGACGGCCGGATGGACTTGGTCGTCTGCAAATGCTTCGATTTGGACCAGTCTAAAATTTGGTCGTTTTGGTAGAGAGTTAAACTCACAGTTCCCGAACATCAACCGTAATACAGTCACGTCTTTATATTATACAGAATTCGCAGAAACTTAGAGCCGCCATTTTGTCTCGACGCTAATTTTATGTATTAACCTTAAACTCTTAGCGCACTAAGCACGATTCCCTGGTCTTTTTGCGGACAGTGTAGATCAAGATCAGACGGCACAGAACGTGCCGTCTGATCTTGAATCTACACTGTTCGTTAAGGGCCTATTTACCAACAACCAATACTTTAGAAATAACTAAATATGGATTTATCATTATAGGCTCAAAATGCCTATTTCACGAACTTAGCAGGAAAGGGGTCAAATGCTTTACCAGACGAAAGATATTTCCAAATTGAAAGGATTTGCAGACGACAAACCAAATCTTGCTTAAACGATGGAATAAGCCTATAAAAGGACATTTGTGGGAAAAGGAGGAAATGCTGGTAACCAGCATTTTCTCCTTTTTCCTCAAAATTTTATAAATGCTTTCAAATGACTTCTTTTCTAGGGTTGTTAAAAGTAAGGGCTGTTGTGTAAAGGATAACACGGAATGATGAAAATTAAAACAGACATTTTCTAGCCAAAGAGCAAAACCCCTCAATGTTTTAAGAGTTAGTTTAAAATTCTTTTCGATACATAAAAATCTCAACGTGCAGTCTAATCTTGGATCTAATTGTCCTTTGAAGGGCAATGAGTCAAGCTTATCAGTTAAAGGGTAGAGGCGAAAGAACGAACGAATGATCAAACGAACAGGCAAGCTAACAAATGAAAGAACGCCAAACGAACAAACGAGAAAGCGAGCGAGCGAGCAATCCAGCCAGCGAAAGGAAGGAAGGAAGGAAGGAAGGAAGGAAGGAAGGGAGAAAGAAAGAAAGAAAGAAAGAAAGAAAGAAAGAAAGAAAGAAAGAAAGAAAGAAGAGGGAGAGAGAGAGAGAGAGAGAGAGAGAGAGGGAGAGAGAGAGAGAGAGAGAGGGAGGGAGAGGGAGGGAGGGAGAGAGAGAGAGAAAGAAAGAAAGAAAGAAAGAAAGAAAGAAAGAAAGAAAGAAAGAGGTCTTAGTGATGTTTTGGTCTACGACGACAGGAAATTTCTAGCTGTCAAAAATGACTCCGAGATATTTCGAGATAGCCCCTGACAAACTGATTTCATATTTAGATGAATCCCCTCTCCGTCCTTTGTGACAAAAATCTTTTCTTATTTATATTAATGAAACGTCAATTAATCATCCGACCCAGAGTTTTTTTTAAAGGGTCACGTGACACTGATATGAGAGGGAGGAAAAAAATCGAGATTACTTTTTAGAGATAAATTGTAAATTCCGCGTATCTGGCTCATTTTGCCTCCGGCTTAACCTTGTCATTTCCGTCAGAGGGCGACATTGATACCTGTATATACAAAATATCTGAGCAATACTCTATGACAAGGGGGCTTAACGCATTTGCGAAAAGTTTCGACCCATGTCAGCCTGCGCAGTCCGCACAGGCTGACATGGGCCGAAACTTTTCGCTATCTTCAAATTTTCTGCATGTCAAAGGATAGTTCTACATCACAATTCATTTTTTTTTTTACCAATTGGATATTTTTATGGATCCATAATTACATGGATCTATAATTATGCGATGACCTGTTTGGTATCATACATCAGGCATTAAGCCCCTCTTTTTTGCAAGAGCGTGGCTCGTTCAATTCTTCATGAAACGACAAAATTTTGGACTCTTCCCAACTCAAAGCAATTTCAGACGAATGTAGCTCAAAAGACGATTTAGTGTCTTTTGGTATGGTAGAAAACATGTTGAGCAAAGGAAAAAAATCCTTTTTCTGCAGTGTTTTCAATAACCTTCTAAGATCGTTAAAACTATGCTAGGTACATGGTTAACTCATTACGGTTTACCGTATCAAGTATTTTTGGACATTTCTTTAGCTCTTTCAACTCGGAAAACTTATAAAAAAGTACGATTGGTCTATGTGTTCGAGTTATCTGCATGTTGGAGTTATCTGTATATGAAATTAATCCTTGTGCATCAGTTATCTGTGTGTACGAGTTATTTATGTGTACGAGTTAGTTGTTTGTACGAGTTATCTGTGTGTAGCAGTTTTCTGTGCGTATGAGTGTGTTCGAGTTACCTATATTATATGTGTGCACGAGTGATCTGTGTGTATGAGTTTTCTGTGTGTACGAGTTTTCTGTGTGTGTCTGTGTGTACGAGTTATCTGTGTGTTCAAATTACCTGTGTGTACGATTTGAAACTATTTATTTATTTATTTCACAATCTGTCTTTTCATTCTTCTTTTGATCTATTGTTCTCATTCCCAATTTGTAAACTTTCTCCCTTTTTCAATCTAATCTTTCCGACCTCTTCAAAATTCAATTAAAGTCATTTATCGCGCGCACCACGCACTACTTTATCCCTCCGCTTTTGAAGAGTTTCAAAACAGTTGAATTATCTCCCTTGATCTCGTAATCCCTGTGCAAACTCCGTTATCTTCAAATTCCGACGTATCTAAGGATAAATTGAGTCCAAAATTTACTTTATGGTCCTATGATGGGACGGGAATGACTTAAGTAAACATTTCAGCACTTTCCTAAATTGTGTATGTCTGTCAACGCTGATAAATAACCCGCTCTTTTGTACTTATAAATCATGAAACAGTTTTTTCCCTTAAAATCGCTGAATGAAATATCTTAACGAAATGCTTTATCCTATTTGTGAGGCGCCCCATTATTCCTATCTCCGAGCTTAGTCATACTTTCCTCTTTTTTTTTTTCTTTTGTTTATTTTGACCTTTGAGGCTGATGTCCTTTCGTTTTTTTTTAATCCCTGCTGTTAGATATACCGGGCCCATATTTACGCAACAATTCTAAATTTCAATCTTTGTCTCATTCTTGATTTAAAAAGTGACGCAATTCCTGAATGGCTGAACCAAAATGATTCACCCAATCAGATACTGCGTTACTTTGAAATGTAAAAAAAGCAAATATCGAGAATTAGAATGGAAACGTTATTATCAACAGAGCAAAGCAGAATAGAACATTTTACTAACTCTTTACCAAACGACAAAATTTTAGACTGGCCCAAATTGAAAGCACTTGCAGCTGACAAAATAAACGTAACTCAGAAATTGAAATCTGTTTCCTGCAGGGTAGAAAACATTGTGGGAAAAGGAGAAAATGCTGGGTACCAGCATTTTCTCCTTTTCCCACGATATTTTCAAAAGACCTCTACCTCTGTGTCGTAAAAACCAGGGATTGTTTGGTAACAGGTTAAACAATTTAACGTATATCACGTACGTTGTGTTCATAGACAAAACAATGGATTGGTGGTGAGTAAATAAAGGCCCGCTATATCATGGAGAAGCATTAAGCCCCCTTTTGCCAGAGTAGGGCTCTTATGTTTGTATGCCAGGCTATATGCACGAACCTTTTATATATCTCGGAATTCGAATCGAAATAATCGTTGCATCTTTAAGAGCAACCGAGATTAGAGCCCATGCGAGGTAGACAAAGAGAGCAGTCTGCAATTCGGTTATCTTCGGTTCTTATCGAATCAGAGCATTAACCAGAATTAAAGTCATTAACATCCCACTAATTTAGCATAAAGTATAGGAAACTCTAAAAGCCTCGCTCTGGCAAAAGGTGACTAATAGCATTTGCCAAAATTATCGAACCAGTCCGCGCAGACTCAAGACGACACTTTATAACAACATTAGATTTTTGTCCTATAGTATATTTGAGCGAAACAGAGAAATTAACATTAAGAACGAAAAGTGTCGTCTCGGATTAGCCTGCGCGGACTGCGTAGGCTGATCCGAGACGACACTTTACGCAGGTGTCCCAATGCCCCTTTTCGCGTGCTGCAAGCCATATAGATTTTCACATCGTCGGTGAAAATGCGAATGGTCGTAAACGTTAAGCGGTCATCTATCAGGAAAGCCTGTTTGTTTGTAGAAACACAAGTTTCCTTTTATGTTTTTTTATTTGGCAGTGGTATAAGCGATGTACGGCGAGTGCTTAAATGACATTTAGGTAAAAAGGAACA
The DNA here is from genome assembly GCA_943736015.1 of Tridacna crocea. NCBI lineage: Eukaryota > Metazoa > Mollusca > Bivalvia > Cardiida > Cardiidae > Tridacna > Tridacna crocea. The sequence continues at coordinate 11,813,216 of OX031069.1, read as the reverse complement.
ATTTTTGTCAACAGGCAGCAGGTTGCTGGCCTCGGTTTGATCATAAATGTCTGGTGAACTGATTTTAATGTGTTTGTCGTACGTTAAAAGACACTGTGTCCCTATATAGTATGCCTTGCGCATGCGTCAACTTTTCGAGCATGCGCACTGGAAACATGTGCTAACATTTTGGTCACTGTTTAACTGTTGCAAAAAAATGGTGAGACATACCATGACAATTTCTAACTGGAGTTTTGACCAGTATAAATTTCCGCATTTGAAAGATTCAAATCAACATGGCCCGTAACGCAGAATATGCATGCGCGTAATGTTGGGAAAAATTGGAAATGCATTGCAATGGTGTCCTGAGCAAGTCACATTTTGTCTACCAGCAAGCGGAATTATGAGGGAGAATGGTCCTTTTACATGCAAAAAAATACATATGGCAAAAAGTTTAAACCCATGTCAGCCTATGCGCACTGCGCAGGCTGTCATGGGTCGATACTTTTTGCAGATGCTTAAACAAACGTATCACAGAAATTGTGTCAGTTTCTTTAAGTTGAGAATATAGGCCTCTCTTCAGTTATTTCCCTTGCTTCTTCTATAGTACTACATCGGTCCTAATATGGATATTACTTGGTTTTTGTCCTTGACTTTCTTGCACTGAACAGTTATGTTCTTGAGATAATATTTCAAGTAAATCAAGTCAGAGTGTTTTGCAAATCGATATATACATAGTTCTTGATGATTAAGAACAGAATATGGCTTGAATTACATCAAGGACCTTACACATACATCAGAGATTATTGTTATATTTAACACAACATCCCAAAGGGAACCAAGGATAAAAACAGAGGAATACAGGTGATAGGACCAATCTGTTATTTGGCTACCTTTAGTCCTTATATGGCAAGGTGGATAATTTAATTTACAGGACCCCCCACCCCCACCCCCACCCCCATTGGACATAGATCCAGGGCCTAGCAGGCACAATTGACTTTACCTACCTTTTCGTTCATTGGCGTGTGATCCGATCGATATCTGAATATCTACACTATCTTTGTAATTACACATATCTTGTGTACAACAAGTCAAGTGGGGTTCTGAAGAATCTACACTGTTTGTATAATCACTGACTTTTTCTGCACTATTTTGGACTATGAAAGGTTCAGGTTGTTCTACTGAATTGGTCACTGTTTGAGATTCTGTACTGTTGTCCTGTATCTCAGCCTCGTTATGTCGAACAGGCTGTCCTGCGCATGTGCGAATTCTTGGTTCCCTTTCTAGCTTGTCTGCGCAACCGTGAACTGTACTACTGCCTGCGGGGCCCAGGTTTGAATCTTTATACTTTACGAGTGAGTAACAGATTCCAAGCTGAGATTTGCACATGTAACCGGTTGGGACGCAGTCAACTTTGTTGCAGTAACAACGGATCTCTCCTGAAAATAAATAGAGAGAAAAGAATAATAACTTAGCAAAATCAAGCAAAGAACATAACTTCATCCATAAACATATATGGGCATTTTTTAAAGTTTTGGCTACCAAAATATTTTACATGTATCATGTAACTGTATTACTGTTGTTTCACTGGCTAATTCGTTTTTCATTGATATTCATTTATCGAAGATGATAAAAATAATAATAAAAGATATTATTGATAATATACTACAAAACCGTCTTAACTCTTTACCAAACAATCCCTGGTTTTTAAGACCCTGAGATCGAAGCCTTACGAAAACATTGTGGGAAAAGGAGAAAGTGCTAGTAACCAGCATTCTCTCCTTTTACCTCAATATTTTTTACCTTGCAGGAAACAAGTTTCTATTTTTTGAGTTACTTTTATTTTGTTGTCTGCAAGTGCTTTCAAGTTGGACCAGTCTGAAATTTTGTCGTTTGGTAAAGAGTTAACTTTGCGCCAAACGTCAAAATCTTAAACTGGTTCAATTGAAAGCATTTGTAGACTAAAAAATAGAATTAGGTCAATTGTTGGATTTTGCATCTGAAAGGTTAAAAAGCACTGTGGACAAGGGATAAATTGCTGCACACCAAAACTTAAGTTTTCAAAAGTCATTAAAACTTGGGACTAAGTTAAAATAGGTTAAGAATGTACATCTTTCTCTCTCTCTTCTCTTTCCATCAGATCTCTCTTTCCATCTCTCTGTCTCTCTCCCCCCTCTCTCTGTCTCTGTCTCTCTCTCCCACTGACTCACTCACTGACTCACTCCCTCACTCTCCCTCTCTCTCTCCCTAACTTACATTCCCTCTCTAATCTCTCCGCTGCCTCCATCCATCTCTCTCTCACTCTCACTCTCTCTCTCTCTCTCTCTGTTTCTCTCTCTCTGTCTCTCTCTCTCTCTCTACATGTCCCTGTTCTTCTTTATCCATGCCCAGCAAACAATCTTTAACAAAGTTCCATAAAGCATCATGTAAAACGAGTAAAAGAAATATGAATAATGAATGCAAAGCTCGGTTCAGAACACGGACTATCTGTCGCCATGTTTAGCTTGTAACAAGGGAATAAGCGCCACAGAACCCCGCCAAAAACCAAATGAAACAAATGTTACAGTACTGCACGCTCTTTGATCCAGAGCAAAAAATACGGCATTTTCGCTTGCAGCGCTCGACGATCTCGACGTCGATACTCTCTCCACTTTGAATATTTTTTTCCTTTTTTTTAAAGGCGCCATGTTTTTATTTGCTTATGTTGTAAAAATAGAAACGAGAGAGACAGACGTAAAATCGTAGCCATCTTTGTAAATATCTGAGGGATCACGTTTCCAAATCAATCGCCATGTTTTATCTTCCTTTTAATATTTAATCTGAAACAAATCCACGTCTTTTTCCCTTTACCACAGCCCATTCAGTACCATAACCCCTTAAGCACTGTGACCCCTTCAATGCCATAACCCCTTAACTCTCTATCAATTTACCACGTAAAACCCAAATTTTGATAACAACCTTGAGGGGAAAAGCCTTTTGAAAACAATGTGGGAAAAAAGAGAAAATGCTGGTAACCAGCATTTTCTCCTTTTTCCCACAATGTTTTTCATCCACACTAAAGTCAAATTTCATTAATTGAAACAATTTAAACTGTCGTCTGCAAACTCTTTCAATTTCACAAATATACTTTTTTTTTAGTCTTGTAGTTATTGGTATAGTAGTTTGGGCCTTTGTGCCCATACTCTCATAATTATTAAAAGGCGATAGCAGCCGAGATTGGCCGAACAGCATTTACGAAAACGTCGCAGGCTGACCTCAGTCGATACTTTTTCGCAGAAGCAGTAAGCTCTCTTTTCACAGAGAATCATTCGTTGATACGATTTTTGTCTCGATTAACTCATTACCAAACGACAATATTTTAGGCTTGTCCAAATTGAAAGCATTTGCAGACGACAAAATAAAAGTGACTGAAAATTTGAAATTTGTTTTGTGAAGGGTAGAAGACACTGTGGGAAAAGGAGAAAATGCTGGTTACCAGCATTTTCTCTTTTTCCAACAATGTTTTCTAAAGGCTTTTTTCTCATGGGCGTCAAAAGTAGGGATTGTGTGGTAATGGGGTAAAAGAACCGAACAAAAAATGTAAGAAAGGAAAAAAGAGTTTTCGGTTCTTTCTAATCGAGCTTTACGTCTACTCTCGAGAGACTGAGAGCGCCATGGTTTGAGTAGGGCAGGCGACAATGCTTTTAAGGTCTAATACATATAGTCGGTTTACTTCAAAAACATTGTAACTACAGCTTGAAACAAGCTGTAGTTACGAGGTTTTTGATGTAAACCGACGATATACCGCCCAACAGAGTAACCGGATTATAGATTTTTATTCTGGAATCTAGATAAATCTGATGTTGGTGGTTAAAAGACGCCGTGAGCCTCTAAAGTGTCTACCTTGATTCTACGGTTGTTTTTGCGGAAACTATAGATCAAGATCGGACTGCAAACTGGATTCGAAACGAGAATCTAGACCTCTATACTTTCAGAAACAGGGAACAAAACCTCAATATTTTGGATCGAGGAACGAAACCTCAACATTTCAGATATGAGGAACGAAACCTCAATATTTTGGAAACGAGGACCAAATCTGCAGCATTTCGGAATCGAGGAACAAAACCTCAATATTTCGGACTTGAGGATCAAAACCTCAATATTTCGGATTCGGGGAACAAAACCTCAATTCTTTTGGAAACGAGGACCAAAAACCTCAATATATTGGGAACGAGGACCGAAAACCTCAATATTTCGGACACGACAAACAAGATTTCAACATTTCAGATTCGAGGAACAAATGTTCAATATTTTAGAAACGAGGACCAAAAACCTCAACAATTTGGAAACGAGGAACAAAACCTCAACATTTCAGATCAAGGAACGAAAACTCAACATTTCGGACTGAAATACCATTTTTGCACTAGACTAATATTTGCGGATCATTTTTTCCAATTCATGTCCAAAGTAACATCTACTGCACAATACTAATTTTTCAAAATTTTGTTTTTGTTTTTCAAAATTTTGTTTTAGACAAAACGCCGCTTTAGACAAAACGTCTAAAACGTGTAAAGATTCATACAGCTACAGACAGATTCGGAAAACGTGACTCTGGAGTAAATTTGAAGGATTTATAACATGGAGGCCTTTGGGTTCAATCCTGACTTGGAGCTCTTGGCTTTAACCCTTTCCCAAACAATCCCTGGTTTTTACGGGTCTGGAATAGTAGCCTTTTGAAAACATTGTGGGAAAAGGCGAAAATGCTGGTTACCAGCTTTTTCTTCTTTTCCCACAATGTTTTCTACCCTATCATAGACAGAAATCATCTTTTCAGCAAGAGTTGAATTGTCGTCTGCAAATGCTTTCAATCTAGTCTGTTCCAAAAGTTTGTCGCTTGGGAAAGGGTTAAGAGAGAGATGTCCTTTGGTAAGACACTTCATAGCCCAGCCTAGTGAAGGTGAAACTGAAGGTGAAACAAAGAATGACATAAACAGTTGAATTGTTGTCGTAATATGAGGGAAATAGGGATTAAAGTGGTAAAGATAATTAAAACTTTTGCAAAGAAATTCTGAGTTCTGCCGAAAAAGAAGGCTTTTGAAAACATTGTAGAAAAAGGAGAAAATGCTGGTTTCCAGCATTTTCTCCTTTTCCTAAAATGTTTTCTACCTTATCAAAAACAGAAATCCTCATTAAATCAAGTTTTATTTTATTTGCGTCTGCAAATGCTTTCAGTTTGGTCTAGTTTACATTTTTTATCGTTTGGTAAAGAAGTGGCTTTAAAAATAGAAAAGTAACATACGATATTTTTATTTTTATTTCTAGCAAATGGGAAAGTGCATATTACTGTGCGCGTCTCCAAGTCTATTTAATCTTCATTTTTTGCCCCCATGTTTACATGATCTCTGAAAGATAGTTTTTTAAGCTTTGCCTTACAAACCTTTTACCACACAATCCCAAATTTGAAGACCCCGAGGGAAAAGGAAAAACATCCTAGGAAAACATTGTGGGAAAAGGAGAAAATGCTGGTTACCAGCATTTTCTCCTTTTCCCGCAATGTTTTCTACTAAGTTAAAATCAAATTTCGTCATCTGAGCCATAAATTCTTTGAATTTGGACAAGCTCAAAATTTTATTGTGTGGTAAAGAGTTAACCCTTGTCCTAGCAAATAAGTTAAATAAAAATTTCAAACCTATGGTGAAAAGAAATATATATATTTTTTTAATTTCAAATGTATTTTTTTGTGGAAAAGATATCTCCATGGAGGAAAGTACAGATCCAAGATCAGACTGCACGTTCTGTGCAGACTGATCTTGATTTATATTACCCGCAAACGGTCCTTGACTCACGCTTTGGGGCTAAAACTGTTTATAAATAATTTACATTACTCATAATGCATATAAGAACTGGAGTTCTTTGTGCATTTGACTGCTTCATGATAAAGTATAGGCCCGGCTGTTGTTATTTTCAGGACAAAAATGTCAATTTTTGTCCTTGGGTGTTTCCTGAGAAAGCAGTTTGAAAAAAAAAAGTCGACAGGGCCTGTAAAAGCATGTCAGCCCTTTGGCAATTAAGCCATTACCACACAATCCCTACTTTTGACGCCCCTGAGACAGAAGCCTTTTGAAAACACTGTGGGAAAAGGAGAAAATGCTGGTAACCAGCATTTTCTCCTTTTCCAACAGTATTTTCTATCCTTCCCAGAACAAATTTCTGTTTTTCAGTCACCTTTATTTTGTCGTCTGCAAATGCTTTTAATTTGAATCAGTCTAAAATTTTCTTGTGTGGAAAAGAGTTAAGCCCCTGTATTAACGAGCAATGTTGTTTTTTTTTTATAACTTCTTAAAGACATTTCCTATCACTTTAGCAACATTTTGTAAATCATCTGCAAATCATCTGAAAGCTAATCAATAAATAAAAGACAAGAAACGGAATGAAATGGAGTTAAGAGGAAAGAAAGAGAGAAAGGAAAAGAAAGAAATAAAAAGAAACGAAAAAAACAGAAAAAAAAGAAAAGAACAGTAAGGAAAAGTAAAGATGAGAAGGGAAAAGAAATAGGAAAGAAAGAAAGAAAGAAAGAAAGGAAGAAAGAAAGAAAGAAAAAAGAAAGAAAGAAAGAGAGAAAGAAAGAGAGAAAGAAAGAAAAGTGACGAAACGTATAAGGAAAAGTAACGAAACGTAAAGAAAAGTTACGAAACGTAAAGAAAAGTTACGAAACTTAAAGAAAAGTAAAAAAAAAAGAAAGAAAGAGCGAAAGAAAGAAAGAGCGAAAGAAAGAAAGAAAGAAAGAAAGAAAGAAAGAAAAAAAGAAAGAAAGAAAGAAAACCACACTTCTATTGCCTGGGGCCAGGTTTATACGTTTTGATAGAAATACTGTAGCTATATCAAATATTTATGGGCGTTGAAAATGATTTTTAAACAAATAACGATAAAATAATCTATCACCATAAAAAATGTCATAACTTTTTTCTTGACTAGACATAAAGTCTTTTTCCGACTTGAACTTCAATTCATCCCTCAAACATTAATGGAAACATCGTGAACAAAGACAATAATTGCTCGGTGCAGGAGACAATTTCGTCATTCGAGCAAAGACAACCTTTACAGATTTAACTCATTACCATACGATAAAATTTTAGAGTAGTCGAAATTTAAAGCATCAGCAGACGACAAAATAAAAATGGCTGAAATTTTTTAATTTGTTATGAGAAAAAGAGAAAACATTAAGGGGAAAGGAGAAAATGCTGGTTACCAGCATTTTCTCCTTTTCCCACAATGTTTTCAAAAGCCTTCTTTTTCAGGGGTGTTTAACACTGGAGTGTTTAGGCAGAAGGTTGTATTAATAAATGGACATAGTTTGAAATCAATAGGGAAAAAGGACCAAAAAAAAAAACCATGTACAGTTGCAATATCTTATATATAATATATAGCCATAATTTCAACAAAAAGAATTGATAAGGTAGATCCAAGATCAGACTGCCCATTAATTATAGACTGATCCCGATCATTCAACATCAATAACTCCTTGAGCGCCAAATATACAAACTCGATCATTTTCGACGCCTGAATATGGAATCATCCAATGAGACTAGGAAGGATTTTTGTCACAGGGTTGACTAAAATAACGGACGGAATAGATCAAAGATCAGACTGCACGTTCTGTGCAGTCTGATCTTAATCTATGCCGTCCGTAAATGTCTCTGTTTTCGTCTATGGCGCCCAAAGGGATTAAAAAAAACGCTACAGACATTGTGCAAGACAATTGAAAATGATCTAAAACAATCAATCTAACTCTTAGACAATTTATGCGTTTATCTTATATTAATAGTTCTTTAAACTTTCTTTAAGAGAACATTAATATTTTTCTAGATGTAGGATCGCAGTCAGTTTAATGTCATACGCCTTTAACCTATCCTTAAAAGTGACGCCAATTTTGGCGTCAAAAGATGCAAACTGCACTAAATACCATTATGTAAAGGTTTGATATTTAACCCGTTACCACATAACCCCTACTTTTGACAACCCTTAGAAAGAAGCCTTTAAAAAACATTGTGGGAAAAGGAGAAAATGCTGGTTACCAGCATTTTTTCCTTTTCCCGCAATGTTTTCTACCCTTCATAACACAAATTTCAAATTTTCAGTCACTTTTTATTTTGTCGTCTGCAAATGCTTTTGATTTGGACAAACTTAAAATTTTGTCATTTGGTAATGAGTTAATCGGAAGATCACGAGATTATGCAATGTTTGTCTGTTCGGTGTTTAATTCCTTTTTCAACATTATTTTAGTTCTCTTAGGACGGCCATTGAACCTACTTGTGCTTTCCTGGAGTTTCTTTTATATACCAGTAATTCGCTAAAAATTATTTTGCTAAGCAACTGGCTGCTTTTCCACTTAACCCTTTCCCAAACGACAAACTTTTCGACTAGATCAAATTGAAAGCATTTGCAGACGACAATTCAACTCTTGCTGTAAAGATGATTTCTGTCTATGATAGGGTAGAAAACATTGTGGGAAAAGGAGAAAATGCTGGTTACCAGCAATTTTCTCCTTTTCCCATAATGTTTTCAAAAGGCTACTATTCCAGATCCGTAAAAACCAGGGACTGTTTGGGAAAAGGTTAAACAAGATTAAACCAGATTTAGAGCTGCAAGAGAGGAATAACTCTTGTTGTAGTGACGCCGTGTTCATTTTCATTTCAGTTATATTGCGGCTGCCAGTGCACCTGTCCATGCTTTCATGAAGTTTCTGTTACTAGTACGCCGTACAATATTGTTTCTTTCTTTCCAAGCCACTGGCTGCTTTCCCACATGACCATCATCGAAACAATGGTCAGCGGTAAGAGAGGAATGAATCCTGTCGCAATGACTATCATCAAACCCCGGAAAAAAAAATGTCCGAGCCGTGGATCGAACTAGTGACCACTTGTTCTCGGTCCTGCACGCTACCCAGTGGGCTACCGCGGCTCGGCAAAACAAGAACGATACCAAACAAAATACCAACAATAGCAACAACAACAACAACAACCGACTACCGAATCAGTCGGATATGTTTTGTCCTGTTCGACTGCAGCCAATGATAATAAACTAGAGAGAAAAAAAAGATGATATTTATATATAATATAACAAACGGCCGCCAGACTACTATGTGGTATAGACTACGTTCGTCCCATAAATCAAGTTTATTGCTCGCTTTACGAATTACCAGATTATACGTCTATAAAAACCTAGACATTGGTTAAATATGGTAGCAGGGTTTTGCGCCCCACAATTCGTCTCTCTGTTCGTTTTGCTTTGGGGAAGTTTTTTCACGACTCCACACTGTCTGCATGATCATAGATTGACCCTTCACCAAGTAATTTCGTTTTTTACCCTTTACCGTACAATTCTGAAGAAAAAAGCCTTTAAAAACATTGTGGGAAAAGGAGAAAATGCTGGTAACCAGCATTTTCTCCTTTTCCCACAATATTTTTCAGTTCTATCATTCGAGCCACTTTTGAACTGTCGTCTGCAAATGCTTTGAATTTGGACAAAGCTAAAATTTTGTCGTTTGGTAAACAGTTAATCGACCCTGAGATGAAAACTGTTCGAAAACATTGCAGGATAAGGAGAAAAAAAATCTGGCCGCCATATTTTCTCCCCGTTACACAATGATTTCTATCATTCTTAAGAAATAATTCTTCAATTGAGCCAATTTCAAAACTTCACTGCAAGTGCTTTCAATTTGGACAGCTCTAGGATTCTATCTCAAGTTCTTTAACTTTCCATCCTTCCATTTATAAATTACTCTTTTTTTTCCTATTTCGCAATATTGTAAATCAGAGTCTCGTTGTTTCTTTACCAAAGGACAAAATTCTGAACAAAACATGCAGTCTGATCTTGGTGTACATAATCCGCTTTGCTGAGATGATTTTAGGCGAAAAAATAACTACTGGGTTTATTCAAAGTTCTGAGGTTTACTAACGTTGCTCGTAATTATGACAATCAAAGGACTGAAGGGCCTGAAAAGTGTGTTTGTTGGTGCAGCGATTTGAGGGTCTCTTACACGAGCTTTTCATATACATTTATATTTTTTCTTTGGATACTCCATGAAAAATGAAACAGAAAAGAAAATCAGAACTGGTCAGCACAGCAGAATGTCTGTGATGTTTAAAACAGCAATTATATATCACTGTTTTAATATTAGTATTACTGCTTATGATTAGTTTATTGACCCAGCGGATGGATCACTTTGTCCATCAATCTGACGTGGTCTTTTTGCTAGTATTAGACGAACTGTTTACACGTGTGTGTTAAACGGAAGCAAACAAAGCGATGTTGGGGAACAATAGCTAAATCTGAAAGTTGAATACGTTGTGCGCATGCGTACCTAGAGCATTTGTTTCCGGCTAAATGATCACAGTCGCTAAAAGCTAAATGTTGCATTCACAAGACAGGAATATAGATCTGTTCATTTACATTAAAGATTAAACTGCGAGTTCGTTACAGCCCAATCTTGAAATGTTAGCCCTTTAACTGGGGGACACTAACTAGGAGTTCTTTTGGGGTTTTATCTTCAATTCTTTCCACCTCATTTCATCCTTGAATGTACTAAGCGGTTGCCAGAGAAAATAAATTTAATCGCATGATTATGGCTTTAAAAAAACACAGCTTGCTTTTCATGACTTTATGAATAAATCGCTTGTTACAAGCATTCATTTTGTTGCCACGGTATTTTTTAAATAAAAGTATATTTTTCTTACCCAAAATATCCCAAGCTTTTACGACTGTGGAGGGAATACCTTCATAAAATCTCTAGTGAAAAGGAGAAAACGCTGTTCCAGCATTTTCTCTTTTTCCCTCGATGTTTTCTCCCTTTTCACAGACAAATCCCATAACGAACTACCGTTTTATTTTTTTGTCTACAAACGAATGCTTTCTAAACAAATAACGATTTCTAAACCAGAAAGTCCAAAATTTCATCGACTGGAAAAAGTTGGTAGTTCTATACGACAGAGCGTTAATAAGACATTGTTAGGGAGGGAGGGGAAACTAAGACTTCGTGTAAATCATATTCACTTACTCAACTCGATAAAAAGCATCTTCAATCAATAAAAATTCCATCCTTGAAGTTCAACCTTCACAATAATATACAATATTCAAAGGCTGACTCTAGATTGCTATTTCTGTAACGAGAGGCATTCAAGAACAGGGGAGAAAAGTTAAGAGCAGGCCTAAACATTTCCAGAACAGGCAAAAAAGGGCAATGTCATCCAAGAGTTACAAGAAAAGTCTGAAATTTGCAAATAATCATTCTCAAAATTATCAGTTTTATCAAAAATTACAAAATCTTAAACACACACACAAAAAAATGTTGTTTTTTTTCAGTGAAAAACTAGTTATACAAGAGTGTCAAGGGTTGCTTTTTCTATTAAGATGAAATTCATTTTTAATGTGATGGGATTTTAACTACTCTCCTTCGTAATTGCTGATTGCTGGGTAAGATAAAGTGTTTTTATGAATGCTAAACGAGTTATTAGCGAGAGGAAACACTCTGTTATTACGTTAAATAATGGGGACGAATACGTCCAATGTGAGCTTTAAATTTGAGATGATTCTCTCTGTCTCTCGTTTGTTGTAACTCCTTGTAGACTAGAGTTAGCCCATTTCCACACAATCCCTACTTTAGACGACCTTGAGAAAGAAGCCTTTAGAAAACACTGCGGGAAAAGGAGAAAATGCTGGTAACCAGCATTTTCTCCTTTTCCTGCAATGTTTTCTACCTTTCACCAAACCAAATTTCAAATTTTCAGTCACTTTTATTTTTGTCGTCTGCAAATGCTTTCAATTTAGACAAGCCAAACAGTTTTGTCGTTTGATAAAGAGATAACCCTGTACTCCATAGATACACATTTCTACGCATTGCTTGTAGGAGCCTTTGGAAAACATTGTGGCAAAAAGGTGAAATTGCTCGTGACGAGCAATTTCACCTTTTGCCACAATGTTTTCTATGCTATCAAAAGGTGTCATATACACATAAGAAACAGCTTCATCCTAGCTGTTATTTAGGGTCAATTACAGATAACATAGAAATGCCTTATGGGGCAAAGAGCAACTCTGATCAATATCGGAATGATATCACAATTTAACTCGTATCCTGCTAAACAACTAAAATTAAATTTTCTATTCGATATTAATAACCCATATATTGCTGTTACAAAGTTATATTTTGAAGAATGATATCTCCTTATCGGACAGTATAGATCAAGATCAGACTGCACGTTTTGTACAGTCTGATCTTGATCTATACTGTCCGCAAAGTCGTGCTTAGCAGCCAAAGGGTTAACGAATTGGGGGGAAAAAAAACTCTTAATACTTATGCAAGAAAAAAAAACGAATTTCCCTAAAAAATCACAATTTAAGTGTCAAAAATAATTAATTTTTCGAAACTTTGGTAAAAGTAGCTGGTTTATCTATTTCTTTTCCCCCTTTTTTTTAAGGTCGGGTTGCTTTAAAAAAGAAAAAGTCGGTGTATTTTTGTAGCGCCGGCGTGGTCGAGGTCCTCGTCGTGAGAAAATTTTTACGACATTTTGTAACATCTCTTTTATTACTGGAGATATTTATTTCAACTTGGACAAGCTGTTACAGAGCTCTAGATAGACGGAGGGATTTTGATTTCATAATTGAGAATATCAGTTATTCTCCACTAAACCCTATGTTATGGGTACTCATTACAATCATCTCATCGAGACGATTCTAATGAGTACCCACAACATAGGGGTTGGAAAAGAAATAATGGATTTAGAATGTCACCACTCCCTCTTATCTGGAACTCTGTAATTTTAACTAACAAAAGGGAAACCTATACAATATAAGAGCAGATAATCGCCGAAGTATTATGACAGAGTTATGTCCCTTTTTCGGCAAAGAATTTTTACTGAAAGTCAAGCAACTGCAGCCGAGTCTTGGCACCTGTATATCGTCGGTTCAGTTCAAAAACCTCGTAAGTACTGCTTTTAACAAGCTGTAGTTTCGAGGTTTTTAAGTAAACCGACGATATGGTACTCATTTAAAATTCCGATCTTTCAAAATAGAATTACTAAAATATTTTTACACGGTAAACAATTCAATATGTGCAAAAAACTACATGTATATATAAATCTTCAGTGATAGATCTAGGGCCTATTCCGATAATCGGAATATATCAATAATTCGAAAAAAGTTTTTGGGATCTCAGAATCGATCCCTAATTTCAGGGGTTTTTTTTTTACTGTTACTAAGGCGTTGTAGCAAGAATCTTAAAGATATAATCTTTTTTTATCCTAAAAGCGATTCGAATATTCTAATGTTTTCCTACGAAAATCCATACCTTAAAATGTGTGTAACGAAAATCTCACTTTAAATACTGGTAAGAGTATATTTCTTTTTTTTTTTTACCGTGGCTAAGAAAGATCAGAAGCTTGCTAAAGAAAAACTGAAAAAAAAAACACGAAATATACTTTCCCTTCCCCAAAGAACAAAAAATGCACCCATGTTCATGTATCCCTCCCTTCAGCCCTTTGGCTCCTAAATCAATAAAATCGATTTTTCTTTTTCGTCGACTGGGATACATTCCAGTCTAAATTAACAATAAATTTTGGACAACGTTTAGAATTTAGCAGCGGACTGTGTAGATTCAAGATCAGACTGCACCTTCTGTGCAGTCTGATCTTTGATCTACACTGTCCGAAAGAAAAAGTATTAAATTCTCCAACTGCGGTAAAAAGAGTTTCACAGTAAAGTGGAGACGCGAAAACCGGAGACTAATCATCATTTACAGACTTTCGCAAGCGAAATTCTACTATTATTAATGGTTTTTGCGGATGAGGAGCCTGTTCGGTTTTCCGTTATTTTTTTGTCAGAGTCTAAAGGGAAAAAAAACGAACGCGGCTCTTTTGGTTTCTTGTTATATAGACGCTCGTTTGTCAGCTTCCCGGTGTTTATGGGGCGCCATACGTAGAATAGCCCAAACATTAGGAACATTTTTTGTGCTGTTGTACTTTCTCGCTTGTCTTGCCTTTTATTATGATGATATTGTGTAAACCCAGAAATGAGAATGCTTTGAAACTACAATGACTAAGGCAGGCATTGGGGGATATATTGTTCAGAAAGGGGAAATTAATATACTGAGGTGAATTCATCTTGAGCGAAAGAGAGAAAGAAAGAAAGAGAGCGACAGACTGACAGAGGGACATACAGAGAAACAGGCGGACGGATGGATGGACAGAAATACAGACAGACATAAAGAGACAGAGAGAATGAGACGGAAAGAGGCAGAGACACACACACATAGAGAATGAGAGAGAGACAGACAGACAGACAGACAGACAGAGAGACAGAGAGACAGAGACAGAGAGAGAGAGAGGGAGAGAGACAGACAGACAGACAGACAGACAGACAGACAGAGAGAGAGAGAGAGAGAGAGAGAGAGAGAGAGAGAGAGAGAGAGAGAGAGAGAGAGGGCATGGCATGTAGCGGAGAGATGAGAGAGACTGGGAGGTAATGGAGAGATGGGGAGAAAGAAAGAAAGAAAGAAAGAAAGAAAGAAAGAAAGAAAGAAAGAAAGAAAGAAAGAAAGAGGCCGGCTTAAGAAAAAGCTAAAATCACCAGAGAAAAAAGCAAAAGGAAATAATAAGTTATTAGTCCCGATAGATAAATAGCGATTAGACAAAAATGAAAATTTAGGACAATTAAACAGAGTTTGTATAGTCACGCACAGACAGACAGACAGAAAAGACGAAGGTTAAAAAAAGAAAGAAGGACAGAGATAGAAGGGAGATTTGCATCGATGCGCAAAAACCCTGCATAGACTTTTGAAACGGTAACAGCGTCAGTCGGTCTACGTCTGAGCATTAAATCATTTTGGTAAATAAAGCAATTCATTTTTGTATCGTTAAAGCCTTTAAAATATTTCATTATCTAATTCTACGCAGTAGGTGACAATTGCAGCCGTTTGCGGACGGTGTAGACCAAAGATCAGACTGCACAGAACGTGCACAGAACGTGCAGTCTGATCTTTGATCTATACCGTCCGTTCGTTTTACTTCAAGCGTTTAAGATAAGAATTCAAAGGTCGAGTTTATATAATAAGCGCCAAGAAAATGAATGATATCAACAAATTAAAGTAAATGAAAACTGAAACGGATTTAGATTAAGACAGGAAAGCTTTGGGGATGGGGGGGGGGGAATGGTAAGTGTAAAACCACTTACGGACGAAAGATTTCGATAAGGGATGTGGGGGAGGGGCAGGTTGGGGGGGGGGGGGGGGGCTGGGGCATAATATTATTATGTTCAACCCATTTTATATAAATCAATTTACGGACACACTGCAGTCGCCATAATAATGAATACAATATAAACTTGCAATTGGATACAGATAATGTTAATTTGAAGCAAGATTAAGTTGCATGATGTGAAGATGTGGGGGAGGGGGTGGAGAGAAAAATTTTTCAATATTAACTAAATGCTTTTCAAAGGTGCATCTACACTCGTTATCCGCCAGTTTAATACCGATATTATCGTTATTTTATGAAATTATAATCATTCTCGTATCTTCATCCCAAATATTGCCACTGATGGCTGCAAGGTTGTACAGATTATGACGGATAGAAAATGCATGTCATGTTTTGGTGGCCATTAAAGCAATCACTGTTGTCATTTCCGGTTTTAAAGGAGGACAAATGATCACAAATACATTGAGTTATTTCCATCCTTTACACTATAATTGGCCTGCAACACGGGAAAAGGGACATTCGGACATTTGCGTAAAGTGTCGTCTCGGATCAGCCTGGGCTGTCCGCACAAGCTAATCCGAAATGACACTTACCGTTCTAATGTGATTTTCTGTTTCGCAAAAGTCTACTGCAGGACAATATCTAATGTAGTCGTAAAGTGCCGTCTCGGATTAGCCTGTGCGGACTGCGCAGACAGATCCGAGACGACACTTTTCGCAAATGTCCGAATGCCCCTTTTCCCGTGATGCAGGCCATATAATATATTGCTAATTTATCTATATTAACACAGCAGAGCCATTTTACATAGTTTCAAGTTTTAATAGATTTTTTCCTCTCTCGCAGTAAGGATGTTCCTTTAGATAAATACCCCAAGAAACAAATTGACAGTAGAAGACTCGGGGTAGTGGGACGTATGTCCCTGTAAAATAGTGTAACCTATATGAATAATGTGAATGAAAGAACTTGTAATGAATGAAGACGATTCCTAGCACAGTGTCAAAAAAATAAATGAAAATTGCTCACTGGACGGTAGTAAGCAGCATTTTTTCCCTTTACCCACACTGTTTTCAAAAGGTTTATACCCAAGGTCCGTTAACCCTGGGGCTGCTAAGCGTGACACACTGACCTTTTGCGGACAGTGTAGATCAAGATCAGACTGCACAGAACTTGCAGTCTGATCTTGGATCTACACTGTCCGAAACGTTATTTTCTTATCGTTGAAATAATATTTGAAATCACAAAATTTAGGTTTGTACTAGTGAGAGATTTTCGTTCATTTATTTAGTTAGGTAAGAGTTTAAACGCATGGAATTTTTTCTCACCCTTAACCAAACAATCCACGACTTTTAACAAGTCCTATGGAAAAGACTTTTTTGGAAACACTTTGTGAAAAGGATTTTCTCCTTTTAACGAAATGTTTTCTACCCTGTGGAGGACAAATCCTGTGACATAAATTGCAATCTATTTACAATCTATTTGTCGTCTGCAGTTTCTCTCAATTTGAACCAGTCTACAATTTTGTCGTTTGGTAAAAGGTGCAACACTTGTTCCGGATATCACGTCACATCAACATTGAACAAGTCTGTGTCAAATCGACAGGCGTTTAACGACAGTCGGTCGCCAGGTATGTTGTAAAAACGTCATGCATGACGTGTTTCCATTAGCAACGCGACGGCTGAACATTGCTAACGCTAAAAACGTTGTCTAGCGTTAAAAGAAAAAAAAATACGTACATGACATCATTAGAATGGGTTTTCGTGTTATTTAAGTGCTACGTTTCTATCTAACCCTTTACAAAATAATCCCGAGTTTAACTATTTACCACACAATAAAAATGTAGACTTGTCCAAAATGAAAGCATTTGCAGACGACGATTTAAATGTGTCTAAAATAATGGTATTTGTCTTTGAGAAAAACATGCAGGGAAAAGGCGAAAATGCTGGTTACCAGCATTTTCTCCTTTTCCCTTAACGTTTTCAAAAGGCTTCTTCCTCAGGCGTCGTTAAGAGTAAGGATTGTGTGGTAAAGAGTTCAACGATTGTTTAGAAAGAGTGTTTTGAACATTTACAAACACTTTTTTGCTATTGGTAAATTGTCTGCATGTTAAAGGACCAGTCTACCTCATGATTTCGTCAGTTGTTATACAAAAAAGGACTTTATAAATTTATACGTATATTATGGCCTGCATTCGGACCATTTGCGTAAAGTGTCGTTCCGGATCAGCTTACGCAGTTCGCTGAGACTAATCCGAAACAAAACTTTCCGTTCAAATGTAATTTTCTATTTTGCACGAATCTACTGCAGGACAAAATCTTAATCTTAAGTCGTAAAGTGCCATCTCGGATTAGCCTGCGCGGACTGCGCAGGCTAATCCGAGACGGCACTTTACGCAAATGTCCGAATTTTCGCGAGTTGCAGGCCATATCGCCGGTTTACTTCTAAAACCTCGTAACTACAGCTTGTTACAAGCTGTAGTTACGAGGTTTTGGAAGTAAACCGACGATATATGTGATTATTTGGTAGCACAAAGGTGCATTTAACCCTCTTTTGCTAACGCATGTTTTTTTTTTAATCTTAATCCTGGTTTAAATCGATTTCCTTATCAACTTTGCATGGCGGATGATCACAGATCGACAAAATGAGCCGAATAACTGTGTCCTTGCTCGACATGCGAACTATTTTTCTTCCGCGGCTGCAGACTGAAAATTCATATGGCGACGAGTTTCTCAATTCTTAAAGATTATCAAAAAGAATGTTTTGAGAAGAATTACAGGGTGAATTTTAATCTTCAATCACTGGCGCAAAAATGCAAGTTTCCATTCTTACAACGTAGACGTGCAGGCGTAGTAATCTTGTTCCGTCTTTCTCTTGTGTGCACTGCGGCATTATAAAAGTGCGCTGTTGAGATATAGTTCTCATTTCATTCCAAGATTTCATAAAGATCAATGCTTGTAGCCAATGTTTTCTCTTTTTACCGCATTGTTTTATTTAACACTTTCAACGGTACACCACTTGAGCCACGACTAATTTACCTCTGCAAATACTTTCAATTTGGACACGTGTAACAATTTATCGTTTGGTAAGAAAGTTAACGACTGTTGCACTCCATTGCGTATGAAGATTATCTAAGTTATAAAGATTATCCTAGCTATGATTTAACTCTTTACTACACAATTGCGAGTTTTCACGACTCTTTATATGAAGTATTTTTAAAAACATTAAGAGAAAAGGAGAAAATGCTGGTTACCAGCACTTTCTCCTTTTCCCTGAAAGTTTTCAGGTCCCTCAAAGACAAAAAAATCATCAATTTAAAGGCGTTTGGCGTGTTGCCCACATCTGATTTAAGTTTTGACCCGTCTAACATTTTGTCGTTTGAATTACAAGACGACAAAATTGTCCGCGTGCCCAAAATGAAACTGTTTGCAGACGACATAGTAAATGTAGCCCAAATGATCATTTCTATCTTTGAAAAGGTAGAGGACAATGTTGGGCATTTTCTCTTTTTCCCACCATGTTTTCCAACAGCAAATTTTCCCAAACGGTTGGTCAAACGGTTGTTCAATAATAGGGGTTAAAGTAAAACGAGACCAGTGCTCTCGTGCAAGACACTTCAAGGGCCTACAATAGGGCTTGTGAAATCCATCCATACATGAACATGAGAGCCGTCGCAGCAACATGACAAAAATAATGTTGAAATTGGCATAAAACACAATACAGTTAATTAAGAAGAAGAAAAAAAGATGATCGAACAACTGAAGAAAGGAACTCGAAAAACTGAAGAAAGAAACGGCATTTTTACCCGACTCGGTTTAAGTATTTATTGTTAGTTTAGACGAAGCAGAAGTGATTTTTAAGAGTCTTGACTCTCCATATAAGTAATCTATTGTATCACTGCGCCACGGGTCACCGATTCGGATCTGAACAATTAGCCGGATTAGTCTGCGCCCCAAGAAATAATTCCTTTTTTCTAATCCCTCCTTGATTCCGGTATTACGCAGATCTTGATCTTTATCTACTGCCATTGTCGACCTGAAAACGTTTCGTAATCCTTGCGACTATAGCTAAGACCTCTGGCGTCGTACGAATGGTTTTCGGACGACGTAATCTTTTTTTTTTCCCTGTATGATCATAATTATTTATCTCTTTTATCGTTTACCACACAGTCCCAAATTTTAACGCCCCAAAGGAAAGCTTATTTGAAAAATTTGAGGGAAAAAAGAAGAAACTGCTAGTAACCCAAATGCTGGTAACCAGCATTTTCTCCTTTTTCCCACAATGTTTTCTATCCTAACAAACACAATCTAATTCTAGAGTCATGTTCATTTTGTCGTTTGCAAAAGCTTTCAACTTCTGACTGGTCTAGAAGCTTTATCGTTTGGTAAAGAGTTAACAGACGACAAAAATTAAGACTTGTCCAAACTCAAAGCTGTTGCAGACGACATATCAAGGTTTACCCCCCCCCCCCCCCCCCAACCAACTCTTATATTTAAAGATGGGAGCTGCCGTGATTGGCTAAACAGCTTTTGACAAAACGTCGATGTTACACGATATTTACCGATTTGTAAGTGAGTCTACGGCCCCTAACTTTCATATTAAAAGACGGAAGCTGCCGAGATTGGCCGAATAGCTTTTATGAAAACGTCGATGTTGCACGATATTTACCGATGAGTTGGGGGTACAATCCTTAAATATTGTCCAAATAATGGGGTGTGTTTTGAATGGTAAAAAGGGTCCTGCGTGGTTCAGTGGGAAAGTCTGGGACTCGTAATCTGGCGGTTCCTAGTTCGAGCCACACCGGATCCACTTGGTTCTCTGCGGGTAAGTCCTTGGGCACGACACTTCAGAGCGCTAGTCTAGAGCTGGTAAAACCCAGGAAATACATGGATAAGAGAGCTGTGGCCGTGATAGGACTAAAATAACGTTAAAAAGGCGTAAATCAATCAACCAATCAGTCAACCAATCACAATTAATCAATCAGGCAATCACAATCGATTGATCCATCCATCCATTCATCCATCAACCAACCAACCAACCATCCATCCATCCATCCATTCATCCATCAACCAACCAACCAACCATCCATCCATCCATTTATCCATCCATCCATCAACCAACCAACCGACCGACCAACCAACCGACCGGCCGGCCGACCGACCGACCAATCAATCAATCAATCAATCAATCAATCAATCAATCAATCAATCAATTAATTAATTAATTAATCAATCAATCAACCAATCAACCAATCAAATAGAAAAAATTCTCCTTCTTGTTCTTTTTCTTCTTCTGCACATCCTCCTTGTAATAACCTAATTCAGGTATTTGCTGTCGTCGTGAAAATTCATCCAAATTTATTTAAGAGGATAACAGTCTATTTTCATTCCCAGTTTCGTTACGACGCGGCAAGTGGCCCCGGTCATCGCTAGACGGATTGTCTAAGCCGAAATGTATACAGAAATGTTGGGGAACATTGAGGCTATAGACTTAACTCTTAGCAGCTAAGGGCGACTCTCTGACCTCTTGCGGACAGTGCAGATCAAGATCAGACTGCACAGAACGTGCAGTATGATCTTTGATCTACACTGTCCAATAAGGAGATATTTTTTTTCTTCCCGAAGAGATATAACTTTGAAACAGCAATATGTATTTGGGTTATTTATATCAAATTGAAAACTTAATTTTAGTTCTTCAGCATGATAAGGTTTAAGTTAGGTCGAGGTGACTGAGTTTAGTTTCTTTTGGTCATAGTTTTTTTTCCCTGCGTGGCTCAAAGGTCTCGTAACATGGAGGCCCCGGGTTTTCATAGGTACTTTTTGTGGGGATGTCATCGGGCAAAAATCCTCTGAGCCCCGGGTTCGTATTCACCAACCATCCTGATGAATATTCTCAGTCTTATTCTTCAGAATTTTGTCAATGAGAAAGTAACAGAACTTCTGATTGGCTAAACCAAATGGTGTAGCCAATCAGAATTTGGTTTAGCCAATCAGAAGTTCTGTTACTGTCACAGTCAGGAAATCTTCATGAATAAGACAAAGAACGTTCTTAAGAATGGTTGGTGAATACCGACGCCTAGTGCAGATGAAACCCAGGTCATACATCGGTATGTGAGCTGTTGCCGTCATGTGACATTAGAATAATGTTTTACAGGGCGTATACTCAATCAATCAATCAATCAATCAATTCATTTTGCTCAGTGTCTAGCACAGTTGTAAACACAATTTCAGGCTGCCAGTGCAGCTATCCATCCTTTCCTGTAGTTTACCAACACATGTCGCCGTCATAATTATGTCTAGAATAATGATGAAAGGAGCACATAATTCGAATCAATCAATCAATCAATTTGGAAAACTGAAGTATCGACCCAGGTCAGCCTGGGCCGAAACTTTTTGCATGTGGCAAATATTTGGCATGTCAAAGGACCAGTCTAACTCATGATTCTACCGGTTGTTAGACACACTGGGTATTGTGGATCCATGATTTAGCTATGAATTGCCTGGTATAATGCATCAAGCCTAAATTACAAATAATGTTGTAGAAAAACATAAATCCTTGAAATTCTATTTTCCGTGAAGTTTGAACCTAAAATTGACTCTCTCTCTCTCTCTCTCTCTCTCTCTCACTCACTCACTCACTCACTCACTCACTCACTCATCCATCCACTCACTCACCCACCCACCCACTCATTCACTCACTCACTCACTCACTCACTCACTCACTCACTCACTCACTCTCTCTATGATGTTATATGTGATAAAAACCTTCAAACGAAGTTCAAATGAATTTGAAAATAAAAAGAAGAATGAAAGATTGAAAGATTTACATGTAAAAATCCGCGGATTCATGTGAAATATAACTGCAATAAACATTGAAATCTATTTACTTTTCTACAGGTTTTATTCAATTTATGGCGAAAAAAAAAATAGTCGATTGATATTTATGCGAATAATTTCTCGTGTTCTCTTCAAGTTTATTAAGGATCTATTTTCATATCTTTTGTCGCGGATGTTTACACAGACAGCAAATAGTCCATATTTGAAATTACTTTATATATTCATACGCCTTGTTAAACAGTTCATTTGTATAGGATTTTGCCCCGGGCGTGTGTATTTAACAAACGAAACCCACTTGACGATCTCTCAATAATATTTCAAGTCTAAATAAACGTCTCTGTCAACAAGAAAACGTTTAGAGTGAGGACTCTATCCACAAAAAAAGGCTAAACAGGGCGGGGATCAAAATCAAGTGAGCGATTTTGATTCAATCTTTAACAAACGACAACATTTTTTTGGCCTGCCCAAATTGAAAGCATTTGCAGACGACAATTTCAATATGGCTCAAATGGTGCGGTTTTTCTTTGATAAGGTAGAAAACATTGTGGGAAAAGGAGAAAATGCTGGTAACCAGCATTTTCTCCTTTACCCACAATGTTTTCAAAAGGCTTCCTTTAAAGGGTCGTTAAAGGTCGGCATTATGCGAATAAGGGTTAAATCTTTACCAAACGATAAAACCGATTGACTCATTCAAAATCGAAAGCATTAATTTGCAGACGACATTTCAAAAATGTTTTTAATGGAAGTGTTTGTCTGTGTAAAGGTTAAAAAAAAACATGCTTGTTACCAGCATTTTATTCTTTTTCCACAGTGTTTTCCACGGCTGTCTTCACAGGCAAGGGAAAAATCAGGATTATTAGCTAATGGATAAAATTTGCAACAGATAAAGTTTCAGTCTCGGCTCAAATGAAAGAAACATAATCATATACAGACGACAAATTCTAGGTTACGTTACATTGATTACGTTTTTTTCTTTGAGAGAAATAGTGTAGCACAGGCAGAAAATTTTGATTTACTGAATGTCCTCCATTTCTTTTGATGTTTTCTGAAAAGTATCGCGAAATTAAAAAAAAACAACAACAACAAACCCAGTGTTCTTGGTAAAAGATTGAGAGAGAGAGAGAGAGAGAGAGATGGAGAGAGAGAAGGAGGGGCAAGGGAGAGAGAGAGAGAGATGGAGAGAGAGAAGGAGGGGCAAGGAAAAACAGACACAGATAGAGAAAAACAGAAAAAATTATCAACTAGCAAAGTTAATGGATAGATAAAGAACGCAAAGTAAGGGAAAAAAAGAGGTCTCCGAATACCTTTTCTACCATGCAGTAGCAAAATACATCAGAGCTTTCAACATGCCACAGAAATGTGCAATCCGTTTAAAATGAAATTAACACGGCGACATTGACCCGCCTACTAGAATCACCAGTTTGACATATCTTTTTATCTTTTCAGCGCCATCGGACGAAAACAGGGATTATTGCGGACTGCATAGATCAAGATCAGACTGCACAGAACGTGCAGTCTGATCTTGGATCTAAGCTGTCCTGTAAGGAGTTAGTTTGTCCGTAAAATAACTATGAAACAGTAACATTTCGGTTTCACCATCGATATGAAAGTTTCATTTAACCCATTCCAACACAATCCCTACTTTTGACGACTCTGAGAAAGAAGCCTTTAGAAAATATTGTGGGAAAAGGAGAAAATGCTGGTAACCAGCATTTTCTCCTTCTCCTGCAATGTTTTCTACCCTTCACAAAACAAATTCCAAATTTTTAGTCACTTTTATTTTGTCGTCTTCAAATGCTTTCGATTTGGAGAAGCCAAAAATTTTGTCGTTTGGTAATGAGTTAAATCATTTAATATGTTAAGCGTTTAAACAGAGAGACAGACAGACATTCAGTGTGGTTTGGTTTGATTTGGCTTGTATTGAAGTTTAACGCCATTCAAACAGCTTATGTCATATCATGGCGACCAGTGAAGCATCCATGTGTTTCCAGGCTTTCTTACACCAGTACTGATACAACTTTCTTTCCAAAATCACTGACTACTTTTTTCACATGCATCAGAGGTGGGAGGCAAAAGACTGCCGACATACACACAGACAGACAGACAGACAGACAGACAAAGGTGAAAAGAACCTCTGCATACATGATCGAACATGGACATTGTACCACTCCTAAGTTCTGGAGAATCCATTCTAGATTTCAGTGATGTTAATATCGAAAAGACATAGCCCCTCTTGTTATCATTTTGGTTTGGCGAAAGTTTATAGATACCGTAAAATTTTTATGCATCTTGTATAGGCCCCGAGCAAAACATCCAGTCATGACTAAGTAAGATGAATGGGATCTGCTTCTCTCGACAAACGTGCCGCAACATCGTAAAAGATGGCGAAAAGAAATATACTACATATACCAGGCCCGGTTGCACAGTCGATCACGTACAAGGCTTCATAACTCGGGATCGACGGATCGAACTTCGAATCCCCCGATCGGCCACAATCTTTCAGAAGATTGGAAAGAAATTGGCCGAGCCGGGGATTGAGTCCGCGACCCCCTGTTCTCAAGTCCTGCACGCTACCGACTGAGCTACTGGAGCTCATCGTTTTAACTGGTTACCAGCATTTTCTCCTTTTCCCACAATGTTTTCTAAAAGCTTCTTTCTCAGGATCGTCAAAAATAGGGATTGTGTGGTAATGGGTTATGTAAGGAAAATCGAAACTGCGAGGGATTGCAAACACGAAATAAGATGTTTAAAAAAAAAGAAAGAGAGAGGAAGTAATAGTTATTCTATGACCATCGACTTCTTTAAAACTAAACATGTAACGGTTACTCGATTAGGTTTCTAAGACTAAACTTAAAAAAATGTTGTCCCAGAGTTATGCTCTAAATCGTGGGAACCTGCAATTTCATGGGCTTACAAAAGATTTGATGTAATGTTTTCTTTTTTGCAATCGACTTTCTAGAAAGAAAAACAAAGTGAAAAAAAAATCAAAGAGGCAAAGATAAGTGCATTGTTTATCTAAAAACCTTTTAAAATGATTGAAGGGAAATTATGACTAAAGAGGATCGACTCACAGGTACTTGAATATTAGCTTAAATTCAATAATGGGCTAAATCTTGGCATTTTAAAGATGAACGAATGAAAGGTATTCCTGCCTCTCTCTCTCTCTCTCTCTCTCTCTCTCTCTCTCTCTGAGTCTGTCTCTCTGAGTCTGTCTCTCTCACTCTCTCTCTCTGTCCCTTGGTCTCTCGATCTTTTGGTCTTTCTCGGTCTCTCTCAAGGTTTTTCTTCCTCTATCGGTCTGTCTCTCTCTGTCTCTCGCTCTCGCCTCCTCTCTCCCTCTCTTGCTCGTTTTCTTTCCCTCTCTCTCCCTCGCTCGACCTCTCTCTCTCTCTCTCTCTCTACTCCCCCTCCATAGATGGGCACAACAAAAGAGCAAGTAATACATAAATACATATATGTATGTAAAATTTAACAATTAAAAAATGGCGTGGGTTATTCGTAATGAAGGAATGTGAAGTTTAGCCCGGGGCTATGAATATTACATTTTACATGTCAGTTCTTACCCCATAAACACAGTGGTTAACTTAAGACCTGCTTAGATTGAGTAAAAAGTTACAAAAAAAAACGGAAAATGGTTTTTTTTAACCCTTTACTCCACAGATACTCATTTTGACGTATCAACAACAGACAGCTTTTGAAAACATTGTGGGAAAAGGAGAAATTGCTCGTAACGAGCAATTTCTCCTTTTCCCACAATGTTTTCCACTCAATCAGATACTTGTATTCTCATTTGTCCATATTTTTGACATCATATCTTTATTTGCTGCTTAAATGGAAGAGCCTCAAATTGGCACATCAGGTAAAGGGTTAACCTACCGAAATTAAATCTTATTATTCAACCGATGTTCATCGTTTCGTCTACAGATCCATGATAAACCCAGTCTATAAACCCGTCGTGTGGTAGAGAATTAACGTGAAAAATGGATAATACTTCTTTTTCAGATTATGATATTAGATAAACGGAGCAGGCATAAGTATAATCTCTACATTATAATCCACAGCTACTTTTCTAGGATTATTGATAAGGTAAATGGCTATTAAAATCATTGTTAACGACTTCTGTCACTCTGTGGTGCGACTTTTTGGAATGCAATATAAACAAGAACATCTTTTTTAAAAAAGAAAGCTGGCGTAAATTTGCCATCCAATAGGCGGCGCTCTTAGAATAAATATGTCTACTTTTTTAACCAATCAAATATTTCTATTTATTCATTAGTTATCAGTACGAAAAAGTAGGTCAAAAGCCAGGGCAATCAGCCAAGCCAAAAAAAACAATTTTAAGGAACATTTTGACAGTGCATTAAAGTCAATACGCCAAGAAAAGGATGCATTTTCAGTCAGTTAAGTTCTTAACCCAACCCCATAAGGCATTTCTATGTTATCTCTAACTGACCCTAAATAACAGCATGGATGAAACCGTTTCCTATGTGAATATGACATCTTTGGATAGCATTGAAAACATTGTGGCAAAAGGTGAAATTGCTTTGTAAGAGCAATTTCACCTTTTGCCACAATGTTTTCAAAGGCTCCTACAAGCAATGCGTAGAAATGATTATCTATGGAGTAAAGGGTTAAATCACTTTTTAATCCTTTACCTGATATGCCAATTTGAAACTCTTCCATTTCAGCAGCAAATAAAGATATGATGTCAAAAATATGGACATATGAGGATACAAATCGCTGGGTGAGAGCAATACTATTGCAAGTGCCTATACAATGTATAGGCACTTACAACAGCATTGCTCTCACCCATCGAAATATCTGATTGAGTGGAAAACATTGTGGGAAAAGGAGAAATTGCTCGTTACGAGCAATTTCTCCTTTTCCAACAATGTTTTCAAAAGCTGTCTGTTGTTGATACGTCAAAATGAGTATCTATGGAGTAAAGGGTTAAGGTAGGAGACCTGTAATACTTCCAGTGCAGTATGGTGTAAAATTTCTTGATAGTTGATTAACATGGATTTATACAGATTTAATACTTTTGCACATTTTTTACCGACCAGAAATTCCTTTGATGTGTATCTTGAAATTATTTGTTGATACGTTTGTTAATTTTCTTCAGGAGGTAATCATTATCTCCCTTTGTAACGAGAATATATTGGTTTTAGATTTATAAATGATAATTCTAAGACGGCCAAAAAGGAAATAGTGGCTCGGTTAAAGTAGTACAATAATACTCATTTTTTAATTACAGCAAATTTTGAAAGATAACAATTATTATAGTGAAAATAGCTGTTTTACGCAATCCGCGCAGGCTAATCCGAGACTGCACTTTACGTCTACATTAGATTTTATTCTTCGGTAGACTTGCGCAAAACAGAAAGTTACTTAAAAAGGGAAAGTTTCGTTTCGGATTAGCCTGCGCGGACTGCGCAGGGTAATCCGAGACGACACTTTACGCAAATATCCGAATGCCCCTTTTCTCATGTTGCCAGCCAATAACTACCGACACCAGGGAGATAGAATAGCAGAAAATGTTTTACCCCAACTTATCTAAAAAGCTCAAAGCTCACATAAACAGAATTGTTCGGGAAAGAAAACATGCGAGAAAACACAGCAAAACCCCATAGTGGAATGTGTACGTAAACCGACAGCACGCGAGTTTTATTAAAGTTAATTAAGGCTGATAAACCCTCGCTGATTGCTTTATGACCAGATTGTTCGTTAATCCGGAAGTCTGCGTTTTCGTCTTGGCTTATCAGACCGACTGGCGACGTCTGAAGTATCGGTTATCCCGGTTCCCCATATGCATTTTTTCTGGACTTTGCTCTAATTTTTGTGGGAAGTTGTATTTTATTGTTATTATGGTTACCAATAAAAAAGATGGAATAAAGTTCTAAATTTAAAATGGTGTCTCAAAAAAAGAAAGAATTTAGTTTGATTATCAAGTATTTCCTGACTGTAAAATGAAAAATAATGTATTGTATATTGTAAACAAATATTATATAAAGCTCCTTTATTGAAAAGATCAATTAATCAATTGTTGCGCAAGGGATGGAATATGTCTTTGAAAAGGGAAGAAACCACTGTGGGAAAAGGAGAAAATGCTGGTTACCAGCATTTTCTTCTTTCTCCACCATGTTTTCAAAAACTTTATACCATAGGCGACAATTTAATTGTTGCTCAAATGAAGGGTTCTGCCTTTGAAAGGGTAGGTAGGAAAAGGAGAAAATGCCGGTTTCCAGTAATGTTTTTAAAAGCTTACATGGAAGAGTCATGATTGTATGGTGTTTAACGCCGTTTTTCAACGTTATCTCAATTATTTCGCGGCGGCCAGTGTATTTATCCATGCTTTCCTGGAGTCTCTTTTACCAGTAGTTCGCACAATTTTCTTTCTAAGCCACTGGCTGCTTTCCCACATAACCATCGTCGAAACAATGGTCAGCAGTGAGAGAGGAATGAATCCTGTCACAATGACTATCATCAATCCTCGGACAGAAATTGGCCGGGCGGGGATCGAACTCACGACCCCCTGTTCTCAAGGCCTGTTCGCTACCGACTGAGCTACTAAGGCTCGGCGGAAGAGTCGTGAAAACACAGAAGTTTGTGGTACAAGGTTAAGCGAAAAATATAAACAGTAAGTAGGTCTAGTAGACTTTTTTCTGCATCTCGCGAGATCTTTATCTGTCTGTCTGTTTTTACTCAGCTTCCATGAATACAGAATGAAATAGACATGTTTCTAAATCGGGTCTTAACGCTTTATACCAGACGAGAACATTTTAGGCATGCCCAAATTGAAAGCATTTGCAGACGACAAATTAAATATGACTCAAATAGTGGAATTTGTATAAGAAGTGGGTTACAAAAACATTATTGGCAAAGGAGAGAATCCTGTTATCCATCTATCCTTCTCGTATATTTTTTTTTTGAAAGCCAACTTCTTTCACCCTTTCCCAAACAAGCCCTTGTTTTTACGTGTCTGCAGTAGAAGTCTTTTGAAAACACTGTGGGAAAAGGAGAAATTGCTCATAACGAGCAATTTCTCCTTTTCCCACAGTGTTTTCTGCCCGTTCAGATAATTGTCTGCCATTGTTATGAAAGTTAAAATTGTCGTCAGCAAACTCTTTCAGTTTGGAAGAGTCTAAAATTTGTCGTTTGGGAAAGGGTCAATGCCGTTAAAACACGGGCATGATTAGTAAAGAGTAAAAGAGCTGAAATTATTACTACTTGAATCATTACTCCTCATACCACTTAAGTACTTCTCATATTTGCACTCTTGATCTATACAGATCAAGATCAGACTATGCATATACAGAGGGACTTTTTTATGAAAAAGAATGTTGAAATCGTTTTTTTTTTTTCTTTAACTTGAAATTTTATCTAATTTATTACGCATTTAAGAATAAATCATCCTTATTATTCCGTTTTACGAGTCGTCACATTTAGTCCATACCCCTAAAACGGTAACCTTAGAATTGTTGTCGTCCTGCTGGCATAAATTGGCCGCATTTTTTTCAAAACTGCGTAAAGACATATTTGTGATATTTTGCCGAACATACTCCGTGTCATAGCACCACACTGTTTTCATTATTTTCATAGTGTCGTCGAAATGTACATTTGTCGAGGCGCAATCTAGAGGCTCTGGGTTCTTGTCCTTAGGCAAGTCACGTCAGACCTTTAGCCTAGTGACGGGATAATACACTGAGCTATAACTGCCAAATGACTGAAATAATGTTGAAAGTGGCCGAATACAACATTCAATTCGTAACATACAGGTTAACCCTTTACTACACAATGCCGACTTTACATGCTCCTGGAAAAGAAGCCCTTTGAAAACATTGTGGGAAATTAATTTGTATTAACCGCTTTACCAATCAATCAATCCCTGGTTTTTACGACCCCGAGATAGAAACCTTTTGAAAACATTGTAGGAAAAGGAGAAAATGCTGGTAACCAGCATTTTCTCCTTTTCCCACAATGTTTTCTTCTCTGTCAAAGAGTCACACTGAAATTGTCGTCTGCAAATTCTTTCGATTTGGACAAGGCTAAAATTAGTCGTCTGGTAAAGGATTAAAACAGGTGAATAGCTATTTTCGACAACAACAATAACCAGAAAATCCAAACGCAGAATGACCATATTAAGTTAATAAAGTTAAGAAATTATGTAAAAACCCGCGAACACCTATGAAAAACTTTTCATTAATTTGATATATAAGCTAACGTTGACTTCTCATTTTAATTCGTATTTCACGAGAAGTAAAATGGTAAATGAACTGTTTGAATCACATACATAATACTCGTGAAAAATCCAATAAAAAGTTAACTCTTTACAAAAAATATATCAAATTTTTGGGACTGTATCGGTTTAAAGCTACACAATATCAAAAGTGACTCTAACATACGAATTTCGAATAAAAAAAGGGCAAAGGGAAAAACCGTGGGAAAAGGAGAAAATGCTGTGTACTTGAGAAAGAAAGAGGGACAGACAAACAAACAGACAGACAGACAAACAGACAGACACACAGACAGACTATCGTCTTTGGAAACAGACAGACACACACACAGAGAGACACACAGACAGACACACTATCGTTTTTGGAATCTTTGGATATCTATAAGGCTCGCCACGCGTCCTGTACAAGAGACATGCCCCCCCCCCCCCACCCCCCAGCCGAGTGCCCTAAATTACCCGAGACGGACATAGGTTGAAAACTAAATAGCAAGGGTATCGAATATTGTCGACTGGTCCCGGTGCATACTTTCTTTTCTTTCCGTTCAATAAGTAATGACAATAGACCAAAATGATATCTCCGTAACCAGAAACCCACTCGACGAACTATCGTGTATTGAGCCGGGCGTAGTTAGGGAAAATTTCTTTTTCTTATTTTTCTCTAAGCCCTGGTAGCTCAGTCGGTAGCGTACACGACCAGAGAGCAGTGGATCGCTTAATATCCCTGACTCGGCCGTTTCCTTGCCGAGGATGTTGTTTGGGAAAGGGTCAATTCCTATCTCACCGCTGACAGTTGTTTCGACGATGGTAATGTGGGAAAACAGCCAGTGGTTTTTGAAATGATATTGTGCGGAGAAAAGGGTAGATAGGTGTACTGACCGCCGAGATATAACAGTATTATAGTTGACGCCCGCTCTCAGGTATCGAACTCGGGACCTTATGGGTACGAGGCCGACGTTGTACCTCACAATTACGGACAAAAGAGAGCAGCCACTAGATATATTAACCCATTACTACACAATCCCTACTTTTGACGCCCCTGAGAAAGAAGCCTTTAGAAAACATTGTGGGAAAAGGAGAAAATGCTGGTAACCAGCATTTTCTCCTTTTCCCACAATGTTTTCTACCCTTCACAAAACGAATTTCAAATTTTCAGTCATTTTTATTTTGTCGTCTGCAAATGCTTTCGATTTGGACAAGCCTAAAATTTTGTCGTTTGGTAATGAGTTAAACCTTCTTTTGTGAGCGCCTGGCTTATAATCATGTTTCAATTTGGAAAAGAACATTTTAGATACGACTAACTCTACAAAATGATAAATGTCAACTTTTGTCAGTTTTTCAGTTTTTACCCTTTAAACAATCCCTGGTTTTTACGACCCTGAGATAGAAGCCTTCTCTGAAAACATTGTGGGAAAAGGATAGAATGCTGGTCACTAGCATTTACTCCTTTTCCCACAATGTTTTCTACGCTGCTGGAAACATATTTCAATATTTGGAAAAGTCTAAGTTTTGTCATTTGGTAAAGAGTTAAAGCAGTTACTAGCGAGAAATCAAAGTTGGCTCACCTGAAATAATTAAATTTTGCCGCTAAAAGATTAGAAAATATTGTTTGAAAAGGAGAAAATGATGGTTTCAAGTATATTCTCATTTTTTTCACACTGTTTTCGAAAGCTATTACCCTATAGGATCGTTGAAATTAGAGACTGTCTGCTCAAAAAAGAACAATCATGAAGGAGGATTGTAAAGCACGTTGCTTCATTTTGAAAAGAACAGGAAGTAACTGAAAGCGGAAATAGAGTAATTGGAGAACCTCTTCATTTATCGAAGGTCCTCATCTTATTAATATTTCACCAAAGAGTTGCCATTGATCCTCTCTGATTGTAAGGAGATCTTCCTGTGGAAGAATTTGTTTCTGTCACGCTATTCTAACTTTTGTATCTATACAAGTCCAAACCCAAACATTGCTGAAATAACTATCTACTGAAACAAATCCGCAGTAAACATACTTAACCCATTACCACACAATCCCTACTTTTGATGCCCCCGAGAAAGAAGCCTTTTGAAAACACTGTGGGAAAAGGAGAAAATGCTGGTAACCAGCATTTTCTCCTTTTCCCACAGTGTTTTCTACCCTTCCCAGAACAAATTTCAATTTTTCCAGTCACCTTTATTTTGTAGTCTGCAAATGCGTTCAATTTGGACCAGTCTAAAATTTTCTCGTGTGGTAAAGAGTTAAGCGAATGACTCTGAAATGTGAACAATTTTCCTATGTGTGGCTCAATTACCTTCGTTTTATAGGGGTTGGGATAGGAGGGGGGGTGTCTACTTTTAAAGCAGCTTTCAACAATATGCAGACTTCATTACAGGAATTCAGTGGACAATGCACTTTTCTATACTTTCCTATGGTCATGAGCAATTTCATCAATCTCCATCCACGAAGACAATCTACTGTCCAAAGGGGCCGGTTTGATTGTCTACGGTCTATCCACTATGTTAGTGGGGTTCGGGTGGGCTACCTGTACAATGTACAGGCACTTAGAATAGTGTTGCACTCACCTATCGCATTGAGAGTGATATTATTATATGTTATTCGGGAAACCTCTGTTCTTTTTCAGGCATTCATTGCTATTTTCATAAAGTAATTGTAATTGAATGTGATCTAAATTATATGAACATTGCTCTTGCAAAGCGGGGTTAAATATCTGTGATGTGTTATACAAAGCAAGACATCACATAATTATAGAGCCTTAATTATAGTCCCTTTGTCTAAATACAAAATTTATCCTGAGGTAGAACGGTACTTTGACATGCAGAAAATTTTACCAATCCAAAAAAGTATCTACCCAGGTCAGCCTGCGCGAACTACGCAGGCTGACCTGAATCTATACTTTTTGCAAATCTATTTAACTCCATTTTCAATGAATATGGCTAATAATTATCTTAAAACTTGGTTAAACATGTAAAATGCTGTATTTCACTTCACAAACAAAATCAAGGATAAACGTGGGAGTACATAATTGGCGATCGAATTTCCGTGACAATTATCCGTAAATTGCCGAGTGCTCGTCGTAAAACTTCGGCAATTAAAAATCGATGTCGTGAGACATACTTTACGACTTTCACACGTAATACGATACGATTACTTTATCTTTATAGCTTTGCGCCGCGCTGCATAGCACAGACGCGTCATGGAGTGGAAGAGCTCTTGTTGGAATTGTACCGAGAAAACATCTCGCCTTCATACCCAAACGACAAAATCTTTAAAGATTTTGCAGACGACAATAATTGAAAGAATTTGCAGACGACAATAATTGAAAATGCGATTACTTTATCTTTTGTATTAGTTTATCTCTTAGATTGATTGATTGATTGATTGATTGATTGGTTGGTTGGTTCATTGGTCGGTAGGTTGGTTCATTGATTGATTGACGTTAAACACGTTTTCAACATTACTTTAGTTATATCGCGGCGACCGACGCACCTACCCATGCTTTCCAGGAGTTTCTGTTACCAAAAGTCTGCACAATATTCTTTTCAAGCCACTGGCTGCTTTCTCACATAACGACAATGGTCAGCGATGAGAGAGGAATGAGCCCTGTCACAATAACTACCATCAGTCCTTCGAAAGAAACTGGCCTAGCCGGGAATCGAACCCTCGACCTCCAGCTCTCAAGTCCTGTACGCTACGGACTTAAGCTACATGTACCAATTCGTTGAAATGATATCCCCCGCCTATATAAATTTACTCCACTGCGTAGCTTCAAAATCGCTCGCAGTCGGCTACTTTTTCATCGATAAAAAAAAAAATTTTCGGCGGAATGGGTTATTGTACATAGGTATAATGTTTCACGAAATTCCGGCCAGTGCTACTGGAGATATTCTCCCAGACGGACACACGGAAGAACGAAACGAACGGAAGGACAACGCTAAAACTACATTGTATATCCCTCCTCATTCGGCCGGGGATAGATAATGATATTCCTGCCCTATTAGAACTAAACTCATAGTTATTCAAATTGTATAATTACGGGAATTTTTCACGTCACAGAATGAGATCAAAAATTCAAATTAAGTAATTTTACAAAACAGAGAGATTATTTCTTTCTTTACGCTTTAATCCTTTACCATAATATTATTATAGCGGGTTTCAATGACTCTTGTGAAGGAGACTTTTAAAAACATTGTGGGAAAAGGAGAAAATGCTGGTAACCAGCATTTTCTCTTTTTCCCACATTGTTTTCTATCCGATTTAAGACAAATCTCCTGATATAAGCCTTCATTGTTTTCTGCAAGGTCTTTCACTACCAATCAGCCAATCAGAAAAGCTTTTAGAAATTCAAAGTTAGGCCTAATCAGCCAATCCGAAATCTCAGAACACCTCCCCACCCCCCCACACCCACACACGTTTTCTACTCTCAGTCGTTTGACAAAGAATTAAAACCATAATTTGGTGTATTGCTTTCGCCCGGTAAATTTTTAGGATAAGACATCTGCGAAACGAAACCTCTGCACACAACTGAAAGTTAAGGAAAGGCAGTGTAATGGGACTATTGCAATACCGACTTTTATCGCCGAAAGTAAACGTACGGATTCGGCTAAGACTCGGATAATCCGTAATCGATCGGCCCATAGACGCTGCTTCCCCGTATTGATTACGAAATAGCCGAGTCTCAGCCGAATTCGATTTTGGCGATGAAAAGCGATGTTACACGAATCCAACTGTATGCCTTATCCTAAATGTGAAATTATCAAATTTGGATTGCCGAATGCTCATATTTTGTGCAAATTGAGAAACTATGACACAAGGGGCCGCTGGTCCGATTTCCTGTCCAAGCCTTGGTGGTATTCAGTGTGACAGGATGGATGGAATCTTTAATTACACCGCTTTAAACATTTTTAATTCACATTGCGGTGACAGCATTTTCTCTTTTCCCACCATGTTTTTCGACTCTACCACAAGACAAGTCCACCATTTTGGTCTCATTTTATTTTGTCGTCAGCATTTCCTTAAAATTTGGAAGACTTTTGTCGTTTGGTAAAGTGCTACAGGGTAGTGCTCAAGGATAAACGAGAAAAGAAATAATTATCTTTAATTCTATCATTTTCTGTAATTATCTTTAGACGATGTAAAATACCGAAATTAATAAAGTTTTGTATAAAAAAAAAAAAGAGGACATTCGTTCTGCACGAAATGGAATAATTTAATAAATCTTCTCTTTTTTTTAATATTCGAATTCTTGTATTTTGCAGAAAGTTTCTACTTTTTATTATTTTCTAAACGTTTCTACTTTTGTGTGGTGCCTGTGGCTGTGAGGTCTAGAACGTCGGCCTCGTAATATTAAGGTCCTGAGTCCGATGTTACTGGGAGCAGGTTCCAACTTTGGGATTGTTCATTGGCCCACATATTCGGCACGAGTACTGGTGTAGTTCCCAGGAAGCAGAATCGAGAGAGATTGGTATGAGTTGTTAGAACTTGTTTCTCAATCGATGTAAAATAAGTGTGCTTAATTCTTTACCAAACAATCCCTGGTTTTAACGACCCTGAGGAAGAAGCCTTCTGAAAACACCGTGGGAAAAGGAGAAAGTATTGGTAACCAGCATTTTCTCCTTTTCCCACTATGTTCTCTACTCTCCCAGAGTCAAATTTCAATTTTTGAGCCAAGTTTATTTTCTCATCTGCAAGCGCTTTCAACTTGGACCAGTCTAAGATTTTGTTGTTTGGTAAAGAGTTAACTCTTTACCACACGACAAAATTTTAGACTGGTTCAAATTGAAAGCATTTGCAGGCGACAAAATAAAGGTGACTGAAAAATTGAAATTTGCTCTGGGAAAGGTGGAAAACACTGTGGGAAAAGGAGAAAATGCTGGTTACCAGCATTTTCTCCTTTTCCTACAGTGTTTTCAAAAGGCTTCTTTCTCAGGGGCGTCAAAAGTAGGGATCATGTGGTAATGGGTTAAACAAAACTAAACGTTTCTAAACTAATGAAGGTTTAGGTCAATACAGAATGACTGATGGTATGGTGTTTTACGCTTATTTTCCTCATTTATGCAGGCCGGACTTTCGAACCACCATAACATCGGAATATGTATACCCTTTAAGACAAATCTCAAATCCAAAAAAAATAGGGCTGCTAGAATTTGATTGACTGTATAGTGCTTCAGAATTCAGTCAGCTTTGTAAACAGATAAATTGCCGATATTCTAGCATATATAGCGTGTCTGTAACGGACAGTGTAAGTAAAAGATCAAACAGCATGTTCTATGCAGTCTGATTCTGGTCTACACTGTCCACAAACGCACATCGAGCCACGTTCAGCAGCATAAGAAAACGAATTAACCCTTTACCAAACGACAAAATTCTAGACTGGTCCAAATCGACAGCACTTGCAGACGACAAATTAAATGTAACTCAAAATATTGAAATTTGTTTCCAGTAGGATGGAAAACATTGTGGGAAAAGGAGAAAATGCTGGTTACCATTATTTTCTCCTTTTCCCACAATGTTTTCAAAAGGCTTCTATCTCAGGGTCGTAAAAACCAGGGATTGTTTGGGAAAGGGTTAATTAAGGGATTATAAATACGAAAATAATAAATGATGTATATGTCTGGCTCCGCTCCGTTAGCTGACTGGTTGTCGTAAATTTTGTTTACATTGCGTAGATTAGCCTAATGAATATTGGGGACAGTCTATACTTCAATGTTTGCTAAGTATTATTATTCCGATAGCAGTCTTTCAGTCGAAATTAATGGAAAAGGCGAGACAAAAAAAAAACAAAGAATACATCAATTGAGTCATCTTTAATCTTTATCAAATGTCAAAATTTTTGACTTGTCCAATTTGAAGAGTATAAATTGCCGACGAAAAATAAAATAACGACAAGATTATGTCTTATGCACATGAATAGATAGGGCAAAAAAGTTTATGAAAAAAAAAAAGAAAATACTGGTTACCAGGATTTTCTTATTTTCCCATAATGTATTCAGTGGCTTTCAAAGAAACCTTTTGAAAACACTGTAGGAAAAGGAGAAAATGCTGGTAACCAGCATTTTCTCCTTTTCCTACAGTGTTTTCTACCCTTCCCAGAACAAAGTTCAATTTCAGTCACCTTTATTTTGTCGTCTGCAAATGCTTTAATTTTGAATCAGTCTAAAATTTTGTCGTTTGGTAATGAGTTAAAATATTTTCTCTAAATACTCTAAGTCTCAGAAAAAACTCTATCTCGTTTGGTTAACTTAACAAGCCGGCAACAGCATTTTCTCCTTTTCCCACAGTGTTTTCTACCCTTCCCGAATCAAATTTCAATTTTCTATTCGCATTTATTTTGTCGTCTGCAAATGCTTTCATTGTGGACTAGTCCAAAATTTTGTCGTTTGGTAAAGAGCTAACCCATTATCACACAATCCCTACTTTTGACACCCCTCAGAATGAAGCCTTTAGAAAACATTGTGAGAAAAGGAGAAAATGCTGGTAACCAGAAATTTCAATTTTCTATTCGCATTTACATTTATTTTGTCGTCTGCAAATGCTTTCATTTTGGACTAGTCCAAAATTTTGTTGTTTGGTAAAGAGTTAATTTAACCCATTACCACACAGTCCCTACTTTTTACACCCCTCAGAATGAAGCCTTTAGAAAACATTGTGGGAAAAGGAGAAAATTCTGGTAACCAGCATTTTCTCCTTTTCCCACCATGTTTTCTACCCTTCCCAGATCAAAATTCATTTTTTTCCCATTTACTTTGTCGTCTGCAAATGCTTTCATTTTGGACAAGTCTAAAATTGTGTTGTTTGGTAAAGCATTAAAACGGCATAATACACCAACACAAACCAAACCAACCAACTGCACATGCAGGGGCTAATTTGCCTGTCTCATGATAATCAGTCATGATTTACATTTACATTACACTGTTATGCATTCTAGTGTACATTACTGCTAGTACTTCAAAGAGATCAAGCTTATTTCCATCACGAAGGAAAACTTGTTTTGCGCGTCAAGCACTGCACTTTAGGCCTTTACAAAAAAAAAAAAAAACCCTTATGTAAGTTTATATCTGACCCTGAAAGCTTTTGAAAACATCGCGAGAAAAGGATCAAAAACAACTTTTTCTCCTTTTCCCACAGTGTTTTCTGTTCGTTCCATGGCATTTTTTTTTCCAGCATTTTTTCTATTTCCCCACAGCCTTTTCGATTCTTTCAACGGCACTATTCCAGATTTGAACAGCGTTCATTAATGTTCTTCTTTAGCGTCTGGGAACCTTTACCATTTAGAAAAGTCTTTGCAGAGTAAATCCAAAGATCAGACTGCACATTAAGAGCAGTCTGATCTTGATGTACACCGTCCATCGTAGTGAAGGTGCCTTCTTTCACTATCAAGGTAACTTTTCGGTAGTGATCGACGTTTTCGTAAATGCTGTTCTGCCAGTCTCGTCAGCTTCTGTCTTTTAAAATGAAAGCTAGGGGCTGTAGACTCACAAACTCATCGGTAAATATCGTGTAACATCGACGTTTTCGAAAAGGCTTCTCGGTCAATCTCGGCAGCTTCCGTCTTTTAATATGAGAGCTAGGGGCCCTGGGCTCATTAACTCATCCGTAAATATCGTGTAATATCGACGTTTTCGTAAAGGATATTCGGTCAATCTCGGTAGCTTCCGTCTTTTAATATGAGAGTTAGAGGCCGTAGACTAGCTGAATTATCGGTTAATAACGTGTAATATCCATGTTTTCGTAAAGGCAATTCGGCCAATATCGGTAGTTTCCGTCTTTTAACGTGAGAGTTAGGGGCAATAGACCTTAAAAACATTTTCACTGGCTATAGATATGATTCCACCGCAAGACGTAAAGTTGTGGACAGTGTAGATCAGGATCCGGCCGCACAGAATGTGCAGTCTGATCTTGATCTACACTGTCCACAAAAGCTTCTGATGTCATTTACAGTCAGAAAAGAATTAAACTTATTCCGGAATTCTCAATCTATAGTTAGTCTCCACACCCGGTACAAACGTGTAAAACAGCGTATCGTAAATTTTACATGTAGTACTCGAAACGCAACTTCCAACCCACTTCGAGTTGCACTGCTACTCGAGTTAACTCAATTACACTAAAAACCAGACACCAACTTCGAATAAATAAGAGCAGACATATCCTTTAGAAAGATGCTAATAGTTATTAGCGCATTTGTTGAACGAGTAGATTTAGTGAAGATTTCCAGAAAGTGTATTGTGCCTCAAGAAAATCAAAAAGTTTGATACCCGGCGGGGGTAGTCAAATTTGGGATCGTTCACTGTCTCTCCCGCTGTCTGCGCAGGTCATATTCTTCGAAGATTCTACCTGTCTTATATGACGCATCACTAGCCCCGAAAGCGGGCAGACTGTAATATTACGCCCTATAAAGTAGCAATGGAGAAAATAGCTTTTAACAATACGTTTGAGGAGAAATGAGACCTGCTTTAGCTCCAGATTTCTCTAAACTGCTGATCATAGCTGAGTGAATTGCACGAGGTAGCGTTTTATTGAGTAAACGTTTGTATTAGTTTGAAATTCGGAGTAACGGTTTTCGCGTAGGAAAGTGGTTCGGTTCTATACCCAGTATGCCCAAATTAGATAGATGAGTAATTTATAGAATGTCATCTAGCGGGAGATAATGCTGACCCTCCCGCTCCCATTCGGCATGAGTACTGGTATAGTTCCAAGGAAGCAAAATCGAAAGAGATTAACATAAGTTCCAAGAACAATCGATGTATAGTAAAGGAGGTTTAAACTGAACTAAAATCGAAAATCAACATAAGAGGTAAACGCAGAACATACACGTAGCTTGAAATTATCAAATTTTCACATTCAGTTGCTGATTTTGAACAATGACCAGGACTTCGGTCAAAGGCCTATTAGGTACGACAGAGGTTTTTAACAACTTATTTTCACAACCCTTGTGTCCCTTAATTTTCTCTCTTCGTCGATTCTATAACCCTTAACCACACAATGCCGAGTTTTGACGCACCTGGAAAAGAAGCCTTTTGAAAACATTGTGGGAAAAGAAGAAAATGCTGGTAACCAGCATTTTCTCCTTTTCCCACAATGTTTTCTACTCTATCAAAGAAAAATTACACCTTTTGAGCCACATTGAAATTGTCGTCTGCAAATGCTTTCAATTTGGATAGAGCTAAATTTTTGTCGTCAGGTAAAGGGTTAAGTAAGCATGTTAACCCCGAAGAAGAAGCCTTTTGTAAACATTGTTGGAAATGGAGAAAATGTCTGTAACTACCTGTTCGAGGCTCACTCTCAACGTTTTACTCACATTCCATTTGTCGTCTGCAAATGCTCTCAATTTGGATCGGTTTAAACTTTTGTCGTCTGGTAAAGAGTTTTAAACCTTTAAAATGACAAATTTTAGACCAGTCCATATTTAAGGTATTCGAGATCAGTCCATTTCTCTACATTTTTTTAGTTTGAAAGTAGCATAACTTCTGATTGGTTAAACCATTTGGTTTAGCCAATCAGAAGTTGTGTTACTTTCTCGATTCAGAATAAAGCCAAGAATGAAAATTAAAATGGTTAGAGTATACAGGAGCCCAGAAAGTTGCATCAAAGGTCACATCGGGTCAAAACTAAGCGTGAAAACGGCAGGGAAACAAGAGTTCTTTTCTTGCAGACAGGCCGAGCGATAATGATGTGACGAAGCAATTTGGTTTCGTATTTCTCTACCTTCCTTCTCCACCTTCCGTTTTCTTTGCGGAGCCCCGGTAGTTCAGTCGGTAGCGTGCAGGACTCAAGAACAAAGGGTCAAGGGTTCGATCCCTGACTACGATCCCTGCCTCGGCCAATTTCTTTCCGATTGATGATAGTCACTGCGACAGGATTCATTCCTCTCCCACGATGATCATGTGGGAAGCAGCCAGTGGATTGGAAAAAATATCGTGCGAAGTACTGGTACATGTAAAAGAAACTCAAGGAACGCATGGATAGGTGCACTGGCCGCCATGATATGACTGAGATAATGTTGAAAACGGCGTTTAACACCATACAATACTATCAGTCCTTTTTCGTTCCTTGTGCAGTCCCAAAAGACAAAATTTCAGACTGTTCAAATTTTGAAGTATTTGCAGTTCGATACCAACACCGAGCACTGAGTTTTTTTTTCTGGAAAAGCCCTTGAACAGGGCACTTCAGAGTCCGAATCATAAGACTGGTGAAACCAAGGATATACAGGAACGAAGTGCGTTGTCGCCGTGAGATGACGTAAATATTGTTGAAAGCGGTGTAAAGTGGCATTTAAATAATATAGATAGTCGAACAAGATGAGTTTACCAATTATGCGGCAAGTAGCTTCATTCGAACATGAGTCACCGAACATTTTAAACCAGTAACCCTTTACCAGACGACTAAATTTTAGCCTTGTCCAAATTGAAAGCATTTGCAGACAACAATTTCAGTGTGGCTGAAATGATGCAATGTTTCTTTGATAGAGCAGAAAACATTGTGGAAAAAGGAGAAAATGCTGATTACCAGCATTTTCTCCTTTTCCCACAATGTTTTCAGAATATTTCTTTCTCAAGATCGTCAAAAGTCGACAATGTGTGGTAAAGGGTTAAAAAGCTAAATGAATTAATTAAAAGATTTCTGGCCAGAAGTGAAAACTCATACTTTACAATTTAACAGATTTGCTGGTCGCAGAAATCTCACCGTATCTGAGGGTGTACATCCAAGACTGTACGTTTAGTGCAGTCTGATCTTAATCTACAGCCTAACTGCAAAAATCCAACAAAGCCCCACTTAGCAGCCCAAGTGTTGAAAGGTTTCGTATCTATACGCAATTCTGAAAGAGTAACGTTTGAAGAAGAGGAAAAAAATCATTTTCAATGAAATGCGGTGGCAAGCAATTTACAAACCAAAATCGCGATAACAAATAGATTAAAGTAGAGAGAGAAGCGAACAAAAAAAAGGAAAGACGGTAGCAAAAACCCGAGTGAAAATTTACTGCAAAATAATTATGTTAAAACCTCAATAAACTACAAAATATCCCCACGAATTGAGTTCGTCCTTTACAAATAAAAAACTACACTTTCAAAGTAATCTTTTCATGTTGAACGATCTGCAAAATTATTTTGAAGGCCAGTGCAGGAGAAAAATTGTATTTGCTATTCGAATTTCAAGCAGACGACACTTTTATGCCATCTTTTATTTTTTTCGTCTGCAAAAATAAACTCAAATTTATAAGAGAGAAAAAAGATTGTGGCAAAAGAAGAATTGCGAGTATTATTTTGAAGGCCGATGCAGGAGAAAAATTGTATTTGCTATTCGAATTTCAAGCAGACGACATTTCTATGCCATCTTTTTTTTTTCTTTTTTCGTCTTCAAAAATAAACTCAAATTCATAAAAGAAAAAAAAATGTGGCAAAAGAAGAATTGCGAGTAATAAATTAGTTACGAGGTTTTGGAAGTAAACCGACGAAATATTCGGAATACATCTACTCGCTACGTATCCCCTTTTTCAAATGACGACCCAAATTTTTTGAAGTTACTAATTTTCAACTTAATCCTTAGACTACTAAGAGCAACTCGTCGACTTTTGGCAGACAGTGTAGATGAAGATCAGGCTGCACAAAACGTGCAGTTTGATCTTTGATCCACACTGTCCGATAAAGACTCCCCCCCCCACACACACACACAAATCTTTCAAAATTTCTAAATTAGGTTTTTACTATCTGCTTTAACTCTATACCACGCGACAAACTTTTGGACTGGACCAAATTCAAAGCATCTGTAGACGATAACGATAAGATTAAATTTTGGTAAAATGATGATTCCTGGCCTTAATAGGGTAGAAAATATTGTGGGAAAAGGCGAAAATGCTGGTTACCAGAATTTTCTCATTTTCTCACAATGTTTTCTATAGCCTCCTCCTCAGGGGCGCTAAAAGTTGGGATTGTGTGGTAAAGGGTTAAAGTTTCATTTCAATTTTTTTAGCAAGATGTGAGTTTAAAAAAAAGGGTGGGAGAAAGAGAGAAAGCATAGTCCAACCATATAACAGGGATATTAAAATCTTAAACATGCATAATAATTGTCATATTTTCGTTCTCTTTATCACCCATTACAAAAAAAAAACCACGCGTGTCTTGACCAAGGAATCCATGTAAAAACACTGTGGAAAAAAGACAAAATGCTGATATCTAGCAATTTTCCTTGTCCTGCAATTTTTCCACCTTTTGGGGAAAAAAACCTCTTTAGTTAAGCTGAATTCAACTTTTCGTCTACCAATTTCAAAATGTTATCAGTTTGGACAAGACTAAAATTTCTTTTAATAGAATAAAGGGTTAAAAGACGAAATTATTTTTGTATGCCTTTGTTCATTTTACACAGTGTTAAGGTTTATGAGTAACAATCGTCAAAACTCGGCTCATTCCGTAAACTGCATACAACATGTGATCAACGGATCGTCCGAGGTTTTCCGAATGTTGAGAGATATGAAACATTCGGCAAACCCCGGGAGATCCGATGGTTACGGAATCGACCGAGGGGTGACGAGTGAGACATGAACCTGTGAATCCAGCGTGTTATCTGACCCCATTATAACGAACACTGATTATACAAAGCTGCACTTAAAACTGTTTAGACGTTTTCAGCGGAAAAAGGAATGACCTGGCGCAAGCTCGGACCCACTACCTGCCTATATATGCGGTAGAGTGCTCTCACAAGGAAACCCAATAAACTATCAAGAGAAAAGGGCAAGGGTGGAAAAGGAATGCTTTTTAACAAAGAATATGAAATAAACATAAGATTTCCATTTATTACGATCTAACGTCGAGAGAGCTCTCGTTTAACCCTTTACCAAACAATCCCTGGTTTTTACAGGCCTGATAAAGAAAGCCTTTGAAAACATTGTGGGAAAAGGAGAAAATGCTGGTAACCAGCATTTTCTCCTTTTCCCACAATGTTTTCTACCCTGATCGAAACAAATTTTGATTTTTGATTCACATTTATGTTGTCGTCTGCAAATACGTTTAATTCTGACCAGTCTAAAATGTTGTCGTTTAGTAAAGAGATGATATACATTTATCACTACGCGGTATTAATTTGCTTTAAATAACTCCCATTTCCCTTTCGAAAGCGCTTTTCCATCACTTCGTGAATTTAAACCCTATGAAAAACATCGTAGAAAACGGAGGTATTGCCCAAAAAAGCATCGTCTCCCACTGACACAAAGGTACTTTCTTTTACCAAAGTTTTATTCTTATTCAAAAGAAAATCATTTTCGACCAACTCAAGCGTTTGCAGTACAGAGATACATAAAAAAATCAGGTTGTGAGTACAAACATTCCTTTCTCCGTATTTTCGCATACACAGCTTTAAGTTCCTTGCTAATTAGTCCCACTCCTTTGTCGCTCCATGTTTCTGTCCGTTACCATCTCCCACGTCTCCCTACCCTTCCTA
This sequence comes from Tridacna crocea, assembly GCA_943736015.1. NCBI lineage: Eukaryota > Metazoa > Mollusca > Bivalvia > Cardiida > Cardiidae > Tridacna > Tridacna crocea. The sequence continues at coordinate 11,768,531 of OX031069.1, read as the reverse complement.
ACTCCCTCCGTCTCTCTTTCTTTCTATGTCTGGCACTTTCCATCCGTCCGCTCATTTTCTCCCTCTCTCTCTGTCTCTGCCTATTTCTCTATCTCTCTCTCTCTGTGTCTGACTCTCTGTCTGTCTGTCTGTCTTTCTGACTCTCTGTCTGTCTGTCTTTCTGACTCTCTGTCTGTCTGTCTGTCTGTCTGTCTGTCTGTCTCTCTCTCTCTCTCTCTCTCTGTCTTTCTGACTCTCTGCCTGTCTGTCTCTCTCACTCTTACCAGGATTTTATCCTTTTTCCACGATGTTTTCAAAAAACCTTCTTCTGTTTAATGTAGCTATAGTGATGGAATTTGCATTTGACATGCTAGAAAACATTGTGGGGAAAAAAGAAGAAAATGCTGGTTACCAGCATTTTTTCCTTTTTTCCACAATGTTTTCAAAAAGCCTTTTTCTATTTATTGTAGCTATAGTGATGGAATTTGCATTTGACATGCTAGAAAACATTGTGGGGAAAAAAGAAGAAAATGCTGGTTACCAGCATTTTTTCCTTTTTTCCACAATGTTTTCAAAAAGCTTTTTTCGATTTATTGTAGTTATAGTGATGGAATTTGCATTTGACATGGAAGAAAACATTGTGGGGAAAAAAGGAGAAAATGCTGGTTACCAGCATTTTCTCCTTTTTTCCCATTAATGTTTTCAAAAAACCTTCTTCTTTTCCAGGATCGTCAAAACTCCATAATCGTTGTGAGGAAAAAGTTTTATACACGTAAACTATTATTATACACGGCAATAGTGACGAAATTTGCCTGTGACGTGGTAGAAAACATTGTGGGGAAAAAAGGAAGAAAATGCTTATTACCAGCATTTTCTCCTTTTTTCCCCAACAATGTTTTCAAAAAATCTTCTTCTTTTCCAGGGTCGTCAAAACTCTATAACTATTGTGAGGAAAAAGGTTAAACATGTAAACTATTATTAAACATGGTGTGCAGGGTTCCTTTCAAACTCACTGGTTTGTATACAGACGACAGACATAAATATTGTCCATAATTATGTGGCCAACCTTCAACCACTTGAGTTACTGGCGACTGTCATTTTCTTCCCTTCATTTTTTTATTTCTTTTCTTCTCTCAGATAACTTCTTTCATGATTGGTGACTCAACTTAGTTCATGACTTACCCATTACCACACAATTCCTACTTTTGACGACCATGAGAAAGACGCCTATAGAAAATATTGTGGGAAAAGGAGAAAATGCTGGTAACCAGCATTTTCTCCTTTTCCCACAATGTTTTCTATTTTTCGCAGCACAAATGTCAAATTTTCAGTCACTTTTATTTTGATGTTTACAAATGTTTTCAATTTGAACAACCTAAAATATTGTGGTTTGGTAATGAGTTAATTAAAGTGAAACATAATTCATCTCTTAGAATTTTAGCTTTTCAGGTAACTTGTTCTTTTTCATTAACTCTTTACCAAATAACAAAATTCCAGGTTTGTCCAAATTGAAAGCATTTGCAGACGACATTTTCAATGTGACTCAAACAGTGCAATCATTTTTGATGGAGTAGAAAACATTTTGGGAAAAGACAAATTACAGTCGCATCTAAATAGCCATCTGCAAGTGCTTTGATTTTTTTTTTCATAACATCCTAAAACCGCTCCAAAATGGCGGACCACAAAGTCCGTCTGCGCATGTCAAGAGAAGTGGCGACTTCGGTCTATCAACTCGAGTTGAATCAATTGAGACTGAAGAGTTATTGCATTAAGACCTACTTGACGTTCTGTTTACCGCTGTAAAAATGACAAACTTTGACATCTGGGTGGGCGAAAAGGAAGAATGTACATTAAACAATCTATTTCAGTTTGCACAAGAGAGGAAGCGGCCAGAAGTCCGCAGTTTTTCTTAAGTGTTTGATAATTGTCTTTTTAATGTTATGTCAACGCTTATCAGGGCTTTCCCAGCATGAAAAATTCCTGTTATCATAAAGTCATTGTTCTGGTAATTTAGAACCAAATTTCACCAAAGAAAATTACATAATATTTTGAAATGTGAATGCTTCATGCGCAGAAACTTATGCGCAGAGTTATGCTTATTATCAAATGGCTACTGTATTTTGTGAATTCTAAATTAGATATTAATTTGAACTTGCCCCCAGATTCTTTTTGGAGATAGAAAGCACCCCCTACCCCCCTTCCCCACCCCACCCCCAAAAAAGGGTACAAAATCGTGGGACTCATGGACTGTGAAGTTCTTTTTTCTATCAAAGCGAAAGGGCACGTTGTTCTAAGATTTATATTACGCGAGATATTTGTATGGAAACGACATGATCACATAAGAGATGCAATAGTCTACCTACAGAAAGAAGTAGAAAAATATTCCTAGGCCGGACAGTGTAGATCAAAGATCAGACTGCACGTTCTGTGCAGTCTGATCTTGATCTGCACTGCCCGCTAAAGGTGAGTGAGTCGCCCTTAGCAGCCGAAGGGTTAAGACAGTCACATCGCAAGTCTACAAGTAAGAACAATTTGTCATGAAACAAGTAAACCCCACCCACCCTCTTCCAGCAAAAAGAAGTTGCACTCGATTAGCCTTTCTATTAAAAGCAAAATCAAAGTGCTGATACTACGAGTTGTTGATTGTTTCTGTCGATAACTATCTCTCACTGATAAGAACCTTTCCTCACATTTGAGCTGGCTGATTCTCGAAATAGTTGTCGCTTTTTTTCTTCATTTGTTTGCGGGGGGGGGGGAGGGGGAAGAGGGCCGGGGGGGATGGTGGTGGTGATGATAATGACGACGGTGGTGGTATTGATGATGATGATGATGGCGATAATGATGATGACGATGATAGTGGTGATGATGATGATGATGATGATGATGGTGGTGGTGATGATGATGATAATAGTACGCCAGTATCTTTATAATTTCAAATCACACAACAGCTCTTTCTACAACAACAACTTCCCATTTCCGCACAAACACGCAACAAACGGACACACGTTCAGCATTGTTCGTTTATTTCGCGGACACCATAGTCATGCGGTGCCAGGGAACTGAAGGAGATGGAATATAATACGGGAGTACAAAGACGCTCGTAGATGATTCTCTTTCCCCGATAAACACAAAATGGAGCGTTATAATAAATAAGATGTTAATGGACGTCTAGACGTTCGCCAGGAGTAGATAAAAAACAACGGAGACCCTGTAGTGGGGATTCCTTTCTCGTAATTGAATTAGTTCTGGAGTCTTTTTTCTTTTCCTATGCGCTCATCTTTCTTCTTACTCATGCAGCGCCCTAAACAGTATACAGGGGCATTTTGCGGATAGTATAGAATCAAGATCAGACTGCACAGAACGTGCAGTCTGATCTTGATTATATACCATCCGCCTGTTTACATGTAGCTAAGGCTCTGAGATAAAAAAAAAAAACTTTCAGGGTTTCAGGGGATTTTAGTTTAAACCGTGGTAGCAAGCGGTCGAGTTTATATAATCTGGCGTTGGATTTTTGCAAACCACTAAATCACAATGGGCGTTTCTGGTCAAATTTTGATACATGTGCCTTGATTACAAAGACGACGAGCTAAATATCAAGACGGATGTGGATTGGATTAGTTTTAGATAACCATCCTCTAAGCTTAGAAGAAATCTTTGAAACTCAAATAAGAAATCCTTAAATTTGACAAAATGTGTAAGAGATGGACTATTTATCGTAGTAATACATTGCGTTGGCAGTTGTGCGCCTTTCGGTTCCGGTTTATTCTCATGTGTAGCTTCGATATAGCTTTAAAGGGGGCTATCGGTTTTTATCAGGGTCTATGTGAACATGCTATGATAGTATTATTATCGTGGGCTTCCTGAATCCTTTAGTCATTCAACTCCGAGTTTTAACGACACTGGCAGAGAAAGCTTTTTCAAAAAAACTTATTTTGTCGTCTGAAAATCGACCTACTTTCAATTTGGACCAATTTAAAACTCTGTTGTTCGGTGACGACTTCAGCACTATTTACAAATCCGAAAACATGTAACTCATACCCTGACGAGTTAGTGAATATTAAATTGTCTCTATTGGTACATTAAGAAAAAGATGACCAAAATAAAATGACCCGTAGTCCGGCAAAAGTGGACAAAATCCATATCCGTGATCCATGGCAACAAGTACGCAATTACATACTTATGGATCAATGTTATTCACTTTTTTCTATAAGCTACATGTACCTAATCATGAAGTAGACTGGTCCTTGGATATGCAAAAAATTGACCAATAGCCAAAAGTTTCGGCCCAGGTCAGTCCGCGCCGCGCAGGCTGACCTGGGTCGAAACTTTACACAAAGGCAGTAAGCCCCCCCCCCCCCCGCCTTTTTTTTTTACAGATCATGGCTCAAATACAATGTGCAAGTACTGCGATTAAAACTCGTTACAAAAACCTGCATACATTTATATACTTTAAACCCTTTCCCAGAGAATAGTGCGTTTTCAAAATTCTAGTGGAAAAGGAGAAAATGTTAGTAAACGGCTTTTTGTTAACTTACCCTTTTCAACTCAAATGTTGTTTGAACCATGTTTCACTTGTCTTCTACAAATGCTTTTAATTCGACAGGTCTTCCAGTATATAGACAGCTTGAGTAAAGTTTTATTCAGACGCTTGTACCCAGTATCTACAAATAGCTGCAATGATATTTTTAGAAATATGACGCTTTTGGTGACCTAACAATCCTCCGCAAGGAGAGTAATTTATATATTCGGTGTTTTTGTCTTTACCCTCAAACTCCTAAATGAATTATATAAAATTTTACGGCAAACGATACACCCCAAAACATCGCGACTTCATGTTCTACTTATTTAGAAAAAAATCCATGCATAACAGACAGTATGGATCCAAGACCAGACTGCACGTTTTGTGCAGTCTGTCTTGGATCGACACTGTCTGCAAAAGTGCATAAATTCCATTGCTGTAAGTGAAAGGGTAATATTGCGTAAGGAAACGACCAATTGCGGAAACTTGGTAATGAAAGGCACGTGCGCATGACTTAGAAAATTATTTCTGTAAAAGGGCATTACGATAAAAAGATAACCGAGAAAGGAATTGTGCTTCCAAGTTAACCCTTTCCCAAACAAGCCCTTGTTTTTACGTGTGTGCAGTACAAGTCTTTTGAAAACACTGTGGGAAAAGGAGAAATTGCTCTTAACGAGCAATTTCTCCTTTTCCCAAAGTGTTTTCTGCCCCTTCGGATAATTTTTTACCATTGTTATGAAAGTTAAAATTGTCGTCTACAAACTCTTTCAGTTTGGAAGAGTCTAAAATTTGTCGTTTGGGAAAGGCTTAACAGTTGGCATTTACCAGCGGTTTATTCTAGATCTTTTAATATTCATATAATGCGGAAAGTGAACGCATATTTATCTTTGAACTTCAAAGAACGGCTGTTTTGCAAACAACTCTGGCATTTTAAAATAGATTCGGAGATAAGTTTTTGCCAGCGTACTCAATGGCAATTTGGGATCCCAGTTAAGAGTAATTTACCCTATTTCAGCTTTTCCATATCAAAGAACAAGTGACTTACCATCGTATATCTCAAAAGCCATGAGAAAATGCTGGTACTTAGCAGTTTCTCCGTTTCCCACTATGTTTTCGATCCTGTCATACAGACATTCCATCCATATAAGGCACATTTGACTTTGGCATCTGCAAATCGTCGGTGTACTTCCAAAATCTCGTAACTAGAGCTTGTAACAAGCTCGTAACTACAGCTTGTAACAAGTAGTTACGAGGTTTTGGAAGTACATGTACATGTTCACCGACGAAATGCTTTTAATTTAGAGAAGCTCTTGTCGTTTAGTACAGAGTTTATGGGGAGAAAGTCATGGAGAAATAAAGCATTGGGTAAGAAAAACGTCATGTGATTCATGGTTATTCAAATCACGTGACCATGCATTTATGCAGACTAATAACAATAATGATATTCTAAGAAGCAGTCTTTGAGTCCAATTGGGTTGTATTCGTCCGCCATTCTAAATATAGCGCTCTATACTTTTTGCGTTTAGACAAAAACTAAAACTCGTCGAAAATGAAACCGGGTGAAGACGATAAACTAATAGCTTCTCAGACGAAAAAAAACTGTCGTTGAAACCGTTAAAATTACAGTGGGAAAAAGATTAAATACTGGTTACCCGCACTTTCTCCTTTTATCCACATTGTTTTCGATGGTTACATAGGCAGTTCTAACTTGGGTTGTTTGGGTAAAAGACGTTAACCTTTTAACAGACGACAAAATTTTAGCCTTGTCCAAAATGAAACCATTTGCAGACGACAATTTAAATGTGACTGAAACAGTGGAATTTGACCTTGATAGGGTAGAAAACATTGTGGGAAAAGGAGAAAATGCTGGTCACCAGCATTTTCTCCTTTTTCCCCACAATGTTTTCAAAAGGTTTCTTCCACAATGGTGTTAAAAGGCGTCATTGAATGGTAAGGACTAGCCATTGTATTGGGAGAGGCAAAGCAACAAACCAGATCAGTACGCTAGGCTCGGAAGTTACAGATTAAAAAAAAATCTTCAAAAGGCTGATAAAACTAATGCGGACTTTGGACCCACAACTTTTCTGTTTCAAAGAAAGCTCTCTAAGTCTAGAACAACTCGGGAGGTCCATCAAAATACAGAACTAATTCTTGTTGAAACAAACGGACTTCTACGATTCAAAAGGGACGAATTAAAAAGCGCCATCTTTTTAAGTGCAGTTTTCCACGATAAAAAATAGTCCCGCGTTTCAACGAACAAAAGAAAGAATACTATTGAAAACATTGTGGGAAAAGGAGTAAATACTGTTTAGCAGAATTTTCTCCTTTTCTCACAATGGCTTAAATCCTATTGAAGGTGCATAAAAAAAATGAACCGCATTTTATCCTATTGTCTGCAAAGCTTTCATCTGGGACGAATAGGGGAATTTCCGGTAAAATTTTGTAGCTAGGTAAAGAGTTAAATTTGATTAGATTATGGTATGTTCAAAAAGGTTCATTTACAAATTACTTTGAACCTTCTCTACTTTTATACTTTTATCTCTAATTTTCTGTAGTTCAACAAAAAGTTGGATTTATTTTAAGACAGTTTGTGCGGGTTGTGTGACTTTAATAAATGAGGTGAACTGGCTCAGAACGAGAATTGCTTTCTTCGTATTATTTTTTGAAGATGGTAGGAGGGAGGTAAGAAAAGTGAGAGAGAGAGAGAGAGAGAGACAGACAGACAGAGAGACAGAGAGACAGAGAGACAGAGACAGAGAGAGGCAGACAGAGACAGAGACAGAGAGACGGACAGAGACAGAGATAGGGACAGATACATACAGACGCACAGAAAGACAATGAGACAAAGAGAGAATAAATTCAGTAAAGATTTCTTTTTAAAGGCGGGGAGTGGGCCAAACAAGGACTATTGTTTTCCTGTAATCAATTTTAGGATTCTCCTTTTTTTTTAAAAACAAAAGTCTATGTTGCGTTTTCTCAAATGAATTGTTTCTTTCGGGGTTTTTTTAAAGCAGAACGAAGTACATAATTATCATGTACAAAGGAGCCACTGACATGTGTCGATACTTTATTCCATTACTAAATTTTCTGCATGCTCAAAGACCATTCTACTCCATGACTCACTCGATTCTTAAAATAAAGTGGATTTTATTGATCCATAATTGTACTTGCTATAGTCTCAGGCCTCTGAAATTCCATTGGTCTATCACGGGATAAAGAATTTTTCATTGGTCTATCACGGGAATACATGAGTTTTCATTAGTATGACACCGTTATTATAAATAGCACATTGTTGAATGCCTCTTTATCCTATATACAGCAAAGAGGCAGTTGTCACAATGCTATTCATAGTAACGGTGTTAAAAATTTCACTATTCCGTTATACATACCGCCGATGCACCAATATGACGTTATACGCGTTCAATGATCGATAAAGGAAAATTTTATCATTCTGTGATGAATCATTGGAAATTCAAAAGCCTGTGATATAATGCATCACGGAATTACATTAAGCCCCCTTGTGCCGGAGCATGTCTCAATTACTGCTCAGCCTTTCAAAACTTTCGACACCCATATTTTGACGACACAGTAAAGCTTCCTATTTGTCTCGTTATCACAAAGTACAACTCTTATCTGGTTTATAACCGTCGTTTTATCAGTTATAGACTGTTGCCTGGCAACAGTTTGAAATTCAGCGTCTCCCGATAGTTTTTCGATCTAATATCGATATTTTTCACAACCTCAACACGACCTTTTTAATTAACGACCAAAAATGAGCAGGTGTTCGAGAACAAAGTGGGAAACATGTGAAAACTAAAATGGTGCCATTTAGAAATCCCTGTCATTTTTTTGTTTTGTTTTTTTTTTGGGGGGGGGGGGGGGGGGAGGGAGGATGGGGGGGGGGGGATGTGAAACATGTGTACACGTGTAGCTTAACCCTTTCCCAAACAATCCCTGGTTTTTACGACCCTGAGATAGAAGCCTTTTGAAAACATTGTGGGAAAAGGAGAAAATGCTGATAACCAGCATTTTCTCCTTTTCCCACAATGTTTTCTACCCCGCTGGAAATAACTTTTGCGTTTATATTGTTGCATTGTTGTCTGCAAGTGCTTTGAATTTGGACTAGTTTAAAATCTTGCCGTTTGGTAAAGGGTTAAACGACGAAAATAAACTGACAGTGGAATAATTTGAATTATCAGGAATGGTTATTTCGTTTGAATAAGTTATATTGAGTTACTAACAGAAAAATTTTAGATTGGTCCAAATTGAAACCATTTGCAGACGACAAAATAAAGTAACTCAACATTTGAAACTTGACTTTAAAAGAAAAGAAAAAACAATGTGGGAAAAGCAGAAAATGCTGGTTACCAGTATTTTCTCCTTTTCCCACAATGCTTTCAAAATGCTTCTTTCTCTGGGTCGTTAAAACCAGGGAGTGTTTGGTAAAGGGTAAACGGCAGAAATAAACTGACAGTGGACTAAGCATGTTGAATTATCAAGGACGATTATTTAGTTTTAAGAAATTATATATTCATTTTCATTTATTAACCCACTACCACACAATCCCTATTTTTGACAACCCTGAGAAAAAAGCCTTTAGAAAACATTGTGGGAAAAGGAGAAAATGCTGGTAACCAGCATTTTCTCCTTCTCCCACAACGTTTTCTGCTCTTCACAAAACAAATTTCAAATTTTCAGTCACTTTTATCGTATCGTCTGCAAATGCTTTCCATTTGGACAAGCCTAAAATATTGTCGTTTGGTAATGAGTTAAACGAAGCAGTTGGTGTTTATCTTCATTTATGAATAGAAAAAAAAAAACGAAAAGAAATAACAACTAAAAAAATTAAAATTAAAATTCAAACGCTGCATGCGATCCTAATTCGCAGTTTTAATAAACTCTTTACGATACAATCCCGACCTTTAACGACTCTGAGAAAGAAGCCTATGGAAAACATTGTTGGAAAAGGAGAAAATGCTGGTAACCAGCATTTTCTCCTTTTCCAACAATGTTTTCTACCCTATCAAAGTCGGAAATCATCATTGAATTTGTTGTCTTTCGGTGATTCGTCGGGCCCCTGCAGATGCTTTAAATTTGGTCCAATCTAAAAAATTGCCGTTCGATAAAGACTAAGAGTTAAGATTTTAAACCCTTGAATATTATAGTTCCGGGTTTAAACTAGCTTGAGAGAAAATACTTTTAAAAACATTGTGGAAAATGGCGGGAATGTCATTAGCTAGTACTTTGTCCTTCTTCAAGAATTTTTTTCTACTACATCAAGAGACCAAAGCGACCATTTCAGTTATATTACTAAGTCGCCTGCATAATTATGAACTCAATTTAGAAATGTCAAAAATTTTGGAATCTGTTACGAGGGTTAAAATCTTGAAGTGAACTAACGTGCCAAAAAGTTTGTTTGTTTATTTGTTTTTCGTTCGTTCGTTAGTTCGTTCGTTTCTTTCTTTCTTTCTTTCTTTCTTTCTTTCTGTCTTTCTGTCTTTCTGTCTTCCTTCCTTCCTTCCTTGCTTCCTTTCTTCCTTCCTCCCTCCCTCCCTTCCTTCCTTCCGTCCTTCCTTTCTTCCTACCTTCATTCCTCTCTCTCTCTCTCTCTCTCTCTCTCTCTCTCTCTCTCTCTGCTCCTAACTCCCCTTTGCACGTTTTTTTCGCGTAACGAAAAATTAAAACAGTCGGAAAAGAACTCAAAGATAAAATGAATAGCATAAAACTTAAGGAAATCTAACCATACAGCGATTAAAAACTGTATTGGTTGGGAAGCCAAAGAAAAATTGAAATATAATTCCTCTGCAAGAAAATTGCATAATGAAGTTTTGATAGCTAGAAAATTACTCCTTTCCCCTCGAGGGAACGAATACGAAAATACGAAAGTTCTGCGGGCCGTATAAATTAAGAAAAAAACTTTAATATTTTTTCCTCGCAGGCGAACTGAAGTCTCGCCCCTATTAATTAATCCCTAGGCTTCGAAGCGCCACTCAATGACCTTTTGCGGGCAGTGCAGATCAAGATCAGACTGCACAAAACGTGCAGTCTGATCTTGAATCTTCACTGACCAATTGGGGATACTCCTTCCCCTCTCCGAAAAAAGATAAATTGAAACAGCAAGATTAATTTTGGGATTTTGACCATCAGAGAGAGAGAGAGAGAGAGAGAGAGAGAGAGAGAGAGAGAATGAAACAAAAGCACAGCGAGAGAAAGAGATAAAGACAGAGAGAGAGAGACAGAGACAGAGAGACAGAAAGACAGAGCCAGTGCACACAAGCAGAAACAAAGAAAACAGAAATTCAATATCATCACAAAGCATGTAGGAGAGCCGGTTCGCTTGCAAAGACAGGAAACGTGAGACGTTCCCGTATAGATCTGCATGATAATGACACCGTACACTCCGATTGAGTATTGAACTCTCCAAGTAACCTAACTGAAACTTCATCGGATCAGTCAATTACTGCCCAATGGGGTTTCAGGAATATTGCTTATCTTAGTCAGACTAATCCGAGACGACACTTTACGGAAATGTCCGAATGTCCTTTAAATCATTACCACACGAGAAAATTTTGGATTGGTCCAAATTGAAAGCATTTGCAGACGACAAAATAAAGGTGACTGAAAAATAGAAATTTGTTCTGGAAAGGGTAGAAAACACCGTGGGAAAAGGAGAAAATGCTGGTTACCAGCATTTTCTCCTTTTCCCACAGTGTTTTCAAAAGGCTTCTTTCTCAGGGGCGTCAAAAGTAGGGATTGAGTGGTAATGGGTTAAATCATTACCAAATGACAATATTTTAGATTTGTCCAAATATAAAACATTTGCAGACGACAAAATGAAAGTGAAAGAAAATTTTGAAATTTGTTTTGTGAAGGGTAGGAAACATTGTGGAAAAAGGGGAAAATGCTGGTTACCAGCATTTTCTCCTTTTCCCACAATGTTTTCCAAAGGCTTGATTCTCAGGGTCGTCAAAATTAGGGATTACGCGGTAAAGGGTTAATCTGTGGAAGGCCATAAATGATTTCAAACTATATAATGACTTGCGTGGAAAAAAGATCACGGAGATGCAGTAGACCACCTTTTGCCAGAGCATAGATCAACTGTTTGTGACAAAAGTAGTACAGGCAAGGGGGTTGAAAAGGGAAAAAAAAAATAACTTGAAGGTATTTGTTGAAAGAAAAAAAGTCGTAGAATGCTCTAAAACAATAGAAAATCGATCTGCTTGTAAATCAATCACGCTAGAGACGTAATCGATACTACGTACGCTCAGGGGTGACATTAAATAGACAAGAGTTGGCATATAATTGTCTCGTTATTAGGATTTCTATTTTTCAGTCTGTCTCTCTCTCTCTCTTTCTCCTTCAGTGCTTCCTCTCTTTCTTTCTCTCCGACTTCCTTTGTCTTTTCGTCAATTTAGCTCTCTGTCTGTCTCTTTCCACTCGTGTCCTGTCTTTGTTGATTCTCTCTCTCTCATCTCTCTCTCTGTCTCTCTCTCTGCGTCTTTCACTCTCTCTCTCTGTCTCTCTCTCTGCGTCTTTCACTCTCTCTCTCTGCGTCTTTCACTCTCTCTCTCTCTCTCTCGATCGCTTGCTCGCTCGTTCCATTTTCCTTCCTTGCGTTTTTGCGTGTGGTGCAAGTTTTAACAGTAGAACAGGCAATAATAAAAAAAAATGTATTGTGCATAAAGGCTTCTGGCCTATGTGGTAAGCAGGTTATGTTCCATCTTTCACTCTGTTTTTTTTTTTTAAATATTAGGCTGCACGGAACAAGTTAAAATCATTGCCCAGTGAGGTTTCATATCGAGTTTCTTACACACTCTGCGCGTAAATAAAACCCCTTAGCAACCAATTGAATTAAATTTAAGATGTCAAGCTAATTGCGAAAACCCATAGTTTTGCGATTTAAAAGTCTTACTCGCCCAAGAAACACCATCGTATCGGAAAGTGTAGATCCAAGATCAGACTGCACGTTCTGTGCAGTCTGATCTTGAATCTACACTGTCCGCAAAAGGCCCACAAACCCTAGCTTAGAAACCCTAAGTGTAAATTTTGACGGAGTTTTGCGAAGAAATATAAATGACAACGGAGTGACAAATGACCTGTCGCGGAAAAATGTACAACGTGGGCCAAGATACAAATTATCCCTTTTTACAACACGACCCTGTGTTTAAACTACTATCAGTAATAAAGGGGAGCTTTTGAAAACAGTGTGAGAAAAGGAGAAAATGCTGGTAACCAGCATTTTCTCCTTTTCCCACCGTATTTTCTACCTTATCAGTGACAATTTCTATCAATTAAGCCATTCTTTATTTGCCGTCTGCAACGACTTTGAATTTGGACGCGTCTAAAATTTTTGTCGTTTGGTAAAGAGTTTAGATTTAGGATCGTGTATGATAATGGGGGCCATTAACAGACGACAAAATTTTACTCTTGTCCAAATTGAAAGCATTTGCAGACGACAAATTAAAAGTAGCTAAAATGGTGAGATTTGGCGTAGAGGGAAAAGAAGAAAATGCTGCGGTTACCAGTGTCCTCAAAGAGCGAACTTTCTGTGGGTCGTAAAAATGGGACAAAGCTCCAGAAAGAGCGAGTAATTTTGATTTCAAAATTGGAAATATCAATTAATCTCCACTAAACCCTATGTTGTGGGTACTCATTAGAATCGTCTCTTCGAGACGATTCTTATGAGTACCCACAACATAGGGTTTCGAAGAAAAATAACAAATTTAGAATACCATCACTCCCTATCATCTGTAGCTCTGTGAGATATTGTTGGGTAAAGATTTAAATCATACAAGAAGAGCACTATTTTGTGTTATTTAGAGAGTGTGGGAAGATGCCATCGAAATACTGATACATGTACTTCGAACCTTGCGATACTTCGAACTATCGATTTAACCCATTACCACACAATTTACTTTTGACGCTCCTGAGAAAGAAGCCTTTAGAAAACATTGTGGGAAAAGGAGAAAATGCTGGTAACCAGCATTTTCTCCTTTTCCCACAGTGTTTTCTACCCTTCCCAGAACAAATTTCAATTTTTCAGTCACCTTTATTTTGTCGTCTGCAAATGCTTTCAATTTAGACCAGTCTAAAATATTGTTGTGTGGTAACGAGTTAAAGGGGGAGATCAAGATTTTATGTCAAAATATAAATTTCCTATTTTTTTTTTCTTAGCCTTCTGATCTGTAAACCCACATCAAAAACTGCTTTAGAAACATTGCTTTTCCCACAATGTTTTAATCTTTTAAGAAATACCATAACTTGAGCCAAAAAAAAGAGACTAGTCTAAATATTTCTTTTTGTCTTCTGGCCTTTTACATACGGGGGCCAGTCTAAATATTTTTGTTTTTATGTGCTTTCCATTAAGTAATTGTTTATTTCCTCCATAACTGAAGATTACAAACATATAAACATATACATTGAATTTTAAAACCTCCAATTTCATGTTACTTCCGTAGATCGTATAATTTTTTTCTTTCCTTTCAAAATGTATTATGCCATTGTTGCATTACGCTTCTTTGTCATTTGTATATAACGATAAACTGCTATATGTTGTTCATGTTGAAACAATAAATTTCTGTTCTGTTCTGTTCCGTTTAAAATACATTGAAAAATACTTATATATAATTATACATACATTGAACTGTTAACAACGTGAAAGAAGACTAAGACAAGAAGTGATTAGAAATTCATTACACCCTGGAGATTCGTCTACATTTAGGCGTAAGATACTTATCTTATTATTGCTCTCTTTTTTATTCTTTTCTCATCGATTTATTTTTGTATCGCTCTTATAAAACTCTCCAATTTGGTGGAAAAACAATTGAAACAACCAAGAGAAAAAAATATCGATACTCAGAGCTGCTCCAGATAAAAGGGAATGATGGTATTCTAAAATCATTATTTTTCTTCAAAACCCTATGTTGTGGGTACTCATTTGAATCGTCTCAAGGAGACGATTCTAATGAGTACCCATAAGATAGGGTTTAATGGAGAATAACTAATATTGTCAATTTTCAAATCAGAATCAGCCCCTCTATCTGGGGCTCTGGTAGGCCTACCGTACTTTTTGCAGGTACACTACGCCCCTTTTCACAGAGCACGGTTCATGTACATGGATAATTTTCTTCTTTATCAGTCCTTCTGCCTTTCTTTAAACTAAAATTTTGTTTCCAAGTCTTTATTATGCTTCCAAGATAAATCAGCTTGAAGGGAAAACAAAGCAGAACGAATAAATGCTAGCAATTTTGTACACTATAAGGAATTTTTTTAGTGTTTAGTTAGCGCCTTTGTCATGTTGCTGAATGCGAGAAGTCTGTGGGAATAGAGTATTACTGTATGTGCAATGTGCATTGAATTTTCTGCTGTGGATTAGACTTTAATAATGTGGCAATCGCTATACGTTCTCTCTCATACTCACTTTTTCAAGTCCCTCCTAAGACATTCTCTTTACGAGAAAATAACATGCACTGAATTTTCTGTTAATGTGGTAATTTAACTCTAAAATCTTGAAGTGAACTAAAAAAGTGAACTAAAAAATGCCAGATAGACTTCTTTCTTTTTTTGTCTTTTTTTTTTCTTTTCTTTTCTTTGTTTTTCTTTCTTTCTTTCTTTCTTTCTTTCTTTCTTTCCTTTTCTTTTTTTCTTTCTCTCTTTCTTTCTTTCTTTCTTTTTTTTTCCTTTCCTTTTCTTTCTTTCTCCTGCTCTCTCTCTCTCTCTCTCTCTCTAATTTACTCTCTTTTTCAATGTGACAGTAATATTTTTTGAAGTCATCCATCCGATTAATGGAAGCTTTGCTGCTCTACTATTTTCTGCAGTGTAAGAAATTCTCCTTATAATTGTAAGTTAAGAAAGACGCATCCCCTTCCGCAACATACACACAATATTGACTGCAAAACCCATTGTAACCATTGTAACCAGCCTGTTTTCTGTGACTTGAAAGATACGATATAACCGCCATTGTAACATAGGAAAAGAACAAATGATAATAAAATACACTGTATAATAAGCCATGGAGCGCATATAAATCTAACATAACTTTTCGGCCTGGAAGATATAAATAATTGTGACTGCAGGGATATTCTTGTCCAGAATTATATATCAGGAAAGCGGGCAGTGGAGATCATAGATCAGACTGCACGTTCTGTGCAGTCTGATCTTGATCTATGCTGACCGCAAATGGTCAGTGAGTCAGTGATCTCTACTAGCCTCAATGCAGATTCATGCTTCAGGAAAGCAGACACTGTAGATCATAGATCAGACTGATCGTTCTGTGCAGTCGGATCTTGATCTACACTGGTTTCAAAACAGATTCATGCTTCAGGAAATTGGCATTGTAGATCATAGATCAGACTGATCGTTCTGTGCTGTCGGATCTTGATCAACAATGTCCGTAACGACAACTGAATTTGAAAAAGGAATTTTCAGTGGTCAACCTTCATTGTACAGAAGCAGAAATCGCGACTTGACCATTCATTGTTTACGTTTCATTTGACGTTTTTTTTTTTTATAAATCCCAGGTTTTAACGACCCTGAGGACAAGGAATTTACAAAACATTGTGGGAAAAGGAGAAAATGCTGGTAGCCAGCATTTTCTCCTTTTCCTACAATGTTTTCTAACATTTTATAAACATTGTTAACTTTTTGGGCTATACCGAATTTGTCGTGTGCACATGCTTTCAATTAGAATATGTTCAGAATTTTTTTGTTTGGTTAAGAGTTCAAAATGCATAGAAAAGTTTTGAAAATTAGCTGGGTATCGAAGTGAGGGCATACAAGATCAGACTGCACTATCAGGCTGTCTGATCGTGGTCTGCTACCTTCGAAAATATTCACAGGTAATCAGGTATTCACTAATATAATAATTATAGTTCTGATTTTTGTGCCAGTGTGAAAAAGAAAAGATACATTACCTTCCACCATCTCGGCAAGGAACAGGACCGCTAGGTGAAACAATAATATGGGGGTCTTCCCCATTGTTTTATAATATAAATATCACAGGATAAATTTCCTATTTCTTGTCGGTGTATCTGTATAAAATCCACAAAAAGAAGGTACGTAGTAACATCCGAAGTAAAGCTTTTTCTATAAGATTCACAATATATACTCTGTATTCCGTTTTCTTATTTTCCAACGCAGCGAAACAACAAGCATAAAGTCGTAAATACTGTATATCCGATAATATAGACACTATAAGGTTTCACTGTTTAACACGTATGTCATACAACACCGTCGCCGTTACTTGAGAGAAGTATATTAACTGTAAACGCTATCCGCTTGCACGCAGCAGCGGTCTAAGGTAAAATGCACCATCGCCTATAATTTATAATGATTTAAGAAGATAATTGCTGAGGTCGTAAGATTCCTACTTTTCCGTAACAGGCACTTGTTCAACAACATAACTTTTAACTGCTACGTATACTCCATATTATTGAAAGCTCTCTTGTTATTCATGAGGTGGAAAGGTGAGAGAACGAATATGTATGGTTGAACGAACAAAGTAGGCGGGGCATGAGGCGTGGAAAATCGCATCGATAGTTTACTTTCTCTACTGGGTAAAACTTTCCTTTTTTATTTATCTTCACGATCTTTGGCAACGATCTTGACAGTCTGTCTGTCTGTCTCAAGTTTAATATCAAATTACATAAAATGATATATTAGTGACCTGAGTTTGAGACGAAAATTAAACATGGAAAAGGAAAAGGTAGAATTACTGGCACAATATTTTCTACACATAAACACAAACTATGAAGAGTTTTCCCTTTGAATCGTGGAAATACGGAGCTCAGTTCTGTACCAGAAGACACAATGTCATATCTGTGTAAATTGAATTCATTTGCAAGCAACATATCAAATTCGGCTGAAATTATGATACCAGTCTTTAAAAGGGCGGTAGGGAAATCCTGGTGGCCAATATTTTCCCCCTTTCTCCACAGTGTGTTAAAAAAGCATACTTCATCAAAGGTACTAGATGATTTTAGATAAAAGGCTTAATTCCAATAGCCATCCAAGCCTAGTCGGTAGCATACAGGACTTGAAAACAGGAGATCGCTGGTTCGATCTCCGGCTCGGCCAATTTCTTTTCGAGAATTGATGGTGGTTATTATGACAAGATTCATTCTTCCCTTACCGCTGACCATTGTTTAGACGATGGTTATGTCGGAAAGCAGCAATTTGGCCTGTAAGGGAAAAAAAGTGCAGAGTACTGGTAACAGAAACTGCATGAATGCATAGATAGTTGCGCTGGCCGCTGCGATATATCTAAAATGATGTTGTTGAAAACGGCGTTAAATACCATACAATAAGCTAATCCATTAGATACAGTATTTAATGTTCTTTTATCATTGTGATGGTCAGAAGATGTCTGGTTTGGCATGTATAAACCTTTAAGCTTGTAAAACTGATATGTCTGGTTGTAAATAATAACCGCTCTGTTTTATGACCTATAACAGTCCCTCAGGTAATTTGATAATTATATAATTTTCTATATGGTATATCACGATAAGCTAGTATGGCTATAGCTTTTTGGAATATGACAGAATCATGGCACACTAGAATTTAAGTTTGGAAGTTAAAAAAAAAAGGAAATATCAGCACTGACATCGTTATACCCAGGGTTCTAATTGCAAGTAACATAACATTATGCAATCAATCAAAGCTTCTAGCCACACACTTGACTTACTTTGGTTTTACTATCGGCTTGACGGTTCCATTCCGCTCATTAACCCTTAAAGCGCTGGAACCGACTTAAATTGTTTTTGTGGACAGTGTAGATGAAGATCAGACTGCACAGAACGTGCAGTCTGATCTTAGATCTACACTGTCCACTATTTTGTTACATATTCTGGCCAAAAAAACCCGTGGTACAGCAATATTTCAGATGTTTTTCCTATCTAGAAATGTCTCTTGAACTAATTCAGCGTTGTAAGGGTTAAGCACTATCAGCATAAGGGTTAATATGTTTACATCAGGAAAATCTATGGTTTGGCATGGACATTTGTGAGCAAAGGGAAACATAAAAGTCATGCTCTGTGAAACGGGAGTTTGATGTACCTGCAAAAATATCTACACGCGTCAGCATGTGCAGGATGATGAGGTTTCAAACCTTTCACTATGGGTAAACTTTCTGCATGTGATAGTGTCATCCCATATCATGATTCAGCCAATTGTTACATGAAAAGTTTTGATGTATCCGTATTAACTATAATGTGATGGTCTTCTTGGTAAAGTGTGGGTCTGTCATTAAGATGCATGAAACACCTTTTCACCACAATGTGACACATACTATGGGAGCAGAGAACAGGGGAGTCAATACAATGCATTCAAGTTATCTCCCTTGAATTATTATTGTATTGCCAATAGCAGACGACTTCTTTTGTCATGTAGACGTGTAAAAGACACTTCAAACCACATACGGAATAACTGTAGCAAAAAGAGAAATTGCTCATGACGAGCAATTTTTCGTTTGGTAGCCTACAATTTTTTGGCGTAGGTGAATAGATCTACTGGTATGCTGGCTTTTGACCTTCTTTTTGATACTGATAACAAATGAATACACATCTTTTTTTTAAATGGTAAAGAAATGTAGTCATGTTTATTTTGTGGTTCCTTGCCTGTTTGCCGTCTATCCTTTTTAAAGATTTTTTTTCTATATCTTTTAATGCACAGTCTTATTTTTATTTTTTCAAAAACACTGCCTTACCATGTTATCGCGGAAAAAAATAACAGATCGGCTGCCTCTTCTGAAACAGCTAAAGTGTTACGTTATTGTACAATAGGGACCAATATAGCAGAAATTAACTCTCATCCTGTGAAATCGAAATGGTGAAATGAAAAATTCAAGGCAATAGCTTAAACTCAAATTTTGCTATTTTCAACAGTATTTCTGGGAATAGATATTTCTGTATCAGTCAATGTAGATCACAGATCAGACGGCAATTTCTTTGCAGTCTGATCTTGATCCACACTGTCAGCAAAAGGTCAGCGAGTCGCGCTTAGCAGCCAAAGGGTTAACAGTCGTGCGCAAACATTCTTGCCCTAAAACCAATATTGGACTAAAGTTCACTCCAGTAGTCGAGTTAAAGGTAGATTTGTTCAAAAGGCGCCTATTTGTCTATCCCCATTAGATAGTATATAAAATATCGACGTGCTGAAATGTCCTGCAGAAATACTCTCTTGTTCGTTGGAGATGGTAAAAACAGATTAGGGAGGTATTTAACAACGACTGTCGCAAAAACTTGAAATTACTTCATAGCCCAGCAGGGTGGATTTTGTTTCAGTAAAAAAATAGAATAATTGATCGGGGGGTCATTAAAACGATTGATAGCTCTAAACAATAAAGAAACCTTTTGTTCGACATGATCGACAGACAGACTGGTTTTAAGGAAGAAATTGAAGACAAGATGAAATAAATTGAATAGCAGACAATAATATGGCCGTCTAATAATAACAATAGATTATCCTTAACTGTACTTGTCAGGAAATTTAATTTTGTAACCGGAAAAATGAGAATCAAGAAATCATCGTTTACGAGCAATGCCCTGTGAAGCAAGGGTTTAATGCTTTTTTTGTTATGAATTATACAATAAAACACAAAAAGTTTCGATATAGATCAGCCTACACGAACTGAGCAGGATGGCCCGAGCCGATTTTTGCAGATACATTGATTAACCCCCTTGGTTGATTTTTTTTATGGCAGCACGTCTTTATTTTATTCACATAACCTCCCTTGTTTTCAGTGTAATATACCCATTACGAATTTTCTTTTATTTCGTGCTTTCCGGTAGGATATCGAGAAATAGCAGTAAAAATATTTTTCGATCTTACACTGGTACCACCAGTGAAAATACCGATTTTCACGTTCTTGTTGCCTAGGTAAATTGCGCGTGCCTCACAACCAGATGGGAAATATGACGTCATATAGCTTACATTTCTCGCGCTTTACGTAATATTGTAATGCGTGCACTGTGCGGGAGGGGTACGCCACGGGGAATAACGGAAAAGAACTGCACTGGATTTTGATAAAGCTCCTCATAGAAAGGGTTAGAAGGATGAAATAAATAGAATATTTATTTTTTTCGATGAAAGATCGAAATTTATTTCATCTCGTGAACACCATCGGTTATATTTTCACTCGTGGCTGCGCCACTCGTGAAAATATTACCGATGGTGTCCACTCGATAAAATAAATTTCGATCTTTCACCGAAAAAAAAAACAAATATCCTCTATATATCCCCAGACGCAAAAAAAACAACTGTTTTTTTATGTAAGAAAACTCAAAACTCTTTTGAAAAAAAAATTAGGCCTACACTGTAAATGCTATGAGTTAGAGTGAAAAAGTCTGTTTTGAGCAAATTATTAAAGTTGGTTGGTTGGTTGTTTTGGGGTTTAACGCCACTTTAATAGCTAAGGTCATATCATGGCGGACGGTGACGCACATGTGTTTCCTGACTTTCTCGCGCCAGTACTAACACAATTTTCTTTCCAAAGCCACCGACTACTTTTCTCACATGCTTCAGCTGAGGTGAGAGGCGAAAATACGCTGGAAAGAAAGTTCGCATCAACCCGGTACCGAACTCACAACCACCAGGTCATGGGTCCGATACGCTCACCACTGAGCCATCCGGGCGGGCAATTATTAACCATTTCCCAAACGACAAAATTTGGACTCCTCCAAACCAAAAGAGTTTGCAGACGACAATTTTAGATTTGGAGAAAATGGCAAAAAGTTCTCAAAAAGGGTAGAAAACACTGTGGGAAAAGGAGAAATTGCTCATTATGAGCAATTTCTCCTTTTCCCACAGTGTTTTCAAAAGACTTTTCCTGCAGACACGTAAAAACCAGGGCTTCTTTGGGAAAGGTTTTAAGTAGAACTGAAAGAGAAGAAAAAGCACAAATCATAGAATGAATTGGTTAAATATCTTCTTTAGGACAGTGGAGAGAGAGAGGCAGACAGACAGACAGGGAGAGAGAGACACAGAGGGAGAGAGAGAGAGGGGTACAAACAGACAGACAAAGAGACAGATGGAGAGGAAGACGGAGAGAGGAAAGGAGAGACAGACACGGACATAATACTGGGTCAAAATCCATTTGTCCAACAAGCCAACAAGCGACCGAATCATGAAGTTAAGGGTCCTTTGACATGCAAAGGAATTTACAAAGAAGCAAAAACCTGCGCAGACTATATGCAGGCTGACATGGGTTGATACTGTTTGCTAAAACAATTAACCCTTCTATTTACAGGCTTATTTTCACGAGTCAACAGGGTTTCAACAAGATAATGGGACGCTATAGAAGATAATACAGTGACGCGTGCGCCATTTCGACTTCGTTGTGAACTCTTTATCACAGAAGACAAAAGTTTTGTTTAACCCTTTACAAAACCATCCCTAGTTTTTACGACCCTAAGATAGGAGCATTTTGAAAACATTGTTAGAAAAGGTGAAAATGCTGGTTACCAGCATTTTCCCCTTTTCACAAAACGTTTTCAACTCATCTGGAAACAAATTTCAATTTTTGAGTTAGATAGAAGTCTTTTGGAAACATTGATGGAATTGGAAACATTGATGGAAAAGGAGAAAATGCTTAAAACCAGCATTTTCTCCTCTTCAAACAATGTTTTATATTCTTCTAAAATCAAGTTTCAATTTTTGTGTCACGTTTGTTTTGTCGTCTGCAAGTGCTTACAATTTGGACCAGTCTAGAATTTTGTCGTTTGGTATAGGGTTAAGAAAATACATTGTATATTTGAAGCGTGCTCTGGCAAAAGGGGGCTTTATGCATCTGAGCAGTGCAGTGTACTAAGCAAATCATCGTAATTAATATTGTGTATCCAAAATTTCATTTGGCTTGCAGCACGCGAAAAGGGGCATCCGGACATTTGCTTATAATGTCGTCTCGGATCAGCCTGCGCATCCGCGCTGGCTGATCGGCGAGACAACACTTTACGAATAAATTAGATTTCGTGGTACAGTAGACTTGGGCAAAACAGAAAATAGCATAAAAACAGAAAGTGTTGTTTCGAATTAGCCTGCGCAGGCTGATCCGAGACGATACTTTACGCAAATGTCCGAATGTCTCTTTTCGCGTGTTGCAACACCATTTAATCTAGCAATTAACTCATTACCAAACGACAAAATTTTCGGTTTGTCCAAATTGAAAACATCTGCAGACGACAACATAAAAGTGACAGAAAAATTGAAAATTGTTTTGTGAAAGGTAGAAAATATTGTGGGAAAAGGAGAAAATGCTGATTACCAGCATTTTCTCCTTTTCCCACAATGTTTTCTAAAGGCTTCTTTTTCAGGAGAGTCAAAAGTAGGGATTGTGTGGTTATTGGTTAACTGTCTCTTAGAGCGTAGAATGACCCTTTGACATGCAGAAAATTTACAAATATAGCAAAACGTTTCGACCCATGTTAGGCTGTGCAGTCCGCGCAGGCTGATATGGGCCGAAACTTTTTGCCATTTTGTAAATTTGGTATTTTGGTAACTATCATTTTATCCTTTTCTCACAATGTTTTCATAATCACTTCTTCAATGTCGTTAAAAGTCGGGATCATTGTGGTTACGGGTTAACCCATTACAACACAATCCCTACTTTTGACGACCCTGAGAAAGAAGCCTTTAGAAAGCATTGTGGGAAAAGGAGAAAATGCTGGTAACCAGCATTTTCTCCTTTTCCCACAATGTTTTCTACCCTTCACAAAAAAAATTTCAAAATGTTCAGTCACTTTTATTTTGTCGTCTGCAAATGCTTTCGATTAGGACAAACTTAAAATATTGTCGTTTGGTAATGAGTTAAACACGCCAAAAACAATATGAGGATAACCGAAAGAAAATGGGGTGAAACCTCCTGACAGTGATAACAGTGTGGCGTGTGCCACTTTGACATACAGGTTGATCCATGCCACGGATAAACAAAAACGATCGACCCCTGCCTGACAAATAAAAGGGCAGCACGAGGTAACATCTGGTAACGCACAGTAGAAAAAGGACAACTTGCTCTGTACTTGCATTTTTCTTTAATCGATCAATATTTTCAAAAAGAAGTCCGCTGCAAGTTAAACCCATGACAGGTCTTTTTTGATCGAACGATCGATCGATCGATTGATTGGTTGGTTGGTTGCTTGCTTGCTTGATGGAGTGAGTGAGTGAGTGAGTGAGTGAGTGAGTGAGTGAGTGAGTGATTTGATTTGATTTGATAATTGATTGATTTTGTTTGTTTGTTTGTTTGTTTGTTTGTTTCTGTGTGTTTGTTTGTTTGTTGGTTGGTTGGTTGGTTGATGGACAGATGGATTGCGATTGATTGATTGATGAATCGATCGATCGATTCATAGATTGTTGGGTTGGTTGGTTGGTTTGTTGGTTGGTTGGTTGGTTCATTCATTCATTCATTCATTCATTCATTCATTCATTCATTTGATGGTGTTTTGGGCCGCTTTCAACATTATTTCAGTCTTCATATCACAGCGACAGCTCTCGTATTTATGTATATCCAGGGTTTATCAGTACTACTATACGGTATAGGGCTCTAAAGTGTCTTGCCCAAGGAAACTCCAAACAAACACCCATTGTCTCCAGCAAAGCTCAAACCCGGGACTTCAAGGCTAGGTGTCATACAATTTACCTTTGAGTTAAGAAGGACCCCAACATTCTTAGGAACAATATAGACAGATGATCTGAAGTAGGTATGTTATCGTCCAAATATGATCAGAACGATTTTATCGAGGAGACACTGTTCTTATCTGGAACTGTCCCTGCGGTTGGTTGAAACATCGTGACAAAAGGGGCCCTGCGGGCTAATTACGCCAGACGGTTTGATCATGATTTATTTGCCTAGTTTTGTAATTATCATTTAATGCAATCATATACGGCATACGTTGGTAATGATTTTAAGATGGTTTAAATTAAATCAATATTATTTCATTAAGCCATATACTACATAATCCCGGGTATTGACGAATTAAAGGAAATAGCCTTTTAAAAAACCGTGAGGAAAAAGGAGAAAATGCTGGTAACCAACATTTTCTCCTTTTCCCACATGGTTTTCTAACTTTCCGAAAACAAATTTCACTTTTCACGAATTCCATCTGTTTTGTGGTTTAAAAATGCTTAAATATGGACCAATCTAAAATGTTGTAGTTTGGTGAAGAGTTTTAAGAACTTCTATCTCTTTCGATAAATTTTTATCAAAACAGGTAAAATTGATATTTAAATTTTCATCAATATTTTTAAAGTAACAATAGCTGCCTAAAGTAAACAACGTGGGAGTTAAAATGTATCTAAATTTAAATCATGCTATTTTAAAGTATGGAAAGTATTGTATAGATGACAATCTGTTCTTGAATAGTCGGTCCTAGTGTAAGTCGCTGACAGAGAAATTAATCTCAAAACTGCGTTAAAAGTTGCCATGTCGCTCTATCTTTTCTTTACTTATTGCATGATTTTAAAATTGCTTTTTCTGCTTTGATTTTTTTAAAGGGTCGATATTGGCCCTTTAAATTCAAATGCACTCTAACACCTACATCGCTTTTTAGCCACTATTGGGCCTTTAACCCTTTACCACACAATGACGAATTTAAACGTCTCGGAGGAAGAAGCCTTTAGAAAACGTTGTGGGAAAAGGAGAAAATGCTGGTAACCAGCATTTTCTCCTTTTCCCACAAAGTTTTCTACTCTATCACAAAATAAATGCACCATTTGAGCCACTACGAAATTATGATCTGCAAATGCTTTCCATTTGAATAGATCTAAAATTCTGACGTGTGGTAAAGGATTAAGTAAAATTATCTTTGACAGTTTCATTTAACCTTTACCGCACAATTCCGAGTTTTAACGACCCTGAGCCTTTTGCTTGGTTTCGTGAATAACGGAGACGCTTTATGACCACATTTGCCACAACATCGCCTTTTCAAAGCTATCTATAACATTAATATCCGGCACTAGGAAAACAGGGGGTGGGGGTGGGGGGGTGGGGGGGTGGGAGGTGAAGGGGCTTAAGGAGAAAAGGGGGCCTAGAGAGACTGTCCATTTTTCAATTCAATGGTTTGAATACTTTAATTGAGGTTGGATTCTAAACCATTATTATAATGATGATGATAATAATGATTATCCTGTTGATATTGACTGTCTCTCGTAATGATATAATAATTTGTGACAGCTTCACAGTAGACGCCATGAACCAGTCCACGTCACGTGATCGCGAAATCCGATGACAGCCTCGTTCTAGAATTACAGAAATGATTAATCTGTATAATGCTATTATTAAGTAATCATCGGAAGAATAATCTGTCGAGAATGGTTGATCTTTTTATTTGTAAATTACGTCTTTTTTTTTAAAGCCAATCCTTTCTTTCTCTGGCCCCTCCCTTATGAATCCAGGCAGCTCTATTGGAATCCACTTAGGTCGTATAATTATTCGAATTACACGCTCAAGGTAAATGGCTGTCACAATTTCTGGTAATTTTCTAATTCTGATACCGTCTATACAACCGCGTCGTGGCCCAATGTAGAGGAAAATCTACTTTCGAGGTTGTAGGTTTTACAAGAGACCCCAGGAGTCAGTCGGACAGGGCCCTTAGTCTGATTAGCGGTCAGATTAACCCCTATCCTGCTATATAGCTAAAATCAAAATTTCAACTCGATATTAATAACGCAAATATTGCTGTTTCAAAGTTATGTCTTGGGAAATAATATCTCTTTATCGGACAGTATAGATCAAAGATCAGACTGCACGTTAAGTGCAGTCTGATCTTGATCTACGCTGTCTGCAAAAGGTCAGCCAGTCGCGCTTAGCAGTCAAAGGGTTAACTGTTTGAAAACACGCAGATTCTTTTTTTTTTGAAACAGCAAAAAAGTTTCAGCATAGGTCAGACTGAACGGACTGTCCACGCTGATCTGAGTTGATACTTTTTGCAGATGAATTACCCCCCCCCCCAACCTCCCCCCCTCCCCCCAACAAAGCATAGCTCATATATGGCTTCCAACACGAAAATCGGGCATTCGGACATTTGCGTAAAGTGCCGTCTCGGATCAGCCTGCGCATTTCGCGCAGGCGGATTCGAGACGACACTTTACGACTACATTAGATTTTGTCCCACACTAGACTTCCGCGAAACTGAAAATCACATTCGAACTAAAAGTGTCGTCTAGAATTAGTCAGCGCGGAGTACGCAGGCTGATCCGAGACAACACTTTACGCTATCGTTCGAATCTCCCTTTTTGGCTTGTTGTAGATCATAAAGTAGACCCAATACAAACATAGGACCCCCGATTTTTAGATGACAGAGGTAGAATGACGACTCCACACAGCCATACAAAAGTTTTGCAATTTAGTCCGATAGTGATCTCTAAAACAGGACCATGTTGTACTATGCTGTCTATTCAGGTTTTTTTCCTTTATTCGTTTTCAATGAAAAAAAAATTATACATAAAAAATCGCCGTCCATTTACGAAAAAAAAAAAGTGATTAGAAAAATATGAAAATAGGTTTTCCAATTTTTTTAGACGGTGTAGATCTATTGAATTGATCAAAATGAATAAACGAAAAAAAAAGCTAGCTTTTTTGGATGGGGTGGGTGGGGTTATAAACAGTTGCCATTGAAACTTTCCACGTCCCACCAGACTACGGCTGTTTTTAATTCTTTAGCAAATGACAAAATTTAAGACTGGTCCAAATTGAAAGTGTTTGCAGATGACATAATGAATGTGACTAAAGAATGAAAATATGTTTCAGGAAGGGAAGAAAACATCGTGGGGAAAGGAGAAAAATGCTGGTTACCAGCATTTTCTCCTTTTCCCACAATGTTTTTACAAGGCTTCTTTCACAGGGGTGTTAAAAGTAGGGATTGTTTGGTAAAGGGTTTGATGATATGGGAAAATAAGCAATAACTTAGTTCATGAAATCGCTCCTTTTTCAACATCGTTTTACTTTTAAATATGACGACACAACAAATAGTCTTTCCATAATCCATACCTATTTCAGCCAAGGCCTGGCATAAGGAGTTTTAACTCATTACCAAACGACAAAATTTTTAGGCTTGTCCAAATCGAAAGCATTTGCAGACGACAAAATAAAAGTGTCTGAAAATGAGTGTTACAAAGAGTAGAAAATATTGTGGGAAAAGGAAAGAAATCCTGGTTACCATGCTGTATTTTCCCCTTTTCCCACAAGGTTTTCTAAAGGCTTCTTTCTCAGGGACGTCAAAGGTGGAGATTGTATGGTAATGGTTTTAATTAATGCATACCAATGATGCATTATATACGAAGTAAGTCATCATACAATTTTGGATCCCTAAAACCTATTTACAGATCGAGTCGTGAGGTAGAGTGGACCTTTGACATGCATGAAATTGACTAAGAGCAAAAAGTATCGACTCAGGTCAGCCTGCGCGGACTGCGCAGGCTGACCTGAGTCGACACTTTTTGCAGATGCATTAAACCCCCTTTTTACAGAGTATAGCTTATATTCACAACATTACTCCAGCCACTTCTTCCACCACCATACTAGTTCTATTAGTATCGAGTTCGACTACTACTACATCTACTGCTGCTTACACAACTACTTCTCCTACTACTGCTTTCGATTTCCTACTCTAATGACACCCTTCCTTCAACTATGATTACATAACTTGCCCTAAAAAGGGTGAAAATAAAAAAAAAAGACTCTTTTGAAAAGAGATATACTAGTAAGGCGTGAGAAATACGCAAATATATTATAGCTTGCAACACGCGAAAACGGGCATTCGGACATTTGTGCAATGTGTCGTCTCGGATCAGTCCGCACAGGCTAATCCGAGACGACACTTTATGATTACATTAGACTTTGTACTACAGTTGACCTGTGCAAAACAGAAAATTACATAAAAACGGAAAGTGTTGTTTCGGATCAGCCTGAGCACACTGCGCAGGCTGATCCGAGACGACACTTTACGCAAATGTCCGAATGTCCTTTTTTGCGTGTTGCAAGCCATATTCTAAGTCTTTTTTTTTTATTATTCAACATAGAGAGATGGCAAATTTTCGCCTCTCGTCTTTGACGCATGTGAGAAAAGCAGTCAGTGATCTGACCTTGTGTCATCACTAGGATGAGAAAGCCTGGAAACACATGCATAGGAACACTGACCGCAGTAATATGACCCTAGTTTTTTAAACGGTATTTAACTCCAGTTCGAAGAAACAAATGAAGAGATGAAATGAAATGTAAACACGCCTATATATTTGCTCAAAGATAGGCCTGCAGGAGCCCGCATAATAAACATGCCCGTCTTTTCAACCAATCGTAAAATACTATTTATTCATTCGGGGATATGATACTTAAAGGTAGGGCAAACGCCAGCGCACTCGTTATGCCAGAAAAAAATACCTGTTCCAATCGACTGTCGGCAAATCATGTAATGATTAACCCTTTACTCCATAGATACTCATTTCTACACACTGCTTATAGGAGCCTTTGGAAAACATTGTGGCCAAAGGTGAAATTGCTCGTGACGAGCAATTTCACGTTTTGTCACAATGTTTTCTATGCTATCAAAAGGTATCATTTACACATAAGAAACAGCTTTATAATTGCTGTTATTAAGGGTCAATTAGAGATGCCAAAGAAATGCCAAAAGTAAAGGGTTAAAACCTTAAGGTTGCCGTAAACAGACTAGCCTTGCTGCGGCAAAAGGGGGCTTAATATATTTACGTGATTACTAGTATTTATACCAGTTATGCCATTAAACAATTATGGCGCTATAACAGCCCACTTTTTTAACAATCGATTCACTCATAATTATAAACTCATTACTACACAATCCCTACTTTTGATGACCCTGAGAGAGAAGCCTTTTGAAAACATTGTGGGAAAAGGAGAAAATGCTGGTAATCAGCATTTTCTCCTTTTCCCACAATGTTTTCTACTCTTCACAAAACAAATTTCAAATTTTTAGTCTTTTATTTTGTCGTCTGCAAATGCTTCCAATTTCGGCAAGTCTAAAATATTGTCGTTTGGTAATGAATTAAGGAAAACTAGCCTTTGGACATATAGAAAATTGACCAATGGCGAAAAGTTTCGGCCGATAATTTTCGGAGATGCATTAAGCCCCCTTTTCACAGCGCGTGGTTTCGATAAACTGAGACGGGAGGAAAACAACTGTGGCGACGAGGAGAAAAACATTCACTTCAGCAAATGGCGACACCAGCTAAAGTAAATATGCATTTAAGTTGTAAGTTTAAAAGCAGAAAGATCCGACTAAAACCCTGCCCAAAGATAAGACTGTCGCGAACCCCATTTTTTTTTTTTTGCCCACTTTTACCCTTATTATCAAAATAATTCGGTATCTGAACAATTATTGCGAGCAAAATTTTTGAAAACACCTCTGGAAAAAGGAGAAAAAAATACTGGTAAATGGGATTTTTGGTATAGAATTCAAATCTCGATATAAATAAAATAAGCAAAAGATATTGACTGATTGTATAGTGTCTAACACCGTTTTCAACATTATATGCTTTCCTGGAGTTTCTCCCACACAATATTCTTTCCGAGCCACCAGCTGCTTTCCCACATAACCATCGTTGAAACAATGGTCAGCGATCGCGGAGGAATCAATCCTGTCGCAATGACTATACATGTATGTTGTCAAGCAGGGGGGGGGGGGGGGGGGGGAAGAAATAGAATAGAACAGAATAGGATATAAAAACACACTTGAGCAATGTTCTGTGAAAAGAGGACTTAACGGTTCTGCAAAAAAAAGTACCGACTCGGGCCGGCATGTGCAGTCCGTGCAAGCTGACCCTTGGTTGAAACTGTTTGCTACTGGTCAATGTTCTGCATGTCAAAGGATCACTGTACTTCATGATTCAGTCGGCTGTTAGACGAATGGAATGTATAGATCCACAAGCTGGCTTCTTTTAAAAAAAGCCAGCAGAGGTCAGCATCAATGTTTTACTTTACTGGCTTTTACTTTCAATATATTTTGGTACATGTAAACAAACAAGTAAAAAGGCCACCAGGTAGAAACCTCATATGCATTTGACCTTTTTGATGCGTTTTCAAGTCGCATGATCTTGTCAAGCGGGTCTTCTTTCTCTTTTTTAACGAAATTCTTAATCTTTTTTCTGCTTAGATTCATTTGCTGAATAGAAGATACAATTATAAGAGAGATTATTTGCAGCCATGGCAAATTACTAAATCAAATCTTTTCTGAAATTCGTCATTTATAAAAATAAAGCACATCTATTTCCTGTTTCGTTTTTTTTTTTTATTTCGCTTTATTTACAAAACCATGACGAAACAGACTGTGCATCAAAATAATTACGCTAGAAGAAATAGAATTAGACAGCAAATTCTGTGGCAGTCTGCCTTTTAAACTCAATACTGTTAGAGAGGTCTGAATGACCTCTCTAACACTATGGTCACAATGTGAAACTGCCGCCTGCCGATTTTTAGACATCGGTGGACTCCTAAAATTACATGCCGCCGGCCGAATTTTTACAAATCGGTGAGAGTGGTCATAAATAACTGCCAGTAAAAGGCTGCCTGGCGGGTTCCGGGCGGCGGCAGCCAGTTTCTTAAGTTCGAGGGGTGTGGGGTATCGGCCGGTGGCAGTTAGGCGACAGTCCGGCAGCCGTCAGATTTTACCTGCCACCGCCCGGCGACCTGGCGGACACCGACCATTTACAACTGACACCGGCCGGCGATCGGGCGTTCGAACTGCCACCGACAGGCGCCCGCCCGATAATCTGACGGCGGCAGGCTGGTTTACGGGGGATATATATAGCTTGATTGCTCTCGTACAGTATCTCTACAAAGTGTTCATCATTATTATCAACCACAAGATAAATAGATCTAATTTTTAAGAAGTTTTTCCTTCCAACAAGTTTCCCCCTAAAGGCAAGGGGCAAGACAAAGCGCCAGCACCGAAGAGCAAGAGACCAGAGCCCAAGCTAGCAATATGCAAGTCTCTGAGTTGCCCTGGTGCTGTTAGAATCGCCATGACGACAATTCCTTATTGTGAATAGCCTCGGATTTATATTCAGGGGCCCGGGAGTCTGCACTCGGCAGATCGCTATTCTGCCACCTACCAACACCGACAGCCGCCTTCCATCTGCCTTTCAATCTCCGCCCTGCCGCCGGCAGGTATTTTGAAATCGCACGGTGGCATGTCGGTAGCATAACGGGAGCAGGCCGGATGCTGGAGAGTGGCAGTTAGTCGCTACCGATCGCCGGCCGAAGATTGAAGGCCCTCGAACCCCGTGACGACCGAGTAAAAATCGCGCTGCCGCCCGTCTGCCGCTTGATTGCCACCGCGCGACCACGAAATGCGCCCGGCCGGCGCCCTGAAGACAGCCACAATTGGAAAAATCGGCCGGTGGCATTCAGAATTTTAACTTTTTCTTAAAACTTCAGCGGCGTCCTAGCGGCGTCTAAAATGCCGCCTGCCACCTGCCGATTGTGCCTGCCACCGAGCTGCCACCGGGCTGCCACCGGCCGAATTTGAGTGAAAACTGGCAGTTACCACGCCGGCAGGCGGCATTTACTGATTTGTGACCGTACTATAATGAGTATGTGATAGCTTGATCGGTACAATGCATCTTGTAGATAGGTTAAATCCCCTTTTGTGAGAGCATTGGTCATATGGTATATTTAACAGGGAGTTTTCTATTAAAAGTGTCTGAATAATCGACGTTCAAGTGGTAAAATTTCTCCTTCGGAAGGATGGTGGAAAACATCGGGGGAAAAGGAGAAAATGTTGGTTGACTGGTTACCAGCATTTTCTCTTTTTCCACAATATTTTCTAAATGCCCTTCTTGTTCAGAGTCGTTTAACCCTTTACCGAACAGTTCCTGGTTTTTACGACCCTGAGATAGAAATCTTTTGGAAAACATTGTGGGAAAAGGAGAAAATGCTGGTAACCAGCATTATCTCCTTTTCCCACAACGTTTTCTTCCCTGCTGCAAACAGATTTCAATTTTTTAATTACGTTCATTTTGTTATTTGCAAGTGCTTTCAAATTGGACAATTTTTAAAATTTTGTCGTTTGGTAAAGAGTTAAAACGTGGAGTTGATTAGTTAACATCACAAATTAATCGCGGTTCAACTGATGAAACTTATCCTTAAGAAATGTAGAAAGCATTGTGGAAAAAGAAGAAAAAAGCTGGTTATCTGCATTTTCTCTTTTTTTTTTTCGTAATTTTGTAAAAGGCATTTCTTCTTCTGAGTCGTTAACCATAAATTTAGAATTGAGACTGGGTGCCATTCTAATACACCACGTGAGGACAGAATATGTATTTACTGTTTAGAAAAATTCAATATTAGAGTTGCAGAATGTGAATTTCATGTATTTTTTTCATTGTCCGAAACATGATTAATAAGACAGCATTATCTTTTCAACTAGTATAAACGCGGTACTGATGTAAATTCCTTCTATGAATACTTCAAATAGAGAATTTTAAACTATTAAGTAAATTAGCCTTTTACCTGCACATGATTCTTAAATCTGATTAGGTACTTCTCTCAACATGTATTATGGAACCCTCAGGGTCATTAATAAATGCGGTTGTTTGGTAAAGGTTTGAAATCACATAATCTATCCGTTATTCAAAATAAATCTGCTAGTTAGCCGATGTCAATTTTACAGTCAACCCCAAATTTGTTTCTTATCGGTCGCTTGGTTGATAAAAGAGTGCTTGCCACCTAGTTTAGTCAGTTAGTTAAAACGTGAATGTTGGTTTTAGTTTAGATGTTTACAAATTATAATTCTATTCATATGACCATCCTTCCAAGCTCAGTTAGTAGAGCGTGATTATGAGAGCGTGGATTCGATCCCCACCGCTGGCCATCTAAAATTACTAATAGTCTTTCGGATGAGATGTAAAACCGAGGTCCTGTGTGACGGTGCTATACACCGTTAAAGAACCAGGCGAAACTTCGGATGGGTTTCGTCCTGTATCTGCACTCTCTCCCGTGACAATACTAAGTCTTCAGGGGGCACATATGGGAAACTGCATGGTGGCGACTATAAATAAAAGCAAATTCAATCAATCAGTTCTATATATGTCAGTTATTTAACAGATACACTTCTCTTATTAATGTATACGTAGATATAATTATATATACGCGTGTCGGAAAATTTGAGGGTTATTGATAACTGACATTTTGCGAATTTACGACAATCGTTTATTTGTTTGTCTACTTTAGGAAAAATGCGCTAAAAGGGAAGTTTGCAAATGATTCAAATTGGCGAAATCGCGAAAATTTGGCGCATCGAAAAAAAAAAAAAATCCACGTATTGTTTCCTCGAACTAACTCTTAACTCATTACCAAATGACAAAATTTTAGGTTTGTCCAAATCGAAATCATTTGCAGACGACAAAATAAAAGTGACTGAAAATTTGAAATTTGTCTTGTGAAAGGTAGAAAACATTGTGGGAAAAGGAGAAAATGCTGGTTACCAGCATTTTCTCCTTTTCCCCACAATGTTTTCCAAAGTCTTCTTTCTCAGGGGCGTCAAAAGTTGGGATCGTCTGGTAATGGGTTAAGTATAAGACATTTATAAGCACCAGTTTCCTGAAGTTCATTAACTAGTTAGTACATTGCACAATATTCTCCAAAAACCACTGGCTGCTTTCCCACATAACCATCTTCGAAACAAGGATCAACGAATGGAGAGGAATGAATCCTGTCGCATGCAGTAACTATCATCAGTTCTCGAAAAGAAATTGACTCGACACGTGGATTCGAACCAAGGACACCCTGTTCTCCAGTCCTGTACGCTACCCACTGTTCCTCTGCATCCTCGGATACCCCAGGGTCTCCCTATTTGCTACGCTACATCGTCGATGTAGCGTAGCAAATTGGGAGACCCTGGGGTATCCGAGGATGGTTCCTCTGAGTCTAGGCTAGAGGCCTAACTCTTTACCACACAGTCCCAACTTTTAAAGAACCTGAGGAAGAAGCCTTTTGAAAACTTTGTGAGAAATATTATCTCGCGCTAGATGGCATTCTACAAATACACACCTAATTTGGGCATCCTGGGTAAAGAACCGGACTACTTTTCAACGCGACAACTGTTACTTTGAATTTCAAACTAAAATAAACGTTTACTCAATAGAACGCGACCTGGTGCGATTCATTCAGCTATGAACAGCAGTTGAGAGAGCTAAAACAGGCCTGATTTCTCCCTAAACGTTTTGATAAAAGCCAATTTCTAAATTGCTACTTTATGGCGCGTATTACTACAACCCCCCAAATATTAAGAGGAGGGGGGTTGCTACCTCATAGCACACAGGTTTAATCATCGAAAAATATGACTTGCGCAGACAACGTTGTGAGAAAAAAGGTGAAGATGCTTGTAACCAGCATTTTCTCCTTTTCCCACGATATTTTCTGCTCTATTAGGAAAAAAATCTAGTCATTTTCGCCACCATTAATTTGTCGTCTGCAATTGCTTCCAATTTAGACAATACAAAAAAATTTTGTCGATTGGTAACGAGTTAAATGAAAAAGAAAATCAAAATATCAATTAAAATACAAGGCTAAACCTCACAAGCTTGCTTATCAAACCCCCGATACCCTCCGATCCTATAAATCAGTCTAAATGTTGCCACATACATAATAAATAGGTTCATATTTGGAGTGCGAATTCAAAAATGATTGCGAAACTGGCAGACGACCATTCAGAAGCAGACGGCTTAATCTCTTTACCAATCCCCGAGACCCTGAGATGGACCTTTTTGAAAACATTGTGGAAAAAGGAGAAAATGCTGGGAACCAGCATTATCTCCTTTTTCCACAATGTTTTCAACCCTGCCGGAAACAAATTTCAATATTTCAGTTACGTTTATTTTGTCGTCTGCACGTGCTTTCAATTCGGACCAGTCTAGAATTTTGTGGTTTGGGAAAGGGTTAAACTCTTTCTGTGCCAAGCATAATATACGCGACGTCTAATGACAACTGAACAATTGTGAAGAATACAATCCACTGAAGCGAAGAAAGATGACTGTTAAGCACATGGGACTGACCAAACAAGCAGACGTTATAGATTCAAGATCAGACTGCACGTTCTGTGCAGTCTAACCTTAATCTACACCATCCGCAGAAGCTCCTACATTCGCTCATTAGTCAGAAGGGTGGACTCACCTCGCACCTAAACCAATTCGCAACAAGGTAACTTCGAAACCGTTCTTGACAATTCTTGACGATCAACACGAATCAGACTTTAACGTACGAAAGCATGACGTTAGTTGATAACTTGATATATTGTGGCCAATGACAATATTCCTAATTTACGAGAAATATATTCTTTTTTCCGCAATGTGGCATGTTGAGCAGACACTTGGGAGGGGTTGAGGTGTTAACCATTTCAGCTTAAAACAAACTGCATGAGAACAAAATACATGTGAATTTCAGTTTAAAGCTTCCACCTCCCCCGCCCCAAGAAATTAATATCCGCAACAAGACATCACGCAGTGTGGATCAAAGATCAGACCGTAGGCTCTACGCAGTCTGATCTTGATCTTCACATTTGTTCTCAAAAAGAAAAGGATTTATAAATCCGACCTACGCGCCGCAAAGGGTTTCGCCGTTTTACAAATGCACAAACAATTACAGAAGGATAAACTAAGCAAATATTCGAAAATCGCTTTCAAATTCACCCAGCATATAAAATTGAAATGACATCCCGTGAAACTTTTACCCTTAATACATGCTTCAAAAGAGTTTAGATCAAACCAGGTTTGCAGACACAGTAGATCCAAGATCAGACTGCACAGAACGTGCAGTCTGATCTTGGATTTACCCTGTCCGATAATTTAGACAGATAAGTTGCTGGTAGAGTCGCCTTCTATCTTGTTCTATTTGTCCACTTAGGCAAATTTTATTCACTTGTCACACTGAGGGCCAATCGTAGAAAATCTCACAGCAAGCTTTCACCCGCATAAAAAGATTACCTTTATATTTTTTCGTCATTTATGGCCCGTATTTTCATCTATATCTCTATGAAATGAAACTTTTTTTTTTAAATATCTAAAGTCAGTTTTGCCGCGTAGTAGCTGATAGATTTTTAGAAACACTAAACATTGAAATGAATTACAGAGCTTCAGATAAGAGGGGGTGATGGTTTTCTAAATCCATTATTTCTCTTTGAAACCCTATGTTGTGGGTACTTGTTAGAATCGTCTCGATGAGAAGATTCTAATGAGTACCCATAATGTAGAGGTTTGTGGAGAATAATTATTTTCAATTTTAAAATCAAAATCACTCCCTCTATCTTGAGCTCTGAATTAAAACTGTCAAAAAGCAGACAAAATATTCCCCAGCACCTTTCCACTAAAGCAGCACAATGAGAGAACGGAAATAATTTTCAAAACAAAGCTTGTAACCTGTGATCTTAACCTTTAATCCTTGTGGCCAAAAAAAAAAACCAAAAGGGTTCGTCTTGGTTTAACCCTTTCCCAAACAAGCCCTTGTTTTTACGAGTCTGCAGTACAAGTCTTTTGAAAACACTGTGGGGAAAAGGAGAAATTGGCCATAACTAGCAATTTCTCCTTTTCCCAAAGTGTTTTCTGCCCGTTCGGATAATTTTCTGCCATTGTTATACAAGTTAAAATTGTCGTCTGCATCTTCTTTCAGTTTGGAAGAGTCTTAAATTTGTTGTTTGGGAAAGGGTTAATAAGCAACTCTTGTATAAAGCTTCAGGGTCCTAGTACAAACGGCTTTAGAATTAGAGCATGGTTCCAAAAAAAAAAAAAATCTACGGACAGACGGATTGACGGCCTGGCACTGTGAAACCAGTATCCACCTCTGCACTTCGTAGATAAGGGCGGACAATAAAACTTGCATAATTTTATTATGTACCAGGTTTTCTCCATCGTTGGAGAAAGCATATTGGACACTCAGACATGGACATTCATAAGAACGCTGGATAATAATAAAGTAGGCCTACACTACCACAAACCACCCTTTATCAAGGCGCTGGAAGCACTAACACAGTAGCAAATGAGGAAAAGCAGCCTTAGTAAAATTAAAAGTTGGTCGGGCGATACAAGTTTGGTGGAAAAAAAAAAAATCGCAATCCGGTTAATTAGTCCAATCCGGTTTGACCCACTTATTATGCAGTGCATATATCCAACCCGATCCGGCGGCCAAGGACCAGTGTGGTCATTCCTATATCGTGTTTGTGCGTACATTAGCTTATCAATGCTCTTGATCATGTTAAAGAAGAAGAAAAAATGTGTCAAATAACCAACAAAACTTGAAATTTGACGATGTGCAAGTAAAAATATAAACAAGTTTCCCCCGTCACACACCCCGTGTGTCAAACAATCACTTCCGGTGGTTTGGCCTTGCCTCTATCGCCGATGTAAGCCTTAAATTATCTAAATGAACGATGTTTCAGTATCACAAATGTCACATATTAGGTGTTTTTTCACTTACCTCGTCAAATAGTCCATCATTTATGTGTTAAATCCGAAATATTCATGAGAGCCACAAATCACACTATGCTTGCAGACGGCAAGCGTTAAATGACGTCATGCAAGGGAATGACTATCCAGTTCAGTCATCAACTATAGTCTAAGTACTCCTTTTAATAAACATCATTATTGCCTACCAGGTTACCCATGGACGGTGGGACAAAAATGATATAAATGAGTTATATTCTAGATTATCATTTAACTTGTTTTTAATCTATATTTTGATTTTTATCCAATTAAAAAAACTATTTTGTAAATCCACAATGGTAAGGCTTTAAATGGCTATAATTGGCCATTACTATCGGACCAGCAGCAAAAAAAAAAAAGTTTATAGGCCTGCTCTATTTCAAGAAAAACGCTAAACAAAGGAGGGGGAAGGGGAGAGAGTGTATAAATACAATGTCGTCGAGTGTGGTTATAAACGAACTGCATGATTTTGGCCGAGCCAGAATGCTTTGAAATGTGGAAGTTACAAATTACACCAGTCAAAATGATCTACCTAGAATGCATGACTAGACGCGGTTTTTGAAGGAGCAATAATTGGAAAAGGGATGGGGGTTTAGTATTACTTAATGCAAACTACGGATGTAGTAACCTTGTTAACAATGTGATGTTGGGCATTAACAAATGATGCAGATTTTTTTTTGGAACATACCAAAGTCTCAAAGAGGATTTTCTTGTGCAAACGTAAGAGATAAATATAAAAGATGGCGAATGTAATAATTAAGGATCTTTATCCTCTAGAGGACACCCTGGATTGCATTGGAAACACAACTACAGAATTATAGTTTATAGACAGACAGCTTCATCTTAAAACTGTAAACCCTTTACTACACGGCAAAATTTATGACCTATCCAAATTGAAAGCATTTATAGACGACATTTTCAAAGTGATTCAAATGGTGCAATTTTGCTTTGAAAGGAAAGAAAACATTGTGGGAAAAGGAGAAAATGCTGGTTACCAGCATTTTCTCCTTTTCCCAGTGTTTCAAAAGGCTTCTTACTCAGGGTCGCTTAAATTCATTGTGTGGTAAAAAGTTAATTTATCTTAACTCTTTATTAGATCTACAATTCTATTCAAGTCTTTTCCATATTAAAAGCATGTGCATTTGACATGAAAACATGGTAGGAAAACATGACAATGCTGATTGGTTTACCCTTTCCCAAACAATCCCTGGTTTTTACAGGTCAGGAATAGCAGCCTTTTGAAAACATTGTGGGAAAAGGAGAAATTGCTGGTAACCAGCATTTTCTCCTTTTCCCACAATGTTTTCTACCCTCTCATATAGAAAAATAATCTTTTTAGCAAGTGTTGATTTGTCATCTGCAAAATACTTTCAATTCGGTCTGGTCCAAAATTTGCCGTTTGGGAAAGGGTTAAATCATATTGCCTGCAACACGAGAAAAAGGGCATTTGGACATTTGCGTACAGTATCATCTCGGATCAGCCTGTGCAGGCATTTTCCATTCTGAAGTAATTTTCTGCTTTCTGTAAGTCAACTGTAGGATACAATCGAATCCGATCCAGTATGACACTTTACATAAAATATCCAAATGCCCCTTTTTGCGTGTTACAAACTATATGGTTTAGCCAATCAGAATTAGTGTTACTTTCTAAGTCTAGAAATGGACCAAAGATATTCTTCAGAATGGTTGGCGAATACGGACGCTACACGGTGTCTTTCGAACAGTCTAGGTGTAAGGTCGTCAGCAGGAGAAAATGTGAACATAAATGCAAAGAGATGTTATAATGGACCAAAATGAAAGTCAAACACAGCTGGTTTGATCTTTATCATGTACAAAATATTTCAAAACAGTTAACAATACATGTATCTATATCTTAAAACACTATAGAATGAAGCCATGACTGAATGAAGCCACTAAAACTGAATCCGAGAAAGCCTCATGCATTAAAAGTATATCCTGCACAATTACCATTCATTGAGATCATGTTAGAGAGAAAAATGTGGAAAAAAAATATTTGACGTTTTCCAGAAGATAAAGGACAACAAGCAATTTTGTTGTAATGAAATCCCCCGCCGAAAGACTTTTTTTTGATACAAACATAATAGAGGTATTACTCAAAACATCAAAAATGTACACGACCGCATAACTTAAAACCCCTCCCAGTCAGCCATTTTGCATCGAACCAAAAAATAAGTGTCTCAGAATGGGTTATTGTAAACATGTAAAATGTTTCGCAAAATTCCGTCCCATGGTATTTGAGATATTCATCTGGGCTGACACACGGACGTCCTTACGAGACGGACTTTGTGAGGTCGAATTCCTCTTTATTCAATGCAACCCAAACAACCCCACAAGAGCACCTTTTTTAACGCCATCAGCCCTAAACCCATACCTACCAGATGGCCGGAATGAACCCCACAGACACTAAATGTAGAGTTACCCCTAACCTCACAATGTCGGGCTCGTAAGGACGGACAGACAGACAGAAGGATGGACAAAGCTGAAACTATATCCCTGTGCCTTTGGCAGGGGATAAGAAGGATTAAATGAGCCTTTGGGCATTTAACTCTCTCTATATGCTTGGTAATACAGGACACGAAACTCAATGAATAAAATCTAATACAATTACAATTTCTTCTGATATACATGCAGTTTGAAAACCCATATGGTCACACTTAACATATGGTTTGTTTATTTTAATAGAAGTTCAATACCATTTAACTCTTTACCACACAATCCAAACTTTTGACAACCATGAGAAAGAAGCCTTTTTGAAAACATTGTGGGAAAAGGAGAAAATGCTGGTAACCAGCATTTTCTCATTTTTCCACAATGTTTTCTACCCTTCCCAATAGGAATTTCAATTTTTCACTCATTCGTTTTGTCATCTGCAAAGTCTTTCAATTTTTACGAGTCTTTAATTTTGTTGTTTGGTAAAGAGTTAAACAGCTTAACCTTTCACTGAATGACAGAACTTTGGACAAGCCTAAATTGAAAGCATTTGTAGATGACAAAGTAAGCATGACTCAATATTTAAAATTTGCTTTGGGAAAAGTAGAAAACATTTTGGGAAAAGGAGAAAATGCTGTTTACCAGGATTTTCTCCTTTTCCCACAATGTTTTCAAAAGGCTTCTTTCTCAGGCTCGTGTTTGGTAAAGGGTTAAATCATATCTTGGTAGCCAGTGCACTTAAGCATGTTTCCTGCCTTTCTCACTCCAATACTGGCACATGTTTCTTTCCAAGTCGATGACTACTTTACTCGCATGGATCAAACGTAAAAGGTGAAAAATCTTCATAAAGTAAATTTGCCACCACCAGGTATCGAACTCTCAACAACTAGGTCATGAATCAGATCTTATGCAAACCACTAGCCACATCGCCAGGCTCAACCTGAACAACAGTGAAACTGAACACAAGATTGTAATGCCAAATAAACAATTCAACAAGTTTTCGAAGCCAAATTTCAACAAAAGTTTTTCTTTGTTCCAACTTCCAAATAATGGTGTCTTCAGCTAAAACTGTAATTACTTTCAGAGTTTTATCCCTTTATAAAAAAATCCTGACTTTCAGCAATCCTGAAAGATCAGCTTTTGAAAACATTTTGGCACAAAGGATAGCATTTGACAGGGTGGATTTGACAGAGTAGAAATACAGTAACAAAAGAAGAACATGCTGGTTACCAGTACTTTCTCTTGTTGCTCTCCTGACAGCCTTTCATCTTAAGGTTTTTAAAGCAAACGAGGGTTGTTAAAAAATTATCAAGATTTTGCCTTTTAAAAAATCATTTGAGAAGCAATTGTGCTAAATTTTGCATCGTTCTCTATCGGGATTAAATCCACACTTGTCTATGCTTATTTTATATACTTCTTTCACAAAAAGCGCACACAGTTTCCATCCAAAATGCCATGGGAACGTGTTCCCAGCACAGCGCAAAATATTGTATCTATACTCGCCCTTCTCTTCTACACATTGTTTCTCTTGCAACTGATTATGTTAGGAAATTTAATCAGAATACAGGATTTGGCGCTACTTACATTATGAGTAAATTTGACGTCATTTGAACACTAACAATGGAGTCAACTGACCATCTGGAAATTTGGTCCAGAATAAAATTTTGCCAGCAGGTAGGAGAAACTCCAAACACATACAAAAAAATTATCATGGCGAAAAGGAATAATTCGGTCACACAGACATTGATACAGGGATGTGTACAGCCAGTGGGTATGCCGTCACTGACGATGCATAGATCATGGGGGTGAGTACTTCGAGAAAGAATAGGCAACTTTGCCTGATAACTCTACAACGACCTTGATATATTACATATTATCTCGTATATAATTGTATTTTGTGCACCGGTTCCTGGTACCTATGCATGTTTGATTGTGTGTAAAATCAAACACTTATTGTTCGATTGTTGAAATATTTTGGACTTTCGTATATAATGATTGTCGAATTAAGATGCGTGGATTTTTGTCGCATTACGATGACTCAGAAAGACCTAATCCGGATAATATTTGAACGACCCCTGTAACTTAGGAATGTTAGGTAAAGGATAAGGCTTTAACAAAATTTCATTATCATACTGTCCATTTCCTAGCTTAATTTATTTCACAACATGAGTACCCGTAAAACTGCAATAATATCTATTCCTTTTGTAGGATTGATTTAATAGTTCATTTTGACTTTGACAATTTGTCAAACTCAAGGCAGACTTAGACATCACTATACATGACGAGACAATGTAGACTAAAATTGTATTGCTAGGATATGTATATAAAAGCTAAACCTCTTAGACTATCATTGCACTAATGAACGCTCATGTTCTTTTAAAAAATATGTACTACACATTCGTCTTAAAATGTTCTCTTTTTTGACTGCCACAAACATCACGTGAGGAAGAAGCACAACCACTGTGAATCAACACTGCAAGGTTAACTCTTTAACTAAATGACCAATTTATAGAGTGGTCCAAATTGAAAGCATGTGCAGACTACAACTTCAATGTGGCTCAAATAATGGAATTTGACCTTGATTGGGTAAACCCTTTACCACACAATCCTGACTTTTAACTACCCTTAGTAAGAAGTGCTTTGAAAACATTGTGGGAAAAGGAAAAAATGCTGGTAACCAGCATTTTCTCCTTTTCCCACAATGTTTTCTACCCTTCCCAAACCAATTTCAGTTCTTCAGTCAAATTAATTTTGCTTTCAATTTGGACCAGTCTTTAATTTTGTCGTTTAGTAAAGAGTTAATAGTCTTAAAAGTTGTCATTGACTGGTAAAGGGTTAATGCAAACACTTGGTTATTCTTTTCCCCCTAAGGCTGCCCCATCCTGGGCATTGCAAGAGAGAACATCCTCATCTATTCCCCCTAAAGTTGCTCCTTCCTCGAAAAGCCATGGGCTGCAAACCTCCTCTTCCTCATCCTCATCTATTCCCTCTAAAGTTGCCCCTTCCTCGAAAAGCCATGGGCTGCAAACCTCCTCTTCCTCGACCAGGCCTTTGGCCTCTAGGATTAAAACCCCTTCCAATACCTCGATTTCCCCTATGAAAGCCTCTGTCTGGAAACTGCCCCCTTGGTGCCCCACCTATCTGCCCTCTTCCTGTTGGTAACAGTTGCATAAGGGGCATAACTACCATTTTGTCACCCTGAAAAAGATTGATTGTCTGGTGTTTAACTCATTACCAAACAACAAAATTTTTGGTTTGTCCAGATCGAAAGCATTTGCAGACAACAAAATAAAAGTGACTCTAAAATTAAAATTGTTTTGTGCGAGTTACCAGCATTTTCTACCTTTCCCATATTGTTTTCTAAAGGCTTCTTTCTCTGGGTTGTCAAAAGTAGGGATTGTGTGGTAATGGGTTAAACCATTTTCAACTTTATATTTCAGTCACATAGTTGCAGTCAGTGCACCTATCCATGCTTTTTCTACGTTCCTGTTACCAGTACTCCACATGCTATTCTTTCGAAGCCACTGGCTGCTTTCCCACACAACTATAATTGAAACAATGTTAAGTCATGACAGAGGAATGGATCCTGTCACAATAAAATCATCAGTCTTTAGGAAAAAACTGGCTTCGCAGTGGATGATACAAGCTACCTCCTATTCTCAAGTAATGTATCCCACAGACTGTGCAATGGGGGGCTGAGCCCCTGAAACAAAATGACTTTCCTTTTAGCTGCCCAGTTAAGAGACAGTTTTAAGATCCTAAAAGAACTTGGCTATACCCTATGAAAAGGGGGGCTTAACTCTTTACCAAACAATCCCTGATTTTTTAAACCCTCAAGAAAGAAGCCTACTGAAAACATTGTGG
This sequence comes from Tridacna crocea, assembly GCA_943736015.1. NCBI lineage: Eukaryota > Metazoa > Mollusca > Bivalvia > Cardiida > Cardiidae > Tridacna > Tridacna crocea. Next base: position 11,724,295 of record OX031069.1, on the reverse strand, counting down.
GAAAAGGAGAAAATGCTGCTAACCAACATTTCCTCCTTTTCCAACAATGTTTTCTCCTATGGCTATCCCAAAGTAAAGTTTCAATTTTCGAGTCACATTTGTTTTAAGTTTCAATTTTTGAGTCATATTTGTCTTGTCGTCTGCAAATGCTTTCAATTTGGACCAGTGTACGATTTTGTACCTTGGTTAAGAGTTAACCCTTTCCCAAACAATCCCTGGTTTTTACGACCCTGAGATTCAAGCCTTTTTGAAAACATTGTGGGAAAAGGAGAAAATGCTGGTAACCAGCATTTTCTCCTTTTCCCACAATGTTTTCTACCCAGATGAAAACAAATTTCAATTTTTGAGTTATATTTGTCATCTGCAAATGCTTTCAATTTGGACCAGTCTATAAGTTTGTCATTTTGGAAAGAGTTAACTCATTACCACACGACAAAATTTTAGACTGGTTCAAATTGAAAGCATTTGCAGACGACAAAATAAAGGTGACTGAAAAATTGAAATTTGTTCTGGGGAGGGTAGAAAACACTGTGGGAAAAGGAGAAAATGCTGGTTACCAGCATTTTCTCCTTTTCCTACAGTGTTTTCAAAAGGCTTCTTTCTCAGGGGCGTCAAAAGTAGGGATTGTGTGGTAATGGGTTAATGCATCTGCAAAAGGTATGCCCATGCTGACCTCCGTTGATACTTTTTGCTGTAGGTCAATTTTCTGCACACCCAAGGATCAATCTACCTTACGATTTAATTGGTTGTGAGACAAAATGGATTTGTGGGTCCATAATGACATTATGTCCCACTTGGTGTAATGAATGTATCATAGAGATGCATTAACCCTTTACCAAACAACAAAATTCTAGACCGATCCAAATTGACAGCACTTGTACATGACAAAATAAACATATATCTCAAAACTTGAAATTTGTAGAAAACATTGTAGGAAAAGGAGAAAATGCTGGTTACCAGCATTTTCTCCTTTTCCCACAATGTTTTCAAAAGGCATGCCTAGAGTCGTAAAAACCAGGGATTATTTGGTAAAGGGTTAAAACCCTCATGGTTAGACTATGGCGCAATTATTTCTTCTTTAAAACCTCGTCGGTAAGCACTAAGCAGTAACAGTCTCATTGAAACATGTCTAGTAAGTTTCAACAATGTTGGTTATAGTGAAGATCGGTAATAATTTACTTTGATGAAGAAGAAGAAGAGGAGGAGCAGAAGAAAACAAAGAAGAAGATGTATACCAAGGGCTGATTTGAGAGTCGATCTTCCTCATCCATAACCTCTATGTATTCCATTAGACTTTTCTGAAAGGAGAAAAAAAAATACAAAAAATATATTCTATTGTTGATCTTGACAAGCCACAACTATGAAATGTTCCCCTCCCCACAGAATGGAGGATATTTTTGTACACCAACAGAAAAAAAAAAGTGTTGGAAGGAGAAATAGAAAGACTGACAGACAAACAGACAGACATCGCCGGAACAACACCTTTTCATCTTTCCACAATCCAAGACAACCTAAAGCTTAACTCTCTACCAAACGACAAAATTTTAGACATGTCCAAATTGAAAACATTTGCAGACAACAAAATAAACGCCTGTCAAAAATTTAAAAACTTGACTTTGAACGAGTACAAAACATTGCAGGAAAAGGAGAAAATGCTGGTCACCAGCATTTTCTCCTTTTCCCTCAATGTTTACAGAAGGATTCTTCCTTAGAGTTGTTAAAACCAGGAATTGTCTGGTGAAGAGTTAAACGGAAAAAGTTTTGTGTATGTAGTTCACAAATCGGTAAAAAGCCTCACTGAAACATTTATTTTTACATGTACTTCATCCATTGTTACACAGTTCTGAGTTCTATGCACCCTTATAACAAGGCATTATGAAAATATTGTGGGAAAAGGAGAAAATGCTTATATCCCTGTACTTTAAACAATATAAACTCAATATTCAAGACAGGGAGCGATTTTAATTTTGAAATTGAAAATTTCATTTTTTTCTCCACTAAACCCTATATTATGGGTACTCACTAGAATCATCTCATCGAGATGATTCTAATGAGTACCCACAACATAGGGTTCCGAAGGGAAATAATGGATTCAGAATGCCATTACTCCCTCTTATCTGGAGCTCTGGAAACCAAATCTACTTACAGCTCTATGCATCAGCTGATTTATCTCTTCTCTTGTAGGATTGGGATTAGGCTGTAACAGAAAAAATAAAGACAATTTTATTCTATTCCCAAGGAAAATGTTTCAAAACAATATTTGCAAATTCAGAGCTTGAGTAACTCTTGACCCTTTCCCAAATGACAAATTTTGGACTCTTCCAAACCGAAAGAGTTTGCAGAAGACAATTTTAGATTTGGAAAAAATAGCAGAGAGTTCTCAAAAAGGGTAGAAAACACTGTGGGAAATGGAGAAAGTGCTCATTACGAGCAATTTCTCCTTTTCCCAAAGTGTTTTCAAAAGACATTTACTGCAGACACGTAAAAGCCAGGGCTTATTTGGGAAAGGGTTAAGCATCTCAAAGTGTTCAACCGTTTACCACATCATCCCAAATTTTGACGACCTTGAGAAAAAAAGACTTACCATATTCATCATCACTAGAGGTGACATCTACGGTGAAACTCCAGTAATTCACTGATAAGAATATACATGTAATAAAAACTTTTTTATGGCAATCAATTCTCGAACACCAAAGCACCGAATTCTTTTACTTACTGTCAATCTGGGAAGATTCATCTATTTCATTTATACATCTGTTTTTCTGTACTTGTAGTTATTTCTTATATATAGGGTTTTTTTTTTATTTTTCTTGCTTTAACCCATTACCACACAATCCCTACTTTTGACACCCCTGAGAAAGAAACCTTTTGAAAACATTGTGGGAAAAGGAGAATATGCTGGTAAACAGCTTTTCCAACAGTGTTTTCTACCCTTCACAAAACAAATTTCGAATTTTTAATCACTTTTATTTTGTTGTCTGCACATGCTTTCAATTTGGACACGCCTAAAATATTTTCATTTAATAATGAGTTAATGTCTTTTACCCTATACATGTACCATATAAAGGAGTTGAAAGATGTGAAAAGGGAATGGCTCCCGCACCCTCACACACAAATAAACGGGTACAATAAAATATTGAAAAAGAAAACTTACTGCCTTTCTCATAAGTTTTGCAATTTCTTCTGGGCTAGGATCAGGCTGTAAAAAGAAAAGAATAGCCACCCAATACATCAGAAAACAAGGGCACAAAAGTTCAACCATTTATCAGATGACAAAATTTAAGCCTTGTCCAAATTGAAAGAATTTGCAGACAAAAATTTCAAGGTGGCTCAAAATGGTGCAACTTTTCTTTGATAGAGTAGAAAATATTGTGGGAAAAGGAGAAAATGCTGGTTACCAGTATTTTCTCCTTTTCCTGCAATATCATCATTCTCCTTTTCCTGCGATATTCTCAAAAGGCTTCTTTTCTAGGGTCGTTAAAGGCAGCATTGGGCGGTAAAGGGTTAAATCGAACAAACCTGATTTTTCACCACCCTGAAGATTTGTCTGTTTGTATAGGACTGTAACACCATTTTAACAGCTTAGGTCATATGATGGTGGTCAGTGATACACCCATATGTTTACTGGCTTTCTAACGCCAGTGCCACACAATATTCTCTCCAAAGCCACTGACTACTTTTCTCACATGCATCAGAGGTGAGAGGCAGTCAGCATTTTCTCTTTTTTCCATATTTTTTTCTGCTCCATGAATTACAAGTTCTATTTCTAATTTGTTGTCTGCAGATGCTTTCAATTTAGTCAAGGCCAACATTTCATTGTTGGGGAAAGAGTTTTCCCTTTGCCAAATAATCCCTAGTAACCAGCATTTTCTCCTTATCCCCCGTGTTTTCTATATTATCAAAGACCCAGAACATCATTTGTACCAATTCTCAATTGTTTCTCTGCAAATGCTCTCAGTTTGGAAGAGGCTAAAATTTCATTGCAGGATAAAGAATTAAAGTGTATGATAGTCCAGTGAAAATTTGTTTGTTTGGTTTGGGGTTTAATGCCATTTTAACACTTTACCAAACAATCCCTAGTTTTTATGACCCGGAGAAGGCACATTCTGAAAACTTTGTGGGAAAAGGAGAAAATGCTGGTGCCCAGCATTTTCTCCTTTTCCCAGGATGTTTTCTACCCTGGAAGACACAGATTTTATTTTTGAGTTACATTCATTAAGTTGTCTGCAAGTACTTCCATTTTGGACCGGTCTAAAATTTTGTCATTTGGTAAAGGATTAATAGCCTAGGTCATATCATGGTGACCAGTGAAGCACCCATGTGCTTCCTGGCTTTTTCACACCAGTACTGACACAACTTTCTTTCAAAAACCACTGACTACTTTTCACACATGCATCAGAGGTGAGAGAGTCCAGTTGAGAAATTACTCTTAACCCTATACCACACAATCCCAACGTTTAACACCTCTATGAAAGAAGGCTTTTGAAAACATTGTGGGACAAGGAGAAAATGCTGGTAACCAGCATTTTCTCCTTTTCCCACAATGTTTTCTTCCATTCTTTAAACACTTTTCAATTCTTTAGTCACATTAATTTTGTCATCTGCAAATGTTTTCAATCTGGACCAGTCCAAAATTGTGCAACATTTGGTAAAGAGTCAAATGTTGCACAAACTAAATCACAAAGTCTTACCGTGTCGTCCTCAAGCTCATCAAAAGCTTGTGTACCAAGATCGCCATGCATTTCCTCGGACTGACGGAACTGATCTTCTAACAGCCCTGAGGGCTCAATCCCAGACATGCTGCTACCTAGAAGACTTGGTGGTTCTTGGGAACTTAAACCATGTATATTAAATCCTGACCCTTGACCTCTAGGATTGTCCATCCAAGTATTTCCAAAGTCAACTGGATTGTTAGACGTAGCTTGAAAATTACGCATATTGAAATTTTTATCCCTTCCTCTTCCTCCCCTTCTACCTCGAGCATTTCTTTGAAATTTATTTCCTCTACCTCTATAGTTTGCAGGTAAGTCTTCACTTCCACTGATATCGACATACTCCTCAACTATTTTATCTGTTCTCTGTAAGGTATTTATATCATATTCCTGGAAGAAATCCTCTGGTTGATCTTCTGCTGGATCATCTATGTAGCTTGGATCGTTCATGTCTTCTTCCAGTTCAGAGTCTTCAATCTCTACATACTCATCCTCTTCCATCAAATCATCATCCTCTATTGTTCTGTAATCTTGTTCATCTCTGTTTTGATTTCTGCTACTTGGGCCAAGACGTCGTACAACTCGATCTGACTTTCTATAAGTCTGATCTTTAGCAGTTCTTCTCTGATCTCTGTTTCTGTGATCTCTGGGACTTGGAGATCTTTCATACCTGTCACTATCAGCATATCTACCTTTTCTCTCTCTATCTCTGCTTCCCTTTGTCCTATTTTCTCTGTCTCTACTTTTCTCTCTACTTTGACTTGAGACTCCGTGCCTCAATTTATCATCATCTCTGCTCAAACTTCTGCTCTGTCTGTGTCTGTCTACACTGGTATCTCTAGCATATCTTCCCTTCCTCTGACTTCTGTCTAACTCTCTATCCTCAACATCTCTATCTACAGAGTTTCTATCTCTTGAATATCTTCCTCTCCTCTGTCTTCCATCATCTTCTCTACCTCTGTCTCTCCCGACATCTGTTTCTCTGCTTCTATCAGACCTAGATCTCTTCAAGCCTCTTTCATCTCTACCACTGAATGCCCTTGACTTTGACCTACTCTCGAAGTCATCAGATCTATCAGATGACCTTGATCTGTTGTCAAAGTCATCAGATCTGTTTGATGCTTTCTCAATTAAAGTCACTATTCTGTCTACAGATTTATCTCGTTTATCATCACGTTTAAATCTCTTACTAGAAACAGAATCTCTGTCTCTTGACAGTGATCTTCTATTATTACCCAGGTCATTATCACCCCTTTCATTATGTAGTCTACTGTCTGACTTTAACCTATGGTCATTTCCTGTCAAGTCTATCAATTCTTGATCATTATTAACATTATTCAAAGCATCGGAGTTAATTACTGTTCCAGGAGGTGGGAACTGACCTGTCACTAGAATCTGTTCCGTCAAAACTTTCTGTGCATGTTTCTGAATAATACTATCAATTCTTGAGGAACCTGCAGTGTTCTCAGAGCCGAGGTTATCTTTGCCAAGATTCAGCTGTGGATTAACGTTGGGATGAGAATATTCAGGCAATAGGTGAGAGCTTTGAGGATTAGAAGACTTCCCTGAGAATAGAGTTTCAGCATCAGACTGCAAAACTGGTGTGCCTGAACTGAGACCTGTGTCGAACAATGATGGTATCTTGCTTTGTTGTGGGTTTGGCAAAGCCTGATTCTGAGGCAGAACTGTCCCTGGCATTGGTAATGACCTTTGAATACACATTTGTGCACAAAGTTAGATAACTCTTTACCACAAGATAGAATTTTAGACTGGTCCAAATTAAAAGCATTTGCAGACGACAAAATAAAGGTGACTGAAAAATTAAATTTGTGGTGTTGGGAAGGGTTAAAAACACTGTTGGAAAAGGAGAAAATGCTGGTTACCAGCATTTTCTCCTTTTCCCACAGTGTTTTCAAAGGGCTTCTTTCTCAGGGTTGTTAAAAGTCGGGGTTCATGTGTTAAACAAGTAAAGAGCTAGGAATTCAAGCTTACGCAAAATAACCTTTTCTCATTCAGCAAAATTTTGGATTTGCCCATAGTAACGTTTTACCACACAACAGAATTTTGGACTTGTCCAATTGTATTGATCATATGATGTTTAATCCATTACCACACAATCCCTACTTTTGATGACCCTGAGAAAGAAGCCTTTAGAAAACATTGTGGAAAAAGGAGAAAATGCTGGTCACCAGCATTTTCTCCTTTTCCCGCAATGTTTCCTACCCTTCACAAAACCAATTTCAAATTTTCAGTCACTTCTATTCTGTTGTCTGCAAATGCTTTCGATTTGGACAAGCCTAAAAGTTTGGCATTTGCTAATGAGTTAACCCCTTAATAGACATTTTGTCAAATATATCACAGCTGCCAAAGCACCTACCCTTGCTTTCCTGCAGTTTCTGTTACCAGTACTCTGCACAGTATTCTTTCCAAGCCACAGGCTGCTTTCCCACATCACCACTGTCAAAACTACAGTAAGAAGTGGGAGAGGTCTAACACAATTTTACTGTGTTACCAGCATTTTCTCCTTTTCCCACAATGTTTTCAAAAGCAGTCTTTCTCTGGGCGGTTAGAACTCAGGATTGTATGGTAAAAGGTTTAAAAGGCTCATATGATAGATATTGTCATTCTTACAGGTTTAAAATATTGTGGAAAAAAGGAAGGAATGCTAATTACTAACAGAAATGCTATTTACTAACACAGGTGTCTGACATATCTAGTATAAAAAAAAAAAACCTAAATAAATATATCATTTTTTATAGGGAAGTTGTACTATACCAGATATGTCGGACACCTGTGTTTACCAGCATCTACTCTTTTTTTTTCAGAATGGTTTCAACAGCCATTTTCTATAAACCTTTTTCTTTAACCCTTTCCTAAACGAAAAATTTTGGACTCTTCCAAACCAAAAGAGTTTGCAGACAACAATTTCAGATTTGGACAAAATGCCAGAAAGTTCTCAAAAAGGGTAGAAAGCACTGTGGGAAAAGGAGAAATTGCTTGTTATGAGCAATTTCTCCTTTTCCCACAGTGTTTTCAAAAGACTTTTACTGCAGACACGTAAAAATTAGGGCTTGTCTGGGAAAGGGTTAAAGATAATCAATCTTTTCAGTGCTTGGCAGCAAAGAAGAAGGGCAATCTTTAGCATAGAAATTAGAATACATTCATGCAGCACAAAACTGATTAAGCTTAATAATACTTACAACAATGAAGGAATGCTTGTGGTGGTAGTAGTAGCAGTAGTCATCGTTAGGCCTGAGGTGCTCTTTGAGTCTGAAATGTTAAAACATTGACAGATATATAGGATCTGACATGAGTGGGCTTTTGAGATAACATTTTATTAAACAAGTCCAGGGAACTGTCATTAAGCGAGCCTTTGTTGAGCTTAGTAACATCTTGCCTTGACAAGTTTAATAAAATCTTATCTCAAACGCCCGCGATTGTCAGATTCTTCTTATCACAACATGATATTTCACAAAATATAGATCAGATGATGCAAAAACGTTTATAAATGTATGTGCGGTATTATCCATATGACCTATTCACTTCTATGAAATACAAACAAAATGATGTCAAAAATGACGTCACACAAAGGTGATATCAAACTTGTAAAAGATAAAAAAAATTTGATATGGGTATATTACACTGAAAACAAGACAAGTTATGTGATAAATTATTTTTTAACTTTTACCAAACAACAAAATTTTTGACTTGTTGATATTGAAAGCATTTGAAGATGACAAATTCAGTGTGACTGAAATGACACGATTGTGTCTTTAAAAGTGGTAGAAAACAATATGGGAAAGGGAGAAAATGCTGAGCATTCTCAGAAGAATGATGGAGCTTGCTATAGAGAGGGTAGTAAACACTGTGGTAGAAGGAGAATGCTGGTTGCTAGCATCTTTTTTCCTCCTCCAGTGCTCCTTATAATGATGTTATATAAGAACTATACTTTATATAAAAACTATCTAAATCAATACCGGTACCTATTTCAGGACAAAGAACAGGGCCTGTATTCACCAACCATTCTTTAGAATATTCTTAGTCTTACTCTCCAAGGTTTTCTAAATTTGTAAGTAACACAACTTGTGATTGGCTAAACCATTTGGTTTAGCCAATCAGAAGTTGTGTTACTCACAAATGTAGAAAATTCTAGAGAGTAAGACAAAGAACGTTCTCAAGAATGGTTGGTGAATACGGGCCCAGGGGTTGCTGGTTTGATCCCTAGCTCAGCAAATTTTTTTCCCCTGGGTTCAGGATTCATTCCTCTCTCACCAACAACCATTGTTCCAACCATGGTTATGTAGGAAAGCAGCCGTGGTTGGAAAGAATATTGTGTGGAATCCTGGTAAAAGAAACTCTAGGAAAGCATAGATAGGTGCACTGGCCTCTGTGATATCGGTTAAATAGTGTTGAAAATGGCATTAAACACCATTCAATTAATCAGTTTCCACTGAGCCACACTGGATAATGATGGAATGTTAAAATTCATACAGACCTTTGATTTTCATAACAGATTTCAGGGCCTCGGAACTAATGTTTAACTCAATCATTACTTCGACTTCTGTCGGATGACCTTCGATAGCCAACACTTTCTGGGTGTATTTCTCCATGACAGGTTTTAAACCTACCCTAGAACTACCCATCTTCTCATATAGGGATTTAGACAGATCCTTGTAACTGGTTTTCTGTAACAAAATAATGAAATCTGAGGCAGTTCTAAGCAGAAAATCCAAGACTAGTCAGATGAATTGGCTAAAAATCTCATTATCATTTAGTTATTATATGAAAAAATTTCCGAATCCATACTGCTAGCATTTGGTCCAGTTAAACCTTTACCAAACAATCCCTTGTTTTTACGGCCCAGAGGAAGAAGCTTCCTAAAAACACTGTGGGCAAAGGACAAAACGCTGGTAACCAGTATTTTCTCCTTTCCTACAATCTTTTCTACTCTTATGAAGTCAAGTTTCAATGTTTGAGTCTTGCTTATTTTGTTGCCTGCAAATGCTTTCAATTTGAACAAGTCTAGAATTTTGCTTTTTGGTAATAAGTTAACTCTTTCCCACACAACCCCAAATTCTGATGAAGAAGATGAAAACAGTTTTTTACCCTTTTAAACAGAAATCCGATCAAAAAAAAAATATTTTAAAAAAAATTCAGCTCCCTGGAAGAGTGGAATCATGTAAAACAAGGAAGCCATCACTGAGGAATGAATCCTGACACAATAACTATCATCGATTTTGAGAAAATAATTTCTGTTTTCCATTTGGATACATCTGAAACTTTTGTCATTGGTAAAGAGTTAACCCTTTACCAGACAATTCCTGGTTTTTACAACCCTGAGATAGAAGCCTTTTTGAAAACACTGTGGGAAAAAGAAGAAAATGCTGGTAACCAGCATTTTCTCCTTTTTCCCACCATGTTTTCTTCCCTACTGGAAACAAATTTGAATTTTTGAGTTAAGTTTATTTTGTTGTCTGCAAGTGCTTTCAATTTGGCCCAGTCTGAAATCCATTTGTTTGGTAAAGACTTAAGTAATTTCAGGGCATACAGCTGCAATGCTATAAGCGAACACTAGTTAAGTATGCACCATATCAAAAAATTATCAATTAATTACATTTACAAATGCTATGAAATTTAACCCTTTACCACACCATCCCGGCTTTTAAAACCCTGTGAAAGAAGCCTTTTGAAAACATTGAGGGAAAAGGAGAAAATGCTGGTAACCAGCATTTTCTCCTTTTCCCACAATGTTTTCTTCCCTTCCTAAAGCAAATTTCAATTCTTTAGCCACATTTATTTTGTTGTCTGCAAATGTTTTCATTTTGGACTACTGCAGTTTAAAATTTTGTCATATGGTCAAGAGTTAAGAAAGATAGCAAGCTGGTTGAAAACTCTGAGAATTTGGTATAAAGATTGTCAGAAAAAGATTGAAAAGATTTTTATACATCTTCACTTTACCAGATAATTAAAGCGGTGTGCCGTTGATGTCACATGACTTAGAATATCCTTCCACTGCAGTTTTTGCTGACACATGAAACACATAAACCATGGCTCTATTTTAGGGTCTGGCTTCTGGAATTCGGTCACCCACTGCATCCCTACAAGTAGAGATAAAATCGATATCAATGGTTCTGACAGCAATTGGTGTCAGAGATAAAATTTACTACAAAAAAAGTCCAGAAAATATGGTAGTATAGGACATATTCTTTGAGAAGGGTTCAACTCTTTAGCAGATGACAAAATTTTGGACTAACCTAAATTGAAAGCATTTGCAGATGTCAAAATAAATGTGAATCAAAAACTGAAATTTGAATTGGGAAGGGTAGAAAACCTTGTGGAAAAAGGAGAAAGCTGGCTACTAGCATTTTCTCCTTTCCCTATAATGTTTTCAAGCGGCTTCTTTTGTTCGGGTCATCAAAAGTAGGGATTGTGTGGTAAAGGGTTATACGCATCTGCAAAAAGTATCAACCAAAGTCAGCCTGCTCAGGCCTACCTGGGCCGAATTTTATTTGCTGCTAGTCAATTTTCTGAATGTCAAAGGACCAGTAAAACTCATGATTCAATCAGTTTGTTATATATCCTGGGTTTATGGAGCCATAGTCCACTTGTGTTAGTTAAAATACTTAGAGCTTTCACTGAATGTGACTTAACCCTTTCCCAAACAAGCCCTTGTTTTTACATGTCTGCAGTGCAAGTCTTTTGAAAACACTGTGGGAAAAGGAAAAATTGCTCGTACCGCGCAATTTCTCCTTTTCTCATAGTGTTTTCTGCCCCTTCGGATAATTTTCTGCCATTGTTATGAAAGTTAAAATTGTCGTCTGCAAACTCTTTCAATTTGGAAGAGTTTAAAATTTGTTAATACGCCCCCCTACCTCCCCTCAATGCTTTGACAGAAACTGTCAATCTAACAAAAAATTTCAATGGAAGATTACTCTGGAATGACTGAAAACTGCGTCTTGCACAGCTTCGGAGTACGATCATTGTATTAACAAACTTTCAATACAATAGTAGCAAAACTGTAGTAGGGGTTCGCAACACACAATTACTAGTATTTTGTACTCAGACACACACTGACGGACAGACAGCCTGATTCCAGCATATCCCCGAAAATATTTGTTTTGCGGGGATATAATAACGGCTGTATTACACAGAAAAGTAGGGTAGTTAGGGTGTATTATGCAGAAAACTAGGGTAGTTATGAGATAAAATACACAACACACATTTAAAACTCCAATAATATATACCACTTACTTACCTATAACAGGATATTGCTTGAAAGATGAACTATAGGTTTCTATAAACTTGGACTTTCTGTAACACTTTATTATAGACTGGTTCTGGATCCTTGCCTGTAGTGCTTCTGTAAAAATAGAATCCAACATATTACGAGAGAATACTCCATCCTCATCGCATAGCTTCCGGTAAAATACCTAACAACTGTGTTAGAAAGAATTCTCTTTGGCTAAGGGATTGGGTTTTAGTCTTTTAATCCTTTCCCAAACAACAAAATTTTAGACTGTCCACACTGAAAACACTTGCAGACAACATAAACAAAACTCAAACACTGAAATTTGTTTCAAGCAGGGTAGAAAACATTGTGGGAAAAGGAGAAAATGCTGGTTACCAGCATTTTCTCCTTTTTCCCACAACATTTTCAAAAGGCTTCTATATCAGGGTCTTAAAAACCCCGAATTGTTTGGTAAAGGGTTAAACCTCGACAAATGAGGATCTTTGCAACTCAGGTTTGAATCCTAGCAGAGACGCTTTGTATTTCAACTATGCACATGTTGCAAACTTTTGTATTCATAAGATGGGGGCCTTTCCAGGGTTTGCCATCAAGCTATTTGTTGACTAAATAATAGATTTACTGCCTAATTAGGCTTTATTTAATCAGAATGTTGACTTATAAGAAGGGTTGAGTTACAGGAGACCACTCCTTCCTTGCAAAAGACCTCCTCCCATAAAGTCAATACCTAACAACTATGTTAGGGAGAATTCCCTTTAGCTTGGGTGGTAAGTCTCCATAAACCTCCATAAATAGGGATCTTTGCTGCCAGGGCGGTTTGTAGTTATGCATCCAATGCACCCTAAGCCCCAGTAGCTCACTCAGTAGCCGACAGGACATGACTACAGGCAGTAGCCAGTTCGATCCTCTACTCCACCAATTTCTTTCCAAGGATTGATGATAGTCATTGTGAGAGGATTCATTCCTCTCTCAATGCTGATCATTCAACAATGGTTACAGGAAAGCATGAATAGGTGCACTGGCCACAAGGATATAACTGAAATAATGTTGAAAATGGCAGTGATTACTAGTATATGTATTTTCTTCTTTTCCCACAATATTTTCAAAATCCTTCTTCTTCAGGATTAATATGACTGAGAATTGTTTGGTAAAGAGTTGAGACACTCACCATTTTCTTTCGTCCAGTCTGAAATTTCTTGACTGGATTGTTTTGTAGCTGAAAACAAACAAAACTGAGATTATTTTTTTTCATATATAACTCTTTCCCACAAACACTTATGTCCATATTGAAACATTATACAGATGACAAGTCAAATGTAATTCAAATGAAAGTTTTTATATTTGAAAGGGTAGACAACATCATGGAAAAAGTTTCAAATGCTGGTTACCAGCATTTTCTCCCTTTTCCAAAATGATTTTAAAAGCCCTTTCAATTCGGTCATTAAAACTCAGGATTGTGTGGTAAATACAAGTAAATAAACATTGAGAAAAACATACACTGCCAGAACAAAAGACAGTATCTCCCACTAGATGGCATTCTACAATATGCACCTTGTTTGGGCATCCTGGGTACAGAACCAGACTATTTTTCATGGGACAACCGTTACTTTGAATTTCAAACTAAAATACATCTCTACTCAATAAAACGCTACCTAGTGCAATTCATTCAGCTTTGATCAGAAGCTTAGAGAAACCTGGAGCTAAAGTAGGCCTGATTTCTCCTCAAACATATTGATAAAAGCCATTTTCTCCATTGCTTCTTTATAGCCCATATTGCAATAATCCCCCAATATTGGGGGCAGTGGTGCCTCATATTAGACAGGTCGAATCTTTGAAAGTAAAACTGGTGTATTTCCTACATGTGTGACATTTGTTGGCAGAAATGAATGAACTATTCTCTGGCAAAATGAGGTTCAATACATCTAAATTATATCCACTGAGTCATCATATAATTACTTATTTCACAAGGAAAACATGTCTTTCACACAGAGCTCCAGATCAGGAGTGATGGCATTCTACATCCATTATTTCTTTTTGAAACCCTTTGTTTTGGGTACTCATTAGAATCGTTTAATGAGACGATTCTAATGAGTACCCACAACATAGGGTTTAGTGGAGCATAATCAGTATTTTCAATTTTGATATCAAAATCACTCCCTCTATCTGGAGCTCCTTGCACAGTAAATAAAAATTAGACCTAAAAAGAAATGTTAATGTGAAGAGCATAAAAGAAACAGGATAATTGTTTGTTCCGGTATATGATCAAAATTTCTTTCATCTTGTGCAAAGCAAATGCCATATTTTCACTTGTGGCTTTGATCCTCATGAAAATACAACCTCCACTTTTCACTTGATGAAACAGATTTTGATCATAAACTGAAATCCATGTAGATCTACATAATAATCTTGTATTTTTTCTTTTTTCACCAAATGTTTTCAGAAACCTTATTCCACACGGTTGTCAACCCTTAACCACACAATGACAACTTTTGACAACCCTGAGGTAGAAGCCTTTTGAAAACATTGTAGGAAAAGGAGAAAATGCTGGTAACCAGCATTTTCTCCTTTTCCCACTATGTTTTCTACCCTTCCCAAATCAAATTTCGATTCTTCAGTCACATTTATTGAGTTGTCTGCAAATGCTTTCAATTTGAACAGGTCTATAAATTTGTCATTTGGTAAAGAGATAAAATTGTTTAGTTGAGGTTAAAACCGATCACTGGGAAAAAAAGCTCTTCAACATTAGACTACCTTCTTCAAACACATTTGACTGTTTCACTGACGCTGATTGGTCATCTGCTTTTTTCAGGCCAAATTTTATCCCTTTAGTTCCATCTTCACCAGGTTTGGCTGAACCTTTCACACCCTGATCATAACTTTTGGCCTCATCACCTGTATAACAATGGTAAAATTTATTACATTTAAGGTAGTAGACCCCTAATACCTCTAGTGCTGAATTGCATTAAGTTTTCTTGATAGTTGATAAACACAGATTCATACAGGAATAATACTTTTGCACATCTTTAACAGATCAGAAATTTCTTTATGCCTGTCTTGAAATTATTTGTAGATACTTTTGTTAGTTTTCAGAAAAGGAAGGTAATTACTATCTCTCTTTGCAATAAAAATATAGTGGTTTTAGATTCATAAATGATAATTCTAGAAGGGACAAAAAGGGAAAAGTGGCTTGGTTAAAGCAGAACAAAAACACTTTCTTTTAATTATAGCAAATTTTGCAGGATAATATTATTGTGGAAATAGCTGTTTTCTATTAAGAGTCTACTACGTTAACTCTTTACCACACACTCTTGACTTTTAACGACCCTAAGGAAGAAGACTTTTGAAAAAAGTTTGGAAAAGGAGAAAATGCTGGTGACTAGCATTTTCTCCTTTTACAAAAATGTTTTCTAACTTTTCAGTAACAAATCTCATCATTTGAATCATGGTTAGTATCTCCTTTATTAAAGATGAGTCAAAAAGTTTGTTGTGTGGGTTCTAAAAGCCAGCATTTTCTCCTTTTCCACAATGTTTTCTACCCTGCTGGAAACAAATTTCAATTTTCGAGCTGCATTTAATTTGTTGTCTGCAAGTGCTTTCAATATCTCCTTTTCTCACAATGTTTTCAAAAGGCTTCTATCTCAGGGTTGTAAAAACCGGGTTTTGTTTGGTAAAGGGTTAACAAGTGCCACTAAATAAATTAATAAAAGTGTCACTGCATCATGCTCTGACCTGCTTCCCCGTCCTTCTTTTTCCGTTCTCTCCACAGTCGGTTGTTTTTGGCCGTTTGTACTGTGACCATCCCTAAACCAGACTGCTCCATGATTTTTGCGGCAGCATCTGGTAGCCCTTTCTTAAAATCACGGTTCTTTGAGATCGTTTCGTACATGGCTGGGTGCATCTTTTTCTGTAAAAATATGTCAGTGGACCAATAACTAAACAATCTCAAGGCTTTTATAAACCCTGAGGAAGGTTTCCGAGAACACTGGGGGGAAAAGGAAAAAATGCTGGTAACAAGCACTGTTTTCAGTGTTGTTAAAACTTGAAATTGTGTGGTAAAGGGTTCACTTAATTATCCCTTTACCAAACAATTCCTGGTTTTTACAACCCTGAGATAGAAGCCTTTTGAAAACATTGTGGGAAAAGGAGAAAATTCTGTTAATTTATAGGGATGTTCCTTGTTGTAAAACAGTTCTGGTTACAAATCTAAAGAGAAAACTTTTACCGATATGAATTGTCGTTAACCGTTTCCCAAAGTTTAGACTGGTCCAAATTGAAAGCACTTGCAGATGACAAAATAAACATGACTAAAAAATTTCAATTGTTTCCAGCAGGGTAAAAAACAATGTGGGAAAAGGAGAAAATGCTGGTAGGCATCATAATACAGTTAAATCTAAATCATACCATATAAAAGTATGGAAAAAATTGTGAAGATAACAGTCTGTTATTGCGTGGTTGCTGGCAGAAAAAAATATATTAAAATCAGTCAAAAAGTAAACAAAGACTACCTGGTAGGTTTTAACCTATTTTTGAAATTAATTTCTCTATCAGTGAGTAACACTTTGATTGGCCGTTAATTGACAGATTGTTATTGTCACAAAATTTCCATACTTTTACATGGTATGATGTAAATTCTAACATCACACATGAATTTGGCTCTATAAACACAGTGCAACAAAAGCGTGGAAAAATCTACCTTATTCTATATTAGGGGTGTAACGATGCATCGATGTTCAACAATCGATAGTTTCAATAGTCAATACTAGAAATTATCGTTAGCTTGTTAGCTTGATCTAATCTGCTGTTTAGGGTTTTTTTTGAAAGAATAGAATAGTAAATTAAGACTGATTCAATGCTAAGTACTTTCATTGTTACTTGTAGGCATGCTTGATTTCAGTCTTTAGTATACGCCTTTTGGACATTAAAGATCTATTCCATATGTTTGAGAACACATTACAAAATTATCTTATCTTTTTCACATGTGTTAACCATTGTCTTAAATTTGAGTTAATTTTCATTATTTACGTACTCAATAGCTGGAATAATCGGAAAATGACTGAAAGTGTTATTTATTGTCCATGATCAATTTTGCATGACTTTTTTGTACGTACTAATCGCGCAACTATATATCTGTTTATAAATGCCATCTGTGTTGGCTGCTAATTTTGAGATCGTGAAGTTGGACAGGTCAATGTTTGAGCCCATTTTGGATTTCTTAAAGAGGGAGACACTGCTGATAAAAAGCGAGTAGTATGTAGATTATGTTATATGATACTGAAACACGATGGAAACACAAGAACTTTGCATAGTAAACATCCGACGTATGCTGTCGAGCTCAGCAAACAGCTGGAGACCGGGTATTGAGGAAGATGTTATATAGCCAGATAGTATCGTGATGCATCATGATATGGTTGTCTCAATAGTGGTAGTATCATGATATTAATGCTGCGATAGTAAAAATATCGTGACGGCCATTTTCAGGCCGATAGTCTGCCCTATTCTAAATATATAGAGTGACGTCATTCTGTGTAGAGTGGCATCATTCTGTATGAAGTATGTAAGTTATTCAATGGAATATCTGCATCTGCGTTTTTACTTTAAGTATGGACTTGTTTTCCTTTCATCAAAATTATCTTTCTATCGTGCTTTAGCATTCAATAAACAACATTGTGAGTTATGAGGCACAATGAATAAACTACTTGGGCTATTGCCCTTGTGGATTATTTATTGTGCCTCATAACTCACAACTTTGGTTTATTGAATGATCAACCACAATAGAAAGAAGATTATTTCTTAATTCAAATACATCTAAACATCCACTTCTTTCACTTTTGGCCTATGTTGTTACTGTAAACCATTACCACACAATCCCTACTTTTGACGCCCCTGAGAAAGCAGCCTTTAGAAAACATTATGGGAAAAGGAGAAAATGCTGGTAATCAGCACTTTCTCCTTTTCCCAGAATGCTTTCTACCCTTCACTTAAACAAATTTCAAATTTTCAGTCATTTTTATTTTGTCGTCTACAAATGCTTTCAATTTGGACAAGTCTATAATATTGTCGTTTGGTAATGAGTTAAAGCCCATGATTTTGAAATAAGCTCTACTTACTATGAACTGAATTCTGTGTTTTTTCCCAATCACATGAAACAAGATTGTACCATGACTAAGGCAACATTTGCACAAACTACACACATACATGGGTAGGTCTTCATTCTTTGGGTGGAGGTATTCCCTAATATAACACAAACCTGGAAAAAATAATTCTTAACCCATTACCACACAATCCCTACTTTTGAGAAAGAAGCCTTTAGAAAACATTGTGGGAAAAGGAGAAAATGCCAGCATTTTCTCCTTTTCCCACAATGTTTTCTACCTTTCACAAAACAAACATCAAATTTTCAGTCACTTTTATATTGTCGTCTGCAAATGCTTTCAATTTGGACCAGTCTAAAATATTGTCCTGTGGTAATGAGTTAACTCATTGTTAAAAGCCAGGATTGTGCAGTAAAGGGTAGAAAACATTGTGAGAAAAGGAGAAAATGCTGGTAACCAGCATTTTCTCCTTTTCCTACAATGTTTTCAAAAGGCTTCTGTCTCAGGGTCGTAAAAACCAGGGATTGTTTGAAAAAGAGTTGAACTAAATTTCTGCAAAACTAAATAAAGTATGTCTTCAAAACCAAGCAAAGTTTTGCTAGATCCTCTGATAGGTTATTTGCAATCTTGGCAGTTTTTTTCACAACATCATCTAAGGTATTTCATGCAGGCTAGTGCACCTTTTCATCTTTTCCTAGGGTTTCTCAGACCCCAGACATCCAAGTTGGCAGAGGAATGAAAACGTATACAATACTTTTCACCAATCACCAGAATCAATTTAGCCAAAACAAGTATCAAACAGTAACCTTTCTGTTTTTACCCTTTACCAAATAACTAAATTTTAGACTGGTCCAAATTGAATTTACATGCAGACCACAAAATAATCCTAACTCAAAACTGGAATTTGTTTCTAGCAGGGTAGAAAACATTGTGGGAAATGGAGAAAATGCTGGTTACCAGCATTTTCTCCTTTTCCAAAAATGTTTTCAAAGGGCTTCTATCTCAGGGTCGCAAAAACAAGGGATTGTTTGGTAAAGGGGTAACCCATTAACACAATCCCTAGTTTTGACATTCCTGAGAAAGAAGCCTTTAGAAAACATTATGGGAAAAGGAGAAAATGCTGGTAATCAGCATTTTCTCCTTTTCTCACAATGTTTTCTACCCTTCACCAAATAAATTTCAAATTCTGAGTCACTTTTATTTTGTTGTCAGCAAATGCTTTTGATTTGGACAAACCTAAAATTTTGTCATTTGGTAATGAGTTAAGCTCTTTTCAGTACCAAAATGGGTTTCTAAGGTAAGAATTTCTCAAGGATAATGCAATCAAATTTTAACCCTTTACCACACAATGAGGACTTTTAACAACCCCAAAGAAGAAGCCTTTAGAAAACGCTGTTGAAAAAGGAGAAAATGCTGGTAACCTGCATTTTCTCCTTTTCCCATAAAGTTTTCTATCCTATAAGGGAAAAATTGTATCACATGGGCCACTATGAAATTTTCGTCTGCAATTGCTTTCAATTTGGATAGGTCCAAAATTTTCCTGTGGCTTAACCCTTTCCCAAACAATCCCTGGTTTTTACGGGTCTGGAATAGTAGCCTTTTGAAAACATTGTGGGAAAAGGAGAAAATGCTGGTAACCAGCATTTTCTCCTTTTCCCACAATGTTTTCTACCCTATCATAGACAGAAATCATCTTTTCAGCAAGAGCTGAATTGTCGTTTGCAAATGCTTTCAATTTGGTCTAGTCCAAAAGTTTGTCGTTTGGGAAAGGGTTAAAGAATTAATTTTACCAATTATAGCTTTATCAGGTAAGGCATCAGCTTCTACTGCTGCGGTGTACAGTTTAAGAAATTCTGATTCATCCGGTGCCTGCTGGTCCGAATTCCCACCGGAACCTTTTGTAGCATCCCTTGTAGACATTTTGGGTCTCGTAGTAGGTGGTGCTGTAAGTACAAAATAGCCTGTTTTTTACGTTTAAATCCAACAAATTTTCTAAGGATAATTACATCCGTAACAGAGAACCATGCTCCACCAAAAATTGGATGGTTTTTTTTTTTTTTTTTATTTCAGCAGAGGTCCAGATAGACGGAATGATTCTGATTTCTAAATTGAAAATATTAATAATTCTCCACTAAACCCTATGTTGTGGTGCTCATTAGAATCGTCCTATCCAGACGATTGTAATGAGTACCCACAACATTGGGTTTCTAAGAGAGATAATTATTTTACCTTAAAATGACTCCCGCTGATCTGGAGCCCTGTTTCAGATATACATGTACATAATTATCTTGTGGAGGCCAATGCACGTATCAATGCTTTTCCTGGCATTATTTTTATCTCTACTAATCTTTCACCCTGTACCACATGAAAAGATTTAAGACCTGTCCGAATTGAAAGCATTTGCTGATGACAGTTTCAATGTGGCTCATATGAAAACATTGTGGGAAAAGGAGAAAATGCTGGTAACCAGCATTTTCTCCTTTTCCCACAATGTTTTCAAAAGCGTTTTCTTCCAGGGGTGTTAAAAGTCATCATTGTGTGGTAAACGGTTAAAAGCCAGTTGCTTTTCCAACACAAAACACTCAAATGAGATATCCAACATAGAATACTCAAATGTCCAAGCAGAAAGGGAGATAATTCTAATAACACTGATATCTACAGTTAAAAGTTGGAAGCTGAGCCCAGTAGCTTGTTAAAAAACCCTCAGGCCCTGGAAACCAGAGGTTGCTTGCTTGAATCCCCAACTTAGCCAAATTCTTTCTGAGAACACATGATAGTCATAGCAACAAGATTCAGTGCTTCCTCACCAGTGTTTAACATGAGCTTTGCAGAGCAGCTCATATATGCCCAAAACGGGCTTGTCAGTCAGTAGCAGCTCGAGAAATTAGTTATTTCAGAAAACAAGGGCAGGTAACTCTAGGACACCTAGAGATTCATACGTGAATAGTCGCATGCATAACTACACATCATAGAAATTCATTGTGGTAAGTTTCAAGTTAATCCAACAGAAACTGTAGTAGGTAACCAGCATTTTCTCCTCTTCCCACAATGTATTCTACTCTTCTAAAGTCAAGTTCAGTTTCGAGTCACGCTTACTCTGTGGTCTGCAAATGCTATCAGTTTGGGCAAGTCTAAAATTTTGATTTACCTTTCACTGGTATTGGATCTGTAAAAACTACCTTCCCGTTGTGGTCCGAGGGGTTCAAAATCTTCATCACGTTTACTGACCCTCGACCAATTTTGTCCTCAATGAATTTGGCCTCTTTTGTCAACCTAGCCAGTTTGTCCTTTCTAGCAGGCAGCATATCAATGGCATTGTACAAGACAGAATTGTAATCTTTCTGCAATTAAAATAAAAATTGAAAAAAAAAAAAACATTGAAATATAACTCAATGAATGAAACTTTGCCATGCTTTATGAAAAGGCGCTACCGGTACATAATCTGCAAAAAGTATCAACCCACATCAGCCTGCGCAGTCCGTGCAGGCTGACATGGGTTTATACCTTTTGCTAATTGTGAATTTTATGCATGTCAACAGACCATTCTACCTCAAGATCCTGACAAAATGGGTTCATTTGTATGAATTCCAAATTAAATCATGATGTGTTTGGTATAATAGATCAAGACAAATTAACTCTTTCTCTACAGAATACATAAATTGCATTTTCTCATACTAGGCTAAAATTACATTTTCTCTTCAACCTCACAACAAAATTCGGTCATAATCTAAAATGTAGCAGTGGATAGTGCAGATCAGAGATCAGACTGCACGTTCTGTGGAGTCTGATCTTGATCTACACTGTCCACAAAAGCTTCTGGTGTCCTCTATGGTATGGAAAGAGTAAAGCCCCCTGCTTGGCAGTGCACAGCTCAGCTATTTTATATAGGTAGTGATAAAATCTTTACAATACATATGTGACCCTTCATGCCAACAGGGACAATCTTGGAATTCCGTACTTGAACTTCATTAGATGAAAACAGAACATAGACAGTGCAGGTCAGTTAAGTTGATAGTTCGAAAGTGATCGTATGGTATTTACAGGTAGAAAATATCATAAAAGGGAAAAGTGTTGACCATGGCCAGCCTGCCCAATCCGCGCAGTCTGGCGAGGGTTGACACTTTCAGCAGTTCCTAGAAGGTTCCTTTTTGCATGACAGGTCACATATACAGAATTCAGACTTGGCAAAATTGCAAGCATTTATGGATGACTCAAATAACTCTTCACTGAGAGACGATATTTTAAAACTATCAAAAATAAAAGCATTTGCAGTGACAAATGAAATGTGGTCTATGATAAGATGGTAAGATTTGCCTTTCATAGGGTGAAGAACATCCTTGGGAAAAAAAAAACAAAAAGGCTGGTAACCAGCAATTCTCTATTTCCAATAAAGTTTTTCTTAAGCCTTCTTCCTCCAGTTTGTTAACACCTTAAGTCATATCACATTGGTCAGTTCACCAACGCATCAGTTTCCCTACTTTCCCACAGCAGTGCTGATACAACTTTCTTACACAGTAACTGACTGATTTTCTCACCAGAGGTGCACCAGAGGTGAGAGGCGAAAAAAATTGCCGTAAAGAAAGTTTGCCTCAACTGGTATCGAGCTCACAACAACCAGTCATGATTCAGATACACTAACCACTGAGCTACCAGTGCTGGCTCACAAATAGAAATGGCAAAAATCTTTTACACAAATAGATATAATAAAAGTTTGTTGATTTTTTTTCTCACAGAAATAGAAGGAAGAAAGGTAACAGAATACTTACAACAAAGGCCAACTTATGTGCAAATCCAGTGATATGTTTAATCATTACGTCTCCTGACCCCTTGCTATTGCACAGCTTACAGATGTAATAGGTTGGGATGGCTGGATTATGGCTTAAAATCTCATACACAAAGTCCAATCCTAGATGAAAGAACAAACTAGAGCTGTCATTGAATGTGACTTAATACCCCCGCCAGCGCTTTGAAAGAAAAAAGTGTCAAGTTCAAGGGGAGATAATTTCTAAACCAGGAGGAGTAGTCACTTGAAAATTGTGTCTTGCAAATCTCCAATATATGATCAATATATATGCATAGTTTCAGTACAATTGAAAGAAAACTGTAGGAGTTATGCGACACAAAATTACTAGTATTTTGTACACAGATGGACACACTGACGGACGCACAGACAGGTTGATTCCAGTATACCCCTAAAACGTTCCTTTTGCAGGGGTATAATGATCACTGATGTCCTATTTACAAAAATCTATTTATTTGGTGTTAACCCTTTACAACACAATCCTGACTTTTAATGACCCCGAGAAAAATGCTACTTGAAAACGTTTAGGGAACCAGCATTTTCTCCTTCTTCCATAATGTTTTCACTACCTATTTCAAAGCGAATTCTTATTTTTGAGTCTCATTCGTTATCTGAAAATGCTTTCAATTTGGCCTTGTCTTAAAAAGAGCTAAAGACTTTTTTTTAACTCATTACCAAACAACAATATTTTAGTTTTGTCCAAATCATAAGTATTTGCAGATAACAAAATAAAAGTGACTGAAAAAAAAAAAATTTTTTTTTTTTTTGAAGGGTTGAAAACATTGTGGGAGAAGGAGAAAATGCTGTTTACCAGCATTTTCTCCTTTTCCGACAATGTTTTCTACAGTCTTCTTTCTCAGGGTCGTCAAAAGCAGGGATCATGTGGTAATGGGTTAATAGTGTTTAAATTAAATCGAGGCAACCAGTGCAGCTACCATGCTTTTTTTTTTCAGTTTCTTCAATGGCAATGTACTGCACTGTGTGTCAAGCCCTGTATGTCATAGAGTGAGCTCCCACACTAAACTGTTATAGCATGCAGACAACTACATATAATCTTATGAACAGTCCGTCACAAAGAATCAAATAAATGCATAGCTTAAATACAAACCTCATCTGGCGGGATTCAAACTTTGAAGGGGCAAATAACCTCATTTTTCGAGGATTAAAAGACCAATACCATAACCACTGGGCCAAAGAGAATTCTCTCTGACGCAGTTGTCAGGTATTGATTTTATACAGGAAAGCTATGCAGTAAGGAAGGAGTGATCCCCCGTAACAATAGCCATTACCTTATCGTTTATCAAACAATTCAGTGTTTTAATGACCCTATGGAAAAAAGACTTCTCACATTGTGGATAAAGAATGGTGGGTGACCCACTTATTCTCTTTTGACAACAATGCTTACTTCCTTGACACCCTTTCCACACAATCCCCAGTTTTAAACCTTTACCAAACGACAAAATTTTAGACTGGTCCATATAGAAACACTTGCAGACAATGAAATAAACATGACTCAAAAATTCAAATCTGTTTCCAGTAGGGTAGAAAACATTGTGAAAAAAGGAGAAAAAGAAAATGCTGGTTACCAGCATTTTCTCCTTAACGGTAGAAGACATTGTAGGAAAAGCAGAAAATGCTGGATACCAGCATTTTCTCCTTTTCCCACAATTTTTTTTTAAAAGGCTTCTGTCTCAGGTTCGTAAAAACCAGGGATTGTTTGGTAAAAGGTTAATGACTTTGAGACAGAATACTTTTCATTGAAAACATTGCAAGTTGGTACTTTTTACAGATGAATTAATCCACCTTTCACAGGACATTACACAAATAAAATGGACTTCTGCAGTCAGTTCCAAAGAAAAGAAAAATACAATTTCAGCTTCTTTTTTTGATAATAGTTAGCCAAAAAGATTAGCAGTGAAAATCCAAGATCAGACCGCACATTGTGCCAGGAAAAAAAAAAAAACACTTACCAAGTAAAGGAATTTCTGAATACTTTCGAAAATAATCATATAATTTGCATTCCTCTGTTGCTTCCTTACTGTCACTGGTTGCATGCATAACACTTCCATCCCTTTGTTTTGCAACCTCTCCTTCTGATGAATCCTTTGTTTTCATGGTTGTTCCCTTCCTGTTTTCAACTGATATATCCTTTCCCTTTGACCTTTCAGGTGGGCTAAAATTGCGTATTTCTCTTTGTAAGGATCTTAACTGTTTGCGATTGAGTGACCCTACAAGAAGAGACCAACATACAGCTGGTAATCGCTAGCATTTCTAAGCTAGAGCTGTCACGGAATATGGCTTAATTCCCCCCCCCCGCACTTTGACAGAAAAAAGTGTCAAGGTCAAGGGGAGATAATTCCTCAACCAGGGTGATTTGAGACATGAAAATTGTGTCATGCAAATTTTTAATATATGATCAGTATTTGTGCAAAGTTTCAATACAATTGAAGGAAAAGTGTAGGAGGAGTTTGCAACACAAAATTACTAGTATTTTATTCAAAGACAGACACACGGACAGACAGCCACACAGTTGGACACATGGAAAGACAGGCTGATTCCAGTATACACCTGAAAACATTCATTTTGCAGGGCTATAATGAATCGTGCTGTGTGAAAAAGGGCAGGTTGCATTTGCACAAACTAACAGCCCATGTCAAGCTGCTTCTTCTGGACAGACTGACTGGAGTCAAAAACTAAATTTTCAGCATCTGAAAGCTTTCACCCACAAAACTCTCTCCTTTTCCGGAATTGTTTTCAAAAGATCTATTGAACCCTTGACCAAACGACAAAATTTTAGACTTGTCCAAATAGAAAGCACATGCGGAAGACAATTTCAATGGGGCTCAAATGGTGCAATTTGTCTTTGATAGGCTAGAAAACATTGTGGAAAAAGGAGAAAATGCTGGTTACCAGCATTTTCTCCTTTTTCCACAATGTTTTCACTCCTTCAAGGTTGTTAAGTCAGGGTGGTGTGGTAAAGGTTAAATAAGGATTATTTAGTAAATGGTTAAGCAGAGCTCTAGATAAGAGAGAATGATTATATTCTACAGTCATTATTTCTCTTCAAGACTCTATGTTGTGGGTACTCATTAGGATTGTCTCTAAAAGACAACTATAATGTGTACAAACAACATAGGGTCTAGAGGAAAATATATGTAATTCTTATTTTCAATTCTGAAAGTAAATCAATGAACTTTTAAACCCACCATATACAAGTCTACACAACATACAGATGCAGAGCGCAAAATAGCGGGAGTGGTTTTGATTTCAGAATTGAAACTATTAATTATTCTCCACGAAACCCTACACTGTGGGTACTCCTTAAAATTGCTTCATAAAGAGGATTCTAATGAGTACCCACAACATAGGGTTCTGAAGAGAAATAAGGGATTTAGAAGTACATCACTACCTCAGATCTGGAGCTCTTTAGAAGTCTAATTTGCCAACCATTTGCCTAGCCTCTGTAGCTTTGTCAATAGCATGCTGGACTTGAAAACAGGGGGTCGTGGGTTAGACCCCTGGCTTGGCCAATTTCTCTCCGGACTGACTGATGATAGTGATTGCTGCACGATTCATTCCTTTCCTACCTCTGACCATTTTTACAATGGTTGTTATATGGAAAAGCAGCCAGTGGCATGGAAAGTAATTTGCGCTGAGTACTGCTACAAGAGACTCCAAGAAAGCAGGGATAGGTGTATTGGCCACTGCGATATAACTGAAATAATGTTGAAAACAGCATCAAACTCAAAGCAATTGATCAATCACCAAACATTCTATGTTAGATTCTTAACTCTAAACCCACACACATCTAAACAGAGGTAGATTACATACATTTCTGTGTTGCAGTTGTTACCAATATGGATTCCAGGAATTCACTTCTTTCTGGTCCATTAACTGCCGACACCCGAAACAAATAATCTGTACCTTCTTGAAGCCTATGGACAAAAAAGTATAAGCCATACTCTGTGAAAAGGGAGCTTAATACATCTATGAAAAGTATTAACTCAGGTCAGCTTGCACCGTCTGTGCACGGTGACCTTGGCTGAAACTTTTCGCTATTGGTTGATTTTCTGTAGGTCATAGGACCAGTGCACTTCATGTTTCCATAGGTTGTTTTACAAAACGGATTTCAGGGATATACAACACTGTGATGACTTATATGGTATCATGCATATAAAGAGATACATTAACCCTCCACTAGAAAATTTCAGACTGGTCCAAATTGAAAGTATTTGCAGATGGCAAAATATATTTGACGGAAAAATAGAAATTTTGTTTTGGAAGGGGTATAAAACATTGTGGGAGGAGAAAATGCTGGTTACCAGCATTTTTCTCCTTTTCCCACAATGTTTTCAAAAGTCTCCATTCTCAGTGTCGTTAAAATTAGGGATTGTGTGGTAAAAAGTTAACTCTTTACCAAACGACAAAATTTTGAACTAGTCCAAATTGAAAGCATTTGCAGACTACAAAATAAATGTGAATCAAAAATTGAAATTTGATCTAGAAAGCGTAGAAAACATTGTGGGAAAAGGAGAAAATGCTGGTTACCAGCATTTTCTCCTTTTCCCACAATGTTTTCAAAAGGCTTCTTTCTTAGGGTCGTTAAAAGTAGGGATTGCTGGTAAAGGGTTAGCTGCCTTGTTCCGGAGCATGAGTCAATGTCTGTAGAGGGGTGGTTCCATGCAGAGTATCTTATCTCGTCAGCTTGCATAGTCTGTGCAGCATGACTTGGATCAAAATGTTTCAGCTTTGAAGAAATTTTCGGCATGTAAAAAGACCATACTACCTCATAATTCTGCTGTTTTTTTCTTAACCCTTTACTCCATAGATACTCATTTCTATGCATTGCTTGTAGGAGCCTTTGGAAAACACTGTGGCAAAAGGTGAAATTGCTCGTCACGAGCAATTTCACCTTTTGCCACAATGTTTTCTATACTATCAAAAGGTGTCATATACACCTAAGAAACAGCTTCATCCTTGCTGTTATTGAGGGTCAATTAGAGATACCATAGAAATGCCTTATGGGGTAGAGGGTTAAAGACAATGGATGCATATCATGAGGGAACTTGCTTGGTATAGTACTTATATACAGTGAATAAACCCCCTTTTCCCAAAACATGTCTCATTTAAAAAAAAAAAAAGATAAAGTATATTTTCATCACTGAAAAAAAGATATCAATACGGCTATTTGGCTAAGATTCAATTAATCTGTGATCGATCCGCCAATAATCAAAATGTTAACCCTTTATCCCGTAAGGCATTTCTATGGTATATCTAACTGACCCTAAATAACAGCAAGGATGAAGCCGTTTCTTATGTGTATATTACACCTTTTGAAAGCATAGAAAACATTGTGACAAAAGGTGAAATTGCTCATGACAAGCAATTTCACCTTTTGTCACAATGTTTTCCAAAGACTCCTTCAAGCAATGCGTGGAAGTGAGTACTTATGGAGTAAAGGGTAAAGCTATAATATTCACCCACATTTCATCAAAACAAAGTTACTACCCTCCAAACCATTATCTGACTCTTTTGCTTAAATTATAAAAACATACCTTATTGTAAATAATTCCAAAATTCTGTTGATATAATATTACATAGGTAAATACTAAAAGAAATATGTCGTAGTAACTTTCCTGGGGTAAGTACTGCTTCCTACTGCTTAACCCTTTACCACAACAACAACATTTTTTACCTTTCCAAATTGAAAGCATTTGCAGACTACAATTTCAGTGTGGCTAAAATCATTCAATTGTTCTTTAATAGGGAAGAAAAAATTGTGGGAAAAGGAGAAAATGCTGGTTACCAGCTTTTTTTTTTCTTTTTCCCCACAATGTTTTCAAAATATATACATATATTTTTTGCATGGTTGTTAAAAATTGGCACTGTGTGATAAAGGGTTAAGAAAATTTCGAAATCAGGCTTGACCTTCAGTTATGCACAGAATCAGATTTTCTCACCCTGTTTAAATCATAACACAAGCATGAGAAAACTTACTACAACATAATATTCCATATAATTATATCCAATCCTTTAAAAGTCAGTACCTATTTAATTCTTTACCAAACAATCCCTCGTTTTAATGACCATGAAGGAGGATGCCTTCTGAAAACATTGTGGGAAAAGGAGAAAATGCTGGTAAAAAGCATTTTCTCCTTTCCCCACAATGTTTCCTACTCTTCCAAAGTCAAGTTTCAATTTTTGAGTCTTGTTTATTCTGTCCTCTGCAAATGCTTTCAATTTGGACTTATCAAAAATGTTGTTGTTTGGGAAAGAGTTAATGTTTACTTACCCTTGGACAATATAGTTTGGTTCTACCAGACTACCAACAGTGATCCACTTGGTTTCTCTGGCATTCCTGTTTTCTCTTTTTCCGACAATGTTTTCTACCCTTCCAAAGTCAAGTTTCAATATTTAATTCTAGTTTATTTTGTCATCTGTAAATGCTTTTTCAATTTGAACTTGTCTAAAATTTTGAATCAAATTTTGGTAACAAGAGGGCCAAGATGGCCCTGGATCGCTCACCTGAATTTTTGAGATGACCATAGTCTATTTTTTTTTTGAGGTATTGAAACATTGGAACCAAATTTATAATTCTGCCAAGCAATTTTCAAAAGGTCAGCTGTAAAAGTCATTTCGAAATCTGACAATCAGTTTCAAAAAGAAGAATTTTTAAGAATTCTTCATTTCTGTGTAAGAGCAAGTAGCCCCCATCCATGAGAGCCATGTTTCTTGATGGATCAAAATTTACGAACAAGTTTTGAAAAGGGTCACCGAAGGAACATCTCTCTGAAATAATTTCGAAATCTGACCAGGGGTTTCAGAGAAAGAGAATTTTAAAGAATTTCATCATGTCCATATAGTGCAAGTAGCCCCCATTCACAAGAGCCATGTTTCTTGATGGATCAAAATTATATGTACAGCTTTTAGAAAGGGTCCCCAAAGGAACATCTCTGTCAGATTATTTTAAAATCTGACAACAGGTTTCAGAGAAGAAGAATTTTCAAGAATTTCTTCATTTCCATATAGTGCAAGTAGCCCCCATTCACTAGAGCCATGTTTCTTGGCCAATCAAATTTTTGCGAACAATTTTAGAAAAGGGTCATCCAAGGAACATCTCTGTGAAATTATTTCAAAATCTGTCCAGCCATTTCAGAGAAGAAGAATTTTCAAGAATATCTTCATTTCTATATAGTGCAAGTAGCCCCCATTCACCAGAGCCATGTTTCTTGACCAATCAAAATTTCGCGAACGATTTTTGGAAAGGGTAACCCAAGGAACAAGTCTGTGAAATTATTTCAAAATCTAACCAGCGGTTTCTGAGAAGAAGAATTTTTAAGAATTTCTTCATTTCTGTATAGTGCATGAAGCCCCCATTCACCAGAGCCATGTTTCTCGACAGATCAAAATTTCGCAAACAATTTTTGAAAAGGGTCATCCAAGGAACATCTCTGTGAAATTACTTTAAAATCTGACCAGCGGTTACAGAGAAGAAGAATTTTTAAGAATTTCTTCATTTCTTTACAGTGCAAGAAGCCCCCATTCACCAGAGCCATGTTTCTTGACGGATCAAAATTTCACGAACAATTTTTGAAAAGGGTCACCTAAGAAACATCTGTGTGAAATTATTTTAAAATCTGGCCAGCAAATCTGGCCAGCGGTTTCAGAGAAGAAGAATTTTTAAGAATTTCATCATTTCTGTATAGTGCAAGAAGCCCCCATTCACCAGAGCCATGTTTCTTGACGGATCAAAATTTCACGAACAATTTTTGAAAAGGGTCACCCAAGGAACATCTGTGTGAAATTATTTTAAAATCTGGCCAGCGGTTTCAGAGAAGAAGATTTTTAAAGAATTTGCTAAAAAATTCCATTTCGTTACCATGGCAACCAGAGTTTTTGACGGAATCAAATTCTGTGAACAATTTTTAAAGAGGACCTCCCAAGGAACATTCCAGCCAAGTTTGGTCCAAATCCGCCCAGCGGTTTAGGAGGAGTTGATGTTTAAAGAATTGTTGACGACGCACGACGCACTGACGCACGACGGACGACGGACACCGGGTGATCCTAAAAGCTCCCCTTGAGCACGCTGTGCTCAGGTGAGCTAAAAAGATAATGTTTACCTACCCTTCGACTATATATTTCTGTTTAACTGTACTACCAACAGTGACCCACTTGGTTTCTCTGGCATTCCTGTACTCTACGACATAAGTATCTATAAGCTGTTCCTCCTCCTCTGTCAGTTTTCCCCAGGTCAAGGTTACTGATGTTAATTGGACTGAGTCTGCCTTCAGAGGTCCCATTGGCTTTGGTGGTATCACTGTGAACCAAGGTAAATGAAGAATTTTATTATATCATTATCACTGATATCAGTGAT
The DNA here is from genome assembly GCA_943736015.1 of Tridacna crocea. Taxonomy (NCBI): domain Eukaryota; kingdom Metazoa; phylum Mollusca; class Bivalvia; order Cardiida; family Cardiidae; genus Tridacna; species Tridacna crocea. The sequence continues at coordinate 11,693,070 of OX031069.1, read as the reverse complement.
ATGTAGTATCATCACAAGTGACGATACAGTTTTAAAATGTTTGCTGGAACTATTTTTTTTTTGCTATTTTACTAATATAGTACCATTCTTGATAATTATTAGAGTAACAAGCAATTTTGTTGAAAAGATATTCATTAACTTTGCTTAGTACTGGGCAGGGCTTGAAATTAGAGGGTCACTTGTTCAGTTCAACTGCTTCATTAACCTTTTACCACACAACAAGATTTTGTAGTTTCAATGTGGCTCATATGAAATGATTATTCTTTGATAGGGTAGAAAACATTGCGGGAAAAGGAGAAAATGCTGGTAACCAGCATTTTCTCCTTTTCCCACAATGTTTTCAAAAGCCTTCTCTTTCAAGGGTGTTAAAAATTGTCATTGTGTGGTAAAGGGATAACTTCTTTCCGAGATATGATGATAGTCAGTACTGAACCATGTCTCAATGACGCCTATGTGGGATAGCAGCCAGCAGCTTGGTAGGAATACTGAACAAAGCAATGGTAAAAGAAATTCCAAAGTATGGATAACAGCACTAGCCACGACTACACAACTTAACTCTTTACCAAACAACAAAATTTTAGACTGGTCCAAATTGAAAGCATTTGCAGACGACAAAATGAATGTGATTAAAGAATTGAAATTTGTTTTAGGAAGGGAAGAAAACATTGAGGGAAAAGGAGAAAATGCTGGTTACCAGCATTTTCTCCTTTTCCCACAAAGTTTTGAAAAGGCTTCTTTCACAGGGATGTCAAAAGCCAGGATTAAAAGAAAATTTAAATAATGCTGACAATCCTGACTTTTAATGACCCTGAAAAAGAAGTTTATAGAAAGCATTATGGGAAAAGGAGGAAATGCTGGTAACCAGCATTTTCTCCTTTTCCCACAATATTTTCTACCCTATCAAGGTCATAAATTATCATATTCCCAAGATTTAATTTGTTGTCTGCAAATGCTCTAAACTTTGTCCAGCCTAAAAATTTGTCCTATGGTAAAGAGTTAAAAATTGATATATATGCTGTTCCTGATGATTAGGAACATAATTTTATTTTAATTACATGCGGACTTTATATTTACATAATAAATCACGGTAAGATTTATCATAACATTCCCCAGGGAATCAAGAATAAAAACAAGGAATACTGAAGAAAGGACCAATCTGTTATTTGTTTACCTGTGGTCTTCATCTGGCAATTTGGTTAAATTGGGGTTTAACGCCAAGGTCATATCATGGCAGTCGGTGACGCACATGTGTTTCCTGGCTTCCTCATACCAGTACTAGCACTACTTTCTTTTCCAAAGCCACGGACTACTTTTCTCTCATGCTTCAGCAGAGATGAGAGACGAAAAAATCGCCTGAAAGAAAGTTCGCCTCAACCAGGTATCGAACTAATAACCACCAGGTCATGAGTCCGACACGCTCACCACTGAGCCACCCGGGCGGGCTTCATCTGGCAAGGGAAGTCATCTAATTTAGAGGAATGCCCATTCCCCCCCCCTTTCATGGATCTATATATATTTTGTCTAACAACCAATTGAATTACAAGGTAAAACGATCCTTACACTTGCAGAAATCTTACCAACAAGCAAAATGCATAGACCCAAATCAGCCTGCATAACCTGCGCAGCCTGACCTAGTTCAGCACTGGTTGCAGGTACATTAAACCCCCCTGTTCTCAGAGCATGGCTCATGTGTAATAACGATCTCTCTCTCTCTACCTACCTTGTACGTCACTGCTGGGCGTGTTCCTATAGCGATGACTTGGATCATCCACTGATAAAGAGGATTTACTGCCACTTTCTTTCTCCTTGCCTGTCAAATGTCCTCCATCCTGCATGCCGCTTTGTGTATATACTGTGGTATTAAATGGTGGCATACCTGTATAAAAGTGTTTATTTCACATGAGCAATTTGCCCTTGCAAAAGGGGCTTTAACTCATTACCAAACAACAAAATTTAAGGTTTGTCCAAATCCAAAGCATTTGCAGACTTCAAAATAAAAGTGACTGAAAATTTGAAATGTGTTGTATGAAGGGTTGAAAACATTGTAAGAAAAAGGAGAAAATGCTGGTTACCAGACATTATGGTAAAAGATGAAAATGCTGGTAATTGTTTACCAATCTCATGTTTTGAAAGACTCTGAAGAAGAAACCTCTTAAATACATTGTTGGAAAAGATGACAATATTGGTAACTGTTTACCAGACAATCTTGTGTTTTGAAGACTCTGAGGAAGAAACCTTTTAAAAACATTGTGGGAAAAGATGAAAATGCTGGTAACCAGCATTTTCATTTTTACCACAATGCTTTCTACCACTTCTGATACAAATTCAATCTTTTGAGAGTCATTTTATTTGTTGTCAGTAAGTGCTTTTAATTTGGAGCCATCGAAAATCTTGTCATTTGGTACAAAGTTACTGCATCTCCGTAATACTTTGTACCTAGCAAGATATGAAATAAATATGACCCATCACACAAATAGGGACCTTCTGGGAACTGCAAAAAAATGTCAGCCCTGGTCAGACTGCGCAGGCCTACAAGTTCGACACCATATGTAGATGCAATTAAACAATTAATTCTTTACCAAACGATAAAAATTTTGGATTAGGCCAAATTGAAAGCATTTGGAAACCACAAAATAAATGTGAATCAAAAATTGAAATTTGATTTGGGAAGGGTAGAAAACATTGTGGGTACAGGAGAGAATGCTGTTTGCCAGCATTTTCTTCTTTTCCCACAATGTTTTCTATAGGCTTCTTTGAAGTCAGGGTCGTTAAAAGTTGGGATTGTGTGGTAATGGGTTAAACAATGAACATGTAAGATCTTTTGGCGACAATAGATATCTGGCAGTATACCTGTAATCATAGTGGTGGTTGCGACACCTGGTGGCTGAATCCCGCCCACCACCAATGGCTGTCCAAGATCATTTGTATTGAATCTGCTTTTCCTCTCCATGGAGCCTGGAATATTGGATCCTGTCTTACTCTCAGAGGTCTCTGGAAGCTGAAATACTATGGAAGAAAAATAGGCTCATGTTACATGCTAACACTTTGTTTATTTCACCATGATTTTTTCATAATTGAAAATGAATATCATTCTTTTTTCCGTTGTTCACTTTTTGAGGCAGAAAGAAACACTTTATTATTTTCATGGTACAATGGACGAACAGACTTGACATCTTTTTTTAACCTGATGAAATGTGAAAATATAGTTACCATAAGAAAAGTTGCAACATTTATATCTGTGATTCTCAACAAGAAGGATTTGGAACTTGCATAATTTCATTTTCATCACATAGCCTTCCTGACTTATATATACCCATAACGATTTTCTAACCTTATACACATATGAAATACGGATTGTGGGAGTCTGACACCATAAGCGGCCCCAGTTTATGCCTTGTCATGAAATTTCTGTCTCAGATGCCAGCTAACATTACAAGATCCTATATGACCCATTTTTCATTATTTTGTAGATGCAACTCATTGTCATTGTTAAGAATGTAATTAACATGCTGTATTATGGGCCGGTGAAACAGATATTGTATTGTATTGTACTTTGCAACAGATCTGATGGCTTTATGCCTTCACCACACAATCTCGAGTTTCAACAATGTTCAAGAAGGTTTTTGTATAATTTTCACTGGGCATAAACATGAAATGTCGAAAAATATTTCACCAATATTTCTCTATAACCAACTGGAAATCATGAAATAAACTCCGATAGTTTCTCTGACATATTGTAATGGCTGCCACTCATGAAAATATTACTAATGATATTCACATGATCCATTAACTAGTTCAGTTTCAATCTTTCACCAAATTCACCAAAATGAATAAATCTCCTCTACATACTGACCTCTGTAGGACAATGTTGTTACGAGTCAGGCGTAACTAGAAAGAAGAAGCCAGCAACAAACGATAACAATTAACAGAATTTATTAACAAAAATATCAAATAAACAGTGACAATATTACAATAGTACAAAACAATACCTTAGACGTTAAATTCAGAAGACAAATTATTCCAGTCTTAATTCCAATCTGATCCTGATCCAAACTGAATGTAATCCAAACACACGAAGTAATCCTCACTTTAGTCTAGTCTGATCCGAATCCAAACTGAATGTAATCTAAGCACTAATTATAGGACACAAACACAAGATAATCCCCACTGTAGTCTGGCAATCATGTGTTAACTAGTGAACACTGAGATGTAAAAAGCTTTTCCTTTTATAATAACAGGGAAACTTCCAGAAAATTCATGTTAAAATCAGTTGCATAATTCTTAGTAATCAGATTGTATAAAGGCCTGGAAACTTCCAGCACAATATTCTACAAGAGTTCAGTTCTAAAAATAGCAACAGGGGAAAACCATTCAAAAATAGATACACACATGAATAAAGCTAATAATAACTGGGTATGTACATAACACTTCCCCCCTTGAAAAGAAAAAAGAAAGGTTTATGAAATAAATCTTTCTTTTTTGCAATATTATTTATATACACGTATATGACACTTTAACTGAAGTATTACATAGGAAAAGACAAACTCAAATATTAATTATTTCAGACTAATGAAAATAATCAAGGTAATGAAAGTACAATTTAAAAATTCAGTTTGAACATGATTTAGGGAAAATGACTATTTGAATTTCAAACTCTTGAAAGAGCATCCGGTATAATGTTATCTTTCCCTTTTATGTGTCTTATGTCAAGATTAAACTCTTGAAGCAATAAACTCCACCTCAGTAATCTTTGATTCTTATTCTTAAGTTTGTGTAGAAAACTTAAAGGGTTATGATCACTGAATACAACAATTGGTGAAGTTGAAGAGGTTAAATAAACTTCGAACTGCTGGATTGCCAGAATTAAGGCAAGACACTCTTTTTCTATGGTAGAGTAATTTTTCTGATGTTTGTTAAATTTCTTAGAAAAGTAACAAACTGGGTGATCAATACCATTATTATCTTCTTGTAAAAGAACAGCACCAATACCAACATCACTTGCATCAACAGCTAATTTGAAACATTTGTCAAAATCAGGTGCCAAGAGAACTGGTGCGCTCTTTAGTATGGCTTTCAGACGATCAAATGCATCTTGACATTTGTCATTCCATTTGAACTTTGTGCTTTTCTTAAGTAAATTTGTTAAAGGTTCAGCAATACCCGAGAAATTTTTACAGAATTTCCTGTAGTAGCCAGCCATACCAAGAAATCGCATCAGCTGTCTTTTACATTTAGGCACAGGAAACTCAGAGATAGCACTGACTTTAGCTTCTAAAGGTTTAACTTGACCCTGTCCCACAAGATGTCCTAGAAATGTTACAGTAGCATGACAAAATTCAGTTTTTGCAAGATTCACAGTCAGTTTCGCTTTACTGAGTCTGTCGAAGAACTTCCTGATTCTTTGAAGGTGGTCACTCCAACTGTCTGAGTAGATGATGACGTCGTCAATATATGCATCACAGCCATCTAATCCACATATAACATTGTTTATAAGCCGCTGAAACGTTGCAGGAGAATTTTTCATCCCAAACGGCATAACTTTGTATTGGTACAGACCGTTTGGAGTAGCAAAGGCTGATACTTCTTTTGCTCTATCAGTCAGTGGAACTTGCCAGAATCCTTTTAGCAGGTCGAATTTGGTGACATATTTAGAATTTCCAACTTTGTCAATACAGTCATCAATTCTTGGTATTGGAAAAGAGTCTGTTTTTGTCACAGAGTTCACTTTACGATAGTCAGTACACATTCTATAAGTTCCATTTGATTTAGGTACTAATATACATGGTGAACTGTAATTACTCTGGCTAGGTTCAATAAAGTCATTTTCCAGTAAGTATTTTATTTCATCTTGGAGGTATTTCTGTTTCAAAGGATTCATTCTATATGGATGTTGCTTTATTGGTTTAGAATCTTCCACAATGACATCATGATAGATTTTATCTGTTCTTGTGGGGATATCAGGAAATAAATGTTCATATTCATGTATCAACTGTTTCAGCTCTTCCTGCTGCGATGGTTCCAAGTGAGATAGTTTGTTGTTAAGATTTCTCAAAATATCAGAATTCTCAAGTTTAGATGGACCAGGATCAGATTTATCAATAAAGTCCGAATTTACTTCAAGATCAGATACATTTGATTCTTGTGGGACAGTGTTTACAACTGTAATTGGTTTTGAAATAGAGCTATCTCTGTCAAAGTATTCCTTTAACATATTTACATGACACATTTGTTTGTTTTTACGCCTTCCTGGAGTATTAATTATATAGTTTAAATCACTTGTTTTCTTGTCAATAGTGTAGGGTCCAAAATATCTTGCCTGTAGAGGTCTGCCAGGTATTGGCAAAAGAGCAAGGACTTTGTCACCTGGTTTAAATTTTCTATCTATAACATGGTTGTCATATCTTGCTTTCATTTTGCCCTGAGACGTTTTAAGATTAGACCTAGCAACCTCACATGCCCTAGACAGTCTATTTCTGAAGTCAGAAACATACTGTAGTAAATTCAAAGGTGTTTCATCATTTGAGAGAAATTTCTCTTTCAAAAGTTTTAAAGGTCCACGAACAGAATGGCCAAAAACTAATTCAAAAGGACTGAAACCAAGAGATTCTTGTACAGATTCTCTGGCTGCAAATAGTAACAAATGGATGCCCTCATCCCAATCTTTTTCAGTGTCAAAGCAATATGACCTTATCATATTTTTTAATGTCTGGTGAAATCTTTCTAAAGCACCTTGACTTTCAGGGTGATAGGCGGATGACCTATATTGCTTGATTCCTAATTCATGCATAACCTGTTGGAATATACCAGACATAAAATTTGACCCTTGATCAGACTGAACTGATTTTGGAAGACCAACAAATGTGAAAAATTTTATAAGAGCTTTGACTATTGACTTTGTTTTGATGTTCCTTAAAGGAATAGCTTCAGGAAAACGTGTAGAAGTACACATAATTGTTAAGAGATACTCATTTCCTGACTTGGTTCGAGGTAAAGGACCAACACAATCTATAAGTATCCTACTGAAAGGTTCATCAAAAGCAGGAATAGGTTGTAATTGAGCTTTGGGAATGGTTTGGTTGGGTTTACCTACCATTTGACATGTATGGCAAGTTTTACAATATTTAGAGACATCTGATTTGAGACCAGGCCAATAAAAATGATTAATAATTTTGTGATAGGTCTTGTTTATACCTAGATGACCTGACATAGGACTTTCATGGGCTATACTTAGTATTTCATGACGATATGACTTTGGAACCACAATTTGGTGGTAAACAGCCCATTCATCATCAGCTGGGACATCAAATGGTCGCCATTTTCTCATAAGAATCCCATTCTTTATATAGTAACACATTGGGACCTGTGAAATTTCATCTTCAGGTAAAGCCTTAAAAATTAATTTTGAAATCTCAGGATCAGTTTGCTGTTCCTGGATAAGCTGTGACTTTGACAGCGTGTCGTGACCTTGGTCAATAGACCTTGGTGGAGAATGGCAAGACATTGACGAGTCTGTCTGAGTATCAGACAAACTGGGATCAAGAGACTTTTTAATCTCATTATTAAAATATTGACAGATAAAAGTATCCGTCAAGTCAATATCAGAGTTTGAGTTTTCCAAAATGGCCTTTTTAGCCATAGCTCGGGTAACTGCACAAGAAGGATACAAGTCAGGAATTTCCTGCTCGGGGTCATCTGTTTGACCTATATTTGGTGTGTCAGTTACAAGTGGATTAACCACAACCTTATCTCCAGCTAAGTCATTGCCTAGCAGTAAATGGACACCTTTAAATGGTAAGGAAGGTTTAATACCAATAACCACAGGCCCAGTAACCAAATCTGATGACAAATTAACATGATGGAGAGGGATATTAACAGTTCCACACTCTACACCCTGAATAAGGACACTAGTACCGGAAGAAGTCTTCTCAGAAAAAGGCAGTATATCTGCTAAAATAAGAGATTGAGAAGCTCCTGTGTCTCTTAAAATTTTAATAGGGGTAGGTGGGCAATTATCACCTGAAAGTGATACAAAACCATTCAACATAAATGGTTCAAAAATCTCCATAGTAGAATCAGACTTGGGTTTTGTGACTATGTCAATTGTATTGGTTTTAATAGAAGACTGTGGCCTTGGTCTAAGAGTGGTGAGCCCTGTTGGTTTGGCTTCATCACTTTCTAACTTCCTTTTTAATTTCAAACATTCAGAAACAAGGTGACCAGGTTTCTTACAATAGTTACAAGTGGGTCGAGATAAGGGATATTGACTTTTGGTTTCACTAGTAGAATTGGGTTTGGGTGTATTGGATTGACTGGGCATGCCAGATGAATTACCAGACATAGATTTATTTTGGGGATGTGAGGAAGTAGGTTTGGGTTTAGAAATAAAAGAAACTTTATGTGTAAGGTAGTAATTATCAGCCAGACGAGCTGCTTCTTCTAAAGTTTCAACTTGTTTTTCGTCTAAGAATGTCTTAACATCAAATTGAATACAACGTTTGAATTCTTCAACTAACATAAGTTGTCTGAGTTTATCAAAATTTTGGTCTTTTTTCTTAGAACAGCACCATCTATCAAATAACTGTTCTTTGTTTCTAGCAAATTCAACATGAGTCTGGTTAGAATCTTTTTTACAATTTCTAAATTTTTGTCTATATGCTTCTGGGACCAGCTCATAACCTTTGAGAATAAGTTCTTTAACAGTCTCATAATTATGACATTGTTCAACACCTAGTTGTGTATAAATTTCACGAGCTTTGCCTATCAAAACACTTTGCAGAAGCAAAGTCCAGTGCTCTTTTGGCCAATTTAAGTTTTCTGCAACTTTTTCAAAGTGTAGGAAGTATTTATCAACTTCTTTTTCTTGAAATGGAGGAACAAGCCTAATATGTTTTGTAACATCAAAATTGTATTCAATCTTTTGCTTCGGCTGATTTGCTCTTTCTTGCATTTCTATTTCCCTCATTCTTAATTGAAATTCTCTCTCCTTCTCTCTCTCTTCCCTTTCTCTTTCCTTCTCTCTCTCTTCCCTTTCTCTTTCTTCTCTCTCCCTTTCTCTTTCCCTTTCTCTTTCTTCTCTCTCCCTTTCTCTTTCCCTTTCTCTTTCCTTCTCTCTCTCTTTCCATTCTCTTTCTTTCTCTCTTTCCTGAATTTCTAATTGTCTGATCTGAAGTTTTAATTCAAGTTCTTTCGAACTTGAAACTGACTGAACGTCAACTATCAGGGAAAGAGCATTTTCATTAAAAATTTCCTCATCAACAAAATATTGTACCAAAATGTTCTTAATTTCATGTTTACGCATTGAAGATTTTATTTCAGACAATTTATAGTGCTTAGCAAGATTAAGCAAATCAGTCTTTTTACCCAAATTCAATAACTCCACAGATGGTTCAGCCGTAAATTTATCTAAGTCAAAAGACATGTTTGTTTGTTGCTGGATTCAAGTACAAAATTATTATAATTACTGATTAGTAAACGAATGCGTTAGTCTTATTTTCCAATCGATGGATAGTCCAAAATGGAAAACAAATACGTTAGTCTATTTTCCAATCGATGGATAGTCCAAAATGGAAAACAAATACGTTAGTCTATTTTCCAATCCCGGACGAGCCCCCAATTTCTGTTACGAGTCAGGCGTAACTAGAAAGAAGAAGCCAGCAACAAACGATAACAATTAACAGAATTTATTAACAAAAATATCAAATAAACAGTGACAATATTACAATAGTACAAAACAATACCTTAGACGTTAAATTCAGAAGACAAATTATTCCAGTCTTAATTCCAATCTGATCCTGATCCAAACTGAATGTAATCCAAACACACGAAGTAATCCTCACTTTAGTCTAGTCTGATCCGAATCCAAACTGAATGTAATCTAAGCACTAATTATAGGACACAAACACAAGATAATCCCCACTGTAGTCTGGCAATCATGTATTAACTAGTGAACACTGAGATGTAAAAAGCTTTTCCTTTTATAATAACAGGGAAACTTCCAGAAAATTCATGTTAAAATCAGTTGCATAATTCTTAGTAATCAGATTGTATAAAGGCCTGGAAACTTCCAGCACAATATTCTACAAGAGTTCAGTTCTAAAAATAGCAACAGGGGAAAACCATTCAAAAATAGATACACACATGAATAAAGCTAATAATAACTGGGTATGTACATAACAATGTAAAATATATACTTACGTTCCTGAGCCTTCCTCTGCAGGGTCTGGAAGAAAACAAGTAAAAAGATTTATACCGGTAAACTCTGGTCCTATTACTTTGACGATTTATTACACTTAGGATACTTTATCACATAAAAATCTCCTCTAGCTATATATTAACCTTTAACCTCAGCCAGATTTTTAGACTTGTCTAAGTAAAAGCATTTCCAGTGCACAAGGTAAATGTACATCAAAAAATTGAAATTTGTTTTAGGAAGGGTAGAAAACATTGTGGGGAAAGGGAGAAAATGCTACTAACCAGCATTTTCTCCTTTTCCAACAATGTTTTCAAAAGTTTTCTTTCATTATGGTATTATAAGTCAGGACTGTGCGGTAATGGGTTAAACTAAGGACTTACTTTTAGGAAATACACTGGAATATCTTTTTTTTGTCCTGTTTCTTGTTGGTTGATTGATTGTATGGTGCTGAATGCCGTTTTCAACATTATTTCAGTTATATCGCGGCAGCCAGTGCACCTATCCATCTTTTTCTGGAGTCTCTTCACCAGTACTCCGCACAATTTTCTTTCCATGGCACTGGCTGCTTTCCCATAAATTATAATCATCATCAAGACAAAGGTCAACAGTAGGAAAGGAATGACTAGCAGCAATCCTCGGAAAGAAATTTGCCGAGCCAGGGATAGAACCCAAGACCCGCTGTTCTAAAGTCCTGCAAGCAAACGACTGAGGTGCCATGGCTGGGCTCCACAGCATGTGCTAGAGTTTGTGTTACTTTGCCATTTAGCAGAAAAAATGTTGCTCAAACATAGTTATACACATTGAAAATTTTATGAATTTCAAGCTTAACCCTTTCCCAAACAACAAATTTTGGACACTTCCAAACCAAAAGAGTTTGCAGACAAAATTCTAGATTTGGAGAAAATTGCAGAAAGTTCTCAAGAAGAGTAGAAAACACTGTGTGGAAAGGAGAAATTGCTCGTTACGAGCAATTTCTCCTTTTTCCACAGTGTTTTCAAAGACTTTTTGCCACAGCTTATTTGGGAAAGGGTTAATAACAGCAATTAATTAATTGATTGTATGGTGTTTTAACACACTTTTCAACATAATTTCAGTTATATCACGGCAGCCAGTGCACCTATCCATGCTCTCCTGGAGTCCCTTTTACCAGCACTCCGCACTATACTCTTTCAAAGCCACTGGCTGCTTTCCAGCATATCAATTGTGGAAGCAATGGTCGTTATTGAGAGAGGAATGAATCCTGTTGCAATGACTTTCATCAGTCCTCAGAAAGAAATTGGCCGAGCCGGGGATCGAACAAATGACCCCCTATTCTCAAGTCCTGCAAGCTTCCCACTGAGCTACTGGCTTAACCCTTTGCTCCATAGATACTCATTTCTACGCATTGCTTGTAGGAGCCTTTGGAAAACATTGTGGCAAAAGGTGAAATTGCTCGTGCCAAGCAATTTCACCTTTTGCCACAATGTTTTCTACGCTATCAAAAGGTGTCATATACACATAAGAAACGGCTTCATCCTTGCTGTTATTTAGGGTCAATTACAGATAACATAGAAATGCCTTATGGGGTAAATGGTTAATAACAGGAAAAAATGCAAACAAAATCAATAATTTGTGGAAATCTTTTGCTTATCTTGTCCAGTATTGTTGTCAAAAAGTCTTATACTCACGAGAAGGTGGATGTTACTCCGTAGATGTACATCATAGACAGATTGGTCTGCACAGGTGATGTTACAGTCCTATTAATGAAAAAGATGTGAATTTCAAATAAAACGTTAATAACCAGTAACCACTGCAATGCATTTGTTTTTCCGCTCAATGTCTCTATTTTGTGACACATGTAAGTTCCAGCTGTCAAGTATAGGTTGTGAAAGACTGAATAGTTTCTTTAGGACAAATTTATACATTTCCGAAGTACTATTTTGAAAATTAAACAATTACCAGTATATGAAAAAAAATATATAAACAATGTTACTTCCAATATGGCTTGCAACACACGAAAAAAATTTCCATAAAAGATCGACTCGGGTCAGCCTGCGAAGTCCACACAGGCTAATCTGAAACGGCACTTTTTATTTCTATGTAATTTTCTGTTTTGCACCAGTCTACTGTGGCACAAAATTTAATGTAGTCGTAAAGAGCTATCTCAGATTATCGCAGTGCAGGCTGATCCGAGACAACACTTTACGGAATTTATCCGAATGCCCCTTTAAGCGTGTTGCAGGCCAAATGATGACATTCATCAACCCATTACCAAACGACAATATTCTAGACTGGTCCAAATTGAAAGTATTTGCAGACAACAAAATAAAAGTGGCTGAAAATTTGAAAATTGAAATTTGTTTTGTGAAGAGTAGAAAACATTGTGGGAAAAGGAGAAAATGCTGGTTACCAGCATTTTCTCCTTTTCCCACAATGTTTTCTAAAGGCTTCTTTCTCAGGGACATCAAAAGTAGGGATTGTGCAGTAATGGGTTAACATAAATGTACCTCTATGAATAACAATACCAATTTGAACCCCAGTGGCTCGGCACTTGATAATTTGTTTTAATTTGTGCTTATAGGCAACATTTTGATAAAAAAATCCAAATATCTGTATAGAAATTATGCTTCATTCATGTCTAATTTTTGCTCACCATAAAAAATATGTGCTTTTTTTCAAGCGAAACAGACCTAGACCTATTCAATCTAGTCCGATATTGACTAGCTAAAATAATGATGTCATCAGCGATGCTGGCCATGTCATAAAACATGACCTTTATCTGCTTAACCCTTTACCAAACGAAAAAAATTTTAGACTCTTCCAAATTGAAAGCACTTGCAGACAACAAAATATAGGTAACTCAAAAATTGAAATTTGTCTCGAGTAGGGTAGAAAACACTGTGGTAAAAGGAGAAAATGCTAGTTACCAGCATTTTCTCCTTTTCCCACAATGTTTTCAACCAGGGATTGTTTTGGAAAGGGTTAATATTTATTCATCTTTTATTTAAATATATCCATGGTATATGAAAAAATGAAAGTTATAACATTTTTAACAGGTGAGTTATAACATTCACTGGTGAATTATAAAGATTTATTTCATGCTTTCCAGTAGGATATAGAGAAATAGCAGTGAAAATATTTTTCGATCTTACACTGCTACAACCAGTGAAAATACCGATTTTCACGTTCTTGTTGCCTAGGTAAATTGCGTGTGCCTAACAATCAGATGGGAAATATGATGTCATATACCTTACATTTCTCGCGCTTGACGTAATATTGTAATGCATTGCTATGTGGGAGGGGTACGCCACGGAGAATAACGGAAAAGAACTGTACTGGATTTTGATAAAGCTCTTCCCAGAAAGGATTAAAAGCATGAAATAAATAGAATACTAGTATTTGCTTTTTTCGGTGAAAGATCGTAATTTATTTCATCTCATGAACACCATCAGTAATATTTTCACTCATGGCTGCGCCACTCATGAAAATATTACCGATGGTGTCCACTCGATGAAATAAATTTCAATCTTTCACCGAAAAAGACAAACATCCTCTATATATTTCACTCCTAGATTCATACAGAGCTCCAGGTAAGAGGAAGTGGTGGTACTCTAAATTCATCATTTCTCTTCAAAACCCTATGTTGTGGGTACTCATTAGAATCATCTAGATGAGATGATTCTAATGAGTACCCACACCATAGGGTTTAGTGGAAAATAATTAATGTTTTCAATTTTGAAAGCAAACTCACTCCCTTTATCTGGAGCTCTGTTCATAAGAACTACTGAAAAGCATAAAAGAAAGTAAAGTACTATAGGTCATTATTCATGATGAATAATTTCACATAAATCTTCAATCATGAATATGCTTTTGTTATAAATAATATAAATTTTCAAATCTGGATGTGTGTCAATGATAAATAATAACATAAGGTAAATATCTGAAAATGATTATTATGTGTTTAACATGAATAACAACATAAAATTCTAAATATGAATGTGTTTATGAAGAATAACCACATGAATTTATCGGCCTTTTCTCCTTTTCCCACGATTTTTTCATTTACACAGACTTCTGATTTATTGCCTGTAGAAGTTCTGAGATGGAAAAATATGTCACTTAGGAAAAGGTTATGGAAGAATTCTTCGGAAAACATATCTACAGAAAAGGAGGAAATGCTTATAACCTGCATTTTCTTCCATTCCCTTAATGTTTCCTACCTTATCAAAGGCAGAAACCAACATTCTAGTTGGATTTATAGTTGTTAAAACTCAGGATTGTTTGAGAATGGGTAAAGTGTTTTAGCAAATCATAAATGTAGACAACTGCTACAAGCTTGAAGTGGTCCATGCTGCCTTCCCATATAAATACATGTATCAACAAATCTATGTTCAGAGGTGCGACAAGAAGGAATCCTCAAAAAAAATCTAGCTTAGCAGACAAATCAAAGCCAAGGACCAGTTGGTTCCAAGCCCTGCATGCTCCCACTTCAGCTATAGAGCTGTTCTCAGGTACTGTGGACTGAGGAAACCAGCATAGGCGTAACTTCTATTACGCACACCATGCATGTGCGTAATGTAAAAAAATCGAGAATATGTCGTAGCTTGCCTCTTTTCGCGAATTTTTCAGTTTGGATGTTTTCCAAGACAGCCAAGATCAGAAATATCTTGATTTCACGGCTCCGTTTCCATTCAGCCGATTCCGAACTGCTCTTGTCGCCTGCCTCAAAAATGGCAAACTTCGGCGTGCATATAATTTACCTTTTCCTGGTTACGCCTATGACCAGCATACATACATCAAAATGTACCACCAGAGATCTTTGCCATTGAGCACGGAGTAGCTTTGGCCGATTACCATTCAAAACAAAGGTTTAGTTACTCTTTTGGTAAGCCAAAAGAAATACATCAAACTAACCAACTTGGCCCTTTCCAAAACGACAAATTTTAGACTCTTCCAAACTCAAAGAGATTGCAGACGACAATTTCAAAATTTGATAAAAATGGCAAGAAGTTCTCCAAATGAGTAGAAAACACTGTGGGAAAAGGAGAAATTGCTCGTTACGAGCAATTTCTCCTTTTCCCACAGTGTTTTCAAAAGACTTGTACTGCAGACACGTAAAACCAAGGGCTTGTTTGAGAAAGGGTTAAAAGTAGCTGGTAGATACAGGTTTGGGTGATACCAAGCAAAAAATGTTGGATGCCAATTGCCATTGTGTGAACTGAATGTTCTTTTTACTCTTTCCAATGAGGCATTCTAGCATAAAAGTGGAAAGTTTTGAATAAAGCATTGCACATCCATGACAATCCTGTCCATTTCTATGACTGATTATCTCTCAGAATCAGGAATGTAGCTTGCTTTTTATTGACAAAGGTCAATTCACTTCCTGCACAAACTGGTAAATGCCAGCAACGTGCATTGTCAACATACTCAGATTACAATAACTGTTGATAATACTGAATATATTGTGCATTTTTTTTTTCATACTTTTTAGCTGCTAAGCACTACTCACCTTTTGCTGACCTTGCAGATCAGACTGAATAAAACATGCAGTCTGATCTTTAATTTAAAATGTCCAATAAGGATAGATCTCTCTCTCTCTCTCTCTATATATATATATATTATCTCTGAAATATGAAAACTTAGGTTTTTGCCATCGGTTTACAAGGTTTCATTAACCTTGTTTACCCAGTTAACCCATTACCACACAATCCCTACTTTTGACGCCCCCAAGAAAGAAGCCTTTAGAAAACATTGTGGGAAAAGGAGAAAATGCTGGTCACCAGCATTTTCTCCTTTTCCCAAAATGTTTTCTACCCTTCCCAGAACAAATTTCAATTTTTCAGTCACTTTTATTTTGTCGTCTGCAAATACTTTCAATTTGGACCAGTCTAAAATTTTGTCGTGTTGTAAAGAGTTAAGGGTTTATTGAAATCTGATGGAAAGACTGCAAAACCTTTCGGCTGTCTACCAAAAGTTTGTCTTGTTAGGAACATGAAAAACCGCAACAAATGCATACCTCGAATACAAACTGCATCTGGTGGAATTCAAACCCATTACACAAATATCCTTGTTTTTCAAGGTTTAACCCTTTCCCAAACAATCCCTGGTTTTTACGTCCCTGAGAAAGAAGCCTTTGGAAAACATTGTGGGAAAAGGAGAAAATGCTGGTAACCAGCATTTTCTCCTTTACCCACAATGTTTTCTATCCTGCTGGAAACAAATTTCAATTTTTGAGTCACCTCTATTTTGTTGTCTGCAAGTGCTTTCAATTTGGACCAGTCTAAAACTTTTTCATTTGGTAAAGGGTTAAAAGATTAAAAGACCAATACCATACCAATGAGCTAAAGGGACATATCCCTAACACAGTTGTTAGGTAATGTATTCAAATCTGGATAAAGCTATGCATGAAGGAGTGGTCTCCTGTACCAGTCTTTACAAGCACATCTACATATATGACCATTTTTCTTGAATTTTTCTGCTCAGAATTTTCAGCTCAGATTTGCAAGTCAAAATGAGCAAAAGGGCCAACCTTTGCTTTTCTGATCACAGCACAAAATTGAGCTTGACTCTGGTAAAACGGGGTTTAATGCACCTCTGTCATCAAATCATTGTGAATCCATAAAATCAGTAATGTCAAACAGCAGACTGAACCATGAGGGTAGAATGATCCTATGACATACAGAAAAGTTAGCAAAAGGAGAAAGTTTCAACAAAGGTCAGCATTGCTAAAGGTCAACATTGATAAAGGTCAGCCCAGGACCTGCATACAGCAGGATTCAATATGTAAGTACATCCAGCTACGATACACCGTATCAGCTACTCTGCATAGAGCGTCAGTATATATATTGATAATCTGTAAGTGTCAAAACTTGCTCAGACTTGCCAAGAAACCAAGTTGTGATGCAAATAAAGACCAAAAAAGCTTTCCAGGCAGACTATGTCACCCCAAAAATGACTCAGCCTTACGGAGCACTGTGAAGAAGCTGCTCAAAGTTAAAACCCCACCGTGTTACTCTCAGAATGAAATAGGTAAAATTTAAAATGTAAAAGATCCTGAGAAAGGCACATTCAACAAAGCCAGTTTTGAAAGATTATTGGAGAATTTGAGTAATATTGGTACTCTGTGCCAAGTTTCTGACCTTGTATTTACAAGTGGTTTTGTTTGTCAGAACCAAATGAAAATTGAAACATCATTTCTTGCTAAAAACCAAATAACCATTTTCTCTGACTGGTTGAAATTCTACAAGCTATAATTCGCCATATCCATATGGCTTTGGGATGATGTTCAGTCAACTACAAACCTTGCACTGGAATCCCACTGTAACAGTACCTGGTTCCTTCCCTGCTAGACTAGGCAAACCTACAAGATAGAGAGATCAATTGTAAGATGGTAGCTCATACACATATCTAATTCATATTTTTCATTCCAAATTCATAGATCTTCCTCTGAAACTGTACATGCCCAGCTGTACACACAAAGTTCTTTTGCATAAAATTCTCAACTTTTTGGATCATGTCAGGCCGAAGACTCCAAATGTGAAGAGTTGTTTATAACTTGGTCATACAAATCCATCTAACCCTAACTGCTGAAAACCAGTATCATAATAATTTTGTTATGTTTCAAGAAGACCAAAACAAATAGAAAATCAAAGGTACTTTGGTCATGAAGGTGCACAATGCAGCTGGACATTGTTACGTTATCTCGTAAACAGATTTTGCCCTGTGCACTAACACGAAAGAATAAGTCACCATCATTGAAAACACAGGTCTGTTTATGCCATCCCGTTTTTCCAGAAAAAATACAACCATATTGTACATACTTCAAAATATGTATCTCTTTCAACCTTTTACCTCACAATCCAGACTATTAACAACCCCGAAAAAGAAAGCTTTTGTAAATGTTAACCAGCATTTTCTCCTTTTCCCACAATGTTCTGTTCCCTTCCCAAATCAAATTTCAATTTTTGAGTCACATTTACGTTGTCATCTGCAAATGCTTTCTCAATTAGGACCAGTCCAATATTTTGTCGTTTGGTAGAGAGTTACAGAGGTGCTGTATCTGTTTTCAAAGATCTGTTTTCATACAATTAGATACATGTAAAAAATGACAATCACAAGAGAAAAGCAGAAATCCCCAAACTAACCCTCATTTTGACCAAAAGATGAGCTCTGAGCTGAAAATATTGTTGGACAAGTTTTAGTTTCTGTCACAGTATTCTTTAGTTGTTTTGCTCCGTCTTCTGTAACTTTACTGCTCACATCTTCATCATCTGAGTTCTCACTACCAAAGAGATAATCTTCATACATAATCACTTTTTTAGCTTGACCAACTTGGGCTGTAGTTTCAGACTTCCTGTTCTCTGAACTTTTCCTTTCATATGATTTATACACTTGTTTACTATCATTCCTATCTGAGAATTTTGTTTCTCTGTAAGAGCTTCCCCTGGAGTCAATACCAGTAAAGCTATCTCTCTCATTGGATTTTCCTTTATCATCCCTGTCGTACCTATTAGCCCCAAAGTCTTCGCTGTTTCCTTTATCACCCCTGTCATACCTAATAGCCCCAAAGTCTTTGCTGTTTCCCTTATCATACCTGTCATACCTATCAGCCCCAAAGTCTTTGCTGTTTCCCTTATCACCCCTGTCATACCTAATAGCCCCAAAATCTTTGCTGTTTCCCTTATCATCCCTGTCATACCTATCAGCCCCAAAGTCTTTGCTGTATCTATGACTAGAGTAGTCAGACTTGGAACCAAAATCATTCTTTCTATCATCATCATAGTCTTTACTGCCATAATGATAAGGATTTGAACTTTCAGAATACTCTGTCCTGGAACCCCTACTGGGGTCACTGTCTGTCCTACTTCCATCTTTATAGTCCTTCATATAACTCTGTCTTGAATCTCTGCCAAAATCTTGATCTCTGTTTCCATAACCTACATATCTGTCCTCAGTTGGACTCCTGTTACTATCTCTTTGTGGATTCCAATACCTGTTATCCCTCGGTCTATTTGTTTCATTCTGATGTTCATTAAATCTTGAACTGGCATATCTACTACTTTCAGAGAGATCTCTGTAATTACCAGATTTTGTGCCAGAATAGCAGTCCCTACTGTCATCATATGGACTAGACCTAGAATCAATCACAATAGGTCTATTGGACCCATGATAACTGCTGCTCTCTCTGTCAGTGTAGGAGCTACTATAGCAGGTTCCTGTGTTTTGATGTGTTGAATATCTGTGTCCATAATCAGAGTACCTGTAATCCTCTGTTTTTTTATCTCTTGCTCTTTTATCATATTCACTGTAAGATTTAGACCCACCTCTGTAAGTGTCTTCATAATATTCACTCTTTTTATAGCTCTGATCTGAGTCGGAATATTTATCTCTGTACTCTGCCCTTTGACCCCCTGAATAGGTGCTTCTCTGTTTACCATAGTCATGGTAGTAGGATTCACCTGAGTGTAAGTCTGTTTGAAGTGGGGGGCTGTAACTCCTCTCATAAGATCTTCTCTTTGAATCATCTTTCTCATAATAACTATAATATTTGTCATCTTTCTTGTAACTGCCAGAATAATCATCATCTATACCTTGTTGCTGTGTATAATCCCTATCATCATAGTCTGTTTTATAACGATCTCTAGACTTACGACTTGCCATATACATATCCAGTTCCTCTAAAGCTTTGTCTGGGGTATATGAAGTTGTGGTGAAATTAGAGTCTGACTTGTCAGCTGTCTCAGAGCCAGTATCGTCATCTGTGTAGTCTACCAAACTGATAACCTTTGGCTTACTGTCTCCCTGATGACTTCCAGATAAACCTACTTTACCAGTTGCCCCTTTGCTCACAGTAATGTCAGAACCAGTCAATGGACTACGAAGGTCTTGAACGACTGGTTTACTGTGTCTCACATTTGGAATACTCTGAGGAATTTTGAAAACAGAGGCTTGATTTCCACCTTCATTCCCCTTGATCGGACCATCCTGGCCACTTGTTTTCCACTGACCTTTCTGATTTTGTTCATTTCTAGATTTTGCGGCCATATAAACATTTTGTTGTTTATGCCCTTCTTCATTTTGAAATTGATTAAAACTATCGTTAACCTGATTCCCATATTCTTTACCAGAAGAATTTTTGAGAATTCCCTTTGATGGTTGTTTCAAAATTCCTTTTTTGACATTAGTGTTCGGTTGTGATGGTTGCTCCAATATTCCTTTATTGACTTTAGAAATCAGCCCAAACAATGATGGGGGACCAGCTGAAGGAAAGGAAGAAATAGAAGAGCTGGTAGTTGGCAATGCCCTTGATAAATTTGAGTTAAAACCTGAACTGGTTCCCGAAGCAACAGACTGATTTGATCTAAACCCAAAGCCAAATTTATTTCTTTCCATTTTGACACTGATGTCAAATGAAACTGGAACAGATATCCCTTAAGAATTGCTATTTGGCTCTACTTTTCCACTTCTGTCTGCTTAATCTTCATCTGAAAAGAAACAAAACAATGTAACAATATAAGTCCAAACAATTTAAGATCTAGAAAATATTTTCCAAATTTAAACATGAAGGTCATGTCTCAGTTTTCACATCAAGCAACTCTCTCTGAAACAAAAGTAAGAAAATGCCATCCATTATAATAATAGGGCTTCTTTTTTACAAAGTGACAAACATTCATTGGAACACAACACCTACAAATAATTGAGCAATGGTTCTTGAAAATGGGGCTTAACTCTTTACCAGACAACAAAATTTTAGACTGGTCCAAATTGAAAGCATTTGCAGACAACAAAATTAAAGTGACACAAAATTTGAAAACTGCTTTGGGAACGGTGGGAAACATTGTGGGAAAAAGAAGAAATTGCTGTTTACCAGCATTTTCTCCTTTTCCCACCATGTTTCCAAAAGTCTTCTTTTTGTTTGATTAGGAGTTAATGGTTGTATCTCTATAATACATTATACAAAGCAAGCCCTAACAATCAATCCATTTTCGCTAACAACCATTTTTTAATAAAGAGGATAGAATGATCCTTGGACAAGCAGGAAATTTACAAAGAGCAAAATGCTTCAAGTTATGTCAAAGAAAAAACCACCACACGTCTTGTCAAATACTTAACTCGACTGAGCATGATTACATGTACCATCAAATAATTCTCACTGGAACCACGTCATTTTCTTTCAAAAAAACTTAAATGATCTATACCAATCATTTCATAACTCTTTACCACACGACAAAATTTCAGACTGGTTCAAATTGAAAGCATTTGCAGACGACAAAATAAAGGTGACTGAGAAATTGAAATTTGTTTTGCAAAGGGTAGAAAACACTGTGGGAAAAGGAGAAAATGCTGGTAACCAGCATTTTCTCCTTTTCCCACAATGTTTTATAAAGGCTTTCTTTCTCAGGGTCGTCAAAAGTAGGGATGTTGTGGTAATGGGTTAACTCGAATGAGCATGATTACATGTACCATCAAATAATTCTCACTGTAACCATGTCATTTTCTTTCAAAAGAAACTTGATTGATTGATCTATACCAATCATTTCATAATATGATTTAATGATCAATCAAGGTAAAGATGGCAACAAACCACATGTATGTGAGAACAGGAATTATTTCCTTTCATGGGTTATTACAAGCTTCACGTTTTTTTAAGTTTTCACTATATCATGTATAAACCTCTGTAAAATGTGTTGCTCACTTGCTCTCAAGATTTCTCTGTTTTCACTTTTTAAGCCTGTATATTCAAATTTGCCTCCCCCATGGCAGGACCTATTTAGACACTCCAGCTATAATTTGACAGAATCCAGTAGAGGTTTATCAGATAAAGCTTTAGGTTTGTTGCCAAGGCAACCAGAGTTTTATACTAGAATCAAATTCTTCCAGAAATTCTGAAGAGGGCTATGGCAGGAATATTTCTGTGAAGTTTGATAAAAATTGGATGGACAGTTTCAGACAAAGTATTTGAAATAAAAGTTAAATTATGTATGCAAGCACAGACACGTCAAGATGACACAGGGCCATGACATAAGCTAGCTGGCCTTCAGCCAGTGCAGCAGTGGAGCTAAAAACTTTTAATTTTGGACAAAAAGTTTTTTCAATTGTCATCACTTGTTTTTTTTTTTTCAGCACAAGCCAGCATAGCTTAACCCTTTCCCAAACAATTCCTGGTTTATACGGGTCAGGAATAGAAGCCTTTTGAAAACATTGTGGGAAAAGAAGAAAATGCTGGTAACCAGCATTTTCTCCTTTTCCCACAATGTTTTCTACCCTATCATATAGAAAAATCATCTTTTTGGCAACTGTTAATTTGTCATCTGCAAAATGCTTTGAATTTGGTCTGGTCCAAAATTTGCCATTTGGGAAAGGGTTACCTTCAGTCTGAAGGTGTCTGCTCCGATGCTATTTTTGTGACTGGTCTTCGCTAACACCTTCAGTCCAGCCATTCATTGAACCCGTATGGAAAAAATACGATTTTACCCGCATCTTTTCGAACGGCTCTATGCAACAGAATTTCAAATGACAACTAATAAAATGGGCATGGATTGTTAGATAAATGATTAATCTTTACAAAAAAAACTGATGTTAGTTAATATCCAGCTCTTACCTTTGTGCAAATCTGTACTTTTCAACGTAAATAATCGTTGACCTACTTCACCAGAAATCAAAACATGGTGATCTTTTCAATGCGCATGTCTCGGCAGAAATCGCAGTATCTCTGACACGCTACAGGATGGTTTAGTTGCGAATTTTGCAGTAAACAAACGCACCTTGATCGAACATGGCTGTATAGGGTTAGGGAACCAGACTGTACAAATTTCAAATTACGTTGAGTGCGCATGCCTGACTAACGGAAGTCGCCGTGT
The DNA here is from genome assembly GCA_943736015.1 of Tridacna crocea. Classification (NCBI taxonomy): domain Eukaryota; kingdom Metazoa; phylum Mollusca; class Bivalvia; order Cardiida; family Cardiidae; genus Tridacna; species Tridacna crocea. The sequence goes on along the minus strand of OX031069.1, from coordinate 11,670,039 downwards.
TAGTTGTTTACAAATTATGCTGGATTTATTTACGTTGGGAAAAAGGTAAATTCCCATTGATTTAATTGGTATTTTGCAGCATATTTTGTGTGCTCTTAAAGATTAATCATTTATCTAACGATCCATACCCATTTTATTAGCTGTCATTGGAAATTTTGTCGCATTGAGCCGTTCGAAAAGATGCGGGTAACATCGTATTTTTTCCAGAAGGGTTTAATGAATGGCTGGACTGAAGGTGTTAGCGAAGACCAGTCACAAAAATAGCATCGGAGCAGACACCTTCAGACTGAAGGTAGGAAAGGGTTAAAAGAAGTCATTTTGGACAAAAAAAAAAATTTCAATCATCACTTGTTTTTTCAATACAAGCCAATTCAAACCGAAAAGCTTGATCTGTTGTTGGCAACCTTCAACAGTATACATCAGTATACATGATTACCAATTTCTTTATGTGAACATTTACATCTCAACATCAAGTCAACAGTCCTTTGAATTTTCAGGATAGGAGTCATTGTTCCCTTAGAAATGCTTACCATTGTTTCCAAAAAAAGTTTTGTTGGGAAATGTAGCCAGCAGTTTTGTAAAAAATGTTGTGCAAACCACTGAGTACTGGTAAAAGAAACTCCATGGAAAAGTAACTGTACACTAGGTGCTGGATAATGAAATGATGTTGAAAACCATATTGAAGCAGAACATGGTACTGACATTAAAACAATAGGGTCAATCTATAACTGACTGGTTAAGCACATTATGTTACATAATAATCATCGCGATTATTTATGATTTCATACTCCATTCCTGGTATTGATTAATATTGCAGCATTTTCTGAAAGCTGGCATTAAAAATCAGTGCATTCACTAATCCAAAATAAAGTTATTCTGAATAATTCAGTTGTCAGACTTTAATATAAGTCTGTCGTCATTCTGGCATGAAAACACCTGCTTTTTGTACTTACAGTGTCATACACTGCTTTACATCCCAGCCAAGACTCATATCTGTAGAAAAACAGAAAAAATTAAGTATTTGGAAAGCATAGCTATTTGAATGCCTGGAAAAAAATAAATGGTTTGTTAATCAATGAAGAGCATGTCTGTGGTAACCTTGACTGTAAAGACACCACATGTGGGTGCTACAGCAACTCTATGTGCTACAGGTGCTTGACTTGCAATGAAAATTCCAAGTCAAAAAAGGGGGATAACTGTCAAAAATAATTTACTTGTTTATTGCCCCTCTTGTAAACTTGTAATAAAAATTTCAAACCAAATATATTTTGCTGGTTACTTGCCCCTGTTGTAAAGAACATCTATGGTACGAGTTCTCTAGAAAACTCGCTTTCTTGAATTTAGGGTTCGAAATCTTCATGGTACGAGTTCAGAGCTCTAAACATGAATACATATTTAAGCGTTCAATAAAATACTAAGTTATGTTGGACTACAACATCTGAATTACAGCAAGCGTCTAAAAAGGTATTGAGTCTTACTGTAACTTGATTTAATGATGAAAATACGTGTATTTCATTACTTTTCGTGAAGTCAGGCTCTGCGTTTTCGTAAGAATTACTAGTGAATAAAAAATACTTGTACATGAACGGCCACTGATCATTCAACACTCACATAAAGAATACACAAAATAACAAAAGTGGGGATCTGGTTTGGGAAGGGATATTTTAATAAAAAGGAAACTAGACTAATTGTCACATGAGACAATACAAAATTAAATATTCTGCTAAAAGACTTTACCATGTTCTAGATTCAGCAACGCAAAAATTATTGACAGCTGTAAGTAAGTTGGGGTCTTAACCAGAATCTCGGAATAAATTCGCCCACCACTTCTCGTACTCGGTGATGTATTTTAGAATTCCTAGAGCGACGTAGAGTTTAAACATATTTTATTGCCATACATATGTACATGTCAACAAAAGCAATGCATAAACACAATTCTAGTAACTTAGTGCTTTTAACTTGAACCAGTCTGGAATTTTGTCGTTTGGTAAAGAGTTAAGAAACAACAGTCTTAATGGCAGCTGAATTTTTTTCCGAAACATTTCAGTAAAAACAGATAGATCTAGTGGTACATCTGAATACCAGACATGTTCAGCGACGTAGAGTGTTTTTGCGGTGAGTGCAGGTGAAATAAAACTGCATAGATACGTGCAGTCTAATCTTGATGCTTATGATTTTTCGTGGAAAATTAATTACAGTAAATGAAATGGCGATAGGCCTATTTCTATGTTTTCCCTGTTTCATTTTTTCCCCCATAATTACGCACAAGTTTGTGTATTTTGCGCAACATCTCGACGCTATGTACATGTCTCTTTTCAAAACGACAAAATTTTATACTTGTCCAAATTGAAAGCATTTGCAGACGACAAAATAAACTTGATTAAAAAAAATGAAACTTGACATTGGAAGAGCAGAAAACATTGAGGGAAAAGGAGAAAAGGCTGGTTAGCACAATGTTTTCGGAGGGCTTCTACCTCAGGGTAGTTAAAAGTCTGGATTTCTGTGGTAAAAGATTTATAGATGCACTTATGAGTATAGACCTGTTACCCATTCACTGACCACACTGAAATGCAGTTTGGTTCCGAACCATTGACATTGCTCTATAGCATGCTAAGACTGCACTCGTTATACAGGTTGGAAAGATCAAATTCCGATAAATAAGAAGTAAATAAACACATAATTATGGTGAGGCAAACGGGGTCTTAACTCTTTACCAAACGACAAAATTTTAGACTGGTCCATTTGAACTTGTGGAAGAAATTATCTGCATTGAGATAGAAATAAATGTTACCGTATTTGGCTTAACTCTTTACCACACGACAAAATTTTATACTGATTCAAATTGAAAGCATTTGCAGACGACAAAATAAAGGTGCAGGCCCGTCGGAAGGAAATTTCATTTGGTCCGGCCAGTATGACGAGCAACGAAGTCGCGAAGCCATGCTAGGGGGGTCCCCCGGAAAAAAATTGAAAATAAGATGCTCTCTGGTGCATTCTGGCGCATTTTTGGATGTTTATATTACGCATTTAAGCCATGCTGGGGGGGGGGTCCCAGGGGTATGTTCCCCCGGAAAAACTTTTGAAAAATAAGATGTTCCCTGGTGCATTCTGGCGCATATTTTGAGGTTTATATTACGATTTAAGCCACGCTAGGGGGGTCCGGGGACATGCTCCCCCGGAAAATTTTTGAAAATAAGACGCTCTCTGGTGCATTCTGGCGCATTTTTTGAGGTTTACATAGTGCATTTTTTTTTTTCGAAAATTGTTCTGGCCATTTTTCATTTTCGCCCTAAAATTTGGTCCGGCCATGGCCGACCGGCCGGACCGCTTCCGACGGCCTTGAGGTGACTGAAAAATTGAAATTTGTTCTGGGAAGGGTAGAAAACACTGTGGGAAAAGGAGAAAATGCTGGTTACCAGCATTTTCTCCTTTTCCTACAGTGCTTTCAAAAGGCTTCTTTCTCAGGGGCGTCAAAAGTAGGGATGGTGTGGTAATGGGTTAAGCCAATACTCGATAAGAAATTGACCTAGCAGGAGGAATCGAACCTATGTCCTCTGTTAGTTCTTAACTGAGCTACCAGATTCATGTAGAGGCATTCCGACTTATGGCGGGCAACACCGTGGCGAAAAGGGAGATTCGAACATTTGCGTAAAGTGTCGTCTCGGATCAGCCTGCGCACTTCGCGCAGGCTGATCCTAGACGGCACTTTACGAATACATTAGATGTTGTGCCACAGTAGAATTGCGCTAGCCAGAAAATTATAGAAAACGGAACGTGCCGAGTCTGATTAGCCTGCGCGGACTGCGCAGGCTGATCCGAGACGACACTTTACGCAAATGTCCGAATGCCCCTTCGTTGGATAATACCGTAATGCACCGAGAGATAAAAAGCGTTCAAATCTTTGAAACATGCCTTTGCAGAAGGGAGTTTGATATTGATTGATTGTACTGGCGTTAAATGCCGTTTACAACGTAACTTCAGTAAATATCGCAGCGGCCAGTACACCCGTCCATGCTTTCCTGGAAATTCTTTTACCAGTACTCCCCACAATATTCTCTCCAAGCCACAGGCTGCTTTCCTAACATATCCATGGTCAAAACAATACTCAACGGTGAGTGAGGAATGAATCCTGTCGCAATGATTATCATCAATCCTGAGAGAGAAAATGGCCGATTAGGGAATCGAACCAATGACCAAGTCATATACACCACCGACTGAAGCACTGGAGCTTGGAGGGAAATAATATGGCCTGAAATACACCAAAAGGGGCAATCGGACATTTGCGTAAAGCATTGTCCGGGATCAGCCTACGCAGTCCGTGCAGGGTGATCCGAGACAACACTTTTTCGTTCTCGTGTTATTTTCTGTTTTGCGCAAGTCTACTGTAGTACAAAATGTAATGTTGACATAAAGTGATGTCTCGGATTAGCCTGCACGAAATGCGCAGGCTGATCCGAGACGACACTTTACGCAATTGTCCGAATGTCCCTTTACGTGTTGCAGACCATAATATCCCCGCGGTGCATTTATACCTAGCAATTGGTCACATAATTATATGGAGCGTTGGCCTATTTCTCATTTCTTTTTAAGGAATGAAGAGAATTTTATTTTTTTCATGGAGGTATGAAAAAAAAAAACCTAATCACATTTTTGTATGAAACCGCGAATGAAAAAAAAAACCTAATTACATTTTTGTATGAAACCGCTTCGCTTCGCGGTTTAATACAAAAATGTGATTAGGTCTTTTTTTTTTTCATACCTCCATGAAAAAAAATAAAATTCTTTCGCGGTTTCATACAAAAGTGTGATCAGGTTTTTTTTTCATACCTCCATGAAAAAAATAAAATTCTCTTCATTCCATATGATTTAATATTACAGACAACATACACCCATAGAAATAATTCAAACTGCATCTATTTTCTTTAGTTTTAAATCTAATGTCGGAGTTTCTAAAGTCCCTTCCACTCATATTTGTATGGCGGAAGAATATTATAGGGAAGCGTGTTTTAGATCCCCAATACTGAAAACTAACCAATAGAATGGAAGTAAAGGAGCAAAGCAGTGTGTAGGACCCGCAAAAGTAACCTTCAGCAAAAGTAGTTCCGGAAGGTGATTTTTTTTTTTTTTCATGGAGCTATGATTTTTTTTCAGCCAATCAGAACTGACCAGTGTTCATGAAAACAACTGATATAAAATTATTTTCGGTATAACATCGAAAAATTTCAACGAGTTCACGATGTACAGTATGAAGCATTGTATGATCTAGCGTCTGTCTGTCAGCGTGTCTGTTCTTCCTTTTATTTCTCATCTTCTTGTTTTTCTTCTTCTTTTTCTTGTTCTTCTTCGTCTTCTTTCTCTAGTTTCTTTCTTCTTCTTCTTCTTCTTCTTCTTCTTCTTAATTTAATTTAAACATATTTTATTCAATATATTGACATTTACATTTACAATACAAGAAATGATGTGAAAAGGATTGGAACGAAAGCATATTACTTATATAGGTCCTCTCCCTAAACTGAAACACGTGATATTCCAATAATATCAAATGTCAAAAAAGAAAAGAATTTATTACAAAAGAACAGATAATAGGATTATAAACAAAAGGGCTGTTATCTGAAAAATTAAAAAGGAAAAAGGAAAAGTCTTCTTCTTCTTCTTCTTCTTCTTCTTCTTCTTCTTCTTTTTCCTCTTCTTCTACGTCCTGCTCTTCTAGTTCTCCTTGTTGTAACATTTTTTACATTTTTCTTAGTAATAGATTTGTGTGTTTGTGCAATTCCTTGTTTGCATAAGTATTTGCAGAATATTTTTAACAGTATAATACGTAATGGAAATCAAAGCGTTAAGAAAGCTGAAGCGATATTTGTCAAGGAAACCCATTGTGTGGAAATAATAGTTTGAAAGAAACAGAGACATATTGTTCAAAAATTGGCTTAAAAGTCAACACTTAAGCAAATGAATACCTTTTTGGTTGAAGGGAGACTACTCATGGCAAAGTTTGGTTTATTTTTGTATATGTGGTCTCCCTATGATCATTGGGAGGAAGCAGGAGTATCGCCCCTTGACAGTAGGATGCATGACGAATAGAGAGAAAAGTGCTATTGATATATCGAACAAAATTAAGTTTGTTCCTGAAAACTATAATTTTGAAATACTAGTATCTCTAGCCTTTTACATTTAATTTCCAACATTACAATCAATTACCTCGATCTATAAATATTCATGAGCAATGAAATTGAGTAGCGCGCAGTCATAGGACGAACAAGCCATGGAACAAATTGGTTTTGGAGCGAAAAAGCCCCGGGTCAGTAGGCAAATTTGTATCATTGCGCCAATAAAAGGCTTCGGGCGAGAGAAGCTATTTTCAATAAAAATAAGTATCTCACCGATCAATGGCCTCGCCCAATGTATTTTAATATGCCATTTCAAATTACATATCTGAGTGCCATCGAAAAACTCATTTGCCTGAGAAAAAATGAGTTTAACTGGATTTATTTCCTTCGGTTTTGCACAAAATAAGAAACAAGGTTATCAAAATTCAATCTTGAACTCACAGTGGTATTGTCTTCGACAAACACCTCGTACCACAAAAACTAAGCAAACATATACGCATCTGCTTTACATTGTGGGAAATGGCCCCAGGGACTTAAAAGGTGTGAATATGAAGTATATATTAATGAGCTGAATGTGCTATCACAAGGACTCCTTATGATTACGGTCTTGTGCCTGGGATTCCCGGTTTCGATTCCACGGTTGGTCAACGTAAAAAACTGAGAACTGCGGACCACTATGGAGACCGGGGAACACTGGCGACCATAACTAAGAGTGAGTAAGGTGAGAGAGTTGAGCGAGTGAGTTGAGTGCGTGAGTGAGTTGAGTGCTTCAGTGATTTTCGGTTAGTGAGTTGAGTGAGGTGAGATGAGTGAGGTGAGTTAAGTTGAGTTGAGTGAGTGAGTAAGGTGAGGTGAGCTGAGTTGAGTGAAGTGAGGTGAGTGAGGTGAGTTGTGTGAATGAGTGACAGTGAGTGAGTAACAAATAAGAGACGGTCAGCCTGTGTCGTTGTGAGTGAGTGAATGGGTGAGTGAGTGAGTGATAAACAAATAAGCGACGATCAGCCTCAGTCGTTGTTCCTGTTTACAATGTCGATAAACTTAGTTTTTGCCTTCGGGTCAACGCGCTTAGCTTTAGTAACCACGTTTCAGACTTTTGCATGAAAGCTGCAGCCACTCTTCACATCATGTATAAATGCGCACTATTCGCTGTCACTGATTTGCTGGAACTGTAACTGCCGTTTCTCATTAGCATGAAACGACACATCCTTCAAAACCACCTTACACCTTAGAAGTTATTCATCCGTGATGTAAAATAGAAAATGAAAGAGGGGCTCGTGTCTACATTTACCGAGAAAATGCCAAAGGGAATATATTTAAAGCAAAGAGTCTTTATTAAAGAAATTATTCCGTTTATTTCACCAAATATTGACGCAAGGCATGACACAAACAACGCCCGTGTTAACCTCGGATCGTTTATGTGTGCACACATTTGGATGTATATGAAACGTGGCGATATTGACATAAATTTGATTGATAAGACCTTGGTATGGTGTGTATCCAGATGCTTTATACATATATGCGCTTTCCAGGTGCCCCTAGCCATCTGTGCTTTTGAGCGCTTTGATTCAAGCCTAAAATGGGGACAAAACGTTATGCTGCGTTCACACTAGAGCACGATCTGTTACGATCATCACGATTGGCCAATCGCAGCGAATCGTGTAACTTTGCTGAAATTTGACGATTAGATACGCGTTGGTGCGATTTCATGCGTTCTGATACGATTTGTTACGCTTACATGCGATTTGGTCACGATTGGTCAATTTCTGGTGATACGATCTGTGTCCCGGATAGACACGATCACATACGATCTGATAGGAGTATCACGATTGAGTTCGCGATTCCATTGCGATCTGACGCGATCATAACGATAAGTGTCCAAGATCTGTTACGACACAATACGTTCCGATGCGTTCTCGTACGAGCATCAAGGACTGATGCGCTCTGTTGCGATGTGTTACGATTGTTGGATGGATGTTTTGAGCGATTTCGATCACGATTGAGCCACGATGAGACCGCGACTGGTATTTGATGCCTGCAAGTCGTTTGCTATACAAGATTTCATTCTGCATGAGGAAGTCGATGATTTCTTCCTTCTGCTGCTCTGTAAATGCCGTAACGATTTTTTCTTCTTGGGTTTAACATAGGTGGTCTTATCCACCTCCTCTTGAGCAGGCTCTGAATCAACAGGTTCTAGCGCTGAGGGTATCAAAGCCTTGCCCTTTCCCTTTTTGCCTTTGGAGCCCTTCGGTGGCATACCTCAGAAAGTTTCAAAATTGCTAGAATATATGACGTTAGATGTTACTGTTCTATTGTAGATGGAGCAATGAAACAAATTAATCTTGCCCGATGTATATATGGTCGCGATAACTTGCAACAGATTGGTCGTCCGTCACAAATGCGTAACTAGTCGTGCCTTGTCGTATTTACTCGCATCGGCTCGTATCCTCTCGTGAGTCGTTCGCATCAAGTCGTGGGCAATCGGGCCCGACAGAATATCCTGAATCGTGACCGATCGTAACACATCGTTCGAGATCGCAACACATCGCAACAGATCGCGCTATTTGTCTCGACCCCGATCACCACGATTTGGAAACACGATGAGATACGGTCTGTTGCGATTTGTTGCGATGACTTACGATCTGATACGATGGTTACGATAGTTCCGGCAATCGTGTTAATCGTGGAAAAATTTTTAACTGCCAAAAATTTTTCCACGATTAACCCGATTGCCGCGATTGACATCAAGATGGGATACGATCTGATAAGATCCGATACGATGATCCCGATACGTCCACGATAAAGCCCACGATTTCAATCGTGGTCGAATCGTGATAAGTGTGAACGCCACATTAACCCTTTCCCAAAAAACCAATCTTTGGACTAGACCAAATTGAAAGCATTTGCAGACGACAATTCAACTCCTGCTGAAAAGATTATTTCTGTCTATGATAGGGTTGAAAACATTGTGGGAAAAGGATAAAATGCTGGTTACCAGCATTTTCTCCTTTTCCCACGATGTTTTCAAAAGGCTACTATTCCAGACCCGTAAAAACCAGGGATTGTTTGGGAAAGGGTTAAAGAGAATGAAGGTTTTGTTTCGACGCATTGAGTTATCACATGGTGTTTACATCACTAAATTACGTCACTACGGAGATTTACGACGAAAACTCGGCTAATCGTCGGCGATCATCGATGTAAAAAAAATTCAGATAATGCGGCATGGTAGGGTCTGTTCTAGTTTCAAAATTCTTTTGTCTGCCACTGACTGGAACTTTTACGAACTGCACCTTTACATATCGTTAAAGTCATAAAAATAGCCATATTTATACATGGTAAAAATGAAATTTACTTTTATTTTATAAACAGGCCATTTTACATTTGTTAACTAGCCTAACAACAGATCATTCAGAGATGCTTTATGTGTTTAAATCTTTACAAGTATTTCCAATTTGAAATAAATCCATTCTGAATTCTACCGGTTGTACATCGTGTATGTATACGCCTGTAGCGTACAAAGGTACCGCAGTGCACTTGCAATTGGGGAACGAGGACTGCGTTTCTCTGAAATAGGAAGGAAATATATATTGTAATATGTAGATAAAATATATGAATGATATGACTTACAACATGAAAGGTGTCCCGGGCATTCGGACATGTGCGTAAAGAGCTGTTCGGATCAGCCTGCGCAGTCCACGCATGCTAATTTAATACAGTACTTTACGACTACATTAAATTTTGTGCGAACTTGACTGGTGTAAAACATAAAATTATGTAAAAATGGAAAGTGTCGTTTCGGATTCCGCGCAGGCTGATCCGAGACGACACTTTATCCAAATGTCCGAATGCACTTTTTGCGTGTTGACGGTGTAATGAAGAGAAATGACCCACCCCTACAAAATGACCCATGGGTCATTTCACTACGTAGAGGAAAACCCGGGTCATTGGACTACGTAGAGAAATGACGCTCTGGGATCATTTCTCTCCGTAGAATAATGATCCGGGTCATTCCTCTACGTAGTGAAATGACCCATGGGTTATTTTGTAGGGAGGGTCATTTCTCTACATTAAACCGGCCGTTATATGAATAAAATGCATATATCTGATGTAATTATTTACTATATCGATCATTAGACCACGCTTGTAGGGACTTGACCAATCAGCGTTCAGTATTTCCATTGTATATATCAAAGATACAACTCCCGCAGTTGTATATCTGGATATACTGTGCTAGCATATCCTGCACGTGAATTCCGACAATTTTTGTTTGCGATGTCGAGTCGGGGCAAAATGTACCCTTCGCAGTAAAAAAAAAAATGAAGTATGATTTGAACTGGGTATAACATTTTCATGTGTGAGTGTAATACTATTCAAAGTCTATACAAATAGTATTGCCCTCAACTAGGCATTAACTACAGCAATCTCTTGAATGGAATGTGCTTTAGGCGGTAGAAAAATAAGGCTTCAGTCTGGTTAAAAGTGCAATGTTCACATTTTGGCTTTAAAACATGCCATTGCCTATACAACCATTTTTCTACAACTTCAATCTGAGAAGGATTAAACACTTGTTTTCGCTAAGAAATTACAACACATTCGACAGCGAAAGCTTTAGTTTGCATTGGCGTTAAACGTGTCAGTGCACCTACACATGAATAGGTTGGTTTAGTAATGTTTAACCCTTAACCTGCTTAATAAGTGAAAAGAAACCTTCAAACCAATGATAAAAGCCCAAATTTGGCTATTTCAAAGATATTTTATGGAAAAATATCGCTTTAATACCGCAGTGTACATCCAAGGTCAGATTATACACGTTCTGTTCTTTCTGATCTGTATCTAAATTGTCCCCTAAAAATCCTTGAGTCGCGTTTAGCAGCCTACAGGTTAAGCCCAATGGCTCTACAAAGTTTACAAGGTTTTCATGTTGACATTGCTTACAAAAATTGCTTGAAATTTACGTATTAAACATAATTGCAACAACAACAACAAAAACCTGAACATTATTTCTCAGCAACATTCCATGTGTTTCGTAATAAAATAGACTAGTACTGTCTAATTACAAGAGACACATAGTAAGTTCTAACCGATGAAGGCCCCTACTGTCTTTGACACTCTACATCAATGGAAACATGTTTTCAAAATTTTGCCGACAAATACAAGTTCGATCTTACACCCCGGTTACACAGAGCTATCGCTGATAAATCGGTGGTCTTTTTAACCGAAGTAGGGTGGGAACCGACGAAAACCGACTTGCCTCCGATGTCACATATTGGTCACCTATTCCCAACCTATCAAAAGCTACCGGGAAAAGATTAATTTCGTCGATGAAAAGTTACCGATTTAGATTTTTAAACATGCTTAATATTCTCGATCGGTGAAAATATTACAAAATAACCGATTGACAACTTATCTACCACTGATATCACCTATAGGCCATCGACAAGCCACCGAAGAGCCACAGAAAAGCCACCGATGAACTGATACTAATCACCGGTGAAAAAAGCTAAGAATCAAAATATGGAATCCATGAGACACATTGTTACATGCGCGACAGGCATTTTAATTCAGTTTCCACAAAAATTCACCAGCGCAATATCTGATTGATTCCGTAACAATTCTGTAACAAGTTTCGATTTGACTTAGTATGTCGGTCAAAGGGAACTCCCTGAAATCCGTCGACCAAGGCAAAACTGTTATGTTTGTCTCTAACGAAGTCTTGAAAGTCCAAGAAGACTCCATTGTGAAGGAAAGATGTTGTGGCCGTATATATCTTTAATCACCGGTCAGATCCCGATTGGGCCTCTACCAGCGCAAGACGGAATATTTTTAAGACCGATTGAACCCCTGTTTATCGCCGTTTACACAAACAGCTTGAAATAAGGTCGCCTATGACAACCGATAAAAAAGGACAAAAATTGAAATAATGACACCGATTTGAAATGGATGTAAGCCCGACAGTCTGTGTAACCGGGGTGTTAACAATCCACAAATAGGTTAACTTTCATTAAAATCATAATGAATAATTTAACATTTTGATATAAATTAGTACCTTACTTATGCCTCTTTTGAACCAGGTGCAAAACTTCCATTTTAACAATTACAACGACTCAATTTTGTAACAGGCTTTTTATCTTCTATAAATATGAGCATATGACGTAAAAAGCATGAATAAATAGTCACGTGGTCTAAGTAAGATAGAAAATCTCGTGCCGTGATATATGGGAAATATACACTCGCTAACCACGGCGGGGAATCACGTGACACAACAACAACAACAATGACCGTTATTTGAAAGAATTCCCCGACTTCAGGTAAGAAAATCTTCAATAATTCCGTTAATACATGACCGATTGGAATTTGGTTTGAAGCAGAGAAGGTAAAAGGACTCCAGGGATTTGCTTGATGTGTTAGATTTTTTAAACAACACCTGATAAAAAAGTTATTGACGAGCAAACAAATTTTTTACCCTGGATAATTTGTTTGCTCGTCAATAACTTTTTTATCAGGTGTTGTTTAAAAAATCTAACACATCAAGCAAATCCCCGGAGTCCTTCCGCCTTCTCTGCTTCAAACCAAATTCCAATCGGTCACGTATTAACGGAATTATTGTAGATTTTCTTACCTGAAGTTGGGGAATTTTTTCAAATAACGGTCATTGTTGTTGTTGTTGTGTCACGTGATTCCCCGCCGTGGCTAACGCTCGTTGTATATTTCCCATATACCACGGCACTCGTTTTCTATCCCTTACTTCTAACATGACACGCGACTTTGGCTCTATAAACTCAGTGCAGGGAAAACGTGGTAAAATCTGCGATAGTCCATGTAGAGTGATGTCATTCAATGAGTGAGTTATTCAATGGAACATAATCTTCATCCGCGTTTTTACTCGAAGTTTGAACTTGTTTTCCTTTCATTAAGAATTGGCCAAGTTAGAATCAAAATAATCTTCTTTCTATCGTGGTATATCGTTCAATAAACCACGTCGTGAGTTATGCGGCGCAATGAATAACCCACTCAGGCTATCGCCCTCGTGGATTATTTATTGTGCCTCATAACTCACAACTGTGGTTTATTGAACGATATACCACGATAGACAGAAGATTATTTCTTAAATAATAGACTTAATCACGTAAACAAGAACTGCGAATTTTCACAAATAATGGCTACTTTTTCTCTACTATTCGTCAGAATTTTCTCAAAATCTTGAATAATATATATGGTTAAAAAAGTTGAATGAAATACATCGAATTGCTTATTTGATTCATGCACTTATGAAAAAGGTGTTTAACTTTTTACTAGGTAACAAAGGTACCATCTTCGCGAGCCAGTGGTACGATAACTACGTGGATCTTGCCTTGGCGGATTGAGCCCCATTTCGAGATTCCCGCGACAGGCCCCCCTATTGGCTGCTGCTTATTATCTCCCTTTATATCATATTTCTTATAGCCAATGAAGTCTCGTTTTACAAACCGCTTACGAATACAATAATTCAACATGAAGCAATAACCATATAAACGTACTTCGACATTCCATGGTCAGGTGCTGGGATATATAGCCTAAAACATCTGATACATTGAAACTTTATGTAAATATTGTTCGTCTATGTTTTCTTCGGTAATAAATCATTACAGATCCTGCACACATCCACGAAGGTATTCATGTTTACCTTCAATTTTTATCGCGACCCTGGTCTTTTTTTATCAAAGATGAAATGCTACGAGCGATTTGATTTGATGCACTTAGAGCTACATGTATAGCTGCAACCAATGAAAATGCGTATCGGGTGATTGTCGGAATCAAGCTCAATCCGCCAAGGGTAGAGGAGCGTAGTGGATCGTTACCCTTGGCTTGCGAATATGCAAAGGTATAGAGTCATCCAGATTGAGGGATTTGCGAATGGCAATCTCCACGAATTTATGGCTGAACTGACTGTTTATATTAACTCCTTACCAAGCGACAAATTTTGGACTGGTCCAAATTTAAAGCACTGATAGACGACAAAGTAAACAGACCTCAAAAATTGAAAGTTGTTTTCAGCAGGATAGAAAACATTGTAAGAAAAGGAGAAAATGCTGGTTACCAGCATTTTCTCCTTTTCCCACGATGTTTTCAAAAGGCTTCTATCTCAGGGTCGTAAAAAACAGGGACTGTTTAGTAAAGCATTAAGAAGTAAATGCTGATCAAAAGGATTTTCTTCCGTCCCAAAATATTTTCAGATGCAGTCTTTCTCAGCGTGTGTTCAATTGGTGATTGTTTAAAGAAGAGATAAGAGAAAACACTGTTTGTAAGACATACTCACTGGCAACTCTCGGTGTAGAAATACTGGTTCTTGCCGTGAAACTGTGCTAGGGTCCTGTTTACGCCAAAAATATCTATAGCCGTCGATGGCGTTTCAAAACTTGACCAGCTGTTAAAATAACGATCAGAAAATTATAAGGCGTAGCCGTGCTTAAGATTAAAGCACACTAATGCATATTTCTGTAACGTCGCCCTTCATCGCCGAAAAACGTACGAATTCGGCTAAAACTCGGGCAATCTGTAATCGATCGGCCAATAGTTGTAGGTTCCGTGCATGGATTACAGATTACAAGAGTATGCCCAATCCATACGATGAAAGGCGCATTATCTTCCGCTAGATGGCATTCTACAAATACTCGTCTACCCAATTTGGGCATCCTGGGTACAAAACCGGACTACTTTTCTACGCGACAACCGTTACTTTGAATTTCAAACTAAAATAAACGTTTACTCATTAAAACGCTACCTGGTGCGATTCATTCAGTTATGATCAGCATTTTAGAGAAATCTGGAACTAAAAAAAGGCCTGATTTCTCCTCAAACGTATTGATAAAAGCTATTTTTTCCTTTGCTACATTATAGCGCGTATTATTACAGTCTCCCCAATACCGGGGAGAGTGATACGCCTTATAAGACGGGTCGAATCTTCGAAAAATATAACATGCGCAAACAACGGTAATCGATAGGCCAATAGATGCATCGATTAAGGGTTACAAGAGTATGCCCAATACATACGATGAAAGGCGATGTAAAACGAATCCCATCGGGGTGCCATATCCTTAACCCTTTCCCAAACAGTCCCTGGTTTTTACGGGTCTGGAATAGTAGCCTTTTGAAAACATTGTGGAAAAAAGGAGAAAATGCTGGTAACCAGCATTTTCTCCTTTTCCCACGATGTTTTCTACCCTATCATAAACAGAAATCATCTTTTCAGCAAGAGTTGAATTGTCTGCAAATGCTTTCAATTTGGTCTAGTCCAAAAATTTGTCGTTTGGGAAAGGGTTAAAAGCTAAACTGGCTGAATGACTGGCTAGCTAGTGAGCTAGCGAGCTGGCTGGCTGGCCGGATGGCCGATTGATGGATTCATTGATTCATTGATTGATTGATTGATTGTACAGTGTTTAATGCCTTTTAAACAATATTTCAGTTAAATAACGGCGGCTAGTGCACCTAGCCATGCTTTCCTGAAGTTTCTTTTTGCCAGGACGACACACACAATCTGATCCCCAAGCCACTTACTGTTTTCCCAAATAACCATCGTTGGAACAATTATCATCACTGAGACAGAAATGGCTCCTTCAGAAATGACTCATCGTCCTTGGATAAAAGTTGGCCGAGGTAGGTATTCAACCCAGTGACCTTCGGGTTTCAGGTCCTCTAGGCTACCGACTTATCTACTAGGGCTTGGCAAAGCCGAATATTGACTACGTCTTGGCATAAGTGTCGGATAAATAAACAGTAATTCGTAATTAGTCAAATGTGAACATGTTTTTATTTCATGCTTTCCGGTAGGATATCGAGAAATAGTAGTGAAAATTTTCGATATTACACGGGTACGACCAGTGAAAATACCGATTTTCATGTACTTGTTGCCTAGGTAAATTGCACGTACCTCACAACCAGATGGAAATATGACGTCATTTACCTTACATTTCTCGCGTTTGACGTAATATTGTAATGCGTTGCTATAAGGGAGGGGTACGCCACGGGGAATAACGGAAAAGAACTGTTCTGGATTTTGAACCGTACTCTTACAGAAGGGGGCTTAATGCATCTCCTTGAAACACAATTAACCCTTTACTCCATAGATACTCATTTCTACGCATTGCTTGTAGGAGCCTTTGGAAAACATTGTGGCAAAAGGTGAAATTGCTCGTGACGAGCAATTTCACCTTTTGTCACAATGTTTTCTATGCTATCAAAAGGTGTCATATACCCATAAATAACGGCTTCATCCTTGCTGTTATTTAGGGTCAATTAGAGATACCGGTAATATAGAAATGCCTTATGAGGTAAAGGGTTAAACACCGTTTTGTCGCCGTTTTCACAGAGCATGGCTCATTTGTTTGTTTCTTTGCCCTACATACCCAATTACTCACGATGTTCACTCTATGAAATGAATCTCAATCTTTCACAGAAAATAACAAATATCTTCTACATGTATTTATTAAATAAATACATGTAGAAGATATTTGTTATTTTTGCTATAAACGATGAATTTATTTCATCGAATTTATTCCATATTATGGAATGCCAAAGCAGAAAATATTAAAGATATAAAAACACTATCAATATATTTGAAATATTTAATCAAGATAGTCGCAATTATACCAAAACGATATAAAAATTTGATATATGAAAGTAAAATTATCATATCAAAACACAGAACCACTTCAAGACAAATAAATATACTTCAAGATGTAAAAACAGCATCAACATTCTAAAAAACCACACTGGGCTAGACAAATAAATATGCTTCAAGGTGTAAAACAGCATCAACATTTTAAAAACCACACCAAGACAAGTATATATACTTCAAGAGGTAAAAACAGCATCAACATCTTAAAAACTACACCAAGACAAATAAATATACTTCAAGATGTAAAAACAGTATCAAGATTTTAAAAACTACACCAAGACTCACGTGACCAATCAAGACTCACGTGACCAATCAAGACTCACGTGACCACAAAATCCATGACGTCATCACTTGGCGAAAAGAACGTACACACAGTGCTGCTGCTAGACTTTTGACAGTCACACTGTCATTTTTATTCGGCGTATTCACGTTAATCATTGACCACCCCAAGATCTTAAAAACGCCACAGTTTTGTAAAATTTTAACGGTTCACTACACAATCTCGTCTTTTAACAACTCTGAAGAGCAGGCTTTTGAAAACACTGTGGAAAAAGGAGAAAATGCTGGTAACCGGAAGAAATATTCCGCAATGTTTTCTAGCCCCTCACCGACAGAAATCGTTATTTCAGCACTGATTAATTTGTCGTCTGCAAATGCTTTGAAGTTGATCAAATCCGAAAATTTGTCATTTAGTAAGGAGCTGACAGAAATATGAGTGTAAGCCTTGACCACATGTATAATCCTTAGTTTTAAACTTCCTGGTAGATCTAGTCTTTTGAAAACATTGTTTGAAAAGGAGAAAATCCTGGTAACCAGCATTTTCTCCTTTTTCCACAGTGTTTTCTATCCAACTGGAATGAGAAATCATGATTCTTACACGATTAATGGCTTCTATACATGCTTTCAGTTTGATCATTAGAGTTGATATGAATGATTAACTTGATCTTAACTCTACTGGATTGCATTCGATGCATTGTTCCGGTAAACTGTGAAAAGGTCATGACCTTTTAGTTTCGCATTTGCAAATGGGCTTTATTGTATATTTTAAAATCATTCAGGGCACCAGTATCAATCCGAACCTTCAAATCTACAGTCATTTATTTACATCAAAAAGTCGACGATCTTTGTATTTTTTAAGAAGAAACACTAATCTAATGCTCTAACATCAAGAAAAAAGAAGTCGATTTCTTTAATAGAAGTGTTTTTTTTTTTCTTGTGTATTTGTCTGAAATTCAAGGACAATGAGACATTGGAATATTAGTAAGGGTTACGAGCAGAAATATCGTGTGATGTCATCAAAATATGCCCTGTACGAGATGTACACAAAAATCACCGGTTCAAGGACACTCACGGAATAAGGCCACTCGACGATCGATACTAGGCCTACACACTACACTGGAGTATATCGTGGTACGGTGAGTGATGTCATAGATTTTGTGGTCACGTGAGTCTTGATTGGTCACGTGAGTCTTGGTGTAGTTTTTAAAATCTTGATACTGTTTTTACATCTTGAAGTGTATTTATTTGTCTTGGTGTGGTTTTCAAAATGTTGATGCTGTTTTTACATCTTGAAGTAGATCTATATTTATTTGTCTTGGTGTAGTTTTTAAAATGTTGATGCTGTTTTTACATCTTGAAGTAGATCTATATTTATTTGTCTTGGTGTAGTTTTTAAAATGTGGATGTTGTTTTTACATCTTGAAGTATATTTATTTGTCTTGGTGTAGTTTTTAAAATGTTAATGATCAATTTTTACATCTTGAAGTATATTTATTTGTCTTGAAGTGGTTTTATATATCATTTTGGTATAATTGAGACTATCTTTATTGAATACTTTAAATATTTTGATTGTGTTTTTATGTCTTGAATATTTTCTGCTATGGCATTCCATAGTTTATAGCCCCGAGTGAAATTATTACCGATGATGTTTGTCGAGATGGTATAAATTTCGATTTTTCATTAGGAAAAGAAAATATTCAATTTTCTATTCTTTTCATGTTTTTTATTAGGGGGGAAGGGGGTTCATAAAATCTAAACCTACTTCAGTTGATTTTCGGTAATTCCCCGTGAAGTAACCCCCCCCCCCCACCACCCACCCACACACACACACACACACACACACACCCACACACACACACCCACACACACACACACACACAATATCATATTACGCTTTTACCGCGAGAAATGTATGGTTTACTACGTCATATTTCTGTCTTGTTGAATGACTTGCACTATTGATCTAGGTAACTAGAGAACTACTGTTTTCACCTTCAGTTGAAGAGTTAGAAAATATGAAATTGGTATTTCTCTCTGGTTGTAACCATGAAATATCAAGCCATATTCCACCATTATTTCGACCGAAAAACATGGTGTGTTTTTTTTTTTTTGTTTTTGTTTTTTTTTTTTTGGGGGGGGGAGGTTCTATTTTATCGAGTGAACATCATCGGTAATATTTTCACGGTGGCTATGTCACCGTGAAAATATTACCGGTGGTGTTCATTAGATGAAATAAATTTCGATCTTTCACAGAAAAAAAAAATCTATTTATTTCATGTTTTAAACCCTTTCTAGGAGCTTTATCAAAATCTGGTACAGTTGTTTTCATTTATTCCCCGTGGCGTACCCCCTCTGTATAGCAACGCATTACATTATTACGTCAAGCGCGTGAAATGCAAAGTAAATGACGTCATATTTCCATCTGGTTGTGAAGTCACGCGCATTTTACCTAGGTAACTTTAATATAAAATCGGTATTTTCACTGGTCGCACCCATGGAATATTGAAAAATATTTTCACTGATCTTTCTCGATAACCTACCGGAAAGCACGAAATAAAAACATGTTCACATTTGACTAATCACAAATTACTATTTATCTTATCATACGGCGTCGGCATGTTCGTTATTTATCTTATCTATCTTTCGTCGAGAACATGAATTCGTGGACTTACCTACCCACGAAATCAACGAAAATTAGTACTCAACGAATATTGATGGTTTCACGGTAACAAGCTGGTAAAGTCATAAAAACCAGAAGTTACTTACGATATACAGCAGCAGGTATGATATTCTCCAACCTCAATTTTACAGTATGTTCCCTCGCAGAGCGGTGTGTAGGAACTTTGGTGTGATGTATCCCCCGTGAATTTGGTGAAATTCTTGATAAATCTGACATATTCTGCGAATTCTGAAGGGCTATAGAAAACACCAGGGAACTGTAGCCAAAGTTTGTCATGAATCGATGGTTTGACGGTCTCTGAGGCCTGTGGTTCGACGTCGACGTCTTGGTCATCAGACCTATAGGTTAGAGGGTTTTCAGGAGCAGTTTTACTCTTTACCTTATCATAAAAAAATGTACTTTATCCAAATCCAAAGCTTTTGCAGACGATAACTAAATGTATGGCTCGAATCATTGATTTTTTAAGGGGAAAATACTGTGAAAAAAATGTAGAAAAAGCTAGTTACCTTTCTTCCTCACATTCGTTAAGACTCGGGATTGTGCTTGCAAGATTAACTCTTCCCCGATGAAAAATTTGGACTCCAGCAACATGAAAGGCTTGAAAGTATTTACAGACAAGACTCGGGATTGTGCTTGCAAGATTAACTCTTCCCCGATGAAAAATTTGGACTCCAGCAACATGAAAGGCTTGAAAGTATTTACAGACAAGAATTTAAAGCCACAATAGTGGCCAAAAGTATACGTTGAGGGTGTTAAGATACATAATAAGTCAAACTATTTTAAAGTATAGAAATTATTTGTGAAAGTAACTACCTAGTGTTTAGAAACTGTAAGTATACAGGTCACGGGTCCAAGTGTTAGACGCTTGCACAGAGCTCTAGATAACAGGGAGTGATGATATTCTAAATCCGTTATTTCTCCTCCAAACACTATGTTGTGGGTACTCAATATAGAATCGTCTCAATGGGTACCCACAGTATAGGGTTTGAAAGAGATTTACTGATAATTTCAATTTTGAAATCAATATCACTGCCTCTATCTAGAGCTCTACTTGCATGAGAAAAGTTCCAACGTTGCTCTATCTTTTGGTTACTTTTTACCTATATTTAAAAATATCAATTTCTACCTACAATAGACGTTTTGCCAATTAAATTGGATATAAGCGATATTTCCTTGTTTTTATAAGCGGCGCACCGGAAGTATCACGTGATACCGGACATAGAAAGCATTATTTCAAAGACAATCGCCTTATGTCCCGTTCACAAATCCTTTGAATTTGGACAAATTCGCAACTGCAAAGAAAATTACATAGCAAGAAATCAAGAGGACATTAATTCTCACGCAATTTAGACATATTTTATGACACTGCGTTTGAAATAAAATATTCATCGTCGGTATCGGTATTTGGCAAATGGTCTTTAACAAAAGGATCGACCGTGCAATAACAGATTTTTATCTGCGCAAAAATGCCCATTATATTTTAAAAAGGTATTATCTAAAGTCAAACGCATTTTAACACGCACTTCGCTTACCTTTGGCCGCTTATGGGACTTTAGATAAAGTTAAAATGACAAAAATTATCTAAGCCTTGGTAGAGAACATTATTAAGAAAATTAGAAAATACTAGTTATCAGAATTTCTCATTTCTCCGTGATAATTTCTTTAACTTTTTATAGGTCGTAAATCACGGGAAAAGGAACAAGTGTGTGTGCAAAGGACATCGTAAAGCTATGCTTTGTCCAACGACCCTGGGAAAGAAGCCTTTTGAAAACATTGTGGGAAAAGGAGAAAATGCTGGTAACCAGCATTTTTCTCCTTTTCCCACAATGTTGTCTAAATTATCCAAGAAAAATTGCACCATTTGAGCCACACTGAAATTGTCAGCTACAAATGCGTTCAAACTGGAAAGGGTTAGGATTTTGTCATTTGATAAAGTGTTAAAGATGTGCAATAGAATAGGCAAATTCAGTTAAGCAGATAGAATACGCTGTATCCTGTTATTTAATCTGTTTTTAGACATAATGTGTCTTTCGTGCTGAAGAAGATTAGTCAGGCAATCAGGCAGTTAGTCAGAGTCAGGTAGGCGGGCAGGCAGAAAGACTTCGCAACCAACCACAAAGGGTCCTCCAGCCCCGAAATCTTTTTTATGAAGAGTATTCACGTATTCACTGTATAGATTAAAAAAAGTTTAAAATATGAGCGCGAGAGAGAGAGAGGGGGGGAGAGAGAGAGAGAGAGAGAGAGAGACAGACAGACAGACAGACGGAGAGAGAGAGAAAGAGAGAGAGACACACAGAGAGAGGGAGAGAGAGAGAGAGAGAGATGAGGGAAAGAAAGAGAGAGACAGAGACAGAGACAGAGAAGTGGGAAAGAGAAGTGGGAAAGAGAGAGAGATGAGGGAGAAGAGGGAGAGATAGACAGAGACGGAGACAAACTGAGACGGACATAGACAGAAAGACAAGCAGACAGACAGAGAGTCAGACAGGAGGATACAGACGGATAGGGAGGGCGACACAGACAGACAGCAGACACACAGGGTAGACTTACAGACCTACAAACAGACAGACAGAGACAGAAAAGATAGAAGCACATAAGTAGAGAGAGACAGGCAGAGAGAGAATTAAGCAGACGCACAGACAGGCGGGTGGACGGACAGATGGTCTGAAGGATAGACGAACGGACAGACGCACATACACACAGACACAATATTAGTTGTAGGGTTAGGTGGCAGGGGACTTGGAAACTTGTTCACTGTTGTGGTGAATCAGGTCGCCCCGAGCCGAAGGCAAGGTGGTGACATAATTTGCTACAGCCGTGAACAAGTCTGCAAGTCCCCTGCCACCTGACCATACAACGAATTTGTCATACTGCAAAATTTTACCATTCCAACTTTTGTAAAGCGATTTGGGACCTGTGTTTTGGTTAAAAAAACTGAGTACGCAGACGAAGTAGAATTTCCCTCCTGGGTGCCCCAATTCAATGAAAACTGACGTCACTGGGAACTGACGTCACCGAAACCTTGACAATACGTGCTAAAACGTGCAGTTTTGCGCATAATCTTGATGTTAACCTTGATCGACGTCATCATTTTGGATGTTGTGTTGATGGTGTAGTCATGAATACGGGACTCCCGACAGGGAAACTGCTTTTACGTTGATTTTGCCAGTTTACATGATATATGTTCGGGGCATATTATCCAATCAGATCACTAGAAATTTCTTTGCAGTATAATAATGATATACGTACTTTTCAGTCTGATGAATAGTTGTGTACTGTAGCGCAATAGCGATCATCAAACAGAAGACAGCGCCAGTAATCTGTACAGGACGAGACAGATAATTATTCCGCTGAACAACGTATTGATTGACTGTATGGAGTTTAACGCCGTTTTCAACATTATTTCAGCTACATCACGGCGGCCAATGCACCTTTGTATGTTTTCCCGGAGTCTCTTTATCCTGTACTCCGCACAATTTTCCCTCCAAGCCACTGGCTGCTTTCCCACGTGACCTTCATCGAAATAATGGTCAGCGGACGGGAATGAATCCTGTCGCAATGACTATCATAAATCCTCGAAATTGGCCGAGCCGGAGATGGAACCCACGGCCCCCCCCCACCCCCAAGCCCGAGGCTGGGAGCTACCAGGGCTCGGCTGAACAACGTACCGTAGACCACACAGACACTATAAATGAACCATGCTTTGTGAAAAAGGGGGTTTAATGTATCTGCAAAAAAGCGTTTTCTGCGCATGTCGTTCTTCGAAGACTCGACCTTTCTGCTATGACGCATCACTCCCCCCAATTTTGGGGGAATTGTAGTAATACGCGCTAATAAAGTAACAAAGAAGAAAATGTTTATTATCAATACGTTTGAGGAGAAATCAGGCCTATTTTAGCTCCAGATTTCTCCAAACTATCACAATTAAGCTCGTCATAGCTGAACGAGTCTCACAATTTTTTCGTCTGCAAATGCTTGAAATTTGGACCAGTCTATAAATTTGTCGTTTGATAAAGAGTTAAGCCGAAATCAGATCGCACGTTCACTGCAGGTCTGATCTTGATTTACACTATCAAAAAAAGAATGTCACTGTGTTGTGCTTAGCAGTAAAAAACTTAACCTGCTTGCTAAATAAATTTTTCAAAAAAAAAAAAACCCCTTGTTAGTAGACGGTAAAAAGTCCAAAAATCATTATTTTTGGGAAAATAGATATCTCCTTATCGGATAGTGTAGATCCAAGATCAGACTGCACGTTCTGTACGGTCTGATCTTGATGTACACTGCCAAAAAAAGGTCCTTGAATCGACCCAAACAGTAGAAGATAATAAATGAACTAAAATACTTTTAAGCAGACAGTAAAAAAAGCCCTCAAATATCATCATTTCTAAGTTATTTTTGGGAAAATATATATCCTCTTACCAGACACGTTCTGTGCAGTCTGATCTTGATCTAACCTGCCCGCTAAAGGTCTTTGAATCACCCCTAGCATTCTAAGCCATAACAGTAAACCAGGTCTGGTTCCATCTTGAACAACGCGTTACACTGATCACATAAGATGTACCTCGGTCAAGGCATTACATTGCCCAAGCTCGCAGTTATTAACCCTTTACCAAACAACAAAATTTTAGGTTAGTCCAAATCGAAAGCATTTGCAGACGATCAAATAAAAGTGACTAAAAATTCGAAATTTGTTTTGTGAAGGGAAGAAAACATTGTAGGACAAGGAGAAAATGCTGGTTACCAGCATTTTCTCCTTTTCCCACAATGTTTTCGAAAGGCTTCTTTCTAAGGGGCGTCAAAAAGTAGGGATTGTGTGGTAATGGGTTAAACCTAGGAAATGCGTACACGAGTGAGCTGTTGCCGCGAGATTACTAAAATATAAAACATAAAGTGGCTTAAAATGCCATTTAACCCAATACCACACAATCCCTAACCAGCATTTTCTCCTTTTCCAACAATGTTTTATACCCTTCATAGAACATTTCAAATTTTCAGTCACTTTTATTTTGTTGTCTGCAAATGCTTTCGATTTGGGCAAACCTAAAATTTTGTCGTTTGGTAATGAGTTAAACAGAAATTAATAGATCTAAGTATACTTTTCGCGGTTTAGAAAAAAAAAGAAATATTTGTAAAATACTGAAAATAAGTAGGCCTACTTACTACTACGCAACCCACCCTACCGAGATTTCCTAAATCCGGCATCTCTCGCGATGTTATTTTCACAAAACTTCAGTAATGCAGTCGATCCCTTAAACCAGTGGAATGCATCGCTAAATGAAAGGCGTACATTTTATGGGACTCAAAAATGCATGGTTGGTTGGTTGTATCGGGGTTTAACGCCACTTTAACAGCTGAGGTCATATCATGGCGGTCGGTGACGCACATGTGTTTCCTGGCTTTCTCACACCGGTACTAACACTACTTTCTTTCCAAAGCCACCGACTACTTTTCTCACATGCTTCAGCAGAGGTGAGAGGCGAAAATACGCCGGAAAGAAAGTTCGCCTCAACCGGGTATCGAACTCACAACCACCAGGTCATGAGTCCGACACGCTCACCACTGAGCCACCCGGGCGGGCTCAAAAATGCAACCTTTTTTTTTTGTGGTTACGCGAACAATCGTAACATTTTGGACCCGGAAGTGGAGAGTTAAGAATGGTATTTAGTGCCACTTTCAACACTATTACAGCCATTTCACGGCGAAAACTAAAATATTCATATATTTCCTGGGTTAGAACATGATAGGTTTTCCTGCCAGTCCAAGGACCATTCTACTCCATGATTTTAAAGAGCATTTTCTCCTTTTCCCCTCAATGTTTTCTTCTCTTGCCAGAACAATTTTCAATTTTCAAATCACATTTATTTTGTCATTTGCAAATGCTTTAAATTTGGACAGGTCTAAAATTTTGTCGTTTGGTTAACCCATTACCGCACAGTCCCTACTTTTTACGACCCCGAGAAAGAAGCCTCTAGAAAACATTGTTGGAAAAGAAGAAAATGCTGGTAACCAGCATTTTCTCCTTTTCCCACAATGTTTTCTGTCCTTCACAAAATAAATTTCAAATTGACAGTCACTTTTATTTTGTCATCTGCAAATGCCTTCAATTTGGACAGGTCTAAAATTTTGTCGTTTGGTTAACCCATTACCGCACAATCCCTATTTTTGACGACCCCGAGAAAGAAGCCTCTAGAAAACATTGTGGGAAAAGGAGAAAATGCTGGTAACCAGCCATTTCTCTTTTTCCCACAATGTTTTCTGCCCTTCACAAAATAAATTTCAAATTTTCAGTCATTTTTATTTTGTCATCTGCAAATGCTTTCAATTTGGACAGGTCTAAAATTTTGTCATTTTGTTAAGAAACAGGTGTGTGAAAGATCTGGCTACCACTTGTGTCGTCTGCAAGAAAGGATAGTCGATCTCACGGATACTCCTGATACTAGAATAAAACCCCAACATCATTAACCCTTGCTAAATAATTGAAAATCAAAATTTCAAGTAATTTAGAAAAAAAATCAAACAATCCCATTTCAAACTTTTTTTTTTGGAGGAAAAAAAAAATCTCCTTATCGGGCAGTGTAGATCCAAGATTAGACTGCACGTTATGTACAGTCTCATCTGAATCTACACCGTCTTCAAATGGTCAGTGACTCGCATATAGCAGACAAAGGGTTAAATCCACAACATATCAACATTGAAGGCCCGTCTACTCTAGCAAACACTCGTTGGCAAAATTCACTCGAACTCGCAACCATCAGATTAGCAATCAAATACCGTGACGGCTGAGCTGCCAGGCCGGGCCTTTATTGTGTGGACTGTGATCAATATGCATGTTCATGCAAGGCTGATCCCAGTGTTACCTATCCGCCCTTTATTTATTTATTTATGTATTAGCCTCAGACGGTATCAATGTCTTTTTACGGTCGACTGACTTTATAATAATAGGGGTACATGTATTCCTTTCTGCTGAAATGTCTGTTGTACTGTCTATCTAATAAAGCAAAGCATTTTACATGTCTTACCTTTAATGTGTTTGTTTTGTCATATTGTGTATTTCAACAAAGGCTGAAATTATCATCGGAGACTAAATATGTATGTATTGCTCTCAGATGATAATTTTAGCCTTTGCTGACATACACAACATAACAAAATAAACACATAAAAAGGTAGGTAAAATGCATCGCTTCAATACATAGATTTATAGTACAACGGACATTTGACTAGAAAGGACTACCTGTTTCCCCTATTATTATGAAGTCATGTATGTATGTTTGTACGTACGCACGTATGTATGCATGTATGTATGTATGTATGTATGTTGAGATATTGAGTAGGAAGACTGAAATAAGGTTGGATAATCAGTGTGTTTTTGTTGTTAGTTGAAAGTTGAAAGTCGGATAAGATAATAACCTCGTGGAAAATGGAGAAATTCATACAATCAAACAATTTTCAAAAAAAAAATATGATAATAGCTATATGGATAATCTTTTCAACTCTTTACAGCACGACAAAATGAATTATAAAACTAGCTGCATTCGTGTGGTATAGAGTTGGGGAAAAAACTAATATAACGCAGATTATTTTCTGTCGCCCATCCTGGTTGTATACAAGGAAGTATTTAGACCAGCTGTAAAAGTTAATGGTTTAGCCATATCAGCTCCCAGAGGTTTTTGCAAACGGCATAGGTCAAGATCAGATTGTACAGAACGTGCAGTTTGATCTTCGATCTGCACGGTCAGATTGTTTAGTAAGGCCGCATTATATAAATCTATAGGTTTCGGTGGAATGTGTTAGATCCGTTGAAAGTTGTTGATGTTATCTTGGCCTGCAACACGCGAAAAGGGACATTCGGAAATTTTCGTAAAGTGTCCTATCGGATCAGCCTGCGCAGTCCACGCCGGCTAATCCGAAACAACTTTTTCCGTTTTTATGTAATTTTCTGTTTTGCGTAAGTCTACTTAAGAACAAAATATATTATTATACTGCAAAGAAATTTCTCGTGATCTGATTGGTTAACATGCCGGGAACATACAATCATGTTCCCTGCCAAAAACCAGTTTCCCTTTTGAGTGCCCCGTAAACATCACTACACGTGCAATACATCATCCAAAATGGCGGCGCCATCGATCACCAGACTGCACATTTATTCACCAAACTGCACGTTTTAGTGACGTCAGCTTCCAGTGACGTCTGTTTTTTATTGAATTGGGGCACACAGAAGGGAATTTCTATTTCGTCAGCATATTCGATTCGTGAAATTATAAAACAGGAAAATTTCGCTTAACGCGCTTTGAAAGGGTAAAACTTTGCAGTATAATAAATTCGTTGTACGGTCAGGTGGCAGGGGACTTGGAAACTTGTTCACGGCTGTGGTGAATCATGTCGCCACCTCGCCTTCGGCTCGGGGCGACATGATTAAGCACAGCCGTGAACAAGTTTCCAAGTCCCCTGCCACCTGACAGTACAACTAATAATGTAGCCGTAAAGTGCCGTCTCGGATTAGCCTGCGCAGAGTGCGCAGGCTGATCCGAGACGACACTTAACGCAAATGTCCAAAACACCCCTTTTCGCGTCTTGCGGATCATTATTATTTGGCCCAGGTAGAGTTAATCATTTATCACACAATGCCGACTTTTGACGCTCCTGCAAACGAAACCGTTTGAAAACATTGTGGGAAAAGAAGAAAATGCCAGCGCTGGCAATGGTAACCAGCATTTTCTCCTTTTCCCACGATGTTTTCAACTCTATCAAAGAAAAAATACACCATTTGTGCCACAATAAAATTGTCGTCTGCAAGTGCTTTCAATTTAGACAAGGCTAAAGTTTTGTCGTCTGGTAGAGGGTTAAACGTTAAACTCTGATTTTTGTTGTTGTTGTTGTTGTTGTTTTCGTGGAAGTTAACTCGTTTTTATTTCGTTTGCCGATGATCCGTTTTTGCAAGATCCTTTCCAATAAAACATACAAGGGATTTGTCAGGGCTTCTATCCCCACGGCTGGCCATCTAAAATTACTAATAATCTTTCGGATGAGACTTTAACTCTTTACCACACGAGAAAATTTTAGACTGGTCCAAAATGAAAGCATTTGCAGATGACAAAATAAAGGTGACTGAAAAATTGAAATTTGTTTTGTGAAGGGTAGAAAACATTGTGGGAAAAGGAGAAAATGCTGGTTACCAGCATTTTCTCCTTTTCCCACAATGTTTTCTTAAGGCTTCTTTCTCAGTGGCGTCAAAAGTAGGGATTGTGTGGTAATGGGTTAAACCTAGGTCCCCTGTGACGGTGCTATACCCCGGTCACGTAAAAGAACTAGTCCAAATATTTAGACGTGCACATGCTTGTTTGCCGTTCAACATTTATTTTTCGGACATTTTATTTTTCTTTTGCATGTTATGTCTAAACAGGCCCTACTTAATATTTCTTTGTAGCAAATTCGATTTCCTAAAATCCGGGATAATGTCGAAAAA
This sequence comes from Tridacna crocea, assembly GCA_943736015.1. Classification (NCBI taxonomy): domain Eukaryota; kingdom Metazoa; phylum Mollusca; class Bivalvia; order Cardiida; family Cardiidae; genus Tridacna; species Tridacna crocea. The sequence continues at coordinate 11,640,862 of OX031069.1, read as the reverse complement.
GCACTCAACTAAACATGATAGATAACTTAACTGGATACGAATTTACTTTTCTGTCTCTGAAAAAGGGCCACATTCATGATATATATTCATCTTGAGTTCAATCGTGTGACCTTTTCAACACAAAAGCCGCCATGTTTACAAGCACATTTCGGGTTAAATAAGAAAACCGACTTTCCGAACGATTTTTTAACGGAATCAGATTAGCGTCCCCCTCCTCCCGGAACGGACTGTAACCTTGGATTTGGCAACTTTTTAAACCTTTTAGATATTTTGAACTGCATTCAGTAACAATTATAAAATTCACTGGCTCTGTCAATTGCTTAAAGATCGGTGTTTTGCACAATTTCCTTTGGCCAAGATGCATTTTGACACAGAAAATGAATAATTGACAAGGTGACAAGGTGAACCAACGATTGGAAGGGCTTAACTGACGGTTTTATTTCACGAAAATTTAAATGAAGGTCTGTTTACCAAAACTATTTCTAAAACCCTCACATAAATTAATGTCAAATGCCTGTATAACCATAGTCCCTATTTGAATCATGTATATTCAACGATAACAACATATTCAGCTTTCGGGCTTGTGCCAGAAGCTGAATTTAGACATCGGAAACCCCAACGGGACGGACAAGTGTATAAAACTAAGTGTCCATTGGTTTTCTCTTGACAACAGCACTAGAATACCAGAAAATAAAAAAAGAATTTTTGCAGTATTTCTGCTCAAGCAAATTAGGACGAAAATCAAGTTGTGGAACTGAAGCTCATGTACTAAATTTTGGCTACACGCGAAACCTCACGCCAAAAAAAAATAAAGTAGAGTCGTTTTTCCATTATCTCGTGTAAAATAACAGTTATGCAGTAAATTGACACCCTTACTGACATTATCTTTCTCAAATAATGCGGAAATACCTATCCATAAATTGATTGGTGCAAAAAACGCAGAAACCCATGACACAACAGAATGTTCCGTTACACTCAGCACGGTCAGAGACTTCAGGCCGTCTTTTCAGCTTTTTAATTACTTCGAACAGAAAAATTTCACAATTATCTTGATCTAACAGATTGTTTTGCTGCAAATCATAAATATGGGTTGCTTAAGCTGCAGTTGAGAATCATTATTGTCCAACTCTCTAATATGAACTTAACCACAGATTTACAGCTCAGGGGTTAAGTGTACCTTGAGCGGAAATACCGGTTTAGGTTCCCTCTATCAATTTATTAGCAGTGTGAAGAAGGATAAGGACTTTTCCTCAAAACTGCTTTATCATAAATCACCTGAAATTTTCAGTGTCGTATTCAAAGGGTTTCATTGCTATAGAACAGCTGTGGCGTGCAAAACTCCCATGGCGTATCCATGACGTATAAATTCTCCATGGCGTATTTTAGTAGGACTGGTTGGAAATATTCACTCTCAGTAATAAGAGCGAGAGGTCTGGAAAAACGTCATAAAATAGCACTAAAACCGATCTGTCTTTTAAACATGCATACGGTCTTGTTTTGGTTGCAGTTCCTAAATTAACAGCAGTAAAACTATTGTTTGCATTCAATTGATTGCATTCAAATAAGTGGTTCGTATAAAAAAAAGGTGACGTCTTTCACATCATTGTACGCAAGAAAGCTGGGATGCATTTAGGGTTCGAAAATATGCACCCCCCCCCTCCCCCTCGAAAACACATCGATCGACGATAGATCTAATTTCTCTTTCATGAAATGAAGCTTTTCAATCTTTTCCAAAGTTATAATTTACCTAAATAGTTTGAGCCTTATTGCCGTACGTTCGATTATTTATGTCCATGTCTTTATCTACGTAAAATAAAGCCTTAAAATCCGATATGTAATACTCAGCCAATAAATCAAGAAAGTTATCACACTATTTAACACACAACATCCAAAAAGTATCAGAAACTCAAGTTGGACGGGAATCCGGCGAAATGGATTCAGAATACGTGGGAACGAACTAGATTTGGGACGAATTACTAGGACTTCTCTCGGCGTTTCTTTTAAGTATAAATAGTCTGAAAACTCGATAACCGTCTGTTATGGACCATTAGACGATTAAGTACTTCTTTCTAGGCAAAATTATGTTTGTGAATGAGAGTCTCCCCTATCTGTAACTCTTTAATGGAGGTAAAGGAGTTTCGTTTAAAAAAAATCGTTTAGTTGCAGTTAACCCGCGTTAACTACACATTTACATAACGGTTTTACTTCAAAAATAGGGTAGTGTGAAATAGAAGCGGAGTTAAGTCATAAAACGTAAGTGTGTTTCACAAAAAAGTTTTTAAAATCAGTTCAATATTGATTTATCTTGTTACTCATATCAGTTTCATTGAGCATTTTGTATTTTAAGTGTCCGAATTTGTTGCTCAAACAGCGACAAGATTTGATGTCGGAGCACAGGAAATTGACATTCTATAAACAAATAAATGATAAAATATTAGGGATGGCAACGGTTAACCGGTTAACCGATCGAATGACCGATTAACCGGTTAGGAAATTGATAACCGGTTAACCAGAAACAAATATAGGCCTATATTATCAAAAGTTTACCAAAATAATCGTTATAATAAAAAAAACATACAAAGTTAACTTTGCCTGTTCTGACAACCAAAACTGCGTCATACGTACATCCAATGTCGCCAAGACGCGGCGAAGGTGTGATATACAGTTTGACATGTCTGTGCAATACTAAACACTGTTAATTCGCTAATTAGTCCCCAGTCTCCCATAATAAACAGTCAAACACGTGTCCTCTTTGGATCAAAGGCACTGGCTTATCCTAATTGATTTGCTTGGATTATTTCATTAAGGACCCGCCCCTAATCAAATATATGCATGGATTGACCAATCAGCGTAAGAGGGATTGAAATTTATAAAGTCAATCAATTCTGTGTTCAAGCAGGCATAGCGGTTTCTCTTCGTTCGTTCATTATCACTTCGATAAGTATCTTCGAAAATCATAGTATGGTGCAGAGGCTTTGAATTTGGGAGTGTCTAAAATTTAAACCTGTCGTTTGGGCGATGGCTAACACCCGATCACTTAGCAATAGCCGCTTCGTTTGACGATCAATAACCATACCATCATCTGTATGATTCTGTAGATTTTTTGAAGTTGTAAATAGCAGTGATCCCACTAGTTTTTCTCTTTCGATGCAGTACTAAAGTCTGTTATTAATATATCTATGGAAATTTACTGCTTAAAATCATTAAAAAGCTAAAAAGACGATCTGAAGTGACTCTGATCGGACAATGTCGAAAGGAAGATTTTGTTCTGTCATGGGTTTCCGTGTTAATTGCATCGAGCATTTTTTCATGTGTTTTAATTTATGGATAGGTATTTCCGCCTGATTTGACAATAATTTATTAAAATGGGTAGCAAGTAACTTCAAATCCTGGTATTTTACACAAGTTAAGCAGAGACTGTGTTTTTTTTTTCTTTCCAACGTGAGGTCTCACGTGAAACCAAACTTTTTTTTACGTGAATTTCAGTTCTATTAGATGATTTACGCAATAATTTGCGTAGTCGAAACACTGAAATGGCTTGATAATTTCTAGTCCTCTATAGAAAACATTGTGGTAAAATGATTTTATTGCCGAGAGGGTGAGAGATCGTCGATAGATTGGCAGTCTTTTGCGCTAAAGTACAGAAATAGTAAACATCACGGGAATGCATTACTCACGCACCGGTTGTCAATGTTGACATATCGAGCAGGTACCTTCATCTTAAATGTTTTTACATGGTCGTTCGGTTAACCGGTTAACCGATCGAAAGATTGAACGGTTAACCGGTTAGCAAATTTACTAACCGTTGCCATCCCTATAAAATATGAAAAAAAAAAATCTCCTTTATATAATATAAAGACAAGGAATGCAACGTCTCGATTGCCGGTCCCAGCACAAGACTTTCCCACCCAAAATCACCCGCGAAACAAACATTGATCATAATTTCCTTTAGCCTAGCGATAGGCAACACAAAAATGTACCTGCGACATTCGGGGATTCCTCAGTAGACACCTTTTAACCGGTGATATCCATCATGTTTTACTTTTTTTTTGACAATTTCTATCCGTCGAGGAAGCCATTCGCTGACGTCACGTGATGCTCAGGAAGCATATTTTCGGATTACGTATTACTATTATTTTTTTCGTTTTTAAGATATATTTATGGACATCACATGATACTTAAGATTTTTCTAGAAATAACTAACAAAAGTATTTGACCGTATTCTCTTTTAAGGAAAAGATATTTGACTCTAATACGTAATCCGAAAATACACTTCCTGGCAATCCCATTGACGTCAGCGAATGGCTTCCTGGATGAATCGAAATTGTCAAAAAAAAATTGTAAAACATGACGGATATCTCCGGTTAAAAGGTGTCTACTGAGGTATCGCCGGGTGTCGCAGGTACATTTTTGTGTTGTCTATCGCTATGCTAAATGAGATTTTGATCAATGTTTCGTGGGTGATTTTGGGTGGGAAAGACTATCTTGTGCTGGCGCCGGCAATCGAGACGTTGCATTCCTTGTGTTTATATTATAGAAGGAGATTTTTTTTCAAATTTTATCATTTATTTTGGTTATAGAATGTCAAATTCCTGTGGTCGGAGTTTGCTAAAGAAACCTATGAAGGGCCCGATAAGACCCTAAGTACACGATGGATGTAAAAAAAAAAAAGCAGCATTTTCATTAAAAAAAACATACTGGTGAAATAAAACTGCAAAACAAATACACCGATATAATGTTCTCAATATCTGTATTGTAGATAACGGGCAAATAATTTTATTATACTGCAAAGAAATTTCTCGTGATCTGATTGGTTAACATGCCGGGAACATAATATCATGTTCCCTGGCAAAAACCACGTAAAACCAGTTTCCCTTTTGAGTGCCCCGTAAACATCACTACACATGCAATACATCATCCAAACTGGCGGCGTGAATCGATCACCAGACTGCACATTTTTGGACCAGACTGCACGTTTTAGTGACGTCAGTTTCCAGTGACGTCAGTTTTCATTGAATTGGGGCACACAGAAGGGAATTTCTATTTCGTCAGCATACTCGTTTCGTGAAATTATAAAACAGGAAAATTTCGCTTAACGCGCTTTGAAAGTGAAAACTTTGCAGTATAATAAATTCGTTGTACGGTAAGGTGGCAGGGGACTTGGAAACTTGTTCACGGCTGTGGTGAATCATGTCGCCACCTCGCCTTCGGCTCGGGGCGACATTATTAACCACAGCCGTGAACAAGTTTCCAAGTCCCCTGCCACCTGACCGTACAACTAATAAGGTCTACGCTTATTTCTATAGGTCAACTGTAGTTGCTTACCTTGTTTATTAGAATGACGTTGTCTCCGCATGTCATATTCCTCGAAGATTCGACCAATTTGATATGACACATCACTCTCCTAAAAGTTTGTGGGATTGTAGTAATACTCACTATAAAGTAGCAATGGAGAAAATGGCTTTTATCAATACGTTTGAGGAGAAATCAAGCCTGTTTCAGCTCCAGATTTCTCCAAACTGCTGATCATAGCTTAATGAATCGCACCAGGTAGAGTTTTATTGAGTAAACGTTTTATTTTAGTTCGAAATTCAAAGTAACGGTTGTTGCATAGAAAAGAAGTCCGGTTCTGTACCCATGATGCCCAAATTAGATATATCTATGTATATTTGTAGAATGCCATCTTACGGGAGATAATGACTACATAGGTCCTGATATGGGAATTACTTGGATTTTATTCTTGATTTTGTTGCAATGAACAGCTATTTTCCCGAGACAATATTTCAAGTAAATCTAATTAGATTGTTTTACAAATCGATATATGCGGAGTTCCTAATGATGAAGAGTAGAATTTGACTTGAATTACATGTGAACCTTAAACATATATCATAAATCATTATTATAATTATTGAAACATACCAAAGGGAACCAAGGATAAAAACAAAGGATTACAGGTGAAAGGACCACTGTGTAATATTTGGTTATCTTCAGGCTTTATCTGGCAAGGGAGATAATTCAAATGACAGGAATGCCCCCCCCCCCCCGATTTTATGCATTATTGATGCATGACACACAATAAAACATTGTCGACTTTTCGGACACACCTTAGGGAATGAATAATTATGATCACTTGATAAGATACGTAAGTTTGAGCTATGATGCTGTATGAAAAGTGGATTTCAATCATCTGCAGAAACTATCGACTCAGGTCAGGCTGCGCAGTCTGCGTTTGTTAACCCATTACCACACAATCCCTACTTTTAACGCCCCTGAGAAAGAAGCCTTTTGAAAACACTGTGGGAAAAGGAGAAAATGCTGGTAACCAGCATTTTCTCCTTTTCCCACAGTGTTTTCTACCCTTCCCAGATCAAATTTTAATTTTTCAGTCAGCTTTATTTTGTTGTCTGCAAATGCTTTCAATTTGGACCAGTCCAATTTTTTCTCGTGTGGTAAAGGGTTAAATCGTTAAATTTTCTGCGTGTCAAAGGACCATATTTCCTCATGATTCAATCAGATTCAAAATGGATATTTAAGGTCTTTAATTATGTGATGACATGATTGGTATAATGCGCCACTAAAATGTATTAAATAGAGTTTATTTCATCAGCTTGTGGTTAATATGGGGAAATATTTGCCGGAAAAAGGGGAAGGTATGCGAAAATAACGAGTGCCGTATTAAATAGAGTTTATTTCATCAGCTCGTGGTTAATATGGGGAAATAAAATGCTGAAAAAGGGAAAGGTATGCGAAAATAACGAGTGCCGTAAGGCACGAGTTATTTTCGCGGGCCTTTCCTTTTTGAGGCAAATATTTCCCCATATTAACCACAAGCTGGTGCAATAAATTATATATATTATATTTCCTCTGATTATTTTGTCAACAAATGCTTCTTTTAAAACTAGTGATCTCAAGTTAATCAATCAGATTTTTGGCGGGAGGAAAATATTCACTGTGACGGGGAAAATAATCCCCCCCCCCCCAGCGTAAATGACGTCATTTCTTAACCCATAACATTTCTAAAATAGACTCATGAAATATAATATAACCCATTTTGCCAGAGTAAGTCTCATAATTTGACGGAGGGAACTTATTTGGGCTATGCTCTGTGAAAAGGGGACTTAATGCATCTGCGAAAAGTATCGGCCCCGGTCAGCCTGCGCAGTCCGCGCAGGCTGACCGGGGCCGAAACTTTTCGCTATTAGTCATTTTTCTGTATGTCAAAGAACCAGCCTATCTCATGATTCTGTTGATTGCTAGGCAAAATGGATCTTACGTATTTTTGATCATGTACTGACTTGCTAGGTATCCTGCATCACGGAGGCGCGGCGCAGTGATGGGCGCGGGGGATTAAGCCCCCATTTGTCAGAGCAGGGCCCATTTTCGATGAGTCACGCCCTATGGAAAAAAAAGTAGAGTGAATCTGCGAGAAAGCTATCGAAACTTCCGGACTCTTTGCTGTTGTCAAGTTGCGTGCCTCTGGACCATTTTACCTTATGACTTGGTCGGCTTTAAGTGAATGAAATCGGTCCAAACTATGCATATATTTTGGGCCTCAGGACCAATTTACCTAGCGACTCGGTCGGCTTTAAGTAAATGGAATCGGTCCAAATTATGCATAAATTTGCTTGCTATTGTGAATTACGAAGATTTATTAACCCCCGCCCCCTTTTGTAAAGAAGCCGACTTGTTAAATGTGTGGTTAAGAACATATCTGATATAAAGAAATGCTCCTCTAGACGTCGCCATTCGGAGCCCTGTAGGTGTCATGCTCTACACATTTTTATTTCGAAATAACGAAATCCTATATCGTTCTAACGAAATGGTATTTCGAGAAAACGAAATACTAAATCATTAAAACGAAATGGTATTTCGAGAAAACGAAATGTTATTTCCGAAAAAAGCATTTCTTTTTAACAATTTAGTATTTCGTTTTCTAGAAATAGTATTTTGTTTGAACGACATAAGATTTCGTTGGTTCGAAATAAAAGATAAGTAGAGCATGGCACCTACGGGGCTCCGTAGTATGTACATAATTCACGGTTGATTACTCTGGTAATATTGGCTCTCTGGCCTGCAACACGCCATAAAGGGTATTCGGACTCTTGCGTAATGTGTCGTCTCAGATCAGCCTGCGCACTTCAGGCATGCTAATCCCAAACGACACTTTCCGTTTTTATGTAATTTTCTGTTTTGTGCAAGAGTACTGTAGCATAAAATCTAATGTAGTCTTAACTCTTTACCATACGACAAAATTTTAGACTGGTTCAAATTGAAAGCATTTGCAGACGACAAAATAAGGGTGACTGAAAAATTGAAATTTGTTCTGGGAAGGGTAGAAAACACTGTGGGAAAAGGAAGAAATGCTGGTTACCAACATTTTCTCCTTTTCCTACAGTGTTTTCAAAAGGCTTCTTTCTCAGGGGCGTCAAAAGTAGGGATTGTGTGGTAATGGGTTAAACATAGAACAGACTGCTGCGGACTGCGCAGGCTGATCCAAGACGACACTTTACGCCAATGTCCGAATGCACCTTTTCGAGTTATGCAGGGCATATTGAATGTAGCTTTCGCGGCCACTAGAATGACGCACAGCCGTTCTGTTTAATGCGCCAAAAGTAAGAAGTTTTGTGAAAATCGTGAAGGCGGTTTGACGATTCCATGCCAATCAAAACATCGTGATAAAAGGGGGAATCGCTGACAAAGATCCATTCCGGCTTTTGTCACAATGTTCTCTTGAAAATATATTTTCAACCGATATTCACATCATGTCCGAAATAATATCGTTTGTACAATATTTTATTTCCTAAATTACTGGTAGGGTCGGACAGTTAATACGCATGACAGATTTTATTTGTATTGTGACTTATACCACTTAATCAGTATAGTACACAAGCGAAACAGTGTGGATGAATATAACAATGGTACATGTAAGTCACTTTATTATTATTGTTGTTATTATTATTATTGAAAATACTATCATCATCATTAGTATCATCATCATCATCATCATCATCATTATTATTATTATCATCATCACAATTATTATTATTTTCATTATTATTATGACCACCATGATCATCATCATCGTTATTACTATTATTATTATTATTGATTGTTGCCTGCATTAGATTTTTCAGAGTAGGTGTAGGTGCGGATAGCATAGATGGTGATCAGACTGGTCAAAAACTGCAATCTTATCTCTGCCGTTACCTCGACGGGGCTAATGAACAAAATCGTTCTGATTTTCAATAGATTAGATTATATTTTACAATCGCACAAAGACATTGCGTTTGTATGAGCAATTCTCGGGTAAAAGGGGGTTTAACATAACCATACGACAAAATTTTGAACGGGTCCAAATTGAAAATGTTGAAAAACTTGTGAGAAAAGGAGAAAACGCTCGTTACAAGCATTTTCTCCTTTTCCTACAATGTTTTCAAAAGCTGACTTTCCCAGGAACGTTAAAAGTCGGGATTATGTTGTAAAGAGTTAACCCAATACCACACAATATCTATATTTTGTCGACCTTCAGAAAGAATCCTTTAGAAAACATTGTGGAAAAAAGGAGAAAATGCTGGTAACCAGCATTTTCTCCTTTTTCCCACAATGTTATCTACTCTTCACAAAACAAATTTCAAATTTTAAGTCACTTTTATTTTGTCGTCTGCAAATGCTTTCGATTTTGACAAGTCTAAAATTGTGTCGTTTGGTAAAGAGTTAAGACATCTTGGCAATGCAATATTACCAAACCATTCATCACATTATTGTAGATTCAACCGTTTTGGCTGACAAAAGGCTGAACATGATTAAGTATGGTCCTTGTTCACGTCCGTGGCTGTGAGGTAGAGAGTCGGCCTCATAGCCATAAGGTCTGGAGTTCGATGCCTAAGAGCGGGTGTCAATTTAGGGATTTTTCACTGGCCCACACGCTCGCCGCAAGTAACGTTACTGGTGTAGTTCCCAGGAAACAGAAATTAGTACAGAGAGATTAGTATAAGTTGTTAGAACTTGTTTCTCAATCGATGTAAAATAAATATGCTTAACCCATTACCACACAATCCCTACTTTTGAGAAAGAAGCCTTTAGAAAACATTGTGGGAAAAGGAGAAAATGCTGGAAACCAGCATTTTCTCCTTTTCCCACAATGTTTTTCATCCTTCACAAAACAAATTTCAAATTTTCTGTCACTTTTATTTTGTTGTCTGCAAATGCTTTCAATTTGGATCAGTCTAAAATATTGTCGTTTCGTAATGAGTTAAAGTAAACTAAAATTTACGAATAGTAAAAAGTTTCGATTTATGTTAGCCTATGCTTTCACACTCAATTAAAAGAAAAAAATTGGACTGGTCCAAATTAAAAAAAAAACCTGTTTACTAAGCCAAAAGTTAGATGTAGTTAACTGATTGCTTTTTTTTCTCCAAAAAGGTTAGAAAACATCGTCAGAAAAGCAGAAAATGACGGTGACCAGTCTCATTTCCCAGTGTCGTTAAAGCTAGGTATTTTGTTGTGCCTAATGTATGACAAAATGAATGTAACTAAAGAATGGATTTTTTTTTTTTTTTTTTTTGTGGGGGGGGGTGGTGTAGGAAAACATTGTGGGAAAAGGAGGAAATGCTGGTAATGTTTTCAAATGGCTTCTTTCAGAGGGGTGTTAAAAGAAGGGATTGTGTGGTAAAGGGTTAATGAAATAGACACAGTCAGTCTAGAGGAATTATAAACACAAGAACCGCAAATTCAACGACAGAAGAAAATAACTCATAAAAATGTGAGACCAAGCACTAGATCACAAGTTCTGTGTAGACTCATCTTAATCTACACTATTAGTGAAAACAGCCAAAGACACCCCTCCCCTCCCCCTCCCCCCCTCAAATAAAAAAAAAAACACCTGTAATGAATACCATTTGACCTTTACATAGTAAAGGTGACAATTTAGTTATTTTAGTAAAAGCATTTTTGTTTTCTACATCAAAATTTTTTTCGCTATGGTTGGTCAGTGACTATGAATTCGTGTATAGTAGTCTATATGTAATTAAGACACGCTCTGACAAACAGGGGCGTAATGCACCTCCGTAACGCATCGGATACCAAGCAAGTCATCACATTATGGATCCATAAGCTCAATTTTGTTTCTGGCTCAATCATGCGGTAGACTGTTCCTGGTAAATGCAGAAATTTGACCAAATAGCAAAACGTTTCGGCCCATGTCAGCCTGCGCAGTAATTTATGGGGTAGAATTTTCCTTAGACGCGAAGGAAATTAATAATAACTGCAAAAAGTTTCGACTCATGTCAGCCGGCGCGGACTGCGCAGGCTGACATGGGTCGATGCTTTTTGCAGATACATGAAACCTCTTTTCATCGTTGTCTGCCATGTCATATTCTTCGAAGATTCGACCTGTCTGCTATGACGCACGTCCCCCCAATACTGGGGGGATTGTACTAATACGCGCTATAAAGTGGCACGGAGAAAATGGCTTACATCAATACGTTTGAGGAGAAAATAGGCCTGTTTTAGCTCCAGATTTCTCTAAACTGCTGATCATAGCTGAATGAATCAAACCAGGTAGCGTTTGATTGAGTAAACGTTTATTTTAGTTTGAAATTCAACGTAACGGATGTCGCGTAGAAAAGTAGTCCGGTGCCCGCCGAACAGACATGTGCATATTTTTCACCAACCGCAATTTACCATCTATTTATTTCATATTTTCTAGCTGGTTATCGAAAAATAGCGGTGAAATATTTTTCGATATTTCATGGTTACGACCAATGAAAATACCGATTTTTATATTCTAACTGTTCAATTGAAACCTTACAGCCAGATGGAAATATAACGTTATTTACCCTACATTTCTTAATATTATAACACGTTGCTAGGCGGGAGGGGGAGGGTACGCCACGGGGAATAATCGACAAAAAAACTGTACTGGATGTTTATTAAGAAAGGGCTAAAAGGGTGAAATAAATAGAATATTTGTTTTTTACGATGAAAGATCGATTTTTTTATTTCATCGTGTGAACATCATTGGTAATATTTTCACGACTGGCACATAAACATTATCATCATCTTCATCTGCAGCAGCATCATTATATATATTATCAACATCATCGTCATCATCATTTCTTTTAATCCATTAACTAACTCTGTTCCTTTCAGGCGGCACGGCCGGATGGCTCAGTGGTTAAGGTATCTGACTCGTGACCTAGAAGTTGCGGGTTCGATACCCGGTTGCGGCGAACTTTCTTTCCGGCGATTTTGAAACGCCTCTTACCTCTAATATATGTGGAAAAGTAGTCAGTGGCTTTGGAAAGAAAGTTGTTTCAGTACTGGTGTGAGAAAACCAGGAAACATGTGTGCGTCACTGACCGCCATTATATGACATTTGCTGTTAAAATGGCATCAACTATTTACCAAACGACAAAATTTTAGACTGGTCTAAACGGAAAGCATTTGCAGACGACAAAAGTAATGTGACTCAAAAATTGAAAATTGTTTTTTTTTTGGGGGGGGGGGTAGAAAACATTGTGGGAAAAGGAGAAAATGCTGGTTACCAGCATTTTCACCTTTTCGAACAATGTTTTCAAAAGGCTTCTTATTCAGGGTCGTGAAAACCAGGGATTGTTTGGGAAAGGGTTAAACTCCAATCGATATAAACAAAACAAATCGTTTCAGGTCAGATGGACTACTGAATGAATGGTAGTAGCGTAAAGTATGAGCGAGTTACGGAAAGTCGCTGATTCAAGTCAAAGGGGTGATATCTGAGGTGTTAGGAATGAGGAAATGGATTACCTTACTGTGCGAATTCGTCGCCTTCCTGACAAGACAGCATATCCCTGGTGACTTTTCTATCTGTATTTTTGTGTGAACAATGCAAAGAAGAAAGTTGCTATATTTCGCCGTGTTCATTTACTCGTCAATTTTTATTACTGTGTTTTTACACGTTTTAAACAATAGGTTTTCGTTAAACTACCCGGTTGACGGGTTCTGCAATGAACAAATAAATGGCTCCGAAAATGATAGCATAGCAAGAAAAAGTTCAGAACTGCCACGACATGTTCATCAGATGTTTTTCAATGCAACAGATAGAGTTATACCGGAAAAGCTCGAACAGAACAGACAAAGTTGGATAAACCACAATTCAGAGTTTAATTATACACTTTGGAACGCTTCCATGACGTTAGACCTTATAAAATCGAAATATCCACAGTTACTCCCCTTGTATGAAAGTTACAGCCATTGGGTGCGGCGTGCTGACGTTGGTCGTTACGTCATTTTATACGAATATGGCGGCATATATGCGGATTTAGATATAGGATCAAGGAAAAACATAGCAGATCTTTTAGGCAGATTTGAAGGTAAAAGTGATGTAATACTTTACCTTACAAAACCTGTAGGAGTTTCTAACGATTTCATGATTGCAAAACCTCGTCATCCTTTTTTCAAACACGTGATATGTGGTCTAGAGGCCGGAAACCGGTGGTATATATTGCCATATTTGACTACAATAATGACAACTGGACCTTGGTACCTGTACGGTAAATACAAAACGTACGCACACCCCGAAGAGATATCAGTGGTTGAGGAACCAGTGTTACATCCATATTTACATCATACAGAAGGTGGGGCATGGCACGAGCTGGACTCGAAAGTGATATGGTGGATTTATATAAACAGAAACGTTGTTTTACATTTCATATTTATACTTATATGCTTAACAATTGTCATTATTATCACAGTGAAGCTAAAAGGTGTGTGCCTTAAACATTTAAAAAAGTATTTTTTAAGGTAACAGGATTATGGTAAAAACATGATAGGCCTACTTTCAAAGGACGCCCGGGCTAGTTAATTTGGCTGCTAGCAGCCAGACTGGACCTTAAGTTTGTTGAGCCAAGAAGTTGTATTATTCCTGACAATATTTAGATCACATACAAAGTAATCGTTTGCAAAGGTTTAACTCTTTAACAAACGACAAAGTTATAGACTTGTCCAAATTTAAAGCATTTGCAGACGAAGAAAATAGATATGGCTCAAAAATTTAAAATTATTTTGGAAAGGGTAGAAAATGTTGTGGGAAAAGAAGAAAATGCTGGTTACCAGCATTAACTCCTTTTCCTACAATGTTTTCAAAAGGCTTTTTCCCAGGGTCGTTAAAACTCGGAATTGTGTGGTAAAGAAAAGAGTTAAAAATATTTTAAGATATTTGAAGATTGGTTCAAGATATAACAACGCGTAGTGACACGGGCCACTCCTTCACCATACAATTCCAAGTTTTGATGGTCTTGAAGGAGGAGAGTTTTGAAAACATTTTGGGAAAAGAAGAAAATGCTGGTAAAAAGCATTCTCTCCTTTTTTCCCACAATGTTTTTTTTTTTTTTTTTTCGTAATCCCACCAAAGTTGTTTTTCGTCCATTTTTGGCCATATGGTCGTTTATAGCTATTTTAGAATTTTGACAAGCCCAGAATTCTGTCGTTCGGTTTAGGATTGATTCTTTATTCAACGACAAAATTTTAGATCGGTCCAAATTCAAAACATTTGCAGACGACAAAATAAGTGTGGTTGAAAAATTGAAACTTGGTGTTTGAAGGGTCGAAAACATTGTGGGAAAAGGGAGAAAATGCTGGTTACCAGCATTTTCTCCTTTTCCAACAATGTTTTCGAAAGGCTTCTTACATAGGGTTGTTAAAAGTCGGGATTGTGCGGTAAAGGGATAAAGGACATGATGATCTGGTTATCGTATAAATTTGAAAATTTTGCTCAATAAAGCAAAACAAAGATTTAATATGACGTTCTCTTGCTCAAATCCATACCTTTCCGTGTTTCCAGATTAATTTACAAATCGGCTTAGTGGTTTGCAGTAATCTTTCTTACAGGGTACCCATTTCTTCAATCATGCAGAATATCGCCCTCCAATTCCTCTGTATTTCTCGATGACCATATTTCACTAGTGTGCTTGCAATGTGGACAATGCTGCTTGTTTCCAATAAAATATATAACTTGTAAAGAGGTTATCTAGATTTTTATAGTCAGAACAAAACTACATGTATTTCAATGTGTTACCACATAATTTGGTAAGGTATTAGATGGCAAACGTTAAATAAGAGACTTGGGAGCCACTGAAATATCGTTTGTGTAGATTTGCTTTTGTAGGTGACTGAAATTTGTTTCTAGGTCAATGCAAAGGGTTTGTTCTCTTGAAATACTGTTCTAAACCCTGCCAGTCATGGAGAAGTACCCATATTTGCAGCCATGTCAAATCGCTAAATTAAATCTTTTCTGAAATTCGTAATTTATAAAAACAAACCACGTCTGTTTTCTGTTTCGTTTATTTTTTATTTTCGCTTTACATGTATTTAGAAAACCATGACGAAACAGGCTGTGTATCAGAACATTTACCCTGGAAGAAATAGAATCAGACAGCAAATTCTGTGGCAGTCTGCCTTTTAAACTCACCAATGTGATGATCTCTCCAATGAAAGACACGCTCGTCAATCCGTTAATATCTACCGTAGGTCTACGTAAATTAACAAACTTTGCACGGGCCTTGTTGACTTACTGGCCGAGTTGTTTCACGTTTTTTTACCGAACAAGACTTTAAAAGTTGGGGTCAACGTCCAAATAAAACACATAGTTTTCAAAACCAAGAGCACGAAAAAACTTGAAAGCATAGATCAGTTTGTTCACCCGAAGTGGTTTAGCTGCTTTATTGATTCCGGTAATATTTTTGTCTGTATTTGGAATTTTCCGTAACTCAAACAGATAACGGAAAAGATCGAGTTCCTTCGTATTTGACCAGTTCTCGCGAGGGTTCTCGTTTGTAGACTGTATAGTGTTTTAAATCACGTGATGCAGTGTTACATAGAAAATGGCAATCTCCGAGCAGAGTTGTCGTTCGTTACCTCACATACATCTCTGCGATGGGCTAAATGACAAGAATCTTGTCAAACCGAGGAAAAGATGTTTTGTTACTGTTTAACTGTTTCATATGTAAAATTGTAAGTTAGACAAAGGAAATATGATTCTGGGTACATTATAGGTGCATTCAAACTGATGAATTTACCTGTATTAAATGGAACTATTTTTCTTTTAGCCTCTTCACTTTTAAGAATCTTACGCCGATTGTAACAAAAATAGCTGCGCCCATCAATGATGACAACTGATTTGACACACCGCTGGATCTAAGTTTGTACGATTAAAAATCAAGTTATCGTCCTATAAGGACATTTAGGCTTTTCAGAAAATCCCTCTTGTGTTCATTAACTATCGTTTATGTCTGATTGGTCCCATGCTGTTTAAACAGCACACAAAACGATCGGTATTAGTCTTTCTTTCACCGGCGTTTGTGTAGCTATTTTGAGTTATGGTCATGTGACAAAAATATGACGTAATGACGGTCTACTTTCTGAGCCCACTACAGAGGTGAATGTAATGATCCGGAGTGCAAGAGAGTGAGAAAATGGGTGATTGATTTGTCATGGTACCCGTCTCTGTGGTTATTTCCGTCCGCCATATTTAAATTTGTCGAAGGCATAAGGTATGTAAACTTTGACACCATTCCTACCATAAGTTCTCGCTTCGCGAGGCGTCGCTTCCCGACACTTCTCAATCTCATGCGCTGCTAGCTATGAAGCTACGTGATACAGCCAAGGAACTTAATCAATCAACGCATCATACGAAGTTTGCCGAATGCGGCTGAGTTGTGCCGGACAGTATTCAGTTATGCATCATGACGTCACATCTGATATGATGAAACCAAACAGAGTTACTGACTGCAACACAACCGTTTCTAGTAGTACAAAGGTATTCATCTTTAATCATAGAAAATTTTGCAGGGCAATACTAGTGGAAATTGCTGTTTTCCTTTTGGAGTCTTAGTCCTCAAGTACTACAAAATTTGCACTCTTTTACTACATGTAACGCACATATTCCTATACGCTTGTGAAGACTTAATGTATTTGCAAAATGTATCGACTAAGGTAAGCCTGCACAGTCCCTGCAGGGGAAGGACTTTTTCTGCATGTCCAAGGACCATTCTACATAATGATTAAGTTGTGTGGAGGACAGGATGGATTTTATAGATTCATAATTATATTATGACTGCTTGGTATTATACATTAAAGCATTAAACCCCTTTTGTCAGATCATCGCTCATGTAAATTCGACTCGATTTTTTTCTATACTACTAAAAACGCTAAGGAAAGGAGATGTTTGTACCCCGTTACAGGTGCTGCATACCGCATTCCATAATTTCGCTACAACTTTAACCGAAGGAGGTGCCCATGTACATTGCTTTTTGGGTCACATTGGTCAAAGGTCAAATTCACATGTGAACTTTGTTTTGAAAATAATTTCCGTTCTCTATTTGTTCTTTTTCATTGACAACGTGCCAGTAGGGGAATTGCTTTGCGACAGTCCAGTTTACTACAGAGGCCCTTGCAAAAATATATCTACATTTCTGATCAATCATAAATTTCTAGTTATCTATTTCTTATCAGAGCCAGAAAGTTTATGTCAAGAGTCCATGGCGCGGACCTTAACGAAAGCGTTGAAGTCTTACGGCGCGGACCTGATCGAAAGCATTGTATTTCGGTACTTAATAAAGGTTGCGTTTTTCCCAAGATTTACTAGTATCCCTTTACCACACAATTCCGACTTTTGACGACCCTTAGGAAGAAGACTTTCGAAGACAGTATTGTAAAAGGAGAAAATGTTGGTAAACCAGCATTTTCTCCTTTTCAAACGATGTTTTCTACCCTTCCCCAAACAAATTTTCAGTACCTTTCATTTGTTGTCTGCAAAATGCTTTCAATTTAGACCAGTCTAAAATTCTGTCGTATGGTAAAGAGATAAGTCTTAACGCCTTTTTTAACCCTCGCGGTCGTTATCCATTTACCTTCACCAAAGCAAAAAATCAGAACTTATCGAAACTGATATTGTATAAACTTGGCTCAGATACTTGGGCTTCTCTATCAAAGGGTGGGAAACATTGCGGGAAAAGGAGAAAATGCTGGTTACCAGCATTTTCTCCTTTTTCCACAATGTTTTCATTTTCTTTTTTTAAAGGGGCGTTGAACCTCGGATTGTATGGAAAAGGATCAAAAGGTGGAATTACTTGGTTAAGGGAGCAGAAACGCTATTTAGGCTGGGATGTAAGAATTGACCTGGTAGGACGAAGCTATATTACAGCTCACTGTCTTTAAGACTGAGGTAAAATAGGTAATTCGGAAATTGTCGTCAATTGCCGAA
The DNA here is from genome assembly GCA_943736015.1 of Tridacna crocea. Taxonomy (NCBI): domain Eukaryota; kingdom Metazoa; phylum Mollusca; class Bivalvia; order Cardiida; family Cardiidae; genus Tridacna; species Tridacna crocea. The sequence goes on along the minus strand of OX031069.1, from coordinate 11,622,624 downwards.
TAAAATGCAGTATATAAAGATGAAGAACGAAAGAAATAAACAAGGTAAATATAGTTTGTTATTATGGTATTTTTAGACGTTAACAGAGTATGCATTATATGTATGCATAGAGCAATGGGTCTATTTTTATGATGCTTTGCTTGTTTGTTTGTATTGAAATTTAACTCTTTACCAAACGACAAAATTTTAGGCTGGTCCAAATTGAAAGCATTTGCAGACGACAAGATAATTGACAAAAGAATTGAAATTTGTTTTAGGAAGGGAAGAAAACATTGTGGGAAAAGGAGAAAATGTTGGTTACCCTCCTTTTCCCACTATGTTTTCAAAAGGCTTCTTTAATAGGGTCGTTAAAAGTCGGCATTAAAAGCTTTTAAAAGTCCTATCATGGCGGTAAGTGACGCCATGTTTTTCCTTGCTTTCCCACACCAGTACTGACAAACTTTCTTTCTAAAGCCACTGACTACTTTTCTCACATACATTAGAGATGAGAGGCGAAAAATCGCCGGAAAGAAGTAAGGCTCGCTGCAACCTGGGATCGAACTCACCACCTCCAGGACACGAGTCAGACTCGCCATCATCCTCATTACCTCCCGCTAGATGGCATTCTACAAATACACATCTATCTAATTTGGGCATTCTGAGTACAGAAGCGGGCGATTTTTCTACTCGACAACCTTTACTTTGAATTTCGAACCAAAATAAATGTTTACGCAATAAAACGCTTCCTGGTGCCATTCAGTCAGCTGTGATCAGCAGGTTAGAGAAAGCTGGAGCTAAAACAGGCCTGATTTCTCTTCCCACGTGTTGATAAAAGCCATTTTTCATTGCTAATTTGTAGCGCGTATTATTCAGGGGCGGATCCAGAGGGGGGGACCGGGGGTCCAGACCCCCCTGGAATTTCGGCAAAAATGAGGTTATCGGATCCGTGAATGGGACTAGTCTGATATTGCACAGCATTTATGTAAAATACAGTCATAAATTTTTAAAAAAAGTTCTAAACATGGAAACCTCCTCATGGCTAGAACTGGAAACGTTGACTTTTATTGTAAATGGCCTGAGTCCACTGAAATCCGAAAATCATATAATAAGACGAGTGGGTTTTCGGTGGGACCCCCCCTGACAAAGATATCTGGATCCGCGCATGTTATTACACCCCCTCCAATAATGGGAGGAGTGATGCGACGTATCAGACAGGTCGAATCTTCGAAGAATATGACATGCGCAGACAACGCCTATCTACTGATGTAACCGTACGGGCTAGTTATGATGCATTGGTCTTCGAAGACTATTTCCCAACTGGCTAAAAACCGCTAAAATGAAAAATAAACATGTCGAATAATGTCAAAGGTTAGTCACGCCCTGTCAGGTCAATACTTTAACTCTTTACCAAACAATCCCTGGTTTTTACGACACAGAATGAAGAAGCCTTCTGAAAACATTGTTGGCAAGGGAGAAAATGCTGGTAACCAGCATTTTCTCCTTTGCCAACAGTGTTTTCTACCGTTCCCAAAACAATTTTCATTTTTTTATTTTGAGTCAAAGTAGATATATCGTGTGCAAATAGTTCCAATTTTTACAATTTTGTCGGAAAAGAGTTAAACCTAAATTTAGTCAATATTGGAGATCAGAACACAATGCGTGTGTTAGTTGACCACATATAGACAAGTTATCTCCCCTGATACATCAAAAGTATTATATTGTGTATACATGTATACACTACGTTTACCTGTCAAACATATGAATAAATGTATTGGACTCTTACACACTGGTAATTAACATTTTATACTTCAATTCTATTTTCTTAACTCTCTACCAGACGACAAAATGTTGAACTTGCACATCCAAAGCATTTGCAGACGACAAATTAATTTTGGATTCACAGGAGATTGACAGGAGGTTTTAAGGTTGGAAAACACTTTTGAAAAGGGATAGAATTACCAGCATTTTTATCCTTTTTCATCCAAGTATTCATAAGCGTTTTTACTCGGTGTTGTCAAAAGGCGGAATTGTATGGTAAATGGTGAATGTATATAATCTTCAGTACAGTATGCATATATAACTTTTTTGTCGTCTCCCAGCAGACTGTTTTTGAAAACAATGTGGCAAAAGTATAAATTCCACGTTTTTCGATTTTTCTAACGACTTTCACGCTTGTTAACTACAGTGTTTTCATATGTATTCCTGATTCCAACATGAATTCGTGGTGATTATTCCTTATTGCTATGGATATTTTTATAGTCGCCTGTTGTACTAAACTTAAGGAGGAAATGGCTTCACCCATCCCATGAAACTGCACCGGGCACCTGTCCCAACAGAAGGTGACTCTTGACATCATTGTACGGAAAGGACCTTTTTCTTGTTACAGTATATAACCTGTAGTTGTCTATGCATATCATATTCTTCGAAGATTCGACCTGTCTTATATGACGCATCACTCTCCCCTATATTGGAGAGATTGTAGTAGTACGAGCTCTATAGTAGCAATGTAGAAAATGGCTTTTTATCAATACGTTTGAGGAAAAATCAGGCCTGTTTTAGCTCCAGATTTCTATAAACTGCTGCTCACAGCTGAATGAATCGCACCAGGTAGCGTTTTACTGAGTAAACGTTTATTTTTATTGTAATTCTCAGTAACGATTGTCGCGTAGAAAAGTAGTCCGGTTCTATACCCAGGATGCCCAAATTTGATAGATAAGTATTTGTAGAATGCCATCTAGCGAGAGATAATGTAATACCTGTACATGACCCACCACTTTATCGCGAAAACCCATGAAAATAAAAATTGTGCTTAAAATGCATCTTTGAACAGATTCATTCCTATATACACCAAATACAATCACTGGTCAAAGGAATGAAGAAAAAGTTTCATTAATTTCTTACCTTTTCACGCATTAAACAATGCCATATGATATGCATAGAACTGTATGCAGAGTAACTTTAGTTTGAGGGGTTGTCTCAATAATGAAACGCTACAATGATTTTTTTTCATATTTGGACATTTATTGTGCACCGTACCGTCTCGAGTCTATTGCAGATTTTCCAGTAGCAAAGATAACTAACATAACCAAAGACAAATTAATAAACCTTTCACTTAACCTAAAAAGCTTTTATAAGTCGTTTGTAACAGGTAAATCTCGGAATAAACACTGATGAAATTTATAGTGCGTGGGGCCCATTTTGAGTGTTTTCGGGAATGTAAATAACTCAAGTAAAAGATGAAATGCACGGTTTTCTCTTACATATATTTAGTGTTTAAGTTGAAAATATTTGTATTTCAAACGAATGATTATTAAATACACAAGCAACATATATGTTTAAATCCTATTTTTATGCTCTATTTGCGAAATTATGAGAGTTAAAACTTGCGCACAAAATCTATGCGGAACTTTTAACTGGTTTTGTCTTGATTGTCTCTGTGCCCAGAGGCGACCAGTCAAAAAGTGACATCGCCTCTGGGGACAGTTATCTGTACTAGATCGTCTTTGTACCCAGAGGCGACAAGGCAAAAAGTAACATGGCCTTTTGCGACATTTATCTACTAGATCGTCTCTGTACCCAAATGAGACCAGTCAAAAAGTAACATGGCCTTTGGGGACAGTTATCTGTACTAGACCGTCTCTGTGCCAAGAGGCGACCAGTCAAAAAGTGACATCGCCTCTGGGGACAGTTATCTGTACTAGACCGTCTTTGTACCCAGGGGCGACAAGGCAAAAAGTAACATGGCCTTTTGCGACATTTATCTACTAGATCGTCTCTGTACCCAAAGGAGACCAGTCAAAAAGTAACATGGCCTTTGGGGACAGTTATCTGTACTAGATCGTCTCTGTGCCAAGAGGCGACCAGTCAAAAAGTGACATCGCCTTTGGGGACAGTTATCTGTACTAGCTCGTCTTTGTACCCAGAGGCGACAAAGCAAAAAGTAACATGGCCTTTTAGGACATTTATCTATACTAGATCGTCTCTGTACCCAAATGAGACCAGTCAAAAAATAACATGGCCTTTGGGGACAGTTATCTGTACTAGCCTGAAGTATTGCTCCGATGCTGTTTTTGTGATTTTCTTTCTGCACCGTGTGGCTAACCACCTTTTACAAGAGTTCGAAACACCTTTTCCTCTAGAACATTCATTAAAACCTGAGACGGCTTAAAAAAATACTCTTTGGGAAAAGTGTTTGAACTCTTGGAAAAGGAAAAGGCAATAGCCAAACTATCGAAAAATTGAGTGCTGTTTCTCTTTGTGTTTCATTCATTCCATAAGGAATTCACAATGTCATTGCATCAAAATACATTTTAATCAATAGGCCGCTAAGTGTGACTGGCTTACCTTTTGCGGACAGTGTAGGTCAAGATCAGACTGCACAGAACGTGCAGTCTGATCTTTGATCTACACTGTCCGATAAGGAGATATTGATCGTTCCCCAAAACTTTTAAATTCGAAATAGCTATAGTGAAGGTTTTACTATCGAACTGAAAATTTTTATTTAGTTATTTAGCAGTAAAAGGATTAATCCTGAAATATTATATGCTATCGTGTGTTTGGTTAAAGAAAAAGGTGGGTACAAAAAAATAATTAAAAAAAAAATATCGATCTTATATTATTACTTATATCAACAAAATGGTCTATATAATTATATCATTATTTTCAAAATCATCCGATTATCTCCATTATTCAACTGACTTAAACCTTAAAGCTCCGTGAACTTAACAAACGTTAGAGATCAAGAATAAGGCTCCAATGATTGAGTTAGGCTCTGGTAAAATGGAGCTTAATGCATTTGCAAAAAAGGTATAGGCCCAGGTCAGCCTGCGCAGTCCGCGCATGCTGACCTTGGCCGAAACTTTTTGCTATTGGTCAATTATCTGCACGACAAAGGACCAGTCTGCCTCGTGATCCGGACGGTCGCTAGATGGCATTCTGAAAATATTCATCTATCTAATTTGGGCATTCTGGGTACAGAACCGAACCACTTTCCTACGCGACAAGCGTTACTTTTAATTTCAAACTAAAATAAACGTTTACTCAATAAAACGCTACCTCGTGCAATTCACTCCGCTATGATCAGCAGTCTAGGGAAATCTTCAGCTAAAGCAGGTCTCATTTCTCCTCAAACATATTGATAAAAGCTATTTTCTACATTGCTACTTTATAGAGCGTAATATTACAGTCAGCCCGCTTTCGGGGCTAGTGATGCGTCATATAAGACAGTCGAATCTTAGAAGAATATGACATGCGCAGACAACGGGACGGTCGTTTTTACAAAATGGATGTCATTTATTCAAAATATGAGGTGATCTACTTGGTAATCTGCGTCACAGAGATGAAGTAACCCTTTACCTCACAATGATAGCTTTTGACTACCGTGTGGAAGATGCCTTTTGAAAACATTGTGGAAAAAGGAGAAAATGCTGGTAACCAGCATTTTCTCCTTTTTCCACAAAGTTTTCTACCCTTTCGAAGAAAAATTGCACTGTTGGAGCCACTATGAAATTGTCTGCAAAAGCTTTCAATTTGGATAGGTCTAAAATGTTGCCGTTTGGAAAAGTGTTAAAACCTCTTTTTGCCAGAGCATGGCTAAAATTCAACTCCAATACAATCAATCCAGTGCAAGACTCTGAACCAGCAACTTTTTACCCATCTTTGCGAGCCAAGTTTACGATCACTACGTGGATCTTACCTTGGCGGATTGAGCTTGATTTTTACAACCCCCCGATACGTCTTTTCATTGGATGCAGCCAGCTCTAGCTGCATCGAATAAAATCGGTCGTAGCATTTCATCTTTGATAAAAATAGAACACGGTCTCTACCTTTCGAATAATAGGTAAAACACGTGGAAGTCTGCTTATCGCTTCATGTGTATTCGTAAGCGGTTTGTAAAACGATATTTCATTTGCTTTTAGAAACATGATGTAAAGGGGAGTAATAACCAGCATCCAATAGAGGGCGCATCACAGGAATATTGAAATCGGGCTCAATCAGCCAAGGTAAGATCCACGTAATGATCGTAAACTTGGCTCGCGAAGATGCTTTTTACCCGACTACCAAAAGTCAGCATTGTCCAGTTTGAAAAGATTTGCAAATGGATGGGTGGGGGGAGGGGGGAAGGGGTGTCGTAAAAACGCTGGTTTGATAAGTTTAACAACGTGGGATTCATGGTGATATAGAAATGTAGACTTAAGTTTTACATACATATTTCACCACCTATTGAAGTTTTACATACATATATTTCACCACCTATTGACCTATTGACATTATTTTCTTTCTTTTTTAATCTTGCAGCAAACGAATTTAAAAAAAAAAAATCGCAGTGGAAGGAGAAATCGCCTTCCCCAGTCAAAGCAGGAGCAATATTTTTCTATGTGTTTTCATTAAAAATATCTTTTTTCCCCATAAACACATTTATATGAACGATAAATGCAACAAAATGTCGAACCAATAGAATGATACATTTCCATTGGCATTGGTATTATGTTCATTCCGTTGGGCCAATGTGAAATTTTGTTGCTTTGAAATTTTAAAAAGTCTTTAGAAGTAGACTGGGACTGTCATCAAGAATGGTTGGTGAAAAGGGTCCCTGAAATTCTAATAAGTTTTTTTCTTCCCATTTTTTTCTCTAGAAATCAAGGACAACAACAGTCGAAGCACTTTCAGCATAAAGTACGAACGTGTGACACTTGCTAGCAAAGTATTTACCACATCGTTACGAATACAGCAATAGTGATGGACTTGACTTCTGTGTTCTGAGTAAACCAATAAGAAGAAAAACGTGTATCGGAAGTTATTTTTAAAGATGCTTGGTTTAATTCGTCATGATTTATGTATATACAATGTAATATATGCACAGGGTATGATTTTATACGCCAGACTAAGGCCGACGACTCTGAATTAAAGCTGCGCTTTTTTTTTTTTCGTTAAAAAAATGTTGACGACACATAGATCTAGTCATGCGGACAAAGAAGAGATATCTCTTTGTTTTTGTTATGACAGTTATTCTGACTTGTTTTGTATTGGTGCTAAAAGTTTTACTCAATTCGGTCATTTTGATTACTTCAAAAAATGGAAATTATTCGTTTTGTCGCGTAAATTCTGATGAAAAATATAGCAGTGTGGATCATTTGTATTTTCCACGTCACATACATCAGATATTTTTCTACGAAACTGACAAGAAGATCCCGATAGATCTCGCACTTGCCAAGCATAGCTGGGAAGTTAGAAACCCTGACTATAACTACACACTGTGGAATTCAGTAATGGTATTGGACTTGCTAAAGTTTAAATTTCCAGAGTTGCTTCCCTTGTATAACAGTTATAGCCATTGGGTGAGACGTGCTGACGTCGCTCGTTACGTAATACTTTATGAATATGGCGGAATCTATGTGGACATGGATATCGGCTCTAGAGGTAAAACAGAGGTATTGATAAACTCCCTGAAATCAGACAGGCATGTTGCGTTGTATTTAACAAAGCCTTTCGGTGTATCAAATGACTTCATGATTGCCAAGCCAAGAACTGCATTCTTCAGACATGTGCTCTGCGGTCTAGAGACCGGAAATCGTTGGTATTTATTACCATCCTTGACAACAATGATGATGACCGGTCCGACTTACCTGTACTGTAGATATAAGAATTACGATCAATCTGAAGAAATTCAATTACTCGAGGAATCTCAGTTGAAATATTATATAAAGCACCAGGATGGGGGAGCATGGCATGGTTTAGATGCCAAAATAATATGGTGGATATTTATTAACTGGAAACATTATTCTACGCAGATTTTTTACGCAGTTTGTTTTGTAATAACATGTATTTGTATTTTACTTGGCTTAAAATGTCGACAAAGATTTTCCAAGTGCAATTATTAGCTCGGCAGTTTTTGAGAAAAATGTCGAGGTACTGTAATAGTCCTGTCGTTGTCTACGTAGTCGTGCAAAAAACTTAAACATTTTGGAGATATTTCTTTTTCTTCAAGATTTTCATACTGTAAAAGTAACAGAACTTCTGATTGGCTAAACCAAATGGTTAAGCCAGTCAGAAGTTCTGTTACTTTCACATTGACAAAAATCTGAAGAATAAGACTAAAAATGTTCTGTGAATACAGACCCTGTTGGAATCATTGGTCGCCAATCATTCTTAAGAACGTTCTTTGACCTGTTCTTCAAGATTTCCTGACTGTGAAAGTAACAATGGTTTAGCCAATCAGAAGTTCGGTTACTTTCCCATTGACATAATTTTGAAGAATAAGATTAAGAATGTAATAAAGAATGATTGGTGAATACACAGACCAGGCTTGATCAATGTTCACCAACCATTTTAAAGAACGCTCTTTGTCTTACTCTCCAGAATTTTCCATATTTGAAAGTAACACAACTTTTGATTGGCTAAACCAAACGATCGCTATTTTCAAACTTTGAAGAATAAGACTAAGAATATTCTCAAGAGTGATTAATAAATACTGGCCCACGACTTGTTTTTCACTGTCATAAAGGGCGGAACTCATCCAACAAAGGAAGGTTACTATCAACATATTTTTATAACAGTAATGCTCTGTTTTCGACCTAGATCTTTTTTTTTTTTTTAAATTCATTTTAGATTAACTCTTTACCAAACATAACCCCGACTTTCACTGACTTTGGTGCAGAAAGCTTTTAAAAACATTGTAGGAAAAGGAGAAAACACTGGTATCCAGCATTTTCTCCTTTTCCCTCAATATTTTCTACCCTATCACAGACAAATTTCATCATTTTACCCACATTTACTATGTCATCTGCATTAGCTTTCAACTTGGACTTGTCTAAAATTTTGTCACTTGCTTAAAAGTTAACTCTCATTACAGAAGATGTTTTACTTCAAACTCGCACTGGTTTTCAACTATCAAAAGAGGAATCCATACAACAAGGGCAAGTAACCATAAAATCTTTTGAAACAGTTATGTCCCTTTTCCGACTTCGAATTTTCAATGAAAATCAATCTCAAAGCACTTGCAGCCGAGTGTTGGCATCCGCATGTGGTGCTCTTGTTTACTTTGGCATGATCTCATGTTTTAAGAAAATACATACATTCCAGAAAAATGGACGCATTTTATTTTATTTAACTATGCTAACTAGATTTTATTTTTTCTTATTAAAGCTACCTTAACTTCTTGTGTTTGGTTATTTTGTATGTGGTAGTTTTTGTTTGTATAGTGGTAATTGTTGTTGTTATTGTCAGCAAAAAATATTTCGGAACAAAATGTATTCAAAGCAACGTGAAGTTTCTGGTTTAGGAATAGTTTACATAATTAGATTTTTTACTTAAATGATTACCAAACGACAGTATTTTAGGCTTGTCCAAATCGAAAGCTTTTGCAGACGACAAAATAAAAGTGAATCAAAATTTGAAATTTGTTTTGTGAAGAGTAGAAAACATTGTGGGAAAAGGAGAAAATGCTAGTTACCACCATTTTCTCCTATACCCACTATTTTTTCTAAAGACTTCTTTCTCAGGGTCATCAAAAGTAGGGACTGTGCGGTATTAGGTTAAACCTTTACCAAACAATTCACACTTTTGACGATCTAAGGGGAAAGGCTTTTGAAAACATTTTAAGAAAAGTTGAAAATGCTGGTAAGCATCATTTTCTCCTTTTTCCACAATGATTTCAATCCTATCGAAGATAAATTCCATCAGCTGAGCCATATTCTGTTATTCAAATTGCTGTCTGCACATGCTTTCAGTTTGGACAAATGTAAAATGTTGTCATTTGGTAAAGAGTTAACCCTTTACCACACAGTGACAACTTAAGGCTCATGAGGAAGAAGCCTTTTTAAAGCATTGTGGGAAAAGGAGAAAATTTTGGTAGCCATCATTTTCTCCTTTTCCCACAAAGTTTTGTACCCTATCAATGCAAAATTGCACGATTTGAGCCACTTTGAAATCGTCCTCTGGAAAAGCTTTCAATTTGGATAGGTCTAACACGTTGCTATGTGGTAACTGGTTAAACCTTTCCGGGCTAGGCTATAAGCAAGAAAAAGGGCTTTTGCAAATGGTAAGGATCAAGATCAGACTGCACAGCATGTGAATTCTACTCATAGTTCTATACAATCTGCTTGTTCCATCTAGGATACAAGGTAAAAATCTGTCTGAATCCCAGTTGATTGTATTTCCAACTGTTTGATAGAGTTGCGATTTATATTTTTTGTGCTGAAAAAGTTTAAAACTGTTTGTGTAAAAGGCTCTTAAATACAACTGCAGAGGCTGGTTTCAGTCATTTTTATTCATTTATGGGCGGAACATATGAAATCTTTAGTAGCACAAGCATTAACCATCATGAAAACATGCATGAAGGAAAGTAATAGTATAACAATTATATACAGATACACATATAAAAGTACAAAATATGGGTATTCATATCTATATTTCAAAAAGCCCAACATCCATGGAATAACATCTATGCAATTCTTTTTTTAACCCTTTCCCAAACGACAAACTTTTGGACTAGACCAAACTGAAAGCATTTGCAGACAACAATTCAGCTCTTGCTGAAAAGATGATATCTGTCTATGATAGGGTAGAAAACATTGTGGGAAAAGGAGAAAATGCTAGTTACCAGCATTTTCTCCTTTTCCCACAATGTTTTCAAAAGGCTACTATTCCAAACCTGTAAAAACCAGGGATTGTTTGGGAAAGGGTTAAATACACAGATATATACCACATAATTATATTTATAGAACATTTTTCGATATACCAGGGATATTTACTGAGAAGCCATAAGAAGCAGTAATTCCTTTTCAAACAATATTTTCCACAAAAATACGATAAAAAAGGCATTCTTCTATTCTTTCATTTTTCAAAGCTTCTAATTTTCTAATTGCTTTCCCAGCTCCCCTATCCCCGCTTTTTTTGTAAGAGGGAGGGGGGGTAGGGGGTTGGGGTTAGAGAGGTTTTTGTGGTAAAACCCCTGAGTTTAGCAAAAAGGGCATCTTAATTTAAACTGTGGAAAGGAAAAAGCCATCTTTCTCAAGAGCACTCTACAATGAAACAGTCTATGTTCAGAATCACTCATTAACTCTTTACCCCATAAGGCATTTCTATGGTATCTCTAATTGACCCTAAAAAACAGCAAGGATGAAGCCGTTTCTTATGTGTATATAACACTTTTTGATAGCATAGGAAACATTGTGACAATAGATGAAATTGCTCGTTATGAGCAATTTCACCTTTTGCCACAATTTTTTCCAAAGGCTCCTACAAGCAATGCCTAGAAATGAGTATAATATGGAGTAAAGGGTTAAGAAATGATAAATATTTTCAACAGGCTGCGAATGTATAGAAATTACTACTTTACACTTTTAATAATAAAATGTCACACTGGTCCGTATTGAAAACTCTTGCAGATTACAAACTGACTACCGCTCAAATGATTGGATTTCTCTCAGAAAGGGTAGAAAACAGTGTGGGAAAAGGAGAAAATGCTGGTTACCAGCATTTTCTTCTTTTCCCACAATGTTTTCAAAAGGGTTTTTTTCCTCAGAGTGGTTGAAACTAAGGACTGTATGGTACAGGGTTATACTATTTTTAACCCATTACCAAACGACAATATTTTAGACTGGTCCAAATTCAAAGCATTTGCAGACGACAAAATAAAAGTGACTGAAAATTCGAAATTTGTTTTGTGAAGGGTAGAAAACATTGTGGGAAAAGGAGAAAATGCTGGTTACCAGCATTTTCTCCTTTTCCCACAATGTCTTCTAAATGCTTCTTTCTCGGGGGCGTCAAAAGTAGGGATTGTGTGGTAATGGGTTAACCAAGATCAGTGCAAAGTATAAAGTATTGATTCTTACCTCTTTCCCAATGAATCTGTTGTTTAACTCTTTACCACACCATACCAAGTATTTTCCAGATTGTTTTTTCCTTTTCCCACAATGTTTTCCACTGTATTAAATACAGAAAACATCATTTGAGCTACATTGGATTTGTCGTCTGCAGATGCTTTGAATTTAGTCTAATCTAAAATTGTGCTGTTTGGTACAAAGTTAAGGGTAAAGATTGCTTTCACAAGACACTACAAGTCCTTTTCCTCCCGTAAGCAAATACTCATAGATGACAATACATAATGCACATTATTCAAGTCACTTGACTCCAATCTTTTGAATAATGGTCTATGACACCACAAAATGCACAGTATTCTTTACACATTTACATAAAATGAAAACGATAAGGGTGTGTATTCACCTACCATTTGTAAGAACATCCCAAGTCTTAATCTCCAAGATTTTCAAAATTTGAAAGTAACACAGTTTCTGATTGACTAAACCAAATGGTTTAGCCAATCTGAAGTTGTGTAACTTTAGATTTAAACAAATTCTGGAGAATAGAATATGAACGTCTTTAAGAATTGTTGGTGAATACAGGCCCAGTAGAATTTCTCATAAAAGAAAGCTTTACTTAACTCTTTACCACACGAGGAAAATTTAGAGTGGGCTAAACTGAAAGCATTTGCAGACGACAAAATAAAGGTGATTGAAAAATTGAAATTTGTTCTGGGAAGGGTAGAAAACACTGTGGGAAAAGGAGAAAATGCTGGTTACCAGCATTTTCTCCTTTTCCCACGGTGTTTTCAAAAGGCTTCTTTCTCAGGGGCGTCAAAAGTAGGGATTGTGTGGTAATGGGTTAATCAATCCCTACTTTTGACGCCCCTGAGAAAGAAGCCTTTTTGAAAACACTGTGGGAAAAGGAAAAAATGCTGGTGACCAGCATTTTCTCCTTTTCCCACAGTATTTTCTCCCCTACCAGAACAAATTTCATTTTTTCAATCACCTTTATTTTGTCGTCTGCAAATGCTTTCAATTTGGATGAGTCTAAAATTTTCTCCGGTGGTAAGGAGTTAAAACCTCAACTTTGAAATTTTAGATTTGTCCTGGCTGAAAACAACCACAGGCGACAATTAGAAGGTGGATAACAAGATAAGATTTTTCCTTAACCCTTTCCCAAACGGCAAATTTTGGACCAGACCAAATTGAAAGCATTTTGAGGACGGCAAATTAATAGTTACCTGTACTAAAAATATGATTTTTCTATATGATGGGGTAGAAAACATTGTGGGTAAAGGAGAAAATGCTGGTTATCAGCATTTTCTCCTTTTCCCACAATGTTTTCAAAAGGCTTCTATTCCTGACCCGTAAAAACCAGGGATTGATTGGGAAAGGGTTAAAAGGGCAGTGATTAATCCAGTTTGAAACCATGGTGTCTAGAGTCTATAAACTTTACCACACAATCCCCAGTTAACGACCCTGGTGAAATCACCGTTTGAAAATCTTGTGGAAAAGGAAGAAAATGCTGGGAACCAGCATTTTCATCTTTTCTCACAAGATCTTCTACACTATTGCAGACAATTACTATCAATTCAGCTGCACTTAATATGTTGTCTCTGAATGCTTTTCAATGCCGACATGTGCAAAACTTCATCTTTTGTAAAGGGTGGAAATACAATCTTGAGCAAGAAGTTTTTTTAACACATTGCAGGAAAATAAGAAATGCTCGTAACCGTCATTTTCTCCTTTTTCCACAATAGTTTCTATCAATTCAGAGCAAAAATTTCATAATTTGGGTCACATTTAACTCTTTACCACACAAGAAAATCTTAGACTGGTCCAAATTGAAAGTATTTGCAGACAACAAAATTAAGGGAACTGAAAAATTGAAATTTCTTCTGGGAAGGGTAGAAAACACTGTAGGAAAAGGAGAAAATGCTAGTTACCACAGTGTTTTCAAAGGCCTTCTTTCTCGGGGCATCAAAACTAGGGATTGTGTGGTAATGGGTTAAATGCTATCTGTGAATGCTTGGGAATTGGACAAGCCATGAGCTTTGTTGTTTAGTAAAGAGTTTAAGGTCCTAAAGGTCTTTCAAAAAAGAAAGCTTTTCAAAAAATTATGGGGAGAGGAGAAAATGCTGTCACCAGCATTTTCTCCTTTTCACGCAATGTTTTGAAAACTTTTCTCTTTACATAAGCTTATTGTTTGGTGAGGGTTTTAAATCATAAAAAAACAACAGACATATTCTATTGATACAATTTACATGCACCATGCACGCAAATTCTTCCGATGTGATAAACACGCTTATGATTTTTCAGTACACACAAAAAATGAAAAAAGGCAGTCAACCTGATAAAAGTTTTGAGAAATTTTATTTTCACTTTCTGCAATTTCAAAATATACATTTCACAGTTTGTAGTTTCTCTCTTATGTGTGTGTGTGTGTCCCTATATTCACATTTCACATTTTCACAGAACAGGAACTAGATGGAGACTGAAATAAAAAGACCAAAAAGCATAACAATCCCGTAGGGTAAAGTTTCCTTGAAAATTCACTGAGTGAAATGCTGTTTTATGCCACTTTCAAAATTACTTCAGTCATATCACGGTATATCAAAGTGAAAGCTCACATATTCAATTATTTCTCAAGTTTAACCCTTTAACACACAATGACATCTTCTGATGCTCCTGAAAAAGAAGCCTATTGAAAACATTGTAGAAAAAAAGAAAATGCTGGTAACCAGCATTTTCTCCTTCTCCCAAAATGTTTTCTACCCTATCAAGTTTGAAAAACCAATTGATATGAGCCACATTGAAATTGTCATCTGGAAATGCTTTCAATTAGGGCTAAAATTTTGCTGTGTGGTAAAGGGTTAAATGATACTAGAGTGTCTTGTGCACAGACATTCCCACGAAAAAACTTAGCAAATCAAGTGAGGCTTGAACCAGGACCTTCAAGTCATAGGTCCTACCCTTTACCACTGAGCAACACAGGCCCCTTGAAAACTAAAGATGATATGTCACTGTGTTTAACCCCTTACCATACAATGACAACTTTTAATGCCCCAGGGAAAGAAGCCTCTTGAAAACATTGTGGGAAAAGGAGAAAATGCTGGTAGCCAGCATTTTCTCCTTTTCCCACATTGTTTTCTGAGGGCTTCTTTCTCAGGGTCATCAAAAGTAGGGATTAAGTTATAGCAATCTTGACTCCAGCCTATAAATGTACTTGTTTGCTTTAACCCTTTACCACACAATCCAAAGAAGCCTTTTGAAAACATTGTTGAAAAAGGAGAAAATACAGGTAACCACAATGATTTCCACCCTTCACAAAACAAATTTCAATTTTTCAGTCACTTATTTTGTCGTCTGCAAATGCTCTCAATTTGGACCAGTCTAAAATTTTGTCAAGTTACGCATGTTTCAACACTTTCTGACAGTAAATTTATCAAGACTTGCTAGCACAGTGTACCTTTTCCGTACATTTTTTTTGTAAGAACTCTACAAAGTCTGTCTAAATCAGATCATGCTCTAATAATTCAATATTAGTTGTTTTCATGAACATTGGTGAGTTCTGATTGGCTGAAAATTTGTTTTCATAGCTCCATGAAAAACACTCAGCAGTGCCGGGACTACTTTTGCAGTAATGCAAACAAACATGTATACAAGATTTCAAAATGGTTTTCTTTCTGATTTCTGATCTTTATCAAGTCTGAAGTTCAACTTGCAAGCTGAATTTATTTGCTCTAAATATTGAAAAAAAATATCCAACAGTAAACTCAACTAGAGAGCTGAAAACCCATTGTCACTTTGCAGGGTTCTAACAATCTTGTTTTCAACTTAGCTCTAGCGTATTGAACTTCTAATAATAAATCTACCGAAACTGCAAATGTTCAATAATATAATGATGTCACAAATTTGTGTCATTGTTTCGTCATGAACCAGCGATTTTACCGCACTATGAATTATGAATGAAATGGACATTAGATAAATAAGTAATGTTAGATTTTTAATGAAAAAAGCAGTTAGTATTTTTCAAGTACATATTTGTTGTCTGTTATATTGAATTATAAGGAATGAAGAAATACTTTTTTTGTTTTCATGCAGGTATGAAGAAAAACCTAATCACACATTTGTATGAGACCACTTTGTGGTTTCATACAGTGTGAAATTTCTTTGCAGTATAATAAAGAATTTTGACAAGCTAAAAAACATGTCATCTCGTACAAAGGTTCACTAATTTCAACAAAAAGGTACCTCCTATATCTAATTATACCATACCTATTTTGAGACTGGTTGTTTTATGACTTTTCTGCTCCTTATAGTCCCTTTGTGTGGATCATAATTTGACAATGGACCACCCGTCAGCTCGCTAGGTGTACTCTCAATATGCACATGTCTGCTGCTGAATGTCTTAAGAAAAAAGATAACAATCACTTTAATTCCTGCTCACTACCACACTTATTTTTACAATGATTATGGATCAAAATCGGACTACAAAATGCGTAATCTAATCTTTCAACTGAGCTGTCTGCTTGGTTGATCTATTGAGTGGGTTTTACATCACATTCAACGTTATTCAAGTCATATCATGGTGACAGCTCACACTTCGTGTGTATCCTGGGTTTCACCAGTACTAGACTATGGGCTCTGAAGTGTCTTGCCCAAGGACACTCTCACACAAAACCAAGTGGATCCAGTGAGGTTTAAACTCAGGGCTTCCTGTTTAGGGAGTTTCTACACTTTACTAATAGGCTATGCAGTATCCTCTGCTTGGTTGAGATAGAGGGCTTTGCAGCAGAGAGACAACTCTTTACAACATATTCCTGAGTTTTAACAACACTGAGGATGAGGCCTTCTGAAAACATCATAACCAGCATTTTCTCCAATTTTCACAATGTTTTCCATCCTTTCTAAAATAAATTTCAATTTTTCATTCATGTTTATTTCATAATCTGCATGCTTCCAATTTGGACTGGTCTAAAATGTTGTCACTTGTTAACGCGTTAAAAACAAAAACTTACTGTTGTTTTAAGGTTTGGTAGTTCTGTTTCATGGAAACAGCTTCTGTCAAAGAGAAAAAAGAGTTTTACTCTCAAACTGTTAACGTTACTTTAACCCTTTCCTAAACAAGCCTTGTTTTTTACGTGTCTGTAGTAAAAGTCTTGAAAACAGTGTGGGAAAAGGAGAAATTGCTCGTAACGAGCAATTTCTCCTTTTCTCACACTGTTTTCTACCCTTTTTGAGAACTTTCTGCCATTTTCTCTAAATCTAAAATAGTCATCTGCAAACTCTTTCGGTTTGGAAGAGTCCAAAATTTGTCGTTTGGGAAAGGGTTAAGCCACAACATTGTGATAACAGTCAAAAAATATAGTGACCCATACACATATATCCATACCCACCTCCCTCATCATGCAAGTGCTATACCAGCTGAGCTATCAGGTTATCTCCTGCCTGTTACGGGAGACCACTCCTTCATGCATAGCTTCATCCCAATTTAAATACAATACCTGACCACTGCCTTCGAAAGATATCTCTTTGGCTCAGTGGTTTGCATTCATGGGTTCGAATCCCACCAGATGCTGTTTGTGGTTTGTATTTCAGCTATGCATTTCTTCATTTGTTTCCTTTTAGGGACTTTATTCCTTTGTTATGGACTTTGTTTGTAACATGCCCTACTGTTCTTTACATTTATTTGAAAAGTAGATAACTTAATCATCAAATACTGTTTATGCAGCACTATCACATATACCACCTAATAGATAAAAACCATGACAAGTTTTCAATAACTATCTGATTATTTCACAAGAAACCTGCCCTTGGTTGCTGTCTTGGTTCTTTCTCTTTTCAATGTATATTCATCTGGACAGACGTACCATGAAGACATGTTCCATGCAGACATGTAAGGATTATACAACACACAGAGATCACATATTTCACCTGATACCGAAGGCAAATGTAAGATAGTAGCAGCGCATGTCTTTGTACGTCCAGGTATATTTTCATGCCTATAGGTCATAGTGTTACGTATTACTCGGGAAAAACCTAACTGCTTTCTTCCCAGAATACGTAGGATAGGTGACAAACATAACCAGCTAACATGTAGTGGCTACTGAGCTCCAGATAGAGGAAGTGATTTTGATTTCATAATTGAAAATATTAATTTTTCTCCACTAAACCCTACGTTGTGAGTACTCACTAGAATCATTTCATCGAGAAGATTCTAATGAGTACCCACAACATAGGGTTTGGAAGAGAAATAATGGATTTAGAATCCCATCACTCCCTCTTGGAGTTCTGGTGGCTATATAATACTTGAATCTTTGAACCATATCTTACCCTGCCACTGCTTCACAAACTGAGCTGCCGGTTGTTTCTGGCACTGCCATGGGCTTAACTCTTTACCAAACGACAAAATTCTAGACTGGTCCAAATTGAAAGCATTTGCAGACAACTAAATAAAAGTGACAGAAAATTTTAAATTTCTTTTGGGAAGGAAAGGAAACATTGTGGGAAAAGGAGAAAATGCTGGTTACCAGCATTGTCTCCTTTTCCCACAATGTTTTCAGACGGCTTCTATCTCAGGGTCGCTAAAAGTCAGGATTGTGTGGCAAAGGGTTAAAACCTCTAACTCTTCACCACAGGACGAAACTTTCGACTTGTCTACATCCAAAGCATGTGCAGATGCCAAGTCAAGTATGGTAAAAAACTGTGAAAGTGGGAAACGTCATGGGAAAAGGAGAAAATGGTTACCAGTATTTTCTCCTTCTCCCACTATGCTTTCTAAAGTTACCTTTCTCAAGGTTGTTGAAGCACTGCATGGTAAAGGGTTAAGATATACATGTAGATAACCCCACTGTAGCTTAACAAGATATTGCAATCACTAAGCCTAGTAATCATGAATAAACTAGAGCTGTCACTGAATGTGACTTTATATCCCCACCAGCGCTTTGATAGTATTTTGTACACAGATGGACACATGGACAGACACAATACAGACAGGCTGATTCCAGTATACGCCCAAAAACATTCGTTTTGCGGAGGTATAAATATGATTTTTACCTGAAGGTTTAGTTTTAGTATATCTTTTTTTACTTTGTACTTAATATAGCTAAAACAAGTTTTCTCTGTGCACTTACAAGATCCTACAATAATTATTTGCAACATTTTGGTCAAAGCAGCCTAGAACATCCAATATAAACTAGAGCTGTCACTGAATGTGACTTAATACCCCAAACCAGCGCTTTGACAGAAAAGAGTGTCAAGTTCTAGGGGAGAAAATTCCTCAACCAGGAAGATTTGACACTTGAAAATTGTGTCTTGCAAATCTTCAATGTAATCATGGTCAGTATATGTGCAAAGTTTCAATACAAATGAAGAAAAACTGTAGGAGGAGTTCCCGACACAAAATTACTAGTATTTTGTATACAGAGAGAGACACAGACACACACACACACACATGGACAAACACACGGACAGATAGGCTGATGCCAGTATACCCCTGAAAACATTCGTTTTGCGGGGGTATAATTACATATGAATTCATTTTAAAACACCCAGTTTGCTAATTCACGGTACTTTGATTGATCCCATCATAATTAGCTGACAAGTATACTTACGATTTTTTGTATTCATTTGGTAGTCTAGATGCTTCAATAGAATGTTCCTGTCTTTCCTTAGCCGCCTGAAATGGAAAATTAGTCGACATACCTTAAGCTCAAGCCACTAGCTGCTTTTCCTTGTACATACTCAAAGAATTTGAAGGTCACAATATATTGTGGCCAAAATGATGAAACTTAAAAAAAGGTAAAAAGCATTATGAGAAAAGGAGGGACTGTTAAGTACCCTGTTGCACTGATGCTTTCCATGTGTGATGCATGCATTTGAACCTGAAAGTTTGGAGGTATATATAATAATATAGTTGACAGTTTGTAGATATGTGATAAAATAAGTTCTCACTGAATCAAACAAAACAGGCAATATGTTAACCCATTACCACACAATCCCAACTTTTCACAACCCTGAGAGAGAAGCCTTTTGAAAACATTGTGGAAAAAGGAGAAAATGCTGGTAACCAGCATTTTCTCCTTTTCCCACAATGTTTTCTACCCTTCACAAAACAAATTTCAAATTTTCAGTCACTTTTATTTTGTCGTCTGCAACCACTTTTGATTTGGACAAACCTAAAATTTTGTCGTTTGGTAATGAGTTAACTCTTTACCACACAAGAACATTTTAGACTGGTCCAAATTGAAAGCATTTGCAGACGACAAAAAAAATGTAACTGAAAAATTGAAATTTGGTTTGGAAAGGATAGAAAACATTTTGGGAAAAGGAGAAAATGCTGCTTACCAGCATTTTCTCATTTTCCCACAATGTTTTCTATAGGCTTCTTTCTCAGGGTTGTTAAAAATAGGGATTGTGTGGCAATGGGTTAACAGACAGAAGAAGCACCTCCAGAAGTACATAAATTGATGTCCTTAAAGAATAGTTGAAGAAATCATTCAACTCTTTTACCTTCTACTTGTATATTTTTACTATGTCAACATGACAGTGACCAGGTGAAATTAAAGGTTGTGAAAATGGCAAAATTTGCCATTGATGGGGTAGAATACCTTGTGAGTACCAACAGTGTTTTCAAAAGCCTTCTTCCTCAAGGTAGTTAACCCATTACCACACAATCCCTACTTTTGACGCCCCTGAGAAAGAAGCCTTTTGAAAACACTGTAGGAAAAGGAGAAAATGCTGGTAACCAGCATTTTCTCCTTTTCCCACAGTGTTTTCTACCCTACCTAGAACAAATTTAAATTTTTCAGTCACCTTTAATGTGTCATCTGCAAATGCTTTCAATTTGAACCAGTCTAAAATTTTGTTGTGTGGTAAAGAGTTAAATGAAGGAATAGAGGTATAGTGTTGAATTTAATTATCAGTGAATCAAACTTTACCCAGTGAAAAATAAGAACAGATGTAGTTCAACACTTTGCTTACCTTCAGTAGTGCATAATTTGACGTCCTTGACACATAATCTGAGAAATCATTCAACTGTTTCTCCTTCTGTCTGTAATTTTCTCGTATCTACATGTAAGAAAGAGAGAAATACGTTTTATTGCCTGGAGATTTAGTTCCTTTGTGAAATCTTTACCAGATGACAGAATTTTAAACTTGTTCAAATTAAAAGTATTTGCAGGTATGGATGAATTGCTTGCTCCAATGATGATACATGTACTTGTATTTCTCTTTGGAAGGGTAGAAAATATTGAGGGAAAAGGCGAAAATGCTATTTACCAGCATTTTCTCCTTTCCCACCATGTTTTTCAAAGCCTATTTCTGCGAAGTAATTAAAACCATGGATCATGTGGTATAGGGAAAAATTTAAGGAATTTAGTGAGATCCAAATTTAATACACTTTCCAGAAAGCACATCAAATTTGGCTGAAGTAATGTTTGTCATTCAAAAGGTAGAAAATATTGTGGGAAAAGCTGCTAACAAGGCATGTTCTCCATAACCCACAATGTTCTGAAAGCTTTCTTCATCATGTTCATTTAAACATGGAGTTGTTTGGTAAAGGGTTAAAAGTTGGAAAGCTAAGCACATGTTATGTTGCTTTTGCAGTCATTTTTGTTCAGAATTAGACTGCATAAAATGTGTGCAATCTGATCTGCGATTTAAACTATCTGCCCTTCCACAAACACTGGCCTAACACATCCAAGTAAATGGGTAGAACAGGGTCCATATTCACCAACCATTCTTAAGAACGTCCGTAATATTATTCTCCAAAATTTCATTAATGTAAAAGAAACAGAACTTCTGACAGGCTAAACCATTTGGTTTAGCCAATCAGAAGTTCTGTTACTTTCACAGTCAGAAAATCTTGAAGAAAAAGGCTAAGAATGGTTGGTGAATACAGACCCTGCAGGTGTCTGTCAAATCAATTATACAAGCACATGAATAGACTTAAATTCCATAATTCAAAAGTTTCAGCTAGTTATTCGAACTAATTGAGTGTATGACACAGAATACACTTGCATGTTTAACTCTGCCGGGAACAAATTTCAATTATTGAGGTTTTATTTGGTCTTCTGCAAGTGCTTTGAATTTAGACCAGTCTAAGATTTTGTCATTTGGGAAAGGGTTAAATACATTTCCCTGTAGGTATAGGAAAAAAAACTCAAATGGAATGGGTACATATGCTCGAAAGTTATGTGCAAAACTGACCTACCTCTGCATAAAATTCTTGTTCATTAAGCACATCTTGACTCTGCTGGGCTTCAAGTAGTTCCTGTTGGGTGCCAGCCACTATCTCCGCCCTGTTTTCAATTGCTCTTGAAATGGCTTCAGTAGCCTCTAGATCTGGTGTTGTTGGACGTACATGCTCCTGATCTAGTTCATACATAATCTCAGTCCACACCTCTCCCATCTGTTGAATGAGAGTGAAAATTACAAGAAATGTGCGGTTATTCACTCCATTACAAGAAAATTTTATACTATATTTCATGTGTCTACTTTTAGAAATGTTACGGGTAAAAGAAATGTCATAATTTAAGCTAAGGGGAATGATTTCCCCATCACAATGAATATTTTCCTCCTTCCGAAAATCTGGAACTACTTTTTTTGAAGATATCGGTTATCAGGTTAATTGACTTGAGTTCACTAATTTTAAAAGTGGCATTCATTGACAAAATAATCAAAGGAAATATAATATATAATTCATTTCATCAGCTTGTGGTCAATATGGGGAAATATTTGCCTTGAAAGGGAAAGGTCCGTGAAAATAACTCTTGCCTTACAGCACTCGTTATTTTTTATACCGTTCCCTTTTTCATCAAATATTTCCCCATATTAACCACAAGCTGATGAAATAAACTCTATATACTTATCCAAAACTGAGAATATATGCAGTGTGAAAATAAATGTGACTCATATACTGAAATTTGGTTGTGGGAAGGCAGAAAACATTGTGGCAAAGGAGAAAATGCTGGTTAACAGCTTTTTGTCCTGTTTCACAATGTTATCAAAAGTTTCTTCTTAAACTCTTTACCGCACAATCCCGACTTTTAAAGACCCTGGGAAAGAAAGTCTTTGAAAACATTTTCGGAAAAGGAGAAAATGCTGATAACCAGCATTTTCTCCTTTTCCTACAATATTTTCTACCCTTTCCAAATCAAATTTCGATTTTTGATTCACATTTTTTTTTGTTGTCTGCAAATGCTTTCAATTCGGAGTGGTCAAAATTTTGTAGTTATTAAATGTCTCCAAAGTCATACAAAAAGGACAGAAAATCCTACCTTAAAGTCCAAGTATTTTTCAATAACTGTAAGCGTAATATGATCATCCACTGTGAGTCCTGGTAAATCTGTAAAACCTAGAGGAGAGGTAGGCAGACAAAAAGGGAAATAAGTCATTGGCATGTTATCGTAACATTACATTTATAGTTTTTCGATCACAATTCAAAAACATCAGAAACATCATAAGTAAAAATTATAAAATGAGGTTTTTTTTTATTTCTATTATCTATCATTTATTATAGTTATTCATTTTCAAAGAAGGCCGATTCACAAAAATAAAACCAAAAGCACCCAATGTGAGTGCGAATAGTTTTCTAAGTCAAAGAGGGGTATAACTGTGTCAAAAATAATTCCATGGTTTCCTGCCCTCGTATTGGTGCCCCGTCTGATACTCAATAACTCTTTACCAAACGACAAAATATTTGACTTGTCCAAATTGAAAGTATTTGCAGACGACAAAATGAATGTGAATGAAAAATCAAAATTTGATTTGGGAAGGGCAGGAAACATTGTGGGAAAAGGAGTAAATGCTGGTTACCAGCATTTTCTCCCTTTCCCACATTGTTTTCAAAAGCTTTCTTTCTCAGGGTCGTTAAAAGTTGGGACTGTGTGGTAAAGAGATGATTAGTCCAATTAAGTTTGCAGTTGTCAGAAATAATCTGTAAGGTATCACAATCATGTTGTATATAGTTTAATAATGTCCATCATTGTGAATACCATGAGTACTTTGATCATTTGATGCTGTGGTACTTTTTTTGAATACATTGTTTCTTTTGAATAATCACAGATTTTAATTTCAATCATTATTCATGTTTTGTTAAATGATATGCTTTTTTGTTTTGTTATATTCTGCAGGTACATTGTATTTTAACGTTTAAAGTCTTCGCAGATTATCAGGTCAAGAAATCATGACTCTTTTAAAAACAAAAAATTTTGACCTTGTTTTGTCGACTTATAATTGGTGAATATTAATAAAGCCAAACCAACCACAAGTCCACAATACATCAGCAATTTCTCCCAAAAATCCATTACAGAGAAATTACTCTTCACGCTGCAGACACAAGGGTAATATATGGTTGAATGGTTCAACTAGCATAAAGCAAGTATGACAGTGGTTCAGCAATTTGCTCCCCATCTACATTGCTGAGGAGCAAATGGTGCTCATCTATGTTTGAAAAGGACCAGCCTCACACAGCCCAGCTTCAGAGAAGCTTGACTCACACCAAGCACAATAGGCTGACTCAGGAAGTATAGACTGTAAAAGACAGTCGTTTGGCATACAACGGATAATCTATCAAGACAGTACTTTGATGCTTTTGTGTTTTTAGTTTAAAATCAAATGAGGCCAGACATCCAGAGGAAAAATCTATATATCACCAGAACTGTACATACTCCCTGGTTAACCGATTACCACACAAAAAAGATTTAGACTTGTCCAAACTGAAAGCATTTGCAGTTAACAAAATAAAGGTTACTTAAAAATTGAAATTTGTTCTGGGAAGGGTAGAAAACACTTTGGGAAAAGGAGAAAATGCTGGTTACCAGCATTTTCTCCTTTTCCCACAGTGTTTTCAAAAGGCTTCCTTCTCAGGGGCGTCAAAAGTAGGGGTTGTGTGGTAATGGGTTAAGACGTGGTCACCTGAGAAACAAACCCACTCTTTGTCATCATACATCTCTTGACAGAAGTAAATATCTTCAATAAGAAGAAATTTAAAAAAAAAAGGTCAATGTTTTTACTCAAAGATGAGGCAGACAATGACAGCGCTAGCATACAGCCTCTTGATTTCAAGTTTTGTTTGTCAACACCAAGATACTGAGGTTTAGCTAACAAAAATTTATATCAAAATTCACTCACCCACTTTACAAAACAAGGAGTATATTTTGGCCCTCATGTTCTCTGATACATCCACTATGGCTTGACTGGGACAGCTGGCAGGGAGGGGAGTAAACCCTTTTTGATCTTGAAGAGAGCCCATCAGGGGCTTTTTAATATCTGAAATTTAATGAAACTCTTTGATCATGAATCCAAAACAGGATAAATATGATTCTTTATGACAAGTGGAAATAGCAAAAGTAATTACCACAAATCTTTATCATACAAGCCCTTCATGAAACTTTTAATGTTTGAACAACCCTGACAAAGAAGGCTTTTCCAATCATGGTAAAAAAAGAAAAAAAAAAAGTCTGTTTCTTAGTGGGTTTTTTTTTCCTGTTTTCGAAAATGTTTCCTACCATTCTGGAGACAATTTCCATAATTTAAAGCCACACCTACTTTGTCCTCTCCAAACACTTTCAATCTTTTAATTTGGATAGGTCTAAAATTCTCCTTTTAATTAATCTTCACATAGAAATCAAACAAAAAGCAAAAAAGTCTGTGCAGAATGTGCAGCCTCATCTGGGTCAATTTATTTTTTTGGCAGATGAATTAAACCCCCTTTTCAGAGAGTACAATTCATTTCCAGTGCCTAGATCTGTGTGTCTGCACTAGGTCAGGTTTGTCTTATTTGTTATAGATCTGCTATGCTGTACCATTATCCCTTTACCCCATATAGTATTTCTATGGTTTCTCTAATTGACCCTAAATTACAGCAAGGATGAAGCTGTTTTTTATAATGTATAGGACACCTTTTGATAACATAGAAAACATTGTGACAAAAGGTGAAATTGCTCGTCACGAGCAATTTCACCTTTTGCCACAATGTTTTCCAAAGGCTCCTACAAGTAATGTGTTAAAATGAGTATCTATGGAGTAAAGGGTTATATTTACCAATAATAGCTCCATTCTCGGAGATCCAAATATTACCTTTAATAACTTAATCTATAATAGCTCCACTCTTAAAGATCCATATAATTATCTATAATAGCTTTACCTATAACAGCTCAACTCTTGAGATCCATATCATTACTTATAATAGCTTCACAAATAATAGCTTCACTCTTTGAGATCAATATATTACCTATAATGGCTTTACCTATAACAGCTCAGCTCTTGAGATTCATATTATTACTTATAATAGCTTCACAAATAATAGTTTCACTCTTTGAGATCAATATATTACCTATAATGGCTTTACCTATAACAACTCAGCTCTTGAGATCCATATTATTACTTATAATAGCTTCATGAATAATAGCTTCACTCTTTGAGATCTACATATTAGCTATAATGGCTTTACCTATAATAGCTCCATTCTTATCTCTCTGGACACCAATGTCCCTCTCTTCTGTTCTCCAAATCTCACAGAATAAATGAGCCGCAGAAGAGTTATCTGACCCTCTCCATGTCAGGACATGATGCATTGTCTTAGGATTCTCACACAGGTCAAGTAAACAGCCAAGGATCAAGTTGTGCATTCCCTTTGGACAGGCCTTTTGGTGTGTAAACATAAACTATTATTATACTGCAAAGAAATTTCTCATGATCTGATTGGTTAACATGCCGGGAACATATATATCATGTTCCCTGGCAAAAACCATGTAAAGCCCCAACCCTTTGGAGTACCCCATAAATATCACTACACGTGCAACACAACATCCAAAATGGCGGCATCAATCTATCACCAGACTGCATGTTTATATACCAAACTGCACCATTGGGGCACTCAGAAGGGAATTCCTATTTTGTCTGCATACTGGATTTTAACATTCTAATACAGGAAAATTTCGATTAACACGCTTTGAAGGGTAAAACTTTGCAGGATAATAAATTTGTTGTATGGTCAGCCAAAGGTTCGGGGCGACATGATTCAACACAGACGTGAACAAGTTTCCAAGTCCCCTGCCCCCTGACCATACAACTAATATATTGAAGTTACTTTTGATTCTTTATCAAATGACAGAATTTGAGACTAAGCCAAATTAGAAGCAGTAAAGATTGGATGTTTCTCAAGTAACGCTGTTTGTTTTGATTAAGTAGAAAGCATTGTGGGAAAAGGAGGAAATGCTGGGTACCAGAATTTTCTCTTTTTTCTACAAAGTTTCAAAAGACTTCCTTTTCAGCGACTTTTTAAGTCGCGATGGTGTGGTAAAGATTAAAGCTCATTTGTCTTTCACAACACTGACAAAAATGCTTCTGAAAACACTGAGGGACAGGAGAAACTGATAACAACCAGCATTTTCCCTTTAACCCTTTCCCAAATGGCAAATTTTGGACCAGACCAAATTCAAAGCATTTTGCAGATGACAAATTAACAGTTGCTAAAAAGATGATTTTCCTATGTAATAGGGTAGAAAACATTGTGGGAAGGAGAAAATGCTGGTTACCAGCATTTTCTTCTTTTCCCACAATGTTTTCAAAAGGCTTCTATTCCTGACCCATAAAAACCAGGGATTGTTTGGGAAAGGGTTTATCAACAATCTTTTCTATATACATGCATTCAGAGACAAATTCTATCATTCTGCTAATATTCTTCATCTGCATTTATTTTTCATTTGATATGTCACAAACTTTGTCATCTTTATATACTTACTCTTTCAAAACCTAACAGATACTGTCTTTTTTTTTTTGCTTTTTTCCCTTAATGCTACAATCGCAATCTTGGAATAAATTAAAAGCGTTTGAAAAGGGCCATAGCTTAGATGATGTATAAGACCAGAGATTGAACTTCAAGATTGAAAGTTCTGTAAACCAAACAAATGAGACAGTATGTGTATATCAACAGTTGGCTACTATTAGTTTGTATATGAGAGTTTGAAAACAGTGATAACTGTGTCAAAAATATTTTGCTGGCTACCTCCCTTTTTTGTATGGTACATCTTATTGATAGCTAACAACCAATTGTATCAGGTAGAGCAGAGCCACAATCAGACGACAAATTCCTGATCTTGGACTGAACATATTACAAACAGCAGATCTGAAATCAGCCATATTTTTCATACAGTTTGCACTATCTTCATCTTTCTACAGGAAATGTGTATGTCTCAAAGGATAGAAAAAAATTCAGTCAAAGCAATTTTAATTAAAATGTTAAGTTATCTGGTAAAAGAAGTCAAATACATGTCCAAAATGTATTGACCCATGTAAGCCTGGGCAGACTACCCAGGCTGACATTGTGACAAAACTTTTTATATGTAAATTTTCCTCAGGTCAAAATACCATTTAACCCTTTACTACATGGCAAAATTTTACACCTATCCAAAATGAAAGCATCTGCAGGTGACAATTTCATAATGGCTCACACGACGCAATTTTCCTTTGACAGGGTAGAAAACCTTGTGGGAAAACTTTGTGGGAAAAGGAGAAAATGCTGATTACCAGTATTTTCTCCTTTTCCCACAATGTTTTCAAAAGGCTTACTATCTAAGGGTCGTCAAAAATCGTCATTGTGTGGTAAAAGGTTAACCATGGAATTCAATCGATTATTACATGTAACTCCAAATTAAGTTGATTGTTACATTCAATTATGTATAAATCCATCATCATATGTTAACTTGCATGATTTCATGTACCATAGAGATCTATTCAACCCCACCCCTTTTCTGACAGTGTCACTGAAATATTTTTACCTCTAACAAGTCAATGAGGATAAAAACTCCTTCTTTTTCTAACAGATAATCTTCTGTGGAATAACAACCAACAACAGCACACCTAGAAAAAGTCATAATACATGTAAATATGTGATCCATTACACAAAAGCAGACCATCTGGGAATTCTGTACATCTATTAGATGAAAACAGATCAATGATAGTGTAGGGCAGTTTCAAAAATGATTGTATAACAAGGTACAATGACCACTTTTCACACAGAAAATGTCATTAAAGCATACAGTGCCATCCTGGTCAGCCTGTGCAATTCATGCAGCATGACCAGGGTTGACATTTTTCACAGTTCCCAGAAGGTCCCTTTTTGAGTGACGGGTCACATGTCCATTTAATAACTTAAATCTTTACCATTGGAAAACAGTTTAGACAGGTCCAAATTGAAAGCATTTGCAGATGAATTAAATGTGGGGCAATTGATGATTTCTGTCTTGCATAGGGTGGGAAAGGAGCAAATATTGGTTGCCAACATTTTCTCTTTTTCCAAACATGTTTTCTAAAAGTCTTCTGATTGAAAAAGTTGGGACTGACATTATTAAATGTAGCTTACATGATGATTTCTGATTTCAAAAGGGTAGGCAACATTGTTGGAAAAGGTGAAAATGCTGCATTTTCTCCATTTCCATTGATGTTTTATGACAGCATTTTTCCTTAGGTCATAAATATTTAGGACTGTTTGGTAAAGGATTAATTAGTTAAGATGTGATGAAATTTTGGACTTGTCTTATTTGAAAGCACTTTTTGAAAAAACAATTTAATATGTTTCAAATAATGGAATTGGTCTTTGAAAAGGTGAAATACATGAAGAGAATAGGAGAAAATACTTCTTTTTGCCAGGATGTTTTGAAAAGATGTATTCCATAGAGCCATGAACCCATTACCACACAATCCCTACTTTTGACGCCCCTGAATAAAGAAGCCTTGTAAAAACACTATGAGAAAAGGAGTAAATGCTGGTAACCAGCATTTTATCCTTTTCCCACAGTGTTTTCTACCCTTCCCAGAGAAAATTTCTATTTTTTAGTTACATTTATTTTGTCATCAGAAAATGCTTTCAATTTGGGCCAGTCTAAAATTTTCTTGTGTGGTAAAGAGTTAAAATCCTGAAGTTCTTTGGTAAAGAAAATACTGATAATCATTTAACCCTGAGAGCAACTTACAAATCAAACCAACTTTTTTAGTTTTTCAAATAAGATCAAAATAAGTGTGAATTCCCCGTTGCTTCTGTTTGCAGTGTTTCAGTAAGGTGGATAGAGTAGATCAGGATCAGACTGCATGATTAATTATTTACGCAGTCTGATCTTGATCTACACTGGCTGCAAAAGTAGCTACCGTTGTAAAAGGTACTTTAAACCATTACCAGATGACAATATTTTAGACTGGTCCAAATTGAAAGCATTTGCAGATGACAAAATAAAAGTGACTGAAAATTTGAAATCGTTTTGTGAAAGGTAGAAAACATTGTGGGAAAAGGAGAAAATGCTGGTAACCAGCATTTTCTCCTTTTCCCACAATGTTTTCTAAAAGTTTCCCACAATGTTTTCTAAAAGCTTCTTTCTCAGGGTCGTCAAAAGTAGGGATTGTGTGGTAATGGGTTAAGGATTAAGCCTAAACCAAGTATTGCCTTGTGTAAGTGACACTGAGGAAGAAGACTTTTGAAAACATTGTGGTACAAGGAGAAAATGATGATAACCAGCATTTTCTCCTTTTCCCTGAATGTGCTCCAAAGGTTAAAATACAGTACTAAATGTAAATAAATGAACATCTGTATAGTGATTCATAACATCTTATCATGTAATATTGGAAACTATAATTTTTTTATCAGTTCAAACATCTAACTCAGGATACAATTATTAGTAGAAAATTCCAAAACAATAAGTATTTACCAGACACAGTCCACAGCAGTAATAAGTAGTCGATTGTGTCCCAGTCCACTGTTCAACAGCTTTGGATTCGTCTTTAAATAATGCACACAAACATTTACACCTGCCTCCCCAAATAATTCCTGAAACAAGAAATTGATGGATAAATATCAATCACTATTTCGTGCTTTCCGGTAGGATATCGAGAAATAGCAGTGAAAATATTTTTCGATCTTACACTGGTACCACCAGTGAAAATACCGATCTTGTTGCCTAGGTTAATTGCGCGAGCCTGACAACCAGATGGGAAATATGACATCATTTACCTTACATTTCTCGCGCTTGAAGTAATATTGTAATGCGCTGCTATGTGGGAGGGGTACACCACGGGGAATAACGGAAAAGAACTGTACAGGATTTTGATAAAGCTCTTCCAAGAAAGGATTAAAAGCATGAAATAAAGAGAATACTAGTATTAGGGGTTTTTTTTCGGTGAAAGATCGAAATTTATTTCATCTCGTGAATACCCTCGGTAATATTTTCACTTGTTGCTGTGCCACTCCTGAAAATATTACCGATGGTGTCCACTCGACGAAATAATTGCAATCTTTCACCAAAAAAAAACAACAAATTACCTCTATATAGTAAGTAATAGAAAGTAATTTACTGATAAATTTAGGCTTATATACTGAA
Organism: Tridacna crocea; assembly: GCA_943736015.1. Taxonomy (NCBI): domain Eukaryota; kingdom Metazoa; phylum Mollusca; class Bivalvia; order Cardiida; family Cardiidae; genus Tridacna; species Tridacna crocea. Next base: position 11,591,465 of record OX031069.1, on the reverse strand, counting down.
AGTTTTTCAAGTGCCCTCCTTTCTCAGAGACATTGATCTTTAGGCTTCTAAGCGCATCTCACTGACCTTTAGCGGACAGTGTAGATCAGGATCAGACTGCACAGGACGTGTAAAGATATCATTACCCAAATCATAATTTTGAAGTAGAAATATTTGAACTTCCACTAAGGAATTCAAATTTTCATTTTAGTTATTTAACTCTTTACCACACGAGAAAATTTTAGACAGGTCCAAATTGAAAGCATTTGCAGACAACAAAATAAAGGTGACTAAAATATAGAAATTTGTTCTGGGAAGGGTAGAAAACACTGTGGGAAAAGGAGAAAATGCTGGTTACCAGCATTTTCTCCTTTTCCCATAGTGTTTTCAAAAGGCTTCTTTCTTAGGGGCGTCAAAAGTAGGAATTGTGTGGTAATGAGTTAAGAGGATAAGGAATAAACCCTGGGATCGTGTGGTAAAGAGAAAAAGGAAACAACCAAACAAGGAAAATACCTTTCTATGCATATCACCATCACAGAGACAGGAGAGAATCATCATCATGTCCGACTGCATTTCTACATCAATGGCGTCATCAGCTGTGTTACTGCTAATGGCATTTGTAAGTATGGCTGAAAAATGAGAAATAGAATGTTAGGTTTGGTTTGTATGGAGTTTAGAGCCATTTTCACAGCTTAAGTCATATCATGGTAGTCAGTAACGCACCCACCTGTTAAAAAGTGACATAACTTCTGATTGGCTACAGCGATTGGTTTAGAATGCTGCAGCCAATCAGAAATTGGATCTGAAATAGACGAATGTTGCTCTAATGTTGTGATTTGAAAGGAAAGAAGGAAAAGGTAAGGTGTAAGAAAAGGGATAAATGATAGTTACCAGCATTTTCTCTTATTCCCATGATATGTTCAAAACCTTCTTGCTATGTGTTGTTAAAAAGCTGAGGGTTTACATCATGTAGATTGTGTTTATAATTCAACTTTTGGCCCAAATCAGCCTACTTAGTCAAGGCAGGCTTACCTGAGTTGAGAGTTCTTGGTATTGATCAATTTTCTGCAGCTCAAAAGAGCTTATAGTCATATAAACTGTGTAAGTAAATCAATTTGTGGTGTCCATGGCTATGAGGTAGAGCGTCGGCCTCATAACCGTAAGGCCCTGAGTGCGATACCCGGGAGCAGGTGTCAACTTTGGGAATTTTCACTGGCCCCCACTTTCGGCGCGAGTACTGGTGTAGTTCCCAGGAAGCAGAATCGAGAGAGATAAGTATAAGTTATAAGAACTTGTTTCTCAATCGATGTAAAATAAATACGTTTAAACTAAGTAAATCAAGGCAAGAAACTTCACCAAAAAATACCAAAATATCAGGAACCATGTCTTTGACATATATCTTAGAACTGTCAATTGCTTGATTCAATTTCAACCCATTTTAACCTATTGCTGTCCAAAATTCATTCAGCTTACTTAACAGCATTGAAACTTTACAACTTTGAAGAACTTAATTTATTAAGCGTTTGCCAAACAATCCCTGGTTATCACAACAATGAAATAGAAGCCTTATGAAAGCATTGTGTTACCAGCTGGTAACCAGCATTTTCTCCTTTTGCAATAATGTTTTCTACCTTTTCAATGAAAAACTGAAACATTTGAGTCACACGAAATTTGCCTGCTGTAAAATGCTTCCAATGTGGACAAGTCTAACACACTACAATTTGTTGAAGAGTTAATTCATTACCAAATGACAAAATTTTAGGTTTGTTCAAATCGAAAGCATTTGCAGATGACAAAATAAAAGTGACTGAAAATTTAAAATTTGTTTCATGAAGGATAGAAAACATTGTGGGAAAAGGAGAAAATGCTGGTTACCAGCATTTTCTCCTTTTTCCCACAATGTTTTCTAAAGGCTTCTTTCTCAGGGGTGTCAAAAGAAGGGTTCTGAGGTAATGGGTTAAATAGGTCATGTGTTATAAACTGTTTAGTCTTTCTTTCTTGCTCTGTTTTTTTTTTTTTCTTACTTATAATCTGATTGATTGCTCCCTGATCTGCTAGATCCTGCAGAACCATTTCGTCTCCCGTGGATACAACACTTCTCAAGACTCTGAGACAGTATCTCATCTGTGCTCTCTTGTTTCCACGGCCACCAACTCCATGGATACTGTTACCATGGCCAGCAAAGTCATCTGAAATACCAAATCAAATTTTCAACAAATGTCCACATTCACCAACAATTCTTAAGAACAGTCTTGGTCTTATTCTGAAGATTTTACAATCTTTAATGTAGCACACATAATGATTGGCTGAACCATATGGTTTGATTTAGCCAATCAGAAGTTGTGTCACTTTAAAAATCCATAATTAGACCAAGACAGCTCATTTTTTTTACACTTTACCAAATGACAAATTTTCTGACTTGTCCAAACTGAGAGCATGTGAGAAAAACTTTAACCCATTACCACACAACGACAATTTTTAACGACCCTGAGGAAGAAGCCTTTTGAAAACATTGTGGGGAAAAGGAGAAAATGCTGGTAACCATTTTCAACAACATTTTCTCCTTTTTCCCCCAAAGTTTTCAACCCTATAAAAGCAAATTTGCACCATTTAATCCACTTTGAAATTGTTGTCTGCAAATGCTTTCGATTTGGGCAGATCTAACATTTTGCCGTGTGGTAAAGGGTTAATGTAGCTTAAAGTATAATTCATGTCTTTGAAAACATTATGGGAAACACAGTGAATGCTGGTTACCAGCATTTTCTCCTTCTTCCCACAATGTTTTCAAAGACCCTTTTTCCCAGGGACATTAAAAGTCTGGTTTGTTTGTTGATTGATGATTCGTTTATAATTCTTCATTCTAACCATCTGATTGGATAAGGCACCATGTCTCACCAAACCATTGCCTGTGTTCAACTGCAATTCTACATTGCATTCTCAATTCAAAACAGTACCAGATAAGATGTTAAATATTCCAATGAATTCAATGAATTCTGTCCATATATGCATTGTAATATTTTAAAGTGATTGGACCTGAAATTAGAAGCAAAAGGACACTCCTGATAGGTAAAAAAAAAAACATTTTTGAAATTTGAATCCTAATTTGATAATAATCCACCGTAAATATGATGAAATTATACAGAGTATTCTGTACTCTACTGTGTAATATTCATTATATCTATGACGGCTTCATAGAGTCAAACCAAAACACTAATATCTGTTAGAGAGCCTACAAGAATAAGAAAGATCTTTACATAATTCAGTGTCTTATCTGTAAATTTAAGAAGACTTTTTCATAAATACTAAAAAGAAAGTACAACATAAACATAACTACATCATAATCCCACATTATACAATAAAACAAAATAAAAATGAAACTAAAGCAATAAGAAATAAACCAACCCTTCAATAATACAATAATGATTATCAGTTACTCTATCAAGATCTAGATCCATGCTCATCAACTCTTTTTAATTCACATTAAGAGAGGGATACAACTTTTAATTGGCTAAACCAACAGGCTTAGCCAATCAGAAGTTGTGTTACTTTCAAATTTAGAGAATTCTTGAGAATGAGACAAAGAATATACAGAAGAATGGTTGGTGGACACAGATCCTAGCTAAACCATCCAATGAAAACTATAGCTATCACTAAATGTGATTATATCCCCCACCAGCTCCTTGTCAGACCTACTGACAGATGCATTGCAGACATGGCGATTCCAGTATGCCCCCCTCCACTTTGTTGTAGGGGTATAATTAAACTAAGCACTCAGCATTGTACTACGTACTCAACCCATTACCCCATAGACGGATTAACCCTTTCCCATATAAGCCCTGTTTTTTATGGCTCCGAGGTTGAAAGCATTTGAAAACACTGTGGAAAAAGGAGAAAATGCTCGTTATGAGCATTTTCTCCTTTTTCCACAGTGTTTTCTTGCCAAACAGATAAGAATACCACCTTTTTGGCCACTCTTAATTTGTCGTCTGCAAGTTCTTTCAATTTCAGCAGACCGAAATTACCTCATCTGGTAAAGAGTTAAAGACTAAGCCATATGAAAAGCACTTGAAAATAACAAATCAAATATTGCTTAACTGATAAAATTTGTCTTTAAGAAGGAAAACAATGCGGGAAAAGAAGATATGTTGGTGACCAGCATTTCCTCCTTTACATACTGTTTTCAGAAACCAACTCCTTCAGTGTTAAGACAGTAGAGTTGTGTATCTATATATTTTATAAGCTATCTAGAGTATAATTATTTGTTTACAGAAGTGACAGATTACCATAAAATGAAAACTTGTACCCATCTATGGTATAGAATAAAAAAACTTGGTAAACTTTACCGATGCCTTGATCTTCATTACTGATATAACTACAGTTTGAACTGTAGTTTTTCAAAAAATCAACTGCAAATATCCAAACATTCTATCATTGAAAGATGAATATCTCCCTGTTAGCTCTTTACCAAACAATAAATTTATAGACTGGTCAAAATTGAATGCAATTGCAGACGACAGTCAATGAATGTGACTGAAAAAAATTTAAATTTGTTTTAGGAAAGGATAAAAAACATCATGGGAAAAGGAGAAAATGATGGTTCCCAGCATTTTCTCCTTTTCCCACAACGATTTCAAAAGGCTTTTTTTCTCAGGTTCTTTAAAAGTCGGGATTATGTGGTACAGAGTTAAATGGGGAAATACTGCTTGTGCAAAAATGAATTGATCCATGTATGTTGACATGGGCTAAAACCTTTGGGCTATGTTTAAATTTTCTGCATGTCAGGGACCATTCTACCCAAGGATTCACTTGGTTGTTATTCAAGATGGACTCTATGGATTCACATCTATTTTGTCATCTGCAATTGCTTTCAATTCATGATTGGTTCAATATTTTGTCATTTGGTAAAGTCCTGTCACCACTGCATGGCTCAGAGAGATCTCTCTCTCTCTCTCTCTCTCTCTCTCTCTCTCTCTCTCTCTCTCTCTCTCTCCACCCCCTCCAAAAAAAGTACAAACAGATATTTTCGGTCCTCAAATATATCCCAAATATTTTTTTTGTCTTCAATGTTGCAGCAAAGCTCACAACAGTTGTAAACAGCACTCTAAACATTAAGCTTCCCTCATATATATGAAACACCACCCCCCATTAAACCCCCATATCTCTCTCTCTCTCTCTCTCTCTCTCTCTCTCTCTCTCTGAATATATTTTAACTCATTACCAAAACGACAATATTTTAGGCTTGCCCAAATCAAAAGCATTTGCAGACGACAAAAAAAAGTGAATGAAAATTTGAATTTGTTTTGTGAAGAGTAGAAAACATTGTAGAAAAGGAGAAAATGCTGGTCACCAGCATTTTATCCTTTTCCCACAATGTTTTCTAACGGCTCCTTTCTAAGGGTCGTCAAAAGTAGGGATTGTGTGGTAATGGATTAAAAATACTCTTTTTTTCAACACTGTAGAACACAGACATCAAACCTCCCCTCTAAATATTTATTCTTTGTCTGTAGATCTTATACTTTTTGATTACCTGGTCCAACACACCATTCTAGTAACAAGAGCATCCTTGTGCTGCCTTGTACAGTCATATAGTCATCCAGCATTTTAGGACAAAGTGCACATAAGCAGGACATGGCTTGCAGCTGAAGTTCTTCAAATTGGGCCGGAGTCCATTCTCGAGGTCCTGATGTACTTTCGTTAGCGCGGACAAATGAGAACAAAGCCAGCATCAAATGTCCCTCTGACAAAATCTGTAAAGATAGGACAGTTTTTTTTTTTTTTATTTTTGAATGCTTTTTCATAAATATGACCAAGTTTATTGAAGCTTTCACCAGAGGAAAAGTTTAACAAAATATCCAACTTGAAAGCATTTGCATACGAAAAATTAACCTTTTCCAAAACAAGCCCTGGTTTTTACGTGTCTGCAGTAAAAGTCTTTTGAAAACACTGTAGGAAAAGGAGAAATTGCTCGTAACGAGCAATTTCTCCTTTTTCCACAGTGTTTTCTACCCTTTTTGAGAACTTTCTGCCATTTCCTCCAAATCTAAAATTGTCGCCTGCAAACTCTTTTGGTTTGGAAGAGTCCAAAATTTGTCGTTTGGTAAAGGATTAAGTGAGCGGCAGTCTGGCTAAAGGTAGTGCAGATACTGTTATATTCAGATATTTAAAAACCTGCTATATAACATTCTATATCCATTTATATTTACTTATTCATTTATATTCAAAATATTCACAAAATTTTCTAAATTGAATTTTCTCTTTTTCCCACAATGTTTCAAATGCCTTCTCCCTCAGGTATATTTAGACTCTGGATTGTGTAGTAAAGGATCAAAACAAGCCCAGCATTCATTTCAGTTTGTTGATATGAATGTCACTCTATGCCATTTTCAAGTTCACTTGTATCCTAGCAACACCTTGATTACTTGTCTTAAGTTTCACAAGTCCAAGGCCGTGGCTCTGCAAAAATCTTCTGCAGTAGAATGTCTTCTGCTGGTTACCATTTCCTCCTTTTCCCACAATGTTTTAAAAAGTCTTCCCTCTCAGGGTCATTAAAACTCAGAATTGTGTAGTAACAGATCAATGAAGTAAACCCTACTCACTGGTAAGACAGTTGGATCCCTGCTCAAGGTCACTAGGATATTAAACAACAGCTTTCTAAGTTCAAAGTCTTCATGGTTTTGCAGCAATTTCAAATGTTTCACCAGGATATTGTGGCTTTTTACTGTAAAACATGAAAGAAATAAAATTTGTGATGATTTCAATTTCTTCAATATGTTAACCATTTACAAGATGACAAAATTTTAGACTACCTAACTTGAAAGCAATTGCAGGTGTCTGGTAAAAGATTTTTCACACAACAGAGTTTGCCTTAAATGGGCAAAAATAAAGTGGAAAAGGAGACATTTCTGGTTACCAGCATTTTCTCCTTTTACCAACTCAGTGTTTTCAAGCCAACAGTTACAGCATCTTGGCACACTAGCATGGGGATACAACATAATATTAGTCATCTTATAGAAAAACTACTTTCGAACCAAATGAAAAATCAAAATGGCTTTGAGCAAGCAAATTCTACTACTACCACAATGTTTTCACTTTATTTATGTATCATATTGTAATTCAAAAAGATTATTAAAATTTTCATAGTCTCTTGACCTCAAGTTTAATTTTCCATCTGTATATGCTTTTAGTTTGGACAAATCTCAAATTCTATAGTGAGGTACGGGTTAAAAACTTCAGAGCCTCTACTGGAGAAAAGGCCAAAGGTTGTATCCGGAGTGACACATAACTTCTTACCTTCCTGGAAAGTTGCAAACAGTGTAAGCTGTTTAGCGAACCCTGTCTCTATGAAGGGGGTTTCTTTACATTTTGAAGCTACCAAAGATGCAAGAACCAGCAGATCATTCCGTAACTGTCTGTCGTAATGACTAAAGCCCTGGGTAAGTTGGTAGATAAATGCATCTCGGAGTTGACTGCAAAAAAAAAGAAATGGCCTAAACCCTGAGAAAAGGAGGTTCAATGCATTTGCAAAACGTATCAACCCAGATCAGCCTGTGCAGCATGTGCAGGCTGTCCTAGGTCGTAAATTTTTGCCATTGATCAACTTTCTGCATGTCCAAAGAACCATTCTACCTCATGACCTGGTCCATTATTGGAGAAAGTTGATTTTTATGGATCCATAATTATGTAATTACCTACTTGATTCAAAGTATCATGAAGATGCTTTAAAACCCCTTTTTTCAGAGCATTACTCAAATATGTAGTATGCAGCCTATACATGTATTTAGCAAACATTAAAATGTAGATTCTTATGTTAACACTTTACTCCATAGATACTCATTTCTAAACATTGCTTGTTGGAGCCTTTGGAAAACATTGTGGCAAAAGGTGAAATTGCTCGTGACGAGCAATTTCACCTTTTGCCACAATGTTTTCTATGCTATCAAAAGGTGTCATATACACATAAGAAACAGCTTCATCCTTGCTTTTATTTAGGGTCAATTAGAGATACAATAGAAATGCCTTATAGGGTGAAGGGTTAACTTAACTCATTACCAAATGACAATATTTTAGGCTTGTCCGAATCGAAAGCATTTGCAGAGGACAAAATAAAAGTGACTGAAAATTTGATAATTTGTTTTGTGAAGAGTAGAAAACATTGTGGGAAAAGGAGAAAATGCTGGTTACCAGCATTTTCTCCTTTTCCCACAATGTTTTCTAAAGGCTTCTTTCTCAGGGTCGTCAAAAGCAGGGATTGTGTGGTAATGGGTTAAAAGGGTACAAAATGCATGAAATACACCAGGTGGACCAAAAAGTTGTCACCAATTCTGATTGTACACAGCAAGTTGAAATGTGAAAATGTCCATTATCTTCTTTTTACCCATTACCGCACAATCCCTACGTTTGACGCCCCTGAGAAAGAAGCCTTTAGAAAACATTGTGGGAAAAGGAGAAAATGCTGGTTACCAGCATTTTCTCCTTTTCTCACAATGTTTTCTATCCTTCACAAAACAAATTTCAAATTTTCAGTCACATTTATTTTATTGTCTGCAAATGTTTTCAATTTGGACCTGTCTAAAATATTGTCGTTTGGTAATGGGTTAAGAAAAACTTTACAAAAGCATGTAAATTCTTTAATATTACATATAACATATGTGTAGTAAGTATTAAACATTTCATGCTTTTGTCACATTTCAGGCAAAAAAATATTACATTTAAATGTACTCACAATTAGAAAACCAGTGTACAATTAGAATGAGTAACACCTTTTTTCTCCTTACAAAGTGACCAATTCTTAGACTTGTCAAAATCAAAAGCATGTGTGGATGACGAATGTACTCATAACAAGAAGAAAACTGTAAAATGAGAATGGACATAAATTTCAGAGTTTTAATTCTTTACCAAATGTCAAAATTTTGAACTTGTCCAAATTGAAAGCATTTGCAGACAACAAAATAAATGTGAATTAAAAACTGAAATTTCATTTGGAAAGGGAAGAAAACATTGTCGGAAGAGGAGAAAATGCTGGTTACCAGCATTTTCTCCTTTTCCTACAATGTTTTCAAAGGCTATTTTTCTCAGGGTCGTTAAAAGTCGGGATTGTGTGATAAAGAGTTAAACTACTCCAAATTGAAAGTATTCGAAAACAACTAATTAAATGAGACTGAAAATCAGTATTTGTTTTGGAAAAGACAGAACACATTTTTGGAAAAGGAGAAAGTGTCAGTTACCAATATTTTCTCCTTTTCCCAACATGTTTTCAAAATGCTTTTTGATTGAACATACTGTTACCTGATACAGACTAAATTGTTCAGCTGGGCAGTGAGAGACGCTGAATCACCATTCTGTAACAAATTCCACAAGATTTCCGATGATCTGAAAAGCAACTGTCCTGATGGGTCAGCATCCATCAAACGTGAGCAGATCCTATGAGCTGCATCTGCTCTCAGCATGGCATGACAGATCTTTACTAAAAAAAGAAGTAGAATATACTTCAATCATCTACAACATAAACCCAAATTTTGATGATCCAAAGGATGATTGCTTTTAAAAACATTGTGGGTAAAGGAGAAAATGCTAGTAATTTCTTTCACTTACTGCAATGTAATGTTCATATTTTTTTGATATATCAGAGTCATTTACTTTTCATACAATATTGTAGAATTCAAGTCAATGACTAACTTTATCTATGTATAAGTATAGAACATATAAAAAAAAAAGGCCCTGGTTGATGACCAGGTACAACTAGGTTAACCCATTACCACACAATCCCTACTTTTGACGACCCTGAGAAAGAAGTCTTTAGAAAACATTGTGGGAAAAGGAGAAAATGCTGGTGACCAGCATTTTCCCCTTTTTTCCACAATGTTTTCTACCATTCACAAATCAAATTTCAAATTTTCTGTCACTTTTATTTTGGTGTCTACAAATGCTTTCTATTTGGACAAGCCTAAAATGTTGGCGTTTGGTAATGAGTTAACTAGCTAGAAAAAAATTAAGAAAAGTGACGAGCTCTGTGAAAAAGGGGTTTGATACATCTGTCAAAAAGTATCTATCAGTGTCAACTTGAGCAATCCGCACAGTCTGACATGACAAGAAGAAAACGGATGTGCTCACATTTCAACTTGCTTTGTGTAAATTTTCTTTTCATGTAAAAGGATCATGCTACTCTATGAAGTCAATCAGTTGGTGGACAACATGGATAATATGAATACATAATTACATGATGACTTCAGAGGTCCAGATAAGAGGGAGTGATGGTATTCTAAATCCATTATTTCTCTTCCAAACCCTATGTTGTGGGTACTCATTAGAATTGTCTCAATGAGACGATTCTTATGAGTACCCATAACATAGGGTTTGGTGAAGAATTATCAATACAATCGTCTGTGAAATCATCATTGCTACCTCTATCTGGAGCTGTGATGTCTTGCTTGTCATAATACTTCACAGAGATGCATGAATTCTTCACTAAATGACAAAATTATAGACTGGTCCAAATTGAAAGCATTAGCAGACAATAACATAAGTGTGACTGAAAAATGGAAATCTGGTTTGGGAAGGGTAGAAAACATAGTGGTAGAAGGAAAAAAAGCTGGTTAACAGCATTTTTTCTTTTTCCCACAATGTTTTCAAAAGGCTACTTTCTCAGGGTCAGTAAAAGTCCGGATTGTGTTGTAAAGAGTTCACCACCCCCACCCCCCCTCTAAACAAAAACAAAAAACTTGAGTAGATACACAACTTGATCTACATACCTTTTTTTTTTATTTTTAAGCTTTAATTGCCACATCTATCGGTATGTGAGGGTCGTGGCCATCCCCCAACATACTTTACATATCAATGTTAGTAAATATGTTGTTAGTAGTACATGTTTACAAATATCGTTGTTTCATTGTGTAATAGATTTTAAAATGTTTTCCAATTTTACAATTTCCCCATTCCAGAATTTCAAGTTAACTAATATGTAATTGATGTGCCAAAATACTGATCAAGTTGCGACAACAAAGCTTTTTTTTTTTTTTAATACGTGGTGCAAAAGTGTGAGGGTATGTGTGTGTGTGTGCATGGGTGGGTTGATATGCTTGTTTACTCGCTAAAATGGACCAGAATAAAAGGAAAAGTCTTGTGTCTTTAAATCTTACTTTTTAATTGATCTACATACCTGACTGTTTAGAAAACTTCTGAAGTACATTTAGAACAGCTAGTTTCACTGGTAGATCACTCTCTAGAAGTGCCAACGACTTTACAAGAGTCTCGGCTATGTCACTGTCTTCCACAACTTTTTGGTTATACTTTAAATTTGAACCTTTATGGTCTGAAAATAGAAAACTGGGTTTATATTAACCTTTTACCACACAATGCTGACTTTTGGCGCTCCTGGAAAAGAAGCCTTTTCAAAACATTGTGGGAAAAGAAGAAAATGCTGGTAACCAGCATTTTCTCCTTTTTCCACAATGTTTTCTACTACATCCAAGAAAAATTACACCATTTGAGCCACAGTGAATTGTTATCTGCAAATGCTTTCATTTCAGACAAGGCTAAAATTTTGCTATCTGGTAAAGGGTTAAGGGAGACATCTTTACAGCCAAAGCATAAACAAATGATGCTATTAGAACTTAATCTAGTCAGCTGTGTTAACACAGATAAAAAATCAATATAAGGTGTATGGGGTAAAGAAACTGTGGGAATTTGTCTTCAATTTAAACCGAAAACTGTGGTTGTTATGCCATTAAGCTAGTCGCAACTGAATGAAATACATTTCCTATTTGCCGTAATCTGTACAACCTTGCAACTGACAGGGGCAATATTTGGTATGAAAATACAAGAGTGATAATAGTTTCATACAATAATGAGAAAAAAAATGGTAAAAAAAAAAAACGATGAAAACTAGAGCTGTCACTAAATGTGACTTCATATCCCTGCCAGCGCTCTGACATAAAAAAAAGTGTCAAGTTCAAGGGGAGATAATTCCTCAACCAGGAAGAGTTGACAGTTGAAAATTGCGTTTTGCAAATCTTCAATATATGATCAATATATGTGCAAACTTTCAATACAATTGAAGAAGTGTTTGCGACACAAAATTACTAGTATTTTGTACACAGACGGACACACAGACAGATGGATGTACACATGAACAGACAGGCTGATTCCAGCATATCCCCTAAAACATTCTTTTTGTGGGGATATAACAAGTAAAGATGTATGTTTATCCTTTGATTCTTAGAAATATTCATTGTCTTATTTTCAAAGACTTTCTAATGATTAAAGTAATACAACTTCTGATTTGCTTTAACTCTTTACCACACGAGAAAATTTTAGACTGGTCCAAATTGAAAGCATTTGCAGACGACAAAATAAAGGTGACTAAAAATTAAAAATTTGTTCTGAGAAAGGTAGAAAACACTGTGGGAAAAGGAGAAAATGCTGGTTACCAGCATTTTCTCCTTTTGCCATAGTGTTTTCAAAAGGCTTCTTCCTCAGGGGCGTCAAAAGTAGGGATTGTGTGGTAATGGGTTAACCAGTTCGTAAATGTGTGAGACATTCATAAAATGGTCATACTTTTTCAGCAATATTTAACCCTTTACCAAATGACCCTATGCTTTAATTATAGATGTTAAGGTCCTTTCAAAATCTTGTTTCCTCAGAGTCATTGAAACACAGGACTGTGTGGAAAAAAGGTTAGCACACTATAAAAATGTAGCAATGTCAAATTTGAAAGCATTTGCTTATGACAAATCAAATTTGGCTCAAATATTGGAATTTGTCCTTGAAAGGGGGAAAAATATTTTAGGAAAAGGGAGAAAATGCTGGTGACCAGCATTTTCTCCCTTTTCCCAAATTGTTTTTGAAAGCTTTTTTCTTCACAGTCTTTAAAACTAGGATGGTAAGATTAAAGTTTGCCCTTTACCACGCCTTAGTTGACCTTCAAGAATAAGCATTCAAAAACATTTCGGGAAAAGGAGAAAATGCTGGTAACCAGCATTTTCTCCTTTTCCCTCAAAGATTTTTGCCCTTCAAAAGGCATATTTCTGTTTTTGGGTTGTGTTAAATATGTTTTCTACAAATGCTTTGAATTATTATATAAATATGAGATTTTATTGTTTGGTAAAGAGTTAACTCTTTACCAAAAGACTCAGTTTTAGACTAGTCCAAAATGAAAGCATTTGCAGCCACCAAAATAAATGTGACTCAAAAAATAGAAATCTGAATAGTATGAATAGAATAGTGTAGCCTACGGTTAACAGACTGACAGTACTTACACTGAACTTCTTGAGATGTGGGTTCTTCACAGTAGAAACACAACAGAGTATCACAAATCTGCTTTCTCACTTCTGCACTGTTTACACGCATCAAGTAACCTGAAATGAATGGATCATATTTTGTATTTTTTCTTTGAGTTTGACCAAATTCAGAGTCAACCCATATTTAACTGTTTACCACATGAGAAAATTTTAGACTGGTCCAAATTGAAAGCATTTGCAGACAACAAAATAAATGTGACTGAAAAACTGAAATTTGGTATTGGAAGGGTAGAAAACATTGTGGGAAAGGGAGAAAATGCTGGTTACCAGCATTTTCTCCTTTTCCCACAATGTTTTCAAAAGGCTTTTTTTCTCAGAGTCGTTAAAAGTAGGGGTTGTGTGGTAAAGAGTTAAGATCATTAATTTCTTGGTCTTTTCAAGAATTTGCTAAATCAAGTAATTCAACCTCTGACTGGCTAAACCTTATGGTTTAGCCAATCACATGTTTTATTACTTTCTAAATCTAGAAATGCAATCTGAATGTAATTAAGAAAGATTGGTGAAATTAGGCCTAGGCCACTGATTACCATTTATTATAGCAGAGAAACAAATACATATACACAACAAAAACCTTACCAAGTTGTGAGATGGATTCAATAACAATCTGTTCATAAATAAGTTGGTCCGAGGATTTTTCTTGTAGGAACGGCAAACTACAGATCTTGAGGATATCCACCAAAAACTGTTCATAGCGAGGTTGTTCATTGACACGATCAGCACAAACATTCAAAATCTTGAATACTTGCACCAGATCTTTCATAGGCTGTTGTAATAGTTAAGAATTCTACATAGGTCAAAGGTTTGAAAAAAATCAATTCATTTTCAAAGTTTCTTCCTCATGTCTTGTTGAAATATTGAAGAAGCAACATGTTTATTGATGGATAACTCCACCCATTTTTACTATATCCAGATACTGTAAAACCGGCAATGTTCATATCACAGAAATCATATGTAATGTTAGTATTTGGTAATTTGCACTTTCTCACTTTAATTCAGTAAAACACTATTTTTGAAGTTAGATAGCGTTTTCTTCTTCTTACCAAACTATAAAATTTTAGACTCAACCAAACTGGAAGCACATGCAGATGACACTTCAAATATAGCTTAAAAGATGATTTCTGTCTTTGAAAGAGAAGAAACAAAGTACAAAATGTAGAAAATGCTGGAAACAAAAAAATGCTGGTTTCCTGAATTTCTACTTTTTCCGCAATGTTTTCAAACGGCTTCTTTCTCAGAGTCATTTAACCCTTTCCCAAACAACAAAATTTAGAGTCTTTCAAATTCAAAACATCAACAGACAACACTCTCAAAATTGATACAAGTGAAAATATTGTGGGAAAAGGAGAAAATGCTGGTTACCAGCATTTTCTTCTTTTCCCACGATGTTTTCAAAAATCTTCTCTTCCATGGTCATGAAAACCAGGGATTGTATGGTAAAGTGGTAAACATGAGATTGTGTGGTCAAGGCTTATAGAGTTTAAAAGAACTATGGCTTGAACTCTTAAGAAAGGATACAAATCCCTGGGTGTAATGTCGAACAAGTCTCTGTAACGCATTGATGTGTCTGTCGTACAGCATGGACTGAAATTAAAGTCATAATTATTATGGAAATTACTATTATTTACTGGTAACCCTTTACCACTCAACAAAATTTCAGTTGTTGTCAGGTCTTTCTTTCTTATCGATCTATCTTATTGCAGTGTACAGTTTAGTTTATTATTGACAATTATACAGTTAATACAATACAACTGATTAGTTCTCTTAACCCTTTACTCCATAAGGCATTTCTATGGTATCTCTAATTGACCTTAAATAACAGCAAGGATGAAGCTGTTTCTTTTGTGTACATGTCACCTTTTGATAGCATAGAAAACATTGTGACAAAAGGTGAAATTGCTCGTCACGAGCAATTTCACCTTTTGCCACAATGTTTTCCAAAGGCTCCTACAAGCAATGCGTAGAAATGAGTATCTATGGAGTAAAGGGTTAAACAAAATGTTGCCAAGAGACATTCACATGAAAATAGAACTTTTGAAACAAAGTGACAAAATTTGGTATTGCTCGAAGAACTGTATGCCAGGGAATAAGTCAAGAAAATAGGCTAGATTCTCCATCCCACACAGTACCTTAGCTCATTAAGTAAAATCCACTGAGAAATGACACAGTGGCACTTTCCTTAGGAAATAATTAAAACACTACGAAAAATAACACTCTTATGTTCAATATTTGGCCATTGCCTTTTTCAAGAGTTAGAAACACTTTACCCACTAGAACATTTTTTTCCCGTGTATCATTGCAGCCATATTGTTTTTGATAATTTGAGTAGTAAAAAACACATTATCTCCCACTAGATGGCATTCTACAAAATTCACATATATCTAACATGGACATTCTGGGTACATAAGCGGACTAATTTTTCAAAACGAAAACCGTTACTTTGAATTTCAAAACAAAATAAACGTTTACTCAGTAAAACCCTACTTGGGACGATTTATTATGATATGATCAGTTAGCAGGTTATGCACCGGCCATTTATTAAAACGGTCCCTATAGGCTTGGGTTTAGCTTCGGTATAAGCCCTTCTTTTCCTAAGTATCGGAGAATGGATGATGCATCATATAAGACAGGTCAAATCTTCGAAGAATATGACATGTGCAGACAACGGTAAAAAACAATTATGGCTGCAATGATATACATGGAAAAAATGTTATAGTGGATAGAGTGTTTCTTTCTCTTGAAAAAGGCAACATCTGAAATACTGCACATTAGAGTATTATTTGTCATTGTGAAATGTCACATAAACTAATATTAAAATACAGTAGGAGAAAAATTAACACCAGTAATGAATACAAGAAGTGTATGAAATACAACCTCCAAGTTTTGATATTCCTCATAGCCCTTTAGCACACAATCCCAAGTTTTAACAAACCTGAAGAAAACAGCGACTTTTGAAAACATTGTGGGAAAAGGAGAAAATGCTATGGTAACCAGCATTTTCTCCTTTTCCCACAATGTTTTCTATACTTTCTAAAACAAAAATCACTATTTGATTTTTAGAGCTCATAAAAGTAATTCACTCATACTTACAGAGTGTGGATCTGTGAGCAGCTTCACAACTCTACCCATATTCATTTCAACCAACTTTGAGCCCTGAAATGATGATAATTGAGTGAGAAAAATAAAATGACCAACCCTTTCACTGCTTAAAAAGAAGGAAATAAAATGCCAAATAATTTTAAAAAGCCAAATATTGCGGACTCAAACTTGATTTTACCAGAAAGTAAAAACTGTACTAAACAGTATAGATCATCAAAGATCAAACTGCAAGCTTTGTGCACATGCAAGAATAATAAAGTCACCAGAAACTTAAGTGCATTTTATTTGAGCCATGCTCCTGCAAAACAGGGTTTAATGTATCTCTGGTGCATTATATCAAGCACATGATTATCAATCTATAAAATTGGTTAACTCAAAAAAAAATGACTTGATCATGAAGTAGTATGATCCTCTAACATGTAGAAAATTTGTTTAGTGGATATAATCGTTTTAGTATAAAGAACTCATAATTATCATGAGGCAAAGCTATTTTTGTGGAGTTAATGTGATGTATAATCAGTCATATATCTCCCCACATGTTTGTTCATAGTTTTCAAGCAGATTGAAGATACAAAATTATGACAGACTGACAGATTTTCTGAAATTTCTAAAAGTACATGTATGTAAAAGAGTGATAGCTTGGAAGGTGAACAGAGAAACCATTACAAAAAATAACATCAGCGCTAACCTACGGATTGAAGGTGGGGCTTGTGATCTAGTTTAGATATGGGCCATGCTCTAGCAAAGAGGGTTTTTATAAATCTCTATGATATATTATAACAAGCAACTCAATATATATCTAAGAATCCCCAGAATTGTTTGGTCGAAAATGCAAACAGAATTATGAAGGACACTTGTCCTTGAACATGCAGTGAACTGATCAACCACTTGCGAACAGTTTAAACCAACCAAATTCAGCCTTCAGGTTTTGTTTTGACCTTGCTCAATACTTTTGCAAAGGTATTAACTGTTTACCACACAAGAAAATTTTAGACTTGTCCAAATTGAAAGCATTTGCAGACAACAAAATGAAGGTGACTGAAAAATTGAAATTTGGTCTGGGAAGGGTAGAAAACATTGAGGGAAATGGAGAAAATGCTGGTTACCAGCATTTACTCCTTTTCCCACAATGTTTTCCAAAGGCTTCTTTCTCAGGGTCGTCAAAAGTAGGGATTGTGTGGTAATGGGTTAAACCTTTTTTAATTATGGCTCATAATTATTTTTCTCTTTACCAAGATTGACTGTGACATGATCATGATTATTGAAAAGATGCAAAAGATTTCTACACATTACCTATGATTTCCCAACCCATCAATTAAATTAAATGATTACAAATAAAAATAGCATGCCTGTAATGCACCTATGTCTTCGTCAGATATGACATGAGCAACTATAGGTATAGTTGGCTTTTGTTCTGTGGCCATCTTTGTTTGTGGAAACTTTTCCACTTGTAACGTTTGTGTGGACGTCATTCTGTTGGAATTGGTCCTTCTCTGTACAATATAGAGTACCAGTCCTGAAGAAAATATGGTCTTATTCAAACTTAAAAATTGTGTGTGCTTTTCGAAGTTTTATGAGACTTATCATCCAGTTTTGTCATTATTTATCCAATTCCGTTCATGAAGTCCGCCATCTTGAATGCGTTGCTATGTAGAAAGTATTGGATTGTGGGAAATAATTGACTGGTTATGCTTTGGTCAAGGTGTAAACCATCATGAAAGAAAGCTGTTGTCGTCTTTGATAATACTGGGAGTAGCTTTTTTAACCCATTACCACACAATCCCTACTTTTGACGCTCTAGAGAAAGAAGCCTTTTGAAAACACTATGGGAAAAGGAGAAAATGCTGGTAACACAGTGTGTTCTATCCTTCCCAGAACAAATTTTTATTTTTAGTCTAAAACTTTCTCGTGTGGTAAAGAGTGAAACGGTACTCACTGAAAAGGGGTCTATATGACTTAGAGGTCCAAATGGTTTGATTTTTCTTGATTCTATTAACATCCTTGACTTAGGATAGATGAAATAAGCCTTTACGGAATTTCTTTCCTAAGCACAATACAACATTTATCTATTTATCTATCTGTGTATCTATTTAACTAATTAACTAACTAACTAACTAACTCCCTCCCTACCTACCCATTGAACTGGCCACCTGTTGTTGTTGTCGCAGGTAAGTTCCCACACTAGCACTGTGGCACTCCCTCTTTTTTTTTGAATGACATTCTTCTCGCGAATGAGAATACAATCAACGAGTTATTAATGTAACATTTTATCCTTCACCGTTTTTTTGTGACATTTATGTACATGTGCTATGTTATTATTATATACACATATCTGACAGACGCAGATTAGAGTAGAGAGAAAGAGTCGGATACAAGGAAATCCGGGTACCAGACCTAAGTAGCTCTTTTTCGAATAGATTTCCTTGGTTCTTTTACATGCTCAGTGTATAGCACCAATACATGCGAGGCTACCTCTGGGTTTCTAACCAGTTCACCTCGTGGGAGACACGAGGTGTCTCTGAAAAACATCCTATTCGGGATTCGAACCCCAGACCTTCGGATTGGTAGTCCAACGTGTTAACCACTAGACCACCGACCCACAGTTGTATAACGTGTATTATACTATACACGTAGTACTTAGTATCAGGGGCGGTAACCTACCTACCCACCCACCTACCCACTTACCTACCTACCTACACCTAACAACTCACCCATCGATGCATCAATCCATCTATTCACTCACCCACTCACCCCACACCCGTCCGTCAGTCCATCCGTCAATCTGTCTGTCTGTTGGTCGGTCTGTCTGTCCGTCCGTCCGTACGTCCGTCCGCCCCCCGCCCACCCATCCATCCATCTATCTATCTATCTATCTATCTATCTATCTATCTATCTATCTCTCTATACATCTGTCTATAGATCTGTCCATCTATCCCATCCATCCATCCATCCATCTATCTATCTATCTATCTATCTATCTATCTATCTATCTATCTATCCATTACTTCCTCTTTCCTTAACTCCATCCATAAGTATTCTTATCGTTCCAGCTATCTTGATATAAAACACTTTTTTTTAGTCACGAAACAACCACAAAATTTGTTATTTGAACAAAAGATTTCAGGTTTGAAACATGTAAGATAAACAGCAATACCAAAATTACAACGTACTGCAGGAACATAGTTCTTGAAAATCAAATACTAAAAATACGGAAAATAATCCATCCTTTCTTCCACTCATCTTTTATATGATCACAGTTTCTCAGCCATGAAACAAGTAGAAAAGGCGTGAATTGAACATAATGGTCAATTTATAAAAGTGCCAGTAAATCGAACGACTTATAAATTCAACATTTGACTTGACAACTTTGGTAAATGAAAAACTAAAAATATGCAAAATTATACCAAATCATGAAACAGTCGAGTACTGAATTGCTGAATGTGAAAATCTGGGATCTTAAACATTTAAAGTAAATTAAAGGCCCAAGTGTCTGCAGAACGAAGTGGTCTATGTGCCTCGAAGGGGGTATAGGTTTCATATGGTCAGGGGTCTATGTGTTACACTCACTCACTCACTAACCCACTCATTTAATATCACGCAGGTTCAAAGGTTATGATTATTCGACAAAGACGGCCTTCTCCGACATCATTCCGGTGAAATGAAAGTTTAGACTTAACCTATTCTATCATTTCTTGTAGTTAACACGTTACCCGTCAAACGAGGAATTCGCCATTAGTAGATATCCAGGAAGGCGAAGTGTCTACATTTCCGTAGCATACACATTCTTTACCTTTCCTTAAAATGGCTGTCGATATCACTAACCTAAGCCGGAACGATATTGTTTATTTGGCAAAGTTTGCAGAAGAAGGTGAACGCTATGATGACATGGCGAAAACCATGAAGGCATTAATTGACAGAGAGTCCTCCGTGAAACTTAACGACGAGGAAAGAAATCTCCTGTCTGTGGCGTATAAAAATGTTGTAAGCATTATTTCTCGAATGTTTTATACCTCATGATTATTCAAACGATTTTATAGCTGATTTAAACTTCAAAGAATCGTTTTATCGGCAACATATACGAAACACTCAAATGGGTGTGGTAAAGTTAAGGGATGGAGAGTGCTCGAAGGGTTTTAACCCCACCCAGCCATGCCATGATTATCGAGTATGAAATTTTTAATGTAGACTCACTCTCCATGCCAAATTACACAAGCCTCACTACAAGCATTTAGCAACTTTACATAACCTCTACAGCTGATACAAACTTTAATTGCCCCATAGGCTTTTGAAAACTGGATAGGGAGAAAATACTGGTAAAAAGCACTTTCTCCTTTTCCCACAATGTTTTCTATCGTACTCATGGACAGAAATCATAAACTTAGCAACATTAGCCCTTTACCTTATAAGGCATTTCTTTGGTATCTCTTATGGACCCTAAATAACCGCAAGGATGAAGCCGTTTCTTGTGTATATGACACCTTTTGATAGCATAGAAAACATTGTGACAAAAGGTGAAATTGCTCATGACGAGCAATTTCACCTTTTGCCATAATGTTTTCCAAAGGCTCCTATAAGCAATGCATAGAAATGAGTATCTATGGAGTAAAGGGTTAATTATCTGCAAATGTTTTCAATTCTGCTCAGCCCAAAATCTTGTTTGTGAAAGAGTAAACCAGAGGTAATATGCCAGTTTTTGCATTGCAGGTTTTTAGATGGACATTGTAATATGGTTTATTGGGGACTTAGTTTGCATCTGAATATTTTCATATATTTGGGATCAGCACTTTGAAGATTGAGGAGGGCAGGGTGGGAGATAAGGGGTTAAAGGGAGGTTGGAAAACATCTGGGAAAACATGAAAACATCTTCTGTAGAACTTGTCGTATGGCTATAATACTGTAGACGGGCTTGCTCGGAAAGGTGTGAAAAAATTTACCCTTTCCCGACAATGACTACTTTGATGACTCTGGTTAGCAACATTTTCTCCTTTTCCCACAATGTTTTCTACCCTTTCAAAACCCAATTTCATTATTTTGATCATACTTATTTTGTCGTGTGCTAATGCTTTCAATTTGGAGCAGTCTGTAATTTTGTTGTTTGGTAAAGAGTTAAACTCTTGCACAATATTTTTAAGATGGATTTTCTTAACTGTCATTAGAAAGGCAAAGAGACAGTGGCCAGCGTGGGCTTTCCTACTCATCTTATATGTTAGCTTGTCTTTTTGAAGGAGACATCAATGTAACATTGTGATAGTCCTGAGATTGTTGTACCAAAACTTTGACATTTTCAAAAACTCTGACATTTTATCATTTCTCTCTCATTACTCAAGTTATTTATTTCAAACTTAAACAATGTTGTTTACTGTCAAATGGGGCAGTCAGTATAATAAAGACAGGTAACCATACAAGTATATTAGGCCCAGTTAATTCCTCTTCTGTTGCCTGTGAATTTTAGCCAAAAATAAAGAAACTGTAACCAGAGTGTTAGCTTTGGCATGTGGTGCTCATGTCATAGTTTTTTTTTTTTTTTTTTTTTTTTAAGGGGGGGGGGGGGCATTCAAGTGTCAAAACTTTAAATTTGACTGCGCAGAGCTGAAAATAAATCCCTCGAACCGGGTACAAAAAATCTGCTTGTCCGTACTATAGAGCTCTAGATAGTGGGAGTGATTTTGATTTAAAAATTGAAAAAGACAATTATTCTCCACTAAACCCTATGTTATGGGTACTCATTAGAATCGTCTCGTCGAGACGCTTCTAATGAGTACCCACAACATGGGGTTTGGAAGAGAGATAATGGATTTAGAATACCGTCACTCCCTCTTATCTGGAGCTCTGTTACTAGTAAAAATTTGGTGAGGGCAAGTGGATCATCCTGCTTTGTCTAACTGTAGGACGGGTGCAAAATAGCAGGAGGACAAGTAAGAATTCTGAAATATTTTTTACCCTGCTCAAATTACTAGATTCCAGTTTTTAGTAACAAACAAAATATTGTTACATCTAAGGTCTTTTCACCAGGCAAAAAGTCTTGACAATATACATATATCAACAGGTAGATTAGTGGTCAGGCTACAGTATGATCTTGATCTGTAGTGCACCGAGTTGAGCTTAGTAGCAGGAGGGTTTTACTTGTCTGTGTTTCATCTCTTTTTGACAGACAACAGACTGGCATAGAGGAAAGTGTGTTTTTAACCTACTTAGTTTAACTCCTTACCAAACAACAATATTTTACGCTTGTCCAAATCAAAAGCATTTGCAGTCAACAATATAGAAGTGACTGAAAATGTGAAATTTGTTTTCTGAAGAGTAGAAAACATTGTGGGGAAAATGGTGGTTACTCCTTTTCCCATAATGTTCTCTAAAGGCTTCTTTCTCAAGGTGGTCAAAAGTGGGAATTGTTTGGTAATGGGTTAACCCTTTACCAAACAATCCCGACTTTTAACAACCCTGAGAAAGAGGCCCTTTGAAATCATTGTTGGAAAAGGAGAAAATGCTTGTAACCGGCATTTTCTCCTTTTTCCACAATGTTTTCTACCCATTGAAAAAAAGAAATCAACATTTTAACAACATTCTAATTTACTGTGAGGGGTCCTTCGGGCTGTGGTAAAGTGTTGGACTAGTAACCAGGGGGCTCTGGATTCAAGCTGCTCTGGATCCAGTGGGTTTTTTAAAAGTATCCTTGGGCCAATCCAGGAAAACAGCTTTCTTCTTTTGTATGACTTAACCCTTTACCCCATAAGTAATTTCTATGGCATCTCTAACTGACCCTAAATAACAGCAAGGATGAAGCCTTTTCTTATGTGTATATGACACCTTTTGATAGCGTAGAAAACATTGTGGCAAAAGGTGAAATTGCTCGTCACGATTTCACCTTTTGCCACAGTGTTTTCCATAGGCTCCTACAAGCAACGAGTAGAAATTAGTATCTATGGAGTAAAGGGTTAATCAAATAATGTTGAAAGTGGCCTAAAACACCAATCAATCAAGCTGTTTCACTTTGCACTAAGTTTTCCATTTGTTAACTCTGTACAAAAGGTCTGAATTTAAGACTTGTCCAAATGGAAAGCAAGTAGCATATGAAAACAAAATTTGATTCAAACTTGCTGCTAATTGTAAATATTCTGCATGTCAAAGTACCAGTCTACCACATGATTCAGTTGGTTGTTAGACAGATTCCATATTATGGATCCATGATTATTTGATGACATGGTTGGTATAACCCTTTACCCCATAGATACTCATTTCTACTCATTGCTTATAGGAGCCATTGGAAAACATGACAAGCAATTTCACCTTTTGCTACAATGTTTTCTACACCATCAAAAGGTGTCATATACCCATAAGAAACAGCTTCATCCTTGCTGTTATTTAGGATCAGTTAGAGATACCATAGAAACGCCTTATGGGGTAAAGGGTTAATGAAGTAGGCAGATTGTTATTTTAACCCTTTACTCCATAGATACTCATTTTGACATATCAACAACACACAGCTTTTGAAAATATTGTGGAAAAAGGAAATATTGCTCGTAACGAGCAATTTCTCCTTTTCCCACAATGTTTTCCGCTCAATCAGATATTTGTATCCTCATTTTTACATATTTTTGACATCATATCTTTATTTGCTGCTGAAATGGAAGAGCCTCAAATTGGCATATTGTGTAAAGGGTAAACTTGCCTTTTGCCTAAACATGACTCAGTTATATTTCTCATTTTTCCACAGGTGGGAGCCAGAAGGTCTTCATGGCGAGTAATTTCTTCAATGTTGGAGAAGGAACGGAGCACAGGTAATGAGAAGCATGAAGAAACTATATCAGAATACCTGAAAAAAATCGAAGGGGAACTTACGGCGGTTTGTAATGAAGTGTTGAAGCTAATCGATGTTCTACTTAAAGTCGAGGATCTAAAAGACGAGAGCAAAGTGTTCTATCACAAGATGAAGGGCGATTATTACCGATACCTTGCAGAGGTAGGCTCCAATAAGAAAGAGGTCGTGGATAAGTCAAAGGCAGAGTACGAGTCGGCTCGGTCTACTGCCAGCGGGTTACCCCCAACCCATCCTATAAGGCTTGGACTTGCCCTGAATTTTTCGGTGTTTTACTATGAGATTATGTCGAAGCCCGAGGAAGCATGTAAGCTGGCTAAGCAAGCTTTTGATGATGCCATTGCTGAGTTGGACACTTTACAGGAAGATTCGTACAAAGATAGCACTCTGATAATGCAGCTTTTACGGGATAATCTTACACTGTGGTCCACCCAGGACAACGCTGGACAGGATGAACAAGAGCAAGATGAATAGACAGACTTTAGGTCAAATTCAGCATGAAAATAATTGATAATTTTTTTTTTCATCTGTAGTTTTTAAAGAAACTTTATTCCTATTTCCTAATAGAGTGTTTTGAATTTTTAAGGGCGAATATTAGAATGTATTGATTGTCATTGTTAACTCTTTACCACTCAATCCCGTCTTTTAACAAATCTGAAAGAGAAAAATTGAAAACATTGTGGGAAAAGAAGAAAATGCTGGTAACCAGCATTTTGTCCTTTTTCTGCACTATTTTTTCTACAGTATCAATAAATGAGGTCATCTTTTTTTAGCATAATTTACTCTATTGTCTGCAAATTCTGTAAGATTTAGTTCAGTCCAAAATTTTTGTCATTTGGTAAAGAGTTAATTGAAAGAATGGATGACTATTCTTAGGAAAACATGTAAGTAATCCAGTTTTTGATTCTAGTAGAAAAATAAATGAAATTTACAAGAAAAATTGTATGAAATTTCAAGCATTTTTTTTTTTCCATTTGAATATGTCAAAAATAACGTACAGTGTAGATCAAAAATGAGACTGCACTTTTTGTGTTTTGATTTGCCTTGTCCTGGAGATAGATCAAACCTGCGCTCAGCTCATGAAGTTCAACATAAGGGAGCTAATTGTGTGTAATCTCCTTCAACTCTTTACCACACAATCCTGACTTTTAACAACCCTGAGAAAGAAAGCTTTTGAAGACATTTTGGGAAAAGGAGAAAATGCTGGTAGCCAGCATTTTCTCCTTTTCCCACAATGTTTTCTACCCTTCCAAATGGAATTTTAACTCCTGATTCACATTTTGTCGTCTGCGAATGCTTTCAATTTGGACCCGTCTATAAATTTGTCGTTTGGTAAAGAGTTGATACCTAATGCCTAAACCTTAGGCTTGTCCAAATTGACAAATACACTTTACATGTGAATGGCTTGTTTATCTACCAAAGGAAAAAAAAAAAGTGTGGGAAAAGGAGAAATAAAAAAAAAGTGTGGGAAAAGGAGAAAATGCTGGTTACCAGCATTTTCTCCTTTTCCCACAATTTTTTTCCAATTCTCTTTCCTCAAGATCATTAAAACTCCAATTGTGCGGTTAAGAGTTGAATTATTTGGGAAATACTGTAGTGTTACTCTGAAACATTGAAAAACAAAAGCATTTTCTGTTAACTGCACAACACGCACCTATGAGTCATGCTCTTTGAACAGGGGGCTTAATGCATCTGCAAAAATTACCAAAACATGTTGGCCGGCATTGGCTGATATGGGTTAAAATCACTTACTGTCAGAGATTTTTTGCCAGTCTAAGGACCATTTTACACTAGGATTCAGACAGTTACTTGCTAAATTGAATCATAGACCCATTATGTAATGACTTGTAAGCCCCATAATGTCAGAGCATGGCTTGTATTCAAGTCCAAACTGCTGTTGACACAACTATGACACGTCAGCCATTTTTATAACAGTTGTAAAATTATCATATGCAACTTTTTTTCTTTTTTTCGTCTGTAATCTGTCTACTTTTGTTGAAAAAATTTACCCTTTACCATACAACAAATTTCATATTGTATGAATTGAAAGCATTTGCAGACAATAAATTGAATGTGGCCCTAGTGATGGAATTCTGGGTAGAAAACATCGTGGGAAAAGGAGAAAATGCTGATAATCAGCATTTTCTCCTTTTCCCACAATGTTTTCAAAAGCCTTCCTCCTAGCCAAAGTTGTGAAGGTGTGGTAGAGGGTGAAGGCATAGGAAAAATGGCTTTTAAACACCAAGATCTCCTTTTGCCACATTATTTGCACCTATTGTCACAAAGTAGACCTCTAATAGCTAGCTATTTTTGAAGAAATTTAAGGAATGGAGATTTTTATGTAGCAAGCATTATCTCCTGTCACCACATTGTTAACACATATTCTCATATACAAATGTAGTAAACTTTGATCAGCTTAGAATTTTGCCTGTTTGTTTTTTTTTTCTTTTATTGTAGTAAGTCAGATCTGCAAGTAGAGCATAATACCCATCGTAAACTCTTCACCAAACAACAAAATAATGGGCTTCTTTTGAAAACATTGTAAGAAAATAAGAAATGATGATTTCCAGCATTTTCTTCTTTCCCTTACGATGTTGTCATGCGTCATCTTTCATAGGGTAAGATAAAACTGGCCATTTTTTGGAGGCCGAGGGTTAAAAGACTAGTCCCAGTTGAAAGCTTTTGCGGATGACAAATGTGGCACAAATGACTATGTGCCATGAAAGTGTAGAAAATGCTGGCCGCCAGTATTTTTCCCAGGATGTTTTCACAGCTTTTTTGTCGGGGTTGTGAAAAGTCAGGATTGTGTTAATTCCATATTTAGAGATAATTACTATTATTCAGATGACTGAAAAATGCTACCAAAGGGGAATATTTATGCCCCAACCATTCTTAGGAACTTTCTTTGCCTTATTCTCTAAAATTTTCTGAATTTTAAAGTAACATAACATCTGAAATGGTTTATCCCTTTACCACACAATTCCGACTTTTAACGACCCTGAGAAAGAAGCCTTTTGAAAACGTTGTGGGAAAAGGAGAAAATGCTGGTAACCAGCATTTTCTCCTTTTCCCACAATGTTTTCTGCCCTTTCTAAATCGAATTTCAATTTTTGATTCAAATTTATGTAGTCGTCAGCAAATGCTTTCAATTTGGACTAGTCCAAAATTTTGTCATTTGGTAAAGACTTAATTCCATATCTAGAGATAATTATTCAGATGACTGAAAAATGCTACCCAAGGGGAAATTTTATGCCCCAACCATTCTTAGGAATATTCTTTGCTTTATTCTCTAAAATTTTCTGAATTTTAAAGTAACACAACATCTGATTGGCTAAACCAAATGGTTGAACTAATCAGAAGTAGCGTTACTTTCAAAGCCCTTGCCAAACCCGAAAGCACCTGTTACATAAGTATGGTTGCTTGTGCAATGTGTTAAGATAAATATTACACTGGATAGCACATGGATCTATGCTGTTAACTCTAATGAGATAGCATGGCTGGATATCTTTCATAAAACTACAAACTTTTGGTTGTTTTTCTGGACTGAAGTGGGTGGTTTTGTTAACCTACATCCTGCTAAATAACTGATTGAAATTTTCAATTTGATAGTAAACACAATTACATTGCTACTTTTGGGAAAAATTATCTCCTGATCGGATAGTGTAGATCCAAGATCAGAATTCATGTTCTGTGCAGTCTGATCTTGATCTACACTATCCGCAAAAGGTCAGTGACTCGCGCTTAGCAGCCGAAGGGTTAAAAGGGCGCTGAAGTAAATCCCACTAAATTCTGTACCATATATCAAAGTTGATACGGTACAAAGTATTGTGAGAAAAGGAGAAAACAACTGGTATGAGATTTTTCTCCAATTTCCTATAACGCTTTCAAAAGCTTTCTTTCTTCTCGGGTTTGTCAAAGCCCAGGATCATGTGGTAATGGATAACATCATTCATTAATACAAGATTTGACACTCCCAAAAAAACATCTGGAGAAAAGAAGCATTGGCCCGTTGCATCCAAGCAATTAAATCTTTTTCCACAAACTCTGTGCCACATCATCTGTATTGTAAGCAAAATGTTTGTAATCGTGTCTGCAGCAGATTTTATTCACAAAGCTTTAACACGATTTAGGTTACACAGAGGTACCGGTACTTAACTCTTTGCCACACAATCCAGAGTTTTATTGACCGTGATGAAGAAGGCTTATGAAAACATTGAGAGAAAAGGAGAAAATGCTGGTTACCAGCATTTTCTCCTTTTCCCTCAATGTTTTCAAAAACTTTATCTTCGAAATATTAACTTGTGTTTGTTAGTGTCAAGGCTAGAATATTTTCATATTTATTTCAAGTGAAAATAATTACAGATTTACTTCACCTTAAAACTCTTTACCAAATGAAAAATTTTTGGCCTAGTCCAAATTGAAACAATTTGCAGACGACATATAAATGTAACACAATGAAAGTTGTCTCTCAATGAGAAGAAAAAGTTGTGTGAAAAGGAGGAAAAATTGCTGGTTACCAGCATTTTTTCATTGTCCCACAATAGGGGGACAAAAGGCTTTCATTTCAGGGTCATAAAAAATAAGGATTGTGTGATAAAGTGTTATTTTGGGGGCATTAGGTTTGAAGATCTATTTTCACTGTGGAAACACTTGTTTGTGGTTATTAACTTTTTCCAAACCACCTTTTTTGACTCTTCCAAATTAAAAGCATTTGCTGACTTACAAGAAAGAATGGCTTAAGAAATGGTATTTGACTTATGGAAGATAAAAAAACATTGTTGAAAAAGGAAGAAAATGCTTGTAACCAGTATATTATCCTTTTTCCACATTGTTTTCATAGATTACCCTGCCTATGATCGTTCGTTAAAGGCTAATCCCTTTACCAAACAATCCCAACATATGACAAAGAAAGTGACAAAGAAAGAAGCCATTTGGAAACATGGTGGAAAAAGGTGAAAAATGCTGGTGACCAGCTTAATCTTCTTTTACCATGATGTTTTCTACCCCTGCCAAGAGAAATTTAAAATTTTCTTTCACTTTGTTTTTGTCATTTGCAAACACTTTCAGTTTGGAATAGTCAAATTTTTTTGTTTAGGTAAAGAATTAAGTCACTTTTTTGATAGCTGTAGTATTTGTAGTGGTGTTGTTCTTTTGTTTTTAAATGAAATATAGTGTTCTCTACTGTAGTAGGCCTTTTTGATAGTATAGCCCGTTACTGTAATAATAGCCCCCCACAACGTGGTGAAGGGGGTATACTGGAATCGCCATGGCGGTCTGTCTGTCTGTCCGCCTGTCTGTAGACACAAATTTCTCTGGAGCAATACTCCAACAGTTTTTCACGTACTGAACTCAAATTTACACACAGGGTTTCTAATTATAAGAAGTTGTGCATGTGCAATTTTCATGATCCTGCTGCGATTTGTTGCGGAATTCTCTCCCCTTGAGCTTTTTTCCACTCTAACTTTTGTGTTAAACCATTTTGCATTCTTTGACAAAGACCTGTTTTTGTTACAAGGAGCTGGTAGGGGGTATAATTACGTTTAGTGATAGCTCCAGTTATAAGTTTTTCTAGACATTCTGAAATGTACTACATATTGCACGAAGATGTGAAAAAAGAAATGAAGAAATTGAAAAGGCTTGTTGTGTATGATGAACATTGTGGGAAAAAGAAACATGCAATTGCTCCTTTCCCATGATGATTTTAATCCTTTCTGTTCTAGAGGAAAAAAACAGGCTTTTATTGCAGGTATAGATCAGACTACACAGAACACTCGTAGGCCCTACCTTAACTTTCCACCACACGACAAAATTTTAGACTGGTCCAAATTGAAAGCATTTGCAGATGACCACATAAAGGTGACTCAAGAATTGAAACTTGATTTGGGGAGGTTAGAAAACATTGTGGTTACCAGCATTTTCTCTTCTTCCCACAATGTTTTTAAAAGATTTCTTTGTCAAGGTCGTTAAAAATCGGGGACTGTTTGGTAAAGAGTTGAAAAAAAACATGTTCATGCTCAGCTGAGTTTGTGCTCAGATTTAAGTTTCATAGATGATCCCCTAGAGGGGGAAAAAAGCACTGAAAACAGAAATTAATCGAAGGAGAAAATTAAAGGATTTGCTCTAAAAGTTAGGAATGTTTGATCAAATTACATTTATAAATCATTTATGTCTAAAGCTCAGTAATAAATTAACAGGAATCTAAAAATAGACTTAAAATGTTTAATCCTTTACCACTATCCAGAACTTTTAGCAGCCCTGAGGAAAAAGGCTTGAATATTGTTGGGAGAAAATGCTGAATGGACATTTTCCCCTTTTCCTACAATATTTTCAACCCCTTCAAAGACATATTCTGTTATTTGAGCCAAATTTAATTTGTCAACCGCAAATGCTTTACCTTTGATAAAGAGATAAATAAATGTGCATGCTTCATGGTTGAATGGGTGGGGTCATTTCATATATTGAATTAATGTTAACTCTTGGGCCACTAAGTTCAACTCAATGACCTTTTGCGGCCAGCGTAGATCAATATCAGACTGCGTAGAATGTTCAGTCTGATTTTGGATCTACACTAGCTGTTACGGAGATATTTTTCTTCTTGAAGTAAGTTGGAAATCGCAAATGTTTGGGTTTTTTTTACTATCCGCTTGAAAGCTTCATTTAACTAATTAAGCAAGATAAAGGTTAACTGGAACTGCCATTATAGATATAGACGCACGATTTACATTCTTTCTTAACTCTTTACCAAATGACAAAATTGTAGATTGTTCCAAATTGAAAGCATTAGCAGACGACAAAATTTAAGTGGCTCAAAAACTGAAATTTGCTTTGGGAAAAGTAGAAAACATTGTGGGAAAAGGAGAAAATGCTGTTTCCCACAATGTTTTCAAAAGGTTATTTTCACATACAGGTGAAAACCAGGGATTGTTTGCTAAAGAGTGAAGCAATTCAGTTGTCAGGTTTTTTTTTTTACTTTTGCTACAGAGTTGTGCTAAATTAATTACCTTGTTAAATCTTCACCACATAAACACAAGTTTTAAAGACTCCATTCTTTACAAAATCATGAAATTGTACACGTACCCGAATTGGAAACATTAGTATAGAAAAGGTTGAAAAAAAGATAAACTTTCACCATATGACAAAATTTTAGATTTCGAAAACTGAAAACATTTTTAGACGTCAAAAGTGATCCAAATGTTAGAATTTGTCTTGGATAGAGAGGAAAACAGTGTGGGTAACAGGAGAAAATGCTGGCTTCCAGCATTTTCCCCTTTTCCCACAATGTTTTCATGTTTTCAAACGGCTTTGCCATCAAGGTCGATAAAACTTGGGAGTATGTGGTAAAGATGTGTGAACTTGTCTGGTAAAGAATGAATTCAGATTGCACCTATTTTTGTTCATGACTCTAGAATTAGACTCTATCTTCTTTGTACCTGTATGCATATATATTAGCTGTCATTATATCTATACTCACTTGCAAAAAATATGTAGACACTGCAGGAATTTTGCACAATATACATAGTCATTTTTTTTTTCTAATGTACATGTACAGTCAAACCTTGTCAGCACAACACTGTCTTGTTAGTCGTCATCAAACCATAAACTAAAATTTTAGACTGGTTCGAATTGAAAGCATTTGCAGGTAACAAAATAAATGCAACTCAAAAATTGAATTTTTTTTATTGGAAAGGCATAAAAAATCGTGGAACAAAGGAGAAAATGCTGCTTAATCAGCATTTTCTTCTATTTCTACAGTATTTGCAAAAGCTTGGTCTTTTATGGGCATTATATAAATTTTGGATTTTGTGGTTTAGAATTAAGTGGATTACGTAAGCTCTTCTTGACATGCGGATGAACCACAGATTCTTGTGGATTCTTGCTCATTCAAGTACATGTATGTATGTTTAGTATGGTAGAAAACATTGTTAACAAAATGTTAGATTGCCCAAGATGAGCAGTTGAATCTGTTGTCATAATTTTCCTATTAGTAGTACTGAATCACTTGTTTTTCCAGGATTTTATCTTATACCAGAAATCAGAATTTAAAGTTTGACCATATTGAATGCACTTGCAGATGACATAACAAGCAAGGGACAAATAACAGAATTAGTCTTCAAAAATACAGAAAAGATCTTGGGAAAAGGAGTAAAAGCTGGTTACCAGCATTTTCTCCTTTTCGGACAATCTTTTCAAAAGTGTTTTTACTGAAAATGGGGAAACATGGGACTATTTGTCAAGGTTTAATCCTCTACCAAACGATCTTTCATTTTAGCAACCCTCAAGTAGATGAACTTTTCAAAAACATTGTTGGGGGAAAAAAGAGAAAATACTGATCCCTTTTTTTTCAAAGACAAAAATGATAATTTAAGCTACATTAACTTTGTCGTCTGCAAATGCTTTCAATTTGGATGGTTCTCACATTTTTAGATTCAGTAGATTTAAAGTACAGTGTACACTTCAGTGTGAGCCATCATAATTTTTGCCTTTACTATAATCTTAACTCCTTACCACACAAGCAAGTTAGACTCGTCCAAATTGAAGGCAGTTGCAGATGAAAGTTTAAATGTAGCTTAAGTGATTGAAGTTGTCTATGATTGGGTAGAAAACATTGCAGGAAAAGGAGAAAATGCTGGTTACCAGCATTTTCTCCTTTTCCCAGTGTTTTCGAAAGGCTCCTTCCTCTAAGTCCCACAAAAATCGGGTTTGTGTGGTAAAGGGCCGATTTTTTGGTGTTGATCAATAGAATGTCTGTCTGTTTGACTGTACATGTATCATTTTTTCTGTCTTAATAAACAAGGGTTGAAATAATAGGTTACTCAAATTGAATAAAGCAACAATAGAACATAGTCAATCTTGTTTTCTTTCATATTGTAATTTGGAATATACACCCTTACAGCAGAGAGTAAACAAATGCTGTTAACACTTGACAGTGTGTAGAATCTAGTTAGATGTGACCTAAAAAAAAAAATCATATAATAGGTTGTATTGGATAGAAAAAAAAAAACTCCAGGGCCTGCATTCACCAACCATTCTTAAGAATGCTCTTTCCCTTTTTTTCCAAAATTTTCTACATTTGTGAGTAACACAACTTCTGATTGGCTAAACTGAATGGCCAATCAGAAGTTGAGCTCTTTGCAAATTTAGAAAACCTTGGAGAATAAGACTATTAAAAGAATATTCTAAAGAATGGTTGGTGAATATGGGCCCAGGGGTTTTCTTCCATTCAAAATGGAAACTTTGGTTTTGAAATATTTGGATAGCCTCTAGAGAGTAAAATGAAATTTTTGTCCGTCATAATCTGTGAAATCTTGCAACTGTCAAGGGGGCAACATTTTGCATGAATATGGATGAATTTATGGTGTTTTATGGTGAATCGACATTTAGGATCATTCAGCTCGCAATAAAGAGGCAGTGAAAGGAAAGAATAGGATTTAATGATATAATTTGTGAGTATAATTACGGTGAAAAATGTGTTATGAAATGATATGTAAATGTAAATAAGTATATAGAGATAACATGCTGGTCAGCTGAGGTTGATAAAACCCAGGATTCCTCCTTTTGTGACGAAGTTTTTCATTTGCTCTCTAGCATTCTTGTCTACACTCAAACACACATTCTTCAAAACCACATGGGAAAAAAAAAGTAACAATAAATCACAAACCATATTATATAGAATTTATTCACAAATTTGTGAAAGCATTTTGTGATACATTAAAAACCTGTCAGTACTACAAGAAAAAATATAATGATATTTTTCAAGAAAAAACCAACACT
The DNA here is from genome assembly GCA_943736015.1 of Tridacna crocea. Classification (NCBI taxonomy): domain Eukaryota; kingdom Metazoa; phylum Mollusca; class Bivalvia; order Cardiida; family Cardiidae; genus Tridacna; species Tridacna crocea. Next base: position 11,557,508 of record OX031069.1, on the reverse strand, counting down.
TACATGTAAATTAACCTTTTACAAAAAGGTTTTCAAGTTATTCCAATGGAAACTGTAGGAGGAGTTGCGCACACAAATTGCTGACAGACTGACAGACGATGGATGACTGGGGCCATACCATATGACCCTTTTGGCATATAAATGGTTTTTCAGTAAATACTGTATGACAAAAAAGGCATGTTTAAGTACAAAAACAAAATGTTGGATATTTCCCCCTAGTGTATGGGTACCCTTTTTGATATTTTGTGACTAGTCTAAAGTAAGTACCTTAACTCATTACCAAACAACAATATTTTAGGCTTGTCCAAATCCAAAGCATTTCCAGATGACAAAATAAAAGTGACTGAAAATTTGAAATTTGTTTTGTAAAGGGTAGAAAACAATGTGGGAAAAGGAGAAAATTCTGTTTCCAGCATTTTCTCCTTTTCCCACAATGTTTTCTTAACCCTTTCCTAAACAACAAACTTTTGGACCTGACCAAATTGAAAGCATTTGCAGACGACAATTCAACTCTTGCTGAAGAGATGATTTCTGTCTATGATAGGGTAGAAAACATTGTGGGAAAAGGAGAAAATGCTGGTTACCAGCATTTTCTCCTTTTCCCACAATGTTTTCAAAAGGCTTCTATTCCAGACCCGTAAAAACCAGGGATTGTTTTGGAAAGGGTTAAGGCTTTTTTCTCAGGGTCGTCAAAAGTAGCGATTGTGTGGTAATGGGTTAAGTAGTGACTGAGATACTGTGACAAGTCAAAGTTTCTACCAAAAGATGTACACACAGGATAACAGGGCTACCACAGTACCACCATGTTTTCTTCCAAAACAGCCAAGCTGAAAGTTCTGGTAACCATCATCTTATTTTTGTACCACAAAAATAACAGGCACTGTTCATTTTTCAAAGGGTAAAGATAAAATTATAAATATGAAATAAGAGATAAATGTTTACAAAATGAACTAGCGCTATCACTAAACATGATTATACCCCCCCCCCACCAGCTCCTTGTCACAAGCACAGGTCTTTGTCACAGATTGCAGAATGGTTGGTACAAAAGTGAGTCTTGAAAAAAGTTCAAGGGGAGATAATTCTGCAACAAATCACAGCATGGTCATGAAAATTGCACATGCACAACTTGATATATATTGGAACCGTGTGTGTAAATTTGAATTCAGTGCATGAAAAACTAAGAGTATTGCTCTAGTCAAATTTGTCTACAGACAGCCATGGTGATTCCAGTATACCCCCTCCACTATGTTGTGTGTGTGTGTGTGGGAAAGGGGGGGGGGGGGGTATAAACAGCAACACACAGGTGAAAATTCAGATTTATACAAGCAAGTACATGAGCCTTGCTCTGTGACAAGGGGGCTTGAAGCATCTGCAAAATGTATTGACCCAGGTCAGCCTGTGAAATCCTCGCAGGCTGACCTGAGTAGAAACTTTACACAATTGGTTAATTTTCTTTATGGCTAAGGCCCCGTCTACCTCGTGATTAAGTTGACTGTTAAACAATTTGGCTATTATGGATCCACAGGTATGTGATTCCTTGCGCTGGTATCATACATTGTAGACAGGCATTAAGCCCCATTTTCCCAGTGCTTGACTCATATTTGGCCTACAACAGGCAAAAAGGCGCATTCGAACATTTGTGTAATAAAATAAGAATAAAATAAAAGTACAACCAAGAAGAAAGACACGAAGCCATCTCTGTATGACATGGTAGCAACAAGCTTACACTCATTCATCCATCTACTTTCACCGGATTAAAATGAAGAATGCAAAGGCCAGAATCACAAAAAAAACATGATCCTCTCATTTTTCTCAAATTCACAAATGGTATACATATATATAAGTTTCTGGATTAACTCTTTACCAAACAACAAATGTTTGCACTGGTCCAATTGAAAGCATTTACAGACGAAAAAATAAATGTGACTGAAAAATTGAAATTTAAAGATTGAAATTTGATTTGGGAAGCTTAGAAAGCATTGCGAGTAAGAAGATAATGCTGCTTACTCAGGGTCGTTAGAAGTCGCGATTCTTTGCTAAAGAGTTAAGGTCTATGGCCCTTAACTTATATATTAAAAGACGGACGCTGCCGAGATTTGCCGAATAGCCTAGCCCTTTACAAAAACGCTGATGTTGCACGGAATTAACCCTTTCCCAAACGACAAATTTTGGACTCTTCCAAACTGAAAGAGTTTGCAGACGACAATTTTAGATTTTGAGAAAATGACAAAGTTCTAATAAAGGGTAGAAAACACTGTGCGAAAAGGAGAAATTGCTTGTTATGAGCAATTTCTCCTTTTCCCACAGTGTTTTCAAAAGACTTTTACTGCAGACATGTAAAAACCAGGGCTTGTTTGGGAAAGGGTTAACTGATGAGCAAGGGTTGTAATCCTCATGTTGAGTTCATTACTTGAGACTGACTTCACTAAAATTAAAAGACTATAGTAAGACTCTCAAATTTTGAGTAGGCACAATGTTTTAGTTTGGACTCCGCAAAATAAACAGACTAAGCTCAGTTAACCAATTACCACACAATCCCTACTTTTGACGCCCCTGAGAGAGAAGCCTTTTGAAAACACTGTGGGAAAAGGAGAAAATGCTGGTAACCAGCATTTTCTCCTTTTCCCACAGTGTTTTCTACCCTTTCCAGAACAAATTTCAATTTTTCAGTCACCTTTATTTTGTCATCTGCAAGTGCTTTCAATTTGAACCAGTCTAAAATTTTGTTATTTGGTATTGACTTAAACCTTTACCACACAATAACAACTTTTGCCACCCCTGAGGAAGAAGCCTTTTGAGAAAATTGTGGGAAAAGGAGAAAATGCTAGTAACCAGCACTTTCTCCTTTTCCAACAATGGTTTCTACTGTCAAATGCAAATTCCATCTTTTGAGCTATGTTTAACCCTTTACCCCATAAGACAGTTCTGTGGTATCTCTAATTGACCCTAAATAACAACAAGGATGAAGCTGTTTTTTATGGGTTCATGACACCTTTTGATAGCATAGAAAACATTATGACAAAAGGTGAAATTGCTTGTCATGAGCAATTTCACCTTTTGCCACAATGTTCTCCAAAGGCCCCTACAAGCAGGGCGTAGAAATTAGTATCTATGGAGTAAAGAGTTAAACTGTTGTCTGCAAAGGCTTTCAATTTGGACAAGTCTATTATTTGCTTGTGTAGTAAAGAATTAACTGGTTTAAGTCTATTATTTTGCAGAGTTGTGTATAAAATTATCAACCTAGGATTTAAGAATTCCGTAGTTTTCATACTTTTTGGTGAAATGTGCATAAAATAACTGCAGTCTGAAAACGAATCAAGTTACATGTAATTAATTTAGAAAAATCTGGGAACCAGCATTTTCTCCTTTTCCAACAAAATTTTCTTACCTGGTTCAGCTCCATTAGAATTGTGATTGACAAGACTTAGTGTACATTTTATTAGTGTGGCAAAGGGTTAAACATTGGGGAAAAAAAACATTACTTTGAGATCTCTATCATCTACAGGATTAAACATCAAACAACTTGAATAAATTTCATTATATATGTATTTACTTGAATGGGCTTATTTGTGGTAATCAATATGGTACAAGTTAGAATAAAATCCCTGAACAAATTAAAATAAAACCCTGAACAAAGCCAAACACAAAATATCTGTAAAACCGTGTCACAAAATAAAATCTGTTTAACCCTTTACTCCATAGATACTCATTCCTACACATTGCCTGTAAAAGCCTTTGGAAAACATTGTGGCAAAAGGTGAAATTGCTCGTCACGAGCAATTTCACCTTTTGTCACAATGTTTTCTATTCTATCAAAAGGTGTCATATACACATAAAAAATGGCCTCATCCTTGCTGTTATTTAGGGTCAATTAGAGATACCATTGAAATGCCTTATGGGGTAAAGGGTTAAAAAACCTATCAGATTATGAAATATTTTTGAAGAATCAATGACATCTATCACAAAATAAAATCTGTTAAAAAAAATCTATCACATTATAAAATGTTTTTGCAGAATCAATGACTTCTTGAAGACTTTATGTATGAGAGTTATTCTATAAGTGTCTGAAAAAAAAATCCAAACTTCTTTCATCCTTTCCTACACAGCTCCAAAATTAAACCTCAACCACACAATCCCGATTCTTAATGACCCGGTGAAAAAAAAGCTTTTGAAAAAATTTTAGGAAAAGGAGGAAATGCTGGTAACCAGCTTTTTCTCCTTTTCCCACCATGTTTTATACCCTTCCAAAATCAATTTTCAATTTCTAACAGCGATTACATAATCGCTGTTTAATAATATTGGTTTTATATTGTTTCCATTTTTTCTATGCATCATACGATAAGCACCCCCTGGTTGCTTTTCAAATCCAAGCTACCAGGTGTATCTGTTCTTTTGTTTATTGATATATTACCTCCCTTGGTACTTTGACGCAATATTTCTCCCCGATTCATCCATTACGCAACAAATTATTTGTATAAAGCAGGAGCAATAGCAAAATCTTGACCTACATAACATTCGAATCCTCTGAAAACAACTTCTACAGTGAACTCCCTTATGTAATTACCCCATATTCATAATAAGAATCGAAGTACAGTAAAACGGATTCCCACTTGTCAAACCCTTTTTCTTAAGATATAACATTTGTACATTAGACTGACACAAAGGATCATATAAAAACACATTCAACAGTAGAATAGGATTTACGACCGGGAATTGAATTCGAATGGTCCAAAATGCAAAGTTTTAGACAAATAAATAATAATTATTTCTCCTGGTACATCTTATAAGAACTGATCATTCGATACCAAAGTGCTTTGATTGGAACAACAACAACAAAATCCCATAATGCATCACTCTAATAGAAAGTTCCCGTGGAAAATGTAAATAACAACGGGAAAAAGTTGTTCAATAAATTCCCAGAAGATATGAAAAGAAGAGAACTGTGGCTGAAACAAATCGGGCGAAATGTGAGAACCCAACTGGTTGCAGCAGGGGCCAAGTAACACTCAAGGGACTCCAAAAGCAAGATTGATCGTTCATCCTTTATAAATGGTCCAACGTTTGTTCTGAACATTTTACTGGGGGTAATTACTCGTTTCTTTCAAACCATTACCACACAATTCCTACTTCTGATGAACCTGAAGCCTTTAGAAAACATGGGAAAAGGAGAAAATACTGGTTACCAGCATTTTCTTCTTTTCTCACAATGTTTTCTGTCTTTCTCAAAACGGGTGACAGATGTTTCGGTCACAGACGAGTTCGGTAACGTAGACTTATTGAGTAAATCAATTGGATGTTTCAGTAATGAAGCAATTATATTGTGTTTAGGTTCTGTGACGTTCTTTACACATATGGCCTTTTCTCATTTCTCCGTTCATTCTCATTTCTCTGTTCATGTACTAAAGCGGAAGGCATAAGAGCTCATGACATTTTGTTCAACCCTGGTTCTATTCTACTCTGTCAGATATAATATCTGCATAACATCCTATCCTACATCGACATTATTTTTCTAGATGCAGAATGGTTTAGTACAAAAGTAAGAGTTGGAAAAAAGTTCAAGGGAAGATAATTCCATGACAAATCGCAGCAAGGTCATGAAAATTGCACATGCACAACTTCATATATAAAGGAACCTTGTGTGTAAATTTGAGTTCAGTATGTGAAAAACTGTAGGAGTATTGTTCCGGACAAATTTGTATCTGCGGACAGACAGATGGATGAACAGACAGCCATGGTGATTCCAGTATACCCCCATCCACTACGTTGTGTGTGTGTGTGGGTGGCGGTGTATAACTATGCTTATATGCCTTTGAAAATATTTTAAAGACGAAAATCTGTTATTGTATGGTTAGTCGAAATATTAGTCACAGGTAAGAAGTTAACAAAGATAAAGTGGCCCAACATCTTTTAACTCTTTACCAACAACACAATTTTGGACTAGTCTAAATTGAAACTATTTGCAGTTGACAAAATAAATGTGAATCAAAAACTAAAATTTTCTTTGGAAAGGGAAGAAATTATTGTGGGAAAAGGAAAAAATGCTGGTTACCAGCATTTTCTCCTTTACCCACGATGTTTTCAAAGGCTTTCTTTCTCAGGGTTGTTAAAAGTTGGGAATGTAAAAGACATATGTGACAAGTGTGAAGAAGGCTTATGAAAACATTGTGGGAAAAGGAGAAAATGCTGGTGACCAGCATTTTCTCTTTTTTCCCACAATGTTTTCTACCCTATCAAAGACTGAACTCATCAGTTTAGCTACATTTAATTTTGCCATGGAGTAATGGGTGAATGAAGCACACTGTAACAGGGCTATTACAATACCACAAAGCTTTCTCTGAAAACTGTCTAACTAATGACCAGCCGCAGAGTTAGAAATGAAATGATAGTAATATTAAAGAAAACAGAAAAGAAGACAACAAAAATCACCGGTTTAGAACAATATCATTTCTGTTTTTTGTGATGAATAAAAAAGAAACTGCTTATTAACTCTTTACCAAATAGTTAGATTTTAGACTTTTCCAAAATGAAACCATTGTATTCAGTAAAACTTAGGACTGTGTGATAAACAGTTGATCTTTACCTAGCAATCCTGGGTCCGTATTCACCAACAATTCTTAACCCTTTACTCCATAGATACTCATTTTGACGTATCAACAACAGACAGCTTTGAAAACATTGTGGGAAAAGAAGAAATTGCTCGTAACGAGCAATTCCTCCTTTTCCCACAATGTTTTCCACTCAATCAGATATAATTATGTATCCTCATTTGTCCATTTTTTTGACATCATATCTTTATTTTCTGCTGAAATGGAAGAGCTTCAAATTGGCATATCAGTTAAAGACTTAGGAGCATTCTTTGCCTTGTTCTTCAAGATTTTCTAATTGTGAAAGAAACAGAACTTCTGATTGGCTCAACCATTTGGTTTAGCCAATGGGAAGTTGTTTTACTTCCACAATGACAAATTTCTGAACATTGTGGAAAAAAAGTCCAGTATTTTCTCTTTTTCGTTTAAGATAAGATTTTATCAAGCATGACTTAGGAAAATAAGGGCTTAAAAACATTTTCTCTTGACATGTTCAATTAATTTTTTTACTTCTAACACTATCAAATGTCAGATTCTTTTTATCACATAATGATATTTTACAAAATTAGAAGATCAGAAGATGAAAGTCCATCTACATGTAACGGTATACTTGCAGACATATTGATAAAACCAATTCGCTGTCATGAAATACATACAAAACTATGACAAAAATGATGTCATACAATTGTGTATACAATAACATATTGTATAAGTTAACAAAATTTGTAATAGATATATACATTGAAAACAAGGGAGGTTATGTGACAAGGCCTAACAAAAAAAAAGATTATCGGTGTTTAACTCATTACCAAACGACAATATTTTAGACTGGTCCAAATTGAAAGCATTTGCAGACAACAACATAAAAGTGACAGAAAAATTTAAATTTGTTTAGTGAAGGGTAGAAAACATTGTGGGAAAAGGAGAAAATGCTGGTTACCAGCATTTTCCCACAATGTTTTCTAAAGACTTCTTTCTCAGGGGCTTCAAAAGTGGGGATTGTGTGGTAAAGGGTTAAGGTTTTGGTCCGAAATGCTATGGGCAGAGCCGGTAGGGTTTTTTTTTTCCTTCCCAGAGACTTTTAACATAGACTATGTACTGAAATAACACCCGACAGATTTTTTTTCACAGCATAAGTTTAGGGTCAGCAGAATTTTCTAGGTTTCTTTACCCAAATTTTTTTTTGATACGCCCAAAGCCCTCACTTTGTTTCCTGTGGTTGGGCAATGGTATTGTTATTTTCACCTCCAACACACTTTTGAATTTTCCCTATATGAAACAAATGACCCCGTTTTCTCCTGGAGTATTTTGCGTACATGGCCCATCCCAGTAAAATGAAAGAAAACGACACAAGAATGAGGATTCCAAACACTTGAGGCTGTGGAGCCACGATCACCATAATGAATTTTAACATATCCATCAGCATGTTTAGCGACGCTTGTACTCCGTTCACTACCCCACGCTGTGTTTCGTCAACGTTCTCTAAAAACAACTGTGTGATGGTCAAATCAGCTAACCAAAGACCTATAATGAAACATAAATATTAACACTTAACCCTTTTCCACACCATGACGACTTTTAACACCCCTGAAAGAGCAGGCTTTTGAAAACATTGTGGGAAAAGAAGAAAATGCTGGTAACCAGCATTTTCTCCTTTTCCCACAATGTTTTCTTCCCTATCAAAGAAAAATCGTTTCATATGAGCCTCACGGAAACTGTCATCAGTAGATGCTCTCAATTTAGACAGGTCTAAAATCTTGTCGTTTGGTTAAGGGTTCTGGCAACTTAGTCATCACATAATTGTTGATTCATGAAAACCATTTTGTCGAACAATTGACTGGATCATGAGAGGGAATGGTCCTTTGACATGCAGAAAATGTAAAAATAATGAAAATAAGAATAATTTCGACTGATGTCAGCCTGCACAGAGTATTTGTGGATACATTTAGCCCCCTTTTTTAGACAGCATGGCTCAAATATATTTTGAATATATACATTTATTTCATGCTTTCCGGTAGGATGTCGAGAAATAGCAGTAAAAATATTTTTCAATCTTACAGTGGTATCATCAGTGAAAATACAAATTTTCATGTTCTTCTTGCCTAGGTTAATTGTGCGTTCCTCAAAACCAGATGGAAATATGATGTTATTTACCTTATATTTCTCACGCTTGACGTAATAGTGTAATGCGTTGCTTTGACGCAGAGGGAATAAAGGAAAAGAACTGTACTGGATTTTGATAAAGCTCCAAGAAAGGGTTAAAAGCATGAAATAAATAGATTTTTTTCTTTGTGAGAAATCAAAATTTGTATCATCTCGTGAACACCATCGGTAATATTTCCACTGGTGTTCACGAGATGAAATAAATTTTGATCTTTCACCGAAAAAAAAAAAAAGATTCCTCTATTTGATTGTATGGTGTTAAATGTCATTTTAAACATTTTAGTTTTATCTGGGTGGCCAGTGCAACTATCCAAGCTTTCCTTGAATATCTTTTACCACAGCTCCGCACAATTTTCTTTCTGAGCTACTGCTGCTTTCCCACATACCATCATCGAAGCAATGATCAGCAGCCAGAGAGGACTGAATCATATCGCAATGGCTATGAGAAAAAAATTGGCCAAGCTAGGGATTGTACCCAAGACCCATGTTCTATAGTCCTGACACATTGTGTGAAAAGGAGAAAATACTGGTAGCCAATAATTTTTTCTACCCTTCTATAAACAAATTTTGATTTATGATCTACATTTATTTTGTTGTCTACAATGAAAACCTGCATTTTCTTCGATTCCGACAATATTCTCTACCTTTTTAAAATCAAATTTTAATAGTTGAGTTTGATTTACTTTGTTGTCTACAATTGCTTTTAACCCTTTAACAAACAATCCTGGGTTTTCACGACTCTGAGGAAGAAGCCTTCTGAAAACATTGTGGGAATAGGAGAAAATGCTGGTAACCTGCATTTTCTCCTTTTCCAACAATGTTTTCTACCCTTTCCAAACCAAATTTCAATACTTGAGTCACTTTAAATTTGTCTGCTTATGCTTTCAATTTGGACCAGTCGGAAATTTTGTTGTCTGGTAAAGAGTTAATTGGACAAGTTCAATATCATTTCCTTCGATACATGTTAAACAAGCCTGAATGGACTAAGCAAACTTACCACATCTGGCTCCAATTATTCCCGCCATGAGCAGACCAACAGAGATAAACTGTGTCCAGCTTCTACCATCATCACAATTGTAGTTTGCCTTCTGTGTTTCACCAGGTACAGGTGCACCTGTCGTAGCATTAGCATACGTCGGAGTGGTCAATTCAATAGAAAATGTAACAGTTTCATTCCCATCACTGACTGTCTCATTTTTCAAGCTGTAGTCAAACAGTGCCTGATCTGCTCGAAGGGATGTATTTGTCATGGAATTTTCTACAGCTGGTTCCCTCATCCAGTAAAATGGGTCAAAAGGGGAACCAGGGGCCCAGATTGAGGCTACACACAAACTCAGCATGGCTACCTCAAAGAAGAAACCAAATAGACCTGTTCTTTCTAGACCGATCCTTTTTCGAATGAGGGGATATAAGATGGTTCCAAGGATTCCTAGGAGCCCTCCAGCGGCCATTAAAACACCCATCACTGATTCATTCACACACTGGGAATATGCAAAACCTGAAAGATAAAAAGATAGATTTCTTTAAAAATGTTTTTTCTTCTTGATTTCTCTTACAATAGTGAAATATATACTCAAGTATTAAATCTTGGATTATGCTGATTAACTCTTTACCACATTTGTAATGATTACTTTTGACGACCATGAGGTAAAGACCTTTAGGAACATTGTGGAAAAAGGAGAAAATGCTGGTAACCAGCATTATTTTGTCATCTGCAGGTGCTTTCAATTTGGAAGAGTCGAAAATTTTGTACTTTGGTAAAGAGTTAATATGCACATGTATGATAGTTTGGTTTTCCTTTTTGTTAGAGAAAATCTCGTCAAAGTTTGAACTAAGTTCAAACTTTGACGAGATTTTCTCCAACAAAAGACTAGTTGTAGGCAGTTAATATCTTCACTAATGACAGAGATATTATCAAATGTCGCAGTTTTTCCACACTGACAACACAGACCACAACAATGCTAGGACAATCAAAAGACCTCTTAAACCATTTCCCAAACGACAAACTTTTGCACTAGACCAAATTGAAAGCATTTGCAGACGACAATTCAACTCTTGCTGAAAAGATGATTTCTGTCTATGACAGGGTAGAAAACATTCTGGGAAAAGGAGAAAATGCTGGTAACCAGCATTTTCTCCTTTTCCCACAATGTTTTCAAAAGGCTACTAATCTAGACCCATATAAACCAGGGATTGTTTGGGAAAGGGTTAAAACAAACGAGCTGAAAATTGAGAAAACACCTACCCACTGTTATGTTATCAAAACCAAGTACCGTCATGTACAAACAAGCCAACCCAAGACCGGCAAAGGCAACATCGTATGACATATAAATCTTCCATCCACGACCCAGAATTAAAAATCTTGAGCAAAGTTTTGATAAACACCCGTCTTTCGTAGTTTTGGAGGGAGATTTTTTGTACTGTACTTTTAAGTCTTGTTTACTGTCTATGTGCTCATCCGAGTTGTATGCGTCGTCAAAAGTTCTGTTTTCGGCAGTCGGTGTTTGGCTTTTGGCTTCATTTACTACTTCTAGCTCTATATCTATCTCATCCTGGTTTTCATCTGTTAAGGGAATTAGAAGAAACTGGATGACATGTTAACCAGTTACCACAAAATCCCTACTTTTGATTCGAAAGAAGCCTTTTGGAAACATTGTGGGAAAAGGTGAAAATACTGGTAACCAGCATTTTCTCCTTTTCCCACAATGATTTCTACCCTTCACAAAACAAATTTCAGATTTTCAGTCACTTTTATTTTGTCGTCTGCAAATGCTTTCAATTTGGACCAGTCTAAAATATTGTCGTTTTCTCCTTTTCCCACAATGTTTTCTCAAGGCTTCTTTCTGAGGGGCGTCAAAAGTAGGGATTGAGTGGTAATGGGTTAAGACTTGTCCAAATTCTGAAAACAAATCAAATACCTGTAGATGAAAATTAGATTACAATCTTCCCCAACAGACAAAATTTTAGACTTGTCCAAATTTTAAGCATATTGGAAAACAAATCAAGTGTAGCTAACACGCATTTTCTCCTTTTCACACAATACTTTAAAAGCTACTTGTGTCAATGTTACCAGCCTTTTTCTCCTTTCCACACATTTTCTACCCTTCGCGAAACAAATTTTAATTTTTCAGTCACTTTTCTTGTCTGCAAATACTTTCGATTTGGAGAAACCTAAAATTTTGTTGTTTGATAAAGGGTTGACCTCATAATTGTGATTGACTGAAAGTACTGCTTAATCCTTTACCAAACGACAAACTTTTGGACTTCACCAAATTGAAAGCATTTGCAGATGACAATTCAACTCTTGCTTAAAAGATGATTTCTGTCTATGATAGGGTAGAAAACATCGTGGGGGAAAAGGAGAAAATGCTGGTTACCAGCATTTTCTCCTTTTCCCACAATGTTTTCAAAAGGCTACTATTCCAGACTAGTAAAAACCAGGGATTGTTTGGGAAAGGGTTAATGCTGTTTTCAAAATCATTTCACTTCTATTACGGCAGCCTGTGCACCTATCCATGCTTTCCTGTATTTTTTTTTACCAGTTTTCTGCACAATAATCTTTTCAACCCACTAACTGCTTTCCAACATAACCATTGTCACAATAATGGTCAGTGGTAAGAGGGGAATGAATCCTGTTGCAATGACTTTCATCAATTCCGGGAAAAATTGGCCAAGCCAGAAATCAACCCAGTAACCTACTGTTCTGAAGTCCTGTACCTTACTGATTGACCTACAAGTTCTTGATTCTCATGTGTGCTAAAGGATTACATTTACTATGGACAAAGATGAAAGTACAAAGAGTATTCTACCATTATTTTCACTATCCTTTTGTCCTTTTGGAATTTGCAGGGCTGGTATAATGTCATACACCTTCCACAGTAAATAATACTCGATAAACACAGACACCAAATTCCAGCCTGCAATAAACAGCGCTGCAACTCCCACCGAGCCAAAATACATTATTTGACCGCTGGCTATTGGGGCTAAAATTTGGGTGGTCAGATCAATTCTTCGCAGTGTCGCACTCATACCTGGAGACAAGAGAATGTCATATATATATACATGTAATTATATAGCATCAGTATTATATGAGCCTTGCTCTTTCAAAAAGGGACTTAATGCATCTTGTTCAAGCATTACACCAATTTTCTACCAAGCAAGTCATCACACTATAATGGATCCATAAAAATCCTTTCAGTCTGGACCATTTTAACTCATTACCAAACGACAATATTTTAGGCTGGTCCAAATTGAAAGCATTTGCAGACGACAAAATAAAAGAGACTCAAAATTTGAAATTTGTTTTGAGAAAAATAGAAAACATTGTGGAAACAAGAGCGGCAAATTGTCGCAAGATACGTCCGTCTTACCCCAAGTTGTAAAGCTGGGGCATGCACCGGACAAAATTTAAGTATGAAAAACGATAAAGGGCACTAACTCAAAAATAAAGCGAGCAAGAGTTATGATTCCTGTGCACTGCACTCCCTCTCGATGAGATCTATCCATCCATGAAATTTCATAACCCTAGCTAGTATAGTTTTGGAGATATGTGCCGAACAAAATTCAAGTATGAAAAACAACAAAGGGCAATAACTGAAAAATTAAGCAAGCAAGAGTTATGATTCCTGTGCACTGCACTCCCCCTTGATAAGATCTATCCACTCATGAAATTTCATAACCCTAGCTAGTATAGTTTTGGAGATATTCACCAGACAAAATTCAAGTATGAAAAACTACAAGGAGCAATAACTCAAAAATTAAGCAAGCAAGAGTTATGATTCCTGTGCACTGCACACCCCCTTGATGAGATCTATCTACCCATGAAATTTCATAACCCTAGCTAGTATAGTTCTGGAGATATGCTCCGGACAAAATTCAAGTATGAAAAGCAACAATAGGCAATTTCTCAAAAATTAAGCAAGCAAGAGTTATGATTCCTGTGCACTGCACTCCCCCTCGACGAGATCTATCCACCCAAGAAATTTCATAACCCTAGCTAGTATAGTTTTGGAGATATGCTCCAGACAAAATTCAAGTATGAAAAACAATAAAGGGCAATAACTCAAAAATTAAGCAAGCAAGAGTTATGATTCCTGAGCACTGCACTCCCCATTGGTAAGATCTATACACCCATAAAATTTCATAACCCTAGCTAGTGTAGTTTTGGAGATATGCTCCGGACAAAATTCAAGTATGAAAAACAACAAAGGGCACTAACTCAAAGATTAAGCATGCAAGAGTTATGATTCCTGTGAACTGCACTCCCCCTTGATGAGATCTATCCACCCATGAAATTTCATAACCCTAGCTAGTATATTTTTGGAGATATGCAGCGGACAAAATTCAAGTATGAAAAACGACAAAGGGCAGTAACTCAAAAATTAAGCGAGCAAGAGTTATGATTCCTGTGCACTGCACTCCCCCTCGATGAGATCTATCCACCCATGAAATTTCATAACCCTAGCTAGTATAGTTTCGGAGATATGCTCCGGACAAAGAACTGAACGCTGCCCGCACACCCTCCCAGCTGCCCTGATGCCCACCCTCCCAGCTGCCCTGATGCCCACCCACCCTCCCAGCCGCCTTGATGCCCACCCACCCTCCCAGCCGCCCTGATGCCCGCCCGCCACGGGTGATCCCATAATACGTCCCGTCTTCGACGGGCGTATAAAAAAGAGAAAAGGCTGGTTACCAGCATTTTCTCGTTTTCCCACAATGTTTTCTGAAGGCTTCTTTCTCAGGGTCGTCAAAAGTAGGTACTGTGAGGTAATGGAACTTGATGTAAAGTGGTCCATGGACATATAGAAAACTTACACACTGAAAAAAGTTTTGATCCATATCAGGCTGCGCCGACTGCACAAGCTGATATGGATCAATACTTCAACAGATGCATTCGGCCCATTCCACACCAAATGGCACATAAATTATATTATCATACTGCACAGAAATTTCTCGTGATCTGATTGGATAATATGCCTCAAACATAATTATATATCATGTACATTGGAAAAACCAACGTAAAAGCAGTTTCCCTTTCGGAAGCCCCGTATACATCACTACACTATTAACACAACATGCAAAATGGAAACATCGATCAAGATTAACATAAAGATTATGCGCCAAGCTGCATGTTTTAGCATATATTACCAAGGTTTCAGTGACATCAGTTTCCAGTGACATCAGTTTTCATTGAATTGGGATGCTCAGTGGGGAAATTCTACTTTGTCAGTGTACTCAATTTTCTGAACCAAAAAACAGGTAATATTCCTTTAACAAACATTGGAATGATAAAACTTTGCAGTAAAATAAATTTGTTGTATGGTCAGGTGGCAGGGGACTTGGAAACTTATTTATGGCTGTGGCGACTTATGTCCCCACCTCACCTTTGGATTGGGGCGACATGATTCACCACAGCCATGAACAAGTTGCGAAGTCCCCTGCCACCTGACCATACAACTAGTATTGTACCAGGATACATATATATATAACCCATGTTCTGTAAAAAGGGGGATTAATATACCAACAAAAAGTATCTATCCAAGTCAGCTTGTGCCATATGCATAGGCTGATATGGGTTGAAACTTTTTGTAAATGGACAATTTTCTACAGCTTCAAGAACCATTTTACCTCATGATTCTGTAACTGTTACTAATAAAGTAAATTGCAGTGCATGGATCGTTAACCATCCGTGGTTTTTATGACCCTGAGATAGAAGCCTTTTGAAAACACTGTGGGAAAAGGAGAAAAATGCTGGTAACCAGCATTTTTTTCTTTTTCCCCACAATGTTTTCTACTCTGCTGAAAAAAAAAAAATCAAATCCCGAGTTATGTCTATTTTGTCATCTGCAAATGCTTTAATCCTTTCTTCCATATATACTCGTTTTAACACAATGAAGAAAAAAGCTTTAGGAAAACATTGTGAGAAAAGGTGAAATTGCTCATTTTGAGCAATTTCACCTTTTCTCACAATGTTTTCTATGCAGTCAGTATCTTAAAACCTACTAGTAGCCACATTTAACCCATTACCACACAATCCCTACTTTTGACGCCCCTGAGAAAGAAGCCTTTAAAAAACATAGTGGGAAAAGGAGAAAATGCTGGTAACCAGCATTTTCTCCTTTTCCCACAATGTTTTCTACCCTTCACCAAACAAATTTCAAATTTTCAGTCACTTTTATTATGTTGTTTGCAAATGCTTTTGATTCCGACAAGCCTAAAAATTTTGTCGTTTGGTAATGAAATAAGTTGTTCTCTGTAGCTTCTTTGAATTCAGGACAGTCTCAAAATGTTGTATTAGGTAATGGGTTAAATCTGGAATAGTCTAAAATTTTGTTGTTTGGTACAGGGGTTAATTCTATAATCACTTGCTTTGTATCGAGGGTCACAGAAATGCATTACACCCCCTTTTGCCAGAGCATGGCTCATGTAGAAAAGGAGCAAAGCAAATACAATGTAATCATAAACACTATTCACTTATGTCAAAAAAAATGGCATTTATGACACTTTTGAAATTCTGTCAGTCATATTACAATGACAGTTTACTTGGTTGTTCATGTCTGTCTTGGGTTTCTGGGCCTCTTCAGTGCCTTGCCAAAGGTCACTCCAAAGTGAACAGCAGCCCTGCGTAGACTGAACAGAGATTATAGTTCCAACACCATAGCAACACAGGTACCTAACAGAGAAGAAAAGACAAACAACTGCAACAAGAGCACCATAAAAGTGCCAAAACTTAGCTGCAGAAGCTTGATTTTTAGTGAAAATTTGTATCAAACAAATTCTCTACCTGCCATAATATTTTCAAAAGCAGACTGTCTCTACTGTGTAACTGGAGGGCTCCATGCGGTTGCCAACAGCTGGCTATAGTTGCTTTTTTTTAACTCTTTACCATACGACATAATTTTAGACTAGTTCAAATTGGTAGCATTTGAAGACAACAAAATTAATGTGACCCAAAAATTGAAATTTTTATGGGGGAGGAAGAAAACATTGTGGGAAAAGGAGAAAATGCTGGTTACCAGCATTTTCTCCTTTTCCCACAATGTTTCCAGAAGGCTGAAAACCAGGGATTGTTTGGGAAAGGGTTAACAGATTGACGTTCAGTGTAAATTTAAGTCTAAAAGGGGCAATAATTGTGTCAAAAATAGTTAAATAGTAATCTTCCCATGTTATATGGGTTTTCAAAAAGTATCCAGAAAAGCAGGCTATTTAGGTAAATTGAGTCAAATTGGACCAAGCTGTTTTGGATATAGGATGTTTTTACCCACTCCCTGTAAAGGGAGATTACTGTAATGTACATGAAATGTGTCTATAACATTTTTCACAATGATGCCGCTTCATTTAACTCTTTACAACACAATACCGACTTTTATCGACCCTGAGAAAAAAGCCACTGTTTTCTCCTTTTCCCACAGTGTTTTCTATCCTTCCCAATTCAAATTTCAATTTTTCAGTCACATTTATTTTGTTGATGCTTTCAATTTGGACAAGTCCATAATTTTGTCGTACGGTAGAGTTAAAAATAGCAATATTTTCTACGAGGGAGAGCACAATTTTTGATTTAGGACTTTTTACATTCATTGATTTTTTCTCTGGGTTTTCATACATTGAATCTGAATGCATGCAGGATCTGAAAACAGTCAGAGTGAATCATGCAATCATGCATCCAGGAATAGACACTGTAGAGGTGGTTGCTAAGCAAGGTTTCACCGTAATAGACAAAGCAATACTGAACAACCAATCAAATCCCTTACTTGCCAGCATGTCCTTATCCCTCCCACAAATTTCGACAATCCAATCCCGCTGTATCGCAATCTTATTTCCCATGCTTGCGAGATTTGCTATAATGGCAATTATGATTATCACAGCATATGAGAATGTCATCATTCCTTTATGTGGCCATGCTTCTTCTATGTGTTGTTTGTACGTCACAACAAAAAATACCACGGTGGCACATACCACAACCGCAAGATTCTGGATGATTAGCGAAACTCTGGCCGCTGAAATGTAAAATTAATATGCAGTCTGAAAAACTTTACCATACACAGCTTTTAGATACATGTCATCTAAAACATTGTAGGAAAAGAAGGATATGCTGGTAACCAGCATTTTCTTTCAACTCAAACTTTTCTACAAATCTCATCATTTGAACCCCGATTTGTCTTTGACAAAAAAACTTTCAACATAGACTAACATTCTGTTGTCTGGTAGATGACTGAAAGGTGTTTTATGCTGCATTCAATACAGCTGTAACACGCTTTCTGCGCAATCCTCGCTGGCTAATCCAAAACAACACATTATATTTTTTAATGTTATTTTCCATTTTGCTCATGTCAACTGAAGGAGGAAATCTAATGTAGTCTTAAAGTGCCATCTCGGATTAGCCTGCACAGAGTGCACAGGCTGATCCGAAACGACACTTTACGCAAATGTCTGAATTCCCTTTTACACATGTTGCAAACCATATCATCTCAGTCATATCAGGGCAACAACTCTCTGATTACTGTATGTCCTTCACCCATTACCACACAGTCCCTACTTTTGACAGCCCTGAAAAAGAAGCCTTTAGAAAACATTGTGGGAAAAGGAGAAAATGCTGGTAACCAGCATTTTCTCCTTTTCCCACAATGTTTTCTACCCTTCACAAAAGAAATTTCAAATTTTCAGTCATTTCTATTTTGTCGTCTGCAAATGCTTTCAATGTAGACCCATCTAAAATACTGTCGTGTGGTAAAGAGTTAACAAGCACTAAGTTCAGGCTCTAAAATGTCTTGCCAGAGGACACTTCTACCAATAACCCAGTGCTTCCAGTGAAGCTTAACCCTTTACCAAACAATTCCTTGTTTTTACGACCCTGAAATAGAAGCCTTTTGAAAACATTGTTGAAAAAGGAGAAAATGCTGGTAACCAGCATTTTTCTACATTCCCCACAATGTTTTCTACCCTGCTGGATATAAATTTCAATTTCTGAGTTAGGTTTATTTAACCGTCTGCAAGTGCTTTCAATTTGGACAAGTCTGGACCAGTCTGAAATTTTGTCCTTTGGTAAAGAGTTAACTCTTTATCAAACAACAAAATTTTAGACTGGTCCAAATTGAAAGCATTTGCAGACGCCATATTAAAAGCATTTGCAGACACCATATTAAGGAAAGTGACTGAAAATTTTAAATTTGTATTGGGAAGAATAGAAAACATTGTGGGAAAAGGAGAAAATGCTGGTTACCAGCATTTTCTCCCTTTCCCACAACATTTTCGTACGGCCTCTTTCTCAGGGTTGTTAAAAGTCAGAGTTACGTGGTACAGATTTCAACTCTTGCATCAAAGTCTCGAGTTCTACACTTTACAACAGCACAAAGCAAGACCCCAGTGTTGTCTGGTAAAGATTTATACCTGTGAGTCGGGCACTTCTGTCAATAAAGTCCCCGACCAGAGCCCCAAACAACAGGACTGACCCACAACGTGCAAACCCATACACAGCTGTAACAAGCAGAGATCCTGGGTGAACAATGACTAAAAACAGTCCAACTCCAAATGACCACATTCTGTCACCCTGAAAAACACAAAATAAGTCTTATAGCCTTAATACTATACCAAACAATCCCTAGGTTTTACAACCCCATGATAGAAGGCTTTTGAAAACATTGTGGGAAATGGCTAAAACATGTACTGGTAATTGTGTGGTAAACAATTAACCTTGCACCAGACAGTGCCACATCTTAACCACCTCTAGAAAGATGAGTTTTGAAAACATCCTGGTAAAATGCATTTCTCCTTTTCCCAGGATGTTTTCGATCCTTTAAGGGACAAATCTCATCCTTTGAGCCATACTGAATTTCATGTTTTTTAAATGGACCAGTCTAAACTTTTGTTTGGTAAATGCTAAACTTTACCTGCAGACAGTATTTTTTTTCCAATCTAAAAGTATTTTGAGAACAAAAACTCAAACAGTCTAACATACAAGCCCAAAACCGTCCTCATTTTTGATTTAGGACTTTTTACATTCATTGATTTTTTTCTCTGGGTTTTCATACATTTTTGAGGACAGTGGTAAAACTTGTAACCAGCATTTTCGCCTTTTCTACCCTTGTGGAAACAAATTTCAATTTTGAATTAGGTTAATTTTGTCGTCTGAAGGTGCTTTCAATTTGGACCAATCTAAAATTTTGTCGTTTGGAAAAGGATTAATTCTTTACCATGAATATGACAATATTATATGTTTGTCTGAATTCAAAGCATTTGCAGATGACATAAAAAACATGGCTTCACTAATTAGCAAACAAAAATGTTTTTAGGCTTGTCCAAACCGAAAGCATTTGCAGATGACAAAAAAAAGTGACTGAAAATTTGAAATTTGTTTATTGAAGGATAGAAAACATTGTGGAAAAAGGAGAAAATGCTGGTTACCAGCATTTTCTCCTTTTCCCATAATGTTTTCTAAAGGCTTCTTTCTCAGGGTCGTCAAAAGTGGGAATTGTGTGGTAATGGGTTAAATGATGGAATTTGGCTTTGGTAGGCTAGAAAACATTGTTTGCAAAAGGATAAAAGAAACTATCATTAAAAGCAGAGACTCAAAATGACCTCATTCTATCACCCTGTAAAAAAAAATAAATCTTCAACACAGAACCAGACTCAAAAGACAGAATTAGGCTTTGAGAAGTTAAAAAACATTGTTGGGAAAGGAGAGAATGCTGGTAGTCAGCATGTTCTGCTTTTCCTACAATTTTTCAAAAGGCTATCTCTGTCAAGTTCTAAAACTCAGAACTGTTCAGTAAAGTGTTAACCCTTTGCCAAACAATCCCTGGTTTATACTACACTTAGAAAGTAGCCTTCTGAAAACAGTGTGCGTAAAGGAGAAAATGCTGGAAACAATCATTTCCTCCTTTTCCCACAACGTTTTCTACCTATCCCATAAGAATTTACAATGTTTGAGTCGCCTTTATTTTGTCGTCTGCAAATACTTCAAGTTTGGACAGTGCTCTCAATAAGGGACCATTTCAGGAATTTTTGTAATTCCATGTTCAAATTTCAGAAATTTTTTTAGAAAATCAGGAATTTTTTTTCCACATCGGTCAATGTGGTCTTGGGCTTAGATTTATTTTGATTGTGTTGCGGAATGACCAATCTTATGTTGTGGTTACTCTAAAGTTTTATCCAGGAAGACGTACATGTCCTTAGGATAACAATATAATGGGAGTAAAAATGCATATACATGTATATCTATAACAATAATGATCATGACATGTGATTGGCTGGCAATGATTGTCCATGGTAACTTAAGGTGGTACCATCCTCATGGAAAACAGCTATTTCCACTATAATATGATCCTAAAAAAGTTGCTACAATTGAAAATGAATATTATTGTACTACTTTGACCGAACCACTTTTTCCATTTTTTTCCTGTTAAGAATTATCATTTATAAATCTAGGGCCACTCTATTCTCCTTACAAAAGGAAATAATAATTACCTCCCTTTTCTGAAAAAGAACAAACTATCAACAAATATCTTCAAGACAGACATCAAATAAATTTCTGGTCCGTTAGAAATGTGCATAAATACTATATCAGTATAAATCCTTATTTATCAACTAATAAGAAATTTCATTTTGCGCTAGAAGTTTTAGGATGGTAATAACTGAAGAATTATAACCATATCCATGTTTCATAATTGTTAAAATGACGTATTGCACAACAGCCTGTTTCTTTCGTCATTTGTTTCAAACCAAGTGAACATGTGAAACCATCCATTTTGTATTTTGATGTGTTTTCGATTGCATGCCTCTTTTAATTGCATTTATCCATTAATTTCTATCGCTGCAGTCAAATTAAAGACGACTGATTACCAAGCGATCTTATAATGATGGACCAATTAAACACGTACTATAATCCGGTCATAAATATTGGATAAACAATCGCATATGTGTAACTGTCATCTGTACACCGTAATCTGGATCACCAAAACGCTTAATATGGCTATAGATGCTATTTGTAAAGCGCCTTCCTTACATTGAATGGACATTATCAAGTTTTCCACACCCATCAAACCCTTTGTGCAAAAAAAAAAAAACGTCTGGGCTGAAATTCTCCGACGTTTTTGTCATAATATGGACGTTAAAAAAACGTCCGACTTGGAAATGCCGACGTTTTTTCTAAAAAATTGGAAGTAATACACGTCGACGTCCGCTTATTGAGAGTACTGTTTGGACTAGTCTAAAATTATGTCATTTAGCGTTGTCTGAGTATGTCATATTCTTCAAAGATTCAGCCTGTCTTATATGATGCATCACTCTCCCCGATATTGGGGGGAATGTAGTAATATGACTATAAGACCAGGCGTCCACTAGGGCCAGGACAATACGCGGATAGCATGCTGACAACAAATTTTATATACGGCAAAGCTTTCCCATGCTCCTGGTAGCTTCTTATTGTTGTCCTGAAAGCTTCCGCCTTTCAGATCGGCAATTTTGTCCACGTCGAAATTTTGATCCAGAGCAAAATTTGGACGCGGTAATGAATTTCCTTATACCTTCGGCATCTTGTCCGCGTTGTCGTCAGGACGTCATCAGGACATCGTCAGGACATCCCGAGTCTTCTGCATATATTCCAGAAAGCTTCAGCGACGCGGACAGCTTGCAGACACTAGAAGGAATCGATACAGAAGGTTCGAGGAACCTTTCCTGAACGTTCAGAGCAGTCGCGGTATGCTCTCTGAACAATGAATGGAAAATGTATCTAGGCAACCTACTCGCTTAACATACCAAAATAATGAATGAATGAATGTTGCTTTATGGCGCATCGACAGCTTTGGTCATTTAGCGCGCATATCTATGTTAAAAGATAATAAACGTGGAGTTGTTTAAACTGAATAAAGTTTGAATGACAATAAAAGAATTGAATTAAGAAAATTTAATGCATAAAGGGCATCATCGAGTTACAGGGCAATCCCTATATACTCTAATGTTTTAAATGATAAAAACTGAATTAAGAAGAATGCATAAAGGGCATTATCGAGTTACAGGGCAATCCCTATATACTCAAAAGTTTTTTATGATAAGATTTAAGAATGTGATAAAAAGGTTTAAACTCAATGCTGGTTTGATAAAAAGAAGTTTTTAAATGAAAAAAATATGTGTCATTTATAATGTGCATAAAATATGATATTGAGTGGCTGGGCGTCCCTGCCTACTCCAAAGCTTTAGGTTAAAAGGTAAGACTGATAATATTGTTTTTCCTTGGAAATGAGGTTAAAACTGATAAAGATTGGAGCCTCCAATGGGATCAAATACTCCCATTAAAGAGGTCCTGTCTCCAATGAGATAAGATGTCTCCAAGAGAGCCAATCCTCCCATTAAGGAGATGCAAACTGAATATTAGTGAAGTAAAGAATGTTGTAAAAAGATGGGTAAGAAACTCAAGAGTAAATATCACAGTTTATTGTAAATGCCAATCTCCTTTATGAAAGCGATAATAGATTCAACGCTGACAGAATCAAAAAGATTTTTCAAACTATCGACGTTGAAATATTTTGAACGAACTGGCTGAAAGTCAATGCAATCTAGTAGGATATGTTTTACAGAAAAGGTTGCATTACATGGTATACATTCAGGGGCATCATCTCTTGTCAAGAGCCAGGAATGTGTGATGCGTGAATGGCCAATTCGAAGTCGTGCAATTATCACTTCTTCTCGACGAACAGATCTGTAAACAGGATACCATTCACCAAGGGATGGTTTAACTGAATGCAGTTTATTGAAAATATCAGCATCCCACTGGGATTGCCAAGAAGATTGGATATGTGATAAAATGGAGGATTTAAAATCAGTGTGTGGAACTTTAAAATCTGAAATGGGAAGGTTAAGTGCAGATTTGGCAGACCTATCGGCATTTTCATTGCCTTTGATGCCTACATGACTTGGAAGCCAGCAGAACACCAATCTATTCTTAGAAGAAATTTGTGAGATCCTTTCAAGTAAACTGCAGATTAAAGGATTCTCAAGTCGTTGATTTTAAAGGGCCTGTAATGTTGACAAAGAGTCTGAAAAGATAATAAAACGGTTGGAATTAGAACTTTCAACTAGATTAAGGGCAAGATCTACTGCTTTAATTTCAGCAGAGAAGATAGAGGAGTTGTTTGGAAGGTGGCATTTTAAGCTCCTTTGTCCATAAACAGCGCCAGCTGCTACAGAATTGCCTTCTTTAGATCCATCTGTATAGATGGGTTTGAAGGAAAAATAATGTTCCTTTATCTCGTTGTATCTAGCATGAAATACAGTTCTATCCGTGACAGACTTTTTGTCAGATGCAAGGTCAAATCTGAATTCTGCACTGTTTAGTGTCCATGGAGGGATTTCAGAGATTTTATAGTCAGCAATAGACTGGGTGTCTATGCCAAGGTTATCTACAATGGGCTCCATGCGGATACCAAATGGAGGAATAACTTTTGGTTTCCTTTCAAAAAGAGATTTATATTCAGGTTTAAAGACAACGTTATGAGTTGGATTAAAACGATTCGACTTAAGATTTAAAATATATTGAAGTCAGAGTTTTTCTCTCCTGTAAGAAAGAGAAGGTTCATTAGCCTCAACATAAAGACTATTGACAGGAGAAGTTCTGAAAGCTCCAAGTACAAGACGTAGACCTTCGTGATGTATAGAATCGAGAATTTTCAGATAGGATTTACGGGCCGATCCGTATACAACAGATCCATAGTCCAACTTGGAGCGAACTAAAGACCAATAAAGCCGCAAGAGGACTTTACAGTCTGCTCCCCATTCAGAATGAGCCACAACCTTAAGAAGATTAAGAGCCTTCTTGCACTTCTTTTTAAGTGCAGTGATGTGAGGAAGGAAAGAAAGCTTTCTGTCAAAGATGACTCCAAGAAATTTAAACTCAGAAACGACTTCAATTTTAGTTTTGTCCAGATAAAGTTCAGGATCTGGATGAACACCTCGTAGATTACAGAGGTGCATGCACTTAGTTTTGGACTTTGAAAATTTGAAGCCATTTTCATCAGACCATGTTTGCAATTTGTTGAGACATTGCTGAAGTTGTCTCTCAATAATATTCATATTTCGAGATCTGAAGCATATGACGAAGTCATCAACATAGAGGGAACAGTCTACACCAGGACAGATAGCTTTAAGTATACTGTTTATTTTTACACTGAAAAGTGTAACAGAGAGAATACATCCTTGGGGTACACCCATCTCCTGTTCACGGGCTCCTGAGACAGTATTACCAACTCGGACGCGGAAAAGACGTTCATCCAAGAAGGCTGAAATAAAAAGAGGAAGACGGCCTCGAAGACCAAAGTCATGCAAGTCTTACAGAATTCCGTATTTCCAAGTTGTATCGTAAGCGCTTTCAAGGTCGAAAAAGACAGATACTACATGCTGTCTATGAATAAAGGCTTCTCTGACAAAGGTTTCAAAGCGGACAAGATGATCTATGGTGCCGCACTGGCGACGAAATCCACTCTGTACATCAACGATGAGGTTGTTTTTCTCTAAAAACCAGACAAGCCTGTCATTGACCATACGTTCTAGGGTCTTGCAGAGACAACTAGTAAGAGCTATTGGCCGATAGTTAGCTGGGTCACTAGCATCTTTGCCAGGTTTTGGGATAGGAATGACAAGTGCCTCCCGCCAGGATGCAGGAAAATCACCTGACTGCCAGATATCATTAAAAATATCAAGTAAAACTGAGAGGGAAGTAAAAGGTAAGTGTTTTAAAAACTGGTAATGAACTTTATCTGGGCCAGGAGAAGAATCATGAGCTTTATTCAGAGCAGATTTTAATTCTTTAAAAGTGAAGAGTTTATTATAATGCTCTGAATTCGAAGACTTGAAATTAAGGTTTTTCTTTTCTTCTCTAGCTTTATTCCTCTGAAACTTTTCTGAATAGTTTGCAGAGGAAGACTTTTTGCAAAAGGTGTCAGCAAGAGAATCAGCTATATCCTGGGGAGATTCCAATGAAGTATTGTTAACTTCAAGGTGACTAAGAGGGGACTGGCCTTTGCCGTTGATCTTTCTGATCATATCCCAGGTTTTTTTAGTAGTAGTTCTACTATTCAACTTAGAGACATATTGTCTCCAGGCCTTGCGCTTACTTTCTTTAATGGTACGACAAGCTTTTGCCCTGGAAATACGGAATAAGTTAAGATTGTCTTTCGTAGGCCTGAGATTAAATTTTCTAAGGGCCTGTTTTCTGTCTCTGACAGCCTGTTTACAATCATCATTGTACCAAGGCTTGTCAGGTTGTTTTGGGTTTGTCGAGGTCTGAGGGACGGACTGTTCAGCTGCATCAATTAATAGGGAAGTGAAAAGTTTTGCAGGATCATCGCAATTTCCAAATTTATCATGTGTAATGGTCTGTTCACATAGGGTTTCAAATTTATTCCAATTGGCTTTGGAAAGCTTCCATGTCTGCGGTCGTACACTGCTGGATGGTTGTGTAGATGAAAAGATAATGGGGAAGTGATCACTTCCACACAAGTCCTCAGTCACTTTCCAAGTAAAATTGGGAAGTAAGACTGGGCTGCATAGTGTTAAGTCAATGGAAGAGTAAGATCCAGTTGCTGGATGCAAATAGGTTTTGGATTTGTTATCATTCATGAAAGACAGAGAGTTGTTCGAAATGAAGTTCTCCAACTGGAGACCTCTCTGGTTGGTGTCATTGCAACCCCACATAACATTGTGACCATTAAAGTCCCCAGCAAGAATATAGGGGGATGGCAATTGTGAAATGAGATCATTCAGATTGGTCTCATTGATAGGTATGCTTGGCGGGAGATATAAAGAACACAGTGTAACAGCACTGTGTATAGATAACCTGACAGCAACAGCTTGCAGGTTTGTATTTAAAGAGATAACTTTGTGAGGAATGTTGTTGTTTACAATAATAGAAACACCTCCTCTGGCTTTTTCACCTTCGGTAAAAATCTTGTTGTAAACAGAATGATATTTGATAGTGATATCATCCTCCCGTTTAAGGAAGGTTTCTTGCAGACAAACAGCAACTGGTTTGTGATCATTGATTAAAAGTGAAAGTTCGTCAAAGTTTGACTTCAGACCTTGACAATTCCACTGGATTATGGTATCCATAGTGCATGAGGAAAGTATAAAACTAAAGTAAAAAACGAGGCCGTAAACCAATGCATTTTAAAATAGACTGGTTAAGATTTAATTACAGATGTCTCGGCTTTGGATGATTGCCAAGCGTCAAAATCCTTGTTCCAAAGATCTTTGGAAGTGGACCAGATAGAAGCTTCTGAATCTGAAGCCTCACCTTCCAGATTTTCAGTATCTGCATCCATGTCCTCCAGCTCCGAAAATCTGTTGGAGGTAGGGACAGGATCATTTACTTTGACTGTGATCTCACAAGATCCTTGGTTATCTTTAGATTGTGGTTTAGATTTGGAAGAAGACCTTTAGGAGGTCGGGGTGTATGATTGGGATTGTTATCCTTGGATGAGACGTTAGGTTTTGTTGTAGACTGTGAAGATGGAGGTTGTGGTTTCTTAGGAGGTGGTTGTGAAGAGGTAGATGGCTTTGGAGTTTTCCGTGAAGAATTTTGTGAAGGTGTAGATGGCTTTGAAGTTTTTTGAGACGAACTATTTTGAGAGTTTGTGGGGTTTGAGGATGCCGAAGAGGTTGTGTTTGTTTTAGATACAGATGGAGAGTCAGGAATTAGTTTGGACAAGGTGGATGGAGGAAGGAGTTCTTTCAATTCAGAAGCTACATCAGACATTTTTGAAGTAGAACTTTCGCAAGAATTTTACAAGTGCTGCAGTCATCCTTTTCAGTTGACGAGCCTACAACACCTGCATAACTAGGACCAGAAGCCGTTTTCTTGCGTTGTTCAAATATTTTCCTTGCCTCTGGAAAGCTAACATTATTGTTATATTTAATTGAAAGAATTTCTTTTTCTTCCTTCCATACTGGACACTCTCTTGAAAAAGTAGAGTGTGCAGATTTGCAATTAATGCAGAGAGGAGGATTAGAACAAGTAGTACTGTCATGGTCAGGTCCTTGATGAGCACATTTTCTTGGTTCGGACATTTACTGATGTGATGGCCGTACCTCTGGCATTTAAAACATCGCAAGGGGTTTGGCACATACACATCTACTTTGACTACTTGGAAGCCTATCTTGATAGACGTTGGAAGAACAGGTGAGGAAAAAGTTAAAATGTATGTATTTGTAAGTCTCTGTTCTCCATCTCTGCGTACAGAATCCGCTGAACATCGGATACACCTTGTTGTTTCAAGTTATCTTTAATTTCTTGTAAGGAGTTGCAGTAAGTAAGCTCTTTCCATCTTATTACTCCTTTGCAAGAATTGAGGGAAGGATGTGGGAAAATTTTAACATCCATGTCAAAGAATTTTGTGTTTTTTAAGAGATTTAGTGCTTGTTGATTAGTAAAACATTCAACTAAGAGAGTCTGATCTTTCAGTTTTTTAACAGATTTTGGGGTTCCAAGGATACAAGATATTTGTTTTTCAATAATAAAAGGAGATAGTTATGTGACAGGTTTTAAAGGATCTTTGGATTGGATGACAATAAAACGAGGTGAGTTAAAAGAAGAACTAGAAATAGGTTCCGTTTCAGATTCACTATCTGAAAGGGGGCGCTTGCTTTCGTTGATCTTGGCCTTTTTTTGGGATGCCATGTTTGTCTGTTAATTTTCACCACCGATGCTCCCCACCCGCCATGGAGCCCAACGAGGGGACATGGTCCGGGGAAAACCCATTTGCAGACCATGACAGGGATACATCAATGGTATACTCGGTATGAAAGGGCTAGACTGGACAGATGCATTCTCGCAGAAAGACCTACCAAGCTTAGACGATCATTGAGAAGTTACAAATGTCAGCCAAATACCAATAACTTTCACCCGATTGACCCATGAGCCACCGCCTTCTAGGGCTAAACAAGAAATATAACATCTGAAAGAGTGTGATGTAATTATGTGGAGAAGATGGTAAATTTAATTGAGAAAAAGATGTAAAAGAAAGAGTATATCAGATGTCCTAGGGCAAGGCATGACCAGCCGATTGATCAATATCAAAATAAGTGCTCTGTCACTTGCAGTTTGACTTTCACCAGGGTGGACGTGTTTTGAATCTGTCTTGCACACAACATGCTGAGACAAAAAAGAAAAAAAAAGTTGACCATGGAAAAAAACAGTCGACTGGAGTTTGTGGCACTTTTAATCCTTGTTTGTCTAGAGTGACATTATTTTCTCTGATACACTCACACTGCTAATTTGTCGATGTCAGTCTATGGAACGAGAGAGAACCAAGCGCTCTAATATAAACTATGAATGAAACCTCTGAATTTCCGTAACGCCTCCGCCTAGTTTCGTTCACTGAAACTGGTTGTCCCAAACGGAATCGATGTTTTCTCACAGGAAGGTATGCCGAAATCAATTGTTTTTACCGCGAAGCTTCCTTGTCCCCTCCGCGTCCTAGTGGACGCCAGGCATTAAGTAGCAATGGAGAAAATGGCTTTAATCAATATATTTGAGGAAAAATCAGGCCTGTATTAGGTCCAGATTTCTCTATACTGCTGATCATAGCTGAATGAATCGCACCAGGTAGCTTTTTATTGAGTAATTCTTTATTTTATTTTGAAATTCAATGTAACGGTTGTCGCATAGAAAAGTAGTACCGGTTCTGTACCCAGAATGCCCAAATTAGATAGATGAGCATTTGTAGAATGCCATCTAGCCGGATGAGCATTTGTAGAATGCCATCTAGCTGGAGATAATGTGTCGTTTGGTAAAGAGCTAACAGGTTTCCACGGTGATATTTAAATGCACTTACCCATGCTGACAGGGAGTGGCTCAGGTAGACAAACACCTTCACCTTGAGAGGTAACTTCTGGTCCGCCATGGCTGAAACTCCGCCTGAAAGTAAACATTTAACAAAAAGAGTCGTTTTGGTCCTGCATTGACATCAGACAGTAGTTTAGACTTGTCAAATTCAAAGAATTTGCAAACAATAAACACGGTTTAATTATATGAGTGACACTTGAGAGCAGAAAATTGACCAATAGATAACTGTGTAGTCTGCTCAGACTTATCTGGGTCTGTACTTTTTGCAGATGCATCCATATTCTTCTTCACAGAGCATATTTCCGTTATCTCCCACTACCAGCATTTTGTCTTTGTCTTGCAATGCCTTCAAAAGCCTTCTTTCCCTGAGTGATGAAAATACAGAAATGTTTTCTAAATATGTAACACCAAACCAGCGATGTCCTGCAATGCTTTCAAAAGCCTTCTTTCCCTTGTTGATGAAAATACAGAAATGTTTTCTAAACGTGTAACACCAAACCTGTAGTGCTTTCAAAAGCCTTCTTTCCCAGGGTGATGAAAATATCAGAATGTTTTCTGACAATTTAACACCAAACCAACAAAGAAACTTCCTCACCTAACCTTGAACTCTGACTCTCACTCTGATCTTCAGTCCTCCTCAATCATTCCAGTAAATCTCTGCAATACAAAAAACATGATTTAGGGTTTTTGTTGGTATTGATCTTCACATGAATTCATAGTATTTGCCATGGCAATATGTCATCTAATTTGCAGATAGATCTATAAAATTATGATACAAGGAACATTAACCCTTTACCAAACAATCCCTGGTTTTTGCGACCCTGAGATAGAAGCCTTTTGAAAACATTGTGGGAAAAGCAGAAAATGCTGGTAACCAGCATTTTCTTCTTTTCCCACAATGTTTTTTAACCCTGCTTGAAATGAATTTCAATGTCTGAGTTATATTTATTTTGCTGTCTGCAACCGCTTTCAAATTTGGACCTGTGAGTGTCTAAAATTTTATTGTTTGTTAAAGAGTTAAATTGCAACAATTCTTGTGTACTGGTATTTGCATCTTGCTACCTTGGAACATAATGATACCCAGTGAAATACCTGTGTTTACATGCACAGCCCCATGTAAACACAAACACATGGAAAGTTATTACAAAATCAGAACAAGGTTCCAATAAATTAGCCAATCAGCGTTCAGTATTAGGTCAGTATCCATCCCATAACACCTTGTCATTCCATGTGGTCTAACTGAGATTGACAAAAGCTTGTGTGGTTGTCCATCTGACTCTGCATATCCTTCCTAGTGTATTCTTATATTCCATTATTTATGACAAAGCTAAATGACCTCATGTGCTCATTGGAAAATAACTGCAATTCCTTAGTATCACATGACACTTATTCAACCAATCAAAACCACCGTCTCAAAACACCAATAACCTTGGCCATGCAACAAGCAACATCATGTTTTACTGGACAGTTGGCACCAACATCAGTCCCAAAGAATGGATATGTGCCATCTGACCAAAGTGTACATTGTATAAAACTCTTTACCAAACAATCCTGACTTTAAACGACCCTAAGAACGAAACCTTTTGAAAACATTGTGGGGAAAGGAGAAATTGCTGGTAACCAGCATTTTCTCCTTTTCCCACACTGTTTTTTACCCTTCCAAAAACAAATTTCATTTTTTAAGTCACATTTATTTTGTCGTCTGCAAATGCTTTCAATTTGGACCAGACTTAAATTCTTCCTTATGTCGTTTATCTTTCAATAAACCATGTACATAGTGACTTATGAGGCTCCATGAATAACCCACTCAGGGTATGGCCCTCTTGGATTATCTATTAAGCCTCATAAACTCATTAACTGTGGTTTATTGAAGGATAATTCATGATAGAACGAAGATTATTTCTTAAATATAAAAGTGATAATGATAGGTTTATCATGTGACAGCGAAAATGTATTTCACATTTTGGCTGTGTAAATTCCATGTCATATGCATGCATGTAGCATGCCTTTTGTTACTACTTGAACTGTAAATATTGAAATATTTCTTCATCATAATATTCTCCTTAACTCTTTACCAAACGACAAAATTATAGACTGGTCCAAATTGAAAGCATTTGCAGACGACATATAAAAGATGGCTCAAATGGCAGAATTTGTCCTTGATAGAGAAGAAAACATTGTAGGAAAAGGAGAAAATGCTGGTTACCAGCATTTTCTCCTTTTCCCATAATGTTTTCTAAAGGTTTCTTCTCAGGGTCGTTAAAAGTAGGGATTGTGTGGTAAAGAGTTAACTAAAGCTGTAATAGGACTTTTATTACTCTAAAACACTTTTAAACCTTTATTACTTTAAAAGACAATGAAATTTAAAAGCTCAGAGCTCCGGATGAGAGGGAGTGATAGTATTCTGAATCCATTATTTCTCTTCCAAACCCTGTATTATGGGTACTCATTATGGTTACTCATTATTATTATGGGTTATGGGTACTCTTTATGGGTACCCTGTATGATGGATACTCATTAGAATTGTCTCTAGGAGACAATTCTAATGAGTAGCCATAACATAGGGTTTAGTGTAGAATAAGTATTATTTTCAACTTTGAAATCAAAATCACTCTATCTGGAGCTCTGAAGCTTATCCAAATTCAAAGCATTTGCAGACACAAAATTAAAAGTGGCCAAGACGAAACAAATATATCATCAATAGGAAAATCAAAGCATTGAGAACACTGATGTGGCATTTGTCAAGGAAGCTACTGTGTGGAATTAACAATTTGAAAACAAGAGGGCCACTATGGCGAAATTCTCTCCTCGTGCGTAATTCAATTTCTGACCAATTGTCTGGTCATTTGAGCATAAAATATGGCCTCTAGAGCGTCAACAAGGAATTTCCTAAACTTGACCTAAACATTTCATCATGACAAACATTCTGATCAATTTCTTACTTCTTAAAGTTGACTTAATTTATCACACGACTGAACCACAGGGTGTCATGCACATTTTAACCACCTTGAGAAAGATGTTTTGAAAAACATCCTGGGAAAAGGAGAAAATGCTGGTAACCAGCATTTTCTCCTTTTCCCAGGATGTTTTCTACCCTTTTAGAGACAAATCTCATCCTTTGAGCCATACTAAATTTAATGTTTTTAAAATGGACCAGTCTAAACTTTCGTTTGGTAAAGGCTTAGCTTTACCTGCAGACAGTATTTTTTTCCCAATCTAAAAGTATTTTGAGAACAAAAACTCAAAGGTGGATTAAATTATGAGATTTGTATTTGACAGGGTGGAAAACATTTAAGGGATGAAGAGAATTTTTTTTTTTTCATGGAGGTCAAGTATGATTAGGTTTTTTTTTCATACCTCTATGAAAAAAATAAAATTCTCTTCATTCCTTATAATCTAATATTAGTATGGTGCAAGAATAAAATAGGAAAGCAGTTTTCAGATCCCCAATACTGAAAATTAACCAATAGAATGAAAGTAAAGGAACAAAGCAGTGTGTAGGACCCACAAAAGTAACCTTCATCAAAAATAGTTCCGGAACAAGATGATTTTTTTTTCCATGGAGCTACGAAAAAAAATATTTCATCCAATCAGAACTCATCAATGTTCATGAAAGCAACTGATATTAAATTATTGTGGAAAGAGGAGAAGAGTCCAAAATAAAGCAGTGTAAAACTGGCATACTCAGAGTTATAAGTAAATGGAAGTGAACTTTGTTTTTATGTCTGCATGATCAAATATCTTATTCGTACATTACTTGCTACACAGAATACATGCACAAGTATTACATAACTTGTGAAATTATATAAACTATAAAAAATGCAAGTTTTGCATTGAAAGGAAAAGAACCTTACTTTTATTGTGCACAAGATCCCATTTCTATTATCATACATGACTTCCTTACACAAAATTACGTACCTTCTTAATCCAATACCAAACAATCTCGACTTTTAAGCACCCCGAGAAAGATGCCTTTTGAAAACATTATGGAAAAAGGAGAAAATGCTGGTAACCAGTATTTTCTCCTTTTCCCACCATGTTTCCTATCCTTCTCCTGAACAAATTTCGATTTTTAAGTCACATTTATTGTGTTGTCTGCAAATGCTTTGAATTTGACTGGCCTAATATTCTGTTGTTTGGTAAAGCGTTTAGAAGTATATACTGATGACAAAAATGTAAGCTTAAGATAATTTGAATAGGAAGGTATAAAATGGATACCAAATTTTTTTTGTGTGTATGTATACAAGATCAAATTTCTCATTCACTATCTGTGATCAAGCATGATTTTCTTACACAAATCGCATGTGCTGCATAACTTGAAATGTAAAAACTACAAGTAATTGCAATAAATGGTTGTTACACCCTTGGCATGTATTGGTAAGTAGAAATACACATGGGTATCTAAATTCAGGTAATAAAGATCAAAATTTTTATTTTATATTACATGTACTTCCTGTATACTGATCCTTAAGTTAATGCTTTACCAAATGACGAAGTTTTAAATTTGTTTCCACCAGGATAGAAAACATTGTGGAAGAAGCAGAAAATGCTGGTTACCAGCATTTTCTACTTATTCCACAACGTTTTCAAAGGCTTTTGTTCTGAAGCGAAGGTCGTTTACAGTAGTGATGTACAAATGGAAAAGAGTGACATTTAAATTACCACCCTTATTCAAATAAATCTTGTCCTGCAAACATTGTACATAACAACAGGACCACAACAACCTGAATATCTTACTTTCAATTGTTGTATACAACACAAGGACAAGAAAAGAACATATCAAATCTGCTTGCCTGGCAAAGTAGCTAAGTGGTCAGTGTATCTGACTGTGACTTGGTGGTTGTTAGTTCAATACCCAGAGGCAACTTCTCTTACTAGCAATTTTTCACCTCTTTTCCTTGATGCATGACCATGAAAAAAGTGGTCACTGACTTGGAAAGAAAGTTGTATCAGTAGTCAGTATTGATGTGAGAAAGCCAGTAAACACATACATGTGTAGGCGCGTTGTCTGCGCATGTCATATTCTTCGAAGATTCGACTGTCTTATATGACGCATCACTACTAGCCCCGAAAGCGGGCTGACTGTTGAAAATAGCTTTTACGTTTCAATATGTTTGAGGAGAAATGAGACCTGCTTTAGCAACAGATTTTTCTAAACTTGTGATCATAGTTGAGTGAAGAGCACGAGGTAGCGTTTTATTGGGTAAACCTTTTTTTTGTTTTAAATTCAAAGTAACGGTTGTCGCGTAGGAAAGTGGTTCGGTTCTATACCGAAGATGCCCATATCAGATAGATGAGTATTTATAGAATGCCATCTAGCGGGAGATAATGTGTGTAGGCGCACTCACTGCCATGATATGACCAAAGTTAAAACAGCATTAAACTCCAACACAAATCCAATATAAAATCAGATAAACCTTGTCCTGCAAACATTGTATCAAGAAGGCCATGATATCTGGAATCTCTAGCCCATTGTTGTAATATACAGCTAAAGGATAAGAAAAGAACTCTTTACCAAACGACAAAATCATAGACTGGTCCAAGTTCAAAGCATTTGCAGACAACAAAATAAATGTGACTTAAAAACTGAAATTTGATTTAGAAAGGGTAGAAAACGTTGTTGGAGAAGGAGAAAGTGCTGACTTCCTAGTATGTTCTCCTTTTTCCAATAATGTTTTCAAAAGGCTTCTTTTTAAGGATCGTTAAAAGTCGGGATTGTGTGGTAAAGAGTTACCGGTAAAACCGTTTTCACTGTTAAGGTCATATCACTGTGATCAGAGCACCTATACATATGGTTCCTGTGTGTCTTACATCAGTACAATATACTGACACAAGTTTCTTTCCAAGCCACTGCCTACGGTACTTATCTCATATGCATCAGAGATAACGGGCATAAAATTGCTAGAAAGATAATTTGCCACAACCGGGTATCATACCCACATATACTAACCACAGAGCTATTCAGTTTTAGCAGACAACAAAATTTTGGCCATGATCCAAATGAAAGCATTTAGAGATGACAATTTTAATGTGGCTCAAATGATACAATTTTTCTTACATAAGGTGGAAAACATAGTGGGAAGAGGAAAAATGCTGCCACCATCTTCTCTTTATCCCTCAATATTTTCAAAAGGCTTCTTTCCCAGTTTGCATTGTGCAGTAGAGAGTTAAATAATATAAATCTCATTTTTTTTTTGACACAAAATGATTTGTTAAAATTCCGGATTGTGTTGTAAAGGGTTAATAGTAAGTGTGTAGAACACTTGCCTTTTAATTTGGTATATAGATTTTAATCATTAATGAATCCATTTTTTTTTTTTGACAAATCCGATAGAAGCCTTTCTAAAACCATTGTGGTTTTAGTAGTCCTGGTTTTTGTGCTTGTTAAAAACATTTTCTCCCCAAATTCTGAGTTCTATACTCTGTCATAGACAAAGCTCTTTTAACGGGTTAACATACCACCCTGTGTTGTAATGACTCTAGTCAAGAAGCCTTTCAAGACATTGTGGGAAATGGAGAAAACCAGCATTTTCTCCTTTTCCCACATTATTTTCTACACTTTTAGTTTTACGAATTTCATCATTTCAGCCACATTCGATGTATCGTCTGCAAATGCCTTTTATTTAGATGTGTCTTAAACTTTTATAAATATTAGAGCCAGGTGTAATGCAGGTGCGTGTGGTCGATTATCATTATGTATTGGAATTGAATGAAAGATGCGAGCCCATTCTCATGATTCTGGGGTTATGTAAACAGTTCAGGAACAGCGATTTTCAGACCAAACGGACAAACCGATAACAGCAATGAAAAGTAAAGCGCAAGCGTATATTTTCAACAACTTTTGACCTACTTACTTGCATTCATGCCCTGGCGAATTTTGACCTGACTTAGTAAGTTTACCTAAACTTCCAAGTTGTAAATGAAGGTTATAAGTCCAAGGGAGGTAACTCCGATAGCAGTTAAAAGTATATTTAGCCGCGGCTTGACAAAAGGGCGTTTCATGTACAATCCCCCCTTTCATCCCCCCCCCCCCCCACACACACACACACACCACCATGACGCAAGTCATCGTAAGTTATCATAGCAATCCAGGTGGGGAGAATTTATTAATTGGACCCATTTACCGGGAAACACACACCCTCCCTCTCTCTCAGTGTTTTCATTTCGTGTATGTCATGATTCTACATGTTTCCTTTCCTAAACCTTTACCCAACAATCCCTGCTTTTTTGACCCTGAGATAGAAGCCTTTTGAAAACATTGTAAGTAAAGGAAAAAATGCTGGTAATCAGCATTTTCTCCTTTTCCCACAATGTTTTCTACCCTGCTGGAAACAAATTCCAGTTTTTGAAATATATGTTTATTGCGTCGTTTACAGGTCGTCTGCAAGAGTTAACCAAGTGTTTTTCACTTCCTATACATGGCCTACTCTTTCTCTCTCTTCTCAGGCCGGTCCTACGTGGCAGTCAGTGGCAAAGTGCAGGGCTCTTAACGTGGAGGTCCCGGGTTCGAGCGTCAGTGGATCCACTTGGATTTTCGGAGGAAGTTTCCATAGGCAGGACATATTGACCAAAGCAGGGCTCTTAACCTGGGGGTCCCGGGTTCGAACGTCAATGGATATTCACCTGGATATTCGGAGGAAGTTTCCATGGGCAGGACATATTGACCAAAGCAGGGCTCTTAACCTGGGGGTCCCGGGTTCGAGCGTCAATGATTATTCACTTGGATATTCGGAGGAAGTTTCCATGGGCAGGACATATTGACTAAAGCCCAGCCCTAGAACTGGTGAAACCCTGACAATAAATGAATATGGAAGCTGCCGCCATGATATGATGAAATAATGTTGAAAGCGGCGTCTTTTGAAAATATTGTGGGAAGAGAAGAAATGTAAACTAAATAGGACCCACCGGCAAACCTCTCCCCCACCCCTACTCCAAGAAAGCTGTTGTTCACGAGAGATTGTGCAAGATACGGACGGGACGAAATTCATCCCAAGTTACGCCTGCTTGATCTTTTGTGCTCGATGTACAGTACCGCAACACGAGACCTCGGTTTAAAATAACCGGTCTCATCCGAAACTTTTATAGTATTAACCAATTACCACACAATCCCTACTTTTGACGCCCCTGAGAAAGAAGCCTTTTGAAAACACTGTGGGAAAAGGAGAAAATACTGGTGACTAGCATTTTCTCCTTTCCCCCCACCCCCCTCCCCCCAGTGTTTTCTACCCTTCCCAGAACAAATTTCATAAGGTCTTACCCTAAGGTAAGACCTGTGTAATGGAAAACAGCTATTTCCACTAAAATATCATCCTGCAAAATTAGCTACTAATAAAAATGAGTATTATTGAACTACTTTCACCGATTCATTTTTTCCATTTTGTCCTTTTTTTGAATTATCATTAATTTATAAATCTAAAACCACTATATTCTTAATTCAAAAAGAGATAATAATTACCTCCCTTTTCAGAAAACTAAGAAAAGTATCAAAAATAAATTCCAAGATAGACATAAACGGAATTTCTGATCCGTTAGAAATGTGCAAAAATATTGTTTCTGCATACATCCTTATTTATCCTTATTTATCGACCAATTAGAGTTTTTGCCCCATGTTCACCGGAAGTGCATTACACAGGTCTTACCTTCAGATGACCATCCGTGGGGCTCGAACTCACACCCTCAAGTGACTCAAGACTCGATGTTTTCAAGTCCTACGCCCTACTACTTGAGCTATGCGGGTGATGGGAGACCTACCTCATACAATGTCTAATTTGGGTCTACGTCTTTCACAAATGATGTAAATTAGCGTTTTCTTTTGTCTGTGTTTATCAATCAAAGAAATAATTATTATAAATAACAATGTCATTTTGATGATTCTTTATTCTAGATTGGCATACATGTACACACTATACATGCGAGTGATTCTGTGAGCAGATGATCATTGGTTAGATGTAGGTACAGAATCGGCCGAGTTTTGACGATTGAACCGATATAGAGAGGAGAGAAAGGAGAAACATCTTTAAAACACGGATATAGATGGCGTATACTTGCCAGCAAATAGGCAGCCTGGGTCCTTGAAATAAACACGTCTAAACTTTTTGACCAATCACAAATTTCTATGTATTGATTTGTTATCAGTTCCATAAAGTAGTTCGAAAAAGTATGTCAAACGCCAGAACGTTCAGCTACGCCGAAAAAGCCATCTATGTCTAAAAAAGACATTGCTCATTCGAGTGCACATTCGTATTTTTTGACTAATGCACTCTGACCTCGCTGAGATAAGAAAACGAAGTCATATCTTTCACTCAAGATTTCCGACGCGACTAAATGTTAGATATGTACAAATTGAAAGTTGTTGAATGCGACAAAGTGGATAAAATGATGACTATAGTCTTAACTCTTTACTAGACAAGTCCTACTTTTGACGACTTGGAGAAAGAAGCCTTTAGAAAACATTGTAGGAAATGGAGACAATGCTGATAAGTAACCAGCATTTTCTCCTTTTCTCACAATGTTTTCTTCCCTCCACAGAACAAATTTTGCAAATTTTCAGTTACTTTTATTTTGTCGTCTGCAAACACTTTCGATCTGGACAAGCCTAAAATTTTGTCGTTAGGTAATGAGTTAACGCTCTGCCACACGGTCCCGGGTTTTAACGCTCTGCCACACGGTCCCGGGTTTTAACGCTCTGCCACACGGTCCCGGATTTTAACGCTCTGCCACACGGTCCCGGGTTATAACGCTCTTCCACACGGTCCCGGGTTTTAAGGACCTTGACACTTATCCTGCTGGATAAGTGAAACGAAATTTTCACAAATAAAATTTCATAGGAAAAATAAACTCAATTTTTGTTAGTTCAAAGTTGTTGTTTTTTTTTTTTGAGGAAAATATCTCCTTACGGGACTTAGTAGATCTAAGATCAGATTGCACGTTCTGTGCTATCTTATCTTGAACTACACCGTCAAAAAAAAAGATCGATGAGTCGCACTTACCGACCTAGGAATTAATAAAAAAAGCTTTTGAAACATACATATATTGGGAAATAGGTGAACATACTTGTCACTACCATTTTCCTCTTTAACTGCAATGTCTACTTACCTGTCAAAGACAAAATCAGTGTTTTGAGACACCTCTGTAACTGCTCTCTATTCGAACTAGGTTATTTTTCGTTTGAGGTTTGATGTTTGGTAAAGATTTTAAATCTGCAGAAAATATTATAGAAAAAGGAGAAAATACTAGTCATTATCATTGTCTCCCATTTCTGCAATGCTTTATAAAGCCTTCTTCATAAGGGTAGTCTAAACAGTTATTCAGCCAGTAAGTCTGCCAGCCAACCAGTCAGTAAAAGATTGGGTGAAGGAGTAAGTCAAGCGATGTGTGAAGGAGCATGAAAGATTGAAAGAATTGGTGAAGGAATGAATGAAGCAAAGAGTGAGTGAGTGAGTGAGTGAGTGAGTGAGGGAAGGAATGGATTAGGGAAGGAGGGAGAAATGTAGAGAATCATCTCCCTCCTTCCCTAACTCATCAGCAGCAGTAGCAGCAGCAACTGCTGGACAACGACAATGAAGAAATGAAGAAAAAAATGGATTGTATATAATGACGGTTCCATATATCAACCTGACGATAATCCAATAAAATCTGTTTTCGTTTCAACAAAAAGGTCTGTATTCCTAATCCTGCTAAAGAACTTGACTCTTTACCTCATTACCAAACGACAATGTTTTAGGCTT
This sequence comes from Tridacna crocea, assembly GCA_943736015.1. Classification (NCBI taxonomy): domain Eukaryota; kingdom Metazoa; phylum Mollusca; class Bivalvia; order Cardiida; family Cardiidae; genus Tridacna; species Tridacna crocea. Next base: position 11,517,204 of record OX031069.1, on the reverse strand, counting down.
GTCCAAATTGAGAGCATTTGCAGACGACAAAAATAAAATTGACTAAAGATTTGAAATTTGTTTTGTGAAGAGTAGAAAGCATTGTGGGAAAAGGAGAAAATGCTGGTTACCAGCATTTTTCTCCTTTTCTCACATTGTTTTCTAAAGGCTTCTTTCTCAGGGTCGTCAAAAGTAGGGATTGTATGGTAATGGGTTAAACGACATCGTGAAAATCCGAGTAATGCTTCTGTCAAACTTATTATTTGGATAAAAAAATATCTCCTTATCGGACTGTAGATTAAGATCAGACTGCACGTTCTGTGCGGACTAATCTTGATCTGCACTGTCTGCAAAAGGTTGGTGGGTTGCATCTAGCAACCTAAGGGTTGCGAATGCCTGTCACGATCGAGAAATAAAAACAATGGATATATATATACGTATAACGTTATTGCTTATAGTCACATGTTTGCATTTTTGTGGCGGTTGTCGCCACAGAGTCAACGAAAATTCCAAAATTCGAAAAAAAAAATCCAAAATTCGAAACAAAATTCGAAAAATAAATAAGTCTAAAAACCAAACTCATTGCCTATGATTCGGTTAAGAACATATCTAATAACCGCCAAAAAATTTCAGTTAACTCCATAAAAAGTAGTCCACCAAATAAGCTACTACTTCTAAAGAAGACGGCTTAAACTAATTTTACTGATTAAAGAAGTGTTGATAGTGATTGATTTTATGCTTAAAAATGCATTCTAAGAGACAGGTAAGGTTGGCCAACTGTTATTCCATTCTGAAACATCGGCTAATGTCGGTATACTACGTACTTGTAACAATCGAATTGCCTCGGTAAGCTGCAGAGAATTGTCGGGCATTCACGTCGGACACGGCATGATTAAATCATCTTTAGCATTATTTCGTTTTAATATACAATGATACTTTATGAGGAATATAAATATTTTATAGGTGTTTTGTGGATTAATGTAACCGATAGATCTAAAAGAAAAGAGACGATTTTTTTTCTAAGACTTCCGCACTCTCTCGCACGGTGAGAGTAACGAACGACAACTCTGCTCGGAGATTGAGACTTCCGGTGCAGAAGATTGTCATGCAATTTCGCGACTCTACAATTAAGGCCGATTCACGCAAAACAGAAAGAAAGGCTGCCCAGTCTTACCCCGAGATACGTTTTGACTGGCATAACTATGCTTGTGGATCGTTTGCCTGAGGCTTGTGATCGTGTTGAAGTTGCCTCGACAGGTTACAGTTTGAAGGTTGGCCGACGTAGGTTAAATTCGATGTTCTTTCGAAAACAATGAGGGCGTGTCAATTTTGCCTTCTCTGGCCTGTTTCCTTCTCTTACGACAGCGTTGTTTGGAGAAATATAGAAAGGACACGGTGGATACTTGTATGTGAAATGTGAATTTTGTTATGATAAATAATGTGACCCATATGGCCCACCACGTCAAGAGGGATCGAACTGAGTTCAGGTAATTAAGATCTATCATATTTTCTTTTTATCTTTGTAAATTTTGTTATACCTGAGTTATTTGCTTAACCCATTACCACACAATCCCTACTTTTGACGCCACTGAGAAAGAAGCCTTTAGAAACCATTATGGAAAGAGGAGAAATTGCTGGTTACCAGCATTTCTACACAATGTTTTCTGCCCTTCACAAAACAAATTTGAAATTTTCAGTCACATTTATTTTGTCATGTGCAAATACTTTAGATTTGGACAAACCTTACATTTTGTCATTTTGTAGAAAGTACCAATCCATGTACATGTGTCTGACTCACTTTTTCTGCAATAAAATATATTTCTCTACTCTTTCCCAAATTTTACCTAATTAACTCAGGCCTGATTTTTCTGTTATGGTGAAGAGAAGTTTTTAACAATTACCATTCAGTCCTGCATTTAAGGTCACTAAAGAAAAAAAGCTATGAAAAATATTGTGGGAAAAGAAGAAAATAATAGTATCCTGCATTTTCTTTGTTTTACACAATAATTTCTACCCTTTTTGATACAAGTTTTACTAATTTGAAGATTTATTATGTTGTCTGCAACATCTTTCGATTATGACCAGTTATAAAAATTTTGTCTTCTGGTTATAGTTAACTCATTACCAAAGGACAAAATCTTATACTGGTTCAAATTGAAAGCATTTGCAGACGACAAAATAAAGGTGACTGAAAAATTGAAATTTGTTTTGGGAAGGATGAAAAGACTGTGGAAAAAGGAGAAAATGCTGGTTACCAGCATTTTCACCTTTTCCTACAGTGTTTTCAAAAGGCTTCTTTCTCAGGGGCGTCAAAAGTAGGGATTGTGTGGTAATGGGTTAAAGAGGGTCTTGTTACAAACCATTTTGGGTGGGGAAACATCAAAATATAGAAAATATGTACTGTGGCAATTGTTTTATTGAAGTTGCAGGATCAGTTTGATTGGATAAATTCAATAAAAACTTAATTCTAAAAACTAAATCGGGCCCTTGTAAATTGCAAATTCTCCTCAGAATTCCATCTACTTCTTGTTTGTGACTGTGAAACAACATACCAATTCAAAGGTCTGCAAGCTACATTTGAAAATGGCAACAAAACCCATTCTATGGAAAATTTGCAATTTTGGTGGAATGTTTTCACAAGTGTTTACAAGTAACATAGAACAATTACAGAATTTCTTGGCAGACTGGTGGATCATATATAATTTGTTATTTTCATTGTCTTTATGACCAAAGACTGAAATTTGAAATTTTTCACTGTATGGTAGATAATTCTAATACATTGTAATGCAATGAACTGTATTTCTATAAAACATTTTTTTTTACAGATAACCTGGTTGGACAACTTCCTGGCTGCTTTTTGAAGCCACTAGTGATGCAAAAATAAAGAATATGGAAGAGCAATTTGGGAGGTGCAATTGAATTACTTTCTAAGGAAATCAACCCAGATAGCAGCTAAGCAGGCATACATGGCAAAATACTGAAGGTTTTATATTTTTAAACCTTTTTTTTCATGAAAATAATAATTAATGCTCTGAGATAGGGAGGCAAAATGAAATTGAAATTCAAAATGATCAGCTGTCTTGATTTTTTGGCTATAAGGAATTATTAGATTAATTTTTCTAAACCCTTGAATTATGTAAATTAGATGCATGCTGTATTTTTTAACCCTTTACCACACAATTCGAAATTGTCTTTTTCAAATTGAAAGCATTTGCAGATGACAATTCAGATGTCTTATATCAGGTAAACTTTGCTTAAAATTGTGACTACTCTTCGTTATAAACACCTATTTACAAAGTGACTAATAGCATGACTTATTGTAACTTTTTGTTTGTACAAGTCGAAAATAGGTTTTGCCTTCTGCACAGGTAAAATATTCATTCATTAGCAACTTGAAATTATAAGTTTTTCTGAACTGGAAATATATGCAGGACATAACTTGAAATGCCATACTCATAGGCTGATGATTTTACTTTTCATGGTATTAAAATATGGTGTGAAAAATGAGAAAGTGTCCTGCACTGAAAGTTTTAGATCAACATATCTAGTAGGTAAAGGTTTGATTTGCGTAAACTGTGTGAAATATTTCCTTGACCATTCTGGACATAATAATAATGCCGAGCAATGATGAGGATAAAAATAGAATATTGATTTATGTAAATGATTGTTACCTGGGTCAGGTTAAATGAAGTAGATGATAATGAGCATTTCATTTCAAATTGTGAAAATCATTAATATCACATACACTCATTTAGTAATCTGGCACTGTTTCACCACATGGCATAAACACAAAAAGATAAATATTTGTCAAAATATGGGCCATGCTGTATGAAAAAGAGACTTAATGCATTTCTTTGATCTATTATACCAAGCATGGCATCAAATAATTATGGATCTATAAACTCCATTTTGTCTAACATTCAACTGAATCATGAAGTAGACTGGTCCATGGAAATACAGAAGATATTCAAACGGCAAACATTGTGGGCCCATGTCAGCCTGGGCAGACTACACAGGCTGACCTGGGTCTATTCTTTTTGCAGTTGCAGCTCCTTTTTTTTTTATAGAGCATGGCTCAATAATATATGTACATATTCACAGGTATTGGCTATGATCAACATGACATTGTGGATACCAAACAGATTCAAGCTGCTGTTTGGAAACAGGTGAAATGGTATAGAAAGAGGATCAGACCAGAAAGACCATACCAAAATCAGATTAAAAAGATGGATAGAATGCTTTTTGTACAATAGTGTTTTATTAGTATTTATAGATGATATTGTCTTTCTTCTAAATATTTTTTAAAATGTTGTCATATTATGAATAAGAAGTTATCCATTTGAAACAATACTTAGACTGAAGTAAGCATTGTTATTTTTCATATTGGTAAGTCCCACTTTTGTTGTATTTTTATATTTGTGTAACTAAAGCCGGAAACATGACCGGAAACATGATTTGGTTGTCTGAGCAAATGCTTTTTTTTTCCACAATGCTTTCATATTAACTCATTACCAAACGACAAAATTTTAAATCAAAAGCATTTGCAGATGACAAAATAAAAGTGACTTAAAAATTCAAATCTGTTTTGCGAAGGGCAGAAAACACTGTGGGAAAAGGAGAAAATGCTGGTTACCTCCTTTTCCCACAATGTTTTCAAAAGGCTTCTTTCAGGGGTGTCAAAAGTAAGGATTGTTTGGTAATGGGTTAAATATTTTCAAGTGGACATGAACTGTTTTCAGTCATTTAACTCGTTACCAAACAATAATATTTTAAGACTTGTCAAAATCAAAAGTATTTGCAGACGACAAAATAAAAGTGACTGAAAATATGAAATTTGTTTTGAGAGGGGTAGAAAACATTGTGGGAAAAGGAGAAAATGCTGGTTAGCAGCATTTTCTCATTTTCCCACAATGTTTTCTAAGCCTTCTTTCTTCAGGGTCGTTAAAAGTAGGGATTGTGTGGTAATGGGTTAATCTATGGTTACCAGAGTATTCGAATCATACTCCAGTGTGATTCATTGGAGGCTTTGCTGTGCAAAAAGTGTTCATGAATGTTTGTGCCCAATAATTAAGAATTCTTTGACTCATTTAACAATTACAAACCTATGACTTTCCCAAATTTAGAGCATTTGCAGCTGACAAATACTTATTGTATGGTAATCGGTTAAGCTACAGTAGTATTCCCCAGGGTTGCTTGCTATATTTTCCATAATGAACATTTATGCAAAGTCATTTGAAAATTCTCAAATGGTTGAACAACAGCTTTGATGAGACTCTTGACATTTTGATCTCCTTGACCGTGTATGAAAAAATAATTATTTAATCTTACATATTGTTATTAATCTAAAGGCCAGTTTCTGGTCTTTGTTAATTTTAGATTTCTCCGTGTCTTAATATGACAAGGAACTTTCAGCCTGTCATTGTTATGCAAAAAAGTTTGTCTCAGTTGAGAGTTATCTGCCAGTATTTACTTTTGCCTACCATGTATGCTGGGAAGTCAGCTTTGTATGCTTGTCTTGTTACAAGCTTTCTGCAGCATTACTGATATTGTGCACAAAGATTTGTATGTTGACCCATTACTACACAATCCCTACTTTTGACAACCCTGGAAAAGAAATCTTTTTGAAAACATTGTGGGATAAGGAGAAAATGCTGGTAACAAAACAAATTTCAAATTTTCAGTCACATTTATTTCGTTGTGTGCGAATGGTTTCAATTTGGACAAACCTAAAATTTTGTCGTGTGGTAATGAGTTAAACAGTCTTAAAAACATTTTACTTTGTGTTTCTTCTGAGTGATTTCAGTATGCATCTTTTCTTGACTGAAATGCTTGTGTACCGCAGTGAAATGGACAAAATCCTGTGGTTTCACTTGACTGGTTTAAATTGTAAATATAAATCTCTAAGCACTAATTAAGATTAACTTATCAATAAATAGTTTACGGAGATACTAAGTGGTGTGTTTTGAACTTAAGAATTGAAGATTGATTTTAGGTAACAGTTTTTATATATTTTTGTGGAAACGTCAGAGACAAATATCTCTATGTATATTTAATGATACATGTACTGAGGCTAATGAAGCAACTGGTTTTCCAAACTCAACAATACAATGTTTCCTTAAATGTACATAGGATTAAATTTTTGCTGATAACTAAACAAGGGTAGCGTGAAGAACTATATTATTGTGAAGATTTTCCAAATCATATGTCTCAAGATTTCTAGGTGAAGACAATGACAAAAAAAAATTACTTGGAATATGCAGTGTTTTTTGTTAGTGTTTACATTTTTTTCAAACAGAATGTTTCAATGAGCATAGGCTCAGTACATGCATTATTGACCAGCTCGAAAAAAATCTCTCAAGATTATTTACTGAAAACATTGACAAAAATGCAATTTTGCTAAAAGTATGCAGTTGCTTTTTGTTAGTGTCAGACATATCTATTAAAACAGAAAGACTGGGCCTAGATTCAGTAGATGCATTATTGATTACATGGAAAAATATATCAGGATTATCAAGGTGGAAACATTTACAAAAATGCAATTTTGCTTGAAATATGCAGTTGCTTTTTGTTACTGTTGACATATCTTTTAAACAGAATGACTGAGCTTAGATTCAGTAAATGGGTCATTGATTACCAGAAAGCAATAGTGTCTAATTTTGTCTTGTTATAAGTTTTAATCAAAGAGGGAAGCTTCAGCGAGCTGATGTTATTCTTAAAATCCTTCGATTAGGTCAAGCAGATCACATATTCAGCAACGTCTGCAGATATTTGCAAATTAGTCTGTACATATTTGATCGTGTGAGATTTTAGTCTACATTGATGTCTTTACCAAATTGGAAAGCATATGTAAAAAGCTGCGTTCTTGCCAAAATTTGTAAAATTGTAGGTGATAAAATTATTCAGGTGAAAACATGGACAGAAATGCAGTTTAGCATGGAATATGCTGTTACTTTTTGTTGTTCACGTTGACATATGTCACCTGATAGTAAAAAGCATAGATCGGAGAACAAAAAAAAAAAAAAAAATAACTACTGAGACCTATAGTTTGTTTTGACAGATTTGTGTAATTACAAGGCTCAGAGTTGGTCTTGAGTACTTTAAATCAATGGGTATTTACTATTGTATTCCTTGTGTGTATATACAGATTATTTAATTTACTAACAGCATGATGATCATTGAGTAGTTAGTTAATGCCATTTGGTCGATAGATCAGGGACATACTGTTTTAAAGTTGTTCAGTCTTAAAGCTGGATATTTTGTTTAGTAGCTCTTTTACATGCCAACAGGTTATTGCACGACTATTGTAGGCGAATAATTAATCCTTTACCAAACAACAAAAGTTTAGATGGTCCAAATTCAAAGCACTTGCAGACAACAAAGTAAATGTTGCTAAATAATTGAAATTCGTTTCCAGCAGGGTAGAAAACATTGTGGGGAAATGAGAAAATGCTGGTTACCAGCTTATTCTCCATTCTCAAAATGCTTTCAAAAGACTTCTATTTCAAGGTTGTAAAAACCAGGGATTGTTTACACTTACAGTAGTATTGTTCAGTAAGCACCTCCATGTATATTTCATGATACATGTTATCAGGCTAATGAAACAATTTGTTTTCCAAACTCAACGACACAGTGTTTACTTGGATGTACATCAGTGAAATTTTTGCTGATGACTTAATATGCATATTGTGAAGAACTATGTTCTTGTGAAGAATTTGACAATCATCTGTCTCAAATTTAAGATGGAAACATTGACAAAAAATCAAATTTGCTTGTAATATACAGTTGTTTTTTATTTGTGTCGATACATTTTTAACTCTTTACCACACAATCCCGACATTTAAAGATGTTAACAAAGAAGCCTTTTGAAAACATTGCTGGAAAAGGAGAAAATGCTAGTAAAATGCTACCCTTTCCAAAAAAAAGTTGAATATTTAAGTCACATTTATTTTGTTGTCTGCAAAGTATTTCAACACAGACTGGTTTAAAATTTTGTTGTTTAGTAAAGAGTTAAGCAGAATGATGAAGTTTAGATTCAATAAATGCGTTACTGGTTACCTTAAAAATATGTTCAGGATTATTCAGGTGAACACATTGACAAAAATGCAATTTTGGTAGGAATATGCATGATTACCTTGAAGAAATATCCAAGATTATTAGGCCTAAATGAAAATATGGACAAAAATGCAATTTTGCTTGGAATATGCAGTTGTTTTTTGTTAGTGTTGACACATCTGGTTAAACAGACTGACTGAGCTTAGGTCCAGTGAATGTGTTATGGATTAACTGGAAATAATAATGTCTAATTTTCTGTTTTTTTTTTTTATTATTACTATTATTTGAAGTTTTGTGCTCGGTGAAGTTGAACTTGAAAAAAAATTATAGTCATGGGGGTAATATTTCTGACATTTGTTACTGTATAGTTTACATTTAAATAAATACATGTACCAGGTGATAAGCAAAACTGTTTTACCTGTTTTGTAATACCCACAGCAAGCAAAGTTTTAGGGGGTAATGCTGGGGTCACCTTGTCCATCAGTCTGTCTATCGTTTCACCTCGAATTTTTCACCCGGGCTTTCAAACTATAAAAGCTATCAACTTGAAACTTCATACATTGGCAGAACACATTATGGAGAAGTGCAGTGCATAAGAACCATAACTGCCATTCATGTTTTTTTGTGTTATTGCCATTTGTTGATAATCAGATGGAATTTTTGTCCAGTCCAGGCCATAACTTCCTGTTGAAGCTCAAAACTTATATCCCCCACATTATGATTGGGCGGTATAAAAGGAGTCAGCTTGTCTGTCTGATCAAAAACTCAAGATCAACCAGACAACCGCCACAACAGTGCCTTCAGCGCTTTGATTTACAAACCGGATATGAACTTTTACTCTCTGGTAATTTACTTTCACTTTCAAACAGACAGCATTCTGGACGCAAGCCGGATATGTATACTGCTCGGCTGCAAGTGTATTTCAAAATACATGTACACGTATCGTCTGAAATAGAAAACCAAAGACGCGTACAAGGGGTAAATATTCTTTTTTTTTGTTCACATCTTGGAATGAATCCCATTAATGTCATTATTTTTGGCAAATTTGTTACAATTCTGAGTTTGTGGTTCGCAAATATTTTGATGAAAGATAGGCATACAATGCTTTTTTCAGCTCTCATTTTGACATTATCTCCCGCTAGATGGCATTCTACAGATACACATCTATCTAATTGGAGAGGTCATCAGACCTCTCCAACAGTGTTGAGTTTAAAAGGCAGACTGCCTCAGAAATTGCTGTCTAAATCCAATCTTTGTAGGGGAATTGTTCCTATACACAGTCTGTTTCGTCATGATTTTATAAAGAAGTCGAAGTCTAAAAACTGAAATAGGAAATAGACGTGGTTTGTTTCTATATCGCGAATTTCAACAAAATTGTAAGGATTTATTTGCATTTTCCCTTTCCAACAATTTTAATTTTGTATTACAATGATAAATCTAAACAAAAAGAAGAAAAAGAAAAAAGAATTTCGTTAAAAATAGAAACGAACACAGCGGAAAAAAATCACGTGACCTTAAAACGCGGGAAGAAGGTCATATGACTTACATAAATTACAAGGACGGATGTATACGGAATCCTATTTTTGCCATCCACTTTAATGAATGTGTATTTACAACTGAACAGATTTCAACTACCCGTTTATTGTCTTGCTTGTTTCTTTACATGTACCTAGATATATTTAACCTAAAAGCATAAAAAGTATTAGAAAAAAATGATGTCGACCTCTCCTGGCTTCTTTTTTAAAGAAGCCACTTGTTTAGGCATCCTTGGTACAAAACCGGGCTATTTTTCTATGCGACAACCGTTACTTTGACTTTTAAACTAAAATAACATTTACTCAATAAAACGCTACCTGGCATGCGGTTTATTCGGCTATAATCAACAGTTTAGAGATATCTGGAGCTAAAGCAGGCCTGATTTCTCCTAAAGTATTGATAAAACCCACATTCTCCATTGCTACTTTATGGCGCGTATTACTGCAACCCCCTCCCCCAATATTGGGGAGAGTGAGGGGTCATATACGACAGGTCGAATCTTCGAAGAATATAACATGTGCAGACAACGCTAATTTTGATGCTACTGCAAAGGTTAAAAGTAAACTGTCAATTATTCAAATTTTGTTTTGGGTGAGTCAGCCAACCCTTCACCATACGAAAATTCTTTTAACTTGCCCTAGTTGAAAGGATTTGCAGACGACAAATTCCATTTATGATACAAATTAGCCCTTTGGTAAATATCTCTGATTTGAGACAAAAAGCCTCGGGGGAAAAGGGAAAAAACTGCTGGTTACCACAATTTTCTCATTTTCCCTGAATATTTTTCGAAGCCTTCTATACAGATTGTTTACTACAGAGTTAACTCTTTACCAAACGATAAAGTTTTAGACTTGTCTAAATTCAAAGCAGTTGCAGACAATAAAAATGAATGTCGAAATTTGTTTTTGGAAGATAAGAAAACATCGTGGGAAAAGGAGAAAATGCTGAATCCCAGCATTTTCTCCTTTTCCCACAATGTTTTCATAAGCTTTCTTTGAATCTTTGGGATTACATGGTAAAGAGTTAACCCTTTATCGGAGGGGCATTTTATTTTGTCCAAGTCGGAAGCATTTTTAAGAAAACAACTAAAACTAGGGGCTCAAATGTTCGGTTTACTCATGCACAGAGTAGAAAACATTGTGAGAAGAGGAAGAAATAAAGAGTTAACCAGCATCTTCTCCTCCTTCGACAATCTTTTCCAAAACCTTGTTCGTCGTCGTTGGTAAAAGGCTAATTAAATTAAGTGGTTAGGTAATGTTTATAAACTGAGAAAATACTTATGCATGCAGACCTAAACTAATCTTTTAACAAGTTAAAGTTGGACTCCTTCTCTCTTTAACCCTTTCCCAAACGACAAATTTTGGACTCTTCCAAACCAAAAGAGTTTGCAGAAGACAATTTTGGATTTGGAGAAAATGCCAGGAAAGTTCTCAAAAAGGGTAGAAAACACTGTGGGAAAAGGAGGAATTGCTCGTTACGAGCAATTTCTCCTTTTCCCTCAGTGCTTTCAAAAGACTCTTACTGCAGACACGTAAAAACCAGGGCTTGTATGGGAAAGGGTTAAATATCGCCGAGTCCCGGTAGCTTAGTATAGCGCTTGAGAGCAGGGGGGTCGGTGGCTCGATGCCTGGCACGGCCAATTTCTTTCCTAGGATTTATGACAGTCATTGTCATTGCGACAGGAATCATTCCTCTCCCGCTGCTGGCCATTACTTTGGTTGAATATTGAGGTAGCCTGGACCTTGGGCATGCAGAAAATTGACTTTGAGTAAAAAGTTTCGACGCAGGATCTCGACTGCGTAGCTTGACCTGGGGCGATAGGCTTTTTTTTTTCAGTTGCATTAAACCCCCTTTTCCACAGAGAATGACTCACATGTCTGGATTGAAATAATTTTCAAATGACAGATTCAACGTGACTCAGGTGAGAAAATATGTCTTTAAAATGATAGAAAACATTATTAAGGTGGGGGGGGGATACTGCATATAATTATCAAAATGTTGATGCAAATTTGTATACAGGACTATTAAAATTAATGGTAGTGAAGTCCAAATGTTTTTTCTTTACTCGGAATGTTTGTAACTGTCGTGTCTCACTCTGCCACACACGTTTCGAAAGTTTGAGATATTTGTCGTCTGCGCGACGTGGAAGAAGGGCAAAATACGTTCACGCTAGGCCTATCTAATTATTACTTGTTCACAAACCGCCATCATTGCAACACGCAATAGAAAATAAAAATGCAATTAGTATTTAAATATTTTAGCTTCATTTTTTGGTCGGCCACGATTAAATTATTGGGGAGTTTCGAAAAGCGATGTTCATTTTCCGAAAAAAAAAACCCATAACCCTTTTCTCGACTGCCAGTACGTTTATGATTCCCGGTGGAGATGCTGTACAGATTATCGTGGGTAAAGGAGAAAATGCACGTGACCAGTAGCCTTTTTCAACGTTTTCAAAAAACGTTTTCTTCCTTTTCAAAGACTTACCCAACATTTGAGCCATAGTTAAATTGTCGTCTGCAAATACTTTGACATTATCTGGATCCCGTCTTCTATTCTGTTCAGGTAAAGCGTTCAGTGACTCTATTTGTATCACGTGACATGACAACCACATATACATTACAGGTGTGTTATCGTAGCCTTACAAAATACCGGATACCGGTGAAAACGGGTCAGCCGGGTAGACCTTACCTGATACAGGTGTGAATGTGAACGGACTCGAATTCCAGTCCAGTTTCTTCGACAGTGATCAGAAGTAAAATTTACTGGATATTCGTACAGCCATGGAGCTCGTTTTGGATATACTGCAGCGACTACACGATCCAGAAATTGTCGTCAATTTCCAGAGACTGTGTGGGGTAGAACGGGTTCCAAACACGACCGATAACTATGACACTGAGATTACTGAGGGAGAAATGGACACTTCGGATCATAACGGACATTACACGAAATATGTTAAAGACCGTGACACGGATTCCTATATCGCTCAGGAAGCTTACAAAAACATCAACTCTAAAAATGTCCGCGCTCGTTCCGGCTTCGAAAAAGAGGGCGTTCCCCCATTCACTTCGGATGAGTCGGACGACCCTGACATTGGGGTCAGCAAAGTTGAAGGTCGCTACAAAATTACACCTCATCGAATTAATTATCAATTTGTTTATTATATGTTCAGAATATTTTCGTTTTTTGGAGATGAAGCTTTTTATTTGACATTCTTACCATTTTGTTTGTGGAACTTTGACAGTTACATTACAAGACACACAGTTTATGTTTGGGTCGTTTCTATGTATTTGGGTCAAGTGTTGAAGGATATACTGAAGTGGCCTCGACCTGCGACCCCTCCAGTGGTTCGACTAGAAACCGACTATGCACAAGAGTTTTCAATGCCTTCCACGCATGCTGTTGCAGGGTCTTCGATTCCGTTTATGTTGGCATACACAATTTGGAACCGATATGAGGTAACATTTTTTCATTTCTTTATTTTCCCCAAGAGCTGTAACCCACAAGGTCCTACTATACTGGGTGCTTCACTCTATCCCTTTACCAAACAACCCCTGGTTTTTATGACCCTGAGAAAGAAGTCTTTTGAAAACATTGTGGGAAAAGGAGAAAATGCTGGTAACTAGCATTTTCTCTTTTTCCCACAATATTTTCTACCCTGCTCGAAACAAATTTCAATTTTTGAGTTAGTTTTATTTGGTCTTCTGCAAGTGCCTTCAATTTGGACCAGTCTAAAACTTTGTCGGGGAAAGGGTTAAACAAAACAAAACAAAAAAATCAGACTCGACCATATAGATTTTGCAGACGACACAATTAATGTGGTAGTTGTAATGATTAGATTGCTTCTGTCTGTAGTGGGGTAAAAGCAATATGGGAAGAAGAATAAATGCTGGTTACCAAGGTTTTCTCTTTTTCCCAAAATGTTTTTAGAAGGCTTTTCCTCAGGTTCATTTGAAATGGGAACTGTGTGGTAAAGAATTTACTCTTTACCACACAATCCCAAGTTTTAATGACTGTGAGAAAACAACCTCTTTAAAACCTTGTGTGGAAAGAAAATGCTGATAAGCATTTTCACCTTTTTCAACAAGGGTCTGAGTTCATGCATTTATGACATTGTTAAATTGGTCCATTGAAAAACAGTGCAACAGTCAGACTTAGTTAGGATCCTGCTTGGCTCGGATGTATAGTTTTGGACTTGTAACATGGGGTTCCTATGTTCAAACCTCACTGGAAGCACTTAGGTTTTTGTGGGAGTATCACCTGGCCAGATAGCTTAATAGTGGTTAGTGTATTGGATGTGTAACCTGGTGGTTGTAAAGGTAAACTTTCTTTTCAGCAACTTTTCGACTCTTACCACTGATATAAGTGAGAGAAGTAGTCAGTGACTTTCAAAGATATTTGTGTCAGCATGGGTGTAGACACATGTATGACAGGTGCAGCATTGTATAAAACATTGTAGGAAAAACAGAAAATGCTAGTAACCAGAATTTTCTCCTGTTACAGTTATGTTTCCTACTCTTTCGAAAAGGGTTAATTGCAGATTGATTGAATTGTGCAGCCTCAGATATCACAGTGAAAAGGAGACAGATCCTACACAGATCCTACACTGAACTCTTACCTCTGTGTCGGACCTGTTATACTGTCATCATCGTCTCCCCCCCCCCCCCCCACCCCCCTTCATCCCAGCATCCCAGCACAGAGGTCCATTTAACTCTTTACCATACAACAAAAGTTTTAGATTCCTCCAACAGACAACAAAATGAATGTGAGTAAAGAACTGAAATTTGTTTCAGGGAGGGAAGAAAACATTGAGGGAAAAGGAGAAAATGCTGGTTACCAGCATTTTCTCCTTTTCCCACAATGTTTTCAAAAGGCTTCTTTCACAGGGGTGTTAAAAGTCATGATTGTGTGGTAAAGGGTTAAGACTCAACCTTATTCCACAGAATCCTTATTATCTCCCTAAATGGCACTCAACAAAATTAATACACATCTATCTAATTTGGGCATTCTGGGTACAGAACTGGACTACTTTTCTATGCAACAACCATTACTTAGAATTTCAAACTAAAATAAATTTTTACTCACAAAAATGCTACCTGGTGCGATTCATTCAGCTGCGATCAGCTAGCACACATGTAACTAAACACTGGCCATTTATCTAATTTGGGCATTCTGGGTACAGAACTGGACTACTATTTTATGTCACAACTGTTACCTTGAATTTCAAACTGAATTAAACTTTTACTCAAAAAAGCACAACCTGGCGCGATTCATTCATCAATGATCAGCTAGTATGTAAGTAAACACTGGCCATTTATCAAAACAGCCCCATACAGGCTTGGGTAATAACTTCAGTGTAAGCCCTACTTTTCCCATGTACATGTATGTGGGGTGGTTGTTGCCGCTGATGTGCCAAGGTTGAGTCTTTGAAGAATTTAAGATGCACAGACTACGCAGAATTCCAAGTTTTTGAATGACCCTGACAAAGAATGCTTTTGAAAACATTGTTGCCAAGCCAAAGTTAGCTCAGATGTATGTATATACTGCTTTAGAACATAGGGTCACTGGTTCAATTACTGGCTTGGTTTATTTCTCTCCAAGGATTGATGAAAGTCATTGTGACAGGATTCATCAAGTACTATCTCAAATCTGACCATCGCTTCAATGATGTTTTTTTTTTTGAAAGCAGCCAGTGGCTTGAAAAGAAACTTGTGGGGAATAGCGTTAAAAAAATTCCAGGAAAGCATGGATAGGTGCATTGCCTGGTGAAATATAACTGAATCAATGGATGAAAACACTGTTTACCCATTACCACACAATCCCTACTTTTGACGACCCTGAGAAAGAAGACATTAGAAAAGGTTGTTGGAAAAGGAGAAAATGCTGGTAACCAGCATGTTCTTCTTTTTCCACAATATTTTCTGCTCTTCACAACAGAAATTTCAAATTTTCAGTCACTTTTATTCTGTCATCTGCAAATTAATGCTTTTGATTTGGACAAGCCTAAAATATTGTCGTTTGGTAAAGTGTGAATTGGACAAGAGTAACCTAGCTTCTGAAATGTTGGTGAGAAGGAGATGGATCCCATATTGAACTCTGTCTTCACCTCAGTGACCTGTCAAACTGTCAACATCATCATCATCATTTCTCTGGTTCCCCCCCCCTTCCTCCCTCTGCCCCTTTTGTCCTACTATACTCACAAAGAGATCCAGATAAAGCTTAACTCTTTGTCAGATAATCCTGACTGTTGAGGACCCTGGAGGAAGAAGCTATTTAAAAACATTGTTGGAAAAGGAGAAAATGCTGGTGACCAGCATTTTCTCCTTTTCCCCCAATGTTTTCTACCCTATCAAAGACATAAATCATCATTCGGATTACACTGAATTTGTTGTCTGCAAAATGCCTTCAATTTGGTCTAGTCTAGAATGATGTTTTTTGGTAAAGAGGAATTATTTGAATTTTGAAGAGTAAAAAATTTGTCATGTGGACAAGGGTTATAATCTCGGATGTTAACCATTCTGAAATAAAAAGAGCTTTCTGAAACAATTTGGGAAAAGAAGGAATGTGCTGATAACTGGCATTTTCTTCTATTCCGACATTGTCTTCCACCGTATTAAAAACAAATTTACTAATTTGATTCCAAATAAAATTGTCATCTGCAAATTCTTTCAGTTTTGATCTGTACATTTTTCTCATGCTATAAACGGGTAAAGACTGAAGAAAAAAGCATTTTGAAAGCACTGCAGGAAAAAGAGAAAATGCTGGTATTCAGCATTTTCTCCTTTTTCCACACTGTTATCTACCCTTTCATAGACACATCCAATCATGTGGACAACATTTGATCGGTCATCTGCTCGGCAAACACAGTACTGTCAGTTTGGACAAATCTCTGAAATTGTGTGGTTTGGTAAAGAGTTAAATCTTTACCACACAATCCTGACTTTTAATGACCCTTAGAAAGAAGCCTTTAGAAAACATTGTGGGAAAAGAAGAAAATGCTGGTAACCAGCATTTTCTCCTTTTCCCACAATGTTTTCTACCCTTCCAAAAACAAATTTCAATTTTTAAGCAATATTAATTTTGTCGTCTGCAAGTGCTTTGAAATTGGACTGGTCTAAAAATTTGTCTGGTATAGAGTTAAAAGGTTGAGTGGTCATATTTTTGTCATGTGAATATGTTCAGGTTAACCCTTGACCAGACGACAAAATCTCAGACATGTCCAACTTGAAGATATTTGCAGAGAACAGCCACATTGAAATTTTCGTCTGCAAATGCTTTCAACTTGGTCTAGTCCAAAATTTTATCGTTTGGTAAAGAGTTAGGGTCTTGCGGGAACACCAATTTTTTTCCTGTTACCCGCAAACAAGAAATATCTTTGAAAAAAGACTGACAGATTAAATTTGACTGCAAATGAGCAGGGGCCCTTGGAATAAACATGTCTACATATTTAACCAATCACAGATTATTATTTATCAATTTGATATTGGTACAAAAGCTTAGGTCAAAAGCCAGCACATTCACCTATGCTAATAAAAGGTAGAAACAGCCACAGAATACTAACTCTTTACCACAGAATCCGGACTTTTGACGGCCCTAAAAAAGAAGACGTTTGAAAACATTGCAGGAAAAGGACAAAATGCTGGTAACCAGCATTTTGTCCTTTTCCCACAATGTTTTCTACCCTGTAAAAGAAAAAATGCACCATTTGAGCTACATTAAAATTGTCTTCTGCTAAAGCTTTCAATTTGGACAAGCCTAGAATATTGTCGTTTAGTAAAGAGTGAAGTATATTTAAACTGGTTGGGGTTACTAAAGAGAACAATACAGAGAAACCTGACCAGTTTATCCCATTACCACACAATTCAGAGTTTTAATGACCCTGAGAAAGAAAGCTTTGTTATAGAGAAAACATTGTTGGAAAAGGAGCAATTGCAGGTAACCCCTATTTTCTTCATTTCCCACAACATAATTATTTTACCTCATGTAAGACAGAAGTCATCATTTTAGTGACATCCAATTTAGTGACGTCTGCAAATACTTTCAATTTCATCGCATCAGAAATTTTATTGTTTGGCTGAGAGTTATTTTGAAAAAAATATTTTGCTTTCTCCATGATGTCTACTTCTCTTTTATAGGAAAAATCACTATTTTTTTAGTCTCACTTGTTTCGTTGGCTGCAAATGCATGTACTTTCAAAATGAACCAGTCTAAATTTTGTCATATATTTTTAACCCTTTACAGAATGTCAAAATTTCAAACTTGTCCAATAAGAAGCATTTGCAGGCATGAAATAATACATGTGTGGAGCTAATTTGGGAGTAGTTGTCTTTACCACAATATCCCAACTTTTAACGACCCTGACGAAGAAAGCCTTTGAAAACATTGTGGGAAAAGGAGAAAATGCTGGAAGCCAGCATTTTCTCCTTTTCCCGCAATCTATTCTACCGTTTCCAAATCAAATTTCAATTTTTGATTTACATATATTTTGCTATCTGCAAATGCTTTCAATTTGCACTGGTCCAAAATTTGGTTGTTTGGTAAAGAGTTAACAGGGTAGAAAACATTGCTGAACCAGCATTGTCTCCTTTTTCCTAAATGTTTTGTAAGGGCTTCTATTCAAGGGTCCTTAGAATGAAAGCCCAGATTTTGTGGTAAAGGGTTAAAAGAAAAAGCCAACATTACAGTGGCACATCATTAGAGTAGCCTGCCGAGTCTCAGTTACTCAGTCTGTAGCGTCCTAGCCTGCCAAGCCCCAGTAGCTCAGTGGATTGCGTGCAGGACTTGAGAACAGGGTTGTGGGTTTGATCCCTGGCTCGGCTAATTTCTGTCCAAGAATTGATGATAGTCGCTGCCACAGGATTCATTCCTCTCCAACCGCTGACCATTGTTTCGCCGATGGTTATATGGAAAAGCAGCCAATGACTGGAAGGAAAATTGTGTGGAGTACTGGTAACAAAAGACTCCGGGAAAGTATGGATGAGTGCACTGGCTGCCGCGATATAACTGAGATGATGTTGAAAACTGCATTAAACACCAGTCATACAATTAAATCATAAGCAGGAGTTAATGGAGAAGGGTTTTAGAAGCCAATAATGGGTATAGAGGTGAAAATATAGTACACTAGAACATTTTACTATTGATTTAACTCTTTAGCAAACGACAAAATTTTAGACTGGTCCAAATTGAAAGTATTGGCAGACTACTAAGTCGAAATGACTAAAAATCTGAAATTTGTAATTAGGAGGGTAGAAAACATTGCAAGAAAAGGAGAAAATGCTGGTTACCAGCATTTTCTCCTTTTCCCACAATGTTTTCAAAAGGCTTCTTAAACAGGGTCATTAGAAGTCGGGATTGTGTGGTAAAAAGTTAACTCTGTACTATTGAATCCGAGTTTTAATGACTTTGAAGAGAGATGGCTTTTGAAAACATTGTAGAAAAATGAGTTTCTGCTTTTCCTAGAATATTTTCTGTCCCCAAACAACAGATTTCACTTCTTTCAGTCACATTTATTTTGTCATCTACAAATGCTTTCAATTCAGAAAAGTCTACAACTGTCGTGTGGAAAAGGGTTAACCCTTTACCAGATGACAAGGTTTACGACATTCAAAATTGAAAGGATTTGTAGACAAAAAAAATTAATATTACCTAAGTGCCAGGACTTCTCTGTATCTCTACCAAACAACAAAGTTTTAGAGTATCTGGCATCAAACATTTTGCAGCCAATAAAACAGAATTTGGCTCAATATTAATGATGAGATTGTTCCTTGACGTTAACCAGTATTTCCTCCTTTTCTCACAAGGTTTTCTGAGGCCCGCTTTTACAGGGTCTTTGAAACTTGGAATTATGTGATGGAATTTTTAAAAGGTGCCACTTTCTGGGTTTATATTTTTGGCTCCTAACTTATTTTTTCTTTTTCAGTTAACTTGGATTATTTTTACAGGGAGAAGGGTTTTTAAGAAAATACAATGTCATTATTTGCATTTTGCACTGTATATGTAAAACGATGATACCCACTTTTAAAGGAAATGTAATTGCTTAGGCTTGCAGATTTGATCTGAACCCTTAGGCCGCCCAATGAACCAATAAGGCGTTTTCGTTCTACAAATACAACCCAAATAATTGCAATTTTATTGTTACTTTCATCTACATTGTTTCAGTAAATGGGACACTGTAGATCAAGGATCAGGCTGCATGTTTTGTGCAGCCTGATCTTGATCTACACTGGCTGCAAAGGTAACTATGGTCATCTCTTCCGAACAACAAAATTTTGGAATAGTCCAAATTGAAAGCATTTGCAGACGATAAAATAAATGTGAATAAAGAAGTGATATTTGATTTGGAAAGAGTAGAAAACATTGTTGGAAAAGGAGAAAATGCTGGTTACCAGCATTTTCTCCTTTTCCCACAATGTTTTCAAAGGCTTTCTTTCTCAGGGTTGTTAAAAATCGGGAATGTGTGGTAAAGAGTTGAAGGCACTAAGGGATTAATTGCATATTGATTTTAAAATGTCATGTTTGACTTAAAAAATTCAAAACACTATACAATTTATTGAAATCTTTATTGAGAGCCCAAAAAGATTGCATTGGCTGTTTTTTGACTCACCAAAATATTAATTTTGTTCTTTTGAATTTGTTTTATTTTTAATGCCTTTTTAGCGCCATAGCCAAATGCTGGTGAAACCCTGGAAATGTGTGAATATGTTAGCTGTCGCCGTGATGTAATTAGGATAGTGTTGAAAGCAGAGTAAAACACCATTCAACCAGTCTAATCCTTTACTTTATAACTCTCAATTTTCATCTATATAAGGAAAAAAACCTTTTGAAAACATAGTAGGTAAAGGAAAAAATACTGGTAACCAGCCATTACTCATTTTTCCATAATGTTTTCTATCCTTTATCCCAAAATTGCCACATAATCATGACTTGACAAACCTGAGGAAAAAGGCTTTTGAAAACATCATAGGAAACGCTAGTAACCAGCACATTCTCCTTTCCACACAATGTTCTCTACCCTATGAATAAATCAAAGCGTTGAGAACGCTGAAGTGGTATTTGTCAAGGAAACCCATTGTGTAGAATTAATAGTTTGAAAGAAAAAGAGACATATTGTTCAAATATTGGCTTAAAAGTCAACCCACTACAGTGCTCTCAATAAGCGGACGTCGACGTGTATTATGTCCACATTTTTAGAAAAAACGTCGGCATTTTCCAAGTCGGACGTCTTTTTAACGTCCATATTATTACAAAAACGTCCAAGAAATTTCAACCCGGACGTTTTTTTTTTTTAATGCACAAAGGGTTTGACGCGTGTGGTAAACTTCGATAACGTCCATTCAATGTAAGGAAGGCGCTTTACAAAGAGCCTCTATAGCCATGTAAAAGCGTTTTGGTGATCACGATTACGGTGTACAGATGGCAATTACACATATATGCGATTGTTTATCCAATTTATGACCGTATTATGGTAGTGTTTAATTGGTCGATTAATTTACGATCGCTTAGTAATCAATCGTCTTTAATTTGACTGCAGAGATAGAAATCAATGGATAAAATTAATGCAATTAATAGAGGCATGAAATCGAATATCGGGGAACGTTGTTTGTTTGCAAAAATGCAACATGAAAGAAATTCAAATAATCAAGTAGATCTAATAGATCTACTAATTATTTGTACGACTCTTTAAAAAATCAGCAGCTTATAGTTTCGTTACGCATTTCTTTCGGGAATTATGCAGCGTACTTAAGGAATTTTTTTTGAAAGAATCATTGTGCGACGTGACCGTAGTTACGAAGGAATTCACGTCTGTCTGAAATATGTGTCTTCCATAACCCACTAGGAAACTGAAAAAAATTCATGCACATCAAAATACAAGATGGATGGTTTCGCATGTTCACTTGGTTTGAAAACAAATGAAGAAAGAAACAGGCTGTTGTGCAACACGTCATTTTAACAATTATGAAACATGGATATGGTTATAATTCTTCAGTTATTACCATCCTAACACTTCTAGCGCAAAATGGAATGAAATCTCTTATTAATTGATAAATAAGGATTTATACTGGTATAATATTTTTGCACAATTCTAATGGACCAGAAATTTATTTGATGTCCATCTTGAAGATATTTGTTGATATTTTATTCTTTTTTCAGAAAAGGGAGGTAATTCTTATTTCCTTTTGTAATGAGAATAGAGTGGCCCTAGATTTATGAATGATAATTCTTAAAAGGAAAAAACAATGGAAAAAGTGGCTTGGTCAAAGTAGTACAATAATACTCATTTTCAATTGTAGCAACTTTTTTTGGGATTATATTATAGTGGAAATAGCTGTTTTCCATGAGAATTATACCACCTTAACCCATTACCACACAATCCCTACTTTTGATGCCCCTGAGAAAGAAGCCTTTTGAAAACACTGTAGGAAAAGGAGAAAATGCTGGTAACCAGAATTTTCTCCCTTTTCCACAGTGTTTTCTACCCTTCCCAGAACAAATTTCAATTTTTCAGTCACCTTTATTTTGTCGTCTGCAAATGCTTTCAATTTGAACCAGTCTACTTTGTCGTGTGGTAAAGAGTTAAGTTACCATGGACAATCATTGCCAGCCAATCACATGTCATGATCAGTTTTGTTGTAGATATAAATGTACATGTATATGCATTTTTACTCCCATTATATGGTTATTCTAAGGACATGTCTTCCTGGATAAAACTTTAGTGTAACCACAACATAAGGTTGGTCATTCCGCAACACAATCAAAATAAATCAAAGCTCAAGACCACACTGACCGATGTGGGAAAAAAATTCCTGATTTTTTAAAAAAAATTCCTAAAATTTGAACATGGAATTACAAAAATTCCTGAAATGGTCCCTTATTGAGAGCACTGCCACTAAGCAAATGAATACCTTTTCGGTGAAAGGGAGAGTGCTCATGTATCTTGAAACTGTAATTTTGAAATATCTTTAGCCTTTTACATTCAATTTCCAACATTACAATCAATTATTTTGATCTATAAATATTCATGAGCAATAACATGGAGAATTGTGCAATCATAGGACTAACAAGCCATGGAACGAGTTGGTTTGAAACGAAAAAGCAGACAAATTTGTATCATAGCGCCAATAAAAAGCAATGAGCGATAGAAGTTATTTTCAATAAAAAATAAGTATCTCAACGATCGATGGCCTCCAATGTATTTTAATACGCCATTTCAAATTACATATCTGAGTGCTACCAAAAAACACATTTGCCTGAGAAAAAATGAGTTTAACTGGGATTATTTCCTTTGGCTCTGCACAAAATAAGATACATGGTTATCAAAATTCAATATTGAACTCATAGTGGTATTGTCTTCGACAAATACCACAAAAATTGAGATATTTCAGCCACATTGAAATAGTCACCTCAAATGGGGAGGTGCATTTTGGAAAACTTTGGGTATAAGTTCAAAGAAATGAAGTGACAGTGACAACTTTACCAAACACGACATCTGAACATTAATGTGACATGTCAGGCAAAAAGGGACCATCTAGGAATTCTGTACATCAATAAGATGAAAACAGATCAAAGATAGTGTAGGTCAATTTAAGTTGATTGTTAAAAATGATTATGTAATAAGGTAGAATGACCACTTTTTAAACAGAGAATGTCATAAAAACTGTTGGCCCTGGTCAGCCTTCTAAACATGCAGACTGACCAGGGTTGACACTTTTCGAAGTTCCCAGATGGTCCCTTTTTGTGTAACGTGTCGCAATAAAAAGTTTGGCTTCAGTCAGAGCCTGTCCTAAATTCTTGGTGACCATGATAGTGCGGGCAATACTGCACAAGACTAAAAACAAGGGTTTCACTGGTTCAGATTTCTAGCTTAGCAAGGATTAACAATAATCATTTTGACTGGATTCATATCTGTCTTACTGTTGACCAGTTTTTAGCTCCACTGGCCGAAGGCCAGCGGGCTATTGTCATGGCGTTGTGTCCGTCATGTGTCCGTCCATCCGTTCGTTCTGTCGTCCGTGCGTGTGTGCGTCCGTAAACTTTTTCTTTAAAAAACTTCTCAGAAACTATCGACTGGATTTTTACCAAATTTCACAGGAATGTTCCTTAGGTGGTCCTCTTTCAAATTCCTTCAAATAATTGTGTTCCATGAATAATTCTGGTTGCCATGGCAACCAAAGTAAAAAACCTTTAAAAATCTTCTCCCAACTGCTAATTGGATAGCATTATTTCTTTGCAGGAATGTTCCTTAGATAGAGGTCTACAGAATTCTTTAAAAAAACAAAAAGATCTGTCAAAAAACATGGCTTTTATGGGAGACTCATTTTCCTTTTATGGTATAAAGTAAAATCTTTGAAAAGTTTCTTCTCTCAAACTACTTGTTTTGATTTCATTGTTGTATTGCAGGTTAGTTCCTATGGTGGTAAGTCTTTACCATACAATCCTGACTGTTAACTACCCTAAAGAAGAAGTTTTTGGAAAACACTCTTGGAAAAGGAGAAAATGCTGGTAATCAGCATTTTCTCCTTTTCCCTCAGTGTTTTTTACTCTATCAAAGAGAGAAATCATCTTTTCATCAGTGTTTAATTTGTTGTCTGCAAATGCTTTCAGTTTGGTCACATCCCAAATTTTGTCGTTTGGTAAAGAGTTAAAGATGGTTGCTTTACATAATCTATAATCCTTTTCATATAAAACAAGAGAACCTCTCCACTTTGATTAGCTCTGGTAAAGGTTTGTTGACCTACTGGTGACCTGGTACAAAGAGGAACAGGGCTTTACTGTTGTGATAAGGCATTTTGTTGTCCAATCAAACTGATCTCTCACAAAGAAGACTTTAGAAAACATTGTGGGGAAAGGAGAAAATGCTGGTAACCTTTTCCGACAATCTTATCTACCCTTCACAAAACAACTTTCAAATTTTCAGTCACTTTTATTTTTTCATCTACAAATGCTTTCCATTTGGACAACCCTAAAATATTGTCGTTTAGTAATGAGTTAACTATATCCAGAAGAAAAAATTTTATAACTGGCCATAATTGAAAAATGTTGCAGACAACATGATAAATCTTCAAATTAGTAAAACTTGTATTAAAAAGGGTAGAAATTATTGTGTAAAACTAAGAAAATGCAGGTTATTTTTATTTTCTTCTTTTCTCACAATGTTATTCATAGCTTTTTTTCTTTAGTGACCTAAAATGCAGGAATGAATGGTAATTGTTAAAAACTTCTCTTCACCGTTACAGAAAAATCAGGCCTGTGGAGCGATACAGGCCCTCAAGCGCCTCTAGTTTACATGAAAATGTGGGAAAGCAGCCCTTGACTTGGTAAGAATGTTGTGTAAAAAAATCCAGGAAAGCATGGATAGGAATTCTAACCGTTGCGATATAATTGAAATAATGTTAAAAAATATGTTTTCAGACATATATCAACAAATAACTAAAACAAATGACAGTCAAACTAATGACTAAACTTTAACCAAACAATCCTTTACCTCACAATCTGGAGATTCAATGAAATCAATGAAGAAGTCTTTGAAAACATTGTGGGAAAAGGAGAAAATGCTGGAAACCAGCATTTTCTTCTTTTCCCACAATGTTTTCTATCGTAGCAAAAACAAAGATCATCACTTGAGATACATCTGTTTTGTCATTAGCAAAATAAATGCATTTCAGTTTGGTCGAGTCAAATTTTTTTTCCTTTGGTAAAGGGTTAAACAATCGACTGGTCCAGATTGCACGAATTTGCAGGAAACAAATCGGAGTTGCTGCAACTGCTTGCATCGTATTTTGATAGAATAAAAAAAAAAAATTGTGGAAAAAGAGAAAATGCACGTTTTCCACTGATGTTTTCACAAACCTATGAAAACGGGTACTGTTTTGTGAAGGATAAACTAGTCGACCTTATATGACTGAGTAAAATATTTGCCCGATAGATGTAATAAATTATGTATGTTTGTGGCCTTAACTCTTTACCACACAATCCTGGCTTTTGACTACCCTGAGAAAGAAAGCCTTTGAAAACATCGTGGGAAAAGGAGAAAATGCTGGTAACTAGCATTTTCTCCTTTTCCAGCAACGTTTTCTACCCTTTTCAATTTTTTATTCAAGTTTATTTTGTCGTCTGCAAATGCTTTCAGTTTGGACAAGTCCAAAATTTTGTCATTTGGTGAAGAGTTAATTTGCTCATCAGTACATGAAAAGGGTGATTTTTTTCTTGAGATATGTAGAGATAGTTGGAAATGTTGATCCTCTAAGAAGGTTAATGAAATATGTGTTATAATAACAGCCCACACAATCCCTACTTTTAAAGGTGGGTATTTAGAATTTACATATCACACCAAATTAAAAAAAAATGTATGTCACTGAAATTAATATGAAAAAATAATACAAATCATCAGTAATTAAGGATCATAAAATTAAACAAAAAAATTTTTTTTGGTGGTATTCCCTTAAAAGGCTACGTAGCCTCTTAAGCTATTTTTAGATTTCCCACCAAAATCAAAAAAGCATTGTGGGAATTTTAAGTGACTTGCACGTGACTTATGACTATTAAATTCCATAACATAACAAGCGTTTAATTATTTTGCATAATGTCTAGAACTTTGGATGCTATGTTTGAAGCTTCATATGTATATTTCCGGTATGTAAATGAGCGAGTTGCTCATGTAAAAATGTACCGTGTTTCCCTTCAGACCTGGGCTGTAGTAAATCTCTAATTTATCTAGCTGTCAGATGGTTTTAGACTACTGGGGTTTAATGAAAGAAAATAATAAGGCTTTGGGAGTACAAGGATGACTTTTTTGTATTTTTTGTAAAATTTTGTCTAAAAATCTGAAGGGCCACCTTTAATGACCCTGAGACAGAAGCCTTTGAAAACATTGTATAATTGTAGGAAAAGGAGAAAATGCCGGTAACCAGCATTTTCTTCTTCCCCTACAATGCTTTCTACCCTTCCCAAAATAAATTTTAATTTTTGAGTCCTCTGTAATTTGTCATCATTCTGCAAATGCTTTCAATTTGGACAAATCTAAAATTTTGTTATTTGGTATAAAGTTAACATGTTTTGTGCAGTCTGATCTTATTTTTACATTTGAAAACATGTAGAAATATTGTACAAATACATGTAATTTATTACTTACATTTTCTCTGAACTTATCTTGATGCTAAGATCTACAAAATTAAGGTCTTTGATCCTTAACTCTCATATTAAAGATGGAAGCTGCTGAGATTAGCTAAAGGGATGTTACAAAAATGTCAGTGTTAAGCTAGGCTGACACTTGCACGATTCTGTGACATGCATTGGCACGACTCGAGTCGTGCCAGTGCACAAACTAATCGTAAATTGGCGTGAAGTGTGCGTAAACACGTCGTGACTGCGTGCCATGTCGGGACAAAAATTTTGAAATGTTCAAAATTTTGGTCACAACAAGATTTCTTGACTGGGTCATGAACTATGCGCAAACTGTTCGTGAAACCGTTGGGACGATGCAGGGGGATGCGTGCCAGTGCCAGCCATGCCACGACTGTCACGAATAGTTCACGAACAGCTCACATCGAGTTCACGAATAGTTCACAACATGTTCACGAGCAGTTCACAACTACTACACCACATTGGCGCTCGCGAAGGTATATATATGGCTTTCTGAACACTGCTCCAGAGATCGCCAGCGAAGAGAAAATGTATATCAAAGAGACAAGATGTCTAAAACAAAGCAGACACGAGCCTCCCAGTTTGTGTCCCAAAATGGCACGAATCGTGGCCAAAAGTCGTGCGAGTGTCACCCTTGCTTTACCTGATATTTTTGGTTTGGTTTGTATCGGAGATTAATGCTATGTTAATGGCATAGGTCATATCATGGTGGTCAGTGATACACCTATGTGTATTCTGGCTTTTTTATACCAGCACTGACACAACTTTCTTTCCAAACCCAATGACTGCTTTTCTCACATGAAATTTACCAATGAGTTAGGGGTCATAGACATAAATACAACTTGATTGGATCTCAGAGCAAAATGTTTGACCACTAGTCTAGATGATAAAAACCTGGGTCTGTATTCACCAACCATTCTTAAGAATATTCTTTGTCTTATTCTTCAAAATTTTCTGATTGTGAAAGTAACAGAACTTCTGATTGGCTAAACCATTTGGTTTAGCCAATCAGAAGTTCTGTTACTTTCACATTGACAAAATTGTGAAGAGTAAGGACAAGCCATGCTCTCTGAAAAGGGTCATGATGCAACTGCAAAAAATATCAGCCCTTGTCAACCAATGCAGTATGTGCAGGCTGACCTGGGTTGAAACTTTTTGCTTTAACTCATTACCACACGTGAAAATTTTAGACCTGTCCAAATTGAAAGCATTTGCAAACGACAAAAGAAAAGTGAATGAAAATTTGAAATTAAATTTGTGAAGGGTCGAAAACATTGTGGGAAAAGGAGAAAATGCTGGTTACCAGCATTTTCTCCTTTTCCCACAGTGTTTTCAAAAGGCTTCTTTTTCAGGGGCGTCAAAAGTAGGGATTGTGTGGTAATGGGTTAAGTAAATTTTCTGCATGTCAAAGGACCAGTGTACCTCAAGATTCAGGTAGATGTTACATTTGTAAACGAAACATTATTTTATGGATCTACAAAACTGTACGACTGTCATATTGACTTGTTTGATATCATGGATCATGGAAATGCATCATGACAAAATTGAACGTGACTCAAATGACAAAATGCATTTTGGAATTGGAAGAAAACATTTTGGAAATAGGGATAATACTGCAAGTCACCTTTTCGCACAATGTCGTACAAACCATCTCTTTGAGAGGATATAAGTATATAAGTTTGTTTGGTAAAATTGTCATAGTGTAGGCCTAGTCAGTGGGTAATTACCTTGACTTACTTGTGTTGCGAAATAACTGAGTCATTGTTTTATAGTATACGACTGATAAATGGGCTTATCTGTCAATAGTTTTAAACAAGATCTATATACATGTAATAGAGTACCTCATCCTTACAACAGTACAATGTACTTTTAACTTAACTCTTTACCAGCAGACAAAATTTTAGCCTTGTCCAAATTGAAGGCATTTGCAGACCACAAGTTCAATGTGGAGGAAATGATGCAATTTTTCTTTGAAATGATAGAAAACATTTTGGGAAAAGGAGAAAATGCGAGGTGCCTTTTGTCCTTATCCCACAGAGTTTCCAAAAGGCTTCTTTCCCAGGGACATTAAAGTCAGCATTGTGCTTTACAGGGTTAATATTTTACCTAACAACACAATGTTAGACCAATCCAAATTAAAAGGTCTTGCAAAGGACAAATGAAATGTGGCTTGATGGTTGAAATTTGTGCCTGAAAGGATTTGAAACATTGTGAGAAATGGAGGAAAAGCATGTTTTTTCACCATGATGTTCACAAAGGGGTTCTGTTACAGGGTCGTTAAAACTCAGTATTGTGTGCTGATGAGTTAACTCTTTACCATTGTAGACTGGTCGAAATTTAAAGCATTTGCAGACGACAAGATAAAGGTGACTGAAGAATTAAAATTTGGTTTGGGAAAGGTGGAAAACACAGTGGGAAAAGAAGAAAATGTTGGTTATCAGCATTTTCTCCTTTTCCCACAGTGTTTTCAAAAGGCTTCTTTCTCAGGATCGATATAAGTCGGGATTGTGCGCTGAAGAGTTAAAGTGTGGAATGTGTTTGCAGACAACACAAAAATGTGACTTCAATTGTTTGTATTTTCTCCTTTATAACACTTTTTCAAAACCTGTACTTCCTCATCGTTGTAAAACATGGGGTAGCAAGGAGCTAACCCTTTACCATACAATCCTAAGTTTTAACGACCCCCCCCCCCCCCAAACAAAAAAACAAAAAAACAGAAAGGTTCTGAAAATATTTTGGGAAAACAAGCAATTCCTGCTTTCTTTTATTTCCTAAAATATTTTCTTCCCTATCACAGAATTGTCTGCAAATGCTTTCAGTCTAAAATTCTGTCGTCTGGTGAACAGTTTATATGAAGAAGGTTAACTTTTTATCTGATATCAAAAAGCGTCATGACTAATTTATTTAGGGCAGGTTCAAAAAACAATGTCTAGTCAATTAGTAATTTGTTTACTTTACATATATTTTTATTGTGGACGAATTGGCCCATTTATCAGACTACAAAATTTCAGACTTGTCCAAATTGAAAGAATTGGTAGATGACAAATTTAATGTGGTTAAAATGATTGAATTTTTCCTTGTAAGAGTAGAAAAAACTGTAGGAAAAAGGAGCAAATATTGTTAACCAGCATTTCCTCTTTTTTCCAACAATGTTTTCTTTCCTAGCAAAGACAGAAATTATCATCTGACCCACATTTAACCCTTTCCCAAATGACAAATTTTAGACGCTTCCAAACTCAAAGAGTTTGCAGATGACAATTTCAAATTTGATAAAAATGGCAGGAAGTTCTCCAAATGGGTAAAAAACACTGTGGGAAAAGGAGAAATTGCTCGTTACGAGCAATTTCTCTTTTTCCCACAGTGTTTTCAAAAGAATTGTACTGCAGACATGTAAAAACAAGGGCTTGTGTGGGAAAGGGTTAAGTTGTTGCCTTCAATTGCTCTGAATTTGTACCAGACTAAAATTTTTCAGTGAGGTGAATACATATAAAGAGCTACATAGTCATGATGAGGGACTTCACCTCTGGAATGATAAAAAACAAAGAGAAAAAAGAAAGAAAATGCTTGTTTCCAGTATTTTCTCCATGAACTGTAATTTTTCTGAAAATCTTCCATATGACTGGAAAAGCAATGATTGTTTGTCGAAGGTTGTACTTTTTACCAAACAAAAAAATTTTGTACACTAGCAAATTCAAAGCATTATTTTGGTGATGACAAATTGAAGGTAGCTCAAACATTGGCTTCTGTCTTTACTCTTTACCAAATGACAAAATTTTAGACTTGTCCAAAATGAAGCATTTGCAGACAACAAAATGAATGTGACTGAAGATTTAAAATTTGTGTTAAGAAGGGTAGAAAACAATTTGGGAAAAAGGAGAAAACACTGGTTACCAGCATTTTCTCCTTTTCCCACAATGTTTTCTAAAGGCTTAATTCACATGGTCATTCAGTCGGAATTGTGTGGTAAAGGCTTCATAGATTAGAAAGAGAAGATAGAGTTTAACCCTTTACCCCATAAGGCATTTCTATGGTAGGTCTAATTGACCCAAAATAACAGCAAGGATGAAGCCGTTTCTTATGTTCATAATTGTGACATCTTTTGATAGCATAGAAAACATTGTGACAAAAGGTGAAATTGCTTGTCACGAGCAATTTCACCTTTTGCCACAATGTTTTCAAAAGGCTCCTACACGCAATGCGTAGAAATGAGTATCTATGGAGTAAAGGGTTCAATTGAAGATAGAGTAAAACGCATAAACGCTTATCCTGCTAAATAACCAAAACAAAATTTTCAATTCGATAGTAAAACCCTAGTTTTTGCCTTTTCAGATATGCTTTAGGGAATTATATCTCTTAAGCGGACAGTGTAGATCTAAGATCAGACCGTATGTTCTGTGCAGTCTGATCTTGATCTATGCTGTCCGCAAGAGGTCTGTGAGTCGTGCTTAGCAGCCAAAGACTTTTTAACTCTTCACCAAATGATAAAATGTTAGATTTGTCTAAAACTAAAGCAGTTGCAGACGACAATTTTAATATGGCTCAAGTAGAGAAATTGTCTTAGGAAGGATAGAAAATATTGCGGGAAAAGGAGAAAATGCTGGTTACCATCATTTTCTCCTTTTCCAACAATGTTTTCTAAAGGCTTTCTTCTTCAGGGTCGTTAAAACTCGGGACTGTGTGGTAAAGAGTTAAGGAAAAAAGGAGAAAATACTTATCAGCACAATTTTCTCCTTATCCCATAAAGTTTCCTGCCCTTTCATGTCCAATTCCATCATTTTTAGACATTTTTCACCTGCGAATGGTATAGTTTCAGACAAGTCCAAAATTTTGTGGTTTGGTAAAGGGTTAACATGTTTCACTTTTCCCACAGTGTTTTCTTACCTTCTTTAAACTAATATAACTCTTTACCACACGAGAAAATTTTAGACTGGTCCAAATTGAAAGCATTTGCAGACGACAAAATAAAGGTGACTAAAAATTAGAAATTTATTCTGGGAAGGGTAGAAAACACCGTGGGAAAAGGAAAAAATGCTGGTTACCAGCATTTTCTCCTTTTCCCACAGTGTTTTCAAAAGGCATCTTTCTCAGGGTCGTCAAAAGTAGGGATTGTGTGGTAATGGGTTAAATCTTTTAGTCACATTCTTTATGTCATCTGCAAATGCTTTCAATTTTGACTAGTCTTAAATTTTGTTATTTGGTAAAGAGTTAAGTGTTAATTCTTTACTAAAGGACAAAACTGCACAACAGTTCAAATTCAAAGGGTTTGCAGACAACAAGTTATCATATGTTTTGAGTGTTTAGATATGTCTTTGGATTGGTAGAAAACATTGTGCTTTTCTCACAATGCTTTAAAAAGCCTTTCTTAGTCGGGGTCGTTAAAACTTTTGGAAGGGGTTACGTGAAACCGTACCTGTACCTGTCTGTACGAGGTGTCTGTCTGTGCGACCGATCCCTGATTCGCTAACCGATTTTCAGTTGTGGTCAATAGTTTGTTTACTTACAGATTTTGACTGATAAGTAACCCTTTAATCCTTTACCTCACAATCCCTACTTTTAACACCTCTGTGAAAGAAGCCTTTTGAAAACATTGTGGGAAAAGGAGAAAATGCTGGTAACCAGCATTTTCTCCTTTTCCCACAATGTTTTCTTCCCTTCCTGAAACTAATTTCAAATCTTTCTTCACATTTATTTTGTTGTCTGAAAATGCTTTCAAATTGTACCAGTCTAAAATTTTGTTGTTTGGTAAAGAGTTTTAAAACTGTTTATCATAAGACAAAAAGTTTCAGATTTTTCTGAATTAAAAGCATTGTAAACAACAGAATTAAATGTTTATCAAATGACTGACTTTGTCTTCAGTCTGATCTGAATCTACACATGACGGCCTGATTCAACATTGGGGGACCAGCATTTTCTCCTTTTCCCACAATGTTTTCAAAAGTTTTATTCTTCAACGTGATTAAAACTTGTGATTGTGTGTTAAAGAGTCAGCATGTAGAGTTTGCGGTTTCAAAACTGTTTTGTCAAAAAATCTGACAAGGAAGCAGGTCTACAGTGCTGTACAGTCTGATCTTGATCTACATCGTCTGCAGTAACATGCATTAACCCAATACCACACAATCCCTACTTTTGACGACCCTGAGAAAGAAGCCTTTAGAAAACATTGTGGGAAAAGGAGAAAATGCTGGTAACCAGCATTTTCTCCTTTTCCCGCAATGTTTTCTATCGATCCTTCCCAAACCAAATTTCAACTTTTGAGTCACATTAATTTTGTCGCCTGCAAATGCTTCCAATTTGGACCATTCTAAAATTATGTCGTTTGGTAAAGAGTTAAATTCTGATTCTAGAATTATTTTTTCAGGTATCAGCTACTCTGGTTTTGACAGTTGCAGTTATTTGGTGTGTAATGGTATGCTGTAGCCGTCTCTACCTCGGTGTCCATACAGTCCTCGTAAGTCCGTTTATTAATTATGTCATGTTGTTTTCTGTGGGGAGATTGTATTGTAAATTTAGGCCTATGGGACATGCTATATGAAAACAGGTCTGTACCCATTGTTGTGATCAAGTATACCAACCAAGCCATCACATAATAATGGATCCATTATACCCACGTTGTCTGCGCATGTCATATTCTTCGAAGATTTGACTGTCTTATATGACGCATCACTAGCCCCAAAAGCGGGCTGACTGTAAAATTACAAATAATTCTGCCACCACTATTTTTTGAGTTATTGCCCTTTGTTAATTTTCACTTTGAATTTTTGTCCAGGCCATAACTTCCAAACTATAAAAGGTATCAACTTGAAACTACATACACTGATAGAACACGTTATGGAGAAGTGTAATGCACATGAACCATAACTCTGCCACTGTTATTTTTTGAGTTACTGCCCTTTGTTAATTTTCAGTTTGAATTTTTGTCCAGGCCATAACTTCTAAACTAAAAAAGCTATTAACTTGGAAGTTCATACACTGATAGAACCCATTATGGAGAAGTGCATTGCACATGAACCATAACTCCGCCACTTTTATTTTTTGATTTACTGCCCTTTGTTAATTTTCAGTTTGAATTTTTGTCCAGGCCTTAACTTCCAAACTATAAAAGCTATTAACTTGGAAGTTCATACACTGATAGAACTTATTATGGAGAAGTGCATTGCACATGAATCATAACTCTGCAACCTTTATTATTTGAGTTATTGCCATTTGATAATTTTCAGTTTGAATTTTTGTAAAGACCATAACTTCCAAACTTCAAAATCCATCATCTGGAAACTTCAAAGACTAATAGAACACATTATGAAGAAGTGCATTGCACAAGAACCATAACTTTGTCATCTTTCCTTCTGAGTTATTGCCCTTTTCACTTCAAATTTTCGTCTGGGCCATAATTTTTAAAATATAAAAGAAATGATCTGGGACCTTCAAAGAATGATAGAACACCTTGTGGATAAGAGCAATTCACAAAATTTGTAACTTTGCCACCCTTATTTTTTTAGTTATTGCCCTTCAATATTTTTCACATATCATGGCGAATAACTACTCTTCATTCATGGCCCATCCATCAATGCAACTCATTTCACTGACGCGAAGCTCTTGTTATCCATGG
The DNA here is from genome assembly GCA_943736015.1 of Tridacna crocea. Lineage (NCBI taxonomy): Eukaryota > Metazoa > Mollusca > Bivalvia > Cardiida > Cardiidae > Tridacna > Tridacna crocea. The sequence goes on along the minus strand of OX031069.1, from coordinate 11,482,895 downwards.
AGGAACCAGCAACTATTTTTTATGGTTCAGAAGAAAACAGTCTTAGGAAAATTGTAAGGAGAAGGAGAAAATGCTATTAATAACCATTTTCCCTACTGCATAATGTTTTCTGACCTTTCAAAGACATACTGTCATTTGTGCTATATGTTATTTGGACTCGTGACTGGAGGTTCCAGGTTCAAGCCTCACTAGATCCACCATTTTTTATTGTGAGAGTGCCCTTGGGTAAGACCATGCAGAGCCCTAGCCTAGTACTAGTGAGACCCAGGAAAAACAGTATTTGTGAACTGCTGTACAGTGATATGACAGGAATAATATGGAAAGCAATTTAAAAACTCCATTCAATTTATCAATTCTTAGATATCACATTTAAATTTATTTTTCTGCCAGTGACTAACACTATGTACAATAATAGAGTTGTCATCTTCACAACCATTTTCATACTCTTAAAAGGTTTAATGTCAATTCAAATGCATTTTAACATCAGCTTTGATTGCTTTTAGCTGCGATTGGGTCTTTCACCCTTTACCAGTGTCCAAATAATCCCTGGTTTTTAAGCAACTTCGTGGGAAGCCTTTTGAAACATTGTGGGAAAAGGAGAAAATACTGGTAACCAGCATTTTCTCCATTTCCCACAGTGTTTCCTACCCCACCCAAATTAAACTACAATTTTTGAGTAACATTAAAATGATTGTCTACAAAAGCTTTCAAGTTGGACAAGTGTAAAATGTTGTTATTTAGTAAAGAGTTAAAAGAGTCAAAAAGATTTTAGTCGATGAATTGTCTATTTCAGGATTTACTGGCTGGGTTATCGTTGACTGCAAGCGTAGCTGTGTGCTTAGTGCCTTTCATCCATCAACTGGACTGGTTCCTACAAACAAGTCCACTCTCACCGGTACTCGTTCTTCTGAGTGGTTTAATGTTTTCAACAATCTGGTACCCGGCTCCAGTCAAAGGAAATACGTCCCATAAAGATTCTGTCCAGATTGTAGCTGCCTTTACTGGTTTCCTGCTTGGAACCTGGTGTAACTATTTCAATGGCATGTCAGCGGCCATAGTGCGACCTGAAGGAGAGCTGTACAAGATGACAGATCCAACTTTGAAATTTTTCGCCTCTGCTGTGATCAGATTTATGATTGGTGGAATAACACTACTTTTAGTCAAAATTGTTGTTAAAATTGTGTCCATTAAAGGTATGTCATATGTCTTGGGACTCGAGAAACCAGATCGTCACAACCCCACAGTGAAGATTGGGTACACTTTAGTAACTTACACAACGCTTGGCGTAATAATCACATGGACCGTTCCGATATTACACGCAAAATTTGGCCTGGCAAGACCAGGATACTACGCAGAAGTTCTGTAACAAAAATCCACCGTTTTTTTTATTTTGTTATAAACCAAATTTACCACTCATAATTTTCATTTGGCTCCATTTATTAGATTATAAAATTTTGATACGCTTTCATATTTAAAATATCTGCAGACTAGATATTTATTTAACTCTGTACCACATGATCCTGACTTATAACAACCCTGATAAAGAAACCTTCTGAAAACATTATGGGAAAAGGAGAAAATGCTGGTAACCAGCATTTTCTCCTTTTCCCACAATATTTTCTACCTTTCCTAAAGTAATTTTCCATTTTTAAGCCATATTTATTTTGTCGTCTGCAAATGCTTTCAATTTGGGCTAGTCTACAATTCTGGTATTTGGTAAAGAATTAATCCTTTACAAAACTGTAAAATTTTTGATCAGTCTAAATTCACAGCATTAGCAGATGAAAAATTGAAAGTGACTCAAAAATTTGATTTTGTTTTTGGAAGGATAGAAAAGGACGGAGAGAAAGCAGGAGAAAATACTAGTCACCAGCATTTCTCCTTTGTCTGCAATGTTTTCAAAAGAGTTCTTTTTAAGGGTTTGTATAATGGAGATTTGGAAGTAAAGACTTAAATTTGGCATAAAGATAGAACCTGTTTTCCAAAATACACACAACATTGTGGGATATGTAAAAAATGCAATCACTAGTTGCAATGATGTTCTGCTTTTACCAGAATGGTTTTGAAAAAAACCATTGTTAGGATTTTTGAAGACAATGAAATTGTTAAGTAAATAGTTAATTATGTGCAGAAAAGTGCTATGTAGGTAGATATTTGTTGTAAGCAAATATGTCTCTTGAGATTCTCCCTAAATTTCGACTAATCCATAAGATAGATGGAGAGAGTGATTGTTTAACTTTTTACCAAACGACAATATTGTAGACTGGTCCAAATTCAAAGCATTGACAGACGACAACAGAAATGTGACTCAAAAATAGAAATTTGTATTAGAAAGGGTAGAAAACATTGTGGGGATAGGAGAAAATGCTGGTTACCAGCATTTTCTCTTTTTCCCACTATGTTTTATAATACATGTATAAATGTTTTTAAAAGGCCTACTTCTCAGGGTCATTAAAAGTAGAGATTGTGTGTTAAAGGAGCTTAACTTTTACTGCACAATCTGGACTTCTAACAATCATTAGAAAAAAAGCTTTTGAAAACATTGTTGGAAAAGGAGAAATGCTACTTACCAGCATTTTTTCCATTTCCTACAATTTTTTCTAAAAGCATTATCTCAGTTTCCCGTATTAATTTCTATCTGAATATGAATTTCATGTTTTGAGAAACTTTTTATGGGTCGTCTGCAAACATTATATTTCGGATAAGGCTAAAAGTTACTTGACTGTTGAATAGTGAATCATATTGATGCTGTAATGTTTTGTCCAAAGAACTAAATCTGCTTCTACTTCCACAGCAGTATAAAACTGAATGCTGTAACAAGACATTATGCCAGACTTCTAGATTTTAAACACATCCAAATTTAAATTATTTTCAGACAATATCTTACATGTGACATACCTTGTAAATGTGCTGTGCTAGCTCTGTGTTCCTTTGGGGCCGTTTAGATTAAGATAGGTCTTCATAGAATGTGCAGAGTTCGCTGATCAGCCCAGGCCAACATGGCAAATGAACTTTAACTCATTACCAAATGACAAAATTTTAGGTTTGTCCAAATCGAAAGCATTTGCAGACGCCAAAATCAAAGTGAAGAAAATTTGAAATTTGTCTTGTGAAGAGTAGAAAACATTGTGGGAAAAGGAGAAAATGCTGGTAACCAGCATTTTCTCCTTTTCCCACAATATTTTCTAAAGGCTTCTGTCTCGGGGTCATTAAAAGTAGGGATTGTGTGGTAATGGGTTAAATCACAATATTGTTGCTTTTATGATTGTTTTGTAACTTTTGTTTGACCAGTTTAGTAGTTTAACCTTTAGGACACAGTCTAATATATTAACGACCCTAATGAGAAAGGCTTTTGGAAACATTGTGGGAAAAGGAGAAAATGCTGGTAACCAACATTTTCTCCTTTTCCCAATAAATTTTCTATCCTTGCAAAGAAAGATTTTGAATTTTGAGTCATATTTATTTGATTGTCAGCATATGCTTTTTATCTGGGCATGTCTGAAGTTTCGTTGTTTTGTAAAAGTGTTACGGATAAACCATAGCAATGATGGGTTTTCTTTTTTCACAACATAAATCAACGATAAACTGTCCCACAAAATATTTGTTTGCGTTGCATATGTATGATCAATTAATAATTGATGAATTTATCAATTAGTGTAATTGATATCCATTAAAGTATGAAGCGATAATACATTGTCATATATAGAGCATATTTATAAATTGTTTGCCTTTTTCTTAACCCTTTCCCAAACGACAAAGTTTGGACTATTCCAAACCAAAAGAGTTTGCAGACGACAATTTTAGATTTCGTGAAAATGGCAGAAAGTCCTCAAAAAGGGTAGAAAACACTGTGGGAAAAGGAGAAATTGCACATTACGAGCAATTTCTCCTTTTCCCACAGTGCTGTCAAGACTTCTACTGCAGACACATAAAAACTAGGGCTTGTTTGGGAAAGGGTTAAACATCTTTTTTCAGTTTTTCAACAGAAGTGCAAACCAGAAAGGATTGTCTTCATTACATTTTTCTTCCATTTTTAGACTTTTTGCAATAATTATTTTCTTTAATTTTTCCTCTACCAAAGCCTTTTCATTTTATACCAAAACTTGATCAAAGGAATGTGTAGATTTTTTTTCACACTTCCACGGAGAGAATCATTCTTTCTGTCTGTCCATCTGTGTATTTGTAAAATCATTACAAAAATCATTGTGTGGCTCAGTGGTAACATGCAGAACTCGCGGCCCTGGAGGTCCCAGGTTCAAGCCTTACTAGCTCCACTGGGTTTTTTCACTGCAGTGTCCTTAGGCAAGACACTTCAGAGCCTAGCCTAGTACTGGTGGAACCCAGGGAAACATGAATATGTGAGCTGTAGCCGTGATATGACTGAAATAATGTTGAAAGCGGCGTCAAACAACATTCAAACAAAAATTCCTTCCTCAAATATGCTTCCATTATTATTTAATCCTTTACTGCACAACCCCAATTTTTAATGACCCAGAAAGTGGAATCTTTTGAAAGAAATTGTGGGAAAAGGAGAAAATGCTGGTTACCAGCATTTTCTCTTTTTCCCTACAATGTTTTCTACCCTATCAGAGACTTTTAAACTCTTTTTTTGATCAATTCTGAAATTGTTGACTGCAGATGCTTGAATTTGAAACAAGTTTAAACATTTGTACATTGCATACCTCTTTCCCAAACATTCCTTGTTTCAACAAAGCTTTAACTCTTTCCCTAACAATCCCTGGTTTTCACAACCCTGAGAAAGAAACCTTCTGAAAACATTGTGGGAAAAGGAGAAAATGCTGGTAACCAGCATTTTCCCACAATGTTTTCTTCCCTTTCAAAAACAAATTTCAATTTTTGAGTCACAGTAATTTTGTCGTCTGCAAATGCTTTCAATTTGGACTAGTCTAAAATTATGATGTTTGATAAAGAATTAACCCATTATCACACAATCCCTACTTTTGACGACTTTGGGAGAAGACTTTAGAAAACATCGTGGGAAAAGGAGAAAATGCTGGTGACCAGCATTTTCTCCTTTTCCCACAATGTTTTCTACTCTTCACAACACAAATTTCAAATTTTCAGTCACTTTGTTTGTCGTCTGCAAATGCCTAAAATATTGTTGTTTGGTAATGAGTTAAGAGAAACATTGTTGGAATTAGAGAATATTCTTGTGGCCAGCAGAAGTACCGATTACAGACATTTTGCGTTCGTAAATGTTTGCAAATTCAAAATATTCTGTATTTTGTTGATATACTTCTGGTAAAATACTGGTACACCATCCTTGGAACCCAGCTTTAAGCATTACATTACTCTCCATGCATAACGAATGAATCAAAACTGGGTTAACAAAGATGCCGGTACACAAACAGAAAACTTTGTGAATTTTTTTTTAATTCGCCAAAACGTAAAAACTTACACATTGCAAAATTTTCCACTTTTACAGCAATATTCAATGCAAAGAAGATTATGTCCCTTTTCTATAGAATATTCTTCCTTTCTGTCTCTCATATAACTGTCTGACTTGTGCTAAACTGTTACTATTATGTGTATTAACCCTCTCCCAAACAAGCCCTGTCTGCAGTAAAAGTCTTTTGAAAATACTGTGGGAAAAGGAGAAATTGCTTGTAATGAGCAATTTCTCCTTTTCCCACAGTGTTTTCTACTCTTTTTAAGAACTTTCTGCAATTTTCTCAATATCTAAAATTGTCATCTGCAAACTCTGTTACCACACAACCCTTACTTTTGACAACCCTGAGAAAAAAGGCTTTTGAAAACATTGTGGGGTAAGGAGAAAATGCTGGTCTGCTTTTCCCACAATGTTTTCTACCTATTCAAGAATTGGTATTATTATTTGAAAACATGTCAATTTTCCTCTGTGAATTTCCTCAATGTAGACAAGTATGAAATTCTGTTGTTTGGTAAATGGTTAACTCTTTACCACACAATCCCGACTTTTAACGACCCTGATAAAGAGCCCTCTTGAAAACATTGTGGGAAAATGAGAAAATGCTGGTAACCAGCATTTTCTCCTTTTCCCACAATGTTTTCTGTACTTCCCAAAACAAATTTCAGTATTTGAGTCAAATTTATTTTGTCGTCTGTAAACTCAATTTGGAACAGTCTAAAATTTTGTGGATTGGTAAAGAGTTAACTGATTGAACTCAGACAAACATAACTTGCATAACCAGCTACCACAAAATCCAGAGTTTTGACGACCCTGAGGAAGCAGCCTTTTGAAAACATTGTGGGAAAAGGCAAAAAATGCTGTTTACTGGCATTTTCACCTTTTCCCATAATGTTCTCTACCCTTTCAGAGACAAGGTCTTTGAATTGAGTCACATTCAAATTGTTATCTGCTAACGCCCTTGAATTTGGGCAAGTGGGAGGAAGAGGCCTTTTGAACACATCGTGGGTAAAGGCAAAATTGCTGATTACCAGCATTCTTGCCTTTTCTCACAATGGTCTTTACTCTTTAATCCTTTACCAAACGATCCCTGGTTTTTATGACCCAGAGGAATAATCTGAAAACATTGTAGGAAAAGGAGAAAATGCTGTTTCCAGCATTTTCTCCTTTTCCCACAATGTTTTCTACTCTTCTAAAGTCAAGTTTCAATTTTTGAGTCACATTTGTTTTGTCAATGGCAAATGCTTTCAATTTGGACAAGTCTGAATTTTTGCTGTGTGGTAATGGGTTAAGAGACAAATTCTATAAATTGAGTCACATATAAATTGTTGTCTTCCACTGCTTTTGAATTAGGGCGAGTCTAAAATTCTGACATATTATGGTACGTAGTTAACGTTTTACCGAATGATTAAATTATGGCCTCGACCAAATTAAAAGTGTTTGTAGATGACAACGCAAATGTTGCTAAATTGATGATTTCTGCCTCTGATAGGCTAGAAAACATTGTGGGAAAAGGAGAAAATGCTGGTAACCAACATTTTCTCCTTTTTCTCACAATATTTTCTAAGGCTTTCTCTTTCTCAGGTCCTTCAAAGTTCAGTGATTGTGTGGTAGGGAGTTTAGTATATATTTTATAGGCACATTATTTCTACAAATTTGTTTTGTGTATTAGATATAATTATAACATTGTGAGAGATAATAAATGTGAGGTGTCTGCATGAATCTTGATCTTTGTATTTGTTTTCACTTTACCAGATGACAAAATTGTGCACTGAACTCTTTACCAAAGGACAAAATTGTAGACCAGTCTAAATTGAATGCATTTGTAGAAAACAACATACGTATAGCTCAAAAATTGAAATTTGTCTTGGGAAGGCTTGAAAACATTGTGGAAAAAGGAGAAAATACTGGTCACCAGCATTTTCTCTTTTTCCTACAATGTTTTCAAAAACCTTCTTTGTCAGGTCATTGAGAGTCAGGATTGTGTAGTAAAAGGGTTAGTGAAATTGAAAGTACTTATGGATGACAAATAATGTAGGTAAATAGATGGTTTCAGTTTAAGAAATGATAGAAAACATTGTAGGAAAAGGAGAAAATGCTGGTTATTAAAAGTCAGAATAGTAAAGTAAAGGGTTAACCAAATTGAAAGCACTTACAGACAACAAATTTAATGCAGATAAATAGATGGTTTCAGTTTAAGAAATAATGGAAAACATTTTGTACTTTTTCTACCATATTTTCAACAAAAGCCTATTTTTTTGTTTCAGGGTTGCTGAAACTCTGGACTATGTGGGAAGGGTTATACACACTCCATTTTTACCCCCCCCCACGAGTTTTCAACCGTTTACCAAACTATCTCATGGTTTTGTGGCCTTACGGAGGAAGTCTTCTGAATATAGAGTGGGAAAGGAGAATATTTGTATGCTGGGTGCTGGTATTTTCTCCTTTTCCTCACAAGTTTTTCATCCCTAACACAGACTAGTCCCAACTTTTGAGGCACACTTAATTTGTCAAGTGCAACTGCTCTCAATATTAACCCATTACCAAATGACAATATCCTAGACTGGTCCAAATTGAAGGCATTTGCAGACGACAAAATAAAAGTGACTGAAAATTTGAAATTTGTTCTGTGAAGGGCAGAAAACATTGTGGAAAAGGAGAAAATGCTGGTTACCAGCATTTTCTCCTTTTCCCACAATGTTTTCTAAAGGCTTATTTCTCAGGGGCATCAAAAGTAGGGATTGTGTGGTAATGGGTTAACATATCTAGAACTTTGACAATAACTTAAGTGTTCATTCTGCACAAAAAAGTAATGTAACAATTTGGACTTTCAACTTCCCATACTTCAAACAAACAGCTAACCCTTACCAAATACGTAACACAGAAAACTTTTTAACTCTTTAAGAAATGACACAATTTTCGACTAATCCAAATTGGAAGCATTTGCAGAGCACAAAATAAATGTGACTCAAAGAATTGTAATTTGTTTTGGATAGGGAATAAAATATTGTGGGAAAAAAAGAAAATGCTGGTTGCAATATTTCAGGAGGCTTCTTTATCAGGGATGTAAAAACCAGGGGTTGTTTGGTAAAGGGTTAACTCTTTACCAAGCAACAAAATTTACACTTCATCCAAATTCAACGTTGCTGCAGATGACTCACATTATGAAACCTGGCTCTAAAAGGGCAGAAAACATTGTGGGAAAAGGAGAAAATGCTAGTTACCAGTATTTTCTCCTTTTCCCAAAATTTTTCAAAAGATTTCTCACTGAGGGTTGTTAAAACTCTGGACTGTGTGGCTGAGGATTAATGTAAAAAGCTGACATGCAACCAGACTTCCTTCATAGTTTAATGAGAATTTGAAAACAAAATTGATGATTTTTATTTTCCCGCAAAGGTAGTTTTTAAACTAAAAATACCATCACAAAATTTATACATGTTGAAGACATAAGGACTGTCCCTTGGAGACTGACTGATTTTATGTTTAACACCATTTTCAACATTATTTCAGTTATATCATGGCAGCCAATGCACTTATCCATGCTTTCCTGGAGTTTCTTTTACCATTAGTCTACACAATATTTTTACCAAGCCACTGGCTGCTTTCCCACCCTCATCGTAACAATGGTCAGTAGTGAGAGAGAAATGAATCCTGCACAATGACTATCATCAGTCCTCAGAAAGAAATTGGTCAAGCCAGGGATCGAACCCATGATCCCTTGAACTCAAGTCCTGCACGCTACAAACCAAGCTACCGGGGCTCGGCGTCCCTTGGAGAAGCCAACATTGTGTATCAATGGACCAACAAGTTAGAACCATGTTTAAATTGTGGTGATACTCTTGCTGGTAGAGTAGCCAAGCTATGCTGTTGATGGTTGATGGATGCTGACTTCCAATCTGAGTGATGTCAAATAATTCTTGTCTATTTTTATTGATTTTCTTCCAGCAATAGATTTAACCCTTTACTACATAGATACTCATTTCTACGCATTACTTGTAGGAGCCTTGGAAAACATTGTGGCAAAAGGTGAAATTGTTTGTGACAAACAATTTCACCTTTTGCCACAATGTTTTCTATGCTATCAAAAGGTGTCATATACAAATAAGAAACAGCTTCATCCTTGCTGTTATTTAGGGTCGATTAGAGATACCGTAGAAATGCCTTATGGGGTAAAGGGTTAAACAGCCAGGCCATAAGTATGTTTCCTTACAAAATATTGGCATTCTCTGAAAAAAAAGAAAGGAGAAAAATTTAATTACATGTAGATCTATGTAACATGTTTTGTCTAACCAGCATTTTATACTTTTTCCTCAATGTTTTCTAGCCCTTCAAAGAAAAGTTTCCAATTGATGCAGCCTGTTACTTTGTCATCTGCAAAAACTTTCAATCTGAATAAGTCTTAAATTTAATCATTTAATAAAGGGTTAAATAAGACTGGACTTAAAGGTTTATGCTTTCTTTTCTCTACACTGTCTGCAAAAAAAACAACTTAACCCTTTACCATGCAATCCTTACTTTTTACGCCCCTGTGAAAGACACATTCCGAAAACATTGTGGAAAAAAGGAGAAAATGAAGGTAACCAGCATTTTCTCTTTTTCCCACAATCTTTTCTTCCCTACCTAAAACAAAATTCAATTCTTTAGTCACATTCATTTTGTTGTCTGAAAATGCTTTCAATTTGGGTTAGCCGCAAATTTTGTTACTTGGTAAGGAGTTAAACCAAGATAAAAGTAAGCTGCACAAATGTTTGAAACCACAGAAAAATTCACGCAAATTTATACATGTATCTGCAATAAGGAAGAGGCATTCCCTTTTATGCAGGCTTATTTGTTGAAGCTTTGCTGCATATCTAGAATACAACTGCATTTGATTTGTAGATGCTGTAATCGAATTGTACTGATATATAATCAAAGTCACGTTTCCTTACTGTAGATCATTAGCTAAACGAACTCGATTCACGTCTTCAACGTTTTACCTATCAGAAGTAACCCGGTAATTCTTTATCATTTTTATGGTCTAAGGGAGAAAACTCCTACAGACTTAGACTCAAATTAATACAGAGTGATCTCCCTTGTTGTGGCCCACTTCGATTAATGGAGGTGAATCAAAGTGGGGAATCGACATTAACAACTGATGTTGTAAACTGGTGTATAGGTCTATTTTTAACTGTAGCAAGATTTTAGCTTTTTTTTTTACAAGAAGGTACAATTGGTCTCTACCTTTGGTCGTTTATAAACAACAACATCTCTATATTCAGTTTTAACAGAAATTATTCCTGCTCCTAGTCCTAGGCAAGTTTAGTGGACGAATATTCGCCGACAAAATTGTAATAAATGGCAAAACATTATAACACATGCGAATCTATTGATTCTTGCATGTAAAGCAGACAAAAACTTGGAACTACCTGAGATGTTCTGTTACGAGTTTGTTTTTTTTTTTATGATATTTGATGATATTCGTCGATAACAAAACTGTTTATCGCTATGCGTAAGCAGAGATCGCATATCCGCACATATTTACAGTCCCTGGTGTAAGCGATCTTAGCAATCGTATTTCGATTCCTTCACCAATTTTAAATATTGTATAAGCTCTACATTATGTGATAAATTCACATTACGAGTTAAATCTCACCGGTTTAGTGTTTTGTGTGGTTGAACTAATACTCTAAAGAGATTGGGCACGCTGTCTCGGTATAGACTCGGTATAGACCCTGAAGAGTTTGGGTACGCTATGACAAAATGGAAACGCTGGCATATGTAGAAATATGTATCATATAGAAGATCTGCAAATCAAACCTCAAATTTAAATGTTGTCCTAGATAGCTACAAATTATGAAGAAAATGGCAATATTCATGTTATTAAATTGAACTACTTTATGCCAAATTTTATATTCTTGCGCTAAAGCCCGGGACCTTTCGGAGGTAGATTAATTTATCATTGTCATTGACAGCCGACTTCTTTTGAAAAGGGCTGAGTTATTACACTTGAAATTACGTTTTTCAGCCCGTCTGGCTTTTTTTTACGATAAAAGAGCATATAATCATTGATTTCTCTGTTTGTATGTGGTTAGGACAGAGAACGTAGTAATGATGTACTCCAACGTGTTAGGGTATCTAGAAAGCAGTATGAACTCTAAAGCGTTTAGGTACATAAACAATATAAGCAGGTTTAAAGTTCAAAAATGCATGTTTCCCTTTTGAAAGCGACAACAGTAAACGGCTAAAGCTTAACTGGTAGTGTTCATGGTTGACAGGTAGAGCGTCTGTCACATAACCAAAGGAACTCGAGTTGAAGACCCAGGAGCGTGTTTCAACTTTGGGATCTTTCATTGACCAACACTTCCAGCTCGAGTACTGGTGTAGTTCCTAGGAAGCAGAATTAAGAGAGATTTGTATAATTTGTAAAAACTTGTTTTTCAATCGCTGTTATATGTTTAGATGTTTTTAACCGAAATATGTTTAACAGGCGCTTTAACCCATTACCACACAATCCCTCAGACTTCTAACGACCCTGAGAAAGAAGCCTTTAGAAAACAGTGTGGGAAAAGGAGAAAATTCTGGTAACCAGCATTTTCTCTCTTTCCCACAATGTTTTCTACCCTTCACAAAGCAAGTTTCAAATTTTCAGTCACTTTTATTTTGTTGTCTGCAAATGTTTTCGATTTGGTCACACCTTAAATTTTGTCGTTTTGTATTGAGTGAAATTCTGATCTCGCGTTCATTTACTTAGCCATCCGTCAAATACTCGTACAATTAATCAATTTTTAAGCACCAATGAAAGCACGGCCATCTAAAGAGATTACGTACATAGATAACAGGAATGGGGACTCAAGAGAGATTAGGTACCTAACTTTGATAAGGACTATTAGATAGATGAGAGACAACATCTATGAGGAGACTATAAGGAGATTAGGTACATAGACAAACGTGATTAATACTCTTCGGATGTAAGGTACACGGCAACCATGATGAAGACTCTAAAGAGATTAGGTACATAACAACAATGATAAATACTCAAAAGAGATAAGGTACAGAGGCAACAGAAATGAGGACTCTAAAGAGATTAGGTACATACACAACAGTGACTAATACTCTAAAGAGATTAGGTGCCTACACAACTGTGATGAAGACTCTAAAGAGATTCGGTGCCACTGGCGGATCCAGAGGGGTGGGGAGGGGGAAAAGGGCGGGGTTTCAGGGGGGGGGGTCATACACAACATTGATAAAGACTTTAACGAGATTAGGTTCATAACAACAATGATAATGACTCACAAATATTAGGTGCACCAAAAGGGAAATGAAGACTCTAAAGAGATAAGGTAAATACACAACAGATATGAAGACTCTAAAGAGTTTATGTACATACACATCAGAAATGATGACTTCAAAGAAATTCGGTGCGTACACAACAGTGATGAAGACTCTGATGAGATTAGGTTCATAACAACAATGATGGCAACTTTAAATGGATTAGGTACATCAGAAATGAAGACTCTAAAGAGGTTAGGTACATACAAAGCAGAAAAAATGACTCTTAAGAGTTTAGGTACAAACAAAACAGAAATAAAGACCCTAAAAAGATTAGTTAAATAGATAAACGTGATGAATACTCTGAGGATATAAGGTACATGACAACCGTGATGAAGACTCTAAAGAGATTAGGTACATAACAACAATGATAAATACTCAAAAGAGATTAGGTACAGGGACAGCAGAAATGAGAACTCTAAAGAGATTAGGTACAGGGACAACAGAAATGAAAACTCCAAAGAAATAAGGTAATACACAACTGTGACTAATACTCTAAAGAGATTAGGTGCCTACACAACTGTGATGATGATTCTAAAGAGATCAGGTACATACACAACAGAAATGATGACTCTAAAGAGATTCGGTGCGTACACAACATTGATAAAGATTTTAACGAAATAAGGTTAATAACAACAATGATGACGATTCACAAAAATAGATGCACCAAAAGGGAAATAAAGACTCTAAATAGATAAGGTACATACAAAACAGAATGAAGACTCTAAAGAGATAAGGTACATACACAACAGAAATGAAGACTCTAAAGAGTTAAGGTACAAACACAACAGATATGAAGACTCTAAAGAGTTTAGGTACATTCACAACAGAAATGAAGACTCTAAAGAGATGACGTGCATACACAACAGATATGAAGACCCTAAAGAGTTAAGGTACATACAAAACAGAAATGAAGACTCTAAAGAGTTTATGTACATACACATCAGAAATGATGACTTAAAAGAAATTCAGTACGTACACAACGGTGATAAAGACTCTAATGAGATTATGTCCATAACAACAATGATGACAACTCTACAGGGATTAGGTACAATCAAAACAGAAATGAAGACTCTAAAGAGACTAAGTACATACAAAACAGAAATAAAGACCTTAAAGAGATTAGGTACACACACCTCAGAAATGATGACTCTAGAGAGTTCGATGCGTGAACAATAGTGATAAAGACGCTAAAGAGGTTAGCTACATACAAAAGAAAAATTAAGACTCTAAAGAGATTAGGTACATACACATCAGAAATGATGAGTCTAAAGACTTCGGTGCTTACACAACAGTGATAAAGACTCTAAAGAGATTAGGTCCATACCAAACAGAAATGAAGACTCTAAAGAGATTAGCCACATAAAAATCAGAAATGATGACTCTAAAGAGATTCGGTGCGTACACTTCAGTGATAAGGACACTTAAGAGATTAGGTTCATAACAAGAATGATGACAACTCTAAAGAGATTATGTACATCAAAACAGAAATGAAGACTCTAAAGAGGTATGGTACATGCGCATAAGAAAGGATGACTCTAAAGATTTCGTTATGTAGCCAACAGTTATAGGACTCTAAAGAGATTAGGTACATACAAACCAGATATGAAGACTCTAAAGAGATTAGGTACATACAAAACAGAAATAAATACCTCTAAAGAGATTAGGTAAATACACATCGAAAACGATGACTCTTAGGAGAATAGGTACATACGAAACAGAAATGGTGACTCCTAAGAGAATAGGTAAATACGAAACAGAAATGATGACTCTAAAAAGATTCGGTGCGTATGCAATAGTGATAAGGACTCTAAAGGGATAAGGTAGATCAATACGGAAATGAAGTGTGATGAAGACTCTAAAGAGATTAGGTACATATATAACCATAATGAAGACTCTGAAGAGATTAGGTACTGGAATAACAGAAATGAAAACTCTGGAGAGATTTCAATGACTGATGAATTTAGGTACGTCAAATCAGATTAGGCATATCAAAACAAAAATGGAGACTGGAGATATTTGGTACATTCACAACATTCATTCTAATGAATTGAGGTACATCAGATCAGATTGGGCACATTAGGTACTGGAATAACAGAAATGAAAACTCTGGAGAGATTACAATGACTCTAATGAATTTAGGTACGTCAAATCAGATTAGGCATATCAAAACAAAAATGGAGACTCTAAAGAGACTAGGTACATACAAAACAGAAATGATAAATCTGAAGAGATTCCGTGCGAACATAACAGCGATAAAGACTCTAAAGAGATTAGGTACATATAAAATGGAAATGAGTCTAAAGAGATTAGGTACATACACATTGGAAATGATGACTCTTAAAAGATTTCATAGGTACAAAACAGTGTTAAAGACTCTTAAGAGATAAGGTTTATAACAACAATGATAACAACGCTAAAGACATTAGGTACATCAAAACAGAAATGAAGACTCTAATTAGATTAGTTACATACAAAACAGACATGTGTCTAAAGAGATTAGGTACATACACTTAGGAAACTCTAAAGAGATTCCATGGGTACGCAACAATGTTAAAGACTTTAAAGACTCTAAAGAGATTCGGTTTATAACAACAATGATGACAATGCTAAAGAGATTAGGTACATCAAAACAGAAATGATTACTCTAAAGAGATCAGGTACATACAAAACAGAAATGAAGACTCTAAAGAGTTTATGTACATACAAAACAAAAATGACCCTAAAGAGATTAGGTACATACATGTATGAAATGATGACTTTTAAGTTATTCCATGCGCACACAACAATGTTAAAAGACTCTAGAGAGATTAGGTTTATAACAACAATGATTACATCTCTAAAGAGATAAGGTACATTCAAAACAGAAATGGAGATTCTAAAGAGTTAAGGTAAATACAAAACAACAATGACTCTAAAGAGATTAGGTACATAGATAATCATGATGACGACTCTGAAGAGATTAGGTACATACAAAACAGAAATGAACACTCTAGAGAGATTAGGTACATACAAAACAGGAATGAAGACTCTAAAGACTTTAGGTACATACAAGGTTTATAACAATAATAATGACAACGCTGAAAAGATTAGGTACATCAAAACAGCAATGAACACTCTCAAGAGATTAAGTAAAAACAAATCGGAAATGAAGACTTTAAAGAGATCAGGTACATATAAATCAGAAATGACTCTAAGGAGATTAGGTTCATAGATAACCATGATGAAGACTCTGAATAGATTATGCACACACAAAACAGAAATGAACACTCTAAAGAGATTAGGTATATACAAAACAGAAATGAAGACTCTAAAGAGTTAAGGTACATTCAATACAGAAATGATGACTCTAAAAAGATTAGGTACATGTACATACAAAACGCTAAAAAGAATAGGTACATTAAACAGAAATGAAGATTCCAAAGAGTTTACGTACATACAAAACAGAAATAAAGACTCTAAAGAGCTTAGGTACATACAAAGCAGAAATGACTCTAAAGCGATCAGGTACATAGATAACCATAATGAAGAATCTGAAGCGATTTGGTACTGGGATGACAGAGAGGAAAACTCTGGAGAGATTAGGTACATTAACAACATTCATTCTAATGAACTGAGGTACATCAAATCAGATTAGGCACATCAAAACAGAAATGCAGACTCTAAAGGCACTATAGGTACATACATCGGAAATTATAATTCTAAAGAGATTCGTTGCATACACAACAGTTATAAAGACTCTAAAGAGATTAGATACATCAAAACAGAAGTGAAGATTCTATAGAGATTAGGTACATACAAAACAGAAATGAAGATTCTAAAGACTTTATGTACATATAAAACAGAGATGTGTCTAAAGAGATTAGGTACATACACATTGTAAATGATGACTCTAAAGAGATTCCATGGGTACACAACAATGTCAAAGAGATCAAGAGGGAAAAGGAGACAGTGCTGATAACCAACAGTTTAATTCTCCTTTTCTACAACGTTTACTACACTTCCCAAGACAATCCTGTCATTTGATATACATCTATCATAATTTGTCATCTGCAAATGCTTTCAGTACAGACAAAAATAAAATATATGACCATCACAGGGACGTAGGAAGCAATTCAAGATTGGCGGGGGGGGGGGGGATTCTTATTTTTTGGAAAATTTTGCGTCGATTGAAACTGTACTCGACAAAGGTTAATTTCAATTACCATGATTGTCAAAATCATTGGGGGAAGGGGCTTAACCCCACCCCCTTTAAATACACCCCTGTTCCTACGGGCCTGCATCAGGTAAAGAGTTAATTCTCTTCAAAACGAGAACATTTAAGCCATGTCGACATTGAAAGCATTTGCAAATGACATTTGGAATGTTATTCATTTGTTATTCAATTTTTTTTTAATTTGTCTTTCAAAAGGTAGAAAACATTGCGGGAAAAGAAAAAAATGCTGGTTACCAGCATTTTATTCTTTTCCCACACCGTTTTCAAAAACCTTCTTTTTCGGGATCGTAAGAGTCGGTATTTTTTGTAAAGAATTAGAGAAACTTGTTGGCAATGACTTTATACTACGTGTCCTTTTTCTGCCCATACAATCATCAGTAAGAACACATTTAAAAGCATACATGTAGATCTATAATGAGTTTGAAATTCAAAGACTTAAAAAACTTAGAAAAATGACACTTGCTACATTTCGGACTTTTACTATTTTTGTATTAATTCTTTAGCAGAGAATTTCGAGTTTTAGCACTAAGAAAACCGAAGAAAAAGTCTGTTTGAAAACATTGTGGAAAAAGGAGAAAATGAAATAAAACAGCATTGTCTCGTTTTCTCACCATGTTTTCTAGCCTATCATACAAATTCTGTCATTTTGAGCTGAATTAAATTGTTGTCTGCGAATCCTTTTGATTTGGACAAGTCCAGCGTTCTCGTGTGAGTTGAACTAAAATTCCAAAGCGTTTGAATCATTTTCAAGCTACAAACATTCGGGATATTCCGGCAAAATTTAAGCCGGAACTACTTGAACTCAATCTCTTTCTACTGATGTGTACCTAATCGCGATGGAGTATTAGATTCACGGTTTTGTGTCTTCTTTAAATCTTTGGCGGTTGTTGTTGTCTTGACATGGAACAAGGGAGACTACTGTCTGGTTACATATTATTAATAATGTCTGTAAATAACTTCTAGTTCTTCCATCTGATGAAATATATTATCTATAGAAATGTAATTGGCTACCATCTAGCATTCATTACACTACATAAGATCAGTACAGCTCAAGATAATTTGTTTTGGTACTGACCGTCCGTCGAGATTTTTTATTCGTTTCTGGTTTTATGCTGTCCACGTACTGTACGGGACGCGACTCTGGTATAAACAAGGATTAAGGTTTGGAAGAGTTTTGTCCCTTAGACCATTAATCGTATGCGCACGGTGCCGTATTTTATTGCCAGAGTCGAAACTTGGACTTGATTTCCACAACAACAAAAAAATTTTTTTTTTCCATAGAAATGGAAAGAAAAGGCTGACGATAAACGCAACTTAATAGTAATTGATTACCTTTTATTTGCTAACTAATTTGTTTGTTCTTCCGTTTGTTTGTTCATCCGCTTGTCCGATTATGCCTCATCGGTATTAGTTATTTCGAATTTATAACTAGGATACAAGACATTGTCTTGGCAACCTACATGGGCTTTATTTAGGTTCTCTGGGAGACTTGATAACGGAAGATTTCATTCATTTCATAAACATAAGTTAGTTTAATTTATGAAATCAAGTAGCGAAAAAATAAAGGTCATGATCTGTGGAAAAAAAGGTAGTAAAATTAAAATACGTCACTAAAATTATCAACCATAGTGCTCAGCCTATGAATGATTTTCAAAAAGGTCCAACTCTCTCTCTCTCTCTCTCTCTCTCTCTCTCTCTCTCTCTCCAGCTAGCTCACCAATTTTTGTATGCATGTGTTTTTGTGTTTTGTTATTTTTTTTCCTTTTCTTTATTTCCGTCATGAGGATGTTGGTACTTTGGAAAGGGACTCTATAAGCTCTTATCAGCTTTCGTCCCAATCCATTTAGTATTTATGTGTTTATAAATACAATAAAATATGTTTAAACTAAACTAAACTAGCATGGACAGTCAAAGCAGGCTAATTTTTTCCTCTAACTAAATTTCATGTATCTTAACCCTTATCATGCTAAATTGATGGAATGCAACTTTTAACTCATTACCACACGACAATATTTTAGACTGGTCCAAATTGAAAGCATTTGCAGACGACAAAATAAAAGTGACTGAAAATTTGAAATTTGTTTTGTGTAGGGTAGAAAACATTGTGGGAAAAGGAGAAAATGCTGGTTACCAGCATTTTCTCCTTTTCCCACAATGTTTTCTTAAGGCTTCTTTCTCAGGGGCGTCAAAAGCAGGGATTGTGTGGTAATGGGTTTAGCCGATAGTAAAACCCAAAATTTGCAATTACAAAAGCAATCTTTAGGGGAAAATATGTCCTAATCGGATAGGGTAGATCAAAGATCAGATTGCACATTTTGTGCGGTCCGATCTTGATCTATATTGTCCGCAAAAGGTCAGGGAGTCGCGCTTATAGACTGAGAATGTGCTTAAAGGCTGAGAATGGGCTTAAGAGTGGTTGGTAATGATAGCTTCTGAAACTGCAATTACTTTGGTCTTACTTCTAGACTGAAATTGTCTTGTACATAGGTTTCTCCAGGTGTTGTCTTTTTCTGTCCACCGAGCACTCGAAGATAAAAATTATGATAGAATAGGCCTAGGTAACACTAATGACCCTGATCAGACAGCCCAAAAAAAGACTATTCTTCTCAGGAAGATTGGAACGAATACAATTGGAACGATTGGATATAGTAACGAAACTTAAAAGACACAGTCTGTGACAGCGTATGCCAGTCTAATTAAAAACAAACATGGCGCGGGCATAAATAAAATCTTCCAAAGTTGTACAAATTTTACAGTTTTTTTGCTCGATAATGGCAGAATGCAGCAAATCAAATAGACTAGAAGAAAGAGTTTTGTTAGAGGTTAAAAACTTGTTATGGGGCAGCGACCTCAAAGACGAAGTGTTTTCGAGATGGACACAAGGCAGGAATATTTTTATGCACTCGCTCAGTTTGGTTTACCGTCAATTTTCTTGCTGTCTCGGCCTCAGGATGCGAATTCAATGAACGCCCTGTATCTAGCCCTAACTCTTTACCACACGACAAAAATGTAGACTTATTCTACTAATATGAATTTGAAAATAATTCAAGTCTGTTTCGAATGATGGTATTTTTCTTTGAGAATCTGGACGTTCCACTACTAAGACGTTTCACACTTGAGACGTTTCACTATTTAGACGTTTCCTACCAACATTTTTCACTACCTTTTTTCACTACCATTTTTCACTTGTCATGACTTTTCACTACCCTTTGTATGAAATGTCTAAATAGTGAAACGTCTACCACCCTTTCTTTGATACTGATAGGTAAGCATTACCAGCATTTCTCCTTTTCTTTCTATGCTTGAGAAAGCTTCTATAAAGTTGTGAAGGGATGTAAAAACTTTGCTTGATTTGGTAAAGAGTTTAATCCAGTTTTCCATAAGAAACTTCGTACAGGACTGAAATTTATACTGCTGGTTACATGTGAGTAATTTCTCTTTTCAAAAATTTTAGAAAGTTATTTTTCTTTATTTTTTTAAACACAAGATTATCTTGGGATGCTACATGATAACAATGGTGCTTGGAATATGCATGACTAGTCCTCCTTTAACCCTTTCCCAAACAAGCCCAGGTTTTTACGTGTCTGCAGTAAATGTCTTTTGAAAACACTGTGGGAAAAGGAGAAATTGCTCGTAACGAGCAATTTCTCCTTTTCCCACAGTGTTTTCTACCCTTTTTGAGAACTTTCTGCCATTTTCTGAATATCTAAAATTGTCGTCTGCAAACTCTTTCAGTTTGGAAGAGTCCAAAATTTGTCGTTTGGGAAAGGGTTAAGGTATAAGAACACAGACATGTAAATTTTGTACATCTGAAAGTATTGTAGAAGCTTTTCCAGCTCAGAAGGATCTGCTCAGAAATAATCTATTCACTGAAGTAAATGAAGGCAGTCAGGGCATTTTCCTGTTCATATTTCATCAGTCACACCCCTTGGTACATAAATTTTCACATTAGTTAACTTTGTATCTTTACCTTACAGGGTTCATATTTGGTGAACATGAAACAACCGCACTTATCCAGTATGAGGGAGGACCATGCGCTGTCATTGCCCCAGTCCAGGCCTTTATTATTAAGAATACGTTTTTTAGTGAGTCTCCGAAGCAGGATTCTTCACAGGTCACTCGTAAGTATCAATGGTACAGGTATTAAAGGAGAGTATTATGGGGTTCAAAGAGAGTTAAACCCATGCTTTAGGTACTTGACATTAGAAGGGTAATTTTAAAGAGTAACTTAACATGAGCAACTTTGAGCATTCAGGAATAAATCATGGATTCAAAATTTGAATTATACATGTATGTCCTATATAGAGGTCTAAGGTATTTCAGCTTTAAGTCTCTGTGTCTACAATATTTTACTCAGATAGTCAAACATAGAATAGAAATAAACGGCTTCATACTTTGATATTATATTGTGGCACTCGTTTGGAAATTTACTAAAATAGATCCATAATCCATTCAAAAAAGATTATTTTTATTTTGTAATGCAGCATTGTAATATTAATAGTATAGAGAAACTATGATGTTTACCAGCATTTTTCTCCATCTTCCTGCAGTGTTTGCAAAGACCATTTTTCTCAGTCATTAAAACTCAAGGCTTTGTATTAACCCTTTACTTCATAAGGCATTTCTGTGGTATCTCCAATTGACCCTAAATAACAGCAAGGATGAAGCCATTATCTGTATATAAAAGCATAGAAAACATTGTGGCAAAAGGTGAAATTGCTCGTCACGAGCAATTTCACCTTTTGCCACAATGTTTTCCAAAGTCTCCTACAAGCAATGCGTAGAAATGAGTATCTATGGAGTAAAGGGTTAAAGAGCTATGTTTGCTTTATTCACATTACTGTTAATTTTACAATTTATACATGTATATGAATTGTCAAGCAATGTGCAAATAATCTTTTATTTTTGACACAGGTGAGGAAGCCTCAGAATTCTTGTTGCAGGCTTTAGGAGATATTTTAATGGTTGTTACGTCAGGAAAATTTTATGTAGTTAGTTTGGACCAAACAAACCCAGTGGAGCAGAACAATGAAACAGAGGCGGTGAATGAGGAAGGGGAGAGCTCATGTAAAAAATCCAGATTGGACCAACAGCTTTTTCATACAAGATTAAGGTTAACATTTTGTCTGATTTTTGTGTTACATATCTATGCCCAGAGATAAGAAAATGTGAGCTTTACTGAAAGGCCCAATAGTGGCAAAGAGAAAATGCAGGTGTTCAAATGCATTTAACCCTTTTTAGCACACAATGACTATTTTTGACAACCCTGAGGTAGAAGCCTTTTGAAAACATGGTGGGAAAAGGAGAAAATGCTGGTCACCAGCATTTTCTCCTTTTCCCATAATGTTTATCTAACCTTCTCAAATCAAATTTCGATTTTTCAGTAATGTTTATTTTGTCGTCTGTGAATCCTTTAAGTGCAGGCCAGTTTATAAATTTGTCCATTGGTAATGAAATCAAGTATGGAAATTATTATGAAGATGACAATCTGTTATTGTATAGTCTCTCCAAGAGCTGGGTGTTGGCAGAAAAATGAATTTTAGAATTAAAGTAAAAGTTGCCAGGTCCCTGTCTTCTTTTGTTATCATTTTACCTGGTTTAAAATTTTATTTTTATAGCAGTGGCTAAAGATTTTATTTTCACAGTTACATGCCATTCTTTGATAACACGTCGTCTTGAATTGATCTGTACAATGTAATTAGTTAACTCATTACCAAACGACGATATTTTAGGCTTGTTCAAATTGAAAGCATGTGCAGACTTCAAAATAAAAGTGACTGAAAATTTGAAATTTGAAATTTGTTTTGTGAAGGGTAGAAGACATTGCGGGAAAAGCAGAAAATGCTGGTTACCAGCATTTTCTCCTTTTCCCACAATGTTTTCTAAAGGTTTCTTTCTCAGAGTTATCAAAAGTAAGGATTGTGTGGTAATGGGTTAATATCTGTGCTTTGTTGTAGATGTACAGAGTGTGGTGATGAAGACACAATGAGGAAGAGCTTAAAGACGAATTTCTGCCATTTTACAGACTCTTCTGGTGTTTTATTGTACTTGTATTCAATATTGTTAACAAAGGTAAGATGAGAAAATAATAACTATTTTGTCAGCTTCACTTCCCTGTATTGAAATTTAACTCTGAAAAGACCTTTCACAACCTAAGCTTATTTTTGCTGCCAGTGTGGATTAAGATCAGACTGCAGAGCTCGATCTATGCTACCCCATTTGCTGAAACATTATAAACAAGATTTGTCTTTCAAGAGGTTCTGAATACTAACGTCTTTTTTTCTCCTTCTTTAACCCTTTACCACACAGTCCCAAGTTTTAACGTCCTTGATGTATAAGCCTTTTGAAAGCATTGTTGGACAAGGAGAAAACACTGGTAACCAGCATTTTCTCCTTTTCTCTCAATGTTTTTTATTTGTATGAAGCTAAACTCTATTTTTGGACTCTTGCGAAATTTGTCAACAGGGAATGCTTTCAAAATCAATTGGTTAAAAGATTGTCATGTGGCAAAGGGTTAAGCAACCACTGATGTACTTTAGGTTCTCTTTGCTGGTTTCATGCATAAAATTTCCTTTGGATATCAGTAAATTTAACTCTTTACCTCACAGACCTGAGCTCCAACAATCCTGAAAAAAAGAAAAAAAAAACTCTTGAAAACATTGTGGGAAAAGGAGTAATTGCTGGTTACCAGCATTTTCTCCTTTTCCCACAATGTTTTCTGCCCTTTTCTAGGACAATTTTCTCCATTTGAGGTTTGAATTATTTAGGTCTTATTTCTGTAAGAAGAATTTTTTTTTTTTCTTTCCCAACAGGGTATAGAACAAGTGAAGAATGAAGTGGAAGATCCCAGTGAGCCACTTATAGATGGAATACACGGACATGGGAGGTATATGTTTGCTACATTGTTATACCAAAATTGTTATACCCTCCCCAACAAAATGAAAGTTTTTAGGGGTTTACTAGAATCAGCCTGTCTGTCTGTGTATCTGCCCGTTTGTCCATCAGTGTGACGGTCTGTGTGTCTGTCTGTGTATAAATAATTGCCTATTTCTGTCAAAGCACTGGCAGGGGTATTAAGTCACATTCAGTGACAGCTCTAGTTTACTCTGTCAAAAAATCACAAGTTTTAAAAAACTTTGAATGGTAAAAAGCCTTTGAAAACATTGTGAAAAAAGGAGTAAAGTTGAGGATCCAAGCAAGCAACTTATAGATGGAATACATGCACGTAGGAGGTATGTGTTTGATGTATTGTCCTGTTGAAATATACCTTTTATTTAACAATCTCAAGTTTTAACTCTTTCCCTCACACTCAATAGTTTTAATGACCCTGAGAAGGAAAACTGGTGTCCGGTATTTCCTCCATTTTCCACAATACTCGTGGCCCTTCCTATGCCGAATCTGACCATTTGAAGCACAATTTTCTCTGTAAGTGCTTTTAAGTTTTGCAAGCCTAAAATTTTGGTAAAACCAAACTAATACCCCTAGCTCATTCCCCTTACACAAGTTGAAATGGAGAACTTTGAAAACATTGTAAAATATATTCTGTTAACCCTTTACTCCATAGATACTCATTTCTACGCATTGCTTGTAGGAGCCTTTGGAAAACATTGTGGCAAAAGGTGAAATTGCTCGTGACGAGCAATTTCACCTTTTGCCACAATGTTTGCTACACTATCAAAAGGTGTCATATACACATAAGAAATGGCTTCATCCTTGCTGTTATTTAGACTCAATTAGAGATACCATAGAAATGCCTTATGGGGTAAAGGGTTAATATGAATTTGGAATTACATGTACTACATGAGTATGAATGACAACAATGTGGGGAAAGAAGTTTCAGAAATTTATGATGCACATTGTTGCATTGTCTCAGCAGGATAAAATTTTTTATTGAATTTTTGGTGTTAGCATTGCAGAGCACAAACCAAACAAACTAGTTGACCATTATTTACAAAAAAAAAAACCCTAAGTTTAAGAAGAGGGGTTATTTGAGAAGGAAATCCTTTGTTGCTCATTGCAGAGTTTTAATGACCTGGTAAGCAGCATTTTGTCCTTTTCCCACATTATTTTCTACCCTGTGAAAGACGGAAACTGTTACATTTGTCACCTGCAATATTTGTTATCTGCACATCATGGTTTCACTTCGGTTAAGTCCAAACTGTTGTTGTTTTGTAAAGAGTTAATTCAGTTTCAAAATGTTCTGGCAAGATATTTAAATTCTCTGATGCCGAGAATAAACATCTTGCTCCTACATGAGGTTGAATAAAACAATGATAATACATCTTTTTCAGTCAAAGTTTAATTAACTTACTGATATCGGGAAGGGCTGTTACCAATGTTTGGGATAATGATAAAGATGTTAGTGGTTTAAGTAAGTATGCAGATATTTTTTTTTATTTTCTATATTAGCTTGTCTGTTCTTCAAGTATACATGGAGGTATTGTCATCACCCTAGCATTATTGTTGTTTGCATCATTATCTGAGTGGCGGAAAAACTTTGATATTTCTTAATACCTAAGTTATTACTGAATATATTTACTTCAAACTCAGACTAGTTGTTAACTCTTTACCAAACAAAATTGTAGACCAGTCAAGATTGAAAGCATTTGCAGACAACAACCTAAGTATAGCTCAAAAACTGAAATTTGCCTTGGGAAGGGTAGAAAACACTGTGGGAAAAGGAGAAAATGCTGGTTACCAGCATTTTCTCCTTTTCCTACAATGTTTTCAGAATGCTTCTTTCTCAAGGTCATTTAAAGTCAGGATTGTGTGGTAAAGAGTTAACTTTCAAAAGGGGAACCCCTACAACAGGGGCAAGTAATCATCAAAATATTTTTGACACAGTTATGCTCCTTTTTCTCAGAAAATCAGGCTTACTGTAAGCAACTGCAGCTAAGCCAGGGCACCTATTTGCTGTGCTAATGTATTTAACATTGTCTCAAGCAGTGATGATTTAACCCTTTACTCCTTAGATACTCATTTCTACACATTGCTTGTAGGAGCCTTTGGAAAAAATTGTGGCAAAAGGTGAAATTGCTCATGACGAGCAATTTCACCTTTTCCCAAAATGTTTTCTACACTATCAAAAGGTGTCATATATGCATAAGAAACGGCTTCATCCTTGCTGTTGTTTAGGGTCAATTAGAGATACCATAGGAACGCCTTATGGGGTAAAGGGTTAAGCCAAATATTTTTTAAAAGCTACGAAAAATTTTCTTTGTTAACTTTTTAATGTGCACATGTGACTTTGTCATGCCTCTGTTTTAGTCCACTCTTTGAAAATATTGTGGAAAAGGAGCCGGCTTGTTACAGGTGACTTTGTCATGCCTCTGTTTTAGTCCACTCTTTGAAAACATTGTGGAAAAGGAGCAAGCTTGTAACAGTTTTTATACGCCAAATTCAGTTATACTTTGACTGTGTGTGTGTTTTTTTTTTTTTTTTTCAGAATTACATGGAGTATCAAAACGAGCTATTATAGGATTTTTAACATATATGGAACATCTTAGATATTGCGAGGTAATTTTTAATGTGTTAGATCAGTCTTGCAGATTGAATTCTTGGAGTGATTCATAAAATATACAATTTTGATTTGTTTACAAAAAAAATCCCTATACTTTCAAGGGATCGGTGCTATTTTTAGCCCATGTGCAAAAATCTGAACACTCTGAATAACTAGGTAAGGGATAGCCTGGATAGGGTCATGCCTCCTAGAGGTTCATAGCCCCAGCATGGGTCATTTCTTTCCAAGGATTGATGATAGTCATATCAGCAGGATTCATTCTTTTTACCACAAACTATTGTTATGTGGGAAGTCAGCTAGCGGTTTGAAATATCAGGAAGTCACTGTGATATTATTGAAATAGTGTTGAAGACAGACTTTCACCATTTAACTCTGTAGCAAACGACAAAATTTTGGACTTGTACAAAATTCCAATTTCAAAGCATTTGCAGACAACAAAATAAATGAGAAAATTGTTTTGGGAAAGGAAAAAAACATTGTTGGAAAAGGAGAAAATGCTGGTACCAGCATTTTCTCCTTTTCCCACAATGTTTTCAAAAGGTTTTTTTCACATGGGTGTTAAAAGCTGGGATTGTGTGGTAAAGGGTTAAACAGATTTCTTCAATGATTTAAAATGACCCAGTGCTGAATGTTGAATTTTTCAGGAACTCATAAAATGCAAAAGTAAATTAAATTAACTGAACATTTCTACTCAACAGAGTAAAGTCCAATATCATTTCAAGGCTTTTTCCTTGCAAAGAAAACTATCACTACATCAATCAGAACACCTGAAGCCTTAACATTTGGTAATTTAGCACATCTGATTTGAGTTGTACCATGTTTTATTCAAATTACTTATCGTATGGGCCAGGCTTTTCCTTGAACTATGCATGTATCATATATGATACTGAAAACTTACTTGGTGATAACAGCCCATAGCAGGAAGTTATATGTTGGAAATTGTTTGCAGGATGAGATAAAGATACAAATCATTAGCTTTCATCTTGTGGTTTCAGGTAGGATGGCATTTAAAAAACCCAATCTATCCCATCTGGTTAATAGGTAGCGAGACACATCTAACAGTCTTATTTTCTAAGGTAAGATTTGTTTCTACTGTTTTTATTGCAGAATTCATTTTTTTCGTGAATTTTTGCTGAGAATTTGTTAAATCCTTTTACCACACAACAAAATTTTAGAATTTCCTTTATTGAAAGCTGTAGAAGGTGGCCAATGACATGTAGCTCTAGATGATTGATTTCTTTGAAAAAATGGAAAACATTGCAGTAAAAGGAGAAAAGGCTGATTACCAGCATTTCTTCTTTTGCCACATTGTTTTCAAAAGCCTTCTCCATCAGTGCATTAAAACTCAGGACTACATGGTTAAGTGTTAAAGAAAAAAGTATTTAAGGATATTACATGTGGGTTTAACCCTTTACTCCATACATACTCATTTCTACTCATTGCTTGTAGGAGCCTTTGGAAAACATTGTGGCAAAAGGTGAAATTGCTCGTGACGAGCAATTTCACCTTTTGTCACAATGTTTTCTATGCTATCAAAAGGTGTCATATACACATTAGAAACGGCTTCATCCTTGCTGTTATTTAGGTTCAAATAGAGATACCATAGAAATGCCTTATTATGGGGTAAAGGGTTAAAAAACAGATGAAATTTATACATACTAATGGAAAACCATGGTAAAACCATTAAAGTGTTCATGCTTTTAATTCCGTATTCCATAACCATACAACACAATGTTAGACTTGTGTGAATTGAAGACACTAACATAGGACAAATATTTTTTGCTGAGCTTCAGTAACCTAGTTGTTAACCCTTTACCTGATATGCCAATTTGAGGGTCTTCCATTTCAGCAGCAAATAAAGATATGATGTCAAAAATATAGACAAATGAGGATATAAATATCTGATTGAGTGGAAAACATTGTGGGAAAAGGAGAAATTGCTCGTTACGAGCAATTTCTTCTTTTCCCACAATGTTTTCAAAAGCTGTCTGTTGTTGATACGTCAAAATGAGTATCTATGGAGTAAAGGGTTAATATATCAGACTTGAGAACTGGGGACACTGGTTTGAATCCCTGATTTGGCCGATTTTGTTCCGAGGATTGATGGCGGGCATTGCCACAGGAATCGTTCCTCTCTCAATACTGACCATTGCTTTGGCAATGGTTATGCAGGAAAGCAGCTGGTGTCTCTGGACAAATATTGTGGGTAATGCTGGTAAAAGAGACATGAAAAGGTGCACTGGCCTTTGCTATATACATATGATAATGTTGAAAAAGGCTCCAAACAACAAACAATCAGAGAAATAATTAATGAAAGGATATGTCTGTAGAAAGAGTAGAAAACATCTGAAAGTTTCGCTGGGCTTGGATTCAGTCTAAAAACCAAAAAAATATTAACCTTGTAACATTAGCAACTCATATAAACTATGCTCGGAAAGCTACCCCCCTATCGACTTAGTCAAACTTAGTAGCCTAGTTCAAAACTGTTTTTGTTTTATAAAAAGTTTTAAGATCTTTGAGATACAATCCATCATGTTTGAAATTACATCTTTCTTCGTATTTATTTGCAGGATTGTAATTTAGTGATAAATGAGAGTATAGAGTCCATTGCTAGAAGAATGTTCCATAGATTTGATCCAGAGGGTAAGTCCTAAACTCTATCAGATATCAAAAGCTGTCTTGAAAAAAACTGAGAGCATCTAATCAACAATTTTGTCACGTGGTAAAGGGTTAAGATACAGTACATAATCATGTCTGAAAACATTGTTACAAACAAGGAAACGATGGGCAAAATTGGTTTTTTTAGTTTTCAAGAATAGATCCCAGTAAGAAAGAAAGAGACCAGTTGTATTAGATTCCATTTCTAAACAGTAATGCTTCATAAAAGGTGATTCACTGGGAACGGATTTAGTCACCTTTAATGCATAAGACCTTGACCAATCTTTGGCTGAAAGTGGTGTATGCATAAAAGAAACAGCAACATTGGACAGAGTTTTTAGCTCTAGAAAAAAAAAGCTGATCTCAGATTGGGAAAAAAAATAAGTCAATTTTCTCATACTCTGAGCCTTGACTTTGATAAGACATAAAATGTCTTCTGCACAGAAAAAATGACTTTTCACAGCGTTATATTACATAGACTGTCATTTTCCAAAGTAAATTTCAAAATTCATCATTTGTATGACTGACTGATCATATTGATATTGTATGACGGATCATATTGATATTGGGTAATGTATAATAAGCATTTCCAAAAAAAATATCGCTAATTGTTATGACTAATGACCCCAAAATTTCTGGATAGGGTAAAAAATGACTTGAAAAATTTTACATCTTGAGAAATTAATGCTCATATGGTCGTAACATGTTTTTCTCTTTGCTGGATAACAAAATAGTTGTACACATAACATGGTGATATTTTTTTTTTTCACCTTTCAGGCAATGGATTTATAGCAACTAGTTTATTAGGAGACTTGATGTCAGCATTAGATTTAGTGGCAGAAAAGGAATAGTAAGTATCCATCTTAGCAAATGTTTTATATTCATAATGAAAGGTTTTGCAGATATACTGGTATTAGCTGTGTGTCTACAGACATTGTTAACCTTTTACCAAATAATCACTGGTTTTTACAGCCCTGAGATAGAAGCCTTTTGGAAACATGGTGAGAAAATGCTGATAACTAGCATTTTCTTGTTTTTCCACCATGTTTTATATCCATCATGTTTTCTGCCATGTTGGAAACAAATTTTAATTTTTGAGTTACGCTTATGTTTTCCTCTGTATGTGCTTTCAATGGTTTCAAGACAGTTCCCTGACAAGACAGTTCCCCAACACAGGTTTTTCGAGACAGTTCCACGACAGAATTGGAGACAGTTCCCCGACACTTTTGCTTCATGGAAAATGACCTTTCCTACTGTAGAATTAACACAATTATAATTGACAATCATGAGAAATTGAAATGTTTGTGGATAATTGATGTTGTGATCGAAATATCTGTACCCTGTGAAGAAGATTGCTATATATAAATTTACAGGTAGTTATTGTCTCATGAATTCACAACGAATCACGACTGTCATGAACATAAGAGAATTTTAAGGGAACTTTTAGCCAGCATCAAAGTAGATAAAAGGATAGAGAGTATTTTGTGTTCATTCTATAGAGTCTTTGAATAATTTGTAGTTTAGTTATGTGCATTCCCCTGTTTTATAGAAATAGGCCTAAAGCAGAGAGGGTGGAGGGGGGTTTTACGGAGTGAAATACTTTTTTTGTTTATCTTAGTACACTCGAGCAATTTTACATACATGTACATGTATATTGCAGTGTGAGATATATATTTGGGAGAATGTACATGTATTTCGATAATGTCTTGATATTTTCTGTCGATAGGCTGTCAAATTGTGCCGTCAAACTAAGCTTTTATATAGATGTTACCACGATGACAAAATGTACTCCCCAATCACATGTATACCTACAAACACTTCAGTTAGTCACAAAAGATCATATATCCATAAAATCCTTTATTAAACATTTCATTTTATCTACGATAATATTTATTTTGCTGTTTGACATCAAACAAAAGTGTCGGGGAACTGTCTTCAGAAGTGTCGGGGAATTGTCTCCAAATCTGTCAGGGGAACTGTCTCGAAAACTTATGTCGGGGAACTGTCTTGTTGGGGAACTGTCTTGTTCCCCCTTCAATTTGGACCAGTCTAAAATTTTGTTGTTTGGTAAAGGGTTAAGTTAAACACTCCCTTTGAACTCCTACAGTTTTGTTGCAATAAAAACTCAAATGTACAGATAAAACAAGATTTAACAGCTACAAAGAACGATGCCTCTAAAAACATTGTAGGAAAAAAGAAAATGCTGGTTTTTTTCCCAAAATGCTTTCTACAGTTCCGTAGAGCCATATAGCTTTCCATCTATAATATAAGCCACATTTAATATGTATTCAGCAAGTTGTTTTAATTGGGACAAACCAAACATTTGGTGCTTTTGTAAAGAGTTCACCAGAAACCATAGACTTGCTAGGCACAGTATGTCCATCAGTCTTATTTATCAAACCCTTACCAAGAGGTATTACCCCTTAGTAAACAATCCAAAGTTTTTCAAGAAAAATAGTGATGTAAAAGATTTTTTCCTGAATGTGAACAAAATATTTTTGAAAGTTAATTTATGTTTGACAGATAGGATAGAAAACGTGATAAAAGGAGAACTCCTTTTCCTGCAGTGTTTTCAGAAGGCTTCCCTCTCATGTTAATATAAATGCAGGATTGTTTGATGAAGGATAGATGTAGCAATGGTGCAAACACTTTTGTTTCTTTATAGCGTGGATATTATGGCTTCCAAATTGGACGCAGAAAACCTTGGAATTATCACACAGTGTAGTTTTATGGAGGAGTTTTTTGCTGGAGAGAAACCACAAGAAGTGCCAAAGTCTTTCAGTTTGTACCACTATAATGGGTTACCGCGGTCTTGCCATGAAAACAAGGTAAAGTGGATTGTAGTTTTTACCACTGTAATGGGTTACTGTGGTTTTGTGATGAAAACAAGGTAATGTGGACTATAATCTGTAGATTGTACCACTATAGTGGGTTACAGTGGTCTTGCCATGAAAAAAAGGTAATGTTGACTATATTTTGTACTACTATAATGCATTACTGTGGTCTTGTGATGAAAACAAGGTAATGTGGACTATGGCTTGTACCACTGTAATGGGTTACTATAGTCTTGTGATGAAAACAAGGTAATGTGGACTATGGCTTGTACCTCTGTAATGGGTTACTATGGTCTTGTGATGAAAACAAGGTAATGTGGATTAAAGTTTGTGGACTATGGTTTGTACCACTATAATGGATTACCACAGTCTTGTGATGAAAACAAGGTAATGTGGACTATACAATAATGGGTTACCACTGTCTTGTAACGAAAACAACATAATGTAGACTGTAGTTTGTACCAAAATAATGGGTTACTGCATTGAAAACAAGGTAATGTAGACTAGAGTTTGTACCACTTTCATTGGTAGCTGTGGTCTTTTCATGAAAACAAGGTGATATGGACTATAGTTTGTATTGCTTTAACTCTACCATATGACAAAATTTTGGAATTGTCAATAGTGTTTGTTTTTGTGATGGTTTACTGTTGTCTTGCCTTTTGAAAAAATCTATATTCTGTCTGTTTTATGACCCAAGGGTAAACAGCATTTTCACCTTTTCCCAGTATGTTTTCTAAAGGCTTCTTTCTCAGGGTCGTCTAAAGTAAGGATTGAGTTGTCAAGGGGGTTTTGGGTAATAAGACTGTTTATTACATTCTGTTATTAAGGTAAGACCTGTGTGATGTACTTCCGGTGAAAATTCTAAGTGGTTGATAAATAAGGATAAATAAGGATTTATGCAGAAATAATATTTTTGCACATTTCTAACGGATCAGAAATTCCGTTTATGTCTATCTTGAAATTATTTTTTGATACTTTTGTTAGTTTTCTGAAAAGGGAGGTAATTATTATCTCTTTTTGAATTGAGAATATAGTGGTTTTAGATTTATAAATGATGATTCAGAGAAGGAAAAAATGGAAAAAAATGAATCGGTGAAAGTAGTTAAAAAATACTCATTTTTAATTATAACTAATTTTGCAGGATGATATTTTAGTGGAAATCGTTGTTTAACATTACACAGGTCTTACCTTAATAAAAGTAACATTTTTTCCTGTAAATTGTGTAATAGCAGTGTCACACGAGGGCAGATATGACTGGCAACGGGCTGATATCCTGTCTGTTGACAAGATACTTGTTCTAAATCTATTTGCAACAAAACACTCGGGCTAAAACTAATGTTCACAGAACATCCCATCTGAAAAAGAAAATGGCCGAATTACTCTGTCAACCGCTATCAGACAAATCTTAAGAACTGCAGACACTCATCGAACTTCAAAACTAGCAACAACATGATAAATAGAATAATAGACTGTTGCTGTGTTGGATTAGGTAAGTTTATTGGGCAAGCTGTAGTGTCTATATGGTAGTAGATCTATGAATTTTATCCTTTGAGCCTGCAGAACCAAGCCCAAGAAACTCGAGAAATTCAAAGCATCAACCACCTATTCTTTTTTATCTTGTTTTTAATCTAGTTTATCATACTAAATTTAGCTCGGACAGAACAGAAATATCGGCCCTTTTAAACTGTGATTAAAGATGAAGAACTGTTTATTCTAAACATCTTGTACTGTATGCATCTGCGATAGTGATGATGAATGATGCATGATTACGACATGAACGTGACGTTTACCCATGGAAAATAGCTGTATCAAATGAAGACAAGAATTCTCTTTATTAAGTTTTTAAATATATTAGAAATTGGAAAAACTCAAGCAAATGATCCATGAATGTAATGAAAGAGGTTATTGCATGGCTGATGAGGGCCGGAGAGTGATATCTGCCCTCGACCTTTAAATCTGCCCTTGGGCTAAAGCCTTCAGGGTAGATATCAAGGTGGCGAGCCCTCATCAGCCATGTAATAACCTCTAAGTACAATTTTCTGAGGATGATGATAACATTGTTGTCTGGGTTTTGGTTAGTGCTGATGATGAAGGAATCATGGTGTAACATAATTTCTAGTATTTAAAACAGAATATTGATTTCACCTGGGATTTTGATTTATTTTGGCATTAACTATTTACCACACAACAAAATTCTAGACTAGTTCAAATTGAAAGCATTTGCAGACGACAAAATAAAGGTGAATGAAAAATAGAAATTTGTTCTGGGAAGGGTAGAAAACACTGTGGGAAAAGGAGAAAATGCTGGTTACCAGCATTTTCTCCTTTTCCTACAGTGTTTTCAAAAGGCTTCTTTCTTAAGGGCGTCAAAAGTAGGGATTGTGTGGTTATGGCTTAAATGGTATAATAGAGGACAGTTATCTGTGATACTTTCTCTGTATTCCAAGTTAAGTTACAAGTTTTTTGTTAGCAGAGGTTTATAATGTTATCAGATGTGAATATATATTCTGGAATTAATGTGTTAATGACATTGAATTGTAGAGCAATTAAGATTATGTTAGGTTGGTAAGTGTATTCCATCTGATATAGTATTACTCTTTCAACTTAATTGACTTTTTTGTAAGACAATTGCACATGAGAAAAAAGCTATTAACCAGTATTTCTCCTTTTTCCACAATGATTTCAAAAGTTTTCTTCCATAGGGTCTTTATAATTTGGACATGTTTGGTAAGGAGCCAAGTCATACTTATTACTGTATGCCAGCACAGGGTTTCATCAGTATGCAGTAAGGGCTACTTAAAAGTTTCTACATTGTAGACAGGTTTTCTTCATAAAGATTTAGAATAACTTTTATTTGTCTAAAATTAACCCTTAACCCATTACCACACAATCCCTACTTCTGACAACCCTGAGAAAGAAGCCATTAGAAAACAACATGGGAAAAGGAGAAAATGATTGTTACCAGCATTTTCTCCTTTTTCCACAATGTTTTCTACCCTTCACAAAACAAATTTTCAGTCACTTTTATTTTGTCGTCTGCAAATGCTTTCGATTTGGAAAAGCCTAAAATATTGTTCATTAATAGCCTAAAATATTGTTTTTTGGTAGTGAGTTAATCTGCTCAATAAATGTAAGGAAACTTTCTAAGACAATACCAAAAACCGAAATGGTGCTACTGTAAGAGTATATTTTGGAATGAAATACCTCTGTATTGGACAGTGTAGATTCAGGATCAGACTGCATGTATTGTGCAGTTTGATCTTGATCTACACTATCTGCAAAAGTTTATTTAGTTGCACATGTGGTCTAAGAGTGAATCTGGAAAGTGCAGAATTCATTAACATATAACCTATTGCAATACAAATGCAGATTTTAAGGTCTCTTAGTTGTTTTCTGCGGATGTTGAAATAGTCTGTTACTCATGGGTTACTTTTATTTGCAGGTAAAATATGTAGAAGGCAGATCAGTGATTCAAGATGAACTTGAAGTGCAAATAATTACAGACGTTTCCAATATAAAAATGGTTTTACTAACCAAGTGGCCAACCATAGAAATCAAATGGACCAATGAACAGCCTCCTTCTATTAACTAGTTTTGTATTGTGTTGTTTCATTTGATTGACTATTTGACCTTACTCTAAGTTATGTTGTTGGGACAAGACAGATATAAGTTTCTCACAGTGAAGTGAATTACTGGTAGTGATAATTTCATTGCCTTTTATGGTTAGTGTAGATTCAAGATTAGACTGCTTCTTTTCTTTAGTCTGATCTTGATTTATGCTTTTTTAGTGACAAGTGAATACAGTTATACCCCAATTCCGCTGGGCTCCGATTCTGCTGAATTTATTGCAATTATGGTTCTTCTCCAAAATCTTTGGAATTACTGAAGAAGCTCTGACCTGTGCAAAATTTTGAGACTTACCCATTTCCAGTGCACTCATTATGCCACGACCTATGCTCAGATGCTGCACATCTGTTGTGCTTTTGGAAAAGCAGCAGTTTTACCACTGCCATTGGAGAAGAAAATGGATTGAATTGCTGCAGTAGCTGAGCTTCAGCTTGTGGTTAGGAACTAGAGATTATCTCTTTACCACACAATCCCAACTTTTACCAACCCTGAGAAAGAAACCTTTTGAAAACATTGTGGGAAAAGGAGAAAATGCTGGTAACCAGCATTTTCTCCTTTTCCCACAATGTTTTCTACACTGCTGGAAACAAATTTCTTTTTTTGAGTTACGTTGAATTTGTCGTCTGCAAGTGCTTTCAATTTGGACCAGTCTAAAATTTTGTTGTTTGGTAAAGAGTAAAAAGGGTTGGATGTTGCTTTGGTAACGATACTTTCCACTTGCCGTGGCTTTGATACTGCTATGTGCACCACTTTTTTGCTACATGTTTACTATGCTTTCGTTGAGGTTAAGTCTGCAGTGATCCTGCTAAAATATATGTTAACTCATTACCAAACGACAGTATTTTAGGCTTGTCCAAATTGAAAGCATTTGCAGACGACAAAATAAAAGCGATTGAAAAATTTGAAATTTGTTTTGTGAAGGGTAGAAAACATTGTGGGAAAAGGAGAAAATGCTGGTAACCAGCATTTTCTCCTTTTCCCACAATGTTTTCTAAAAGGCTTCTTTCTCATGGTCGTCAGAAGTAGGGATTGTGTGGTAATGGGTTAAAGGAAGTCAAAACAAGCATTGTGGAGGGACAATAAGCTTTTGATATGCTTCTACTACAACCAAACAAAACGTTTCTAGTACGCTCATGTCGTTTCTTCGCTATGTTCTTTTCAAAAAATTTCAAAGAATGGCAGAATCGCTGTGGAATGGAGGTTTGACGTGGTGACTATGAAGCCTCTAATACGCTTCTAATACAATTAAGGTGTTTCTGCTTTGCTGTTACAGTTCCTCCTACAGTTCACGGTGTTTTGAACAAAATTCGGAAGCATGGCGGAATTGTGGCTCAGTGGAGTGGGGTTATTCATCTTGCGTTCAGTTCTTGTGAATGGCCAGTATTGTAATTTGGTAATTAACCCCTTAGCACACAATTTCGAATGTTAATGACCACAAGATAAAAAGCATTGGAAAAAAATTGTTTGAAAAAGAGAAAAAATGCTGGCAACTAGCATTTTAATCTTTTCCCATTGTGTTTCCCATTGTTTCTGACACAAATCCAATGATTAAGTATCATATTAGCCGGGCGGTTTGTTGGTTCACGGCAGTTACAGTCGGATCAAGAAAAACTCAAAATTTAACAGAGTATAAAATTAATCCCCTAATAATTTTCTCTTTTCATGTTTTAGTTAGTGTCATGGGAAATATGATGCAGTTTCATCTAAACATTCAAAAGAAAATCAACCTTGTCCTTCAACACTGTCCCAGTGCCATTCTGAAATTGATGCATGTTGCCTCGATGGTTTTCATTAAAAAATCAATACAACTTGACATTTTTGACGCCAGTAAGCAGTCACATGATCAGAAAATATTGTGACATGACTTGGCAGATGACCTGAATATGTCAGCATGCATTTTTTTAAGTAAAACTGCTTGTAATGAAGAATTTTAGAGGGTGGAGTAAGTAGGTTTAAGCATGTAGCTGCCGATGATATTGTTTTCACTTCCAGTATAACTTTCTTCCATTTTAATCTTTTATTTTGAAAAATGAAAAAAAAAAAAATGGCTATAGTCCTCTCAAAAATTCAGGTGAGAAATCCAGGGCCATCTTGGCCCTCTTGTTTCTTTGATAGAGTAGAAAACATTGTGGGAAAAGGAGAAAATTTTCTTCTTTTCCCACAATGTTTTCAAAAGGCTTCTTTTCCAGGAGTGTCAAAAGTCGACATTATGTTACCCCTATACTGGGTAACAAAAAATTTAGACTCGTCCCATGTTGAAGGCATCTTTCAGACATACATATTGAATGTGGCTAAACTGATCGTAAATAGTGAACAAAACCTCATCTTAATCTCTCTGTCTGTCTGTCTCTGTCTCTCTCTGTATGCCTTTCTTTCGGAGCCTCTGCCTGTGCATCTCTCTCTCTCTCTCTCTCTCTCTCTCTCTCTCTCTCTGCATCCTACCCCCTTGTATATATCTCTCTCTCTGCCAAAAATTAACTCAAACTATTTCATCTGTTTTTCTTCCATTTACCAATTTATGTAATATATTCATTATCTTGATGCATCTATTTATTTCCAAATGACAGCTTAATTTGCTTGTGCATCCTTCTTAGTACAGTCTGATCCTGCAGTTAAAAATGTCCAATGTTTCATAAAATCCTTGGATCAAAAAAGTTGCCCAACTCTATACTAAACAACAAAATTTTGATTTTGTACGAATTCAAAGCATTTGCTGTCTAAGTTTTTTTTTATTTTGCTCAAATGTTGGGTTTGTCTTTAACCCTTTACCACACCATGACAAGTTTTAACACCCCTGAGAAAGAAGCCTTTTGAAAACATTGTGGGAAAAGGAGAAAATGCTGATGACCAGCATTTTCTCCTTTTCCCACAATGTTTTCTACCTTATCTATGAACAATTACACCATTTGACCTTTTGAAATATTTGTCTGCAAATGCTTTCAGTTTTGACAAGGCTAAAATTCTGCTGTGTGGTAAAGGGTTAAAAGGATAGAATTTTTGTGGGAAAGGAGAAAATGCTGGTAAGCAGCATTTTCTCCTTTTTCCTAAACGTTTTCAAAAGCCTTCCCAGTCAGGGTTGTTAAATCTTAAGATTGTGCGGTAAATAGGTAATTTTTGGTTTACTGTTTACTATTGAAAGTAGTTCATTATGTTTCTCAACTCTTTACCCAAACAAGAAAATGTTGGACTGTACAAAATGGAAAACAGTTGCAGATAACTCAATAAATATACTTTTGTATTTGAAATGGAAGTTGGGATTTGAAATGGAAGAAAACTTTGTGGGAAAAGGACTAAATGCTGATAACAGCAATTTCTTCTTTTCCAATAGTTTGTTTTTTTTCAAAAGTCCTTTCTTTCAGGTTCATTAATGCTTGAAATTGTATTGTTAAGGTTTAAAGCAATATTTCCTTCATTTTCCATGTTTAAAGTCATAGAATTAATTTTTTTCTTAAACCATTTTTGCATGCCTTTTGCCATAAAACAATGTTATGTACATGAAATTAAAACCATTTTAATTAGTAATGTATGAGTCATTTAACTTTTATTACAAAAGAAAGAAACCGTTGTTATTGCGTAGTTCATATCTTGGTGTTATTCTTGTCTTTCTGATTCATTCAGTATCTTCCCGGAAGCCCTGCTGAATTAAAACCGGTGTTTAAGTTACAGAAGTCCACGGTCTTTAGTTCAACCTGGGACCCAGGTAACTTACACGTAGGTAAATGTTGTTGTTCCAAAGCTCTACACACTTCCATGTACATGTATGTTTGTAGCTGGAAACTTGAAATTGCTAAATCATGAACAAAAAATTGTTTTCCTCTTCAAAAAAGAAACACACACACATGAAAACTAGATTATTCTATGAAAGAGAGTGTATGTCATGCAATGACACGGGCAACTTTTCCCAGAAGCCATGCTGAATTACAAACGGTGTTAAAGTTACAGAAGTCCGCGGTCTTTTTATACAGCCTGGGACCAAGGTAACTTACACATCGGTAAATTGTGTATAGCTTGTCACTTCCTTATACGTGTATGTAAACAGCGGATAATTTGCAACTTGCAAAAATAAAGAACAAATTATTGGTTACCTCCTAATAAAACTCATTGAATAAAGACCCCAATTCAATTACAGTGATATCAAATGGCACTTTTCCCAGAAGATATACAGAATTGCAAACGGTTCACATGTTACAGAAGTCTTCGGTCGTTTTATACAGCCTGGGACCCAATTAACTTACACATCGGTAATTGTGTATAGCTTGTCTCTTCCTTATACATGTATGTAATCAGCAGAGAATTTGGAACTTGCACGTTCAAGAACAAATAATTGGTATCCTTCTCACAAACCTCTATGAGCAAGCAGACCAAGTTTTTGACAGGGAGTTATAATGATACCAGTTCCCACTTTTCCCAGGAACTATGCCGAATTACAAACGGTGTACAAGTTACAGAAGTCCGCGGTCTTTTTATACAGCCTGGGACCCAGGTAACTTACACATCGGTAAATATTGTTGAGCAAGCAGACCAAGTTTTTGGCAGGGAGTTATAATGATACCAGTTCCCACTTTTCCCAAGAACTATGCTGAATTACAAACGGTGTACAAGTTACATAAGTCCGCGGTCTTTTTATACTGCCTGGGACCCAGGTAACTTACACATCGGTAA
The DNA here is from genome assembly GCA_943736015.1 of Tridacna crocea. Taxonomy (NCBI): domain Eukaryota; kingdom Metazoa; phylum Mollusca; class Bivalvia; order Cardiida; family Cardiidae; genus Tridacna; species Tridacna crocea. The sequence continues at coordinate 11,442,663 of OX031069.1, read as the reverse complement.
ATTGTGTTGTGTAGCTGTTCACTTCTTTGTATGGCTTGAAACTTGTACAGTGAAGGGAGAATAATCGTTTTCCTATTCACAAAACTCGGTGATTAAACAGGCCAGTTCTCCGATTAACAGATACAAAAATAATTGTACTTTTTCTAAAAGCTCTGCTGAATGTACACACGGTGTTTAAGTTACAGAAGTCCGTGGTCTATAGTTCAGCCTGGGACCCAGGTAACTTACACATCGGTAAACATTGTTGTTGGTGTATAGTGGGTCACTTCCTTGTATGCCGAAAGCTGGAAACTTGATCATCCTAACAGTGAAGGCTGTATATTCGTTTTCTTACAAAACTCGGTGAATTATCTGACTAGTTCTGTGACAGACATACAGTGATATTTGCACTTTTGAGAAGCTATGCTGAAGTAAAAAGCGATGTTTAAGTTGCAGAAGTCCTCGGTCTATAATTGAGCCTGGGACCCAGGTAACTTACACATCGATAAATGTTATTGTTGGATAGCTTGTTACTTCCTTGTTTATGTATAGCTGGAGACAGGAACTTTCATAAGCAAGGAAAAACACTCGTTTTCTTCTCTTTACAAACCTCAGTAAGTAAACAGGCTACTTCTTTGATAGGGCGTTACACTGGTGTCAATTGGCACTTTTCCCAGAGGCTGTGCTGCAGCACCGTGTTTAAGTTACAGAAGTCCGCGGTCTTTTTACACAGCCTGGGACCCAGGTAACTTACACATCGGTAGATTTTTTTTTTTTGTAGAACTAGTTATTTCCTGAAATGAAAACGATTGAAGACTGAAACCAAACTTATCAAGGCTGTTGTGCATATATGTCTTTGTGGAGAAGTCGGAAATTTATACTTCTTCACATTTAAGCTACAAAAGCCCACGATGTGTATCTTGGCTTAGAACCCAGGTAACTTTATAGAAATAAAAGTAAAAGTTATGTTATTCTTGCTGAATAAGGACAATCTTTGGAATGACTACAGAAGCATTTTATCGCCGAGTTGTCTGTTGGTTTGTTATGGTGGTGGTGGTGATGGTTTGTTTGTTTATTTTTAATTAAAGAACGTTGGTCACGCTAGAAACCTTGTTTACAACGACATTTAAGTTACAGAAGTCCGCGGTCTTTATGTCAGCCTGGGACCTAGGTAACTTACACATCGGTTAAAATAATGGTACTGTTCAAACGTCTTTCATCGTCTTGGCGTCCATCGGTTCAGTAGCATTGATATGACATGTCTTTGTACCTGTTGAGTTGTCAGACATTCTGTTCATATCGGCATTTAAGTTTCAAAGGCTCTGGCATTGGTCTTGTATCCAATGGTTCAGCAATACAGCTGGGTCTGTATGTACCAACCATTCTTAAGAACGTTATTGGTCTTATTCGTCAAGATTTTCTAATTGTGAAAGTAACAGAACTTGTGATTGGCTAAATCATTTGGTTTAGCCAATCACAAGTTCTGTTACTTTCACAATCAGACAATCTTGAAGAATAAGACCGAGACTGTTCTTAAGAAAGGTTGGTCAATACAAACCCATCGGGCATGTCCTTGTACACATAGAGTTCTCAGGCATTCTGTACATAACGACATCTATGTTAGAGAAGTCAGCGGTCAAAGGTTTTTTCGTCGCCTTGTCTATCATTGGTTCATCAGGCATTCGGCATATCCTTGCACATGTTGAATTGACAGTCATTCTGTTCACAACAACACATAAGTTACGGAAGATAATCTCCCTGGGACCCAGATAACTTACAAATCGGGTTAAAATGGTAAAATGGCATCAATCGGTTCAGCAATAATGATTAGGCATATCCTTGTACATGTTTAAGTTGTCAGACATTCTGCTCTCAACGATATCCAAGTTACAAAAGTCCACGGTCTTTATAATCAGCCTGGGACCCAGGTAACTTACACATCGGCTTATAATGGTACTGTAGAAAGTCTTTCACCGTCTTGGCATCCATGGGTTCAGCAATAATGACCAGATGTGTATTTGCACATGTTGAGTTGTCAGATATTCAGTTCACAACGATATCTAAGTTACAGAAGTCCGCGGTCATTATTATCAGCCTGGGACCCAGGTAACTTACACATCGGTTTATAAAGTTACTCTGCAAAGTCTTTCATCGTCTTAACATCTATATAGGTTCAGCAATGATGATCACCGGTGTCCTTGTGCTTCTTGAATTGTCGGACATTCTGTTCACAACAATATCTAAGTTACAAAAGTCCGCGGTCGTAATCAGCCTGGGACCCAGGTAACTTACACATCGATTAAGGTTTCAATTGCTCGAATTACAGGCATTCGTTATCCAGTGCCTTTCTCTCATTTTAACTTTATGTATATCTTCTTCTTTTTCTTATGAAATTTGTAGTGAACTACAATAAAACTATAGGAACTTTAAGTCACCGACGAAAAAAATAGTTAACCAATTCCACAAAACTTGAACCACAAAATTTATGTGGATTTGCCACAATTTTGCTTATATACTTTGTAGCAGCAGCTCACTGCCATAAGTTCCATTGGTTGATAAATGATTCAGTAAAACACTACTTAGTTCCTTAGTTCTTCAGATGTTCATTAAACATGTGTACAACGATGTTTAAGTTACAGAAGTCCGCGGTCTACATTTCAGCCTGGGACCCAGGTAACTTACACATCGGTATAAACTGTCTACATGCATTTGACATACCTCGGGTGGTGGGAGTCATCAAAGATCTAGACCTTTACAGAATCTGCCGAGTTGTGACGAGTGTGTCTACATGCAGACATCAAAGCCCTCTCAATAGGCACCAGGAGGTGGGGGTGAGTGTTGGTGTTCAGACCTCTAAATACCTTTCGAAAATATTTACAGGATATTTCAAATGCCGTTAATAATAAATTTTATCTTTCATGATGTAAAGAATTAAACTTTTTTTTATGTGATTGCTTCGAAATACTGGAACTGTACACAATAAATTGATATAAAGGGAAGGGAAGTTATTTTGACAGGCCGAAAACTTACCGTATACACCTCTGTTGAGATATTATGGCAAACATTTTACCAGGATTTTCACGAGTTAGTGACCCAAAATGGCCCACTTGCAAATTGGTGCAAGACCAACATTCTGTCCAAGTTTACAAATGGTTTCGACCCTAGTCTAAAATTTAAGCAGTGTTAAGTTGAACTATTTGGCTTCAAAGAATTTCATTGAGCATGTAAAGCATTTGCTTTTAATATTGTATCAGTCCTTTGTAACCCTATACAACCAAACGACAAAAATTTAGATTGGTCCAGACTGAAAGCATTTGCAGAAGACAATCTAAATGTTTCTAAAATTAGGATTTTTTTGTAATGATAGAAAACACTGGTAACTAGCATTTTCTCCTTTTCTCAGAATGTTTTCAAAAATAGTTTTCAAGAATATAATAATCTAAGACGAGTTACAAAGAAAACGTTGTAGGAAAAAGTGCACTTTATTACGATTACGACTGTGAAATAATATCAGCTGCGATGGCCTTTCAACAACCATTCTTAAATTGCGTTTAGGTTGTAATTCTCAGGAATGTCCTCAACTTCAAAGGAACATACAGTAATATCTAATTGGCTCAGCCAAATGTTTCGGCCAGTCAGAAATTGTGTTACTTAGGCCTACTAAGTTAAGAATTGGAGAGCAATACATATATAATAATATAGTCCATGAAGAGAATCCACTCATTACCAGCCTTTTCTACTTTTGCATAACGTTTCCAATAACGTTATATGCTGCTACTGGTGACAGAAGCTGTTTATGTGTGGTAGGATAATAGTAATACTTTACCGGACGATTCCATGTTATAAAGACCATGAGGAAGAGGAAATTCGGAGACAAGGAAAAGACCAATAACAAGAAAATATTGATGAGTAACAACAATGGCGCCGCAAATCAGTTGATTCTGAAATAAGGCACATTCGTGACAGCATTTCAAAATTGACCTACGTAAATTTATGCAGAATTCGGAGCGAAATGAACCGAGAAGTCCTAGACAATCTGTAGAATGCAACTACTTAAAAAAGAAAGAACCAATGATGATAAGACACAATCATAGCCATTCTTCGGCAAAATTTAACATAGTTTCAATTGGAGATGTGTACAAAAGCAGTTGTCGAGCTATGTATAAAAGCAGTTGTCATTCGACAACTAACACAAGAAAATAGTATCAAAACTAGGTTCTAAATTACCAAATTGGTATTAAAAACTGGGTATGAAATGACCAAAGTGTTAACCAAATTATGGAACTGATAACAAAATGACCAAATTGAAAAGTTAAGATGGGTACGAAATGGCTTAGGTACGAAATGACCTAGTTACGAACTGGCTGGAAGCGGAGTAAACAATATGGCTGCCCCCATAGGTACTTTTAAAAAGATAGCGCCTCAACCAACACAACATTGTCTCCTTTGTTTACCATAATCTTTTTCATGTTTTAGAAGAAAAAATGTCTTCATTTGAACCACAATGTTTTCGCCGATGCAACAGCTTTTAAATTTAAATGAGTCTAAAACTTTGTTGTGTGGGTAAGGGAGCTAACTCTGTACCAATGAGTACAAGACAAAAATTTAGATTTGTCCAATTTGAAAAAAAAAGGCACATTGTAAATGGCAAATTAATTGTTGCTAAAATGTTGGGATTTAACCAAGCCAGAGTAGAAAACATTGTGGTACAGAGTTGAGTTTTAGCCATTTACAGTTATGACATAATTTTAGACTTGTCCAAACCCAAAACATGCAATGCCTAATCAACACTGCGGTTTAGCAGAAGTTGTCAGAGGGTCAAAAACATTGTTGGAAAACTATGTTTTTAAATACCATTTCCCTCATGGTCTTTAAAATTCTGCAATGGAAAAAAAAAAAAATGAAATAAAGGATGCATTTAGAAAACTATGTGAAAAAAGTTTGACCACTCCAGTCTTAGGGTAATTTTCAACCCTATTTTCAACAGCTATTTTTAGCACGATTTTTGACCAACATGATGAAAAATGCTTTTGAAAAATTTGTGGGACAAGGAGAAAACGTAACCAGCATATTTAATTTAATTTTCAAATGTTCATTCGACAGTATAGACCACCGTCCTAGATCTATATGATTCAAACATATTTGTAAAAAATTCTCATTCTCCTTTTCCAACAATGTTTTCTACACGATCAAAGAAGAACTGCATCATTTAACTCTTTTCCATACAATCCCTAATTTTAACGACCCTGAAGAAGATGGCTTCTGAAAACATTGAGGGAAAAGGAGAAAATGCTGGTAACCAGCATTTTCTCCTTTTCCCACAATGTTTTCTATCCTATCAGAGGCAGAAATCATTGTTTGAGCTACTTTTGATCTGTCGTCTGCAAATGCTTTCAATTTCGTCAAGTCCTAAATTTTGTCGTTTGGTAAAAGAGTTAAGCCACAATGAAATTGTCGTCTTCAAATGCTTTCAATTAATTGGACGGGGCTTCTTGTCGTTTGGTAAAGATTAAAGTAAAACTGTTCCAACAACAACAAAAAAAAAATGATGATGTTAATACTACTACTAATAATAAAGCAGTACTTTACCGTTTTACATATATTCCCAAATACCTCACTGTCCAAGGTTCACTACTTCACACTAAAACGTAGAAAACTAAACTGATGACATTCTAGTGACTTATGACGACTTATATACCCATGTGGCTCCTTTCCCGATCATTATGGAAAATAATAGAGATGGTTATCAGTACAGGAAGCGGAACTGTCATATTGTCCCCTTTTTGCCCCCTCTTTCTCTCCGTCTCCTTTTTAAGTGACAATTGTAATTGATACAATGATTGATGTATAGGTAGATAATGACTACAATACTTTGGGTGTAATTTTCTTTTTTTAACCGCAATTATTAATATTTTAATTTTGTGTGTAGATGGTCAAAATTTAACCCCCCCCCCCCTTCCAAGAAAAGTAATTTTAAAGTTTGAAAAAAAAAGTACTGAGTGCTTTAGAAAGATTCATACACTATGTTGTTATTGTAGCACTGATTGTTCAACCACTTGCCACACAGTCCCGAATTAAAACAACCCTGAAAAAGAAGCATTTTGAAAACTTTGTAGGAGTTTTCAGGAATATGAGAAAATGCTGGTAACCAGTAATCTCTGCTTTTTCCACAATGTTTCATAACCTTTCTAAGACAAACATCAAGCAGTTGCATCACATTCAATTTGACATCTGAAAATGCTTTCGATTTGGACAGTTCTAACATTTTTTGGTCTGGTAAAGAGTTAACCCATTACCAAACAACAATGTTTTAGACTGGTCCAAATTGAAAGCAATTGCAGACGACAAAACAAAAGTGACTGAAAATTTGAAATTTGTTTTGTGAAGGGTAGAAAACATTGTGGGAAAAGGAGAAAATGCTGGTTACCAGCATTTTCTCTTTTTCCCACAATGTTTTCAAAAAGCTTCTTTCTCAGGGGCGTCAAAAGTAGGAATTGTGTGGTAATGGGTTAAAAAACGAAAGGAAAATTCGGACAGGTTAATGGTAAATCATGAGCGCAGGTGACCGTGCACTTGACCCCTTTCCCACAGGTCCAATGTTTCAAAGACCCTCTGAAAGATTGACATCTGAAAACACTGTGGAAAGAAGAAAAAGGCTGGCTACCAGCATTTTCTCCTTTTCCTACAATGTTTCCCGCTAGTTCTTAACTCTTTACCAAACAACAAAATTTTAGAACAGACCAATTTTAGAGCTTTTGCAGACGACAAAATCATTGTGACTGAAAAATTGAAATTTGTTCTGAGAAAGGAGGGAAACATTGGTTGAAAAGGAGAAAATGCTGGTTACCAGCATTTTCTCCTTTTCCAGCAATGTTTTTAAAAGGCTTCTTTCTCGGAGTTGTGAAAACCAGGGATTATTATGTAAAGACTTAAAAGCGAATACTATCGTTTAAGCTATAACATGATTTAGGTGTAGGGATACAGTTTTGATTCCACGAGCCTTATACTTTGTGCAATATTTCAATATATAGAAATGTCCAAATTCAAAGCATTTGTAGACAACAAATTGGTTGTGGCTCCATAAAATGTGTTTTCCTGCAAATGGTTGAGTACATGATGAGTAGAAGGAGAAAATACTGGTTACCAGAATTTTCTCCTTCTCCCACGATGAATAATAAAAACATGAGATTGTTTAGTGAAGGATTCACCCATCACTTTCCATATGGAAGCATCTTGGACAGTTTTTGGAATTCAAACACAAAGTTGTGAGAGCTTAAAATTTTAATGTACGAAAGGTAAATAAAAAACAATTTGAAAAATTGTGATAAATGTTCAATAAGGGCATATCCATTGTTTTTTTCATACTTTTTTATTTTGTTTAAATTTTACAGACTGTTGAAATGTACAAAAATTTGCCCACACGCATAGGGAAAGGGTCAATATGGCCGCGGGTTGACGAGTGTCAAATAAGACGGGAGGAAACTTTACTTTAATTGTTTTCTAATTAGGGAAAGAGAACGTTTAGATTGATGGCCGATTTCATTTAAACTTGTAAAATTGCGCAATTTTACGATTCTGACGATTTCTTTCGCGCTGTTTGTGAGGAAACCAATTGATATCATGACCAAAGCAAAAAAAATCAGAATAGCCACTGTTTAACCCTTTACCAGACGACAAAAGTTTGGACTTGTCCAAATTGAGAGCATTTGCAGACGACAAAATAAATGTGAATCAAAAATTGAAAATTTATTTGGAAAGGGTAGAAAACATTGTGGGAAAAGGAGAAAATGCTGGTGACTAGCATTTTCTCCTTTTTCCACAATATTTTCGAAGGCTTTCTTTCTCAGAAGTCGGGATTGTATGAGAAAGGGTTTAAATCACTAACACCACATCCCGGGTTTTGACGAACCCTAGGAAATGGACGCTTTTAAAAACCGTATATGAAAAGGAGCCAAAGCCCATATCCAGATTTTGTCGTTTTCCCACAATGTTTTCTTCACTTTCACCAATAACTGTTATCGTTTCAGCAACTTACTAAATTTGTCGTCTGCGAATGCTTTCAGTTTGGACAAGTCTAAAGTTTTACCGTTTGGCAAAGATTTTAGGCATTTGCAGGCAAAAATTTAAATGTGTTGCCGAAACGAAATGATTTGTTTTGGAGGGGAAGGAAGGCTTGTGTGAAATGGAGAAATGCTGGTTATCAACATTTTCTCGATTTCCAAAAACTTTTCATTATCTTTAAAATGCTTTTTGATCGTTTTCTAAAGGGTTATTTCAATTCGTTACCAGACGACAAAATTTTAATGTTCAATTTGAAAGCGTTTGTGCACGACAAATCAAAAGTGGCTAAAATCAAGGTTTTTGCCCTTGATAGAGTAGAAAACATTGCATAAAAAAGGGAAAACGCTTATTATAAGCATTTTCCCTGCAATCGTTGCAAACTACTTCTCCCTCAAGATCGTTCAAACTCGGGTGCGTTTGGTAAAGGGTTTATTTTTAAATCAATAAGTAAACCTGTCAAATTTATTGTTTTTGCGTGTTGTTGTTTCTTCATATCAAGAAAATTTTATCGAAGTCAACCGGAAGTTTTGTCAATGTTTTATTTTGCAACTTGTTTGCCCTTGGGGATTGTCGGTACTTCTTTTAGTTCCAGAAATGTTTATTTTTATCGTTTTTTACTGCAGTCGGTTCTTTTTTGAGTTCTAGATTAGTTTTTCTTTATCTTTTTCCCCTATGCGTGTTTAACGATTGTACATGCCTTTGTCAGTTAAATATCTTATAAGATTTTCATCAGTATCAATTTTATCAACCATTCTTTCGTGTTTTAATTTAATTCCAGAAATGCCTACCTTTATCGTTTTTTTTTTTTTTTAAACAGAAGTTTTTTTGTTTTTTTTCTTTAGATAAATCTAGATAAATTGTCTTTGTCATTTTTCTATGCACGATTGTACTTTTTTTTTTTTTGGTCAGTAAAATATTTCGTAAGATATACATCATTATCAATTTTAATGATCAGTCTGGTTCAAGTTGAAAGCACTTGCAGACGACAAAATAAACATGACTCAAAAATTAAAACTGCGCTACTCGTGAAAGTACTACCGATGATTCGATGAAATAAAACTAGTTGTTTTGGCGGACTCTGCGATATCGAGTGGACACACCGTTCAACATTTTGTCTGAAAGTAGTCCGGAAAAGGCAGCTTACGATCCCTGTAGGCAAGGGAATCCCTTGAGAGGGATTTTCAGGCCTAAAAATTCGATCTTTAACCGAAACAGACAAAAAAATATTCTCTATGTGTACCATTTCTCCCTGGCGTCCTGTGTGGCTCGGTATTTAGAATAGCATCAGCTGGAGGCGCCGGGTCTAAGCCTTACTGGAAGCACTGTGGTTTTCGTCAGAGGATCATTGGGCAGTGCACTGCAGAGCCAAACCTTGCTCTACAGAAGGCGCTCAAGAAAGGAGCAGTACAAGATCAGAGTGTACAGAAAGTGTCGACTGATCTTGGTAGACGTTGTTCACTTCATCTTTAAAAAAAAACTTATACACTTATATTGAACTGTATCAAAATTGGTGGGGGAGTGGAATTCATTTATTTGGCCGTTACAATTAACTTAAACAATGCCTGTAGCTAACTTTTTTAGCAAACGAAAAACAGTTTAGAAGTGTCCAAATTGACAGCATATGCAGACGAGAAAATACATGTCGTTCAAAAATTGAAAGTATACGTTGAAAGGCCGGAAAACATCGTGGAAAAAGGAGAAAATGCTGGTAACCAGCATTTTCTCCTTTTCCCTTAATGTTTTTAAAAGCCCTCTTCCTCGGGGTCGATAAAATTACGGCGTGTGTTGTAAAGAGTTCAGTGGCTTTGCAGGTATATTGTATATAGATAAACCACGTGCATTTTGGCATGGATGTACTTTAACCACCACCAAACATTCACGTGTTTGAAAAACGACCGTAAACCAGGACATACACAAATATGTAAGATGTCGCTGTGATATCAGCGAAATGATGTTGAAAGCGACGTAAAAGATCAATCAGTCAATCAATCAATCAATCAACCAACCAACCAACCAATAATCCATCCATCCATCCATCAATCAATCAATCAACTAACCATCTATCCATCCATCAATCCATCCATCCACCCGGCCACCCACCCATTCATACATCCATCCATCCATTAATCTACCCATCTATCCATCTATCCATCCTATTCATCCATCCATCTATCCATCCGCCCGTCAATCAACCAACCAACCAACTAACTATCCATTTTTTCATCCATTCATCCACCCACCCATCCATCTATCAATCCATCCCTCCATCTATCCATCCTATTCATCCGGCCGTCCATCCATTCACAACCGTGAACAAGAAGGCTTTCTGGAACATTGTTGGAAACCAGCATTTGAACTTCAATTATTAGTAACCAGCATTTTTTCCTTTTCTTGGCAATGTTTACTACCATTTAACTCTTTACCAAACGACAAAATTTCGAACTTGTCCAAATTGAAAACACTTGCAGATGACAAAATAAATGTAACTCAAAAATTGATATTTGTTTCCAGCAGGGTTGAAAACATTGTGGAAAAAGGAGAAAATGCTGGTTACCAGCATTTTCTCCTTTTCCCACAATGTTTTCAAAAGGCTTCTGTTTCAGGGTCGTAAAAACCAGGGAATATTTGGTGAAGGGTTAAAGGACACCAACGTTGTTTTATAGATTCATTCAATTTATCATCTGCAAATGCTTTGAATTTGGTGGAATCCAGAATTTTTGTCGTCTGACCGTAAAAAGTCAACTCATCACCAAACGACAAAGATTTTAGGCTTGTCCAAATCGAAAGCATTTCCAGACGACAAAATAAAAGTGACTGAAAAATTGAAATTTGTTTTGTGAAGGGTAGAAAACATTGTGGGAAAAGGAGAAAATGCTGGTTACCAGGATTCCTGCAATTGGATTTGCAAGAGCTACACGGACGCTTTTTTACAAATTTATTGCATCAACAGAAAAGTAGATCTAAATTGAACTACTTCTTTTGCTCTCTAGACTCTTTCTTTTAGCATCAAAAGATTTCCACGAAATCTGGAACAATTTCCCCCAATTCTAGCAACGTTATAAATGTTACAATTGGAAAATTTTAATAAAAAACCCAAATTTCCCACTCATTGTCCGTCTTCGGTGTGGCGAAAATATTCCATACTACAACAAACTTAAAGTTGACGCAAAAGGAGATAATATCCAAGGCGCGAAATGCAGAGGTAGGTAATTATTTTTAGGAGGGTCTTGATGGCCTAAAAAAATGAATTATACAAGCTCTGTTGACGTCTTCATTTTTCGGCGTAGCTAAATGCGCTGGCGTTAGACCTACTTCTTGACTTGATACAGAATGAATAAACGGTGTTTTGTGATTGGTCAAAAATAAAGATATGTCTGTCTATATGACCCAATTTAGAAGTTGTCCAAGATATTAACAAGGCACACATTCTGACTGGTTTTTCATGAATATGACTGTAATAACCAACAACTTTCCATATTTTTTTTTCTCTACCTTCCAAAAATAAATATATACCAAGTTTTCCACTACTTTTCCAACAGAATTCGTGGCTTAGTGGTAACACACTGGCTCTGCAAACTAAGGGTCCCGAGTTCGAGTCCAGTATAGGTCACATGATTTATGACTGTTTTTTTAACCAGATTATTTTTTAATCGTCTCGAATCGCTTTCAATTTGGCCGCGTTGAATTTTTTGTCGACCGGTAAAGGATTTAGTACTCCTAACTCTTCTTTAGCTCGCCAGAAAAAAATAGGTATCATATATTGAGGGCACACAAGTCTGTGAAACAATGAAACACTTAAAAAGGTGAATTGTCGCTTTTTTTGTAACTGAAATACTGTTAAAAATGGCGAGATACAAAATCAAGCAAGCACATCCAACTGCTTGAGATGGGGGAAAATTTCGATGCGCCATAAAAGGAGTTAAACTATTTTTTTTTCAACAGGCTGTAAACGTAAGAGTTCCAAGTCTAAATCCGTGCTCGGCAAATCATTGATCGGAAATTCATTTTGCTGAATTTATACATCTCCCTACCCGGAAACATTGCTTTGATCCTGTCAAATCCTTACTAAACAATCACAGCTTAAAATAATACTTTATATAAATAAAAAGGTTGTTGAAAAAGGAGAAAATGTCGATAACTAGTAATTTCTCCTTTTCAACAATTTTTATTATCCTTTAAAAGATAAATCTTTTGGTGTCATCATTTTGGTGTTTATCGTCTGATAATAATCATCTCTAAAAAGAAAATTGTCATCCAGAAAAACAGCCAGCAGTGTGAATGAAATGACGTGCCTTGTGACTGGTGAATCAACATCAGAAACGTTTGCCATGGTGCGCCGATTATACTGATAAAAAATCTCATATCACGAATAAAAAGAGTCCAAGACTGTACGATCCATACAAAAATAATAATAATATTGAAAAAAATATATTAATAGAACCATTTGTCAAAGAAACCCTCTTTAATTTTACCTAGGGTACGACAATTGAGGGGCCGAACAGCTTTCACAAAAAATTTCTTGATTTCGACCACAAAAAACAAGCCACCAGAAAAGGGGACCGGAAGTTTAACTCATTGTTTCGACTACTTTATATCATTTTCGGAGCGCCAAAAACTTGCTGTGTTATCCAGAGCAACTCCAATTAACTTTTGGCAGCATGAAAATACAAGAATTGCATCTTGTGTGCTTGAAAATTGAGATTTTTCCATGTGGTCCCTCTTTTCGTGCTGCAAAAGTTTTTCTTCAATATAGCCGTCTATCGGCCAAAACTTCCGCAGCACCGTAAAAGGGGTATTCTCCTTGTCGCGCATTTTATCGGGTACCTATTGTCATGCCGCAATTGGATTTGCACGAGCTACACTGGTAATTTAGGATATATTTATACCTCCGAGGAAAGCCTAAATCGAACTGCCCGTGCAAATCCAATTGCGGCATGACAATAGGTACCCGATAAAAAGGTACACGGATGCGCGACAAGGAGAATACCCCTTTTACGGTGCTGCGAAAGTTTTGGCCGATAGACGGCAAAATTGAAGAAAAACTTTTGCAGCACGAAAAGAGGGACCACATGGAAAAATCTCAATTTTCAAGCACACAAGATGCAATTCTTGTATTTTCATGCTGCCAAAAGTTAATTGGAGTTGCTCTGGATAACACAGCAAGTTTTTGGCGCTCCGAAAATGATATAAAGTAGTCGAAACAATGAGTTAAACTTTCGGTCCCCTTTTCTGGTGGCTTGTTTTTTGTGGTCGAAATCAAGAAATTTTTTGTGAAAGCTGTTCGGCCCCTCAATTATCTTACCCTAAGTAAAATTAAAGAGGGTTTCTTTGACAAATGGTTCTATTAATATATTTTTTTCAATATTATTATTATTATTGTATGGATCGTACAGTCTTGGACTCTTTTTATTCGTGATATGAGATTTTTTATCAGTATAATCGGCGCACCATGGCAAACGTTTCTGATGTTGATTCACCAGTCACAAGGCACGTCATTTCATTCACACTGCTGGCTGTTTTTCTGGATGAAAATTTTCTTTTTAGAGATGATTATTATCAGACGATAAACACCAAAATGATGACACCAAAAGATTTATCTTTTAAAGGATAATAAAAATTGTTGAAAAGGAGAAATTACTAGTTATCGACATTTTCTCCTTTTTCAACAACCTTTTTATTTATATAAAGTATTATTTTAAGCGGTGGTTGTTTAGTAAGGATTTGACAGGATCAAAGCAATGTTTCCGGGTAGGGAGATGTATAAATTCAGCAAAATGAATTTCCGATCAATGATTTGCCGAGCAAGGATTTAGACTTGGAACTCTTACGTTTACAGCCTGTTGAAAAAAAAAAATGGTTTAACTCCTTTTATGGCGCATCGAAATTTTCCCCCATCTCAAGCAGTTGAATGTGTTTGCTTGATTTCTATCTCGCCATTTTTAACAGTATTTCAGTTACAATTAAAGCGACAATTCACCTTTTTACGTGTTTCCATTGTTTCACAGACTTGTGTGCCCTCAATATATGATACCTATTTTTTTCTGGCGAGCTAAAGAAGAGTTAGGAGTACTAAATCCTTTACCGGTCGACAAAAAATTCAACGCGGCCAAATTGAAAGCGATTCGAGACGATTGAAAAAAAATCTGGTAAAAAAAAATGTCAAAAACTACGAGAGAACAAGGTGACCATGCACTTGACTCGAACTCTGGACCCTATGCTCTCAGTGCGAGTGCTCTACCACTGAGCTATGCATTCCGTTAACATGGTCGATGAATACTTAATACATATTTGTGAAAGGCAGAGGCAAAGAAAATATGGAAAGTTGTTGGTTATCTCAATCATATTCATGACAAATAAGTAATAATGTTTGCCTTGTTAATATCTTGGACATGTTCTAAATTGGGTCATATAGACGTACATGTAGTTTTGTTTTTAACCAATCACAAAACACTGTTTATTCATTCTGTATCAAGTCAAGAAGTAGGTCTAACGCCAGCGCATTTAGCTACGCCGAAAAATGAAGACGTCAACAGAGCTTGTATAATTCATTTTTTTAGGCCATCAAGACCCTCCTAAAAATAATTACCTACCTCTGCATTTCGCGCCTTGGATATTATCTCCTTTTGCGTCAACTTTATTACAGGGCTAGCTATGAGCTATACATGCAGGCCTGCTTTTTTGATGACTTGACTGTTATAAGTTTGTTGCAGTATACAATACTTTCGCAACACCGGAGACGGACAATGAGTGGGAAATTTTAGTTTTTCATGCGAACAATTTTCAATTTTAACATTTATTACGTCGGTAGAATTAGGGCGAATTGTTCCAGATGTCATGGCAACTCTCTGAAGCTCTAAGAAAAGGTCTAGTTGGTTGGTTGTATTGGGTTTTATTGCCACTTTAAAAGCTATGGTCATTTCATAGCGGTCGGTGACGCACATTTGTTTCCTGGCTTTCTCATACCAGTACTAACACAACTTTCTTTCCAAAGCAGAAAAGGTCTAAAGAAGAAAAAAAACATTTGCAGCACGAGAAGAGGGATTACAACGTTTTTCCAAAGGTCTTGCCGCTAACAAAAATGAATTATAAAACCAGAATTGGACTTGCCAACTAAAATCCAATTCAACCAGATAAGTTTACTGTGCTTTTGTTTTTCTACATACGAATATGAATCTGTTCTTATTATAGTCTGACACGTATTGTCAGTCTGTGGTTTATCTGATTCTAGGACAATTGCCCCCCCCCCCCCGGACAATCCCCCACCCCCGACAATTGCCCCCCGGGCTATTGCCCCCCTGTGGACAATTCTCCCGTACCATTGCTCTCCCAGGACAATCCCCCCGGACTATTGCCCCCCGAGGACAATTCCACCCCCGGGACCATTGCCCCCCCAGGACAATCTCCCCCGGATTATATAATAGTCCGGGGGGATTGTCCTCGGGGTCAAATAGTCCGGGGGGAATTGTCCTCGGGGGCCAATAGTCCGGGGGAGAATTGTTCTCAGGGGGAAATAGTCCGGGGGGGGGGGGGGCAATTGTCGGTGGGTAATTGTCCGGGGGGCAATTGTCCTGAAACGGTTTTAGCTTTAACCTACATACGATTTTTGTTATAATTACATGTATCAGCACTGCTTGTACAGATACGTGACCCAACATACGGAAGTCTGTTCAAAGCAAACGTGAGATTACATTTGAAGCGTTTCTAATCCATTGAAAGGCTGATCTCCACATCGTGCAGTAAGTTTTTTTTTGTAATATTTTTTTGTTTCCCTATCGTTATAAAGGCCAATTGAAATCATCTGTTGCATATGAATCATGTATTGTGGACGGGGGAAAGGGAGAGGGGTGTTTATGCATCTGCAAAAAGTATCGACCCATGTCAGCCTGCGCGGAATGCGCAGGCTGACATGGGTCGAAACTTTTTGCTGTTGGTAAATTTTCTGCATGCTTTAGGACCAGTCTTCCTAATAAAATTCAGTCGATTATTGGACAAAACCGAACTTACGGATCCAAAATAACGTGTTTGGTGATGCATTATTAAATCATTGGTCATTTGTCGGAGCTCATTTCTCTTTCTAAAACAATGAATTAATAATCTCAGCGCTATATATGCGAAATCAGGACAACAAGACGATATGGATCGAAATCAACTACACAGAACACCATCTAGAGTCATTTGTCAGTATTTTTCATAAGCCTGAATTTCTAAACTCAAATGGAAAACATCGTCACTTTTATCGTGTTTAGGGATAATTCATCTTAGTTTAAACATATTTATTTTACATCGATTGAGAAACAAGATCTTACAACTTATACTGATCTCTTTCGATTCTGCTTCCTGGGAACTAAACCAGTACTCGCGCCGAATGTGTTGGCCAATGAAAAATACCAAAGTTGACACCCGCTCCCGGGTATCGAACTCAGGACCTTTAGGTTATGAGGCCGACGCTCTACCTCACGACCACGGACACCACTCATCTTCAATCTGGGATGTAGAACGGAACAAATGGATGAGTATAAGACGAGTTAAAAAGGTCGTTACTTTGGAAGCAGATAAGTTTTCTCGTCCTACCACGAGATGGAAATTTTAAGGTAAGACCCGTGTAATGGAAAATAGCTATTTCCACTAAAATATCATCCTGCAAAATTAGCTATAAATAAAAATGAGTATTATTGCACTACTTTTACCGATTCATCTTTTCCATTTTTTCATTCTTTGAATTATCATTTATAAATCTATCACTCTATTCTCAATTCAAAAAGAGATAATAATTACCTCCTTTTCAGAAAATTAACAAAAGTATATAAAAAAAAAAATCAAGATAGACATATACGGAATTTCTGATCCGTTAGAAATGTGCAAAAATATTACTTCTGCATAAATCCTTATTTATCCTTATTTATCAACCAATTAGAGTTTTTACCGGAAGTGCATTACACAGGTCTTACCTAACAACGCGGCGAACATACGTTCTGTGGGTATCAGGAGCAATCGAACCCTGGAGAACTCATACCCTGAAGAACTCGTACCCCAATCTCAAGGGAACGAGTTCTTCTCTCCAGAGAAGTCGTAGCCTGGATACGAGTTCTCTGGAGAACTCGAACCCCTATTAATACATATAATGGTAGTTTACCACCATGTTGTCAACTTTGATCTTTATACCGTTATTGTGATGAAGATTTGATGAAAATGATTTTTTTTTCTTATTTTGTACATTTGTTGACAAGACATACATAAAATTTAAAAAATCTTGTGTGTTTTCTCATGCAGTGTTTATATTTTATGTTTGATAATCTGGAGTTAAATTTCCTCACAAGTTAACTATCTACAACACAATCCTGAGTCTAAACGATCCTGAAGGTCAAGGATTCTGAGGACCTTGCAGGGAAAGCAGAAAATTTTGGTGACCAGCGTTTTTTCCATTTTCCACAATGTTTTTGACCCTGTTGTTTCATTTGTCTCACTTTCGAATATTTTTTGCATAAATTTTCAATTTAGAAGAATGTAGAATTTGTCTTTTGGTAGTTAAAGCAGTATACATGTATCTACTTCCATCAAAAATTTGCTGGGCAGTGTCAAATAAAAGTATAGATCCGCACAAATTCGTTAGGGGAAATTCTATGGTCAAAGGGAGAAAAGTCGTATTTACTGACATCACTTTATCATGACAGAGTTACTTCCCTTATATTTGTCGACCGTATAAAACCGAAGACGAATAAAAATCGTTGCAGCTTGTGAAGACGTTCTGTATCGGGGAAAAAATAGAAAATGTTCGTAGAACTGTCATTATTTTCGGTAAAGTTTAAGACATGCTGTTACTGCTGAAAATATCATGACAGAAGACAAAAGAAAGAAAAACCAATTGCAGACGTGGCTACTATTTTGTAAACAGGCGGTAGTCTCCCTTATATTTCGCCATATTTGTAAACAAGGCGACCGCTGAAATTTAAACTTGGAAGTAACAATTCGGTTATCAAAGTAAGGGTTCACGCAGAATCTAAATGTAATTTTTACAATTAATTTATCAGCTGATGAATGTATACGATAAATAAGCTTTATTATGTTACAATATTTCAACTTATGAACCAATGACACGTTTTCGTTCCATTAAATTTTCGAGGTTATTAATAGATATCCTTGGTACGGGCTGAATTGTCAAATTTCAATCATTTCTTTGATCATTTACCGTGAGGAACAGGGGACAGATAGTGAAAGTATAGGTTTGAATCTTCCGAGCTAATAAATGGAGAGTAAAGCTATGCCTTTTCCCGATTTTGTTAATGTTGACCCCAGTTTAGATTCCCCCCCCCCTCCTTTTTTAAGCGGAAGGGTTGTAAGAGGGGAGGTCACTCTCTATTAATTTGAACACTTAATTCCCGAGACAATATTTTAAAATGATTTAATCAAAATAACGCAACAGCAATCTGCCTTTGACTGAAAAAAATACCAGTGGGAAACCATCAGCACAAACCTATGTCGGGCGTACTTATTAATGAACGTGCAGGCTGATCCTAAATCTACACGGTCCATTCAGAACATTTTTCAAAGGATAAATTCCTCGGAAATAGTAAAGATTGCGTTTCAAAATCGGCTTGGAAGTCTCATTTTACTAATTTAGCAGAATTCGTGTTGACAGAGGGTCCGGGTTTTTCGATAGACCGTATGGGTATAAATTAACCCTGCACCGGTTCTTAAATTTTCGGTGTGACTGTTTGTAATGGTTGAAAAAAAGACTCTTCCGAGGTGAAGGGGGGGGGGGGGAAGGTAACAATAAGGGAGAGCACTCTTCATAATTAGTGGATACAACATTGTTAGAGTTTTTTCCCTTTGACCATAAAATTACAATGGAATAGGATAGTGAACGTATGTGGGACAGCCCGAGACCGATCCACAGCGATAATTGGAGCTTACTCTCCCTTTTAACTCTACTGTCTATGTCATGACCAGGTTTCCGCTGTGCATGCGTGCATCCGTCCGTCTGTCTGTCTGTCTGTCTGCCTGTCTGTATGTCCATCCGTTCATCTTTTTCTTGCTTACGCGATAAAGTCTGCATTTCTCATCAGATTCTCATGAAACTTTCACAGTTTATCTCTATAGTAGCTTAAAACCTATCAATTCTGACAAAATTCCATCAAACAGTATGGAAAAAGTAGCCATTTTTAGTTTGAAATTTCCATTTCTTGTTTATGCCATAGTGTCTACATTTGTGGTCAGATTTCAGTGAAACTTACACAGTTTATTTATCTTATCAATACCTTCGACCCTACTGAATTTGAAAAAAAATCCAACCAACAGTACGGGAAAAGTTGCCATTTCAGGTTTAAAATTTCCATTTCTTTGTTATGCCATAAAGTCTACATTTGTAGTTAGATTTCAGTGAAACTTACACAGTTTCCTTCTCTTATCAATAGCTTCAGCCCTACTGATTTTGAAAAAAAAAAATCCAATCAACAATATGGAAAAAGTAGCAATTTCAAGTTGAAAATTTCCATTTCTTGTTAATGCAATAAAATCTACAATTTTTATCAGACTTTTGTGTAAAATTTGTTGTATTTCAATCTCATAAATAACTTGAAGCCTTATGAATTTGAAAAAAAAATCCAACAGACAGTATGGGAAAAGTAGCCCATTGCTGATGAAAATTTCCATTTCTTTAGTTTATGTTATGAAGTCAGCATTTGACTTGGATTTTCATGAAATTTACACAGTTGCTTTGTCTTATCAACAGCTTAAACCATATTGATTTTGAAAAAAAATGTGACAATAAGTATGGGAAAAGTAGCCATTTTATGCTGAAAATTTCCATTTCTTGTTAATGTGATGAAGTCAGTATTTGGGGCCATAGTGAAAACACTGAATATGAAACAGGGTCAGTTTGATTTTCATACTGGATTTTTGTTTTCTTATTCATCTGTACTTCATTTCTGTAACAGCGTTTTAGTGGCTCTCTGTTCATTAAAAGATCAGTTGCATTTCTCTGTTTTTCTTCACAGATCAGTTGAGGTTGAATGCATCCACCATGACTGTGTTCGGTGACCTTGTTGGATATACGCTCTCAGCATTTACATACGTTATTTACAGTCTTCTTGGAAATGTACTTCCTCTTATTCATAAAGTTGCTCATAAAGATTCACAAAAATATGACGTCAGCTGTCAGGTGATGAAAATCATCTGGAAGCGGAAGTTCTTCATAATAGATGTTGTGTCTCCTACTGATTTTATTGCTACACATGTAATGTTTACATCACCACTTTACGTGTTACACCATAATGTTTCTTTGTATTGCTTGACTAAAGAAGAAGCTATTTTCGTCGAAGTACCACAGAATATTGATGTCCACAGCTCCAGCACAAACTCTTTCTTATACATTGGTCAGTTCCAGCATGCAATTCATGTTATCAAAATGCCTCTTGCTTCACTCTTCCGATTAACACAAGAAATTTCCCGAAATGACGTTGATGTATGTTACATGGCCAATACAGGTAGATGTGGTTCAACACTGCTAAGTCAAGCCTTGGAGAAAGTACCGGGTACCCTTGTCCTAGCAGAACCTGATTCGCTTACAAACCTTGGACATTTAAAGAGAGAGAAAGAGTTGACAAATGCACAGTATGAGGAACTTTTGATGGCCACCATCCAGATTTTATGTAAACCGTATCCGGGGATAAGGAGATACTGTATCAAAACTAGGTCCTGCGCATCGCAGCATGTCTTGCCCCTTGCGAAACATTTTCCAGACATAAAGTTCATTTTTGGCTATCGTAACAGTCTGAAGACAGTTTCCTCCTTTCTTGGACTAATGATTTCCGAAACTGCACAAAGTACGGCTATGTACCTCATAGACAGTGACTGGTTTTCCAAATTGTTTCCCTTTTTCCGTCGCAGAATGCATTTTTACTTCTGTTACATTTTAGAGCAAGAACCGGTTTTATTTCAGAAAGAAGAACTGAACACCGTGGAACAGTTCACATATGCATGGTGTATGTGCATGGCAATGATGAAAGAATTCATTGATCAAAAGAAAGATGTTTTGCCGATTTTGTATGAAGAAATGATGGAGGATAAATCAGGGACATTACGGAAAGCTTTCCAGTATTTAAACATTGACGAAAAATACATCCGTCAGGCTCTCACAGCGTTTGAAGCCGACTCTCAAGAAGGGAGCGTCCTCGGAAGGAAGAACATAAACAATCAAAAGAGACGGCGAGTTTCTGAGAGGGACAAAACTAGAGGTAATAAAATTACGAAAACCTTTGGTCTGCCAGATCTGGGTGAACCGTTTAAATTCTAGTCCATATCTTGCTACGTAACTAAAATGAAGTTTTTATTTCGATAGTAAACACCCAAATATTGCTATTTCAAAGTTATGTGTTCGGAAATATTATCTCCTTATCAGACAGTGTAGATCCAAGATCAGACTTTTTGTGCAGTCTGATCTTGATCTACACTGTCTGCTAGGAAGTCAGTGAGTGGCACTTAGCAGCCTAAGGGTTTAACCCATTACCCCACAATCCCTACTTTTGACGCCCCTGAGAAAGAAGCCTCTAAAAAACACTGTGGGAAAAGGAGAAAATGCTGGTAACCAGCATTTTCTCCTTTTCCCACAATGTTTTCTACCCTTCACAAAACAAATTTCCAATTTTCAGCCACTTTAATTTTGTCGTATGCAAGTGCTTTCAATTTGGACTATTCTAAAATTTTGTCGTTTGGTAATGGGTTAACTCTTTACCACACAATCCCGAGTTTTAACGACCCTGGGGAAGAAGTCTTATGAAAGCATTGTAGGAAAAGGAGAAAATGCTGGTAACCAGCATTTTCTCCTTTTCCCACATTTTTTTCTACCATTTATAAGACTGATATCATCCTTGAGCTATAGTTGATATGTCAGCTGCTCCCATGTTTTCTACCCTATCACATACAGAAATTGCCTGTTTAGCTACATTCAATATGTTGTCTGCAAATGCTTTGAATTTGGTCTAGGCCCAAATTTTTGTCGTTTGGTAAAGAGTTAAATGAAATTTTCATTACGATAGTTAAATCTCAAATATTGCTTTTTTAAAGTTATGTGTTGGGAAATATTATCTCCTTATCAGACACTGTAGATCCAAGATCAGATTGCATGTTCTGTGAAGTCTGATCTTGATCTACACTGTCCTCAAAAATGTCAGCAAGTGACCTTTAGCAGCCTAAGCCCTAACAAGTGAATTGATGTAAGGGTCCTCTTACTTAACCCTTTACCAGACAACAAAGTTTTAGACTGGTCCAAATTGAAAGCAACTGCAGACGACAAAATTAATGTAACTAAAAAATTGAAATTTGTTTCCAGCAGGGGAAAAACATTGTGTGAAAAGGAGAAAATGCTGGTTACCAGCATTTTCCCCTTTACCCACAATGTTTTCAAAAGGCCTCTTCCTTACGATCGTCAAAAAGCGTCATTGTGTGGTAAAGGGTTAAGGAAGGTACTATAGAAATAATGCCACTGTTAGATTGTTGTTGCCTGGATTAACCCTTTCCCAAACAATCCCTGGTTTTTACGGGTCTGGAATAGTAGCTTTTAGAAAACATTGTGGGAAAAGGAGAAAATGCTGGTAACCAGCATTTTCTCCTTTTCCCACAATGTTTTCTACCCTATCATAGCCAGAAATCATCTTTTCAGCAAGAGCTGAATTGTCGTCTGCAAATGCTTTCAATTTGGTCTAGTCCAAAAGTTTGTCGTTTGGGAAGGGGTTAAGCAATGCAATAGTGGTAAGTGAAGATCCATATCTAGACTGTATGTTATGTGTATTCATTAGTTTGATCTTGATACACACTGTTCCTACAAGTTAAGTCTGTAATGAAACAAATGAACAAATGCATGGCAGAGAAAAGGGACCAGGCAGGATTCCAACCCTCTTTTATCACAAAACCTCCATTGTTTTCAGTGTAATATACCCATTACGAATTTTCTTATTTTATAAACATTTAAATTCACATTTGTGTGATGTTATTTTTGACGTCATTTTGTACACATTTCATACAAGTGAATGGGTCTCATGGGAAAATAACGCGGATGCATTTATGAATGTTTTTGCATCATCTGATCTAGATATTTTGAGAAATATTGTTATGTGTTAAAAAGAATCTGACATTCATGGGTGTTTGAGATAAAATTTTATTAATTTCGTCAGGCAAAATGTTATTAAGCTCGCCAAAGGCACGCTTAATACATGTAACATTTCCCTAGACTCGTTTAATAAAATAATACCTCAAAAGCCAACTCATGCCAGATATATTTCTCAAATACCAAGTATATCACTATTTTTTATCCTTTCCTACAATAGTTGTTAGAATTTGTATACTCTGATTATCATAGATATCTTTTTATTCTAACAGAACCCATATTTTCTTCAATAAATGTATAATTCATGTTAACTTCCAAACTATAAAAGCTAATAACTTGCAACTTCATACACTGATAGAACCCATTATGGAGAAGTGCAGTGCACATGAACCATAACTCTGCAGCCCTTATTTTTTTAGTTATTGCCCTTTCTTAATTTTCAGTTTGAATTTTTGTCCAGGCAATAACTCCCAAACTTTAAAACCTATCATCTTGAAACTTCAAAGACTAATAGAACACATTATGAAGAGTGCTCTACCACTGAGCTATGCATTCCGTTAACATGGTCGATGAATACTTAATACATATTTGTGAAAGGCAGAGGCAAAGAAAATATGGAAAGTTGTTGGTTATCTCAATCATATTCATGACAAATAAGTAACAATGTTTGCCTTGTTAATATCTTGGACATGTTCTAAATTGGGTCATATAGACGTACATGTAGTTTTGTTTTTAACCAATCACAAAACACTGTTTATTCATTCTGTATCAAGTCAAGAAGTAGGTCTAACGCCAGCGCATTTAGCTACGCCGAAAAATGAAGACGTCAACAGAGCTTGTATAATTCATTTCTTTAGGCCATCAAGACCCTCCTAAAAATAATTACCTACCTCTGCATTTCGCGCCTTTTTTTTCTACCCTATCATAGCCAGAAATCATCTTTTCAGCAAGAGCTGAATTGTCGTCTGCAAATGCTTTCAATTTGGTCTAGTCCAAAAGTTTGTCGTTTGGGAAGGGGTTAAGCAATGCAATAGTGGTAAGTGAAGATCCATACCTAGACTGTATGTTATGTGTATTCATTAGTTTGATCTTGATACACACTGTTCCTACAAGTTAAGTCTGTAATGAGACAAATGAACAAATGCATGGCAGAGAAAAGGGACCAGGCAGGATTCCAACCCTCTTTTATCACAAAACCTCCATTGTTTTCAGTGTAATATACCCATTACGAATTTTCTTATTTTATAAACATTTCAATATCACATTTGTGTGATGTCATTTTTGATGTCATTTTGTACACATTTCATACAAGTGAATGGGTCTCATGGGAAAATAACCCAGATGCATTTATGAATGTTTTTGCATCATCTGATCTAGATATTTTGAGAAATATTGTTATGTGTTAAAAAGAATCTGACATTCATGGGTGTTTGAGATAAAATTTTATTAATTTCGACAGGCAAAATGTTATTAAGCTCGCCAAAGGCATGCTTAATACATGTAACATTTCCCTAGACTCGTTTAATAAAATAATACCTCAAAAGCCAACTCATGCCAGATATATTTCTCAAATACCAAGTATATCACTATTTTTTATCCTTTCCTACAATAGTTGTTAGAATTTGTATACTCTGATTATCATAGATATCTTTTTATTCAAACAGAACCCATATTTTCTTCAATAAATGTATAATTCAAGTTAAGTAGCATTGACTATACGCCCCTCCTTTGAGTCTATACTTTTTTTCCCTTTTTATACGCCCGAAGGGTCGTATTATGTTATACCCCCGGTCGTCCGTCCGTCTGTCCGTCCGTCTGTCCGTTAGCAATTTCTTGTGTGTGCAACTCCTCCTACAGTTTTCATCAAAATTCTTTGAAACTTGCCACAGTGAATCTCCATGATGTCTAGTTGTGCACCAGGGTCTTAGAATTTTGATCGCTGTTTGCATTCCAAAATTATCTGCCCTTGATTTCTGAAATAACCAACTTTTCACTTTGAATTTTTGTTTAGGCCATAACTTCCATACCATACAAGGTATCAAATTGAAACTACACACACTGATAGTACACATTATGGAGACGTGCAGTACACATGAAACATAACTCTGCCACTTCTATTTTTTGAGTTATTGCCCTTTGTTAATTTTCAGATTGAATTTTTGTCCAGGCCATAACTTCCAAACTATAAAAGCTAAAAACTTGCAACTTCATACACTGATAGAACACATTATGGAGAAGTGCGGTGCATATGAACCATAACTCTGCCATCGTTATTTTTTGAGTTACAGCCCTTTGTTAATTTTCAGTTTGAATTTTTGTCCAGGCCATAACTTCTAAACTATAAAAGCTATTAACTTGGAACTTCATACACTGATAGAACACATTGTGGAGAAGTGCATTGCACATGAACCATAACTGTGCCATTTTTATTTTTTGAGTTATTGCCCTTTGTTAATTTTCAGTTTGAATTTTTGTCCAGGCCATAACTTCCAAACTATAAAAGCTAATAACTTGCAACTTCATACACTGATAGAACCCATTATGGAGAAGTGCAATGCACATGAACCATAACTCTGCAACCTTTATTTTTTTAGTTATTGCCCTTTCTTAATTTTCAGTTTGAATTTTTGTCCAGGCCATAACTCCCAAACTTTAAAACCTATCATCTTAAAACTTCAAAGACTAATAGAACACATTATGAAGAAGTGCACTGCACAAGAACAATAACTCTGCCATCCTTCCTTTTTAGTTATTGCTCTTTGTTAGTTTTCTCTTTGACTTTTTGTCTGGGCCATAATTTTAAAATATAAAAGCTATGAACTTGAACCTTTCAAGACTGATAGAACACCTTGTGGAGAACAGCAATTCACAAAATTTGTAACTGCCACCCTTCTTTTTTTAGCTATTGGCCTTTAATATTTTTCACATATCATGGAGATTAACTACTCTTCATTATTGGCCCTTCCGTCATTTCAACTCATTTCACTGACAAGCCCCTTCGGGTGTATATGCGCCGCTTTGCGAAGCTCTTGTTAGTGACAAGCAATAACTGCATTTTTTTCTGCATGATGTACAGTTCAAAGTAGCTGAGTGTTTAAATCAAAACTGTGTTATTTGCACCAGTTTATATTTACTTAACCCTTTACCAAACCTTTCTGTGTATGAATATATCGAGTCTGTGGAAGAACGGTAAAAACATTGTGGGAAAAAAAAGAGAAAATGTTGACAACCTTGGCAACCAGCACTTTCTTCTTTTCCAACAAAAGTTTTAACTCTTCGAATATCATTTAACTCTTTACCACACAATCCCGACTTTTAACGACCCTGAGAAAGAAAGCTTCTGAAAACATTGTGGAAAAAGGAGAAAATGCGGGTAACCAGCATTTTCTCCTTTTCCCACAATGTTTTCTACCCATTCCAAATCAAGTTTCATTTTTTGATTCAAATTTATTTTGCCGTCTGCAAATGCTTTCAATTTGATGCATGTTATGTATTTTTTTCCCTGTGGTAAAGAAGTAATCATTATCGTGCTTAGTGCTCATAAGGCTATTTTTCACTTTCTACTTTGACAAATCCTCGACCAATTCCTGTACATGAACTCCAAGGTCGTTTTTTCATATCTCCATTGATGGAACATCTTCAGATTTCTTTGCACATGTTGCAGAGGCCAACCTAGTTCTATAATTTTTACAGATACATTTAAAACTAACAATACAATCAAACAAGGATTTAACTATTTAATCTTAAAATATAGGTATCCAATGACTATACAAAAATATAAAAATCTTTTTTTCTAACCAATAGGCATTACTGAATAAATCTTTCACCACAATGATTGCAAAAAACTTCTGCTCAACAAGCCAAGGCACGAAAAAAGATTATGATGAGTGTTTACAACTGACCCGCTCATTTACCTCTTTATTACACAACAAAAATGTAGATTTTTCCAGATTGAAAGCAATTAAAGATACCAGTTTCAATGTGGCTCAAATGATGGAATATGTCTTTGATTAGGTAGAAAACATTGTGGGAAAGAGAGAAAATGCTGGTAACCAGCATTTCCTATCTTTCCAACCATATTTTCAAAGAGCCTATTCCTTGGGGTTGTTGAAATTAGAGACTGAGTGGCAAACAGTTAACTCTTTCCCAAACAATCCCTGGTTTTCATGATCCTGTAAAAGAAGCCTTTTGAAAACATCATGGGAAAGGGAGAAAATGCTGGAAACCAGCATTTTTTTCTTTTCCTAAATGTTTTCTATCTTTCCCAAAAGAAATACTGTAACAATTTTTGAGCCAGGCTTACTTTGTCGTCTGCAACTGCTTTTAATTTGGACAGGTCTACAATTTCGTCGTTTGGTAAAGAATTGACCATAACTGAAATACACGATGCAATAACTTATGAGTTTTTTTTTTTAAATTAGTTTTCTAAATTCACCATGAGTGGATAAGAAAAAAAATGCACATGATGCAATGAGGGTTCCAGAAAAATCCAAAAAGCTTATTATGATGATTCAGAAGAAAGTGTCTTGTCTACAAAAGATCTAATGAAAATCATTCTTGATAAATATACAATTCCCATAATAATAGGTGACTGATAACAATTACTTTTCAATAAATAGATGAATAACACTTGGTTGCAGTTGCTTTCAGAAAAATAGAGAATAATAGGTTAGTGTCTGAAATGGGTCAAGTTTTTCGGGAAAGGCGTAGGAATTTATTGGCCCATTACCACACAATCCCTACTATTGATGACCCTGAGAAAGAAGCCTTTAGAAAACATTGTAGGAAAAGGAGAAAATGCTAGTAACCAGCATTTCCTTCTTTTCCCATAATGTTTTCTACCCTTCACAAAACAAATATGAAATTTTCAGTCACTTTTATTTTGTCGTCTGCAAATGCTTTTGATTTGGACAAAACTAAAATTTTGTTGATTGGTAATGAGTTAAGAAGGCGAAGGCGAACCTACTGAATTCAAAAGCCGAGCCTGAAAAACTTGACCCATTTCAGAGACAAACCTATAATTCTATTTGTCCTATTACACAACGCAAGAGAAGGAGCAGAAAAGGTTAAAAATCAATGAGGAAAAAGCATTTTGAATTTCACGGTTCATCAAAGTGGGAGGAGTTTACTATGCATGCAAAAAATTCTTCTGCGGATAAAGGTTACAAACAGCGTTTTCTCCTTTTACCACAATGTTTTCTCCCCTTCCCAAAAGAAATTTCATTTCCAGTCACATTTATTTTGTCATCTGCAAGTGCTTTCAATTTGGACCAGTCTAAAATTTTGTTGTTTGGTAAAGAGTTAAGGGTTGCCCCTTTTATCTCAACAACAATATTTTGGCCTTTATCAAATTTAAATCTTTTGCAGTTAACAAATTAAATCTATCTCAAACGATGACGTCTCTGTTTGATAGGCTAGAAAACATTGTTAGAAAAGGAAAAAAATACTGGTTCCCACAATGTTTTGCAAAGGTCCAACTTTCAGGGTTGTTGAAACTCAGAATTGTTCGGCTGAGTGTAAAAGGAACTGGCTCGGGCACTATGAATATCTAGTGTAATGAAAAAAGTGCTGAAAAAAAAAAACTATCACAAGATGTCCAAACAACCACATTGACACAACCTTCCAAGCACAAAAAAGTGAATTTACATGTATGTTTAGGGCAAAAAGGCTCATGTTAACCCTTTATCACACAGCAAAATTTTAGACCTATCCCAGTTGAAAGCAATTGCAGACAATTTCATGGTGACTCAAACGATGCAATTTTCTTTAATCAGGTAGAAAACTTTGTGGGAAAAGGAGAAAATGCCGGTTACCAGCATTTTCTCCTTTTCTCACAATGTTTTCAAAAGGCTTCTTCCTCTGGGTTGTCAGAAGTCATCATTGTGTGGTAACAGGTTAAACATTTCTGTAAAAATTTCTCAATATCTTTACACTGTTTTAAATTACGTAAATAAAAAAAAAATAAGAAAAAGGATAAGAATTTCATAAATGTATTTTAAAGTACACAAAGTATCCACCTGTCATTCTTCAGAACATTGTCTTGTTCTAGCTTTAGAAAGTAACACAACTTCTGATTGGTTAAACCATTTGCTTTAGCCAAGTAGGAATGGTATAGCCAATCAGAACTGGTGTTACTTTCATATTCAGAAAGTTACTGAAAATAAAGCCAAGACTGTTCTTGGTTGGTGAATACAAGCCTAGAAGTAAGATAATATTTATGTAATTTCAATTGACAACTTGCCAAAAAAAGCTGCTCCCAAAGTCATCGTCGACTTTTTGTCAACCTGTGAGGACGGTATAAAGTTAACATCAATTAGGACAAATTACCAGCATTTGTGGCCCAAGATTGGTGAATATTTCTCACATAATTATACCCTTTACCAATCAAAATTTTAGACATATCCATAACTTTGAATTTGTGCTCAGATGAGAAGTAAATTGGCAAAATTGATGACTTCGTAGGATTAATGTCCCCCCATGCTCTTGGCATACTTGTTATGGACCATTAAAGAGAAAGAATCGGATACAAGGAAATCTAGGTATAAGCCCCTAGCTCTTCTTCAAATAGACCTCCTTGGTTCTTTAACGTGCCCGGTGTAAAGCAAGGACACACGCAAGGCTACCTCTGGGTTCCAAACCAGTTCACCTCTAGTTGGTTGGGAAACACAAGGTGTCTCAGAGAGGTCCTGGTTAGGCTGGGTATCAAACCTCGGGCCTCAGGATTGATAGTCCAGCACTTTACCACTGCACTACCTGTCCACCCTAAATTGGCAAAATTTTTTCATAACTGTTTCTGTATTCAATCTTTACAAATTTCAAGGATGGGAGATATTTTTACATATAAATCAGGGCTCACATTCACCAACCATTCTTAAGAACATTCTTAGTCTTGTTCTTCAAGATTTTCAAAACTTGAAAATAACACAACTTCTGATTGACTTAGCCAAGTTGTTTAGCCAATCAAAAGTTGCTTTTATTTTCAAATTTACAAAATTCCAGAGGACAAGACTGAAAACGTTTTTCAGGATGGTTGGTGAATATGAGCTAAGATGTCCCCAGTTCAGTTCCCAAGTGAGCTGGTACTCTGAGCATCACAGATCTGCCCAACTCATTTACAGGTAGTCAACACAGGAAGGGTATATACATTACTGTTCCCTCTAACATGGCTGTAGCAGTGGTGAAATCTTCAATTAATTTTATTTAACCCTTTATCAGGCAAATCTGAGTACTAAGCATTCTGAGGAAGAAGACATTTGAAAATATTAAGGGAAAAAGGAGAAAATGCTGGTAACCAGCATTTTCTCCTTTTCCCACAATGTTTTCTATCTATTCAAACACAAATATTATCCATTATGGATGATTCTTAAATTACCTTGTGCTATTTCATTAAGAGTTAACCCTTTACCACACAATGCTGACTTTTAACAACCCTGGGAAAGAAGTCTTTGGAAAACACAGTGGGAAAAGGAAGAAAATGCTGGTAGCTGGTCTGCCCTATGAAAGAAATTTACACCTCTTGAGCTACAATTAAATTGACCTTTGCAAATGCTTTCAATTTGGACATGGCCAAAGTTTTGTCGTCTGGTAAAGGGGTTAATCAGATTCATTTTGAGCTGTTGAAGTCTTTTTCATGATTTCATAAAAATATGTTTGTATTTGAGTTTGATGCTGCTTTAACTCTTTACCACACAATAAAATTTTAGACTGGTTCAAATTGAAAGCATTTGCATACGACAAAATAAAGGTGACTGAAAAATTGAAATTTGATCTAGGAAAGGTAGAAAAAACACTTTGGGAAAAGGAGAAAATGCTGGTTACCAGCACTTTCTCCTTTTCCTACAGTGTTTTCAAAAGACTTCTTTCTCAGGGGCGTCAAAAGTAGGGATTGTGTGGTAATGGGTTAACAGCTTAGGTCATATCACGGCAGTCAGTGCACCTACAAATGCATTTCCTGTCTTTTGCGCACCAGTACAGACACAACTTTCTTTCCAAGCAACTTACTACAATGTATTATGCTGTCATGCATCAGGTATGAGAGGCAAAAAATAGCCGAAAATCATAAAGAATAGTTAGCTAATATATTACCCTTTTGACAATGATGATAAAAATCCAATTACCTATAAATAGCAATAAAAATCTACAGTAAAGTTCACACACAACCTTTTGTCATTTTGTCATATTGTTTTTGAAAACTTTTAAATTTGTTTTCTTTCTCACAACTTTGTTTTCCTTCTCACAACCATTTCAAAAGATAACACAATAAATGGTAGACGGGTTTCTCACAACCATTTCAAAAGATGACACAATAAATGCTAGATGGGTAAGTTTGAAAAAAGTTTCCTGTCATTCATATTGAAAAGATTTGCAGGTTGATAATATATTAGTTTTTTTTTTCCAGCATATTGTGGAAAAAGGTGTTTTCACATGGCCATTTCCTCAGGGTTGTTAAAACAAAGGTTTGTTTAATAAGGGCTTAACTCATTACCAAACGACAATATCTTAGACTGGTCCAAATTGAAAGCATTTGCAGACGACAAAATAAAAGTGACTCAAAATTTGAAACTTGTTTTGTGAAGGGTAGAAAACATTGTGGGAAAAGGAGAAAATGCTCGTTACCAGCATTTTCTTCTTTTCCCACAATGTTTTCTAAAGGCTACTTTCTCAGGGGCGTCAAAAGTAGGGATTGTGTGGTAAGTGGTTAACTCTTACCAAAACAATCCCTTGTTTTTACAACCCCGAGATAGAAGCCTCTTGAAAACATTGTGGGAAAAGGAGAAATTGCTGGTAACCAGCATTTTCTCCTTTTCCCACAATGTTTTCCACCCTGCCCGAAACAAATTTTGAATTTTCCGTGTTTTACATTATGTTGTCTGCAAGTGCTTTCGATTTGGACAAACCTAAAATTTTGTCGTTTGCTAAAGAGTTACAGCATTAGCAGCTGACATATCAACTGTAGCTCTAGGATGATATCAGTCTTTCAAATGGTAAAAAAAAATTGTGGGAAAAGGAGAAAATGCTGGTTACCAGCATTTTATCCTTTTCCCGCAATTTTTTCAAAAGCTGGCTTCCTAAGGGTCACTAAAACTCAAGATTGTTCAGTTATCCTAGACATTTTCAAATTCTGTAAACTGGCAGAAAATGGAAAATTCATTCTTGTAAAGTGAAAGGTAAGCTAGTATGTGTAGTAAAAATCTTCATAATCAACATACAACAATGGTTTTTTGGTTTTGTCGTTCTGTCTTCTGAAAATAGAAAGCAAAGAAAAACAAAAACATGCAGCATTGCTGTGTAACAGATAAAAACATTGCATCCGTAGTTGACTTTATTTGACCAAGGCATATAGGGAAATCACTTGCCTGGGGCTTTTTCATGGTGGTATACAATGTTTTAAACAATTATTAATGTATCCACCCTTTACAACACAGGTGGGCGATTAAATGACTCTGAGGAATATTTTGAAAATATTACAGAAATGGAGAAATTTCTTGAAATACAAGGCTTTTCTATCATTCCCAGTGTTTTTTGTCCCTTTTGATTCTTGACCACAAGGCAAAATTTTACTTTTGTCCAAATGGAAAGTAAATGTAATTGCAGTCTACAAATTATGTGTAGTTAAGGGAAGTTGCGGGTAGAAATGATAGTGGGAAAAGGAGAAAATGCCGGTTATTGTAATAAGTGGAGAAAATGCTGTTTACCAGCATTTTCTCCATTTCTAACAATGTTTTCAGAAGCCTTTTTCCAAAGAGACATTAAAACGCAGGATTGTGTAGAAAAGGATTAAAATATGTGACCCAATATGCAAAAAGGGACCTTCTGGGAAATGCAAAAAGTGGCAGCCCTAGTCAGACAGCGCGAACTGCGTAGGCTGACCAGGGCCAACACTTTTCGATTTAATGACATTTTCTCTATAAAAAGTGGTCATTGTACCATGGTTGATCTGTTTTTATCTAACTGATGTACAGAATTCCCAGATGGTCCCTTTTTTGTGTGATAGGTCACGTATGCTTAGTAAAAGTGTAAATCTATAATTTTGACTTGCTGATTCTTACAGAAGGACAGGAAAGACGGATGTACGGCAAAACCATATTTATCTGACTTATTGAAGAGAAAAAAAAAACATAATTTATTGCTTCACGCCATTTTCAACATTATGTCAGTCTTATAATTATGTATGTCCTTGGTTTAAACAGGACTAGCCTAGAGCTCTGAAGTGACTTGTCTATGGGCACCCCTGAAACAAACCAATGCTTCCACTGAGGCTTAAACCCGCAGCCTCAAGGTTACAAATCCTATACTTTATAACTGTGCCATGCAGGACCCAAGAGCCATGGTTAAAACTGTTGGTGCATCCTTTAGTTCATTTTCACGTAACTATATTACATGAATTTGACTCTACAAGGTTGAAAAATTTTCACACTTATTGCATGATTAATAGATTAACTATGTATTGTAAAAAATAATTATGTGGATGTATATGAATACACAGATACTGTATAATTATGATTTACGTAATAACATCACAACAACAAGAACACTTGGTTTGCCTTAACCCCTTACCACACAATCTCAACTTTCGGCGGCCTTGGTCAGGAAAGCTTTTGAAAACATTGTGGGAAAAGGAGAAAATGCTGGTTACCAGCATTTTCTCCTTTTCCCACATTATTTTCAAAAGCCATGTTTCTTCTTCATTTACTTTAAAATTCTTGACTTTAATCAACCAAGAAAAAAAGGTTATAGAAAACAGTATGTGAAAAGGCAAAGATGCTGGTAGCCAGCATTTCCTCCTTTTTCCCACAATGTTTTCCACTCATTTAGAGAAAAATACCAACATTTTAGGAATATTTTCCATATTACTTTTGTCTGCAACTGCTCTAAATATGGAAAAAGTCTAAAATTTAGTTGTCTGGTAAAGAGTTAAGTTGACAGTGACAGATTTTCAATGTTTAACTATGATGAAACCATGAATACTTTAAACCTTTAACCCTACATCGGGGACAAAAGCCCACAGGGACAAAAGCCCACTAGGATAAAAAGCCCACAGGGACAAAAGCCCACTAGGACAAAAGCCCACTGGACAACAGCCCAATGGACAAAAGCCCACTGCCAATTTTGACAGGGAGGACAAAAGCCCATTGATTTAAAAAATGTTAGAAAATCATTTTTTTCATCATGTTTGTAAAAAAAAACAGATTAGGGATTTAATGATCAGAATGATCAAATTGCCTTTCTTTCTTCTCAATGTTTATTTCTCTGCAACATTTCGCAAACTTATAACAACCATGTGATAGAAGACTTTTGAAAACAATGTAAGAGAAGGAGAAAATGCCACTTATCTGCATTTTCTGCTTTTCACATAGTGTCTTCTACTCTTCTAAAGACAAGTCAAATCTTATATACGAATTTTTTTAATTGAATACATGATTATAACTAAAAATGGGCTTTTGTCCCTATGGGCTTTTGTCCTTGTGGGCTTTTCAGTCATTTTGTCATCTGCAAATGCTTTCAATTTGGACAAGCATAAACTACTGCCATTAGGTAATGAGTTAAGAACAATCCATACCCTTTGATTCACAATTGCTGGTAAGCTTTTTCTCCAGTCTTTTCCACACAAAATTTCAATAAAGCTTCTTTGAAAACCCTAACCAAACAATACGTGGTTTTCACGACCCTGGGAAAGAAGGCTTTAGAAAACATTGTGGAAAAAGGAGAAAATGCTGGTCACCAGCATTTAGCATTCTCTCTTTTTCCTCCCACAATATTTTCTATCCTATCACAGAACTTAAGCTCATTTTCATCTATTTCAAATTTGTTGTCTGCAGATGTTTAGAGCCTAAAATTTGAGATTTGGTTAACACTTTACCAAGTGAAAAAGTTTTGTATTGGATTAAACTGAGAGCATCTGCAGACAATTTAAATGTAGCTGAATGTACGGTTTTTGTCTCATGGTAGAAAACATTGTGAGAAATGCAGAAAATGCTGGTTACAAGCATTTTCTCAGTGCTCAAAATGTTTTCAAAAGCCTTCCTGCTCAGGTTTGTTAAAACTAAGGATTGTGTAGTAATGGGTTAAGGGTTGTAAACACATGGGACTGTTTTGAAAGATGATGGAAAGTAAGTAGAAAATTAAATTCCATGAAAGTTGGCATATTCTAATCATAACTGATAATTTCTAATTCTTTCCTTTCTAAAAAAGACTATAATTAAAATACAATGAACACCAGCTAGAATTCTAAGGCAAAAATGTTGAATCTTTTTAAATAATAGAATTCATCAAACAAAAGATTGAAAATCTGTCACTGGGGGTCTATAGTCAGACTTTGGCTGAATTTGGTTGTGTCGATAAAGGTTTCACAGGACGGGTCCCAGCCATCGATGTGTAGACTGGCTCCCTGTAGGCTTGTGTGGAATTTCCGTAACTTCCACCACCAGCAGTCCGATTATCATGATGTGTCACATGATCACGATTGTGTGAATAATTTGCAAACGCATTTCCATTACTCAAGTCTGTCGCTCTGAAAGCAGAATCTTCACTGTAGTGTCTTTTATCTGCGATGTATAAATCTCTAGATGGCGTTGGTCCACGCTGATTTATCTCCCTTGATGGGGTTGGACCTCTATGAGCTGGGTGATAATTTGCATAGTTTGAATTATTTCCATAGCTTAAAGGAACACTCCCCCCTCCTCCTTCGAAAGACGGAGTTTGACCTCTAGGTGCTCCGGACTGAATTTGAAGGTCACGTGAGGGTGTAGGCCCTCGATTGGGTGCAGGAGGAGGGTATGGGTTCTGATTGGCATAAAAATGTTGTTCCGGATAAACTTGATTTCTAGATGGGGGTCGATTGAAATTATTTTGTAACATGTTGGAGTCACTGAAATGCCGGTTCCCAAAATACTGCATGTCCTGATAGTCTCTATGGTTACTGGTACCCATTACCTGATCTCCCGTAGCCCCTCTACTGTTAGGTCTGTTTTTAAAAAAGGAAAAAAAGAGAAATGTTAGTTTGTAAAATACTACCAAATTCTATAAATGAATTCAGATTTACTGATGTATGAAGACATAGAAAAGTTATTATCAGATGATTCAATTCTTTATCTTGTTTAACTCTTTACCACACAATCCTGATTTTTAACAACCCTGAGAAAGAAATCCCCTGAAAACATTGTGGGAAAAGGAGAAAATGCTGGTTACCAGCATTTTCTCCTTTTTTCCCGCAATGTTTTCTACCCTTTCCAAATCCAATTTCAATTTTCAATTCAGATTTATTTTATCATCTGCAAATGCTTTAAGTTTGGACTTGTCCAAAATTTTGTCATTTGGTAAAGAGTTAAGCCTTTATCACACAATACTGGTTTTAACAACCCCGAGTGAGAATGTTTTTGAAAACATTGTGAGAAAAGAAGAAAATGCTGGTAACCAGCATTTTCTCCTTTTCCCACAATGTTTTCTACCCTTTCAACACAGAAACCATCATTTCAGCTGCATTTTAAATTTTCATCTGCAAAAGCTTTCAATTTGGTGTAGTCCAAATTTTGTTTGTTTGGTAAGAAGTAAAAATGCAAGCAATGAACGTGACTTAATCCTTTACCAAACGACAAAATTTTAGACTCGTCCAAACTGAAAGCGCTAGCAGACCACAAAATAAACGATAACTCAAAAATTGAAATTTGTTTCCAGCAGGGTAGAAAACATTGTGGGAAAAGGAGAAAATGCTGGTTACCAGCATTTTTTCCTTTTCCCACAATGTTTTCGAAAGGTCTCTTTTTCTGGGTCGTTAAAAGTCGGAATTGTGCGATAAAGGCTTAAACGCAGTTGTTTCAACTTGGGATACTTTAGAAAAGGATTTTAATTCTAATGAAGTCTTGTTTTATCAACCCTGAAGAAATCCATTAAAAACATTGTTGAAAAAGGAGAAAATGCTGGATATCAGCACTTTTTCCTTCTATGCATTATTTCCTTCTACCCTAAGCTTTTTTTATTATTTCAATGGCAGAAATCTCTTTGGGCCCTATTCAAATTGCCATCTGAAAATGCTTTTAATGCTTTTAAAACTGAGAAGACATGATGATAAAAAGACACCTAAAAAAGCACTAGTCACCAAATCAGAGTTAGAAATTTAGAATAAGAATACTAATATTCATATAAGCAGCTGCCGAGATATGACTGAAGTAAAGTTGAAAGTGGTGTTAAAAATCATTCTATAAGTTTGTAACAGATTTTCATAAGTAGTCCCCTATGAGACAAAAATAAGACTTATGACAAGAGGGCCATGATGGCCCTGAAATCGCTCACCTGAGTTTATTGACCAAACATGCACCATCTAGTTTCCCAGTGACCTAGTTTTTTATCAGACATTACCCATCATCAAACACTTTTGAGATATCAATAAGACAAACATTCTGGCCAAGTTTCATGAGTATTGGACTGAAAATGTGGCCTCTACAGTATACAAAAGGTTTTTCTAAGATTTCATCAAGTGACCTAGTTTTGGACCCGACAATTACCCATTATCAAACTCTTTTGAGACATCATCAAAACAA
The DNA here is from genome assembly GCA_943736015.1 of Tridacna crocea. Lineage (NCBI taxonomy): Eukaryota > Metazoa > Mollusca > Bivalvia > Cardiida > Cardiidae > Tridacna > Tridacna crocea. The sequence goes on along the minus strand of OX031069.1, from coordinate 11,404,986 downwards.
ACATTCTGACCAAGTCTGAAGAGTATCAGGCAGAAAATGTAGCCTCTGGAGTGTACACAAGGTTTTTCTAATATTTGACCCATTGACCTAGTTTTTGACTCCACATGACCCATTTTCAAACTCATTCAAGGTGTCACCAGGACAAATATTATGAACAAGTTTTAGGAGTATCAGACTGAAAATGTGTCCTCCAGAGCATACAAAAGGTTTTTCTAAGATTTGACCTATTGACCCAATTTTTGACCCAACATGATCCATTTTCAAACTCATCCAAGATATTATAAAGGCAAACATTCTGACTAATTTTCAAGAGTGTTGGACTGAAAATATGGCATCCAGAGCATATACAAGGTTTTTCTAAGATTTGACTTGGTGACCTAGTTTTTAACCCCCAATGACCCCTTTTCAAACCTGTCTGAGATATCATCAAGACAAACATTCTGACCAAGTTACAAGAGTTTCGAACTGAAAATGTGGCCTCTAGAGCCTACAAAAGGTTTTTCTAACATTTGACCTAGTGACCTAGTTTTTGACCCCACATGACCCATTTTCTTTCTTGTCCGAGATATCATCCAGACAAACATCCTGACCAACTTTCATGAGTATCCGACTGAAAATGTGGCCTCTAGAGTGTACACAAGGTTTTTCTAAGATTTGACCTGGTGACCTAGTTTTTGACCCCACGTGACCCATTTTCGTACTCGTCCGAGATATCATCCAGACAAACATCCTGACCAATTTTCATGAGTATCCGACTAAAAATGTGGCCTCTAGAGCGTACACAAGGTTTTTCTAAGATTTGACCTGGTAACCTAGTTTTTGACCCCACGTGACCAATTTTCGTACTCGTCCGAGATATCATCAAGACAAACATCCTGACCAACTTTCATGAGTATCCGACTGAAAATGTGGCCTCCAGAGCGTACAAAAGGTTTTTCTAAGATTTGACCTGGTGACCTAGTTTTTGACCCCACGTGACCCATTTTCGAACTCGTCCGAGATATCATCCAGACAAACATCCTGACCAACTTTCATGAGTATCCAACTGAAAATGTGGCCTCCAGAGCGTACAAAAGGTTTTTCTAAGATTTGACCTGGTGACCTAGTTTTTGACCCCATGTGACCCATTTTCGAACTCGTCCGAGATATCATCCAGACAAACATCCTGACTAACTTTCATGAGTATCCGACTGAAAATGTGGCCTCCAGAGCGTACACAAGGTTTTTCTAAGATTTGACCTGGTGACCTAGTTTTTGACCCCACGTGACCCATTTTCGAACTCGTCCGAGATATCATCGAGACAAACATCCTGACCAACTTTCATGAGTATCGGACTGAAAATGTGGCCTCTAGAGCGTACACAAGGTTTTTCTAAGATTTGACCTAGTGACCTAGTTTTTGACCCCACATGACCCATTTTCGAACTCGTGCGAGATTTCATCAAGATAAACATCCTGACCAATTTTCATGAGTATCCCACCAAAACTGTGGCCCCTAGAGCGTACACAAGGTAAGAAGTTGACGACGGACGACGCACGACGGACGCCGGAGACAGCACCATCACAATAGCTCACCATGAGCACTTCGTGCTCAGGTGAGCTAAAAATGTTTTGGGAAAAGGAGTTAGCACTGTTCAACAGCACTTTCTCCTTTTCCCACATTGTTTTCTAACATTTTTAATATAAATTTTAAGTTTTCAGACACATTCAATTTGTCGCCTGCAAATGCTTCCAATTTGGACAAGTCTAAAATTTTGTTGTTTGGTGAAGAGTCAATATATTTAAAATGGAAAAGGTAAACACCAAGTAACGATCTTCTCCCCAACATTAACCCTTTACCACACTATGCCAACTTTTAGCAACACTGAGCCTTTGGAAAACATTGTGGAAAAGGAGAAATGCGGTAACCGGCATTTTCTCTTTTTTTCCCCTAATGTCTTCTACCATATTGAGAAGTAAAATTGTGTTATTTGGGCCACAATAACACTGTTGTCTACAAATGCTTTAATTTTAGACAAGTCTAAAGTATTTTTTTGTTTGGTAAAGAGTTAACCCTTTCCCAAAGAATCCCTGGTTTTTACGGGTCTGGAATAGTAGCCTTTTGAAAACATTGTGGGAAAAGGAGAAAATGCTGGTTACCAGCATTTTCTCCATTTCCCATAATGTTTTCTACCCTATCATAGACAGAAATTATCTTTCCAGCAGGAGTTGAATTGTCGTCTGCAAATGCTTTCAATTTGGTCTAGTCCAAAAGTTTGTCATTTGGGAAAGGGTTAAAGACTAAACTACGTGTTGATTGCCAGTAAACCTTAATCCGATTACAAAAGTGAACAATTATTTTCAGTGTGGAAGATGGACAAAAATATATGAGCCACACTCTGGAAAAAGGGGGTTTAACCCTGTACCAAACGACAAAAATGAAGACTTGTCCAAATTGATAGCATTTGCAGATGACAAATTAAATGTTGCATAACTCTACCAAACGACAAAATTCAGGCCTACACCAAATTCAAAGCAAATTCAAAGCATTTGCAGACAACATATTGAATGTAGCTAAACAGACATTTCTGTATGTGATAGGGTAGAAAACATTGTAGGAAAAGGAGAAAATGCTGGTTACTAGCATTTTCTCCTTTTCCTACAATGTTTTCAAAGGACTTCTTCCCCAGGGTCCTTTAAACTCCAGATTGTGTGGTAAAGAGTTAAATGGTGATTTCTGTATTTGATAAGGTATAAAACATTATGGGAAAAGGAGAAAATGCTAGTTACCATCATTTTCTCCTTTTCCCACAATGTTTTCCAAACGCTTCTTTTTTAGGGTCATTAAAAGTTGAGATTGTGTAGTAAAAGGTTAACCCATTACCACACAATCCCTACTTTTGACGACCCTGAGTAAGAAGCCTTTAGAAAACATTGTTGGAAAAGGAGAAAATGCTGTTATCCATCATTTTCTCCTTTTCCCACAATGTTTTCTATCCTTCACAAAATAAATTCAAATTTTCAGTCACTTTTATTTTGTGTTCTGCAAATACTTTCGATTTGGACAAACCTAAAATATTGCTGTTTTGTAACAAGTTAATGTGTCGCCATGATGTATCAGTGATTCAAGCAAGTTTTCACATTATTATGGATCCTAAAAATCCAATTCTTCCTGGAACCAAATTAATCATAAGGTAGCATGGATGGTGCATGCTTGTAACCAGCATTTTCTCACTTTCCCAAAACTTTTTACACCTTGAGTCACTCATTTTGTTGTCTTCAAACACTTGTAAGTGGTACATGTCAAAGATTCAGGTAACCAGCATTTTCTCCTTTTCCTACAATGTTCCCTATTATTTCCAAAAACAAATTTCAATTTTTGAGTCACATCTATTTTGTTGTCTGCCCTTAATTTGGACAGGTCATTTTGTTGTTTGATCGAGAATTAATCCTTTACCTAACAATCCCTGGTTTTTAAGACTCTGACATAGAAGCCATTTGAAATCATAGTGGGAAAAGCAGAAAATGCTGGTAACCAGCATTTTCTCCTTTACCTACAATGTTTTCTACCATGCTGGAAACAGATTTCAATTTTTGAGTTATGTTTATTTCGTCATCTGCAAGACAAGTGCTTTCAATTTGGACAAGTCATAAAATTTTGTCGTTTGGTTAAGAATTAACCCTTTCCCAAACAATCCCTGGTTTTCACGGCTCTGGAATAGTAGCCTTTTGAAAACATTGTGGGAAAAGGAGAAAAGGTTTCTACCCTATTATAGACAGAAATCATCTTTTCAGGAAGAGCTGAATTGTCATCTGCAAATGCTTTCAATTTGGTCTAGTCCAAAAGTTTGTCGTTTGGTAAAGAATTAAGGAAACTAAAATCTACAAGAATTACATCAAGTGCTTAATGAATACCACATCTTGGTGAATGGCAGTAAATCTTTGAATGGTCTAACAGAAAAAAAACAACAACATAAACTGTAGAAGCTAGTTTGGAATGTTATATACAAGTAACTTTGAAATGGGAAACATAGTATCCTAGCAATTTTGAACTGTGAAACATTTTATAGTAGCACTTTTGAAATGTGAAATATTCTTTACCAGCAAATTGGAATGTGTTCAGTTTTGTTTTGTCGTCTGCAAATGCTTTCAATTTGGACCAGTCCAAAAGTTTGTTGTTTGGTAAAGAGTTAAATGGTGTTTAGGCCACTTTCATCATCATTTTAGTAACATCATGGGAATTTTTCACATATTCACATAATTCTCTTTCACCAGTTCTAGGCTAGGGTTCTAAACTGTCTTGCCAAAAGACACTCCCATGAACAAGAGGGCCATGATGGCCCTGTATTGCTCCACTGGCTATAAAGTAATAACATTTCAAGCCAAACATTACAATACTTGGCAAATCTGTTTCAAAAAGAAGACCTACAAATTTATTTTTATAAAATCCTGTAGGAAAGTTATGACTCCCAGGCAAAGCCATTTTCAACCACAAAGCTATAATTACTTGAATCCTGGTGGAGGTCCACAAGATAAGCCCCACACCAAATAATAGAAGTCTGGAATGTGTAATTATAAACAAGAAGATTTTCAAAGTTTCCTGAATAAAAAGCCCTGTAAAAGATGAGACCCATGAGACACAGCTAAATTTAGTAGCCCTAGGTCTTATTATGGTTTGTAACAAGAGGATTTATGAAGTTTTCACCACAAAAGCCCGTGTAAAACTTTTGCCCCTGGTGTCAGGACAAACTTAACCCCAATACTTATCATTTGGGCCCTCTTGGAAAAGGCCCACTAGATAAATCTACAGACAAAATTTGATAATCCTTGGCCACTTTAGGCCTTATAGCTACATACATTTAGATTTTTAAAGTTTTCAAAACATATGACGTTGTAAAACTTGTGACCCTCTGGGACATGGCCAAAATTGATCCCAGGGCTATAATTTTGACACCATTTGGAGACACTTACTAGATAAAGGCACACACCAAATTTGGTAGTTTTAGGCCTTATCACTAGTTAATAGAAGATTCTTATAGTTTTCCATTTATAAGCCCATATAAAACTTGTGACCAAAAGGGCCAAGCCAAATTTCACCCAAGGGCTATAATTTGGGCACTCTTTGTAGATGCCCACTTGATGAAGAAATATGCCAAATTTGATAGTCCTAAGCCCTATGGCTAGGAACCAGAGGGGTTTTAAAGTTTTCCCTAACAAGCCCATTTAAAACTTGTGACCCATGGTGCGGGGCCAATTTTGACCCCAGGGCTATTATTTAAAGGAACTTGGTAGAGGTCCACTAGATAAAGCTACACGCAAAGTTTGGTAGCCCTAGGCCTTCTGGTTTCAGACAACAAGATTTTTAAAGATTTTTCAATATTTTTCAGTTTTTCTTTTTGCCTTTGCAACCACAGTTTTTGAAGGAATAAAATTCTTTCAAGGAATTCAAAAGAGGACCATGGCAGGATGATTTCTGTGAAGTTTCATCAAAATTGGATGGGTAGTTTCAGAGAAGAAGATGTTTGAAATAAAAGTAAATGCATATACAGACGGATGTCGGATGGATGTACAGACGGACATCTGGCCATGACATAAGCCTGCTGGCCTTTGGCCAGTTGAGCTAAAACCATGTTTAGCCAGTTAGGCTCGAACCCTGGACCTCCAGGCCAGGAGTCCTACACCACCACTGAGCCACCCAGGACTCCTAAAAAGGAAACATGTTTTTTTACTGTATTAAAGAAATATTGACACACATTCAATTTGATCTAGTCTAAAGTTTAGTCCTTTGGAAAACAGTTAAAGGTCAAGATTCTTCAAGCCAATATATCTTACCTTTCAATTATGCCCCTTGAAGACCCGTGTAGCCTCTGACCGGAATTCATCTCTATCTGACTAGGAATTGCACTTTGCCCGTATTTCTGTAAGAAATATTCGTCAGTAGTGAATCTTGAAGCCTGTTTGGGTTAGAAAAAGCAGAGAGAATATATGTATATGAGGGGTGGTTAATAGTGGAGAGTTAATAGAACCCTTCATATATAACATGCATTATAACAGCAGCAAATTTATGCATACAGATGAACCATGCTCTAGAAAAATGGGACTTAATGCATCTCCTTATGGTTATATATATTTATATACATCTCCTTATGTAAGGCTTATTACCAAGTTAGCAATCATATAATTATGGATCCGCAACAGCAACTTTTCTTTAATGCATCTCCTTATTACCAAGTTAGCCATCATATAATTATGGATCCGCAATAGCTACTTTTCTTTAAAGTCAAGATAGATCTATTAGCTGTATAAATAGTCTGAAAAAGTTCACAAACTTCCGCATTCATACAACAATAGCCAAAGCTAAGTTCAGACAGTTATATGGGCCTATAAGATATGGTAATGGAGGTCATCTATTTCATGTCAATTTGTTCGAGTAATAAAGCAAACAGTTGGAGCACGATTCTATATAAACAAGAAGGGTCTTCAACATCCTTACTGCTGTTATAAACTGGGTTCAGTGTAGTAGATAAAACATGCAAGCCACAACTGTCAACATCATGGTTTTTTTTTATTCTTTCTTGAATCCACCTTTGCAACACCTAGGGTTTATATTCATCAACCATTCTTAAGAACATTTTTCGTCTTACTGTCTCTAAGATTTTCTAAATCTGAAAGTAATATGACTTCTGATTGGCTAAACCAAGTGGTTTAGCACTTGGTTTAGCCAATCAGAAGTTGTGTTCCTTTCAAATTGCAAAAAAAAGAAAACTTGGAGAATAGAATGTACTTGAAAATGGTTGGTGATTACAGACCCTGTGCCCAAGATAAATTTCTACTTTTTCCTGATTTCTAAGACCAGCCCCAACATTTAGTATTTCTTTTCCAAATGCTTTACCATAGACTATGCTAAAACTGTCCAAAAGCAGACATTTCCTTCTTGCATTAAACTATTTTTAAAAGCATTGAGGCAGCATTTGAATGGTCCATAATAATCATTTTCTCCTTGAACACCATGTCTTTCATTTCAATGCAAATTTACTGTACGTTGATTTCCCAAATCAAGGCTTCTTTAACGCTCTACCAAACGACAGTTTTAGACTAGTCCAAATTGAAAGCACTTGCAGACGACAAAATAAATGTAACTCAAAAATTGAATTTTGTTTCCAGCAGGGTAGGAAACATTGTGGGAAAAGGAGAAAATGCTGGTAACCAGTATTTTCTTCTTTTCCCTCAATGTTTTCAAAAGGCTTCTTTCTCATGGTTGTTAATTGAAAGTCAGGATTGTGTGGTACAGGGTTAAAAATCTTCCAATACATATATTACAGAAGATAGCAAAAATAATACCTACATAGAAATAAGTAGATACAAAGCAGAAATTTACTTTGTCAAATCTAGAAGCTTAAAATCATCTACCACGACACTTCTTTTTTTTTTAATGAAATTTATGAAAATTGATGTTGACAGTTTGACAGTTGGCCAAAGAGACTGTCTATTTATACATATGTATAACCGTTATCACACAGTAACATACTTTAACCTTTACCACACAATCATCGCTTTAATGACCCAGAAGAAAGAACATTTTAAAAACAGTGTGGGAAAAGGAGTAAATTAAATGCTTGTTATCAGCATTTTCTACTTTTCCCTCCTGTTTTCTACGCATTCTTTGACAGATATTGATGCATTACTGCTATTTAATTTGTTGTCAATTGTTGTCAGTATGGACCAGCCTAAATTTTGATGTGTAATAAAGAGCTAATAATAATATTATTGCTACTAGCAATTTGAGATTATATAACATGCTGTCAGTACTATAAGCTTGCAGCTATACAATCAGTTCATAAAGACTTAACTCTTTACCAAATCATGAATATTTAGCCTTGTACAAGTTGAATACATATGCAGACAACAATTTAACCCATTACCACACAAGAAAATTTAGACTGGTCCAAATTGAAAGCATTTGCAGACGACAAAATAAAGGTGACTGAAGAATTGAAATTTGTTCTGGGAATGGTAGAAAACACTGTGGGAAACAGGAGAAAATGCTGGTTACCAGCATTTTCTCCTTTTCCCACAGTGTTTTCAAAAGGCTTCTTTCTCAGAGGTGTCAAGAGTAGGGATTGTGTGGTAATAGGTTAAACATGGCTAGAATGGTTGAATTAATGAGGTAGAAAACATAGTTTACCCGCACTTTCTCCTGTGGCCACAATGTTTTCATAATTGTGTGATAAAAAGTCAAGGTGATTACTGTTGTTAGTTGCATTTGAGACAAAATTTAACCATTTACCACAAAGTTACTCTTTTATTAATTATCTCAAGGAAGAAACACCTTGAAGAACTTGTGAGCATAGAAGAAAATGATGGCCATCAGCATTGACTTTGTTGTAAACTATTTCTTACCTAATTGACAAAACGCAAGTTTTGTCAAACAACAAAGTAATAGGTCTTTACCAAACAACAAATTCTAAATTGAATGGATTTTGCATACAAAAAAATAAATTTGAATGAAAAAATGATATTCATTTGGACTGGACTGGGAACATATTGTGGGAAAAGGAAAAGATGCTAATTACAAATGTTTTTCTTTTTCTCACAATATTTTGGAAAGCTTTCTTTCTTAGAGTTAAAAAGGCGGGATTGTGTGGCAAAGAGTTAATATACATATAAGTAAATATATAATTAGCAATCAATGATTATTAGAAGACATTAAGTCATTTACCAAACGACAATATTTTAGGCTTGTCGAAATCGAAAGTATTTGCAGACGACAAAATGAAAGTCACTGAAAATTTGAAATTTGTTTTGTGAAGGGTAGAAAACATTGTGAGAAAAGGAGAAAATGCTGGTTACTAGCATTTTCTCCTTTTCCTACAATTTTTTCAAAGACTTTCTTTCTCAGGGTCGTTAAAAGTCAGGAAAGAGTTAAATAATGCTTTGATCTACCAGGCATACATTCAAGGACAGATTTCAGAAAGTGTAGATCAATATTTTCTTTACAGTTTGATCTAGGACCTACACCACTTAGTATTTCTATGGCTACTGCTGTCTAAAAGCTATGAAACTATAAAATTTGAGTGTTTCTGAAAACTACTCATCTCCATGTTAGTGTTAGTAAAGGAAGATAGTTGTTTGCTAAAGGGCTACGATACATAGGTTAAATACAGCTACTGTGTAATACTGTATGATAGAGCCATGCTCTCACAAAAGTGAGTTTATTTTGATGACAATAAATCAACTCATGTGTTTCCTAAAATTGTAGATCAAGATCAGACTGCAAAGGACAAGAAGACTATGTTCTTCTGATGTTTAGGAAAAAAATAAGATTGCTTTTCTTTTTTTTCTTACATTTCTTTTACCAGATTTTATTCCCTTATTAGCTCCTAAAATAAGTTAGCAACAGACAGCATTGAAAACATCTTTGTAAAATATAAACAGATCTACAGTATCAATGATCTTGATTGAAAAAAGTTGTGACATTATGAGAAATTGCACATACATGTAACTGCTTTGTTGTTTATATATTATCATTTTCATCAAACTCATGAAGTAAAATGTACTTGGCTAGGAGCGCATACAATTCTGATCAACTTGTTTGGTTAACTCTTTACCAAACGACAAAATTTTAGACTGGTCCAAATTGAAAGTATTTGCATACGACAAAATAAACATAACTAAACAAGAGGACCATGATGGTCCTATATCGCCTCACCTGAGTACTGAGCTGTAAAATCGAACTTGTGACCCCTGGGGCGGGGCCAGTTTTGACCCCAGGGGCATCCTAAGAACAAACTTGGTAGAGGTCCACTAGGAGATGCTACTTACAAAATATCAAAGCTCTACACCTTCTAGTGTCAGAGAAGTAGAATTTTAAAGTGTTCCTTCTTTGTTCCTATGTTTCAAACTTGTGACCCTTGGGGCAAGTTTTGACCCAAGGGGCATCGTATGAAAAAAGTTTGTAGAAGTCCACTTAGGTATGGTACATACCAAATATCAAAGCTCTACGTCTTATAGTTTCAGAGAAAAAAAAAATTAAACTTTTCCTTCTTTGTTCCGATGTTTCGAACTTGGGACCCACGGGGCAGGGCAAGTTTTGACCCCCAAAGACATCATATGAACAAACATTGTAGAACTAGGAGATCCTACTTACAAAATATCAAAGCTCTACATCTTCTAGTTTCAGAGAAGAAGAATTTTAAAGCTTTCCTTCTTTATTTCTATGTTTTAAACTTGTGACCCACGGGGAAGGGCCAGTTTTGACCCCAGGGACATCATATGAACAATCTTTGTAGAGGTCCACTAGGAGATGCTACATACCATATATCAAAGCTCTGCACCTTCTAGTTTCAAGGAAAAAGAATTTAAAAAATTTTCTTCTTTGTTCCTATGTTTCAAACTTGTGACCCCCCAGGGCGGGACCAGTTTTGACCCCAGGGGCACCATATGAACACTCTTGGTAGAGGTTTACTATGAGATGCTACATACCTAATATCATAGCTCTGCACCTTCTAGTTTCAGAGAAGAATAATTTCAAATTTTGCTTCTTTGTTCAGGTTTCAAACTTGTGACCCCCGGGATGGGGCCATTTTGACCCCAGGGGCATCAAATGAACAATCTTGGTAGAGGTTCACTAGGAGATGCTACATACCAAATATCAAAGCTCTATGCCATCTAGTTTCAGAGAAGAAAATTTTAAAGTTTTGCTTCTTTGTTCCTATGTTTCAAACTTGGGACCCCCGGGATGGGGCCAGTTTTGACCCCAAGGGCATCAAATCAACAATCTTGGTAGAAGTCCACTAGGAGATGCTACTTACCAAATATCAAAGTTCTACACCTTCTAGTTTCAGAGAAAAAAAAATTTAAAGTTTTCCGTCTGTGTTCCTATGTTTCAAACTTGTGACCCCCGGGACGGGGCCAGTTTTGACCTCAGGGGCATCATATGAACAATCTTGGTAGAGGTCCACTAGGAGATGCTACATATCAAATTTCAAAGCTCTACGCCTTCTAGTTTCTGAGAAGAAGATTTTCAAAGATTTTGCTATTTTTTTCCTTTTGGTTGCCATGAAAACCAGAGTTATGGCTGGAATTCAATCTCTTGAACAAATTTGGTAGAGCTTCACCCAAGGAACATCCCTGCCAAGTTTCATCAAGATTGGCCTAGTGGTTTAGGAGGAGAAGATGTTTAAAGAAATTGTGGATGACGCACGACGGAAGACAGACGCCGGACATTGGGCAATCACAAAAGCTCACAATGAGCACTTCGAGCTCAGGTGAGCTAAAAACTGAAATCTGCTTCCAGTAAGGAAGAAAATAATGTGGGAAAAGGAGAAAATGCTGCTTATCAGCATTTTCTCCTTTTCCCACATGTTTTCAAAAGGCTTCTATCTCAGGGTCGTAAAAACCAGGGATTGTTTGGTAAAGGAGATGTCTGGGGGGGGGGCACAAGTCCTGGGGGGGCACATGTCCTAAGGGGGCAGATGTCCTAGGTTGGCAGATGTCCGGGGGGCAAATGTCTAGGGGGCAGGTGTCCTAAGGGGGCAGAAGTCCGGGGGGCAAATGTCCTAGACCTGTGGGAATGGGGTGTGGGGAAAAAAGGGAAAAGGAGAACAAGCTGGTCACCAATGTTTCCAAAGCACTCTCTTTCAGGGCTGCAAAGTTGATAAGGAATTAATTCTTTACCAATTGACAAAAGTTTAGACTGGTCCAAAATGAATGCAGTTGTAGAAATAAATAATTGTAAAAATAAATGTAACTCAAAAATTGAAATTTGTTTCCAGCAGGGTAGAAAACATTGTGGAATAAGGTGAAAATGATGGTTACCAGCATTTTCTCCTTTTCCCACAATGTTTTCAAAAGGCCTTTTTGACGGGGTCTTGAAAAGTCGGCATTGTGTGGTAAAGGGTTAAGCCGATAAACAAGTCTGATTTGACAAAATCAGATGAGTAATGTTTACCTTTCTCTCCTCCTCCTGGATCTGCCTCTCGTACTCTTCCTCCTTATCCTCCGACGGATACATCCCTTGTCGCTCTTGGTGTCGACGCTGATGGTCGGCTCGTAACTGCTGTATCTTCTCCGCACGACTCATTGGACCATCTATGTATCAATAAAATAATACATGAATAGATCCAAGAAACCTCCAAAACTTACTCCCAATTTCTGTCACATTGGTATAAAGTGAGGATCAAGATCAGACTGCATAAATGTCCTATCTGTTCTGTTGCATTGTTGATAATTTTAGGTTGGTCTAGAAATAGCCTAAGATTCATAAAGTTGTGGACTAAAAAGATGGCCTCCAAATTGCACACCAGTTTTGAACAAGATCTGTTCTGGTGACCTGGTTTTTGACTTGACATGCTCCTATTTTGAACTAGGTCAAGTTATTTTCAAGACAATCATCCTGACAAACTTTCATGAGTATCAGACTGTTAACTTGACCACTAAAGTGCACATAAGGTTTTTTCCAAAATCTGTCCCAGTTACCAATGTGGCTCAAAAATTTAAATTTGTTCTGGGAAGTGTAGAAAATATTGTGGGAAAAGGAGAAAATGCTGGTGGGCACATTTTCCCACAATGTTTCCTACCCTGCTGAAAAAAACAAATTTCAATTTTTGAGTTAGGTTTATTTTGTGGTCTGTAAGTGCTTTCAATTTGGACTAGTCATAATTTTTGTCATATTGTAAAGAGTTAAGAATTTTTTTCAAACAGCATTCTATCTTTAACCCTTCACCACATAATCCAAACTTTTTAACAATCCTGGGAAAGAAGCCTGTTGAAAACAATGTGGGAAAAGGAGAAAATGGTGGTGCAAGCATTTTCTCCTTTTCCAACACTGTTTTTTATCCTTCCAAACCCAAATTTCAACTTTTTAGTGACATTTATTTTGTCATCTGCAAATGCCTCCAATTTGGACCAGTTTAAAACTGTGTTGTTTGGCAAAGAGTTAAGGTGGGTGCCCACAAGCTTACCTCTGTGGATATTGCCTATAAGTGGGGCTGAATGCCCCATGCCATGGGGCTCTGGGGGTTTGTATGGAAAGGGGTTAAATGGCTGTACAGGATGCTGTTGATGATGATTTTGAAGCTGATGATATGGTTGTTGTTGTCTCTGATGCTGATGATCCAGTGAATGTTGTTCTTGCAACCTTCTGTGCTGCTCCTGTGCTCTACAAATTTCCATCAAAATAATTAATGGCACATTAGCCGATAAAGGTAAACAAAGCAGTAGCCAAAATGCAGGACAAATTTAATTCATACTACATTTATTAAACTCTTTACATCTGTTTAAATCTGTACATCAATTACATGAAAACAGGTCATCGATAGTGCAGGTCAATTTAAGTTGATAATTCAAAAACGATTGTATAACAAAGTACAATGACCACTTTTCATAAAGAAATTGTTATTTAAGCGAAAAGTGTGAACCCTGGTCAGTTTTGCACAATTTGCACTGTCCCACAAGGGTTGACACTTTTCGCAGTTCCAAGAGGGTCCCTTTTTTCGTGATGAGTCACATTTATGCATGACAGTGATGCATTAACTCATCACCAAACAACAAATTTTTAGGTTTGTCCAAACGGAAAGCCTTTGCAGACGACAAATAAAAGTGACTGAAAACTTGATTTTTTTTTGTGAAGGGTAGAAAACAGTGAGAAAAAGAAAACATTGGTTACCTGCATGTTCTCCTTTTACCACTGTTTTCTAAAGGCTTCTTTCTCAGGGTTGTCAAAAGTAGGGACAAAATAAAAGTGAGTGAAAATTCGAAATTTATTTCGTGAAGGGTAGAAAACATTGTGGGAAAAGGAGAAAATGCTGGTAACCAGCATTTTCTCCTTTTCCCTCAATGTTTTCTAAAGGCTTCTTTCTCGAGGTCGTCAAAAGTAGGGATTGCGTGGTAAAGACTTAAACACTGTTTGGCCAGATTTTGGCTCATGTATTTAAGTATATTACCTTTCTTGATCTGACTCAGCCTGTTTCCACATGCCTGTGTTATGTTCTATATGGTCCCTATGATCCACCACATCTTTCTTCATCTCAGCAGGCCCTCCTTTGTCCGCTTTACCTATATCCTCTACAGGAGTCTTTCTACCTTTCCTGAAACTTTAGTAGAATTGTCAAAGTAAAACATTCAATTAGTATTATATTTCTAAGCATCAATGCTTTACAACAAGCCCCAAAAGCTCAGTTGGTAGCGTGCAGGACTTGAGAATGAGCACAAGGGGTCATGGGTTCAATCCCTGGCTTGGCCAATTTCTTCCTGAGGATCATTTACAGTCATTGAGACAGGATTCATTCCTCCCCTACCACTGACCATTGTTCTGGCGATGATTATGTAAGAAAACAGCCAAAGGCTCTGAAAGAAAACTGACTATTGCTATATAACTGAAAAAGTGTTGAAAAAGTTGTTTAACACCATACAATCAATCAATTAATTAATGCTTTACAGGCGTCACTCTTTCACCACTGAATAAATAAATTGTATCTTCTCAAAGGCTAAAAACTACCCTGTCATGAGTGCGGACAGACAGACAGACAGACAGATGGACGACCGGGGGTATAACATAATACAACCCTTCGGGCGTATAAAAGGTGTGGAAAATGGTCTTCAATATAATGCAATCAATCAATAAATCAATTAATGCTTTACAGGCTTCACTCTTTCACTTCTGAAGAAATAAATTGTATCTTCTCAAAGGCTAAAAACACATTTCCTTTGCAAGATCAAGTGGCAGTTCGGCCCATTTCCTTCTGAGGATTGATGGTAGTAAGTGTGAAAGGATTCATTCCTCTCTCAATCATGATCATCATTTAGATGATAGTAATGTGGGAAAGCAGCTAGTGGCTTGGAAAGAATATTGTGTAGAGTACTGGAAGATGAAACTGCAGGAAAGCATGGATAGGTGCAGTTGCTGCCACAATATTACTGAAATAATGTTGAAAACGGTGTTAAAGCCATACAATCAATAAATCGACCATTCCCCAAAGATGATTTAGAGTTAAATGCTGCAAAATTATGAATGACGATAAAAAAGTCAAAGGGTCAAAACTTACTTGAAGAAACCTTTGAGAAGACCGCCTGATCTTCTTGCTTCTTTGTTTTTCTTTCCTCCTTTCTTCTTGTCCTCACTGAACACATTGTCACTGACTGATGACCTTGCTGAGTTGGTGGGGTCATGACCTAATGACCCACCTTCACTTCCCTCTTCCTCCACTGTAATAATGTAAAATTAGGTTATCACCATGGTAACCCCTTTACAACACTATTTTGACTATTTAGACCCCGAGAAAGAAAGCATATGAAAATATAGCAAGAAAAGAAGAAAATTCTGGTAACTAGCAATTTCTCTTTCTCCAAAAATGTTTTCCACGTCTTTAAAGACAAATTCTATCATTTGATGAGCCATTATACTAATATCAACTTTTGAGTCAAATTTATATTGTCAACTGTAAGCACTTTCAACACATCAGCATTATTCAACAATGATCTCCAATTCCTAAAAATTTTTCTAAGACCTTTTTTTTTGGACTCTGTGTTTAAAATGCAAAAAATTTTAGGATAAAAGCCATTCTGAGTTCGTTTTCATAAACCATTCTTAAGAACAATCTAAGTCCTATCCTGAAGAGTTTTCTATTTTTTAAGAGTAACAAAACTTCTGATTGGTTAAATCATCTGGTTTAGCCAATCAGAAGTTGTGTTACTTTCCAAATCCAGATTAAGACTAAGAATGAAGTTAAAGATGTTTGGTGAATACAGACCCTTTTGCTTGGTCAACTGAAAATAAGGTTCGTAAAAATCAAATAAAGAAAACATAATTATCATAGATACAGTTTCAGCAACATTTTTTGTGAATCTAGGCAATGAAAAATGTTAGAAAAACAGTGGAAAAATTATACTTAAGGAAAGATAAACATTCATTAATACAACATTCAAGTGGCTCAATTTCTGCAAAATATATAGAAAGTATATGAGTATAAGAATACAATCAAGAGCACTGCATGCCAAAGCAACAACAATGTTTGCTACTATTCCAAAATCAAATTTAAATTTTTGAGTCACCCTTATTTCGTTGTCTGTAAATGCTTTCATGTTGGATAATTTTAAAATTTCTTCATTTTGTAAAAAGCTAAATGCCTGAAAATTACATCTCTCATTGTGCAAATCTGAAATATCAACGAGTAAAAGAGATAATGCTGAAGAACAAAGAACAAATTAGTCTGTTAAGTAATACAACATTTAATGCACATTATTCTATCCAAGGGAACATGCATACTTTCACTATATTTGGGGGTGTTTACTCTAATATGGGTGTATAACATATACATTATTCAACCCTTCATGACACAATCCCGACTTTCAAAACCCTGATGCAGAGACCTTAAGAAAGCATTGTGGAAAAAGGAGAAAATACTGGCATTCAGCATTTTCTCCTTTTCACAGAATGTTTTCTACCCTATAAAAGACAAATTCCATTATTTGAGCCACAATGAAATCGTCATCTGCAAAGGCTTTAAATTTAGACAAGTCTAAAATTTTGTCCTTTGTTGAAGATTTAAATCTTAACCAAACTGCTAAAAACAGATCTGTCCAAATTAAAAGCCTCTGCAGACACAAAGTAGGGTAAATACCGAAATTTGTTTTTGGGAAATAAGAACATTGTTACCAGCATTTTCTCCTTTTGCCACAATCATTTCAAAAGGCTTTTTTACCTCCCAGTCATTGAGATCTGAGATTGTGTAGTGAAGGGTTAAAATCACGGACTAACCTAAAAGTTTACAGCTTTACATATACAATAGAAGGAATATAAAAAAGAATATTATGGTGGTCTTAAACCCTCAGGTCACACATTACGTAGTTGGCCATAGTGGGGAATGACTGTAGTTTGCTATAGTGGAACATATCAAAATTAATGAAGTTACATGTACATAACCGAAGTTTAACGCAGTAATGAACATAGTTTAAACTTATAATTTGCCTGTAGTAAGTAAATAATTTTTTAACATGTTCAAAAATTGGTTACAGTTAACTGTGACATTATTATCCTACTTTTGCCATAGTTTGAACATAAATGACCGTAACCATAATTAAGGCTACTTAGCCTTAGTGTGTACTGTAGTTGACCGTAGTTTTTGGAAGAACGTCTCTTCCTTCAAGGTGGCATGGCAGAATAAGCAATCAGTAATTTCTGGCTCGTCAAGTTCCAAAAGCACATCTAGCATCTTTAGCTTACTCATATTTAGCAGGCCCAGCCACAGCGTTTTACTCTCACTTAACACAGTTGACACTAAATAACCATAGTTATGTATACTTAGGACATAGTGATACCATAGTTAGTCCTAGCCTCTTCAGTCACAATAATTGAAAGTACATGTATTTCAACCTTTTTATACTTTCTTAATTTCCCCTTTTCGCCTATTTTTAACCTATTTCAAACATACCTCAACCTAGTTGACCATTAACATTATGGCAGACTACTTTTGAAGAAAACTAGGGACAATTATGTGTATGACGGTGAATGTGACCGTGGTTTTATACTGCTCACCTGAGTTCAGGCTGGGACATTTACTTTTTTACCCCACCTGAACTCCTTGGAGTTTTTTCGATACATGACCACTGTACCCATCTTAGTCATGTGACCTGAAGCTTTTCCTACTGTTATTTTACCCTTTCTTTGGATGTCTGCAGATAAAATCTAGTTCTACATGGTCTACTAATTGCTTACGAGAAGCTGTTTCACAGATAGTGGAACAGACTGATTGTCTGATCACTTACACTCAATCCCAGCACTTTGTGCACATTGAGCTAATAAGAGACTCTACTAAATGAAAGACAATGAAAAACAAGAACACCAGTCCTTTGAACCAAATGTGGTGGCCTTCATCTTACCTCTTTACTAGACGACAAAATTTTACCCCTGTCTAAATTGAAAGCATTGGCAGATGATAATTTCAGTGTAGCTCAAATGGTGCAATTGTTTAAAAATTTATTTTCTCATTTTCCCATAATTTTTTCTACCCAATTAAAAACAGATATCATCCGTTAAGCTTCATTTATTTTGTTGTCTGCAAATGCTGTCAACTTGGATGAGTTCCAAATTTTGTCAAATGGTAAAGAGTTGATCAAGAAATGGTTAAGTATAGTGCACCCCAGTCCAAGAAAGGTACAACATCATACTATAACAGTGTTCTTAGTCACATTCAACTCTTAAAGCATAAAAAAGTCCCTAACAGACGTTTTAATGTACAAAGAAGATCCAATTCATTGCACTTTAACCGTTTACCATATGACCATAATACGCTTTTTTGAAAGCATTGTGGGTAAAGGAGAAAGTGCTGGTAACCAGCATTTTCTCCTTTTCCCACGATGGTTTCTTCCAAATCAAAGACTGGTGTCATCATCTGATCTACAACTAACCAGCACCTGGTAACCAATATTTTTCTCCTTTTCATAGGATGCTTTCTACCAAATCAAAGTCTGGTGTCATCATTTGGTCTGCAACTAATCTATTGTCAGTAAAATCTTTAATGCTTTCAATTTTGACTAGTCTAAATTTTTTCCGTGTGGAATAAGGTTAACTCTTTACCACACAAGAAAATTTATGACTGGTCCAAATTGAAAGCATTAAATTTTGCTGATGGCAAAGTAAAAGTATTTGCTGATGACAAAGTAAAAGTGACTGCGAAATTGAAAATTTTTGGATAGGGTAGACAACACTATGGGAGAAGGAGAAAATGCAGGTTACTAGCATTTTTTTCCTAACAATATTTTCAAAAAGCTTTTTTCTCAGGGTCAGGATTATGTGGAATGGGGTTAAAGGTGACTTTTATCTGGAATGTCTCAGAAAGGCAGACATAGTGGATCATTAGATCAGACTGCATGTTTTGTGCTTTGCTTGTTTATCCCTTTACCCTATAAGGCATTTCTATGCTATCTCTAATTGACCCTAAACAATAGCAAGGATGAAGCCGTTTCTTATGTGTGCATGACACCTTTTGTTAGCATAGAAAACATTGTGGCAAAAGGTGAAATTGCTCGTCACGAGCAATTTCACCTTTTGCCACAATGTTTTCCATAGGATCCTACAAGCAATGAGTAGAAATGAGTATCTATGGAGTAAAGGGTTATATGGTGTTTCATGATATTTTCAGTGTTAATTTATATATATATCAAGGCAGCAAGAGCACTTATCCATTATGCCCTGGAGCTTCTTTAACCAAATCTCTTAACCCATTACCACACAATCCCTACTTTTGACGCCCCTGAGAAAGAAGCCTTTAGAAAACATTATGGGAAAAAGAGAAAATGCTGGTTACCATCTGCAAATGCTTTCGATTTGGACAAGCCTAATATACTTTCGTTTGGTAATGAGTTAACAATATTCTTCCGAATCCACTGACTGCTTTCCCACATACCCATCCTTGAAATAATGACTGGCAGTGAGAGAGGATTGTGCCTTGCCTCAATGACTATAATTAATCCTTTGACTGATGTTTGAATTGTGTTTTAAGAGCTAATGTAACATTTTTGTTGTCAGAAAGTTGAAAAAATCATATATGGTATAAAAAGAAATTTAGATTTGAGTCAGTTTTCTCCCTAAAATCTTTAACTTGAAAAATATTAATATATTTTGAAAAATTAACTCTTTACCACACAACACAAATTTTAGACTTATCCAAATTGAAAGCATTTGCAGACGACAAGATAAATGTGACTCAAAAATTGAAACATGACTTGTAGAAGAGAAGAAAACATTGTGGGCAAAAGAGGAAATGCTGCTTACCAGCATTTTCCTTTTCCACAATGTTTTCAGAAGGCTGGGTCATAAAAACCAGGGATTGTCTGGTAAAGAGTTAATATTCCTGTTAACTTCTTCATCAAACAATCCGGAGTTTCAGTCACCCTAAGAAAGAAGCCGTTTGAAACAATTTAGGCAAAGGAGAAAATGCTGGTGACCACCATTTCTTCCCTTTTCTACAATGTTTTCTTGCCTTTCAAAGAGCAATTTTAGTTTTTGTGTCACTTTTTTCTTTGTGATTTACAAATGCTTTCAATTTGGGCAAGTCTGAAAAGTTTTCTTGTTTGATAAAGAGTTGCCTTATTGCCTCTGCAGACTTTTTGCATCTTGAAGCCTACCACTTTTGAAAACATTGTTGCAAAAGGAGAAACTGCCAATATTCTGAGGCTGGCTGACTCAAATCTAAAGAAAACAGAACACCTAATCCAGCACTACAAGAAAGTGAGATTTCTGTACCTTCTGAAACTTTGGGTTTTTCTAAATATAGAGAAATAAACAACATTGAAAGCACAAGTTACAAGTCAAGCCTTTCAGTGCCAAAGGTGAAAACAGGGAGCTTATGGGGATAGATCAAGATCAGACTGTGTTGTATTCAGTCTGATCTTGGATCTCCACTTGATTAAATAAGCTTATCAATTAAGAAAATTCTTTTTATTTGGGCAAGTCTAAAATTTTGCCCAATGATAAAGATTCAAAGGCAGGAAAAGTAGATGTAGACATATGTGGTTTTGTTGAAGAAACACTTAACCCTTTCCCAAATGGCAAATTTTGTACCCGACCAAATTGAAAGCATTTTGCAGATGAAAAATTTACAGTTGCTAACAAGATGATTTTTCTATATGATGGGGTAAAAAACATTGTGGGAAAGGGAGAAATTGCTCGTTACGAGCAATTTCTCCTTTTCCCACAGTGTTTTCAAAAGACTTGTACTGCAGACACGTAAAAACCAGGGCTTGTTTGGGAAAGGGTTAAAGAAACATTTTGGCCAAAAGAAAAGCTTCTAGCGACAAAAAATCTTCCCTATCAGTCACAATGTTTTTTTGTCTACATGAAGTTCTGAGCTACCTTGATGCACATCATCAGTTCATGTGTTAAGGTCAACAAACAACAACACTTGTAGCAACAAAAAGCCTAACAATAAACTTCATGCAGCTGTGAAACTGGTGACAACAAAAATACAACTGTGATAAAGAAACAACAACAGTGAGAATTCAGTAACAATTGACATTGAATACAAGAGTCCCGACAGTAAGCTTACAGTTAAAGCTTCAACAGTCGTAACAGGGACAAAGAAATAACAGCAACAACAAAATAACAACCATAACAGTAGAATAACAACAGTGACAACAAAATAAAGACAGTGACAACAGAATTACATCAGAGACAAAAGAATAATGACAGTGAAAAAAGAATAACAACATCGACAAAAGATTAACAACTATGGCAACAGAATTAATACAGTGACAACATAATTATAAGTGACAATAGAATTACAAAAGTGACGACAGTAACAACAGTGACAACAAGAGTAATGACAGTGACAAAGGAACAACAACACTGACAAAAGGGATAACAACAGTTACAATTAAGTGACAATCATAACAACATAGACATGATCAGTACAAAGCTACAGGCAAATTCTCAAATATTTCAGTACCAAAATGTTGTTATCGTAATGCTTCAAGTCACGAAGAAAAGTTCCTTCACGCAAAATACAACCCTGTGTAGATTGTATTTATATAGAGAAAATGAACTCAGTTTTATTTAACATGTTTTGGTAACATGCCATTGACCTAAATCTAAGAGCCAGTCTTTAAATTACGAAAACACCTCTGTAATAGTGCTATTCTAAGGTTATAGTAGCCAGAATATGTGACATTAAGTAGACCCATGATCAGAGTGCAAGTTCTGTGCAATCTCTCCAAAAGCACCCACCTTTATTTCTGACTATCAACTTTAGCAATAGACATGTATAAAGTATAATGTGAAGGACATTTCCTTGTAATGATCTTAATGCTTTACCACACAACAACCTTTAACTCATTACCAAACGACAAAATTTTTGGTTTGTCAAAATTGAAAGCATTTGCAGACGACAAAATAAAAGTGACTAAAAATTTAGAATTTGTTTTATGAAAGGTAGAAAAAATTGTTGGAAAAGGAAAAAATGCTGGTTACCACCATTTTCACCTTTTCCCACTATGTTTTCTAAAGGCTTCTTTCTCTGGGGCGTCAAAAGTAGGAATTGTGTAGTAATTGGTTAAGCCCTGTCAAATCTGCACATCTGAATTTCATTGTGACTCAAATGCTGCAATCTGTCTCTGGTAGGGGAGAAAACATTGTAGGAGAAGGAGAAAATGCTGGTTACCAGCGTTTTCTCCACTTCCCACACATTGTTTTCAAAGGGCTTTTTTCCAAGAGTCTTTAAAAGCCAGCATTGTGCAGTAAATGGTTAATCAAGTCATTACCACACAACCCCAACTTTTAACGACCCTGAAAAAGAAGCCTATAGAAATAATTGTAGGAAAAGGAGAAAATGCTGGTAACCAGCATTATCTCAGTTTCCCACAATATTTTCTACCCTATCAAATTCAGAAATCATCATATTTATTACTAAGATTTAATATGTTGTCTACAGATGCTTTGAATTTGGTTCAGTCTAAAATTTTGTTGTTTGGTAAAAAGCTAACAAGGATTTGTTAGAAAAATCAAGCATAGCAAAGAACAAAATCAACAATCCATTAATTAACTATCGACTAAAAACTCAAACTGTCAAACTAAATGGAACATCCGGGAACACAAACTAACTACCTTGCATGGACTGACCAAATATCAAATCAAGCGACTTGCATACATCATGCCGAAATTTTAAGAAAGACATGGTGGGAATCAGAATATTACCAGATCTACTGCGTCTCATTCTCACGCCTCTATCCCTGTCACCATCGATTTCTATTGAAGGAGATTTTTTGTTAACTCTTTACAACACAATCCAGACTTTAAACAAGCCGAAGTAAAAAAGCTTTTGAAAACATTGTAGGAAAAGGAGAATCTGCTGGTAACTAGTGAGCATTTTCTCCTTTTCCAACAATGTTTTCTATCCTTCCCAAATTGAATTTCAATTTTTGAGTCACATTCATTTTGTTGTCTGCAAGTGCTTTCAATTTGGATTTGTCCAAAATTTTGTTGTTAGGGAAAGAGTTAAAGAAATTCAAGAATAACTCTTACAGCGTAAACAACAACAACTGAAGTTCCGTATTAAGCTCTACGTCCCCTCACACAATAATAATTATTGAAAGATGGAAGCTGCTGCCATTGGCTGAATAGCCTTAACCCATTACCACACAATCCCTACTTTTGACGCCCCTGAGAAAGAAGCCTTTTGAAAACACTGTGGAAAAAGGAGAAAATGCTGGTAACCAGCATTTTCTCCTTTTCCCACAGTGTTTTCTACCCTTCCCAGAACAATTTTCAATTTTTCAGTCACCTTTATTTTGTTGTCTACAAATGCTCTCAACTTGGACCAGTCTAAAATTTTCTTGTGTGGTAAAGAGTTAACCAAATCAGGGATGCTACACAATATTTACCGATGAGTTGGTGAGTCTACAGCTTTTATAAACATTGTGTGAAAAGGAGAAAATGATTGTAACCGGCATTTTCTCCTTTTCCAACCATGTTCCATACCCTTTTCAGACAAATTCAGTACTATGAATACCATCAAATTAGGCATCTACAATTGCTTTCATTTTCAAAATGTCTGAATTCTTCTTTCATTTGATGGAGACCTAAATAAACTCTTATTACCAAAATTATCCAGATAGGCCTTGTTAAGAATTCTTAAAATAATGTGAACATAAGCTAAAGAGAAGATTTTATGTACATGTATATAGACAGTGATCCAGACAGAAGGAGTGATTTTGATTTCCAAATTGAATATACAAACAGTTCTCCACTAAAACCTATGTTATGGGTACTCATTTGAATCGTCTCATTGAGGCAATTGTAATGAGTACCCACAACATAGGGTTTGGACGAGAAATAATGGATTTAGAATATCATCACTCCCTCTTATCTGGAGCTCTATAATAGACATACAATTATTCCATTAACCCTTTACCAAGCTACAGTAGTTGTAGACTTGTCCAAATTGAATGCATTTGCCGACAACAACATAAATGTGACTTAAAAATTGGTAAAAGGAGAAATACTGTTGACCAGCATTTTCTCCTCTTCCAAAAAGATTTTCAAAAGGTTATTGACAACTGCCATTTTATTAGGGTCATCAAAACTTTGGCTTGTACTGTAATGGCCTTATGATTAACATGACCAATACTACAGCTAGTGGCCTTATCAATTATTTATACAAATCTTGAAGTCACTTACGAGTTTCCATGTCCAGGTGAGGAACAGGGTCATATGACCTATCCACTGCCGCTCGGAAACTTTCATTTCCGCCTCGTTTTCGTACCATGCGCGGCTGCTGAGGGCTCAAGTCGTCATCATCAAAACTGGCATTGTTACTATCTGCATCGTGCATTTTGGACAGGTTTTCGAGTGAACTGAACCGTTTAAGGTTTGTGGGTGGGGCTGGACCTCGAATACCAGCTGTTGAAAAGATACATAGTATATGAGACATGCTTGGATAAAAGGGGGTTTAACCCATTACCACACAATCCCTAATTTTGATGACCCTGAGAAAGAAGCCTCTAGAAAACATTGTGGGAAAAGGAGAAAATGCTGGTAACCAGCATTTTCTCCTTTTCCACATTGTTTTCTACCCTTAAGAAAACAAATTTCAAATTTTCAACCACTTTTATTTTGTTGTCTGCAAATGCTTTCAATTTGGACAAACCTAGAACTTTGTCGTTTGGTAATGAATTAAACATCTCTATAATGCCTTATACCAAGCAGGTCATCATACAAGAAGGGATTATTCTAGCATGACATGCGAAGTCTGCTCTATAAATAGAGTGCAACTACAGCGTGGTAAAATCTATGTTTTTCCATATAGAGTGATGTCGTTCTATGTAGAGTGACATCATTCTTTATAAAGTAAGTAAATAAGTTATTCAATGGAATATAATGTGCATCCATGTGTTCATTCTAATTATAATCCCGTTTTCCTTTCATTAAGAATTGATCATGTTAGAATCAAAATAATCTTCTTTCTATCATGGTTTATCATTCAATAAACCACATTTGTGAGTCATGAGGCACAATAAATAAACCACTAGGGCTATTGCCCTCATGCATTGTTTATTGTGCCTCATAACTCACAACCGTGGTTTATTGAACAATAAACCATGATAGCAAGAAGATTGTTTCTTAAATAAAACCCATTTTGTCTAACCACTGACTGAATCTGAGAAGGTAGAATGATCTTAAGACACACAGGAATTTTTTCAAGAGCAAAAAGTTTCTACCCAGATCAGCCTGCCTGGAATGCGCAGATTAACCCATTACCACACAATCCCTACTTTTGAAGCCCCTGAGAAAGAAGCCTTTTGAAAACACTGTAGGAAAAAGAGAAAATGCTGGTAACCAGCATTTTCTCCTTTTCCCACAGTGTTTTCTACCCTTCCTAGAACAAATTTCAATTTTTCAATCACCTTTATTTTGTCGTCTGCAAATGCTTTCAATTTGAACCAGTCTAAAACTTTGTCGTCAGGTAATGAGTTAAGCTGAGTCAATACTTTTTGCAGATGTATTAAACCCCAATTTTACACAGAATGGCTCATTATGTGTATGCAGATGGGGTTCATTTCACAAAAAGTCAGTACCCCTTTCCATGTGGACCTGAGTACCACTTGTAAGAAGTCATCTTCTACTGACATTTGCAACAGCCAATTAAATTCCTGCTTCCTCACTTTCTACTGACATTTGCAACAGCCAATCAAATTCCTGCTTTCAAGTTTTTTCAAATCAAGAGATGACCTCTTGAAACCCCTCACTTTATTCCACTATATATGTGCAAATCTTCAGATGTATCATCAGGCAGTCTTGCATTTTATTTGTATAAAGAGAGAATTCAACATTGCTTATTTTCCTTAACCCTTTACCAAACAATCCCATGTTTTAACAACCCTAAGGAAGAAGCTTCTGAAAGCATGACGGGAAAGGAAGAAAAATATGATAACCAGTACATGTATTTCCCCCTTTTGCCACAAAATTTTCTGACTAGTCCAAGACAAACTCCCGTAATTAATTAACCCTTTACCTCATTATGACGACTTCAAATGACCCTGAGGAAGAAACCTTTTCCCACCAAGTTTTCTACACTATTAAAGTAAAATTGCACCATTTGAGCCACTTTGAAATTGTCGTCTTCAAATACTCCAATTTAGATAGGTCTGAAAATTTGCCGTACAGTAACAGGTTAAGGAATATCTGATTTGTCAACAGTAGATTACCTTCAGCTTTGCCAGGTCTAAAATCTTATTCTGCGATAAAGAGTAAAAATTTTTAAAACGGATGAATAAAACAAACAATGTTTTTTCCTTTAAATGCAATTCAGTAATCCCCTCTCATTAACACTTTGTTCAAATTTATGAGAATTATGATAAATACTTTTGACTGGAAAGAAAAAACAGTGATATTCTTAGTACATTGTACGACCTGTTTCTCTGAGAATATGATACTCAATATGAAATTCAGAAATATTCCTTTGTTTATGATTCAATTATAAGTTGGTTAAATTTAACATAATTTACTATAAACAAACTATCCTATATCTAAACAAGCGTGAAGAAGGCTTTTAAAAACATTGTGAGAAAAGGACAAAATACTGGCCAGCAGCATTTTTTCTTTTTCTCATAATGTTCTTTTCATTCCTCTAGAATCAAAGACTAACCCTTTTGTTGAAGTCATAGTTTATATATTGTCTGCAAGTGCTTCAAATTTGGGCCAGTCATAAAACTTGATGTTTGGGAAAGAGTAATGCAATTAGAAACAAAATTAGTATAAGTAAAATATAAACTTTAACGACAATACCTGTAAGAGCACTAAACAAATACAACACAACACAGATGAAGCAGTTTCTTGATTGTTCTAGTCTGGATAATATCTAATTATAATCACAAGCAGGTTATACCAAGATCAGGATCTGTATTCACCAATCATGAGCATTCTTTGTCTTATTCTTCAGAATTTTGTCAATGTAAAAGTAACAGAACTTCTGACTGGCTAAACCATTTGGTTTAGCCAATCGGAAGTTGTTACTTTCACTGTTAGATTATCTTGAAGAGTAAGACAAAGAATGTTCTTAAGAATGGTTCATAAATACTGACCATGATATTTTCTCTCTGCTATATGATCTGAATCTACACTTTAAGAATTTTTTGTCACATTTTCCGACCATATAAGCATTAAAAACTTTACCATCTTGGGTTTTCTTTTCACAAGAACTTCATACTAGATATGACAAAATTCTAGACTTGTCCCAATCAACAACATTTGATGAAAACAGACTATAAATTGTGATTTAACTCGTTACCGCAAAATCATGACTTTTAACACCCCTGTATAAGAAGCTGTCTGAAAACATTGTGTGAAAGGAGAAAATGCTGGTAACCAGCATTTTCTCCTTTTCCCACAATGTTTTCTTTCCCCTCCAAACAAAAATCATTATTTCAGTTCCATTTAATATGTCGTCTGCAAATCCTTTCAACTTGGACCAGTCTATTTTTTTGTTGCTCGGTACAGAGTTAAAAAGTAAGTAAACCTTCATAGGGCAAAAAAAGGAAAATATTCCTGTAACCGAAATTTTCTCATTTTCTCACACTATTTTCACATCTCATTCTGGAGCCAGCCTGAAACATTAATATGCTGGTGAAAAAAAAAGTTACTCACTGAAATATCTTACAATGAAGAACTGTCAAAGGATATCACATTATACCCATTGTCATGGCAATGCAGTTCACAAAAGCTTGAGGAACATTAATTAACCCATTACAACACATTCCCTACTTTTGACGTCCCTGAGAGAGAGAAGCCTTCAGAAAACATTGTTAGAAAAGGAGAAAATGCTGGTAACCAGCATTTTCTCCTTTTCCAACAATGCTTCCTAACCTTCACAAAACCAATTTCAAATTTTCAGTCACTTTTATTTTGTCGTCTGCAAATGCTTTCAAATTGGACAAGCCTAAAATAAAGTCGTGTGGTAATGAGTTTACCTTTCACCACACATTCCTCAGTTTTAACAAACCTGAGGGCAAAAGGATTTTTGAAAACATTGTAGGAAGAGAAGAAAATGCTAATAACCAGCATTTTCTTCCTTTTCCCACATTGTTTTT
This sequence comes from Tridacna crocea, assembly GCA_943736015.1. NCBI lineage: Eukaryota > Metazoa > Mollusca > Bivalvia > Cardiida > Cardiidae > Tridacna > Tridacna crocea. The sequence continues at coordinate 11,376,930 of OX031069.1, read as the reverse complement.
TCTACTCTTTCTGCTGCAAATGTCATCATTTTTGCAACATTTGATTTTATGTGTGCAAAATACTTTCCATTTCGAAATCTTCATAATTTTTGTAGTTAAGTGAAGAGTCAACTCTTTACTAAGTAGTCAAAGCTGGAGACTCCTGCAATTTGAGACTATTTACAGAGCAATTTCACTTATTCTCAAATAACAGAATATATCTCTGTAAGGCTCAAAAAACATTGTGGAAAAAGGAGAAAATGCTATTTACCAGCACTGTCTTTTTCCCACAATGTTCTCTAGAGATGTTTTCCCGAGGGTAGTTAACTCTTTCCCAAACGACAAAATTCTAGACTTCTTCAAATTGAAAGCATTAATTTTGCAGACAACAAAATTTATGTGACAAAAAAATTTAAATTTGTGCTGAGTATGGTAGAAAAGAATTGTGGGAAAAGGAGAAAATGCTGGTTACCAGCATTTTCTCCTTTTCCTACATTATTTTCAAAGGATTTTTTTTCTCAGGGTAGTTAGAAGACCAGATTGTGTTAAGTTAAACACAGGAATATGCGGTTGAGGGTAAATGCACACACCCAATTCATTGTTACTCCTTTACCACACAAAGACGACTTCTAACGCCCCTGAAAGAGATGGCTTTTGAAAACATGTGGGAAAGGAGAAAATGCTGGTTACCAGTATTTTCTCCTTTTCCCATAATGTTTTCTACCCTATCAAAGAATAACCATTTAATATAAGCCACATTGAAACTGTCATCAACAAATGCTTTCAATTCAGACAGGTCTGAAATTTTGTCATGCGGTAAAGGGTTGAAATGTTACAACAAAAAATATGCGACTCAAACAGACTGCATCATTGACTAAATACATGTACTACCCTCAGTATGGGTGAGAGCAAGATTTCAAACATTCCTGCAATCCTTCAAATTTGGCAATTTTTAACTCATTGCCAAACGACAATATTTTAGGTTTGTCCAAATCAAAAGCATTTGCAGACGACAATTTAATAAAGGTGATTGAAAATTTGAAATTTGTTTTGTGAAGAGTAGAAAACATTGTGGGAAAAGGAGAAAATGCTGGTTACCAGCATTTTCTCCTTTTCCCACAATGTTTTCTAAAGGCTTCTTTCTCAGGGTTGTCAAAAGTAGGGATTGTGTGGTAATGGGTTAAGGTAAGACCTATGTAATGCACTTCTGGTGAACATTAAAATTTTGGCAAAATTCTAATTGGTTTTATAAAATAGCTATTTTCCATTACGCAGGTCTTACCCTAATAATGAAAATTAATAAAGAATTTGCTTTCTGATGGCCAATAATCCTGAAACTTTTTTCCAATCCTCAGATAACTTACTGGTCTAAAAGCTTACTACATTTAACTCTTTAACCACACAATCACAACTTTTGATGACCCCGAGAAAGAAAGCTTTTGAAAACATTATGGGAAAAGGAGAAAATGCTCTACCTTATGAGAGAGCTCAAGCACATTTTCATGGTTTAGATTGTATTGTGTGCAGATGTTTCTGAAGTAGAGTCCAAAATTTCAACATTTGGGGAAGGTCTAAGAATGACAGAAACCAATAGTATACATCAGACTTACTACTCATCCTTTTGGAAACTAGCTTCACCCTCTACCTTGTTTTTCCACTATGAAGAATTTCTAGCACTAGCCAACCAACTACAATTAACTTTTTACCAAACACTACAAATTTTAAGCTTGCCTGAATAGTAAATGAAAGGTTAGAAAACATTGCTGGAAAAGGAGAAAATGCTGGTGTTCAGCGTTTTCTCCTTTATTCAAGAATGTTTTTTAAAAGCTTTCATTGCTCAGAGTCTTTAATGAATGATCAATTGGTAAAGGGTAAATAGAGATAACGCAAAAGCAGACAAGCTGGGGGAGGGAACAATAATCCAAGGTAAGAAACTCATCAAAGACCGAAGCAAGTTTTAGCATTTGATTGTCTCCCTTACTTATCCTGCCTACACACCCCTGTTCACTCTGCTCCACATCACAGAATTTTTTTTTCATATGTTTTGATATGTTATGTTTCAGTTTTGTGCTGATGTATTTCTAATTAAGAAGAGGAAATCTATCATAATGTTCTATTCATGCCATTTCATCTATTTCTAAACTCAATAAACTAAAAACTCACTTTCGTCCAAAGTCTAAACAACATCTATCATAAAGTATGCACTATTTTCAAGAAGTCGTTTGCCCATTTTCATCGTGACCCCCTACTATCAAAACTTTGCTTCCTTTGCAGACAGACTGAATAAGTTCAGACTGCACAAAAGTTTTAGTCTTATCTAATCTACATTGTTGACGATATGTAGAATATTTTCACCAAAATTCTTCTCTTGGAATCATGGTATCTGAGAGTTTTCTTTTTACTGAATGAAATCTATTTTTGTACTATTATTAGATTTTTATTGATGTCCATTGTTTTGTTTTTTTCTTCGAAAAAGAGCACTAAAGATTACAGATTTGGATTGGACCCTTAATCAGACAAATTATTTTTTCACCTTGAATATACATACTTCTAGTAGCACTGTGGGAAAAGGAGAAAATGCCTGTAACCAGCATGTTCTCAAACTGTTTAAACTTTATTATACATCCTTTTAGAGACAAATTATATCATATAAACTTTATTATTTTTGTCACTTGCAAGTGCTTTTAATTTGATTGAGTCAAGAATTTGTCTTCTTCTACAAGAGCACAAAATAAACTTAGACATATTGTATCTAAAACTAAGACTTAAATGTGCAGTCTGATCTTAATCTACACTAGTTGTAAAAGGCACTGAAAGGCTTAAAATATTAATATTCTCGGTATCTAGAAAAATGACAGGGCCAAGAAAATTGCTAGTTTCAAAATCGTTCTTTTAGATACTCATTTCCATGCATTGCTTGTAGGAGCTTTTGGAAAACATTGTGACAAAAGATGAAATTGCTCGTGACTAGCAATTTCACCTTTTGTCACCATGTTTTCAATGCTATCAAAAGGTGTCATATACACATAAGAAATGACTTCATCCTTGCTGTTATTTAGGGTCAATTAGAGATACCATAGAAATGCCTTATGGGGTAAAGGGTTAAATAAATCAATGGGGAAAAATAGGTGCAAACTTCTGTATGTTTGAAAATAGTGCATACTTCCCAAGCCACAACAAAATTCAACTACTAGTTCATCACAACAGCAATTAACCCCTTACCAAACAGTCCTACCTTTACAGACCCTAACAAAGATGGCTTTTGAAAACATTGTGGGTAAAGCAGAAAAAGCTGATCACCAGCATTTTCTCCTGTTCCCACAATTTTGTCTAGCATTTCTAAGACATTTTTGAAAACATAGCATTTTCTCCTATTCCAACAATTTTTTCCAGCATTTCTAAGACAACATTGGTTTTTGAAAACAGAGTTGGAAAAGGAGAAAATGCTGGTAACCAACATTTTCTCCTTTTCCCACAATGTTTTCTCGCATTTTGAAGACAAATCTGATCACCATAATCACAATCAATGAGTCATCTACAACTGTTTTCAATTCTGTTTTAGTCTAAAATTTTGTTGTTTGGTAAAGAATTAACCAAAAAGATCTAATTGGTAGAGAAGTAATTAAAAACGACCAACAAAGAAAACCAAGAACACAAGAATTCAGACAACGGGAAATTCGAACTGGAATACATACACACTGCAAATTTATCATGCATACCACGCACCGCATGCCCGTTTTTTGGCATGCGAATGCTGTTGCTGGAGTGACTAAGGAGCGAATCTGCCGAGCCTGCTCTGATGAGCCGGCCGTAGCTGCCGGATTGTTGAATAGACTTTTGCAGACCTATTGGAGAACAAAATCTGTTAGCTTTATTACGTTCCATTGAGGAGATTAGTTTCCATTAAGATTAAAGCGTAATTTAATAATTTTCTACAATGGACAACATAAGATGTTAACAAAATGCAGATCTCATTCAAATTCAGTTCCAATATAGCTTGCAGTCTGATCTTTTACCCAAAAGATGCCTAAACTTATGAAACTCATAACCGAAAAGTCTCTGACTCATCCACAAATGCACAAATGAAAAGGGTATGTAACTCTTTACCACACAATCCCAAGTTTTGATGCCCTTGAAGAAGACCCTTTTGAAATTATTGTGGAAAAAGGAGAAAATGCTGGTAACCAGCATTTTCTCTTTTTCCCATGATATTTTCTACTCTTCTTAACTCAAGTTTCAATTTTCAATTCACATTAATTTCGTTGTCTGCAAATGCTTTCAATTTGGACAAGTCTAAAATTTTGTCATTTGGTAAAGAGTTAACATCTTAACTCTTTACCAAACAACAAAAACTTAGACTTGTCCAAATTGAAAGCATTTTCAGATGAAAAAATAAAAGTAACTCAAAAATTGAAATATATTTTGCGAAGGAAAACATACCAGCATTTTCTCCATTTACCACAATATTTTCAAAAGGTTTATTTCTCAGGGTCATTAGAAGTTGGGTTTGTGTGGAAAAGGTTAAAGAAGGTTTTCAATTTCAATTTCAGTCGGTTTTAATCAGTTAAGCATCAGGTAGTCCACGTTGCAGACACAAGATCCCATCACATAGTCTGGACAGTCTGATCTTGATCTATGCCATCAACAATGGCTTTTCAAGTTGCCGTAGACAGCAAAATAATTGAATGCTGTAAACACTGTATTTTGTGTTGAAAAAAAGAAGACAAATAAAGTTTTTGTCATCGTACAATGCAGCAAGTTTCCATGCTAATTCTGATACATTCACTTGGATAACTCTAAAACAAACCTTGAATGCATAAACATTCACCAACCATTCTTAAAAACATTCTTTGTATTATTTAAGATTTTTAAAATCTGTATGTAACACAACCTGTGTTACTTTCAACTCAAGAATATTCTTGAGAACAAGACGGGGAACATTCTTAAGAATGGTTGGTGAATTCAGATCCTGTACAGTCTTTTACCCCAAATTGAAAAATACCTAATGGTTGAAAGAACATGCTTTTCTGGCATCAAACATTAACAAAACTGACTTGACTCTTTGCCACACATTATCAAGTTTTAACTCATTATCAAACAACAAATTTACAGACTGGTCCAAATTAACAGCATTTGCAGCGGACATAATGAAAGTGACTGAAAATACCAGAATTTTCTCCTTTTCCCACAATGTTTTTAACTCACTACCAAACGACAATATTTTAGGCTTATCCAAACTTGAAGGCATTTGCAGACGACAAAATAAAAGTGACTGAGAATTTGAATTTTGTTTGTGAAGGGTAGAAAAAATTGTGTGAAAAGGAGAAAATACTGGTTACCAGCAATTTCTACTTTTCCCACTATTTTTTCAAAAGGCTTCTTTCTCAGGGTCATTAAAAGTTGGGATTGTATGGTAAAGAGTTAACTCTTCACTGCAGATTGTCAAGTTTTAATGACCCCGAGGTGAAAGGCATTTGAAAATTTAAAAGCATTGAGTAAAGAGGAGAAAATACAGGTAACCAGCATTTTCTTCTCTTCCTACAATGTTTTCCACTCTCTAAATGACAGATTTCATGTTTTGAGTAACATTTACTTTGCCCTTTGCAAATGCTTTTACTTTGGACAAGGCTAAAATTTTGTGGTTTGGTAAAGATTAAATATTTCCAAGATGGGTGAAAACATTGTGAGAAAAGGAGAAAATGCTGTTTTTCAGCATTTTCTCCTTTTTTCACAGTGTTTTCAAAAGCTTCTTTCCTTAGAGTGGTAAACAAGATCCTGTGGTAAAGGGTTAAAAAAGTCAGTTATCCTCACATTTACATAGATATTTACAGAATCTTGATTCGGAAAGTAAGAGGTTAAAAACAGCGAGGTAAATAGGTTAGAAAACTGGGGTACAGCCTCCGACATAAAACAGGAAACCAGTGGCAATCATGTGACAGTCATGTGACTGACCAAGATGCAATTTCTACCTGTGAAGTGAAAAGATGTGGAACGTCTTGTGGCACATTCATATCCAGAATCTAAATGATAACATCTGACAAATGTATACTTCTAACACATGATAAATTATTTAACATTTGAAACACATATTGAAATACCATGTTATACACTGCATAAATTATCTTTATATTTTTCTCATCTAAATTATCTTTCATTTTATCAATTATCTTTCAGTCCTGAACATCTGTTGCTGTCAAAGTAGTGAGTCAGTCTTATTCATGAAAATGTAGGTTTTTTTTCAAGAGTGTCAGATTCTGATCATTATAATTATATGAAAATTTAAAGGTGCAGTTATATGATATAACACAATCTCATATTTTGTTTGCATATGAAATGAAATTTAATTGAAATAGTCTGGAACAAAAATGTTAGAAAGCTTTCCGAGGGTTCGCTTAAAAACAGAAACTAAAACTCATTATATAACAATTTATCTCAAAAAATCGCTAACTTATGTCAGATCCAAAATTTCTCACACTGTGTATCTCATTTCCTCCTGAGGCCTTTTTCAACATCACAAAGGAAGTTTTGTGACCAAAAAAAAAAATGCTCATACCTAGTTATTTCTTCTTCAACTCTTACCAAACAACAAAATTTCAGACTTATTCCCATTGAAAGCATTTGCAGATGATAAATTAACTCAGAAATCAATATTTGCTTTGGAAAGGATAGAAAACATTATGGGAAAAGAAGAAAATGCTGGTGACCAGCATTTTCTCCGTCACCAGCATTTTCTCCTTTTCCCACAATGTTTTCAAAAGGCTTCTTCCTCAGCATCTTTAAAACTCAGAATTGAATGGTAACAGGTTGATAGAATTACAATAAACTGAAGCTTAAAACCTTTGGTTTATACCTTTATGTAAGTCTTTCAGCCCCTTGGCTTTCTGATAGGTTTCGCTGCTCCTGGGGTCTCCATGTCCCTTTCGTTTTTCAGACATACTTTGTCGCCCAAAACCATCCCGACTAAACCCATCTCCTGTTGGGCTTCTACAGAAAAGAAAATAGAGCCCATATTCAAAACCAAACAGAATGAAAGATGATGTTGGGACAGATTTGTAAATTCATTGTTAGCTAAAAACAGAAGAATTCCTACCACTGGAAGAAATTCACACACCCGTCTATCTGGCTGTTAACTACACACACAGCCACACAGCTAGTGGAAACCCACATGCATCACAGTATCTCACTCTTTCTTATTGGTTTCTACAGACAAGACTCTTTCTTCATAATCCTTAGAATAAAACTAACTCAGCAAAGCTCTGTGAAAAGGGGGCTTAATGCTTCTGCAAGAACCAGGTTTGCCTGCATATCCAGTGCAGGCTGACCTGGGTCGAAACTTTTTGATATAGGTTGCTTCTCTGCATGCCCAAGATTATACTAGTTTTCAGCATTTATTTTTGCCTTTTTCCACCATGTTTTCTCTCCTGTTGAGGACAATTTGTTTTTTTCCAAACCATGTTGACCTCAGCTGACCTGATTGTTTGAGCAATAAATTTATTTGAGCAATAGATTCAATTGATAAATGGACTTACAGTTCACTCTCCTCACTCGTTTGACTAGCATGTCTGGTCCAGTCAGGGCCCTTCAGCCATGCCGGTTCTTTGTTCAAATCTTCAGAACTGGAACTAGCTGAACCAGATGGAGATCTTTTCCCAAAACCAATGGAAGAATGTGGTCGTGGTTTCTAAAAGTATATAGTGTTGCCTAAGCAATTGCAGACTCCAGTCCAAGTAGTGGTAAAAAAAGTATTAATTTTAACTCTTTACCCAACGACAAATTTCTGTACTGGACCAAATTCAAAGCATCTGCAGACAACAAATTAAATCTTGTTAATATGATGATTTATGGCTTTGATAGGGTAGAAAATATTGTTGGAAAAGGAGAAAAATGCTAGTTATCAATGGACCATTTTACCTTATGATGTAGTCAGTTGCAAAACAAAACAGATTTAACTTTTCCCAAACGACAAAGTTTTACACTGGTCTTACTTGGAAGCATTAGCAGACGACAAAATAAATGTGACTAAAAAACAGGGAAGGGTTGAAAACATTGTGGGAAAAGGAGAAAATATTGGTTACCAGCATTTTCTCCTTTACCTACAATGTTTTCAAAAGCTTTTCTCCTCAGGTTCGTTAAAAGTCAGGATTATGTGGTAAAGAGTTAAACATTGATAAATAACTGACGACTTGCTCGAGTATAATGCTCAAAAAAGATGCATAAAGCCCTTTTATGAGAGAGCCACTAATATACAATACGTATGCATATATATTTCCAACCTGTTTTGATAAGTCTATGAGATTTTCCCTATTTCCTCTTGGCTCTGGAGTTTCCATGTAACTATCCCTAGTGGCACGAGTGTATGACATATTACGCAGTCCGTTTCCTGCTTTAACACGATCCAAGAAAAGATTCGGAGATTTAAAATCACTCATGTCTACTGTATTCTGCTCCTCACTCCTTTCCATATCCAATGAAGCACTTCGATTATGAGTCACATGATCAGTTTTATCCAATAAATTATTATTTTCTTCATGGTCTTTAGTTGAACCACCGATATCTCCCAATTCATTTTCATGTGATTGTGGAGAAGTAAATGGCGAGGGAGAAGGCGCGCCGATTCTCCTCGCCACTTTGATGTTTATACAACCAGGGACTGGACCCTCCATTTGCATTGCATTTCGCAGCAAGTCCATTGCTTCTGTATTTGAATGGTCTACTAGTGATGTCTCGTTCACTTCTAACAATTGATCATTTACAAGCAGTCGACCATCCTGCAAGAGACAAGTACAAAATAAATTTTAAATACAATTTAAAATAAAATCTTTTTTCACAAACTCTTCGTAATACATCCTTTATTAACAATTAAGACAAAGAATGGTTTTGAAAACAATTTGGGAAAGAAAGGTGAAATCTACTGCAACAGTTCTGCTTTTCCCACAATGCTTTCTACATTATCATTTTGTAACAAGCAGCTTCTCCTCTCCCCCAAAATGTTATCTTTCCTCGAATCTTTCACACAAAACAAAATCTTGTGACTTGTCCAAACTGAAAGCATTTGCAGACGACAATTTAACTATGGCTCAAATGATGATAATGTGTCTGATTGGGCAGAAAACATCCTTTGAAAAAGAGAAAATGCAAGTTACAAGAATTTGTTCCTACATTTATTTTTAGAATGTTTTAAAGAGCTTTTTCCTCAGAGTCATCAAAACTCTGGAACGATGCTTTTAACCCTTTACTACACAATTATGACTTTTAACGACCCTTGGAAAGAAGACTTTTGAAAGCATTGCAGGAAAAGGAGAAAATGCTGGTTACCAGCATTTTCTCCTTTTCCTACAAGGCTTTCTACCACATCAAAAACAAATTGAATCATTTCTGCCACCATGAAATTGTTGTCTACCAATGCTTTCAATTTGGATAGGTCTAGAATTTTGCTGTGTGGTAAAGGGTTAACTTAAATGTACCCAAAATTACTTTGTGTTCTTTCTAATATCCATTAGTGTCACCAAACCATTGCTGAAAGAGGACAAAATCAGTACAAGATTTTCTTTTCTTAAACTAACTGTATGCTGCTTTAACTCTTTACCAAACGACAAAATTTTGGACTTGTCCAACTGAAAACATTTGTAGACGACAAAATGAATATGATTCAAAAATTGAAAACTAATTTAGAAAGGGTAGAAAACATTATGGGAAAAGGAGACAATGCTGATTACCAGCATTTTCTCCTTTTTCCAACAATGTTCTCAAAGGCTTTCCTTCTCAGGGTCGTCAAAAGTCGGATTTGTGTTGTAAAGAGTTAAAGGTGAATACCCCCAAAAATAAGGCCGTACTAACTGGCTATTTATAGGATTTCTGATTATGAACCATAAGCTCTGTCTAAAGCAAAAAAGAATGCAGAGAAGAAACAAAGCCTTAAAAACCTTCAGCAAATAATCCAAAGATTCAATGCCCTATGATAGCAGGCTTTTGAAAATGTTGTAAGAAAAGGAGAAAGTGCTGGTTACCAACATTTCTCTTTTTTGCAAATGGTAGTTTTCAAAACTTACTCTCTCAGGGTAGACTATTTGGTAAAGATTTCAAAAGAATGTACAAAAAATGGCTTGCTGCAAAATTGTAACAAGATGTCAAAAGCTAATGCTTCGAATTGGGTCTAGTCCAGAATTTTGTAATTTGGTAAAGAGTTAAGCTGTAATCCTGTAAAATACAATTGACTTTTAGTAACAAACATAACCAATGACAACTTATTAACCCATTACCTCACAATCCCTACTTTTGACGCCCCTGAGAAAGAAGCCTGTAGAAAACATTGTGGGAAAAGGAGAAAATGCTGGTAACCAGCATTTTCTCCTTTTCCCACAATGTTTTCTACCCTTCACAAAACAAATTTCAAATTTTCAGTCACTATTATTTTGTCGTCTGCAAATGCTTTCAATTGGGACCAGTCTAAAATTTTGTCGTTTGGTAATGGGTTAACCCTTTTATTACCTTAACCCATTACCAAACGACAAAATTTTAGATTTGTCCAAATCGAAAGCATTTGCAGACGACAAAATAAAAGTGACTGAAATTTTGAAATTTGTTTTTGAAAGGGTAAAAAGCATTGCAGGAAAAGAAAAAAATACATGTTACCAGCATTTTTTTCCTTTTCCACAATGTTTTCTAAAGGCTTCTTTCTCAGGGTCGTCAAAAATAGGGATTGTGTGGTAATGGGTTAACAATGTTGAAGTTGTTTATAACATGCATATCTCAGAAAAAAAAAATCTATCATGAGTGGAAAACAATTTGTGTGTTTTCTGGAATGTAAATTACCCACAACAGACAAAGTAAACTGTTTTTTTTTTCTTATGTTCATTTTTTAACTTGAAAACATTTGCGTTTCAAACGAAAGATTATTGAGTACGCAATATGTGCTTTACTTGTGAAATTATGAGAATTCAAACTTGCGCACAAAATCTATGTGGAGATTTCAGCTGTGTTTATCTTGATCGTCTCTGTACCCAGAGGTGACCAGTCAAAAAGTAACATTGCCTTTGGGGACGATTATCTATACTTATTCTCTAAACTGCTCGTGATGGCATTCTGAAGAGTAATTCATGAACTCTTGACCAGCAAGAACTGTAAGTTTTGTGACCTGTTTAAAGCATGGCTCTTAGTAAAAATTCTATTTCATAACAAATCATTAGTTTATGACGTTCACATAAAAGTTATCCTGGGTAAATTACACAAAGCCCCTATGACAGCTGGTTTTTTTTTCCCAAATACTATCATAAACAGCTACACCAGGAATAAAAAAGAAAGTTGTGCCAATCCCTGATCCCTATGTGCAACCCCCTGTTTACCTTTGATGCAGCACCACCGTGAATCACAGATTTAACAAAGATCCCCAAATCTCGAGTCTGCCCATCCTCCATTGTAAGAGTTTTGCCCTTGACACTGACACCCAGACCAGCGGAGCCCGTATCATTGAGGGGGATGTCAAACTCTATCAGCTCCTTGTTCTTCATGATGGCTAGAGTCCCGTCATCCCCTGATTTGTCAAACGGCTGGAATGAGTTAGGGTCAAGGTCATTTGGAGGATCGAAATCATCCGAAGGTGAGTAGGACTGAAAGCGTAAAAATACATGTGCACACACACCACACAACACGCATTAAATAAAGCACAAAACAAAAGTACAGCACAGCAAGCTAATACACACAAAAATGTGCCACACAACACAGAGACTTTATATAGAGGCTTAACCCATTACCACACAGTCCCTACTTTAGACGACCCTGAGAAAGAAGCCTTTAGAAAACATTGTGGGAAAAGGAGAAAATGCCGGTAACCAGCATTTTCTCCTTTTCCCACAATGTTTTCTACCCTTCACAAAACAAATTTCAAATTTTCAGTCACTTTTATTTTGTCGTCTGCAAATGCTTTCAATTTTGACCAGTCTAAAATATCGTCGTTTGGTAATGGGTTGAATGCTAAGAACAAAACAAGAGATTAGAAAGAGTGAAAAATCCAGATCAGACAAGTAAACTGTACACTTTGATCTTAACCCTTACAGCGCCAATTAACTTTTTATCAAATGACAAATTCCAAGACTTGTCCAAATTGACGTAATTGCAGACAACAAAATAAACGTGGTGTCTGTGGTCGTGAGGTATAACATCGGCACAAATAAACGTGGTGTCTGTGGTCGTGAGGTAGAACATCGGCCTCATAACCTAAAGGTCGTAAGTTCGATACCTGGGAGCGGGTTTCAACTTTGGGATTTCTCATTGCCCTACACATTCTGCGTGAGTACCAGTGTAGTTTCCAGAAAGCATAAGAAAGATAAGTATAAGTTGTAAGAACTTGTTTCTCAATCGATGTAAAATAAATATGTTCAAACTAAAATAAACGTGACTCAGACACTGAAAATTGACTTAAACAGAGTAGAAAACATTATGGGAAAAGGAGAAAAAGTTAGTTACCAGCATTTTACCAGCATTTTCTCCTTTTCCCAAAATGTTTTCAGAACGATTCTTCCTCAGGGTTGCCAAAACCGACAATTGTTGACTCTTTACCAAACGACAAAACTTTAGTCCAAATTGAAAGCACTTGCAGATGATAAAATACATGTTGCTAAAAAATTCAAACATATTTCCAGCAGGGTAGAAAACATTTGGGGAAAAGGAGAAAATGCTGGTTTCCAGTATTTTCTCCTTTTCCCACAATGTTTTCAAAAGGTTTCTATCTCAGGGTCATAAAAATCAGGGATTGTTCAAAATTAAGACAAAAATAAATACTCTTTCAATACTGCTTTCCTTTTTATAGATTTTGCAAAGCTGACAGTGCAGATCAAAGATCAGACTACACATCATATGCAGTCTGATTTTGATCTACATTGAAAACAAAGACAAGGTCAAGAAAGCTGCTTTATTGGTTAACCCCACACTTCCTAATTCAAAGAATCAAGTAGAGAGGCAATAAAAAGCATAGCCAATACATGCAACAAACCCCCAAACTCCATATGGGTTAAATACAACTGAATATGTTTCTTCATGCAATGCAGATCATGAACAATAAATCTTTTGTAAACAAGAGGGCCAATAAATAAAATATACCCAGCTGGTAATTGGCATTTTCTACTTTTTCAAACCTAACAATGAAAACTTCCTCAGTTTTAGCCAGATTTAATTTGGGATTACCATATGCTTTGGTTGGAGGTGTCTAAGATTTTGTCATAAGGTTAAGGGTTAACTCATCATCAAATGAAAAAATGACAAATCCTGAAACTTCTGTCATCATCTATCAAAGACTTATACAATAATGACATTCCATTCTCATTTCCTCTATTATGTACTCAGAGCAAAAGATAAGAGAGAGATGGTTTTCTAAATCCTTTATTTCTCTTCCAAACCCTAGATTGTGGGTACTCATTAGAATCGTCTCGATGGGACTATTCTAATTAGTACCCACAACATAGGGTTTAGTGGAGAATAATTTATATTTTCAATATTGAAATTAAACTCATCCCCTCTATCTGGAGCTCTGTGTACTGCAGACGCTTCCAAAAGAGTTCTATATGAAGTTACACACGGAAAGCTTGGGCAATCAAAACATAGCTACAGAATACATCATCAATATTGTTTCCCCTCCCTATCCAACAACCAAGACAAATTCAGTCCTGGACAGTAAAAAGACACAGTTTCCAAGTAATCAATGATTTAATTAGCTTAATGCACCAGTGAGATCTGGGGAAAAACCACTGTTTACATGGCAGGGAGAAGTCACTAACCCTTGAAAACTTTTATGCAGGACTTGAGTATTCATAATATTAAAGATGCATCTTCACTCGCTTTTTTACAACCAATCTTATCTTTGTTTTACGAAATTATAATCATTCTTGTACCTTTGTGCCATATTATACCCCTGGCGATTGCAAGGTTTCACAGATTATGACAGATAGAAAATGCATTTCATTCTATTGCTGCTAGCCATGGACATTGCAACCACAGTTTCTGGTTTAAATTAACCCTTTCCCACACAATGCCGACTTTTGACAACCCTTGGAAAGAAGCCTTTAGAAAACATTGTCGGAAAAGGAGAAAATGCTGGCCATCAGCATTTTCTCCTTTTTTCACAAATTTTCTACCCTATTAAATCGAAATCACACCATTTGAGCCATTTTAAAATTGTCATCTGCAAATGCTTTCAATTTAGATAGGTCTAAAATTTTGCCATGTGGTAAAGAGTTGAATTAAAGACAAATCCCTGACATCTCTTTATCCCATACAACTTATATTGATTTTTTACCTACATTTACACAGCTATCTATATTCTACACAATGTCACATTTTAACAGCGTTTGTTTACTCTCTGGCTGTAAGGGTGCAACTTTAACATTTATATCAGTACACTTCTTGCAGTTTTCCAAAACTGCCCGTAAAAATCCATGGGGGAACATTCCCAGAATTATATTAACTCTTTACCATATGACAAAATTTTGGACTTGTCCAAATTGAAAGCTTTTGGAGACCACAAATTGAATGTGACTTACATAATGAAATGTGTCTGAGATAGGGCAGAAAACATTGTGGGAAAAGGGGAAAATGCTGGTTACCAGCATTTTCTCCTTTTTCCACAATGTTTTCAAAAGCTTACTATACCAGGGCCGTCAAAAGTCGGGATTGTGTGGGAAAGAGTTAAAAGGTAATTGCTTGTACCAAGTAACTTTTATTTTGTCACAGAACGTAAAAACTCTAGAAAGTTTAGTATCATACTATAGGAATCAAGTCCTTCCATTTAATGAGATATCATAGCTTGACTCTTTACCAAATGGCGAAATTTTAGACTGGTCCAAATTGAAAGCATTTGCGAATGACACATAAAATGTAACTAAAAAAATTCATCTTTGTTTCCAACAGGGTAGAAAACATTGTTTCCAAAGGTTTCTATCTTTGGGTCATAAAAACCAGGGATTGTTTGGTAAAGGGTTTAAGCCTCGTTAACCATTCATTTCCTTCTCATAAAGTCGCTGAAGAATAAAGCTGTTGAAAATATCGCAAGAGAAGGAGAAAAATGCTGGCAACAACAAAGGCCTAAAAACAGTTAGTCATAGTAGAAAATAACAAGCAAGCAAAATCATATGACAACAAATTAGGATTAGTAGTGCATTCACTCTTTATCAAGATTACAAAATGTAAAACTGGTCAAATTTGAAGACATTTGAGCACAACAGTTTGAATGTGGCTCAATAATATATCTTTTTATTGAAATGGTAGAAAATATTGTGGGAAAAGGAGAAAATGATGGTTACCAGTATTTACTCCTTTTCCCACAGTGTTTTCAAAAACCTTTCTCCCCAATGTTGTTAAAACTGTAGGTTGAGTAGTAAAATTGGTCCAATTGAAAGTATTTCCAAACCACATCTTAACTGTTAATTGAGGCTAAAATGAAAGGATTTCTATCGAAGGGAGGTTAGAAATTAATGTGGGAAAAGGAGAAAATAATGCTTTACAGCATTTTCTCCTTTTCCTACAATGTTTTCAAAAGCCTTCCACCACGGGGATTGGTTAACTCTTTACTAAATGGCACAATTATAGACTTGGCAAAATTGAAAGGATTTGCAGATCACATAGTTGGAAAGGGAGAAAATGCTTTTTCCACATTGTTTTCAATGACTTTCTTCCGAGGGATCATTAAAAGTTGTGACTGTGTGGTAAAGAGTTAATTGTTTAGTACAGGGTTAAATGTTAAGTGGTTAGTTTGCTTATAGCAAATCATAGATCGACGACAAAGAATAGAGCAAACGTAACTAGAGCAATTATCAAATGTGGCCCCCACCAGCTCCTTGTCACAAAAACAGGTCTTTGTTACAAAATGCAGAATGGTTTAGTACAAAAGTAAGAGTTGAAAAAAGTTCAAGGGGAGGTAATTCAGCAACAAATCGCATCAGGGCCATGAAAATTGCAAATGCACAACTCCATATATATTGAAACACTGTGTGTTAATTTGAGCTCAGTACATAAATAAGTGTCTGAATATTTTGCCTTGAGTAAATTTGTGTCTATGCACAGGCGGCGCAGACAGACAGACAGCTATGACGATTCCAGTATACCCCCCTCAACTTCATTGTGGGGGGGGGGTATTCTGTCAAAACTGAGCTCTGTCTGAATATTCCATAAAACAAAAGACAGCCATGCAAGGCAAGGCACAATGAAAATGACACCTTATTGAGAATTAACAACATTCATTATATCAAGACTTGAAGAAAGCCTAAATCATCTTAGACCAAAAAAAAATATGACTAGTGTTTCCTCTAAACAAACAGTGAACTGAAATCAGAAAAGGGAAATAATTACAGTTATTCCAAAAAGTGTGTTTTAACTCTCTTTACCACATGAGAAAATTTTAGACTGGTCCAAGTTGAAAGCATTTGCAGATGTCAAAATAAAAAGGCGACTGAGAAATTAAAATTTGGTTTGGGAAGGGTAGACAACATTGTGGGAAAAGGAGAAAATGCTGGTTACCAGCATATTCTCCTTTTCCCACAGTGTTTTCATAAGGCTTCTTTCTCTGGGTCATTAAGACAAGATTGTGTGGTAAAGAGTTAAAAATATGGAATGTGTGGAATGTGATATTTGTATGCAAAAAACACAAGTCCATTTTTCTCCCAAGTACACCAAAATCAAATAGACCTACATCCATTTTGACTGCAATTAAAGTCTTTACCGAAAGCCATAATTTGAGACTTTTCAGAATGGAAAGCATTTGCAGGCTACAAACTGAATGTGACTGAAGTGAAAGGAATTCCCTCCGCAAAGATAGAAAAATTGTGGAAAAGGGAAAAATGCTAGATTTTCTTTTTTCCAACAATGCTTTAAAACGCCTCTTTCCCCTAGGTTGTTAAAACATATAATCATCTGGTAAAGAGTTAATCCATTACCATCCAATCCCAAGTTTTAACAATTCTTGAAAATAACACAGAGCACCAGAGAGAGGGAGTGATTTTGATTGAAAAAATATCAATTGTTCTCCCCTAAATTCTAGGTTATGGGTACTCATTAGAATTGTCTCATCGAGGCATTTTCTAATGAGTACGCACAACATTGGGTTTGGAAGAGAAATAACAGATTTAGAGTGCCATCACTCCCTCTTATCTGGAGCTCTGTAAGACCTTAGAAAACATCGAGGGAAAAGAAAAAAATGCAGGTTCTCCTTTTCCAAAAATGTTTTCTGTCCCTCTATAAACAAATTTTAGTTTATTCTGTTCTCTGCAAATGTTTTTAATTTAAACAAGTCTAAAGTTTTTATGTAGGGTAAAAGGCTAAAACAAGTGCTTGTTTGGAAAAGGACGAACCAAGACCAAAAACCTACCAATTCTCGAGGCACCTTAAATCTCTCATCTTGTGGTTCTTCTTCATCTTCATCGTTTTCTTCGTTACTCACTTCCTGTCGCGACACGCTGATCTGAACAGTACTACCGGGGGTCGTACTCCGTAAAATAGCCACAGCCTCACTCTGGGTTTTTCCCGTCATCTCCTGGCCATTGACCTGCATGATAAGAACGCAACATACATGTAGTTATTACAGCTATTTTAAGAGCCTGTCTCTATTAACACTTTACTTCAGAGTTACTCATTTCTAGGCACTGCTTGTAGGGGCCTTTGGAAAAAATTGTGGCAAAAGGTAAAATTGCTCGTGATGAGCAATTTCACCTTTTGTCACAATATTTTCTATGCTATCAAAAGATGTCATATACACATAAGAAACTGCTTCATCCTTGCTGTTATTTAGGGTCAATTAGAGATACCATAGAAATGCCTTATGGGGTAAAGGGTTAAAGAGGACAGTTTCACACTTGAAAAGTTGAAAGCAAAAATTCATTGATAGTCAAACAATGGGATTTGGCTTTCATAAGGTAGAAAACAATGTGCAGAAAGAAAAAAACACTGATTAACAGCATTTTCTCCTTTTTCCATTTTGTTAAGTCTTGTTTTACTGTGGTTGTGCTGTAAAGGCTTAACTCTTTAAAACGCAATCCAGACTTTTAATGACCCTGAAAAAGAAAGCCTTTGAAAACATTGTGGGAAAAGGAGAAAATGCTGGTAACCAGCATTTTCTCCTTTTCCCACAATGTTTTCTACCCTTTCCAAATAAAATTTCAATTTTTGATTCACATTTATCTTGTTGTCTGCAAATGCTTTCAATTTGGACTAATCCTAAATTTTGTCGTTTGGTAAAGAGTTACGTCTTTGGCAGATGACAGATCGTCAATTCAAAACATTTCTGATGACAAATCATTTGCTGCTCATAAGTTAGGGCTTGACTCAGAAAATTTTTTGCACTTAAAAAATTGTTAATTATGTTTCTGACAGTATTTTTGTTCCAAGGGGTGCTTATAAGGGTGGAATCATTTAATAAAAGGTTATGGGCCCAATGTAAAATCTGCATATAAATTTCAGGTGAATTTCATCTTTACCAATTAAAATGGCGATTGTCTTCACAGTAAATGCCATATTTCAACTCAATACAAGCCAACCAAATTTTAGACTGGTCCAAATCAAAAGTGTTTGCTGAAAACAAATAAAACCTGACTAAATAAGTGCAACTTGCCTTTGGAAGGGTATAAAGCATTCTGGTTGTCAGCATTTTCTCCTTTTCCACAATGTTTTCTAAAGGTCTTTGTAGCCAAAGTCCTTTAACCCTTTACCACACAATGATGACTTTTAATGACCATAGGAACAAAACCTTTAGAAAACATTGTGTGAAAAGGAGAAAATGCTGGTAACCAGCATTTTCTCCTTTTCCCACAATGTTTTCTACCCTAAAAAAGACTAATGTTTTGAATAACAATAAATTTGTTACATGCAAAAGCTTTCAACTTGGAAAAGTAAAAAATATTGTTGTGTGGGAAAGAGTTAAACCTCAGATTGTGTACAAGTGGGTAAAATATTTGGTCAACTGTTATTTTGCAAAAAAAAACAAATAAATCTCTCACCTCTAGTAATCGGTCCCCAGCTCGCAACCTTCCGTCTATAATGGCAGCACCTTTTGTCAAGATGTTTTTGATATAAATGGGGGAGGGTCCACCCGTAGGATTATCACGAGTTGTTACACTAAACCCAAGCCCCATTCTACCCTTGACTAGCTCTATTTCTACCCTTTTTCCAAGTTTCTTTGTATTAGTTGGGGCTATAATTGCCTCTTTATTCTTAGTAAGGGTCCCTGTTAGGGGTGTTGAGGTCCCACTCAGTTTTTCCGTGTCAGATTTTGTCTCATTAGCACTATCATTTACTCCAGGCACTGTTGATGTTGACGAGGATGATAAAGTTGTAGAGGGATGCCGAGTTGGAGGGGCAGGTGGCGCCCTCTTTTCGACCGAAGGGGTTTTTACAAGGGGCTTTTGATTGTCACTAGAATCTATTTTGGAAGACTGAGAATTTGAGTCACCGTTTAAAGTTTCTTTCACTTTTTTCAAATGTTCAGGAGTGTCTAATGGAGTACTTGTATGTTCCGGGCTTGACAGCGAGGAATTAATGTCTACAGATGGTTGTGTCAAGGTTAGGGGACTTGGTTTTACCGGCGAGTGTCCCCTAGGTTTCGGTAATACTGTTGGAGGTGGGGGCTTCTTTGCTTGTGATAAGGAATGTTTGACAACTTTTAACTGGATTTCATCTGTTTTCATTGCATTGCGAAATATTTCTTGAGCCCTAGAAAAACAGAAAAAAAATATTGTGAATGGTGTTTTTACAATTTACCAGACCACAATAGTCTAGAGAGGTCAAAAACAAAAGCACTACAGACAACAAAATAACTATGACTGTAATTCAGCCACATTTAATTTGTTGTCGGCAAATGCTTAACCCATTACCACACGAGAAAATTTTAGATTGGTCCAGATTCAAATCATTAACCTTTTACCAAACGACAAAATAAAGTTGATTAAAAAAATAGAAATTTGTTCTGGGAAGGGTAGAAAACACTGTGGGAAAAGGAGCAAATGCTGGTTACCAGCAATTTCTCCTTTTCCCATAGTGTTTTCAAAAGGCTTCTTTCTCAGGGGCGTCAAAAGTAGGGATTGTGTGGTAATGGGTTAAAACTTGGGCAAGTTCATGTATGATAAACACTAATTTGAAATCTGCACCTCCAAGTCAATGGAGTCTTTAGAGAACAAACTAGAGCTGTCACTGAATGTGACTTAACCCATTACCACTCAATCCCTACTTTTGACGCCCCTGAAAAAGAAGCCTTTTGAAAACACTGTGGGAAAAGGAGAAAATGCTGGTTACCAGCATTTTCTCCTTTTCCCACAGTGTTTTCTACCCTTCCCAGAACAAATTTCTATTTTTCAGTCACCTTTATTTTGTCGTCTGCAAATGCTTTCAATTTGGACCAGTCTAAAATATTGTCGTTTGGTAATGGGTTAATCCTTTACCAAACAACAGAATTTTGGGCCTGTCCAAAATGAAGGCATTTGCATACAACAAAATAAATGTGACTCAAAAATTGAAATTTGTTTCTAGAAGGGTATAAAACATTGTGGGAAAAGGACAGCATTCTGGTTACCAGCATTTTCTTCTTTCCCCACAAAATGTTTTCAAAATGCTTCTTTCTCAGGGTCATAAAAACCAGGAATTGTTTGGTTAAGAGTATAACCCCCACTAGCATTTGGACAGAGACAGGCAATAACTAGTATTGTTTACACAGACAGATAGAAGGACGGACACACAGACTTGCACATGGACAGACTAATTGATTCCAGTATACCCCCAAAACATTCATTTTGCATGGGTATAATCAGTAAAATAATGGCACAGGATACAGCATCAGTTGTTCTTGCCTCAAAACAGATCATTCATCAATTCTGTATCAAGTAGATAACCTTTCATTCCTCTGTCATATACTGCTTTTGAAAACATTATGGCATATGTGCAATTCATCCATATGACATAATTAGTTCACAAGACTGCCCAGATTTATGCATATTTCTTGTGAATGAATGTACACATATACGACCCCTTCTTTACACGAAGATATGAACTGTTGAAAAAGTTATACCAATACTTACTCAAATCATTAACCCTTTACCAAACAACAAAATTTTAGCTTTGTCCAAACTGAAAGCATTTGCAGATGACAATTCCGGTGTGGCTCAAATGGTGTACGTTTCTTTAATAGAGTAGAAAACATTGTGGAAAAAGGAGAAAATGCTGGTTACCAGCATTTTCTTCTTTTCTCACAATGTTTTCAAAAGGCTTCTTTTCCAGGAGCGTCAAGAGTCAGCATTGTGTGGTAGAGGATTAAGTTATACAGATCAATGAAACTTGTTTTCAGCCTTGATGCTTGCTTACAAAAACTTAACACAAATTTCGTGTGTATGCAGTTCAGTGACAGGTACCCCTTATCACCTGTACATCCAAGTTCATGCTCGAACAGTTTATTACATATTTCCTGAAAGCCTTTATGATTGGGGGGGGGGGGTGTGTGTGTGTGTGTGTAAGAATGAACTTGCATGACAAGAAAATGAAGATATCTTTTCCTTTGCGTTTAACGTAGCTTTGAAGTAGTAAACCTCGCACCTAATCCATTTAACCCTTTACTCCAAAGATACTCATTTCTACGCATTGCTTGTACGAGCCTTTGGAAAATATTGTGGTAAAAGGTGAAATTGCTTGTGACGAGCAATTTCACCTTTTTTCACAATGTTTTCTATGCTATCAAAAGGTGTCGTAATACACATAAGAAACTGCTTCATCCTTGCTGTTATTTACGGTCAAATGAGATACCAAAGAAATGCCTTATGGGCAAAAGGGTTAATTCAACAACAAGACTTGTTATCCTTTTACCACACAGTCAGGGTCTCTAGTGACCCTGAGAAAAACAGCCTTTTGAAAACAATGTTGGAACAAGATGGCCCTGGATTGCTCACCTGAATTTTTTAAATGACCATAGCCTATTTTTTTTTGAGGTATTGAAACATTGGAACCAAATTTATAATTTTGCTAAGCAATTTTCAAAAGGTCACCTGTAAAATTCATTTCGAAATCTGACCATCAGTTTCAAAAAGAAGAATTTTTAAGAATTCTTCATTTCTGTATAAGAGCAAGTATCCCCCATCCACGAGAGCCATGTTTCTTAATGGATCAAAATTTAGGAACAAGTTTTGAAAAGGGTCACCCAAGGAACATTTCGGAAAATTTCTTTTAAAATCTGACTAGGGGTTTCAGAGAAAGAGAATTTTCAAGAATTTCATCATGTCCATATAGTGCAAGTAGCTCCCATTCACAAGAGAAAGGATCACCCAAGGAACATCTCTGTCAAATTATCTTAAAATCTGACTAGGGGTTTCAGAGAAAAAGAATTTTCAAGAATTTCTTCATTTCCATATAGTGCAAGTAGCCCCCATTCACCAGAGCCATGTTTCTTGACGGATCAAAATTTTGTGAACAGTTTTTGAAAAGGGTCACCCAAGGATCATCTCTGTGAAATCATTTCAAAATCTGTTTTGCCGTTTCAGAGAAGAAGAATTTTTAAGAATTTCTTCATTTCCCTATAGTGCAAGTAGCCCCCATTCACCAGAGCCATGTTTCTTGACCAATCAAAATTTTGTGAACAATTTTTGAAAAGGGTCACCCAAGGAACATCCCTGAGAAATTATTTCAAAATCTGACCAGTGGTTTCAGAGAAGAAAAATTTTAAAGAATTTCCTCATTTCCTTATAGTGCAAGTAGCCCCCATTCACCAGAGCCATGTTTCTTGACCAATCAAAATTTCGCGAACAATTTTTGAAAAGGCTTACCCAAAGAACATTTCTGTGAAATTATTTCAAAATCTGACCAGCGGTTTCAGAGAAGAAGATTTTTTAAGAATTCCTTCATTTCTGTATAGTGCCAATAGCCCCCATTCACCAGAGCCACATTTTTCGACAGATCAAAATTTCACGAACAGTTTTTAAAAAGGGTCACCCAAGGAACATATCTGTGAAATAATTTAAAAATCAGACCAGCGGTTTCAGAGTAGAAGATTTTTAAAGAATTCCTTGATTTCTGTATAGTGCAAGTAGCCCCCATTCACCAGAGCCACAATTTTTGATGGATCAAAATTTCAGGAACAGTTTTTGAAAAGGGTCACCCAAGGAACATATCTGTGAAATTATTTCAAAATCCGACCAGCAGTTTCAGAGATTTTTAAAGAATTTGCTAAAAAATTCCATTTCGTTGCCATGGCAACCAGAGTTTTTGACGGAATCAAATTCTGTGAAGAATTTTTAGAGAGGACCTCCCAACAACATTCCTGCCAAGTTTGGTCCAAATTGGCCCAGCGGTTTAGGAGGAGTTGATGTTTAAAGAATTGTTGACGACGCACGACGGATGACGGACACCCAGTGACCCTAAAAGCTCCCCTTGAGCATGTTGTGCTCAGGTGAGCTAAAAAGAGAAAATGCTGGTTACCAGCATTTTCTCCTTTTCCAAGAATGTTTTCTAGCCTTTCATAGACAATTTTCACAATCTGCACAATGTTTGATTAGTCATCTGCAAATTCTTCCAATATGGACAAGTCTATGATTTTAGCATTTGGTAAAGGGTTAAGTTAATTTTAGAGAATGTAATGACATAACATTTAATCTTACTTAGCGAAAGTGACACCATGTAAGTCATGATGGTTGATATCAATAATTCTGTCGTGGACCCTCAGTCGGCCATCTTTGTCAATTTTCCCGCCAGTTTCAATGCTCTGTACCATCAAACCAGACTCCCTGTTCAAAAACAGACAAATTTAACCATCTCCCAAACAACAAACTTTTGGACTAGACCAAATTGAAAGCATTTGCAGACGACAATTTAATTCTTTCTGAAAAGATGATTTCTGTCTATGTTAGGGTAGAAAACATTGTGGGAAAAGGAGAAAATGCTGGTTACCAGCATTTTCTCCTTTTCCCACAATGTTTTCAAAGGCTACTATCCAGACCCATAAAAACCAGGGTTTGTTTGGGAAATGGTTAACTGTTTGGGAAACTGTTTTTTTAACTTTTTCCTTACCTTGACATTTAAAGCCTTTATGGACAGTGTAAATCAAGGTCAGACTGCACAGAACATGCAGTCTGATCTCTGATCTACACTGCCCACATTTTTATTTTAGATTATCACCAAACCAGCTCTTCATCTTCCACAAGAACTGTAATTATAGCAAATGAAAAAGTGTAAATCATTTACATATTAGTGAAGGGGTTAACCGTCATCTCTTCAAAGCTTTACAAAACATACAAGGGAAAGTGAGAAAAAGCTGAATATCAGTATTTTCTCCTGATCCCAAAATGATTTCTACCCTTTCAAAGATAAATTCCATCAATTGAGCCATTTCTGCCACTGTTTTTCAAAGTAACTGGGTCTAAAATGATGTAAAATGTACATTTAAAGAGAAAGTCCTTTGACTCAGTTTTATGTTTTCACTGCAGGGAGCCCAGTATTGTTAATCTCTTGTTTCTAGATTTGGACATTTTATTCAAATTGACCAATCAGCATCTGTATCTTATTTTTCACTTGTTTACACAAGATAAACACTTTATTGGTCAGTTACTTTTAACACAATAGCAGTTCAATACCATGTTATAAAAGCCAAAATTTGGCAGTATCCCTTTGCTGTCATGAGACCCTATTCACACACATATTTTATATTACATAGTAGCTAAGTGAATTTATACATCAAACATATCTTTTGACTCATTACCAAACGACAAAATTTTAGGTTGGTCCAAATTGAAAGCATTTGCAGACAACAAAACAAAGGCGACTCAAAATCTAAAATTTGTTTTGTGAAGGGTAGGAAACGTGGGAAAAGGAGAAAATGCTGATTACCAGCATTTTCTCCTTTTCCCGCACTATTTTTTAAAAGCTTCTTTCTCTGGGGCGTCAAAAGTAGGGATTGTGTGGTAATGGATTAACTCTTACCTCTCAACAGAGATGGCCCTTTGAAAACTGTTGGAATAGGAGAAAATGCTGGTAAATAGCATTTTCTCCAATTTCAAAAATTCTATTCTGTCAAATTATCTCCTATTCAAACAGTTCTACACTGTAACAGACAAACTGCATAATTTGAACACTAATGACTTTGTCCTCTACAGGAAATTTCTATATGGTCCAGTCTAAATTGCATGGAATAATTGATGGATACCTAATACATAGTTTGATGAATTTTGATAATGTTTTACCTTCCATCTTCAGTGAAGTGTGGAACCACATGTATTCCAAGAGGGGAACCATCATTCTTCAAACAGATGAGCACACCATTTTCCCTGCACACAGTTATAAAAGACATAGACAGTCAGAGTTGTATACAATAACAAGAAAAGTAAGAAAATTGGTTTCTAAATGCAGGTGGTCTTTTAATGCAAAGTCATTTAACCCAACTGCACAATCCTGAGTTTTAACCCTTTACCAAACGACAAATTTTAGACTCTTCCAAACTCAAAGAGTTTGCAGACGACAATTTCAAATTTTATGAAAATGGCAGAAAGTTCTCCAAATGGGTAGAAAACACTGTGGGAAAGGAGAAATTGCTCGTAACAAGCAATTTCTCCTTTTCCCACAGTGTTTTCAAAAGACTTGTACTGCAGACATGTAAAAACAAGGGCTTGTTTGGGAAAGGCTTAAAGACCCCATGGGACAAAACTTTTGAAGACACTGATGGAAAAAGAGAAGCTGCGAGTTAACAGCATTTTTCTCTGTTTCCCGTTTCCTTTCAAAGACAAATCCAATCCTTTGTTTCACATGTAATTTTTCAGCTGCAAATACTTTTGATTCCAACAAGTCTGAAATAGTTTAGCCAATCTAAACTTGTGTTACTTTCTAAATCAATATAAAATTAGAAAAGGAGAATTTTAAGAATGGTTACAGATTCATGTTCATCTAAAATTCTACTGAAAAAAGTGTGAAATACCATATAAGCATAAAAGTTTACTTGAGGAACATTGAGGAACATGTAAATCCTTTATTATACAATACTGAATATTAACAACCCTAAAAAAGAATCATTTCGAAAACATTGTGAGAAAAGGAGAAAATGCCAGTAACCAGCATTTTCTCCTTTTCCCACAATGTTTTCTATCCTTTCCAAAAAAAAAAAAAAAATTCAGTTTCATTTATTTTATGGCTGCAAGCACTTTCAATTTTGAATGGTCTAAAATTATGTCATTTGGTAAACCCATTACCACACAATCCCTACTTTTGACGCCCATGAGAAAGAAGCCTTTAGAAAACATGGTGGGAAAGGGAGAAAATGCTGGTAACCAGCATTTTCTCCTTTTCCCACAATGTTTTCTGCCCTTCCCAAAACAAATTACAATTTTTCAGTAACCTTTGTCGTCTGCAAATGCTTTCAATTTGAACCAGTCTAAAATTTTGTCGTGTGGTAATGAGTTAAAGCTCTACTGAAAAAGGCATAAAATGCCAAACTAATACACAAGCTTACTTCTGAGGAACCGCTACAAACTGATGGAAACTTACCTTTGTTTGGCAGGAGGTACAGGGGGCAGGACCCTAGGTTTGTGGGGTTTTTCTGGGACATCTTTGTCTTTCTCGGGGCTTGCCGCACCTCCTATAGGACCTTGTCTTTCCGTCTAAAAAGTAAGAAAATTACAATCGTAAAACTGGGGAGTTACCAGGGGTTAAGTAGAGCTGTCACTGAATGTGACTTAATACCCCCGCCAGCGCTTTAACTGAAAAAGTGTCAAGCTCAAGGGGAGATAATTCCTTAACCAGGAAGAGCTGACACTTGAAAATTGCATCTTGCAAATCTTCAATATACGATCAATATTTGTGCAAAGTTTCAATACAATTAAAGGAATACTGTAGGAGGAATTCACAACACAAAATTACTAGAATTTTGTACACAGACGGATGGACACACAGACAGACACATGGGCAGACAGGCTGATTCCAGTATACCCCCGAAAACATTCATTTGGCATGGGTATGAAAATCATTACCCACTTAAAATCAAGTTACCTATTTAGTTTAACTCTTTATCAAACGACAAAATTTTAGACTGGTCCAAATCGAGAGCATTTGCAGGCAACAAAATAAACATGCCTTAAACTCTGAAACTGTTCAAGGAAGGGAGGAAAACATTGTGGAAAAAGGAGAAAATGCTGTTTTCAAAAGGCTTCCAGCCTAGTGTTGTTTAAAGTCCAGACTGTGTGGTAAAGGGTTAACCTTTTCCCAAACGACAAACTTTTGTACTAGACCAAATTGAAAGCATTTGCAGATGACAATTCAACTCTTGCTGAAAAGATGATTTCTGTCTATGATAGGGTAGAAAACATTGTGGGAAAAGGAGAAAATGCTGGTTACCAGCATTTTCTCCTTTTCCCACAATTTTTTTAAAAGGCTCCCTTTCTAGACCCGTAAAAACCAGGGATTGTTTGGGAAAGGGTTAAACATATTTATTTTACATCAATTGAGTTTTTACTAATCTCTCTTGGTTCTGCTTCCTGTGAACTACACCAGTACTCGCGCCAAATGTGTGAGCCAATGGAAATCCCGAAGTTGACACCTGCTCCTTGGTATTGAATGAGGGACCTTTTCTTGTATGGATCTTAGACTGATTTAATGCCATTCACCATTATTTCAGATATATTGTTGCAGCAAGTGCACCTATCCATGCTTTCCTGGAGTTTCTTTTACCAGTGCTCTGCAGAATTTTCTTCCCAAGCCACTGGCTGCTTTCCCACATAACCATCATGGAAACAATGGTCAAATGTGGAAGAGAAATGAATCCTATCGCAATGACTATCATCAGTCCTTGGAAAGAAATTGGCCAAGCTGGGGATCAATCCCACAAGCCCCCTGTTCTCAAGTCCTCAGAATTGAGCGCAACTGACTGAGCTACCAAGGCTCGGTAAGGATCTTTTAGAAGTGAAGATCATGTGGAAAAGGCTTTAGGGACAATGCAAACCTGAAGTTTCTGTTTCTCCTCTTGCCTCTCCTGTGCCTCAAACCATTTAAACATGTTTGGCTGGTTGCCAAGCGACTGTCTCCAGGAATCTCGAGCAAAGCGGCTGAATGGTGGAGTTTTCTCCTTCGCTGGTGACATTCCTTTGATAACAGGCTTATGGTTCTCATCTTTGCCAAAGCTGCCATCATCCTGAAGTAAAGTCAAACTTGTATGAACTCTTTATCACATAAAAAAAGTGTAGACATGTCCGAATTGAAAGCACTTGCAGACAACAAAATAAATGTGGCTCAAAAATTAAAAAATGTTTTTGGAAGGGTAGAAAACATTGTAGGAAAAGTTACCAGCATTTTCTCCTTTTCCCACAATGTTTTCAAAAGGCTTCTTTCTCAGGGTCATTAACAGTTGGGATTGAGTCGTAAAGGGTTAAGCCACACTTAGGCATAATTATGGGCATTCAGGGTATCTCTGTGATGCTTTATACCAAGAAAGTCATCACAAAAATATGAATCTATAGAATCCATTTTTGGCTAACAACCAGGTCATCTCAAAAATTATGAATCCATAGAATCTCTAACCAGATCATCTCAAAATTATGACTCCATAGAATCCATTTTGTCTTACAACCAGGTCATCTCAAAATTATGAATCTATAGAATCCGTTTTGTCTAACAACCAGGTCATCTCAAAATTATGACTCCAAAGAATCTCTAACAACCAGGTCATCTCAAAATTATGAATCCATATAATCTCCAACAACCAGGTCATCTCAAAATTATGAATCCATACAACCAGGTCATCTCAAAATTATATACCCATAGAATCTCCAACAACCAGGTCATCTCAAAATTATGAATCCATAGAGTCTCTAACAACCAGGTCATCTCAAAATTATGAATCTATAGAATACATTTTATCTAACAACCAGATCATCTCAAATTATGAATCCATAGAATCTCTAACAACCAGGTCATCTCAAAATTATGAATCCATACAACCAGGTTATCTCAAAATTATGAACCCATAGAATCTCTAACAATCAGGTCATCTCAAAATTATGAATCCATAGTCTCTAACAACCAGGTCATCTCAAAATTATGAATCTATAGAATCCATTTTATCTAACAGCCAGATCATCTCAAAATTATGAATCCATAGAATCCATTTTATCTAGCAACCTGATCATCTCAAAATTATGAATCCATAAAATCCATTTTATCTAACAGCCAGATCATCTCAAATTATGAATCTACAGAATCCATTTTATCTAACAACCAGATCATCTCAAAATTATAAATCTATAGAATACATTTTATCTAAAAACCAGGTTATCTCAAAATTATGAATCCATAGAGTCTCTAACAACCAGGGCCTGTATTCACCAACCATTCTTGAGAATATTCTTAGTCTTATTCGCCAAGGTTTCCTTAATTTGTAAGTAACACAACTTCTGATTGGATAAACCGAATGGTTTAGCCAATGAGAAGTTGTGTTACTTACAAATGTAGACAATATTTGAGAATAAGACTAAGAATATTCTCAAGAATGGTTGGTGAATACGGGCCCAGGTCATCTCAAAATTATGAATCTATAGAATCTATTTTTCCATAAAGTCTTCTTCAAACGCTTTGTTTGAAACTTCGTCTGTGTATTCCTGTATGTAAATGAGCGAATTGATAATCTAAAAATAGAACGTGTCTCCCCTCGGTGTCGACCTGGGCTGTACTATCTCTAATTTCTCGTGTTGTTGGACGGTGTTCGACTACTGGCGTTTTATGAATGAAAATTAAAAGGCTTTGGGAGTATAAGGATGATTTTTTTTGCATTTTTGTACAATTTTCGTCTCAAGATCTAAAGGGCCACCTTTAAAGTTGATTGGGGTAAACTGCATGGAAGAGTTCCGACACAATTTGGGATCTATGCCAAGTGATGCTGTAGGTAAAAATAGAATATTATGTAAATGATTTTGATCTGGGTCAGGTTAAATGATGCAGATGATAATAATAACAAACTGTGACCTTTACCTACCTCACGAATTAGATATAGTTCCATGGATTCATTAAGAAGTCACATATTCATATACATTGGTCTCTCCATGACACATATACAATATTTAAAATCCTCATATATACCACATAGTCATTAAAAAACATACTGCTACAGGGCTAGGAATATTTCAAATAGATATACAATCATGGCCACGGTACTTTTAAAATACTTAAATCCTCACATATATCACACAGATACACTTAAATCCTCATATAATTATATCAAATAGATATGAAAAAACAGACTGGTAAAAAGATTAGATATATTCATATACATATGTCACTTTCGGCGCTAGAGGCAAAAACAGTAATTTCTGTGAATGGCAAAGATCAAGATCAGACTGCACAGAATCTAAACCATCTGCATGTGTAGTCGAGCCTTAACTCCATACCAAACAATACATATTACAGACTTGTCCAAATCAAAAGTATCTGCAGACAACAACATGAATGTGAGTGAAAAATTAAAAATTCATTTTGGGATGGGTTGAAAACATTGTGGGAAAAGGAGAAAATGCTGGTTACCAGCATTTTTTCCTTTTCCCTCAATCTTTTCAAAAGTTTTCATTCCCAGGGTTGTTAAAAGTCAGGATTGGTTTCAATATATTTAGAGCCGTCAAAAGAGGTCAAGTTCATTCATTTGGCACCGAAAGAATTACATGCATTTCTCCATGATGTTTTAAAAACATTAGTTTTAACTCTTTCTGCCCCATGTAAATAAATTTGACATCTTTCAATGGCAACAAATACAATGGACTGTACTCAGACAGGTTGTCATTGTAAAGGCTCGTCTAATGTGGAGATAAGCGGACAGTACAGATCAAAGACCAGGCTGCACATTTTGTGCAGTCTGATCTTAATCTATACCATCCACAGAAGTTGCTATTATCGCCTATGAAGCTGTAGGAGCTAAATCCTCACATATATCACATAGTTATTAAAAAACAGACTGGTACAAGGCTAGGACAATTTCATATAGATATGTTACTAAACGGTTCTCATTTTTCTTTCAAATTCTGCTAAACACATTCCTGTACAAAATCAACTTTCTACATCCTGTATTTGACAGATTTAAGCCGGAAAAGAAGCTACTAACTCAAGCCTTGAAACAAGCCTGTGTTCCTTTTCCAACAGTACTTTTCAAATTTATTAATAGAAGAGCAATCTTCTCCTTTCCTGAAGATATTTTCTGGCAGTAATTGGTTTTAGTTGTAGGTTGTCCGAACACAGCCAGGAGGGTAATGGGTTAACCCTTTACCAAACAATCACTAGTTTTCCAAAACCCTAAAACAGAAGCCTTTTGAAAACATTATGGAAAAAGGAGAAAATGCTGGTAACCAGCATTTTCTCCTTTTCCCACAATGTTTTCTTCCCATCTAAAACAAAAATCATTAGTTCAGTTACTATTTTCTCTTCTGCAAATCCATTGAATCTGGACCAGTCTCACTTTTTGTCGTTTGGTAAAGGGTTAACCAGTCAACTCTAACTTTCATAATGCTGTATCTTATTTCATATACCCCTTTCAAAATAGTTGGTGAGTTCTTCTTATTTTCTTGCTTCATGCACTATGGTCATATTAAGATTTGTTTTGCACAATAAAAACTAGAGCTGTATGCAAGGTTTCAATACAATTAAAGGAAACCTGTAGGAGGAGTTTTTGACACAAAATTACTAGTATTTTGTACACAGTCAAACACACTGATGGACGGACAGACAGACAGGTTGATTCCAGTACACTCCTGAAAACATTCCTTTTGCAATGTGGTATAAAAATTAGCCAAAGTTCACAGAAATCCTTATTTTTGCTGAAAAATGCTCTCATGACTGCATTTGCTCTATTTTCTGTGAAAATTTTATGTCAAAAACGGGTCATTAAGTGTGTCAAATATTTTTTGATGGTTACATACCCATGTTGTACTGTTTTCCCTGTAAATTATTAGTAAATAACTTGTCACAAGTTTGAAGCAAATATTGTCAGTAATGACAGAGAAAGCTTAAATTATCAAACTTTTTTGAAAAATGGCAGGGAATTCATAAAATATCGAACTTTTTGAAAAATGGCAGAGAAATCATAAAATATCAAATTTTTTGAAAAATGGCAGAGAAATCATAAAACATCAAATTTTTTTTTTTTTTAAATGGCAGAAAAAACATAAAATATAAATTTCTTTTTTTAAATTTCAAAGTTTTTGCACAATGATGACAGGGCTACGGCAATACCTTAACCCTTTACCACACAATCCCGACTTTTAACGACCCTGAGAAAATGGCCTTTTGAAAACATTGTGGGAAAAGGAGAAAATGCTGGTAACCAGCATTTTCTCCTTTTCCCACAATGTTTTCTACCCTGATGGAAACAAATTTCAATTTTTGAGTAGCGTTTACTTTGTCGTCTGCAAATGCTTTCAATTTGGACCAGTCTAAAATTTTCTTGTGTGGTAAAGTATTAACAGAGCTCCAGATACAGGGAGTGATCTTGTTTTTAAAACTGAAAATATTAATTATTCGCCATTAACCCATTACCACACAATCCCTGCTTTTGACGACCCTGCAAAAGAAGCTGTTGGGAAACATTGTGGGAAAAGGAGAAAGTGCTGGTAACCAGCATTTACTCCTTCTCCCACAATGTTTTCTACCCTTCACAGAAAAAAATTCAAATTTTCAGTCACTTTTATTTTGTCGTCTGCAAATGCTTTCAATTTTGGACAAGCCTTAAACATTGTCGTTTGGTAATGAGTTAAACCCTGTGTTGTGGGTAATCTGACATAAGAATCGTCTCGTCGAGATGATTCTAATGAGTACCCACAACATAGGGTTTTGAAGAGAAATAATGGATTTAGAAAATCATCACTCACTCTTATCTAGGGCTCTGCCTTAATATATTTTTTTCCAGGTAATTTAGAAATTCTCTGTGAAAAGGAGGCTTAATGCTTCTGCTAAAATGTATCTCAGGCAGACCTGGGCTGACACTTTTTGCTATCGGTCAATTTTCTGCATGTCAGAGGCTCAAAGGACAGGTCTACCACACAACTCAGTTGAAAAAATGAATTTCAGGGAGCTATCGATCAGTATATGTGATGTCCTATGTATAATATATCACAGAAAACCCCTTTTTCAGAGAGCCCCTCAAATGTATTACATAATCTATCCAGTCTGATTCTCATCCACACAGTCAACTATATCACTTTAAGTTTCCGCTTCAAATATTTCACAACCATCCATTTTTAATCAACACTTCCCAATGTACAAGACTGTACCACAGCCTCTATTATTCACTACATAACCTGGATTTATTTATCTTTCAAACACCACTCTTTTTTTGGCTCAGAATCAGCAATTTCAACCCTTTTTACAAACATGCCATATTGTCACCCTTTACCACACCATTTCGACTTTAACAAACCTGGGAAAGAAGCCTTTTAAATACATTGTAGGAAAAGGAGAAATTGCTGGTACCCAATACTTTCTCCTTTGCCCACAATGTCCTCTACCATATCAAAGATAAACTGCCCCATTTGAGTGACAATGAAACTATCGTCTGTAACAGCTCTCATTTTGGAAAAAGGCTAAAATTTGTCATATGGTTTGTTGATTGTTAACCCTTTAACATTCAATCGATGCAAAATTTTCCAAAAAATACAAGTTAGCCCCCCAAACAGCCCCCCCCCACCCATCTTGAATTGCTTCCTACGTACCTGATACATACTATATCCAATCTCAATGCAGATA
This sequence comes from Tridacna crocea, assembly GCA_943736015.1. Lineage (NCBI taxonomy): Eukaryota > Metazoa > Mollusca > Bivalvia > Cardiida > Cardiidae > Tridacna > Tridacna crocea. The sequence goes on along the minus strand of OX031069.1, from coordinate 11,343,249 downwards.
GTATATTGAAACCAACTAAGGAAACATGAAAGTTCAAAACTGAATCTTTTTTAAAAACCTGGAGCTATTGAAAAGAGTTCCACAGTTGAGAGGATACCCTTTGCTCTTTCAATAAACTCTTTCAAGCATCAAACAAGATAAAATCTTTCAGATCTCAAAAGCTGACAACAAAATTTTGGGGACTTCCATGTTCTAAGCATCAACAGACAATGTAAATCTGGCTAAAAATGACGGGTAACTAAAAGCAAGGGTAGAAAATATTGCAAGATAAGGCCGATTTCCTGATTCTTTTCCGTTAACAACGAAGCTTTCTTCAGCACAGGGATCATTGCATAAGGTCGACGCTTACTAATAGATATACTAGCAATCTGAGCTTTCACAAAATTGCCTTGACCGCAGTCATTCCATGCTTTGATTAAAAAATAATCTTTTTTTCTATTGTGGTTTATTGTTCAATAAACCACAGTTGTGAGTCATGAGGCACAATAAATAATCCATGAGGGCGATAGCGCAAGTGGTTTATTCATTGCATCTCATAGCTCATATGGTTTACTGAACAATATACCATGATAAACAGAAGTTAAATGAATTTCGATTCCAATATTATGACCAACTCTTCATAATAAGTTCATACTAAGAGTGAAAATGCAGATGGAGATTATATTCCATTGAATAACTTACTTTACACAGAATGACTTCACTCTATAATTATAGAATGGCGTCATTGAATTACATAGATTTCTCAAGTTTTAATAACACTGAAAGAAAAGACTTTTGAAAACATTACAGGAAAAGGAGAAAATGCTGGTAACCACCTTTTCCCACAATGTTTTCTATCTATCCAAAGACCAAAACCATCATTTTAGCCAAGTTCCATTAATTTTGTCATCTGTATATGCTTTCACTTTGATCTAATCCAGCATTCACTTTGGAAAGGAATTTTACAGCAGCCAAATCTTCACATATCCATGTAAAAAAGATGATTAACCTACATGAAATCAAGTCTGGCAGCAATCAAAGTGAAAATATCATTGCAAACAGAAAAATTTTCATCACCAGCTTTTTTGTTTTGCTTTTACCACACTATTTTCATGACAAATTTGCTGCTATATTAGCTAAAGCGTTGTCCACAGGAGGTAGCCAGTTTTCAGACTCATGAAGGACTAAAGATTCATTCAATATAAATAAATGTCAGTTTTTATCATATCTATGTTTATTCTATAAATAACTGGGAGGGCATGGAAAAAAACATCCCTTTCTTTCTGTCCTTTGATGTTACAAGATTGGATGACCCTATGCAGCATCTCATCATTTTAAATCTTCTACACACCGAAGTTTAACGAACTTGAGAAGGAAAACTTTTGAAAACATTGTGGGAAAAGGAGAAAATGCTGGAAATTGACTTTCATGCAAAAAAATAATTAGAGAGTGAATATTAACCGATTACCAAACGACAACATTTTAGACTGGTCCAAATTGAAAGCATTTGCAGACGACGAAATAAAAAAGACTGAAATTTTGAATTTTGTTTTGTGAAGGGTAGGAAACATTGTGGGAAAAGCAGGGGTAAAAGTTACAAAATCTAAAAATACTGAAAATTAAGCTGCCTGCCCCCCCCCCCCCCCCCCATCCCCCCCAAGCTCCTGAGGATTAGCTTAGCTATTTATAACCCTCAAATCCCTCTAATGAGATCCAGTTTTAGCATTTTAAAGCTGAAAAAATCTTGTTCAAATGAAAGATATGATATGCTAAAACCAAAGAAAATCTTTTTTAAAAAAATAGATATTTTCATCTCATAAAACAACAATTTCTTTCACTCAAGACATAAAAGACATAATTTTAGCTTTTAGCTTCCACTTATTGTTTTTTTCAGATATTTGTGTAAATTCACTGTTTGAAATGGGTAAAAAAATACTGTGGGAAAAGGAGAACTAGTATTTTCTCTGTTTTCAATAATGTTTCCAAAAGGCATTCTTTCTCAAGGTCATTAAAACTCAGGATTGTTTACGGACTGTTTAGTAAAGGGTTACAGAGAATATTGAACCTCCAAGGGCCTTTTCAGCTACACTAACAGATCAGACAAAGATCAGAGATCACACAAAATCCTGTGTTATCAGCATCTTTACTGTTCACTACTTTCTTTGAGGTTCCCGAGCACATGCAAGTTATAACTGGATATCTGAAAGTTTAACCCTTTACCAAACGACAAATTTTGGACTCTTCCAAACTGAAAGAGTTTGCAGACGATAAACAATGGCAGAAAATTATCCAAATGGGCAGAAAACACTGTGGGAAAAGGAGAAATTGCTCGTTACGAGCAATTTCTCCTTTTCCCACAGTGTTTTCAAAAGACTTGTCCTGCAGACATGAAAAAACAAGGGCTTGTTTGGGAAAGGGTTAACCCTTTACCAAATTATCCCTGGTTTTCACAGCCCTGAGAAGGAAACCTTCTGAAAACACTGTGGGAAAAAGGAGAAAATGCTGATAACTAGTCTAAAATTAATATGTTGTTTGGTAAAGAGTTAAACCTTTACCACACAATCAGGAAATTATGCACGATCCTGACGAAAAAAGTCTCTTGAAAACGTGGGAAAAGGAGAAAATGCTGGTATCCTGTTATTTTCTCTTTTTCCAAAAATGTTTTCTTATAATCTTTCTCAAAATGAATTTCAATATTTGAGTGAAGTTTATTTTGTTGCTTGCAAAATTTAATGCTTTTAACTCTTTACCAAACAACAAAATTTTAGACGAGTCCAAATTGAAAGCATTAATTTGCAGAGAACAAAATAAATACAACTCAAAATAAAAAGTGTTTTGGGAAGGATAGAAAACATTGTGGGAAAAGGAGAAAATGTTGGTTTCCAGCATTTTCAACTTTTCCTGCAGCGTTTTCAAATGCTTTTGTTCTTAAGATCATTAAAAAGTCGGGATTGTGTGGGAGAGAGTTAATCTGGACTACTATAAAAAGTTCCCCCTTTGTAAAGCAATCATTGTTTAACCCTTTCCCAAACGACAAATTTTGGACTCTTTCAAATTGAAAGAGTTTGCAGACGACAATTTTAGATTTTGATAAAATGGCAGAAAGTTCTCAAAAAGGGTAAAAAACACTGTGGGAAAAGGAGAAATTGCTCGTTACGAGCAATTTCTCCTTTTCCCACGGTGTTTTCAAAAGACTTTTACTGCAGACACGTATAAAAAAAAAGGGCTTGTTTGGGAAAGGGTTAACAACACTGAAGAAAAAAGCTTTTGAAGACATTTAGGGAACCAGGAGAAAATAATGATGAGCAGCACTAAATTTTGTTTCTTTAGTCACAATGTTTTCTCCCCTTTCAAAGCCCTTTACTCCATATGCTTCAAATTCAAACATGACTGTTATCATTTTTTTTTTTCAAATTTTTCATTGTGGTAAAGAGTTCAGGTCTTGAAAAATAAACATTAATTTCCTATCTATTAAGAAATGTTTACTTTTAGATCTATGCACTCTATCCTCTTCAGGTCAATAATCAACTTGTTCCCATAAACTTTCCCAGAAATCTGTCCTTAACACTTTACCCCAGTGTTCCAACTTCAACCTACCCTGGAAGAGAAACCCTTTGAAAACATTGCGGGAAAAGGAGAAAATGCTGATAACCAGCATTTTCTCCTTTACCCACTATATTTTCTACCATATCAAAAAAAATGCACCATTTGAGCCACATTGAAATAATCGTCTGCAAGTGCTTTCAATTCGGAAAAGGCTAAAATTTTATCATCTGGTAAAGGGATATCTGAACAACATTTTTTCATCTGAAGTACATGACTGTACAGAAAACAATGAACTTCATCAAATAACAATATCAAAACTGAATCCTCTTTCCCAAGTAAAATTTTACCCTTTACCATAAAATCCCAAGTTTTGATGATCCAGTGGAAAAAAAGCGTTTTGAAACATTGTGGGAATAGGAAAAAATGCTGGTTACCAGTATTTAAACCTTTTCCTACAATGTTTTCTATCCTTCCCCAGATAATAAGATTCAATTTTTGAGTCACTCTTAGTTTTTCTGCAAATGCTTTCAATCTTAAGCCTTTACCCCATGAGGCATTTCTATAGTATCTCTAATTGACCCTAAATAACAGCAAGGATGAAGCTGTTTCTTATGTGTATATGTCACCTTTAGATAGCATTGAAAACATTGTGACAAATGGTGAAATTGCTCATCACAAGCAATTTCACCTTTTGCCACAATGTTTTCCAAAGGCTCCTACAAGCAATGCGTAGAAATGAGTATCTATGGAGTAAAGGGTTAACCAGTCTAATATTTTATCATTTGGTTTTGAGCTAAAAAAAAAAAGACAGCTTTGAAAAACACTTTTTAAAACCACTGTGGGAAAAGAAGAAAACACTGGTAACCAAAATTTTGTCTTTTCACTACAATATTTTCTACCCATCTGTAGACAAATGTCAACATTTGTGCAACTTCTTTTTTGTTGTAGGCAAACATGTACAATTTGATATCTGTAATTTGTTGTTTTATGAAAAGAACAACCTCACAAAATCTTTCCGCGAGTTACAGTATGATGCCTCCGACACAAGTACGAAATTACATAATATATTTTATCTCTGACACAAGTACAAAATTACATAATATATTTTACAATCTAAGTCACATCCATCAAACTACATTCCATGTAAATCTAAACAAACTGAACAAAAAATGTGCATGTTCATTTTTTTTTCAGTTTTTGCCAAACCAGTATCAATATGCATAAGTTTATGACATTTAAATCATTAAACATTGTTAACACCTTGGTTTTTATCATTCTTTTTATATTCCCATACATAGACAATACATTTAATTCAGTTTAAGTCCAATTAAGATAGGCTGGTTGAGATAATTAATTACCCTGTTCTATTTTATCTCACTTATCTCTTAATCAGACGACAAAATTTTAGACTGATCCAAATCGAAAGCAGTTGAATATGACAATATGATTGAAAGAAATTAAAACTTTGGATTCCTCTATATGATAAGGTATAAAAACATTGTGGCCAAAACAGAAAATGCTGGTTACCAGCATTTTCTCCTTTGCTCACAATGTTTTCTAAATGCTTCTTTCTCCAGGATATTAAAACTATAAATTTATTGTAAAAGGGTAAACTCTTTACCAAACAACAAAATTTTATGGTTTTTGAAATAAAAAAAAGAAGGTTTTGCAGATGACAAATTATATGTGACAACTGTACAATATGTCTCTCAAAGGGGAGGAAAAATTCTGGGAAATGGACAAAATGCTGGTCACCAGCATTTTCTTCTTTTCTCAAAAGGCTTCTTCTTCGTGATAGTTAAAACTTGGGATTGTGTGGTAAAGGATTAACAGTCTGGAGACATAGGTTTCTATTACTATATGACCTAAGATGGTATTTCTTGATACTGCTTTAAGTCTTTACAATACAATCCAGAGTCTTTTGCCCTAAATAAATATTGTGGGAAAAGGAGTAAATGTTGGAGGGAAATAGCCTATTACAAACCTAGTGGGAAAAGAGGAAAATGCTGGTAACCAGCATTTTCTCCCTTCTCCACAAGGTTTTTCAATACTTTCAAATAAAATTACCGTCATTTCTGCTACATTTAATTTGTTGTCTACAAATGCTTTCATTTTGGACAAGCCTAAAATTTTATAGTTAAGTAGAGAGTTAAACTGACATAACTAGATGAAACATGCCCTAGCAAAGGGGGGTTAAGTGAATCTCTATTATGCATAATATCTATCAGATCATCATATTTACAGAGCTCCAGATAGAGGGAGTGATTTTGATTTCAAAATTGAAAATATTAATTTTTCTCCACTAAGTAACCCTACCGTATGGGTACTCATAACAATCGTCTCATCGAGACGATTCTAATGAGTACCCACAACATAGGGTTTGAAAGAGAAATAATGGATTTAGAATACCATCACTCCCTCTGTATTATGGACCTGGAGCTCTGTATTATGGATCCATTTTGTACAACAACCAACTGAATCCTGAGGTAGACTGGTCCATTCTCTTGCAGATCATGGTGGTCTGTGATGCATCCATGTGTTATGTGCCTCTATCACACTGGTATTGACACAACTTTCTTGCTCCAGCCACGGACTACTCTTCCCACTTGCATCAGAGGTGAGAGGCGAAAAATCACCGCAAAGAACAAAAACAGATCATGTGATTTGCACCACATCAAATCTGATGTCTACAAATTCTTTCAATATGGATGAAACCAAAATTTCATCTGAAAGAAACTCAAATGTACTGCAAACAGGTTAGATCCTTATCAGCATTTTCTCCTTTTCCCGCAATGTTTTCAAACAGTTTTCTTTTCAGGATCAATAAATCTAGAGATTCTGTGGCAAAAGACTAAGCTTCATCAGTGTATTAATAGCAAATCTGCCAATGTTGCAGTTACTGTCAACTGCCACATTTAATGATTAACCCTTTACTACACAATCTCAACTTTTAACAACCCTGAGAAAGAAGCCTTTAGAAAACATTGAGGGAAAAAGAAAAAATGCTGGTAACCAACAATCTTGTCTACTCTGCTGGAAATAATTTTTAATTTTTGAGTTATGTTTATTTAATCGTCTGCAATTGCTTTCAATTTGCACTTGTCAAAAATTTTATTTAGTAAAGAGTTGAAGGGAGATAAAAAAGTTAGATCCTATAAAAACTAGTTACTTCCCTTTGACCATTATGTACCTTGAAAACAGAAATACACAACAGTTACGGGTCTGCAGAATTTTATTTCCCCATTCCTCCACAAGCCTGAGATTTAACCCTTTACTCCATCGATACTCATTTCTACGCATTGCTTGTAGGAGCCTATGGAAAACATTGTGGCAAAAGGTGAAATTGCTCGTGACGAGCAATTTCACCTTTTGTCATAATGTTTTGTATGCTATCAAAAAGTGTCATATACATATAATAAACAGCTACATTCTTCCTGTTATTTAGGGTCAATTAGAGATACCATAGAAATGTCTTATAGGGTAAAGGGATAACTAAATTGAGAGAGAAGTCTTTTGAAAATACTATAGGCGGGGGAAAAAACCCAGCATATTCTTGTATTTCCTTAATCTTCTTACAAGCTCTCAACCTTGGGGTCTTTAAAACTCAAGATTGCTTGGTAAAGGAAAACAGGCATTGTACACTTCAAACCAATGTTGTGTCACTTGTCTGTATGAGAAAAAAAAAACCAAAACAACAACACCAAATGGGTATTATAAATATCGAGAGTACTAAATTTGTCAATCCAGGGATGTATACATTTCATTGTTGACAGAATTATACTCGCTTTCATCTAAGGACAAGTTACTTAACCCTTTACCCCATAAGGCATTTCTATGGTATCTCTAGTTGATCCTAAATAACAGCAAGGATGAAGCTGTTTCTTATGTGTATATGACACCTTTTGATAGCATAGAAAACATTGTGGCAAAAGGTGAAATTGCTTGTCACGAGCAATTTCACCTTTTGCCACAATGTTTTCCAAAGGCTCCTACAAACAATGCGTTAAAACGAGTATCTATGGAGTAAAGGGTTAACTCTTTACCAAAGAACAAAATTTTAGGCTGGTCCAAATTCAAAGCATTAATTTTGCAGACGACAAAATCAATGTGACTCAAAAATTAAAATGTGTTATGGGAAGTGTGGAAAACATTGTGAGAAAAGGATAAAATTCTGGTTACAAACATTTTCTCCTTTTCCCACAATATTTTCTGTAAGCCTCTTTCTCAGGGTCATTAAAAGTCGGGATTGTGTGGTAAAGAGTTAAAGCCTACAAGTGACAAATTATCACCATCATACTGTAGATGCCTGTATGAAAAGAAGGCAGTTGGATACACTCTGAAAAATGAAATATAAAGGACACCTGTGCCAAAAAAGGTCATAGGCCATCCTATAAATATTCAAAGATTTTCATGGGGGAGTTCCCAAGAACCCACTAGGAAATCCCTTTCCAGATAATGATTCCACTTTGCACCTCTGATAATAAGTTTGGAATTATTACTCTAACAAATTGACCTGAAATTAACCTTTATGCAAAAAATAATACATGGATCCGTGGAAATCGATATTTGACCAATCAGGACATCGCGTTTATTCTACCCGATGTCCTACCTTGGTTTCTGCTATTTCGGCTCACAAATAAACGACTGTTAACGTTGGAAGAATGCAATTCTCTTTATTTATGTTGTGTTTTTAACGTTTGAATTTTAAAAGAAAATCAAAAAATGTGCTTTGCGAACGTGTACCGATGACGTGAGATCACGCAGAGGCTATAGAAAAGTTTAAATTGTGATGATTACTGAAAATTTGAACTTGTGCAAAGAGCGGATCAGCGCTGGATAATAGATTAATTCAAAGTATTCTGTAATGTTTCCTCTCTGAAAGAGAAAACTGGAAAACAAAGGTAAAAACAGACCTATATGAAGTATTAATAAAAAGAAAATACTTTTACTTGAATATTAACCTTGTTCAATAACCTATGCACATCCAAAAAGTGGCCGCGTAACTTGTCACCAATGTTTCAATTTGACATTAATCTTAACCCATGGTGCATGAAGAATATGCTGAATGTGTACTGGGATCGTATATACGATCTCTGATGTGTAGATATAGATCAGATTGCAAATTACATGATGTTTATTCTTGGATTTAAAGTACCTGCTGATTACAATAAGCGCTTTGACGTGTAGTTCTTCCTCATTATAGGAGTATATTTCAGTTTTAAAAAAAGTCTAACTTCTGATCTGGTGGAACATGGAAATTTTTCTCTTGACTTATCTGTGCTAACCGTTTACCACATAACGGGTTTAAACGACCCGTAGATTGCTTTTAAAAGCATTGCGGAGAAAGGAGAAAATGCTTGTAACATTCATTTTATCCTTTTCTCACTGTCTTTTGCGCTTTTCAAAAACAAATTTCAATTTTTGAATCATTTATTTTGTTGTCTGCAAATATTTGAATTTGGATTGCTCTAAAAATTTTGTCATTTGGTGACAAGTTTAAATGAATTAGCACATCTGCACATTAGCACAAAGGGTGTGTTGGTAAACTGTTTATTTGATAAGAAGTGTGTTTGATTGCAAAACAATTTGCCGCTCTAATCACCTTGACCACCCATTGTCATCAGTATATCATATTCTACTGTCAATGATATTAACAATTTTCTTAATTGACAACACACTAAATGCATTTTATAATCCATCAGACAACCCTTTTCCCCTTAACCTGATATTAATCTTTTTCATTAACTTAGACCTCTCTGTATATTCAGACATTCTGTAAACTTTTCAAAAGGTTTCTTTAATTTGATATGATGCTAAGATTACTTTACTAGCCCAACAAAATCAATGAGTATCGTTAATTCTATTATTCTGTGGCAAAACGGAGATTTGTTGATGTTTTTTATATGTTCAAATTTTTGTTTAAACATGTAAATCTGTTACATTGTACGTCGCCCCGTAATTCGCCCTTTTAATACATCTCTGTTTGTAAATTAGTAAAGCATCTTTAAATTTCCTACTGAGAATTTATCATTGATAGAAATATATGATTAAAATACTTTTTCCGGAATTTTATTGAGAGAAACAGTCATGAAAGCACGATTTAAGTAGCCTATCTGCTATACTGTATATGTATTGACTACGTTTGTTTGTGAGACCTTGGCAACAGTAACTAAGGTAGTCGGTTTATCTTTTCACCACGGATCCATGTATTAAAGAGCGAATATTAATATCATCAGGTATAATTGGACTGTTAGGAAATTTCTGTTTATGGTACCGGTATTTGTTGGGTTTGACCTCAACTGCACCATAGCCAAAATCAAGAAGTTTTTGCAGATGGCATAGATCAAGATCAAGCTGCACAGTGAGAAAGTGCTTCTTTGATCTAAGTCATAATATGAAGTCATACAGGGTGATAATAATAATTTATATGGTAATAAAGCTCATTTATTTGATCTCAATTTGTTCGACTAAAACAATGTTCTGGGTGTAGGACTAAACCAATATTTTGGGTGTTGAACTAATACAATATTTTTGGGCTACTCTATACCCTGGATTTTCAAACCACAAATATGTTGTGAATTTTTCAGCTCAATTACATCCCTACCACAGAATGTAACAATGTGTGGCTGAGCATGAATACCCCTGTTCACCCTACAACTAGGGCACTTTATCTCTTCACCACACAATCCTGACTTTTAACAACCCTGACAAAGAACCCTTTTTGAAAGCATTGAGAGAAAAGGAGAAAATGATGGTAATCAGCATTTCCTACTTTTCCAACAATGTTTTCTAGCCTTTCCAAATCAAATTTCAATTTTTGAGTCACTTTTATTCTGTCGTCAGTACCGGTAAATGCTTTCAATTTGAAACAGTCTAAAATTTTGTCGTTTGGCAAAGAGTTAATTAAGGCAAGGCCACTACTATTACTATGTAACTCATTACCAAAGGACAAAATTTTGGACAAGTCAATTTAGCATCCTTTAACCCTTTACCACACATTCCTGACTATTAACAACCCTATGAAAGAAAGCTTTGTAAAACATTGTAGGAAAAGGAGAAAATGCTGGTGACTGTCACCAGCATTTTCTCCTTTAAACCCCTCAAAGTTTTCTTCCCTTCCAACAACAAAATTCAATTTTTCAACCACATTTATATTGTCATCTGCAAATGCCTTCAATTTGGATCGGTCTAAAATTTTGTCAATTGGTAAAAGACTCAACTCTTCACCAAACAACAACACCTTTGACTTTTTCAAACTGAAAGCATTCACAGCCGACAAATTAATACTACCCTGAATTTAACAATGTTTTTGAAACAAGTTAAAAACAATACTGGAAAAGGAGAGAATGCTGGTCACTAGCACTTTTTCCTTTTCCCAGAATGTTTTCAAAGCCTTATGAAAGGCCATTTCTGTCATAGTTGTCAAAAGCAGGGTTATGTGGTAAAGGGTTAGTGCTTGTATTCTGTATGTATTCTATTATATATGCTGCACATTATTAATGTGTGCATAATAATGACTGGCTAATATAAATGGTATGACCCCTAAAGATATGGAAAACTTAAATTTTTTACGCACATTATTAGTTAATTCTTTACATAACGACAAAATTTTAGACTTGTCCAAATTGAAAGCATTTACAGACAACAAAATAAATGTGACTTAGAAATTTTAACTTGACTTCAAAAGAGTAGGAGACACTGTGGAAAAACGAGAAAATGCTGGTCACCAGCATTTTCTCCTTTTCCCCCAATGTTTTCAGAGGGCTTCTTCCTCTAAGTCATTTAAAGTCAGGATTGTGTGGTGAACAGTTAAAAATGTACATTTCAGACACACTAGAATTCCTGTAACTTTCTACCAAACAACAGAACTTTTGGTCAAAATTCAAAACAGTTACAGACAAAACTAGAGCTGTCATTGAATGTGTCTAATAATACCCCCACCAGTGCTTTGACAGAAAGTCAGGCAAATACTAGTATTTTGTACACAGACGGACACAGACCCACAAATGGATGGACACACAGACAGACAGGCTGAGTCCAGTATACCCCCGAAAACATTTTTTTTTCGGGGGTATTATAATTCAGTGACCCAAAAAGGAAATTTGTGTAGAGAATGGTGGAAAAAATTGTGAGGAAAAGAGAATATGCTGGTCATCAGTATTTCCTCCTTTTCTAACAATATTTTCAAAGGTCATTTCTTCCATGGTTGTTAAAACTCAGGTAGCCGAGTCCCCATAAGCTAAGTCAATACAATGCAGTGCTTGAGAGTACAGGATCCAGTGTTCGATCCCTGGCTACAAACCCTGGCTCAGCCAATTTCTTTCCGAGGATTGAAGATAATCACTGCTACAGGATTCATTCCTCTCCCACCGCTGACCATTGTTTCAACGACGATCATGTGGGAAAGCAGCCAGAGGCTTTGAAAGAAAATTGTGCAAAGTACTGGTAAAAGAAATTCCAGGAATGCAAGGATAGATGCACTAGATGCCACAATATAACTTCAATAATGTTGAAATGGCACTAAACACTATAAAAATCAATCAATCATAAAACTCGGGATTCTGTGGTAAAGGGTTTGCCCGAATATGCTGTATGTATTCTGTGCATGTCCATCGATAAAATGCGCAGAAATATGAGGTTTTAACCCTTTACCACACAATCCCGACTTTTGACCACCCTGAGAAGGAAGCATTTCTCCTTTTCCAACAATATTTTCTACCCTTCCCTAAACAGACTTTGATCTTTCAGCCACATTTTTTGTCGTCTACAAATGCTTTCAATGTAGAAAAGTTTGAAATTTTGTTGTGTGGTAAGGAGTTAAATGGTATGACCCTAAAAATATGGTAATCTTATATTTTTCCTGTATGTTGTTAGTAACCATGTAAATTTCAAACACTTCAGAATTCCTATATTCCTTTACCAAACATTCCCTGGTCTTTACCACCCTGAGATAGAAACCTTTTGAAAACATTGTGGGAAAAGGAGAAAATGCTGGTAACCAGCATTTTCTCCTTTTCCCACAATGTTATCTATCCTGCTGGAAACAAATTTCAAAGTTTGAGATGCGTTACTTTTGTCATTCTCCAAATGTTTTGAATTTGGATAAGTCTAAAAATTTTGTTGTTTGGCAAAGAGTTTAAATAACTTCAACCACAGAAGTTATGTCAGATATTTAATCCATTACCGTTTGATGACCCTTGAGAAAGAAGCCTTCAGAAAACATTGCGGAAAAGGGAGAAAATGCTGGTTACCACAATGTTTTCTACCCTTTCCAATTCAAATTTAAATTTTTGATTCACATTTATTTTGTTGTCTGCAAATGCTTTCAATCTGGATCAGTCTAAAATTTTGTCGTTTTATTAAGAGTTAAGATAACTACGACCACAGAAGTTGAAGTTATGTAAGAAATTTCACAGGCTTGGTGATGGCACAGCAGTTTTCTGCTTTGGAAGTTTTCCACAACATAAGATCATGACAGATGAAACAAAAATAATATGATTGTGGACACTTCATGTTCAAAATGAAGTGAGATAATGCAAATTAGGAATTACTGGTAGACAAAATTATGCTGTACCTGTTGACAGAAAAAAGCTTCACAGTTAAGATTTTTAATTATTTACCACTCTGAGTCTTGAGTTCTGATGCCCTCCAGAAAGAAAACAATGATTTCATTCCTATCCAAGACAGACATCATCATTATCTTAAGCCAAACTTATTTTGTGGTCTGCACTTCCTTACAACTCTTTACCAGACAACAAAATTGTCGACTGGCCAAAATTGGAAGCAGTTGCAGACAACAAAATGAATGTGATTGAAAAAATTGAACTTGGTATGGGAAGGGTAGAAAACATTGTGGGAAAAGGAGAAAATGCTGGTCACCAGCATTTTCTCCTTTTTCCAAAATGTTTTCAAAAGACATCTTTCTCAGGGTCGTCAAAAGTCAGGATTGTGTGGTAATTGGTTAATTTGATCTTGTCTAAAATTTTGGTTTGAGGTTTGGTAATGGGTTAAAGTGAAAACAGACACATTTCTGCATGTGTAAACACATGAAATGCTGGTTACCAGCATTTTGTCCTTTTCCCAAAATGTTTTCAAAAGTCTTCTTTATAAGGTCCTTAAAAGGCAGGATTGTTTGGTAAAGATTTAAAGTCTATTATGCCCTGACCAGAGGTCAAGCAATCTGCTGTTCTGGAATATCTAATTTCTGTTTTAGTTTAGTGACCAGGTCACTGCAGTTATGTACATATTATTATGCTCTCTATCTCCCTCTGCACCTTCCTCCTCCTCCCACTAATTTTTGACCAAAGGACTACAGGCCTTACAGTTTCAGACAAGAAGACCTTTAAAGATTTCCAATATTTTTCAGCTTTGTTGCCATGGAAACCACAGTTCTTATTGAAATCAATTTCTTTCAAAGAATTCTAAAGAGGGCCATGGCAGGTTCAATTCTCCAAAGTTTCAAAGAAATTGGATAGATCTTAGTTTCACAGAAGATTTTTGAAATAGAAGTTAACACGTGCTGATGGATACACATAATCATGAAGACAAGATGGACATTGGGCCATGACATAAGCCCGCTTGCCTTTGGCTAGTGGAGATAAAAATTGCTCAACATGAACAATTTCTCAATTTTCTACAGTGCCGTCCTCATCAAAAAACTATTATCTTTTCTGTTAAACCCCATATCAATGGACAAAAGTTTCACACTTAGGTGTGCAAATATTCGAGGAGTCAAATATTTTGAGGAAAAGAGCTCCATGAAAAATACTATTAGGTTCTATTACATTGTTCTATGGTTTTACTTTTAGATTAAACAGCAACAATTTTCCTTTCAATTTATTGGGTTAACCCTTTACCACACAATCCCAAAGTGTTAACAACCCTGTTGAAGAAGCTTTGGTAGAGTCCAAAATTTTGAAGTTTGATAAAGAGTTAACCTTTTGTTGAGTGAAACCCAAAACTGTTACAGATGATTACTGCCCTAGACTTGTGTTACTTTTCACTGAAATGTGACCTGCCCATTCTGGGCTCATCCCCTCCCTCCCTACCACCCAGTTACTTGTCAAGTACTCTCCACCTTTTGAAAAATGTGGGCTTCATTTTCTGTCAAAAGGTTTTAACGATTTATATACCACACAATCCCTCAATTTTTAACAATCTGGAGAAAATGACCTTTTGAAAACATGGCAAGAAATGGAGAAAATACCTGTAACCAGCATTTTCTTCTTTTCCCATAATGTTTCCTACCCTTCCACAAGAAAGTTTTAATCCATTACCACACAATCCCTACTTTTGACACCTCTATGAAAGAAGCCTTTTCAAAAAACTATGGGAAAAGGAGAAAATGCTGGTAACCAGCATTTTCTCCTTTTCCCACAGTGTTTTCTACCCTTCCCAGAACAAATTTCCATTCTTAGTCACCTTTATCTTGTCGTCTGCAAATACTTTCACTTTGGACCAGTTTAAAATTTTCTCGCGTGGTAAAGAGTTAATATCTAATAATTGAGATTGTTTGGTACAAAGTCAAATTTGAACATCTTTAAAATTTAGCTGTCTGGTTCGGACCTAATTGACCAATGCTTCAATGACTTTATCTCCCGTTTGAAATGTAATGCTATTCAAAAACCATCTGATTACCTGATTATTCGTGCGATAAAGCATTACTGGAGTGTGAGTGACTTCCGCTTATTGCGTGACTACAAATACGTGGTTTCGGAGGCCAGTAGTTTGCATGCGACCACATGTAAACCAATCTGGTTTTTACTCATCACCTGAATTTCGAATTTCTGATCTGTATAATTTGCTTTTCTTCATCCTTTACCACAAAACCCGAAGTTTTAACCCATTACCACACAATCCCTACTTTTGACGCCCCTGAGAAAGACGCCTTTTGAAAACACTGTGGAAAAAGGAGAAAATGCTGATAACCAGCATTTTCTCCTTTTTCCACCATGTTTTCTACCCTTCAATAAACAAATTTCAAATTTTCAGTCACTTTTATTTTGTCGTCTGCAAATGCTTTCAATTTGGACCAATCTAAAATCTTGTCGTTTGGTAATGCCGTTAAAGACCCTGATAAGGAAAGCTTTTCAAAAATTGTGGGAAATGGAGAAAATGCTGGATACCAGTATTTTCTCCTTTTCCCACAATGTTTTCTACCCCTCTCAACCCAAAATTCAATTTTCTCCAAATGCTTCCAATTTTGGGCTCATCTAAAATAATCTCATTTGGTAAAGGGTTAAAAAAAAAGTCCTAAGTTTTAACAACCCTTAGAAGGAAAGCTTTTGTAAACACTGTGGGAAAATAACCAGCATTTTCTCCTCTTCTCACAATGTTTTCTACTCAATATAATGAAAGTTTGGTAACTTCAGCCAAGTTAAATTTGCTGTCTGCAGAAGCCTTCAAATTGGACAATCTTACATTTTTGTAGGCTGTAGCATGGCAACAGGTTTAACTTTTGAAAAATGCCGAATTTCAGACTTTTCCGTTTCCTATTTTTCCAGCTATGTTTTCAAAAGGCTAAGGGTTGTTAAAACTCAGGATTGTGTGGTACAGGCAATACTATAAGCAAGCATGAGGAAATGAAGAAAATGCTTTTCTTACATTGTTTTCTACCCAATATTAACCCTTTACTCCATAGATACTCATTTCTATGCATTGCTTCTAGGCGCCTTTGGAAAACATTGTGGCAAAAGGTGAAATTGCTCGTGATGAGCAATTTCACCTTTTGTCACAATGTTTTCTATGTTATCAAAAGGTGTCATATGCACATAAGAAACAGCTTCATCCTTGCTTTTATTTAGGGTCAATTAGAAATACCACAGAAATGCCTTATTGGTTATAGGGTTAAGGAACTCTTTACTACACAATCCCAACATTAAATGACCCTGAGGAAATGAAGAAAATGGTGATAACCAGCATCTTCTCCCTTTCCCAGAATGTTTTCTACCTTATTAATGACAAATGACACCATTTGAGGTAACTTTGTCTTCTGTAAATGCTTTTGATTTGGACAAGTCTGAAATTCTATCATTAGGTAAAGAGTTACAGCTCTTTGGACAGAGAACTCCTGAAGGGTCACTTTTGATTAGTCAAAATACAATCCTGATTGTATGGAACCAGTCAAAACATAAACACATAAAACCAATTATCTTCGCATGGATGGAGAATGGAGAATCCTGGATTCAGACAACATATGCCACCAATTTATGACCACAGTGCATTGGTATCAAGTAATGATATAGTTCTGACTTTGCCTAAGACAAGTTGAAACAGCCCTGCTCTAGTATAATCATTAACTCATTACCACACGACAATATTTTAGGCTTGTCTTAATCGAAAGCATTTGCAGACGACAAAATAAAAGTGACTGGAAATTTGAAATTGTTTTGTTAAAGGTAGAAAATATTTTGGAAAAAAGGAGAAAATGCTGGTTGCCAGCAAATGCTGGCTACTAGCATTTTCTCCTTTTTCCACACTGTTTTCTAAAGGCTTCTTTCTCAGGGTTGTCAAAACTAGGGATTGTGTGGTAATGAGTTAAAGAAGTATGACTATATGATTCTGTCCCAGCATAGACATAGAATGGAGAATCATAGATCCAGAAAACACATGCCATTAATTTATGACCATAGTGCAAGTAGTATGGAGTATCTATTGAGTTCTGACTTTTCCTCAAACAAGCTGAGAGAACCCAGCTCTGGTACAATCATTACAGAAGTACAATTGAAATGATTCTTCTCAGAACTCCGCTTAACCCTTTACCACACAATCCTGACTTTTGACGACCCTGAGAAGAAAGCCTTTGAAAACATTGATATAGTTACTGCTGGTAACCAGCATTTTCTCCTTTTCCCTCAAAGTTTTTTACCCTATCAAAGCAAGATTGCACCATTTGAGCAACTTTTAAGCTGTCGTCTGCAAATGTTTTCAATTTGCATAGGTCTAAAATTTTGCTGTGTGGTAAACGGTTAAGACCCGTTTTGCCAGAGCTTAGCTCATTTACATGATTGTACAGGGTATTAACATCATTGTACAGGATATTTACATGATTGGAAAGTGTGTTTACATGATGTTGGTTGGTTGTATTGGGGTTTAACGCCACTTTAACAGCTAAGGTCATATCATGGCGGTCCGTGACGCACATGTGTTTCCTGGCTTTCTCTCACCGGTACTTACACTACTTTCTTTCCAAAGCCACCGACTACTTTTCTCACATGCTTCAGCAGAGGTGAGAAGCGAAAATACGCCGGAAAGAAAGTTCGCCTCAACCGGGTATCGAACTCACAACCACCAGGTCATGAGTCCGACACGCTCACCACTGAGCCACCCGGGCGGGCGTGTTTACATGATTGGAACGGGTATTAACATGATTGGAAATGGTATTTATGTGATTGTAAAGGGTATTTACATGATTGTATAGGTGTTTATATGATTGGAAAGGGTATTTACATTGTTGTAAAAGATATTTACATGATTGTACAGGGATTTAAATGATTGAAAAGGGTATTTACATGATTGTAAAAGTTAGATAAAGGATACATCATCTGTGTGTTTTCACCAACCATTCTTACAAACTTTCTTGCCCTTATTTGCACCAATTGTCTAAACTGAAACTAACACAACTTCTGACTGGCTAAACCCTTGATAAAATTGGATTTAAATTCCATTACCTCATTACTAAACAACAACATTTCAGGCTAGTCCAAATCGAAAGCATTTGCAGACAATAAAATAAAAGTGACTGAAAAATTGAAATTTGTTTCTGACAGGGTAGAAAACAGTGGGAAAAGGAGAAAATGCTGGTTACCAGCATTTTCTCCTTTTCCCACCATTTTTTCAAAAAGCTTCTTTCTCAAGGTCAATAAGTGGGGATTGTGTGGTAAAGAGTTACAAAGCTTAGATTATAGCAAGCAGTGCATCCACACACGTCTTTATCACACAAATACTGACACAACTTTCTTTCCAAGTTACTGACTACTTTCCCGCATGCATCAGAGGTGCGAGGTGAAAAGTCACCAGAAAGAAAGTTTGCCTTAACAGGGTATTGAACTCACAACTACCACATGGTCACAAGTTCCATATGCTTACCACTGAGGTACCTGGGCAGGCCTGAAAATTGTTGGTGAATACAGACCCAAAATGTCACCAATAATTAGTGTAAAAAGTGTACATAGATTATCCGGTTTTCAATTAATTATGCATGACATTACAGTCACATCAAGTCCCTTATGGATATGCTTCAAGTTCTGTTTTCTGTTTTGTTTGTACTCTGTCTTTCAGCATACTGTGTTGCCCTTTTGCATTGCTTTTTTTACTTTGTACAGCTTTACCAAACAAGAATTTAGACCAGTAAAAATGGTCGGTCGGTCGGTCAGTCAGTCAGTCAGTCAGTCAGTGGGTGGGTGGGTGTCATTTTCAACATTATTTTACTTCACTGCACCCAGTGCACCTTCCCATTGCTTCCTGTATTTTATCTACCCAGCATTTCCCACAGTAGTCTTCCAAAACCACTGGCTGCTTTCATTATCATTGTTAGAACAAGGATTAGTGGTCAAAGAGTAAATCAAATTCAGTCACAAAACCACTTAAAGGGCTTCTTGGTAGACTGAAATCAAGATTGTTTGGTAAAGAGCTAATTTCTCAAATTGTTATAAAATATTAATGAAATGGTTTACCTAGTTTTTTACACATGATTAGCAAACTGATCATTATCCATGGTTTACAGCCTGTGATTATTGTATGATCAAAGTCAACCTTTAAATAATGAAATTACTGAACTTTCACTAAATGTGGAAAAGTGGTACCCACATCTTCCTTGCACACTCATATATATACACCACTACTCATATAAACTAAACAAAATAGAGGACTTAACTCTTTACCAAACAAAAAAATTTTGGACTAGTCCAAAATTGAAAGCACTTGCAGACGACAAATAAATGAGAATCAAATAATGAAATTTGATTTGGAAAGGGTAGAAAACATTGTGGGAAAAGGAGAAAATGCTGGTTACCTGCATTTTCTCCTTTTCTCAATATGTTTTCAAAGGCTTTCTTTCTCAGGGTCGTTAAAAGTCGGGATTTTATAGTAAAGAGTTAAGTCAAATAACCCTTTACCAAACAATCCTTTGTTTTAACAACCACGTGTCGGAAGCCCTTTGAAAACATTGTGGAAAAAGGAGAAAATGCTAGTGATCAGAGCATCAGCCTCATAACCAAAACGTCCAGGGTTCAATACCCAAGCACCGGTGTCAACTTTGAGATTTTTCATTGGTCAAAACATTCAGCACAAGTACTGGTGTGATTCCCATGAAGCAGAATAGAGAGATATTGGTATAAGTTGTAAGAACTTGTTTCTCAACTGATGTAAGATATGTTTAACTCTTTTCCACACAATCCCGACTTTAAATGACCCTGAGAAAGAAGCCTTCAGAAAACATTGTGGGAAAAGGAGGAAATGCTGGTTACTAGCATTTTCTCCTTTTCCCACAATTTTTTCAGTAACCCTTCCCAAATCAAATTTCAATTTTTGATTCACATTTATTTTGTCATGTGCAAATGCTTTCAATTTGGACAAGTCCAAAATTTTGTTGTTTGGTAA
The DNA here is from genome assembly GCA_943736015.1 of Tridacna crocea. Lineage (NCBI taxonomy): Eukaryota > Metazoa > Mollusca > Bivalvia > Cardiida > Cardiidae > Tridacna > Tridacna crocea. Next base: position 11,323,125 of record OX031069.1, on the reverse strand, counting down.
AGAGTTAAACTGATCATCATAAGCCATGCAGCTGCTATTTATTCTTCAATCAGAAAAAAGCACGCTCAAAGTGCTAAAAAGACAACTTAACCTTTTACCACCCAATGAAGACTTTTAGCCTAAGGAAGAGGCTTTTTGAAAACATTATGGGAAAAGGAGAAAATTCTGGTAATCAGCATTTCCTCCTTTTCCCACAAAGCTTTCTACCCTGGCAAACCAAAATCGCACCATTTGAGCCACTTTGAAATTGTCGTCTGCAAATGCTTTCAATATGGATCAGTCTAAAATTTTGCTGTGTGGTAATGGTTTAAAGGTATTTGTTTTACAAATTTCACAAATCTGCATTATTGCACATATCTATCGTACAGCTAATAGACATATGCCAAAGGTGTAATATAGTGCAAATTTATCATTCAACTGCATATTTTAAGATCAATATCTAAGGTTTCTCTACATGCATAATAGCCAAGTCAACCCTTTACTGCATAATTCCAACTTCTAACAACCCTGAGAAAGAAGCCTATTGGAAAACATTATGGGAAAAGGAGAAAATGCTGGTTACCAGCATTTTCTCCTTTTCTCACAATATTTTCTACCCTATCTCAGTCAGAAATCATCATATTACCAGGATTTAATTTGTTGTATACAGACATTTTGAATTTGGTCCAGTCCAAAAATTGGTCCTTTGGTAAAGAAATTAACTTGTTACCAAACTACAGTCGAAACTGTCTTAAGAAGCCAACCAAGGGACAAGCCAAAAGTGGCTGCATACGACAGTTGGCTGCTTAACACAGATCAGATTAGCAAAACTATTTTCCATTCTTTCACAACAAATTTAAAATTTTCAATCACATTATGATTTACATTGTTGTCTGCAAAAGCTTTCAGTTTGGACAAGTCCAATTTTTTTTAATTCCACTGCCGATGATAATTGTTGAAAACATTGTGGAATGAAAATAGAAATCATTCCTCATGAGCACTTTCACCTCTTCCAGTCTTTCTCTGCTTTACATTTTTACTGTAATCAGTAGATTTCCTTCGTTATCCAAGACCCATAACGTGTGTACATCCGAAGTTGACATCTAGAGTTGACACGCGTGCGTGTATTTTAGGTCAATCGAGTTCATTGTTTATAAATAGAAATAAAGGTACAGAGTTTTACCCAAGGTCAATCGATCGATTTGGAAACGGTCCTAGCAGGTAGGCTACTTGTCAGAGTGGAATTAACGTTGTTCACCTCACGTAGATGTAAAGCAGGTAAATTACATGTATGTTGTGAATTTTATCTACAAACGCAAAATAACATATTCATCGCGATCCCATGATGCAGACAATATTGAGCGAAAAGTTAATAATCAACGAAAACGATGAGAAAAATAAATTCTTGTGCTCAAACTGATCGGTGGAATTCCAATCAATCTAAAAATAGACAACCTGCAAATCTGACATCACTGACGTTCAACGTCGGCAATATTCCACGGGTTAGCCAGTGACTTTCAGTATGACAGATTGCCTTGTTTGATCATATTTTTTCTTGTAGACCACAGTATTGGGAAACGAAAAAGAATAATTATTTTTTACTGTCCCAAAATTTACGCAAATTACGGTAATCGACACCATTTTGGAAATTGGTAACCTCGTTTTCAATAGTAATGTAAAGCATTGCGGGGAAGCAGCGGCTATCTGCCGATCAGCAAAGAATAGCCCGCTATAACATCGTTTATGCAAAGTGTACACCTACACTATGAAGTTCAACTGTTTATCACACATGTTGATTGGTACAGCGTCGCGGTGTGTGCACACGGAGCCAGATGTGTTAATTAATTTTTCACACCACCTGCTAGCAGTTAGTCGGGTCACGTGACCACTTTATGGGATATGCTTTAAGTGCAATTAAGATCTTCAAATGTGACCGCTGACCACATATCACAGTTTACCGTTAATTAAAGGACTTTAAAGAGTTAATTTGCACGGCCAGGCCTGAACTGACCGTTAATCACAGATTGGCCGCTACACACGTATGACCGCTACCTCAGATTCGACTGTACAAGTTTTAGGTTTGTACAAATTGAAAGCATTTGCAGACAATAAAATAAAAGTGACTGAAAATTTGAAATTTGTTTTGTGAAGGGTAGAAAACATTGTGGGAAAAGGAGAAAATGCTGGTTACCAGCATTTTCTCCTTTTCCCACAATGTTTTCTAAAGGCTTCTTTCTCAGGGTCGTCAAAAGTAGAGATTGTGTGGTAATGGCTTAATCCTTTACCACACAATCCTGAGTTCTAACATCCCTGAGCATTTTGTAATGCATTTATTTTTTAAGCTGTTTTCACAGCTTCAGTCATATCACGGTGGTCAGTGCGCCTACGCATGTGTTTCTTAGCCTTTGCATATCAGTAGTGACACAACTCTCTTTCCAAGTCACTGACTCCTTTTCCAGCATGAATACTTGGGCAAAAATCACGGGAAAAAAAGTTTGCCTCAATTGGGTGCCGAACTTGCAACCACCACATTTTGCATCAGGTGTGCTAAACACTGAGCTATCCTGGCAGTCAATGACCTTGAGGAAAAAAATCACCCTTGAAAACATTGTGGGAAATACATGTATAGAAAATGCTGGTAACTAGCATTTTCTCCTCTCTTCATAATGTTTTTACCCCTTAAAAGGCCAATTTGTCAGCTGGGAATGCTTTGAATTTCAGCCTGTCTAAAATTAAATTTTGCCTTTTGGCAAAGAGTTAAGTTGAAAAACAAAATAGATCTATTTCTCAAAAACCAAATAATTCATCCATAAATTCTCTTCATATTATATCACTTATCACAAAAAAAAAGTCTACAATTTTGGGGCACAAAAAAAAAGGTCAGGTATATAAAATGCCAGAAAAAAAATTCATTCAAACTATCAGTTTCATGGGTATTTGCATATAAAATGCTGGTTAACCACAAGCTGTTTACAGTAAAAAGGACCTTTAGGGGTCATTAACAGCGAACCCCTAGGCTGCTTAGCACAATTCAAGGCTCTATTTGTGGACAGTGTATATCAAAGATCAGACTGCACAGAATGTGCAGTCTGATCTTAGATCTACACTGTCCAATATACATGGAATTTTTTCTCCAAAGCATGGCTTGGAAAAAGCAATAATTGGGGTTTTTTGCCACCAGCATGACAGTTTCATTTCATTTTACTTAAATGTTAAGAGTTAAAAGGATATTTGAAATCCATCAGACCAGTTTTTGTGCAGGCCTCCTCACTTTCATTCATTTATCTGCTTTCTAAAGGAAATTATCCTCACTTTCCCAAACCACAGAATTATTAATGTTGGACTCTTCCGAATTAAAAGCATCTACAGACAATAAGTTTGAAAGCAGCATAATAGAGCTAAATTTCTCTGACATGCTAGAAAACAGTGTGGCATGTAACATTCTTTCCTTTCTCAGTTTCTACTTTTCTCATAATGTTTTCAAAGGTTTTCTTCTGCAGGCTGAGGGTCCCTTAAACCTGGAATTGGTAAAGTATTACAATATTAGTCATTCTTTAACCCTTTACTCAATAGATACTCATTTCTACGCATTGCTTGTAGGAGCCTTTGGAAAATATTCTGGCAAAAGATGAAACTGTTCGTGACGAGCAATTTCACCTTTTGTCACAATGTTTTCTATGCTATCAAAAGGTGTCACATAAGAAACAGTTTCATCCTTGCTGTTATTAGGGACATTTACAGATACCACAGAAATGCCTTATGGGGTAAAGGGTTGTGGATATAGTGGGGATTGCCCCTTTTCAATTGTGTAAAGGTGCTTCAATTTGGCAAAATTATAGCAATTTTTTTTTTTTGGTACAAGCAACTTCACCTGTATAGTGCCTTTCACTTCTACAGTTCCTTTTGCAGCCAATGTAGATGAAGATCAGACTGCCCCAATTGTGCTGGTTATCAGCATTTTCTCCTATTCCCACAATGTTTTCTATAGGCTACTCTCTTGGGGTCCTTAAATGTTGGGATTGTGTGGCAAAGAGTTAACCCATTACCACACAATCCCTACTTTTGACGCCCCTGAGAAAGAAGTCTTTTGAAAACACTGTGGGAAAAGGAGAAAATGCTGGTAACCAGCATTTTCTCCTTTTCCCACAATGTTCTCTACCCTTCACAAAACAAATTTCAAATTTTCAGTAATTTTTATTTTATTGTCTGCAAATGCTTTTGATTTGGACAATCCTAAAACATTCTTGTTTGGTAATGAGTTAACATGGGATAGTTTGGTATTGGATTTATATATAAAACTGGAATCCACTCACCTGTTTTTTCCGGTTTAAGTTTTCATCAAAGTCAGGACTGAGGGCACCATTTAGTGTTCCTTTGTGTGTGTTGTTGGTTTCTTCATTGCCCACAACATTGAGTGTGGGCTCACTGCCCCTCCGGACTGTCAACCCAGACCCTGTAAGTATAATGTTTGATTGGACAAATAAACATGTATATATATTTTTCTTCACTGCCCATAACATTTAGTTTTCCTTTGTGTGTGTTGTAAGTTTCTTCATTGCCCACAACATGGAGTTTGGGCTCACTGCCCCTCCGCACTGTCAACCCAGACCCTGTAAATATCATGTTTTGAACTGACCGTTGAACATGTGATTTATGAAAAGAGCATGTCATACTTTTTTAATTAACCCATTACCACACAATCCCTACTTTTGACGCCCCTGAGAAAGAAGCCTTTTGAAAACACTGTGGGAAAAGGAGAAAATGCTGGTAACCAGCATTTTCTCCTTTTCCCACAGTGTTTTCTACCCTTCCCAGAACAAATTTCAATTTTTCAGTGACTTTTATTTTGTCATCTGCAAATGCTTTCAATTTGGACCAGTCTAAAATTTTCTCGTGTGGTAAAGAGTTAAAATCTTTAACAAGATCAAAAATATTTCTCTGTATTTTATATCCTTTAAGCATAAAGAGCCAGTTTTTTAACCCATTGCCACACAATGTCTACTTTTGACGCCCCTGAGAAAGAAGTCTTTAAAAAACATTGTGGGAAAAGGAGAATATGCTGCTAACCAGCATTTTCTCCTTTTCGCCCAATGTTTTCTAACCTTCACAAAACAAATTTCAAATATTCAGTCACTTTTATTTTGTCGTCTGCAAATGCTTTCAATTTTGACAAACCTAAAATTTTGTCGTGTGGTAATGAGTTAAACCAACATTTTTTTTGACGATGAAACTGTTCGTTTTTCATTGACTTCGTTTTCCGCAATTGCTGGTCTTACGAACACGGAAGTTTGCAACAAATACATGGTTGGAATACAAACCACTTCAGGCAGGATTCGAACCCATAACAGGCAATTATTCTCATTTTTCAAGGTTGAAAGACCAATACCATAACCACTGAGGCCAAGAGACATCTTCCTAACACAGTTGTTAGTAATTGTATTTAAATTGGGACGAAGCCACACATGAAGGAGTGGTCTCCTGTAACACACCCTCTCTTGGAGTCATCATTTATTGATGACTCAAAGCCTTCTTAGGCAGTGAGTCCATTTTTGGAAACCAACCATGATTAATGGCTCAATGGCCAATCCCAGACAGGCCCCAATCTTACAAAGTGAAAGTTTGCAACAAATACATGGCTGGAATACAAACTGCCTCAGGCAGGATTCAGACCTGTAACAGGCAATTATCCTCAGGTAAAAGACCAATACCATAACCACTGAGCCAAAGAGACATCTTCCTAACACAGTTGTTAGTTATTGTATTTAAATTGGGACGAACCCACACATGAAGGAGTGGTCTCCCGTAACACACCCTCTGTTGAAGTCACCATTTATTGGTGACTCAAAGCCTTCTTAGGCAGAAAGTCCATTTTTGGAAACCAACTGGGAGTAATGGCTCAATGGCCAATCCCAGACGGGCCCCAATCTTACAAACATGAAAGTTTGCAACAAATGCATGGCTGGAACACAAACCCCCTCTGGGAGGATTCAAACCCATGACGGACAAATATCCTTGTTGTTCAAGGTTTAAAAGACCAATACCATTACCACTGACCCAAAGAGATATCTACCTAACACAGTCATTGGGTATTGTATTGTATTTAAATCTGGGCGAAGCCATCCATGAAGGAGGGGTCCCCCATCACACTTGTAACGCTTTGTGCCAAAACAAAATTGCTTAGACTTGTCCACATTAAAAGCATTTGCATACAGCAAAATAAATGTGACTCGAAAACTGCATTTTTCTCTTCTAGTAGATTGTTCAAAAGTAAGTAAAACATTACCAGGTTGGTCTATCTCAGTATCTTTTTTACACTTTTTACCTACCTTTAAAATTTTTATGCCATCAACCAACATTTGAACTGACTGCACATTATCTTTTTCATATTTTTAAATGGTATGCTTAAAGTGAAATGCATTTTAACATCCACATTTACTTTTTGCCACTATTGGACTTTAATTTCCTTCATTGCACTAAGGACCGATTTCATTTTCCAAAACTGTTTTTAGACTTTACCTGAGGATATATCTGTTGCCGTGACAACAACATCAGTAGTACTGTCAAACGAATATCCCCTGTGATGCTGTTTGTGATTGGTCAAGTCTGTTTGGAATATATCAGGACTGATGGTACCAGCTGAGCTCACACTCTGTCCATCTCCATTGTGGTGTAAGGCTGGCTCCCCTTGTTCTTCAAAGTCTGCTAGAAGCTGTATCAGAAAAACACAATGAGAGTGAGCAAATGGAACCACTACATTAATTGTGCAACTATCTTCGCAAGCCAACGTTATGATCACTAAATGGATCTTACCTTGGCTAATTGAGCCCGATTTCGAGATTCCTGCGATGCACCCTCTATTGGATGCTGGTTATTACCCCCCTTTACATCCTATTTCTAAAAGCCAATGAAATATCGTTTTACAAACTGCTTACGAATATACATGAAGCGATAAGCAGACATCTACATGGTTCCATGTTTACCTTCTATCCTAAAGGTAGCAACCTTATTCTATTTTTATAAAAGATAAAATGCTACAAGCGATTTCATTCATTGCAGTTAGAGCTGGCTGCATCCAATGAAAAATCGAAGGAATGTAAAATCAAGCTTGATCCACCAAGGGTAGAGTAGCGTAGTGAATCGTCAGCCTTGGCTTGGGAAGATGTTGTGCAACAAGCATAACTCACTAACTTCTCAATCTGTAATACCCTAATAAATGAAAAAATGCTCGACATGTCTAGTTTGAAAGTTGGTGTTGACAACAAATTAACCCTTTACCCCGTAAGGCATTCCTATGGATTCTCTAATTGACCCTAAATAACAGCAAGGATGAAGCCATTTTTTATATGTATTTGACACCTTTTGATATTGTGACGAAAGGTGAAATTGCTCGTCATGATTAATTTCACCTTTTGCCACAATGTGTTCCAAAGGCTCCTACAAGCAATGCGTAGAAACGAGTATCTATGGAGCAAAGGGTTAAGCTCAAATGACTACATTTATCTAAGAAAAGGGTAGAAAACATTTTGACAATTATGTGAAAAAGCATGTAAGTTTGGCATTCTGTGCAAAGCACTTGTACAAAGAAACTTCATGAAAACATGGATGATGCACTGGCTGCCGTGGCCAGTCAGTTCAAATCAAATCCAATCATTCATTCAATCAATCGATGGATTATTCCATTGATTGACCAACCGACTGTCCGACCAAACCAACCAACCAACCAACCAACAGACCAACCAACCAACCAACAAACCAACCAACCAATCAATCAATCAATCAATCAACAAATCAATTAATCAATCAATCAACAAATCAATCCCTCTATATGTTTATATCATTACCGGAAGTGAACATTTTATCTCTTCATTATGCAAAAGTTACTGACAATCTTTAAAATACTGTGGCCATGTAAAACAAATTTGCTTGAAACCATGCTAATTTTCCTTCAATAGATCTATTCAACTTTGTAAAATCATGTACGAAAGTTATCAACTGCAAATTGTTTCAGAAGGTACAACTATAAAGGAAATATTCTAGGGAGGGTTATCTCTTTGAGGACCCATGCTAGATAACCATACCTGATAACAGCAACACTTCATCTCTAACATCTTATTTCGCTCTTTCAAGTTCATCCTTAACTCTTTACCAAACAACAAAATTTTAGACTTGCCCAAATTGAGAGCAATTGCAGATGATGCTTTAAATTTATCTGAACTGAGTATAATTGTCTGTGAAAGAGTAGAAAACCTTGTGGTAAAGGAAAAATTGCTGGTTACCAGCATTTTCTCCTTTTCCCACAAGGTTTTCCAAAGGCTTTTTCCTCAGGGTTGTTAAAACTCGGGATTATGTGGTAAAGAGTTAGCTCTTGCCTTACTGAAGATGACACAGGAAGACTTTGTGGACAGTGTAGATTAAGATCAGACTGCACAGAATGTGCAGTCGGGTCTCTGATCTACACTGTACCCTATTTTATAATAGATTCATCTTGCTGTGGAACTATACTTTTTACCATTGAAAAAGTGTACAGACCTCCAAATAAGAAGGAGCTATGGTATTCTAAATCTGCTATTTCTCTTCCAAACTCTAACTTGTTGGTACTCATTAGAATCGCCTGGATGAGACAATTCTAATGAGTACCCATAACAAAGGGTTTAGTGGACAATAATTAATATTTTCTATTTTGAAATCAAAATCACTCTCTCTATCTGGAGCTCTGTGTGTAGTTTATTTATTCAGAAGTGAAAGAGTTGTGCTCCCGAGTAGATGGTATAAAATTTTCTAATTAACCCTTTACCACACAATCCCAACTTTTGACGCCCCTGAGAAAGAAGCCTTGAGAAAACATTCTTGAAAAAGGAGAAAATGCTGGTAACCAGCATTTTCTCCTTTTTTCACAATGTTTTCTACCCTTTCCAAATCAAATTTCAATACTTTGGTCACATTTATTTTGTCATCTGCAAATGCTTTCAATTTGAACCAGCCTAAAATTTTGTTGTGTGGTAAAGAGTTAAAAGTAAAAATCAAATAATTGTAATTTAAAGTTAATTTTACCACAAAGAAAATGCAATATCTGATACTGTAGATCATAGATCAGACTGCACATTGTAGTGCAGTCTATTCCTGATCTACACTGCCCGCAGAGGCGACCTTATTCACGCCAAACAGCCTTGGGGTTAAAAACTCATCATTTATTATGTCAGCTGTGAATGCTAATCATCTTCACCTTTTTTTCATATCACCTGAACCAAATTTTTCTATGCCATCTGTCAGAGGTAGAATGATTACCCATAATTCTTCCTTATCATATTTTTCACTCTTAACTCTTTACCAAATGAGAAAATTTTAGACTGGTTCAAATTGAAAGCATTTGCAGACGACAAAATAAAGGTGACTAAAAAATAGAAATTTGCTCTGGAAAGGGTAGAATACACTGTGGGAAAAGGAGAAAATGCTGGTTACCAGCATTTTCTCCTTTTCCCATAGTGTTTTCAAAAGGGTTCTTTCTTAGGGGCGTCAAAAGTAGGGATTGTGTGGTAATGGGTTAACCAAACAATCCCTGATTTCCATGGCTTTGTGACAGAGGCCTTTTAAAAACATTGTGGGGAAAGGAGAAAATGCTGGTAAACAGCATTTTCTCCTTTTCCCACCTTGTTTTCAACCCATAGAAACCAATTCCAATCTTTAACCCTTTCTCAAACAAGCCCTGGTTTTTACGTGTCTTTTGAAAACACTGTTGGAAAAGGAGAAATTGCTCATAACGAGCAATTTCTCCTTTTCCCACAGTGTTTTCTACCCTTTTTGAGAACTTTCTGCCATTTTCTCCAAATCTAAAATCGTCGTCTGCAAACTCTTTTGGTTTGGAAGAGTTCAATATTTGTCGTTTGGGAAAGGGTTAAGTCACATAAATTTTGTCACCTGCTTGGGCCTTCAATTTGAAAGTCTAAAATTTGGTTGCCTGGTAAAGAGATAAAGTTCTCTTACAAACAATGTTAGCATGGTCCAACTTTAAAGTGCTTGGAGACAAAAGATTACATTCAACTTACATTTTTTGAAAATATCACCAATTTTTTTATGCAATATGTCAGAGTTGGAATGGTTTTTTTGTAACTTGTAATCACAAAATCTCAAAACCGCATCAAAATTTTAGCCTGGTCAAAATCAGAGAAGCATCTACAGACCACAGTCTCAAAACATAAAATTTTGTCTTTGAAAGACTAAAATACATTGTCAAAAAACAAGAAAATGCTGGGGTACCAACATAAGGAAGCTTTCGAAAACGATTTGGAAAATGGAGAAAATGTTGGGAAACTTTTTTTTTTTCTTCTTTTCAAAAAATGTTATCTACTCTTTCACCAATAAATTTAACATGATTGTGTGGCACATCTTATTTGTCCTCTGCAAATGTTTTCAATTTGGGCAAGTCTCAAATTTTGTCATTTGGTACAGAGGCAAGAAAGCTTATTGTCAATTATGTCAAAGTACAAAGTACCCCCCCTAGAATGATGAAACTAACATTTAATTTCTCTGCATTCCTCAAATTAAAACTTTTTTCCTTGCCTTTAATTGTTAGCCTTTTTGTATTTCTTATTATAGTTTTCAGTTGTTCCCAGTATTGCCTGTAGAGTCAACCCTTTACTCCATAGATACTCATTTTGATGTATCAACAACAGACAGCTTTTGAAAACGTTGTGGGAAAATGAGAAATTGCTGGTAACAGGCAATTTCTCCTTTTCCTTCAATGTTTTCCACTCAATCAGATATTTGTATCCTCATTTGTCCATATTTTTGTCATCATATCTTTATTTTGCTGCTGAAATGGAAGAGCCTAAAATTGGCATATGAGGTAAAGGGTTAAGGTTTTGCAGTTAAACCATATCCTTTCACTTCATTCACAAAATATGTAAGGGAATATTTATGTCTCCGTATGTTGGGTGGCTATCAGAGCAGAAAAAATGGAGACATTTACATGCTAACCCTTTAAAAAAATAACCCTGATTTTAACCACCCTGGAGAGAAAAAGAGTTCAAAAAATATTGTGGTAAAAAAGATATAATATTTAATTAATGTTAAGCAGTCTTTTGTAACCCCGAAAAAGACCCAACACTTAACCCTTTACCCCATAAGGCATTTCTATGGTATCTCCAATTAACCCACATAACAGCAAGGATGAAGCAGTTTCTTATGTGTTTATAACACCTTTTGATAGCATGGAAAACACTGTGACAAAAGGTGAAATTGCTCGTCACGAGCAGTTTCACCTTTTGCCACAATGTTTTCCAAAGGCTCCTACAAGCAATGCGTAGAAATGAGTATTTATGGAGTAAAGGGTTAATTAAGCCTTATACATACAGAGTTCCAGAAAGAAGGAGTGATTTTGAACTGTAAATATTAACCATTCTCCACTAAACCCTATGCTGTGAGTACTCATTAGAATCATCTCATCGAGATGATTCTAATGAGTACCCACAACATAGGGTTTGGAAAAGAAATAATGGATTTAGAATACCATCTCTCTGGAGATCTGTACATATAATTTTGTCATCTTCAAAATTAACCATTAAAATTTTGAATGAGTATAAAATTTTGTCAGTAACCAGCATTTCTCTGTTTTGCACAATGTTTTCTACCCTTCCCAAACAGAATTTCAACCTTTCAACTTTTCAGTTACTTTTATCTTTTCATCTGCAAATGCCTTCAATTTGGACCATTCTATAATTTTGTCGTTTTGTAGAGTTGAAGTGTCATCAGTAAAATAATGCTTACAATTTAGCCCATACAAGCCTGGGTGTTCTGTATCATCCTATTGCTAATGTCACCTTATGTAAGTCAATACCTCCTCAAACATTAAATCTAAAGCAGATGATTTTTCGAAGGGTCTGTAAAAATTCACAAAAAAATGATATAAATCACAAATAATTATGTATGTTTAACCCTTTACCACACAGCAAAATTTTAGACTCATCCAATTTGACTGCATTTGCTGCCAACACACCAAAGTGTGGCATAGATAAAAGGGTGTTTGACTTTGTGAAAGTATCGCTGGTTATATCTTTTCTGCCTTTCCTTGCAATGTTTTCAAAGTATTTAAAACTCAGGACTGTATGATAAAGGGTTTAGAGAATAACAAATTTAACTCTTTACCTAGCAACAAATTTCTGGACGGATCCAAATATATAGCATCTGCAGACAACAAATTAAATCTTGGTAATCCATTCCTGTGATGATTTCCAAACTGGTCCAAATAGAAATCATTAGCAGACGACAAAATGAATGTGATTGAAAATTTGAAGTTTGTTTTCGGAAGGGCAGAAAACATTGTAGGAAAAAGAGAAAATGCTGGGGTGAAAGTATCGCTGGTCATATCTTTTCATTTTCTCACAATGTTTTCAAATGTTTTTCTTTTTTTAAGGGTCAATAAACATCTGGATAGTTTGGTAAAGATTTAAGTGCCTTGTGAAAAAATAATATATACCGGTAATACAATTATGCTCCAGGCCATTTTCTCTTTTGCCACAATGATTTCAAGAGTTGTCCAATGTATGACCTTCAATTAATTTATGGTGAGAGTTTACAATATCAATTACCTGTTCTCTATCATCAACAACATCTAGCAGAGTATCATCAGGATCTAGTATGGAGTCTTCACTCGCTGTTCTTAAACTGTGGACACTGACCCAGTAATCTGTCGACTGAAATAAGTGAAAGTAAAAAATATCTCTAACTCTTTACCACACAAACCCTACTTTTAATGACCCTGAGAAAAAGGCTTTTGAAAACATTGTGGGAAAAGGAGAAAATGCTGGTAACTCTTTACCACACAAACCCTATTTTAAATGACCCTGAGAAAAAGGCTTTTGAAAACATTGTGGGAAAAGGAGAAAATGCTGGTAACCAGCATTTTCACCTTTTTCCACAATGTTTTCTACCCTTCCTAGACCAAAGTTCATTTTTTCAGTCACATTTATTTTGTAGTCAGCAAATACTTTCAATTTGAACTGTTCTAAAATTTCTTGTGTGGTAAAGAGTTAACCCATTACCAAACGACTATACTTTAGACTGGTCCAAACTGAAACCAATTGTAGACGACAATTTCAAATTGGCTCAGATGGTGCAATTTTACTATGTTCAGGTAGAAAACTTTGTGGAAAAAGGAGAAAATGCTGGTTACCAGCATTTTCTCCTTTTCCCACAATGTTTTCAAAAGGCTTCTTCCTGAGGGGCGTCAAAAGTCGTCATTGTGTGGTAAAGGGTTAAAGAACAGATAGATGATGTATGAGATAACTGAATATGATATAATGGATTTGTCTGTTCGTTTGCATTGAAGTTTATTGCCATTAAATCCTTTACCACACAACAAGATTTTAGACCTGTCCGAACTGAAAGCATTAATTTGCTGATGACAGTGTCAATGTGGCTCATATGAAATGATTTTTCTTTGATAGGGTAGAAAACATTGCGGGAAAAAGGAAAAATGTTGGTAACCAGAATTTTCTCCTTTTCCCAAAATGTTTTTGAAAGCATCGGTAGCTCAGTCAGTAGTGTAAGAACTTGAGAACAGGGCGTCCTTAGTTCGATCCCTGGCTCGGACAATTTCTTTCCGAGGACTGATGATAGTCAATTGCGACAGGATTTATTCCTTTCTTAAACCACTGAATGTTGTTTCAACAATGGTTAAGTGGTGAAACAGGCAGTGGATTGGACAGAAAATTGTACAGAGTACTGGTAACAGAAACTCCAGGAAAGCATGGTTAGGTGCACTGGCTGCCAGGATATAACTGAAATAATTTTAAAAACACCATTAAACACCATACAATCAATCAATCACTTTTTCAGTGGTGATAAAAATCGTCGCTGTGTGGTAAAGGGTTAACTGCTTAGATTCTCAAAACAGTACTGACACAACTTTCTTTCCAAGTCAGTGACCACTTTTCCCTGATGCATCGGATGTGAGAGCGTGATAGAAACTTTGCCTCAACCTGGAATTGAACCTGCATCCACCAGATCACTAGTCATATAACGCTAACTGCTAAGCTGCCTTGCCGTACAGATGTCATGGAAAGTGAATTTACCATCAATTGTTGCAAAATAAGCCTGCAGGAGCTCGCAGAGTAAACATGTCGCCATTTTTAACCAATCACAGCTTACTGTATAATTATCCCATTACCACACAGTCCCTACTTTTGACGCCCCTGAGAAAGAAGCCTTTTGAAAACATTGTGGGAAAAGGAGAAAATGCGGGTAACCAGCATTTTCTCCTTTTCCCACAATGTTTTCTACCCTTTACAAAACAAATTTCAAATTTTCAGTCACTTCTATTTTGTCGTCTGCAATTGCTCTCAATTTGGACCAGTCTAAAATATTTTTGTTTGGTAATGGGATAATATTATTCATGCTAATATAGCAAATAAAAATTCAAAAGCCAGCTTTTTCAGCTTTGCCAGGAAAACAGAAAAACATACACTTTAAATAAATAATTATGCCAGTTATCAAAAACTTTGTAAAAAGTCATCGGTGTATATCAACCACTGTTGTGAATGGCCCTCTTCCCCAGGGCAGAAAAAACACAAGATTGTAAAACATTGAAAAAGTGCCCCAAACACTATATAGTGGATTCCACTTAATCGCAACCCTGTTTATCGGGATTTTCGGTTATTTGCAAGAGTTGGTCCAGCACCGATCCAATTCCTATTTAGACAACATAAATTTCAACGCTTAATCGGGATCCCGTAAACAGAAAATTTTGGTTTTCTGCAACGAAAAATTAGCAAATGATTCGAAATTCTAGTGTTTATAAGCATTTCCGTGGGATAAGACAGCGAAAAATTTCAATCTGTCCGGGAAAAACGGTTAATAAAAAAGATAAAAGACTGGTAACAAGCATTTTCTCCTTTTCCCACAATGTTTTCTACCCTTCTCAAATCAAATTTCAATTTTTCAGTCACATCTATTTTGTCGTCTGCAAATGCTTTCAATTTGGGCCAGTCTTGAATTTTGTCGTTTGGTAAAGGGTCAAACAAAATGTGTAAAGTTGGTAGAAGAAAAGGCAACTGAATTTCTCTGGAATAAAAAAAACTAATCATTCCACATGTTGAAGATGTTCTTATCAACATCCCAATCTAATTGCTTATCTAAACATTTTTCTTTTGCCTGAAGATTCACCAACTTTGAAAATATAACATCCCTTCAACCTTGTACCAAATGATTCCTTGCTTTTACTCTATACCAAACGACAAAATTTTGGACTAATCCAAATTGAAAGCATTAATTTTGCAAACGACAATATAAAAGTGAATCAAATACTGAAATTTGATTTGGAAAGGGTAGAAAACATGGTGGGAAAAGGAGAAAATGCTAGTAACAAGCATTTTCTCCTGTTCCCACAATGTTTTCAAAGGCTTTCTTTTTCAGGGTTGTTAAAAGTTGGACTGTGTGGTAAAGAGTTAATCCTTAGGCAGCTAAGCACGGCCGGCTGACCTTTTGCGGTCAATGTAGATCATAATCAGATGGCACAGAACATGCAACAATGGCTTTAACTCTTTCCCAAACAAGCCCTTGTTTTTATGTGTCTGCTGTACAAGTCTTTTGAAAACACTGTGAGAAAAGGAAAAATTGCTCGTAACGAGCCATTTCTCCTTTTCCCACAGTGTTTTCTACCCATTTGGGAAACTTTCTGCCATTTTTATCAAATTTGAAATTGTCATCTGCAAACTCTGAGTTTGGAAGAGTCTAAAATTTGTTGTTTGAGAGGGCTAAAATAGCAATATCTGGGTTTATCTGGGTAACTATCCAATTGAAAATTTATATTTAGTTATTCTGCAGGATAAGGGTTAATAAAGCAGCCAGAGGCTTGGAAAGAAAATTGTGTAGAGTAATGGCAAAAAAAATTCGGGAAAGGCATGGATAGGTACACTCAGCAAAACAAGTGAAATAACATAGAGAATGGCATTATACACCATACAATCAATCAATATATAGAGTTAACTCTTTACCAAACAAATTTATAGTGCAGTCCAAAATGAAAGCATTTGCAGACAACAAAATATAATGTGACTGAAAAATTGAAATTTGATTTGGGAAGGATAGAAAACATTGTAGGAAAAGGAGAAAATGCTGGTTACCAGCATTTTCTCCTTTTCCCACAATATTTTCAAAAGGCTCCTACCTCAAGGTCATCAAAAGTCATCATTGTGTGGTAAAAGTTTAACTGATTACCTCCAACAAACAAAATGAACTTGTGGAAGACATCATTTTACCAAATGACAAAATTGTAGACTGGTCTAAACTGATAACATTTACAGTCAACAAATCAAATGTGGCGAAAATGTTAAATGGATTTGTTTCTGAAATGTTAGTAATTTAGTTTTATTCATATTTATTTTACATCGATTGAGAAACAAGTTCTTACAACTTATACTAATGTCTTTCGTTTCTGCTTCCTGGAAACTACACCAGTACTCGCGCGAAATATGTTGGGCCAATGAAAAATTCAAAAGCGGACACCCCCTCCCGGGTATCAAACTGGACCTTTAGGTTATGAGACCAACGCTCTACCTCAAGACCATGGAAACCACAACCAGCATTTCTCCCTTTTCCACAATTTTTTCTACCCTTCTCAAAACAACTTACAATTTTTGTGCTATATTTATTTTTTCCTGTGCAAGCACCTTGAGTTTGGACTGGTCTACAATTTTGTTGTTTGGTAGAGTTACAGACCAGTCTGGCAAAGAGTTTACACAGGTAAATGTTAATTATCTTATTTAGATAATCCAATATAATGATTATGCAGTAACTTTCAAAATGCATGTGAGGAAGTCTGCGGGAAAACCAAAACCAGACCCTCAAAATTGGCTTCCATTAGAGCAACAATTCACTTAACCCCTAACCAAACAGTAACAAGTTTTAACAACCCTAAAGAAAAGAGCTTTTGAAAACATTGTACATGTAGGTAACCAGCATTTTCTCATTTTAATATTCAATGTGTCACCTGCAATACCTTTCAATTTGATTGTGGGTGTGGCAAAAAAATTGTTTTTTGGTTAAGAACTAAAATAAGAAAATTAATGGATAGTAATTTTCCAAGTTGTAAAGTTGACTTCAAAAATTAAGTTGTGAGTGCAGTTTTACAGGTTAAAATCTAATCCTATTGTATAGAGGCTTAATCCCATTAGAAATTTTGCTACGTTTGACTTGCACATTCCAAACATAAACTTGTAGCAAAACAGCTTTCACTAAACCTAACATGCAACAGTTGGTTGTATTTGGGTTTAACACCACTTTAACCGCTAATTAAGGTCATATCATGGCGGTCAACAACACACATGTGTTTCCTGGCATTCTCACACCAGAACTAAGACAACTTTCTTCCAAAGCCACCGACTACTTTTCTCACATGCTTCAGCAAAGGTGAGAGGCAAAAAAAAAAACACGAAAAGAAAGTTTGCCTCAACTGGGTATCGAACTCACAACCACCAGGTCAGGAGTCCGACACTCACCACTGAGTCACCCAGGTGGACAACATGCAACAGTATCAGTCTCCTGTATGACTGGTTAAAGCTTTATTACATGACCCCAACTTTAAAAGACCCTGAAGATGAAGGTTTTTGAAAGTAATTTGTGGTTATGTGCATTATCTTCTTTTCCCACAATGCTGTCCACCCTTTGAAAGACAAATTTCATGTTTTGAGTAACATTTTACTTGTGGCCTGCAGTGCTTTTAAGTTTGACAAGTCTTGTTCTTACTCCGTTCCAAAGATTTTTGTCAAACAGACTTAAACTGTGTTAAGACAGATAAGCCACCATTTAAGATCTGTTTATAAACTTAATGGACAGGTTAAGACAGGAAGGATGCCTCAGAACTTTGAGCCTGCTCTGAATTTTTTGCTGTCCATCCAGACCTATAATTAGACAGAGTGACAACATACTCAAAACCAGATGGGCATTATACCAACGGAACTGATGTACTTCGATCCTAATAAAGAAGTGGTTCAGTCCAGCATCAATTGACAGTATGTTTGCACCTTACTGAGCGATATTACACATCCTGTCCCAACCACAACCGGTTTTACGATTTTGTTGACCCATTCTACCGCAACCCATTTCCCACTTATGTAGAGTCATGGTAAAACATTCTGAGAACTAGTTTGGTGAGACAGGGGCTTTAACTATTGACTCTTTACCAAACAACACAGCCAAATCTGAAGTATTTGTGGACATAAAATCAAACATGGCTCAAATGATAAAATGTGTGACTATCTATATATGAATAGAAAATTCTGGTACACAACATTAAGTTTTCTCCTTTTTCCCAACAATGTCAAAGACAGAAATCAACATTTGAGCTATGTATCCAAAGCCCTATCGTGAGTGTGAAAGTAACAGAACTTCTGATTGGCTAAACGGTTTAGCCAATCAGAAGTTCTGTTACTTCCACTGTCAGAAAATCTTGAAGAATATGACAAAGAATGTTCTTTAGAATGGTTGGTGAATAAGGGCCCAGGACTTTACCACTGAGCCATGCAGGACCTAAGTACAGCTGAAAAAATTCTTACCTTTTGGAAATTGCAATTTTTGAGAACTATGCTCTTAGGTACAAAAGAGGTTTAAATTATAAACAAAATCTAAGGACAATAATATAAATATTACCAGAAAAATCTGCATTTTAAGGTGTTTATATAAACAACAAGGCAAAATTTTATCAAGAATAATATCAAAGATAATAACTCTAACAATCTCAATTATAGTGATACAAATTTATTCAAGAAGAGCAAAACTTAAATATTTGAGCTCCTTCAAGCATGAGTAACCATATAATTTGCATAAAAAAACCTTTGACAGTTATAGCTTTGAAAATGTGACAGTGTTGCCCATGGCAACAGATTTTGGAGATCAAAAGCATTGATAATGAGGGGTAATGAAATGACCATCCTGGTGGTTTGCCATGACCACTCTACAATTTTATATTAGGCACGGTTGGTCAATCTGTAATAAATTTACGATGTTGTTACAGCAATTAAATTTTCTATTTGGTCAAACATGACTGTGCAAATTGATCAAAGTGTTGCATAAATAAATAAAATTATGTCCAGTATATCTCTTCTACTTAGGTTCATCCAAAACAGAATAGATCAAGTCATAAGGTTATTTTTGGACAGTCCACTTTACTTATGACAACCAGATTTTAGACTGGTACTATTGTTACAGTACATTGTTTAACTCTTTACCAAATGACAAAATTTTAGACTGGTCCAAATTGAAAGCACTTGCAGACAACAAAATGAAAGTGACTGAAAATTCGAAATTTGTTTTGTGAAGGGTACTAAACATTGTGGGATAAGGAGAAAATGCTGGTTACCAGCATTTTCTCCTTTTCCCACAATGTTTTCTAAAGGTGTCTTTCTAAGGGTCGTTAAAAGTTGGGATTGTGTGGTAATGGGTTAAAGCTGTTTTCAACATAATTTCAGTTATATCGTGGTGGCCATTGCATGTTTTCCTGGAAATTCTTTTACCAGCACCTTGCACAATATTTTTCCAAAGGCACTGGCTGCTTTCCCATAAAACTATTGTTGAGGCAATGATCAGTGGTGGGAGAGCAATGTTTATATATGGAGCTTACTGCCCGTTCAGGGTCCAAAAAATTTCAGAATTCTTTCTCATCCTCCCGCCGTATTGCATTCATCCTACAGTAAGACAAAGAAGGATAATCCACTTGCTCTAACCAAACTTTTTACTAATAAGGACGAGTGTACAAGTGGATTCTTTGGACCCTTTCACAGCTTAGGTCACATCAGAACAGTCATTGCATCTGTGCATGTTTTTCCTTCTTTTCCCACACCAGTACTTACACAACTTTTCACACATGCATTAGAGGTGAGAAGCGAAAAATCGTCAGAAAGAAAGTTTGCGTCAACCAGGTATTGGAATTGCAGTCACCAGGTCAAAAGTCAGATACTGCTCAAAAGCATTTTGCAGACAAAAAGATAAAAGTGACTGAAAATTTGAAATTTGTTTTGTGAATGGTAGAAAACATTGTGGGAAAAGGAGAAAATGCTGATTACCAGCATTTTCTCCTTTTCCCACAATGTTTTCTAAAGGCTTCTTTCTCTGGGTCGTCAAAAGTCGGGATTGTGTGGTAACAGGTTAAACCACTGAACTACCTGGCCAGACTCTAAAAGAATTCCGGAAAGTCTAATATTAACTCTTTACCACATAATCCCGAGTTTTAACGACCCTGAAGAAGAAAGCTTTTGAAAACAATGTGGGAAAAGGAGAAAATGCCGGTAACCAGCATTTTCTCCTTTTCCCACAGTGTTTTCTACCCTTCGCAAAACAAATTTCAAAGTTTCAATCACTTTTATTTTGTCGTCTGCAAATGCTTTCAATTTGGACAAGTCTAAAATTCTGTCGTTTGGTAAAGAGTTAAAAGAAAAAGAAAGAAAGAGTTCATACAAGCCATTTTTCTGTCCTAATATATTGTGTATACTACATCATTTTGGGCATTGTCTTGCACTCTCATTCATATACATGTACAAAGACAATGCATCTTCTTTGATGAAACAGAGGCTAGAAAGAAAGCTCATTTAACCCTTTACCACATAGCAGAATTTTAGACCTATCCAAATCAAAAGCATTTCGAGTGTAGGAAATAATTTCACAGTGGCTCAAATGATACTATTTTTCTCCGATACAGTAGAAAACTTTGTGGGAAAAGGAGAAAATGCTGGTTACCAGCAGTTTCTCCTTTTCCCACCACGTTTTCAAAAGCCTTCTTTTCCTGAGGCATTGTGTGGTAAAAGGTTAAAAATCCAATGTAAGGAAATGGGATAATAGAATTAAGTTCAAACAACACACTTTACACAGATTTGACCAGAACCAATTCCAACAAAGGGGACAGTACTCCTGACCCCATCATTTGATGACCACCCTCTAATTTACAGATGACAATTTTACGCCACAGGGCAAATTTTACGCAAATTTATCAGACAGAGCCATGTTGACAGTCATACATGAACTATTTTACAGCTCTGCTATATTTGTCCCATATTACTCTTCACCTTGGCCTGTATTCACCAACCGTTCTTAAGAACATTCTTAGTCTTCTTCTCCAGAATTTTGTCATTATGAAAGTAACAGAACTTCTGATTGGCTAAACCAAATGGTTTAGCCAATCAGAAGTTCTGTTACTTTCACAGTCAGGAAATCTTGAAGGATAAGAACAAGAGCGTTCTTAAGAATAGTTGTTGAAGACGGACCCAGGTGACAAACAGAATTTAGACTTGGTTCAAACTGAAAGTGTTTGCAGACGACTAAATAAAGTTGGCTGAAAGGACGGAATTCATCTCTGATGAGGTAGAAAACATTGTGGGAAAAGGAGAAAATGCTGGTTCCCAACATTTTCTCCTTTTCTCACAATGTTTTCAAAAAACTTTTTCCTTTTGGTTGTTATAACATGGGATTATTTGGTTAGGTGTTAACAGAGGTAATTCTGATAAAAGTGGGATTTTCAAAATCCTAAAGCCTTTACCAAAATCCAAAGCGGACAATACAAAAAGGTGGTTGAAATGGTGGAATTTGCCTTTAAATATTGAGAAAACATTGTGGAAAGAGGAGAAAATGCTGTTTTACAGTATTTTCTCCTTTTACCCACAATGATTTTGAGAGCATTCTTCTCCTGATCATTAAAACTCATTACTGCCGAACGCCAGTAGCTCAGTCGCAAGCATACAGGACTTGAGAACAGAGGGGGTCATGAGTTCATACCCTGGCTTGGCCAACTTGACTTCTTTCCGAGGATTGATGATAGTCATTGCGACAGGATTGATTCCTCTCTTACCTTTAATTATTGTTTTGACGATGGTTAAGTGGCCAAGCAGCCAGTGGCTTGGAAAGAAAATTGTTCCGAATATTGGTAACAGAAACTCCAGGAAAGCATGGATAAGTCCACTGGCCTCCACGATATAACTGATATAATGTTGAAAACAGCGTTAAACACCAATACAACCAACCAACCAAAACTCATTACTGTGTTTTAACCTTTTATTTAAGAAGACGCGCAAGCTGACCTGGGCAGAAACTTTTTGCTGTTGATTAACCTTTTACTCCATAGATACTCATTTCTACACATTGCTTGTAGGAGCCTTTGGAAAACATTGTGGCAAAAGGTGAAATTGCTCGTGACGAGCAATTTCACCTTTTGCCACAATGTTTTCTATGCTATTGAAAGGTGTTGTATACACATAAGAAACAGCCTCATCCTTGCTGTTAATTAGGGTCAGTTAGAGATACCATAGAAATGCCTTATGTGATAAAGGGGTAATGTTCTGTCTATGCATGGACCAATCTACCTCATGACAAGGTGGTTTGCTGCAAAAAGTGGATATCATTGATCAATCAGTATGAAATTACTTGCTTTGTACAATGGATCATGAAGATGCATAGAGGCCCATTTTGCCACATCTTCGCAAGCCAAGGCTGACGATTCACTACGCTACTCTACCCTTGGCGGATCAAGCTTGATCTTTACATTCCCCTGATACGCTACTTCATTGGATGCAGCTAGCTCTAACTGCAACAAATGAAATTGCTTGTAGCATTTCACCTTTGATAAAAATAGAAAAAGGTCGCTACCTTTCGAATAGAAGGTAAACATGGAAATGCACGTGGATGTCTGCTTATCGCTTCATGTGTATTCATAAGCAGTTGTAAAACGATATTTCAATGGCTTTTAGAAATATGATGCAAAGAGGGGTAATAACCAGCATCCAATAGAGGGCACACCGCAGGAATCTCGAAATCAGGCTCAATCAGCCAAGGTAAGATCCACGTAGTGATCGTAACCTTGGCTCGCGAAGATGCTTTTGCCATAGCTTGGCACTTTTATTTTACATCGATTGAGAAACAAGTTATTACAACGTATACTAATCTCTCTTGATTCCGCTTCCTGGGAGCTACAACAGTACTTGTGCCGAATCATGTGTGGGCCTTTGAAAAATCCCACTGCTCCTGGGTATCCAACTCAGGACCCTTTCAGGTTATGACGCCGACATTCTACATCACAACCACAGACACTAAACAGTTAACAATTTTTACCACAGAATATACCAAGTACACATTAAATGGCTTTGTTGAAGAATTGTTAAAAGATATTTTGGGAAAAGGAGAAACTCTGTGGAATCAGTATCTTCTCCTTTTCTCAAAATGTTTCTTTCTTTTCTGCATCAAATTCCAGTCTCTTAGCCACAATTAATGCGCTTTTGATTCAGACTTGTCTAAAAGTTTCATTGGTTCGAGAGTTGAATACCAATCATTCAGGTAAATGAACAAGGAGGCTACATGATCTCAATCTATTGTGTTTTTCTCATCAGAAAATAACTTAACACACATGAGTCCATCTATAACAGCATGATTTGGAACTTTGATTACTCATGCAATATCAATGCTTAACCCATTACCACACAATCCCTACTTTTGACACCCCCGAGAAAGAAGCCCTTAGAAAACCTTGTGAGAAAAGGAGAAAATGCTGGTTACCAGCATTTTCTCCTTTTCCCACAATGTTATCTATCTTTTACAAAACAAATTTCAAATTTTCAATCACTTTTATTTTGTCGTCTGCAAATGCTTTCGATTCAGACAACTCTAAAATTTTGTCGTTTGGTAATGAGTTAACTCTTTACTAAACGACAAAATTGTAGACCAGTCAAAGTAGAAAGCATTTTGCAGACGACAATGTGAGTATGGTTCAAAAGATGAAATTTGTCTTGTGAAGGGTAGAAAACATTGTGGGAAAAGGAGAAAATGCTGGTTACCAGCATTTTCTCCTTTTCCTACAATGTTTTCAAAAAAGGCTTCTTTCTCAGGGTCGTTAAAAGTCAGGATTGTGTGGTAAAGAGTTAACTCTTTACCAAACGTCAAAATTTTAGATTAGTCCAAATTGAAGGCATTTGCAGAAGACAAAACATAGCTGACTCATGAACTGAAATTTATTCTGGGTTGGGTAAAAAAAAAAACACAGGGAAAAAAGGAGAAAATGCTGATTGCCTGCATTTTCTCCTTTTCCACTTTGTTTTCAAAAGCCTTCTTTGTTAAGAGTCGCTAAAACTCAGAAGAATGAGGTAAGAGATTAACGCTTTACCAAATGAAAAATTTGGACTTTTCTAAATTCAAAGCATTTGCAGACGACAAATCAAAGGTGCCTCAAATGATGAATTTATCTTTGATTGGATGGAAAACATTGTGGGAAAAGGGAGAAAATGCTGGTAAACCAGCATTTTCTCCTTTTCCCACAATGTTTTCAAAAGCTCTGTTCTTCAAGATTGTTAAAAGTCAAGATTATGTGGGGAAGATTAAAGCTCATAAAAATCCAGGGAATCACTCAGACAATATTATCAAATATAGACTGAAATATAATTATGGCAAAGCATGTTTTTTTTTGCATAAAAATTTCCATGTTCTCTACTATCTGATCTTGATCTGTACTTTCTGATTAACTCATAACCAAACAACAAAATTTTAGACTGGTCCAAATTGCAAGCATTTGCCGACAACAAATTGAACATGACTAAAAAGTTGAACTTTGGTTTGGGAAAGGTAGAAAACATTGTGGGAAAAGGAGAAAATGCTGGTTACCAGCATTTTCTCTTTTTGCCACAATGTTTTCAAAAGTCGGGATTGTGTGGTAAAGAGTTAAAGAACTTTCTGCCAGTAAACCAAAACAGGTATTTTTATTCAGTGAAAAAGACAAATATATTACTGCAAGGTTAACCCTTTGGCTGCTAGGGATAGAAGGGGCAGTCTGATCTTGGATCTCCACTGTCCAATACAGAGTTTATATTCACCCTGAACTCACATAATCATTGATTTCCTGTGATTTACCAGATCTAGGCTAGCTCTCTGAGTTGTCTTGCCTTACATAAGCTAGGTTGGCGCCAGCCAAAAATTTTTAGTAGCCAAAAGTTTTGTCCATCAAAACCCGGGATCAGTCTCCGAGCCTTATCACTTTTAAAGTTTTACTTAGTGTCAATTTCTGAGTATTTCATGGCAATGAGTCCTGTATGGTAAATATAAATCTAGATCTACAGCTTTGCATCACTGATATAATATTTAAGTCGTTGTTCTTTTAAGATATTTTTGATGGTCTCATTACATACATGAGAGAGCCAAGTATTGAAAGTCAGCTACAAATTCCTGTGCTTATAGGCTGGTGAATGATCAAAAAGTTCCATAAAAGAAAGTAAAATGCATATTTTAATCAGGCTTAACCTTTCACCACACCAGGAATCGCATATCCTCAGTTTGAACAATCCTGAGGAAGAAGGCTATTATTAATTCTAGGAAAAAGGTGGAAACCAGCATTTTTTTTTCCAACAATGTTTTCTACCTTTGAAAAGGCAGTTCAACAGCTCTTTCAATTTCTGCATACCAGTCATTAATTCATGCATTGCTAGAGATATTTATACTTATGATTTATTTATGATTTTGATTAAATGCAATGCGAAATATCTGTTTTGTCTTGCAAATGATCTAAGAAATACCCTTTCACACTTTGCCTTTCTCGAAGATGCCGATCTCCGAAAATTATCAGATAACAGGTTACATCTATAACTCATTTGGCGAAATACAGACCCAGCATTCATTATTACAAAAGGGACTTCATTAGAAAAGAATCTTATAAGGCCACACAAACCTTAAAAGGTTAAGTATTTGAGAAAAATCGCCATTGATGCTGTCAAATTTACTCGATAAACGAAAGTAAAACTTCACTTTCATGTACATAATTCATTCAGCACCACACTGTCCAAAAAATTGCGATTGTTCATGAATGTATTGTATTTATAGAACAAGGGCACTCGGTAACTGGCAGAGCGCAACTCTTATCCGGTCTTGGTCTATCGGATAGTTAAGGGAGATACAAGGGTTTAAGAGCTTAGGATAGCCGGCATATATGATAATCAAGTTGGCGTAGGCCGATTTCACAGTTTGGAAAGTGTTCAATATACAAACCTGATAACAATTTGACAGTCGGCCATTTTCTCTGATCACATTTTTTACAATCGCCAATATCGGCACTTTCCTTGTTTTTAGTCGCCAGCAATAAGATTTAATCGCCAATGGCGATTTTGGCGATCGGTAACGCCAACCTAGCATAAGGACACTCCAATGAAAATCCAGTGGATCCAATGTGGATTGAACACAGCATCTCCAAGTTGACTCCTTACCAAACGACAATATTAAAGACTCGTTGAAATTGAACGAATTTGCAGACCAAAAAATCAAATGAGACTGAAAAATTGAAATTCCTTTTGGGAAGGGTAGCAAACATTGTGGGAAAAGGAGAAAATGCTGGTTAACAGCATTTTCTCCATTTCCCACAATGTTTTCAAAAGGCTTCTTTCTCAAGGTTGTCAAAAGTCGGGACTTTTAACGACCCTGCGGAAAAAGCTTTTAGAAATCATTGTGGTAAAAGGAGAAAATGCTGGTAACCAGCATTTTCTCTTTTTTCCCACAATGTTTTCTACTCTTCATAAAACAAATTTCAAATTTAAAGTCACTTTTATTTTGTCGTCTGCAAATGCCTTCAATTTGGATCAATCAAAAATACTGTCCTTTGGTAAAGAGTTAAGATTTGAGTCCCACACTTAACCACTGAGCCATGTAGGACCCCCTGCAATGGACACTGAAGATCCAAGATCATACTGCACATTTCATACGGTCTTACCTTGATCTAACAATTCAGCAAATACAGTAAATCATGTGACTGTGTGCTAAAGGGTTAAATACAACCTTTGTAAAATGTACTAAATGAACTCTTCCTTTGACCACGCCCACCCTCTCACCATCAAAGTCAGGGGGGAATCACCTTGACCATAATGGTCAAATCATAAATTAACCCCTTACATCAAACAAGGCACGGTTTCATCAATATTGAAAGGAAGATAGCTTTAACCCTTTACCACACAATCCCAACTTTTAACACCCCTGTGAAACAAGCCTTTTGAAAACATTGTGGGAAAAGGAAAAAATGCTGGTCATCACCATAGATCACATTTATTTTGTCATAGATCTGCAAATGCTTTCAATTTAGACAAGTCTAAAATTTTGTCATTTGGTCAAAAGTTAAACATAATATTGTTTATTTTAAATGGATTTTGAAACGATTTCTTGCAATCTCTCTCTCCAATCTGCTTCCTGGAAACTACATCAGAACCGAATATATTGACCATTGAATAGCCCCAAAATTGACATCTGCTCCGTAAAAGTGTAATATTGCACTCAAAACTTTATGGTAATGAGGTACAACCACAGACCCCATTCAGGATTGTCTGGTAAAGGATTAAATTAGAACCCATAAAGAAAATAGTCTAAATATATCATTATGCAAATGTAAAATACCACAACATAGGCTATTTCACAGGTTGTTTGGTTTAAGTAAATAGATGAACCAAATCCTTACCTTAAAGGTGGCCCTTCAGATTTTGGGACGAAAATTTTACAAAAAATACAAAAGAAAAAAAATCATCCTTATATTCCCAAAGCCTTTTAATTTTCATTCATAAAACTTGAGAAGTCGAAATCCAGCGGATAACAAGAAAAATTAGAGATTTCCTACGGTCCAGGTTGACACCAACAGGAAACGTGTTCTATTTTTACATGAGCAACTCGCTCATTTACATACTGGAAATACACTGACAAAGCTTCAAACATATCGTACAAAGAAGACATTATGGAAAATAATTACATGTTTGTTATGTTATGAAATTTAAGTGCCATTAGTCACATGCCAGTCACTTGACATTCCCACAATGCTTTTTTGATTTCTAGTGTGAAATCTAAAAATACCTTAACAGACTATGTAGCCTTTTATGGGAACACCTTCAAAAATTTTTTTTAGTAATTTTATGATTCTTAATAATTGAGGATCTGTATTGTTTTTTTTCATATAAATAATTTAAATTTCAGTGATATATATGTGTATATACTTATTTTGATTTGGTGAGATGAAACAATCTAAATACCCACCTTTAAGAGGTGTGATTACTATTGAGTCAAAAGTTCTGTACAAGACTATTCACAGAGGGAACAGCTGTCCCACAAACATGCAAGGGGAATATTTCAAATGCACTTAAGATTGATAATCTCGAATAAATTTGAAAGGCAGTATTTTTCAGTTTTCACAGTGTGTTTTAGAGTATTTGATGCAGAACTTCTTTTGTTGCGTCTTATCCAACATACTCAAATCGAAATCCATTTTCCGGTGAATTATTTTCTACTGTTTCAAAGAAAAAAATCCCATCATCTGATGCACAATCTAATCAAAGACCAGATCTGTCAAAAGACAGCACTTTATGTCAGCATCAGATTTTAACGTACAGTTGGCTTACATGAAACTGAAAATCCCACATGATCGGAAAGTGTTGATTTGGATCAGCCTGCATGGTCCTTGTTGGCTTATCCAAGACGACACTTTACATATATGTCTGAAAGCACCTTTTTGTGTGCCACAGGCCATTTGTTATATAGAAATGGTTTGAACTGAAGCAAGTCTAAAATGTAAATAGTTAACAAAATTATTTACCAACAAAACAAATAAATCATAAATGTTTAGGGCCTTAACAACAAATTAATGACCCCCTTGTCTTCATCCAAATAGATAAACTGAGTCCGTTTACTCATCACACAAGCCTTCACCCTCAGGGTTGTAAGTGTGACTTGGACATTTTGCAGACAGAGTAGATTAAGATCAGAATGCACATTCTGTGCAGTCTGATCTTGATCTACACTGTCCGATAAGGGAAACTTGTCCTTCAAAAAGAGCATTTGAAATAGCAAATTTTGGGATCTTATTATCGGCTCAAAAATTTCATTCCATTGATTTAGCAGGATAAGTATCAGAGATGGTTTACTCACAAAAACACACCTGTCCAACTCGAGGCTGGAACTTGCCCCATTAGCCTCTAACACAAAACTTAATTTTTCTACAACCCTGAGGATGAAGGTTTTTGAAAACCGTGTGAGAAACAATAAAAGGCTGATAACCATCATTTTCTCCTTTTCTTACAATGATTTCTATTCATCAAAAGACAAAACATTTGAATTGAACCACATTTCATTTGTTGCGAGTACCGTATTTTGCATATGTTTTGGGACACCCAAAAAATTGGGACACCATCAAAAATCGCGAAAATGATTATTTTTCATGACCCAAAGATTTCGGACATACTAAAAATTGCAAAGCGAGATCGGTAATTTTTTGTTCCAAAGAATTGGGACAGTGAATACAAATTTAGAGCAAAAATCTTTCAATCCGTTTGAAAACTTTTGTTTGTAAATATTTATTTCGCATAGTTTTATTTCTCCACATGTAACGTCATAAGCAAGCTTCCCAACCCTCACAATATAAATGGGAGTTACCTGATTCAAGACAAAAAAAAAACCGATCACCTGACAGTCTAATTTAAACCCTAAATCAAAAAGAAATCAAAAAGAAATCAAAAAGAAATCTGATGTAACTGTAAAAAAGGTGTGACAAACTTCTATCCAAGATCCATAACATGTAAATAACGTGTGTACATCCTTAGTTGACACGGATGTAATTCATGGTCAATTGAGTTCAATGTTTATAAATAGAAATCATGATACACAGTTTTCGGTTTATGGATCAAAGATCGACGAACACATAAAATGTGAGATCGGTCCAAGCAGGTACTTGTCAGAGTGGAATTAACGTCGTTCACCTCACGTACGTGTAAGGAGGTAAGACATGTTGTGAATTTATCTACAAACGCAAAATAACATCTTTGCGATCCAAAGATGCAAACAATAATGAGTTACAAGTTAATAATCATCAAAAATAATGAGAAAAAGCGAAATTTTAAACTCTTAGTGCTCAAATTGATCGGTGGAATTCCAGTCTGTCTAAAAATAGATCACCCTGCAAACCTGACATCAGTGACGTTCCAATATTTCAACATCGGCAATATTGGACGGGTTAGCAGCGAGTGACTTTCAGTATGACAGATTGTCTTGTTTGACCATAAGTTTTGGGACAATTGACAAAATAATTATTTTTTTGTAGACCAAAGTATTGGGACACGAAAAACATTAATTAATTTTTACTGTCCCAAAATTTAAGCAAATTACGGTACTTCTTAATTATAATGGATCTGTCAGAAATTTTATATAATCATACAGAAAAATTTTATGAGCAAGTTGAATGATACATAATAAAGTCTGATAATGTTAATCAAATGAGTCTGGAAAGAATAACTCAAGTTGGCTTGATTGATTGTATGGTATTAAGCCTTGTTAGTTATTTTTCAGAGGCCAGTGCACCTATCCATGCTTTCCTAGAGTTTCTTTTACCACTACTCAACATCATATTCTTTCCAAGCCAATGGCTGCTTTCCAACATAGCCACTGTCAAAACGATGGTCAACAGTGAGAGGGGAATGAATCCTGTCTGTATGACTATCATCAAATATTGGAAAGAAATTGGTCTAGCCGGAAATGCGGGGATCAAACAAGCAACCTCCTGTTCTCAAGTCCTGTATGCTACCGACTGAGCAATTAGGGTTCGCTCTGGAGAACAAATAATATGGGATGGTCCTGAGACGATGAGGGGTGCAATACCCCACTGCTTCAAAAGATATATTCACCACAATGGTAGAAGATAAGTGGCATGTAGGAAGGGAAAACATGCTGTTTAACTCATTACCACACGACAAAATTTTAGACTGGTTCAAATTGAAAGTATTTGCAGACGACAAAATAAAGGTGACTGAAAAATTGAAATTTGTTCTGGGAAGGGTAGAAAACACTGTGGGAAAAGGAGAAAATGCTGGTTACCAGCATTTTCTCCTTTTCCTACAGTGTTTTCAAAAGGCTCTTTCTCAGGGGCGTCAAAAGTAGGGATTGTGTGGTAATGGGTTAACCCTTTTCCATACGGTCACAACTCTTAACGACCCTGTACAGGAAGGCTTTAGAAAACATCATGGGAAAAGGAGAAAATGCTGGAAACCAGCATTTTCTCCTTTTGGCTCTATGTTTTCTATTCTACCAAGAAAAGACTTTGTCGTCTGAGCCAAATTCATTTGATGTCTGCAAATGCTTTCAATTTGGACAAGTCTGGATATTTTGTGAGAAAATGCTGGTAACCTACTAACCAGCATTTTTTCCTTTTCCCACAATGTCTTTTAATTCTACAAAAGGAAAGTTGAACCTTCTGATCCGCACTGAAATTGTTGTCTGCAAATGCTTTCATTTTGGACAAGGCTGAAACGTTTGGTGAAGGGTTAACCCACTACCAAACGACAATATTTTAGACTGGCCCAAATTTAAAGCATTTGCAGACGACACAATAAAAGTAACTGAAAATTTGAAATTTGTTTGTGAAGGGTAGAAAACATTGTGGGAAAAGGAGAAAATGCTGGTTATCAGCATTTTCTCCTTTTCCCAGAATGTTTTCAAAAAGCTTCTTTCTCAGGGGCGTCAAAAGTAGGGATTATGTGGTAATGGGTTAATCTTTATCTTGTCACACAATAACAGGGCTGACTCAATCAAGATTTGAAAATCAGCGGGATAACTTGACAATACTGTTTACATAATACATATGAGTAGCACTCTGCGAAAAGGGGGTTTTACATATCTTTGTAATACAATATACCTTTCAAGTTTAGCAATATGGATCCATTTTGTTTGAACTCTTTACCAAACAATCACGACTTTTGACAACCCTGAGATAGAAGCCTTTTGAAAACATTGTTGGAAAAGGAGAAAATGCTTGTAACCAGCATTTTCTCCTTTTCCAACAATATTTTCTACTCTTCTGAAGCCAAGTTTAAATTTTTGAGTCATGTTTATGTTGTCGACTGCCAATACTTGCTATTTGGACAAGTCTAACATTCTGTCAGTTAGTGAAGTTAAATCCGGCTTACTCTTGCAGTAGAATGGTCCTGAAACATGCAGAAAATTTACTAATCATAGCAAAAAGAATCTACCAAGGACAGCCTGTGCTAGCCAACCTCAGTCTTTTTTGCAGATGCATCCCACTACCTTTTCATAGAGTATGCCTCGTTCACATGACAAGCTGATGAACAACTCCCAACATGTATTTAGTATTAACATTTTTGTAACTTTTTAACCCATTACCACACAATCCCTACTTTTGACGCCCCTGAGAAAAAAGCCGTTGGTAACCAGTATTTTCTCCTTTTTCCACAATTTGTTTTCTACCCTTCACAAAACAAATTTCAAATTTTCAGTCACTTTTATTTTCTCGTCTGCAAATGCTTTCAATTTGAACCAATCTAAAATATTGTCGTATGGTAATAAGTTAACCCTTTCCCAAACAATCCCTGGTTTTTACGGGTCTGGAATAGTTGCCTTTTGAAAACATTGTAACCAGCATTTTCTCCTTTTCCCACAATGTTTTCTACCTTATCATAGACAGAAATCATCTTTACAGCAACAGTTGAATTGTTGTCTGCAAATGCTTTCAATTTGGTCCAGTCCAAAAGTTTGTCGTTTGGGAAAGGGTTAAACTGCTTTCCAATGACAAAATTAGGGACTCGTCCTAATCCAAAACATTCGTAGAATGTGGCTGGCATGGATAATTTTGTCTTGGGTAGACTAGAAAACATGGTGGGAAAAGGAGAATATGCTCGATACTAGCATTTTCTCCTTTTCTAATAATGTTTTCAAATAGCATCTTCCTTGTGGTCATTTAAACTCACAATTGTTTGGCAAAAGGTTTAACTTGATTTAGTGACTAAGCACACTTACTTCCTTTAGAAGCAAGATAGGGCATAGCATACCTAGTCTCAATACTGAGAAGCTCCGGTGATCTTTTTCATATTTGGACATTTACTGTACACCTAACCGTCTCAAGTTTATCGTCATTTTTCCGGTAGCAAATAGAGAGTGCTATACTGACTTTCCGTTTCGTCGGTTTTATCTGTATTGCAGCGAAATGCAAATAACTTTTAGTAATAAACATGACCAAGAACAAATTGTTAAACTATTCATGACTTAAAGAGCTTATAGAAGTCGTTTATAACATGTTTATCTAGGAAAAATCACAGACGAAATTCATCGTGCCTGGCGGCCATTTTATATGTTTTCAGAAACGTAAACAACACAAGTTACTGATGAAATGCACCCTGTTTTCTCACGATCAGCGTTTAAACTGAAAATATTTGTATGTCAAACGAAGGAATATGTAATACGCAAGCAATAGGTATGTTTAACTCTTTACCAAACGACAAAATTCTGGACCAGTCCAAATTGAAAGTCCATTTGCAGACGACAAAATAAATGTTAATCAAAAGTTGAAATTTGATTTGGAAAGGGTAGAAAACATTGTGAGAAAAGGAGAAAATGCTGGTTACCAGCATTTTCTCCTTTTCCCACAATGTTTTCAAAGGCTTTCTTTCCTAGGGTCGTTAAAAGTAGGGATTTTGTGGTAAAGAGTTAAATCCTAGTTTTGTGCTCTATTAGCGAAAATATGGGAGGTCAAACTTGCACACAAAATCTGTGCTGAACTTTCAACTGATTTTGTCTAGATTGTCTCTGTACCCAGAGGCGACCAGTCGAAAATTAACATCACCTTTGGGGACAGTTATATGTAGTAATAGCATACCATGCTAAAGGCTTTGATATCATGAACATATAGTTATTTGATACTTTTTCACTATCCCTGAAACTTGTCTTACTTTGGTTGTTTTGAGGTATGGCATCACATCCCTATCCCTCGAGCCTCCAGATATGTTACTAAGACTAAAGGTATGGGTACCATACCCAGTGACATTATCTGGTACCTTTACCTAAAAATATGTCATTAATCAGTTAACCCATTACCACTCAATCCCTACTTTTGACGCCCCTGAGAAAGAAGCCTTTTGAAAACACTGTGAGAAAAGGAGAAAATGCTGGTAACCAGCATTTTCTCCTTTTCCCAAAGTGTTTTCTACCCTTCCCAGGACGAATTTCTATTTTTTAGTCAGCTTTATTTTGTTGTCTGCAAATGATTTCAATTTGGACAAGTCCAGAATTTTCTTGTGTGGTAATGAGTTAAGTAACATTGCGATATTCAAATGTAGCAAATCCCTGTCAATTAATAGTGATACGCTGTTCTTGGAAGGTGTCAGAACAATTAGTACATGAGAAGTACAGAAATGACTTACTTTTCCAAGGGCTTTCTTGTATCTTACTATAGCTTTCTCAATCAGTTCACGAACAAGTAATTCCCCATTGCCACATGGCACTAAAATTTTCACTTTGTCAAAACACACTGTAACTTTCATGGGCATGTTTCAAACATTATTACATCCACTTACATCACACAGGCTCTGTAAACAAAAATAAGTAAATTCATTTGTTGATCTCAAGGCTAATACTGCAGTACAGACTTTGACAGAAAAAGCACAGAATTGGGCAAAGTAGATCTATACACATTCCATGAGAACAACAATAAAGACACTGTCTAGCACACGAACAAAAAGAAAGTCATTTCTTGTTTTCAAAGTAAGAAAACTGCTATATAATACTGTAACTTTAAAAGTATCCCGATTTGTTTTGTTTATACAGTTGAGCGAAAGAACGGTAACTCCAGGTGAACGTTGCACTTCCTGACTTTCATACACACAGGTAAGATCAAATCCAAATAATTGATAGCCGATCTTGATGCAGAAAGAGGCAATTTAGAAAACAGACTTAATCCTACTAACCAGATGTAAAGATTATCTGGATCCAAAATAAATCGATCACCATCTCCGAAACGATAGTAACATTCCATCAAATTCAGGTCATTTCAATTTCATTAATGTGGAACACTGTCAAAGTACTCCAAATGAATTACTTTCCACAGCCTCGTTTTGAAACACCAATGGGGTACACAGGGGTAGAGCGCTAGAAAACGAAAACTTACCGCATGGCTTGCCTACATAATGTAGGCCTAACAATCATTCATTAATCCACTTACAATACAATTTTCTTTATACCATCAACAAATGGGCAGTGTACATGACATTGCATTGGACACAAAAAGAGGGAACGCTAGTAAAAAATAGTTTTCGAATGAAAACAGTTTGAAAGTGAGCTGCATATTGCCTTCAGACTTTATATGAGTCATGCTCTGACAAAAGGGTGCGTTACACATCTCCGTGGTGCATTGTAAGAAGTAGGCCGTCACTTAATTGTGGGTCTATTTTAAATTCATTTTGCCTAATAGCTGACTGAGTCTAGGGGTAAGATGGTCTTTGGACATGTATGTAGAAAATCAGATGTCTTTACAGCTGGCCATGTTCATTAACATATGGGCCATGTCCATTAACTAAGCACTACAAATCGGAGTACATGGCTAAAAGTCAGTAGGCCTAATGTCCATTGTGCATGGATGTTCCCCGCAGCTTCTCTTTTCAAAGGGAGTTTTTTTTTTTGTAAGCAGCCAAAACATGAAAATAGGCAATAATTTAGAACGTGGATTATGATTCGCAATTCTGAATTACGGCATGAAAATTAATATTCTATCTGCTTAATAGCCTTAATGGTACAATATCTAATCCTTTTGCTAATACAACTAACTCATGCGGTATCCGCTTGTGGATGTAAGGTAGAGCGTCGTTCATTAAACGTAAACTTGTCCCGAGTTCGATACTCAGTCCAAGCGGGTATCAATTTGAGATCGTTCATTGGCCCACATGTGCGGCGCAAGTACCCTAGCTACTGGTGTTTCCAAAAGGCAGTCCTCGAGAGAGATCAGTTAAGCTGTAAGAACTTGTTTCTCAATCAATCTAAAATAAATAAGTTTGAACTAACTTACTCTTATTGGTCAGCAACAGCTATTCATTGCCCTTTCAGGAATTTGAAATATAAGCCCATTTATCCTCATTAGTATTTGACCAATCAGATCAGCACCCAACAATCACGTGACTAGATAGAGATATTCAGTTGTCTGTCTCATCTATAGGTTTCTCGGATACATTTAATGGATCTGAACCATGCTCTGCGAAAAAGGGGGCTTAATGCATATGCAAAAAGTATCATCCCAGGTCAGCCGGCGCACTCCGCGCAGACTGACCTGGGGCGAAACTGTTCGCTATCAGTCATGTCCAGTAGAACCATTCTAACTTAGGATTCAGTCAATTGTTAGAGACAATGGTTCCATAATTATGCGATAACCTATATGGTATGATACATAAATGAAATGCATTAAGCCTGCTTTTGCTCCCTTTTGCTAGATTATCATGGCTTCACTATATATGCTTGCAGGCCCGTAGGAACAGGGGGCTTGGGGTGGGGGTGATTTTCAATAATTTTGAAAATCATTGTAACTGAAATATTAGTTTTTAGTGCAATGCAACAACCACGCAAAAAATCTTAGTATTTCGAACATGACTTTGGTTGGGTTTCGTCCTGTATCTGCACTATACCGCGTAATAATACTAACAGCCCTCAGGTGTCGTCGTCCATATGGTAAACCAGTGGCGACAATAAATAAATGCAAATTCAATCAATCAACCTTTTCACAGATCACGACCCAAATATTTCGGAGCGTCCATTAAGTGAAATGACACCCAAAATTCTGGTTTATTTGTCACCAGCATATTGCTCCGCAGGTTTGATTACCCTTTACCTGCTAAAGCGATACTGACTGACCTTTACAGGACAGTGTAGGTCAAGATCATACTGCAAAGAACGTGCAGTCTGATCTTGATCTACACTGTCCGATAAGGAAATATTATTCTCCAAACCATAACTTTAGAATACCAATATTCGGGTTTCTACCATAGACTTGAAAATGTCATTTAGTTATTTAGCAGGATAAGGGTTGAATTCACATTATAGCGTACTGTGTGTCTATAGAAACATTCACTATGTTTTCAAACCTATCTTTTTAACAGCCCACAGACGTTGTCTGCGCATGTCATATTCTTCGAAGATTCGACCTGTCTGCTATGACTCAATTTTGGAGGATTGTATTGATACGCGTTTTAAAGGTGGGTACTTAGAATTTTCACATAACACCAAATCAAAAAATATATATATCACTGAAATTTACATGAAAAAACAATATTAATCATCAATAATTAAGAAGCATAAAATTAGTAAAAAAAAAAAATTTGATGGTATTCCCTTTAAAGGCTACGTAGCCTCTTAAGCTATTTTTAGATTTCGTGCCAAAAATAAAAAAGATGCATTGTGGGAATGTTAAGTGACTGTGACGTGACTAATGATGCTTAAATTCCATTACATAACAAATATGTAATTATTTTTCATAATATCTTCTTCGGACGCTATGTTTGAAGCTTTGTCTGTATACTTCCAGTATGTAAATGAGCAAGTTGTTCATGTAAAAATAGAACGTGTTTCCCGTCGATGTCAACCTTGGCCGCAGTAAATCTAAATATCTCGTGTTGTAGGATGGTTTTCGACTACTGGGGTTTTATGAATGACGATTATAAGGCTTTGGGGGTATAAGGATGATATTTTTGTATTTTTGTAAAATTTTCGTCCCAAATTCTGAAGGGCCACCTTTAAACTAGCAATGGAGAAAATGGCATTTATCAATACGTCTGAGGAGAAATCCGACTCGATTTAGCTCCAGATTTCTCTAAACTGCTGATCATAGATGAATGAATCGCCCCAGGAAGCGTTTTGTTGAGTAAATATTTATTTTAGTTGGAAATTGAAAATAAAGGTTGTCTCGTAGAAAAGTAGTCCGGTTCTGTACCCAGAATGCTCATATTAGATAGATATGTATTTGTAGAATGCCATCTAGCGGGAGATAATGATGGTGCTTTTCCATTCGCCAAGTACACTGAAATAGTAACAAAGACAAGTTACATTAACCGTTTACCAAGCAATCCCTGGTTTTTACGACCCAGAGGAAGAAGCCTTCTGAAAACATTGTGGGAAAAGGAGAAAATGCTGGTTACCAGCATTTTCTCCTTTTCCCGCAATTTTTTATACCCTGCTGAAAACAAATTTCAATTTTTTTAGTTACGTTCATTTTTATCGTCTGCAAGTGCTTTCAATCTGGACTAGTCTAAAGATTTGTCGTTTGGTAGATCAGCGACGTAGGAAGGATTTCAAGATTGGGGGGGCTAACTTCGAAATACTGAGATTTTTTACGTGGTTGTTTCATTGCGCTAAGAACTTGTATTTTAGTTACTATGATTTTCAAAATTATTGGGGGGGGGGGGGGGGGGGGGGGGGCTGAGCCCCCCCCTAGCCCCCCTGTTCCTACGGGCCTGTAGATTGTTAAGTGTAAATGGCTTGTTACGAAAAATCCACTTGTTTGGGCCAACATGACAAAATTCAACGAGAAACACAATGCTTATAAAGGTTTGCAGTAATGTCTAAAAATAGTTGATTGTTCACGATAATATTTGCGACAGTTCACATGAATACTTGCTCTTTTCCTACATATGGTTATTGAAAAGGTAAACTCAAAATTAGAAATAGATTTTTGTTTCCTTTCCTTCAGATAATTTCTTATAAATTATAACCACCCTTAACTTGCTTCTAGACTAACTCTTTATCAAATGACAAACTTTTAGACTGGTCAAAATTAAAAGTATTTGCAGGCAACAAAATGAACATAACTCACAATTTGAAATTTGTTTACAGCAAGTAAGAAAACATTATGGGAAAAGAAAGCATTTTTTCCTATACTCACAATGTGTTCTAAAGGGTTCTATCTCCGGGTCGTAAAAACCAGGGGTTGTTTGGGACAGGGTTAAAATATGGCCGTATAATAATGGGGTTAATTTTTAACGTTTGAAAGTATATTGAGTATGTGGCTCAATGAAAAGGTATTCAGTGGGCTTCGCTTTTCATTGATAGGGGAAATAAATGAAATAAATGAAATGACTCTACAACTAACTAATGTGAAACAGGGATCATCATCGTATATACGATCCCTGTGTGAACTAAGAATCTGTATATTTAAAGTATTTAAAGTTTCGATACTTTTACAAGTATTACATGAAGTGTTGTTTTAAGGCAGAAACTGTATAGCATTTTAAAGTTCCAGAACACATGTATAGAAAGCTATGGCTGTCTGTAATTATAGTGCTTCAGAGTTTCAAACTTTAAGTGTGCTGATTTGACTTTTTCTGATCTTAGTTGTATATATATTACACCGCAGAAAATTATAATAATATTTGTAACCTTTTCCTGTCAAAATCTACAGTTAAGTTCAACAGACTTAGCACCTTTGACTTGTAATGAAAAAAAAACGGTAAAGTAGCCCTATTTATATTTTTTTCTAGCCTCCATCGTATCTTTTTTATTCAAATTGTCTTGCCAATTAGCCCCATCGTGAGAACTACCATGAAATGGGTGATAGGAACCGCAATTTAAACGCACAATTTCTCCTTGTCTGTAAAAAGCTTGAAGAAATATGGATGGTTCTCACTGACGTAGCAGGTTAGTGTTAGGAGCCGGAAACCAGCTTTTAAGCAAGCATCCTTATGATATTGAATATTGACTTCCCGTTTCTATGATAGAAAACAAGAAACAACTAGCCCCTCCAAAACCAGGTGTAAGAAATGGATTTATTTCGAAAACATCTTACGGATGATTCATTCTGGTTTCCGAACGGGTATAGCTGGAAAGATCTGGAAAACAAACCTGGCAGCAACATCTACCTGCCTCAGTATGACGATATGTTGTGGAGTGTTTGTGGAGGACTCGTCCTGCTTGTTATTCGATACCTCATGGAATTGTAAGTATCAGCTTTACCTCTCAGGTTTTGCCCTAGACTTTTTTCATATGAGGGTCTCTTGAACCGTTTTTAATGACTAGAAGAGGGAAAATAGTTTTATTTCGGCAGTAATTTGTCACACTAACTTTACATCGGCAGTATTTTACGCAAAAGGTATGCTGTATGAGAAAATGATATGCCACAGTACGTAACTGTTGATTTGTAATTTTTTCCTGGTGGTGGATGGTAGAAAAACTAAATCACTGCATATGGATAAAGTACTGGAATATACTCTGAGAGCTTGTAAAAACCCCAAAAGTGTGACCTTTTTTTTCAAGTTGATTGTAGTTGCCATTCTTGATGAAGACAAGAATCATGCTGATATCAAGCGTTTGATAGATGGGTTGGCCTAAAAACTGAATATTTTCAATGAAATGCACCACAGGGAAATTGTTAAATGAAATGAAGATCGTCAAAGTTCCGGACAGTTGAGCAACAAATTTCCAAAGCTGTTTCAGGCCTCCTGACTGAAAAACATTGGCTGGGTTCATACTATTACCCCTTTACCAAACAATCCCTGGTTTTTACTACCCTGAGAAAAAAGCCTTTTGAAAACATTGTGAGAAAAGGAGAAAATGGTGGTAACCAGCATTTTCTCCTTTTCCCCCAATGTTTTCTGCTCTTCACAAAACAAATTTCAAATTTTCAGTCACTTTCATTTCGTCATCTGCAGATGCTTTAAATTTGGAAAAGGCTAAAGTATTGTCGTTTGGTAATTAATTAACAGGTACGGAACAAAATTGCTAAAGATAAAGTACATAATGCAAAATGAGCAGAATTTGAAAAGGACACATTTCTTAGAGGTGCCATTGATTGGAGTTGCCTTTTTTCCTTTTCCTGGCCTAATGGATTGCAGAGATAAATATTTTCCTTTTTGGCATTTTGCCAGCTGGGTCTTTCATGGGAGTGTCTTTGAGCTAGACATTTGATTTCAAAGGCCTAGTCTAGTACTGATGAAACCCAGGAAATACATGAACATGTTTGCTGTGATATAATGGAAATAATATTGAAAGTGGCGT
This sequence comes from Tridacna crocea, assembly GCA_943736015.1. Lineage (NCBI taxonomy): Eukaryota > Metazoa > Mollusca > Bivalvia > Cardiida > Cardiidae > Tridacna > Tridacna crocea. The sequence goes on along the minus strand of OX031069.1, from coordinate 11,282,367 downwards.
TAAAATACCATTCAACCATTTGATCGTCTTGCTAGAGCACCTCTCATTTTAAATGTTCTTTATTAATATGATTGTTTTTTTCTTGTATTGTATTGTAGTTTTGTTACTAATGTTTTGTTGCTGATTTTTTTTTTAAATTCTTTTTTTCTTGTAATGTATTTTAGTTTTGTTACAACACCTCTTGGGTATAAACTTGGCATTAAGCAGAAGAAAAGACCTGTCCTTGTACCAAACTCAATTTTAGAGGAAGAGTATAGAAAAAATGGCCTTGTTTCAAACAACAACCTGGAGGTAAGTGAAATTATCTTATTTTTATGGTAAAAAACGCGTAACCTTTTGAAAGCCTTTACCAAACAATCCCTGGTTTTCATGGCCCTGGTTATAATTACGACAAGAAAATTATCAATTGAAGTCTATAATTCTGGAATATGTAATGATAAGTCAATGCAAAAATTAGCCAATGCTAACATTTTGCATGCAAATTAGATATTCTTGCTTTATTTTCATTAACCATCAATACTGAAATTGATGTCTTTTACCAAACAAACCAGAGTTTTAACAACCCAAAGAAACCTTTTGAAAAAAATGTAGGAAAAGGAGGAAATGCTGGTTACCAGCATTTTCTCCTTTTTGCGCAATATTTTCTCCTCTATCAAAGGAAGATTACCATTCACATTTTGAGAAATATTTAACTCTTTACCAAATGACAAAATTTCAGTCTGGGATCCCAATTGAAAGTATTAAATTTCGCAAACAACAAAATTAACATGACTTAAAGGTTGAAATTTGATCTTAGAGGGTAGAAAACATTGTGGGATAAGGAGAAAATGCTGCTTACCAGCATTTTCTCCTTTTCCAGCAATGTTTTCAAAAGGCTTTTTTTTCAGGGTAGTGAAAACCAGAGATTGTTTGGGAAAATGTTAATATGGCATCTGCAAACGCTTTCAATTTGGACATGTCTGCTATTTTGTCGTGTGGTAGGAAGTTAGAATTAGAAATAGAGATGGAAGATTTTTCTAATTTTGATGGATTGAAATTTTTTGGTCACCTTGCATGCCCTGCCCACCTTTTTGTTCTAAATGAAACAGACACCGCTTTTGGCACAAAAAAGGAGTTAGATAGAACCTTGAATGAACCATTTTCATACCTCCCCACAACGTGGTGGAGGGGTGTATACTGGAATTGCCATTGCTGTCTGTCTGTCCATCTGTCTGTTTGTCCTTAGACAAAAATTTATCCGCAGCAATACTCCTGCTGTTTTTCATGTACTGAACTCAACTTTACACACAGTGTTCCTATATATATATGAAGTGCATGTGCAATTTCCAAACCCTCCTGTGATTAGTTGCGGAATTATCTCCCCTTGAACTTTTTTCAGCTCCTACTTTTGTACTAAACCATTGTGCATTCTGTGAGAAAGACCTGTTTTTGTGACAAGGAGCTGGTGGGGCTATAATCATGTTTAGTGATAGCTGTAGTTTTGGACTGGAGACATTTTATTTACTTACTCTGTGGTGACCAGTCTAGTGGATTGTTCATGCTATTGTTATTCATCCCATATAGGCAGTTGCTAAGCGAACGGATATGTCAGTCCGAGAAGTAGAGAGGTGGCTTCGAGACAGGCAGATCATATCAAAGCCAACAGATATACAGAGATTTAATGAGTGCAGGTAAGTCCCTGACCAGTCTTTTGAGATCAATACCAAATGTTGAAATTGTATTGGAAAGGGGAAAATGTGATTACTGGTAAAAAATTGGAATTGTGACAAAAATCAAAGTTGTCACAAAAGGTCTTCATTTTTTATCCAACAACCTTGATTTTAACACTGTGCAAGATGGCTGTTAAAAGAATTTTCTCCTTTTACCATGATGTTTTCAAACGCTTTCTCTTTCAGGGTCGTTAAATCTTGTGATTGTGTAGTAAATAGACAGAATTTTCTGCATACAACTTGAATTCTCTATGCAGCAGACCAATTTGAAAAAATAGTGCTTTTAAAGGAGAATTGCTTACCACATTAGAGGGGACAAAGCTTTTGAAAATATTGCAGGAAAAGAAGAAATGCTGGTTTTTAGCATTTCCTCCTGTTTATACAGTACCTCCTACCATATCAAAGATCAATTTTATCATTTGAGCCACCTTGAATTTGTCGTCTGCAAGTCCATTTCACTTAGATACTCATTAGAAACAACAATATTTTAGGCTTGTCCAGAGTGAAAGCATTTGCAGAAGACAAAAATAAAGAAACTGAAAATTTGAAATTTATTTCATAAAGGGTAGAAAACATTGTGGGAAAAGGAGAAAATACTGGTAACTAGCATTTTCTCTTTTGTCCACAATGTTTTCTGAAGGCTTCTTTCTCAGGGTCATCAAAAGTAGGGATTGTGTGGTAATGGGTTCATGAACAGTTTGTGTGTTAATATGTGAGAATTGAATTTTTCCTGAAATATTATCTTTGTGCTATACGGCTCACATTGAAGATAATGCATATGCTGGATCTAGTTGTCTGTATGTCTGTAGCTCAGCGGGATTGCCCGGTATGACCTGTAAAAAAAATTGTGTCAATATCTGTGAGAAAAACACAGGGGTAGGTGCACAGGCTTCCTCAATATGACCTCCAATTGTTAAACACCAATGTGAATGAAGGATTTGTTGTTGACAGAGCTCCCTGTTGTTGACAGAGCTCCAGATAAGAGGGAGTGATGGTATTCTGAATGTTGTGGGTACTCATTAGAATTGTCTCGATGAAACGATTCTAATGAGTACTCACAACATAAGGTTTTCTGGGGAATTATGAATACTTTTAATTTTGAAATCAAAATCATTCCCTCTATCAGGAGCTCTGGTTGGCTGGTATTTAGATACAAAGAAGATTGACCAGTGGCAAGGACTTCGACCCATTTCAGCCTGCCTGTACCTGTGTTGATACTTTTACAGATATGTGTATTTAACTCTTTCCCAAACAAGCCCTGATTTTTACGTGACTGCAGTACTAGTTAGCTCTACTGGCTTTCAGCCAGCAGAGCTTATGTCATGGCGTGGTTTCCGTCGTCCGTCCGTTAGTCTTTTTCTTGTTTACGCGATAAAGTCTTCATTTCTGGTCAGATTTTCGTGAAACTTACACAGTTTGTTTATCTCATCAATAGCTTTAACCCTATTGATTTTGAAAAAAATCCGACAAACAGTATGGGAAAAGTAGCCATTTCAAGTTGAAAATTCCTATTTCTTGATTACGCGATTAAGTCTGTATTTTTGGTCAGATTTCCATGAAACTTGCAGAGTTTGTTTATCTTATCAATAGCTTCAACCCTGTTGATTTTGAAAAAAATCCAACAAACAATATGAGAAAAGTAGCCATTTCAAGTTGAAAACTTTAATTTCTTGTTTACGCGATAAAGTCTTCATTTTTGGTCAGATTTCTGTGAAACTTACACAGTTTATTTATCTAATCGATAGCTTTAACCCTATTGATTTTGAAAAAAGTCCGACAAACAGTATGGGAAAAGTAGCCCTTTCAAGTTTAAAATTTCCATTTCTTGTTTACACGATAAAGTCTGTATTTTTGTTCAGATTTCCATGAAACTTGCAGAGTTTGTTTATCTTATCAATTGCTTCAACCCTATTGATTTTGAAAAAAAATCCAACAAACAGTATGGGAAAAGTAGCCATTTCAAGTTGAAAATTTTCATTTCTTGTTTACGCGATAAAGTATTCATTTTTGGTCAGATTTCCATGAAACTTACACAGTTTGTTTATCTAATCGATAGCTTTAACCCTATCAATTTTGAAAAAAATCCGACAGACAGAATGGGAAAAGTAGCCATTTCAGATTGAACAATTTCATTGCCTGTTTAGATGATAAAGTATTTATTTGTGATCAGATTTTATGAATTTTACAGCTTGTTTATCCCATCAATAGCTTTTTAACCCTTTTGAGTTTGAAAAAATTCAACAAACAGTAATGGAAAAGTAGCCATTTTGAGTTGAAAATGTCAACTTTTTTGTCTTTTTGTGTAATGAATTCCTATGTATGCTTTATTTAAAAGCAAACTCTCTGCCAGTAGAGCATATTCAGGCCCTTCAGGGCCTTCTAGTTTTTAGAAAACACTGAGGGAAAAGGAGAAATTGCTCGTAACGAGCAATTTCTCCTTTTCCCACAGTGTTTTCTGGCCTATCGGAAAACTTTCTGCCATTCTCATCAAATTCAAAATTGTCATTTGGGAAAGGGTTAAACTCCTCTTTGCAGAGCATGACACATATTTAACTCTTTACCAAATGAGAGAATTTTAGACTGGTCCAAATTGAAAGCATTTGCAGACGACAAAATAAAGGTGACTCAAAACTAGAAATTTGTTCTGGTAAGGGTAGAAAACACTGTGGGAAAAGGAGAAAATGTTGGTTACCTTTTCCCACAGTGTTTTCAAAAGGCTTCTTTCTCAGGGGCATCAAATGTAGGGATTGTGTTGTAATGGGTTAACCAAAACCTCTCTGTGTATCTTTCAGCTGGCATTTCATTTTCTACTCAACGTCCTTCACCTATGGCTTAGTTGTGTTATGGGATGTGAGTATAGTGTTTGACTTATCACTTCCTGACACAAAATTGCAGCATTTATGTTCTTTTCTGCCACTCAATATCATATTTTATGCACATTATAAATGAACATATTTCTTTTTCATTTAAAAATTTCTTTTTATCAATCCAACATTGACTTCTAACCTTTTTATCACATTCTTAAATATTATCATTTAAAACTTTGGAGTATATAGGGATTGCCTTGTAACTCGATAATGCCCTTTATGCATACTTGTTAATTCATATCTAGGATTGACATTAATGTATTCAAACTTTATTCAGTTTAAACAACTCCACTTTTATTATCTTTTAACACAGATATGTGTGCTAAATGACTAAAGCTGTCGATGCACCATTAAACAACATTCATTCATTCATTGTTCTTTTCTAACAAAGCTTTCTGTCTTTTGAAAGACAAGTACTACCATTAGAGCTATTTTCAAATTCTTGTCTGCAAATGCTAAAAAATGGAAGTGTTTAAAATTTTGACATCGGAATGAAACCATTGAGGTAAAAAAAAAAAAACAAATTTCAGAAATAGAACAGAAATTTCTCCTGTTCACTCTTTACCAAATGATAAAATTTTTGGCTTGCAGACGACAAAATAAAAGTGACTGTTATCTCCATTCTCACTTCTGCCCTAAATAACATTTTTTCCATTCTCACTTCAGCCCTCAACAACATGATCTCCTTTATCACTTCTGCCCTTAATAACATTATCTCGTGTCTCACACCTACCCTAAATAACATTATCTCCATTCTCACTTCTACCTTTAATAATATTATCTCCTTTCTCACTTCTACCCTTAATAACATTGTCTTTCTCATGTCTATCCTTAATAACATTATCTTCTTTTTCACTTCAAACTTTCAGAACATTATCTCCTTTCTCACTTATACCCTAGATAATATTAGTTTCTTTCTCACATCTACCCATAATAACATTATCTTCTATCTTACATCTACTCCTAATAACATTATGTACTTTCTCATATTCTACACGTAATAACATTTTCTCCTCTCATGTCTACCATCAGTGATATTGTCTCCTTTCTCACGTCTATCCTTAATTACATTATCTCCTCCCTCACGTCTACCCTTAATAACATTACCTCCTCCCTCATGGCTACCCTTAATAACATTATCTCCTCCCTCATGACTGCCCTTAATAACATTACCTCCTCCCTCATGGCTACCCTTAATAACATTATCTCCTCCCTCATGGCTGCCCTTAATAACATTACCTCCTCCCTCATGGCTACCCTTAATAACATTACCTCCTCCCTCATGTCTACCCTTAATAACATTATCTCCTCCCTCATGTCTACCCTTAATAACATTACCTCCTCCCTCACGGCTACCCTTAATAACATTATCTCCTCCCTCACGGCTACCCTTAATAGCATTATCTCCTCCCTCACGGCTACCCTTAATAACATTATCTCCTCCCTCATGTCTACCCTTAATAACATTATCTCCTCCCTCATGGCTACCCTTAATAACATTATCTCCTCCCTCACGGCTACCCTTAATAACATTATCGCCTTTCTCACGTCTACCCTTAATAACATTATCTCCTCCCTCATGTCTACCCTTAATAACATTACCTCCTCCCTCATGACTGCCCTTAATAACATTACCTCCTCCCTCATGGCTACCCTTAATAACATTATCTCCTCCCTCATGGCTGCCCTTAATAACATTACCTCCTCCCTCATGGCTACCCTTAATAACATTACCTCCTCCCTCATGGCTACCCTTAATAACATTATCTCCTCCCTCATGTCTACCCTTAATAACATTACCTCCTCCCTCATGGCTACCCTTAATAACATTATCTCCTCCCTCACGGCTACCCTTAATAACATTATCGCCTTTCTCATGTCTACCCTTAATAACATTATCTCCTCCCTCATGTCTACCCTTAATAACATTACCTCCTCCCTCATGGCTACCCTTAATAACATTACCTCCTCCCTCACGGCTACCCTTAATAACATTATCTCCTCCCTCATGTCTACCCTTAATAACATTACCTCCTCCCTCATGGCTACCCTTAATAACATTATCTCCTCCCTCATGTCTACCCTTAATAACATTATCTCCTCCCTCATGTCTACCCTTAATAACATTATCGCCTTTCTCACTTCTACCCTAAATAACATTATCTCCTTTTTCACTTCAACCCCTAATAACATTATCTCCTTTCCCATGTCTCCCTTTAATAACATTACCTTCTTTCTCATGTCTACTTTTAATACTATTATCTCCTTTCTCACTTCTACCATTAATAACATTATATCCTTTCTTGTGTCTAGCCTTGATAACATTATGTCCCTTCTCACTTCTGCCCTCAATAACATTATCTCCTTTTTCACTTCTGCTCTTGAAGATACTATCCTCATAATAGAATTAATCTTTCACTTCACATGTATTCTGCATAACTGTTCTGATTGTTTTCTGATTAAATACATGCTGTATGAATGAGCAGCAATAATGATGTAAAAATATACATGTGTGTATGTATGAGAAATTCTTGTCCATTCATAGTATTACTTTTTTTACAACACTGAGAATAACAACTTAGTTCTTGATTCCTTCTCCAACTCATTCATATTTGAATTGACGAAGTTTTATTGTTAATGTTTTATCATACTATTTGCAGAAACCATGGTTTTGGGAGACCCAGTTTTGTTGGAGAGGTTGGCCTAGACTGGTATGTAGATTTTAGTCCGTTGACCATTTCCATTTACTTCACAATCCTTAGTTTAAATCACCCAGGAAAAGAGAGTTTTATGAAAACATTGCTGGGAAAAGGATAAAATGCTGGTAGCCTCATCAGAGACAGAAATGATAATTTGAGCTACAGTTGTGCCTTGTTTGGTAAAAAGGGGGCTTAGTGCATCTGTGAAAGTGTCGACTCAGGTCAGTCTGCACAGTCCGAGCAGGCTAACCTGGGCCAAAATCTTTCACTATTGGTTAATTTTCTGTTTGTAAAAGGACGAATTTACCTCATGATATAGGCATTATTGAAAAAAACATGGCTGCGATAGATCCATAATTATTGGATGGCTTCGGTTAGAATCATGTATAACTTGCATGCATTAAGGCCCCTCTATCTCATTTATTTTGTTGTCTGCAATTGCTGTCAGTTTAGTAAATTTGAAAGATTTGTTGTATAGTGCAAAAGGTTAAAATTCTGCCAAGGTTTATTCAGACATGGGAGTTTGTTCCACAAACTTTTTGAAAAAAGTCATACTTCTTAAATCTTTACCACACAGATTTTAGACACAAATTCAATCATTTGAACAACATCTAACCCTTTCCCAAATGACAAACTTTTGGACCAGACCACATTGAAAGAATTTGCAGACGACAGTTCAACTCTTGCTGAAAAGATGATTTCTGTGTACTGGTATGATAGGGTAGAAAACATTGTGGGAAAAGTAGAAAATGCTGGTTACCAGTATTTTCTCCTTTTCCCACCATGTTTTCAAAAGGCTACTATTCCAGACCTGTAAAAACCAGGGATTGTTTTGGAAAGGATTAATTTGTTGTCTGCAAATGCTCTGTATTTGGACCAGTTCAAAATTCTATTGTTTGGTAAGGAGTTAAAAGCGTGTGCTCTTTCATGGGCTACTACCTGGTTATATCTTTACCAAAATGATAAAATTTTAGACCGGAGCAAGTTGAAAAAGTTACATTTCATTTGTCTTTGCATTCAAAATTATGTTGTTAACCCTTTACCAAATGACAAAATTTTAGACTGGTCCAAATTGAAAGCATTTGCAGACGACAAAATACTAAAAGGTGACTGAAAAATTGAAATTTGTTTTTTGAAGAGTAGAAAACATTATGGAAGAAGAAGAAAATGCTGATTACCAGCATTTTCTCCTTTTCCAACAATGTTTTCTGAAGGCGTCTTTCTCAGGGGCGTCAAAAGTAGGGGTTGTGTGGTAATGGGTTAACTCAGTGAGACAGATGCTCTCAAGAATTTAACTCCTAAGTTCAATTCAACCATGTACTACACAGTCATGAGAGTTAAGGACTTTAAGGAATAAAACCTTTGAGAACACAGTGGGAAAAGCAGAAAATCCTGCAGGCTGGCAAGGTTGGATGGGTTTTGCATAATGGATTTAAACCCCTTTTTACAGAGCATTGCTTGTTTACTGAAATTTTATGACTTAAATGACCTTTCATTCTATTCCTGTCAGTGAATTACTGAATTTCACAGTGGATAATACCACTGGTGATGATATGATATCATCACTAGTTATATCATCTTCTGTGACAATATAGTTTCAGAAAGTTTGCTGGAACTACATTTTCCTCAATTGTTTAACCCTTTCCCAAATGACAAACTTTTGGACTAGACCAAATTGAAAGCATTTCCAGACGACAATTCAACTCTTGCTGAAAAGATGATTTCTGTCTATGATGGGGTAGAAAACATCGTGGGAAAAGGAGAAAATGCTGGTTACCAGCATTTTCTCCTTTTCCCACGATGTTTTCAGAAGGCTACTATTCCAGACCTGTAAAAACCAGGAATTGTTTGGGAAAGGGTTAAATTGTACCATTCTTGATATTTATAAGAATTAAATAAATGGCCAAACTGGGAATATAATGAATAGAATGATCAACTGGTTGTGTGTGACATTGACCCATTACCAAAAGACAAAATTTTAGACTGGTCCAAATTGAAAGCATTTGCAGACGACAAAATAAAAGTGACTGAAAATTTGAAATTTGTTTTGTGAAGGGTAGGAAACATAGTGGGAAAAGGAGAAAACGCTGGTTACCAGCATTTTCTCCTTTTCCCACAATGTTTTCTAAAGGCTTCTTTCTCAGGGGCGTCAAAAGTAGGGATTGTGTGGTAATGGGTTAAAAATAGGCCACTCCAATGGGGTTTTGATGGGGTTAAAAAACTTGTTTTTTTCAAATGTTTATTTTTTAATTACCTTTATTTTGTCTTCTGCAAGTGCTTTCAATTTGGACCAGTCTAAAATTTTGTTATTTGGTATAGACAGAGTTTAACTAAGACTTATATTTAGCTATCAAGAGGTGAACCCATACAGCAGAAGGTAACACTCGCAATAGTTTTGAAACGGTTTACCTCCTAACCCCCCCTTCCCATTTTTGACCTAGAATTTTCACTCAAAACCACTGCAAATGAGTACAAGCACCTGCAATTGGTGCTCTTTGTTTTATAAGAATAGAAAATTTAAACTTTTATAACAGGATGATAACTTCAAGTCTTCCGTATTTAAAGCATCACACCCCATTCTAGTGACAGATTTTCAGTTTATCACATAACCTCCCTTGTTTTCAGTGTAATATACCCATTATGAATTTTCTTATCTCATACACATTTGATATCACTTTTGTGTGACGTCATTTTTGATGTCATTTTGTTAATGTTTCATACAAGTAAATGGGTCTTATGGATATTACCGGGGTGCATTATTATGAATGTTTTTACTGAATTTAATCTATATTTTGTGAAATGTCGTTATGTGATAAAAAAAAGAATCTGACATTTGTGGGCGTTTGAGATAAACTTTTATTAGACTTGTCAAGGAAAAATGTTATCAAGCTTGCCAGAGGCTCGCTTAATAACATTTCCCTAGACTTGTTTAACCCTTTCCCAAACAATCCCTGGTTTTTACGGGTCTAGAATGTTAGCCTTTTGAAAACATTGTGGTAACCAGCATTTTCTCCTTTTCCCACAATGTTTTCTACTCTATCATAGACAGAAATCATCTTTTCAGCAAGAGTTGAATTGTCGTCTACAAATGCTTTCAATATGGTCTAGTCCAAAAGTTTGTAGTTTGGGAAACGGTTAATAAAATCTTATCGCAAGAGCCCACTCATGTCAGATCCTATAATATCACATACAACAGTTGATTATCCTGTACAAATTTGGGTTTGGTATTAGACCAGCATTGACTCTACCTTTGACCTTGTTTTTATCCCACAACAGGATGTAAGTCCAGATATTTATTGGTACTACATGATGGAACTCTCCTTTTATTGGTGTCTGGTCTATACAATTTTAACAGATCACAAGAGAAAGGTAAGAGTTTGTTAGTTCAGCTGTTTTTAAAGAAAACATCAGGGTATTGTCATAGCCCTGTGTACAATTTCACCAACAATTCTAAAGAATGCTGTTAGGCTTATTCTTCAAGATTTTGCAAGGTAGAAAGTAATACACCTTTTGATTGGCTAAACTAGTGTAAGATTTTGTAAGTTGAAAAGAAACAAAGCTTCTGATTGGCTTAACCAAATTTTCCCAATTTGAAAGTAATACACCTTCTGATTGGCTAAACCAAATGGCTTAGGCAATCAGAAGGTGTATTACTTTCAAATTCTTGAGAATAAGACATGGAACATTTTGATGAGTTGCTGGTTGATATGGACCATGGTATCTTTGTCTGTATCATGTAAAACTTTTATGTTTTATGATAGTGCTGTCATTGCTGAAGGTATTTACTTCAAACTTGGAGAAGTTGTTAGCTATCAAAAGAGGAAGGCATACAGCAGGGATAGTTTACCATCAAAGTATTAAACTTTGACTAATATTCAACCATCGAAAGGGGAACACATACAGCAGTGGTAGTCTTAATAATGAGACACTACAGTGAATTTTTTTCTTATTTGGGCATTTATTGTGCACCATACCATCTCAAGTCCATCGCAGATTTTCCAGTAGCAAAGATAAAACGCTATACGTTGCCTTTCTGTGTTGTCAGTTTAACCTGTATTGCTGTGAAATGCAATTAAATTTAAGTAACATATCCAAAGACAAATTATCAAACCTTTCATTACATAAAAAGCTTGTAGAAGTTGTTTAAACTTGTAAATCTCAGAAAAAACACTGACAAAATTTATCGTGTGTGGCAGCCATTTTGAGTGTTTTCGGGAATGTAAATAATTCAAGTAACAGATGAAACGCATGGTTTTCTCTAATGTTTAGTTTTTAACCCTGTACCACACAATCCCGACTTTTGACGACCCTGAGAAAGATATCTTTTGAAAACATTGGTAACCAGCATTTTCTCCTTTTACCACAATGTTTTCAACCCTTCCCAGACTGAATTTCGATTTTTGAGTCACATTTATCTTGTCGTCTGTAACTGTTTTCAATTTGGACAAGTCGTTTGGTAAGGAGTTAAATTGAAATTATTTGTATTTCAAACGAAGAACAAAAGCAACAGGTATGATTAAAGCCTAGTTTTGTGCACTATATATGAAATTATGAGAGTTCAAACTTGCACACAAAATCTGTGCTGAACTTTTTAACTGGTTTTGTCGTGATCGTCTCTGTACCCAGAGGCGACCAGTCAGAAAGTCACATCGCCTTTGGGGACTGTTATCTGTACTAAAAGCAGGGGTAAGTAAACATCAAAGTATTAAAAACATCAAAGTATAAACCCTTAACAAACAATCCCTGAATTTTACAACCCTGAGATAGATGCATCTTAAAAACATGGTAGGAAAAGGAGAAAATGGTGGTAACCAGCATTTTGTCCTTTTCCCACAATGCTTTCTATCCTGCTGGAAACAAATTTCCATTTTTAGCTCACCTGAGCACAACGTGCTCAAGGGGAGCTTTTAGGATCACCCAGTGTCCGTCGTGCGTCGTCCGTCGTCAAAAATTCTTTAAACATCAACTCCTCCTGAACAGCTGGGCCAATTTGGATCAAACTTGGCAGGAATGCTCCTTGGGAGGTCCTCTTTATAAATTGTTCACAGAATTTGATTCCATCAAAAACTCTGGTTGCCATGGCAACCAAATGGAATTTTTTAGCAAATTCTTAAAAAATCTTCTCCTCTGAAACCGCTGGTCGGATTTTGAAATTATTTCACAGATATGTTCCTTGGGTGACCCTGTTCAAAACCTGTTCTTGAAATTTTGATCCGTCAAAAAATGTGGCTCTGGTGAATGGGGGCTACTTGCACTGTACAGAAATGAAGGAATTCTTTAAAATTCTTCTCCTCTGAAACCACTGGTCGGATTTTGAAATAATTTCACCGAGTTGTTCCTTGGGTGACCCTTTTCAAAATTTGATCGTGAAATTTTGATCTGTCATAAAATGTGGCTCTGGTGAATGGGGGCTATATGCACTATACAGAAATAAAGGAATTCTTAAAAAATCTTCTTCTCTGAAACCGCTGGTCAGATTTTGAAATAATTTCTCAGGGATTTTCTTTGGGTGACCCTTTTCAAAATTTGTTCGCGAAATTTTGATTGGTCAAGAAACATGGCTCTGGTAAATGGGGGCTACTTGCACTTTATGGAAATGAAGAAATACTTGAAAATTCTTCTCTGAAACCCATAGTCAGATTTTAAAATAATTTGATAGAGATGTTCCTTGGGTGACCCTTTTGGAGTCAGGTTTTAGCAACTGATTCACATTTAATTTGTTGTTCGCAACAACTTTTAATTTGGAAATTTTGTGGTTTTGTAAAGTGTCAAGTTCCACTTTTATACTCGTCTTTCATTTCATACATTAACCCATTACCACACAATCACTACTTTTGACAACACTGAGAAAGAACTTCTGAAGCCTTATGAAAACAGAGTGGGAAAAGGAGAAAATGCTGGTAACCAGCATTTTCTCCGTTTCCCACAGTGTTTTCTACTCTTCCCCCCAAAAAATTCTACTTTTAAGTCACTTTTGTTTTGTCATCGGTAAATGCTTTTGATTTGTACAAACCTAAAACTTTATCGTTTGGTAAAGAGTGAAGTTGTAATTTTATATTCTCATTTCAGGACTTTTATCAGATGATTATACACCATATTGCTACCATTCTGCTTTGTTGTTTGGTAAAGAGTTGAGTTGTGATTTTATATTCTCATTTCAGGACTTTAATCAGATGATTATACACCATATTGTTACCATTTTACTTATCTATTTTTCCTGGGTTGTAAATTTTGTGCGGATAGGCACTCTAGTTCTGATTGCTCATGATATCGGTGACATTCCAATGGCCGTAAGTTTTCTTTCATCAAGAATTTTTGTACAGTAGAATGTCGTTAGTTTGTAGGTTGCTGCTTCACAGCAATGTGCTGGTTTATACGTAATCTCTAGTCCTGATAATTTGCACATGATATCGGTGACATTTTAAGGACTGTAAGTTTTGTTTGTGAAGAATCATATTATGTTGATATTGGCAGCTTGCAGATGCCTTAACTCTTTACCAAACGATCCCTGGTTTTTACGACCCTGAACTAGCAGCCCTTTGAAAACATTGTGGGAAAAGGAGAAAATGCTGGTAACCAGCATTTTCTCCTTTTCCCACAATCTTTTCTATCCTGCTGGAAAGAAATTTCAATTTTTGAGTTATGTTTATTTTGTTGTCTGCAAAAGCTTTCAATTTGGACCAGTCTACAATTTTGTCCTATGGTAAAGAGTCAATGTGACTTTGATAAAACATGATCTTCAACAAGGATTTTAAAGTTAAAAACATATGTCTTTCTGGAAAAAGTAACTATGTTATCAAACCCCTCTCTGTCCAGGAATTTAAAACTTTGGATTGTTTGATAAAGGATATTATTTGGTAAAGGTTTAAATGTTTACCAAATGGCAAAAGATTTTGAGACTGTTCCAAATTGAAAGCAGTTGCAGACGTCAAAATAAAAGTGACTGAAAATTTGAAATTTGTATCGCAGAGGAGAGAAAACATTTAAGGAAAAGGAGAAAATGCTGGACAAACCTAAAATTTTGTCGTTTGTAATGAGTTAACCAGCATTTTCTCCTTTTTCAACAATGTTTTTTCTACCCTACCACAGACAAATGGCATCATTTTAGCCAAATTTAAATTGTTTGCTATAAATGCCATCAAGTTTGATAAGTCTACATGTTTGTAGTGCAGCAATAAGTTAATTAAGAAATAATCTTCTTTCTATCATGGTTTATCCTTCAATAAACCCAGTTGTGAGTTATGAGGCACAATAAATAATCCACAAGGGCAACAGCCCAAGTTGGTTATGTATTGCACCTCATAACTCACAACGTACATGTAGTTTATTGAATGATAAACCGCGATAAAAAGAAGATTATTTCGATTCTAACAGTCATGACCAGTTGTTAATGAATGGAAAACAAGTTCCTACTTAGAGTTAAAATGCAGATGAAGATTATGTTCCATTGAATAACTCACCCACTTCATACAGAATGACGTCACTCGATGTAGAATGACATCACTCTGCATGGATTGTCGCAGATTTTACCAGGCCTTTGTTGCACTGTGTTTATAGAGCTGAATTCCCATGTCATATTAAAATTATTGATGAACAAAGTAACAAAAGGCCAGGCACTTTAACTCCACATGATAAAAATATAGACAGGTCAAAATTGAAAGCATTTGCAGATGACTGTAGAAATGTGATTGAAATGATGGAATTTGTCTCCGATGTATAGTGGAAAACATTGTGGGAAAAGGAGAAAATGCTGGTTACCAGCATTTTCTCCTTTTCTAGCATTGTTTTCTTAGGGCCTTTTCTTAAGGGTCTTTTAATTCAGAATTGTGTGATAAAGGAGGGAATACAATACTCTGTAAAACATGTTCTATGCTGTTACTTTGAAATATATTTATACCTCGGCAAAACAAATGTTTTCGGGGGTATACTAGTATCAGCCAGTCCTCTGTCCATGTCTTCGTCCGTGTTTCTGTCTGTGTACAAATGATTGCTGATTTCTGTCAAAGCACTGGTTGGGGTATTAAGTCACATTCATTGACAGGTCTACTTAATACTGGATGGGACAAATCTCATGAATACCCAGAGAAGATATTAGACAACACAAATTTGAAGAGCCACTAAATATCCCTCACTTACAGCTCTTAAGTATCTTTATTATTTTCAGTTTGCTAAGATGATGAAATATTGCGGGAAACAGAGACTTACAGAGGTTTTCTTTGCCATTTTTATCATTTCATGGATCCTTTCCAGATTAGCTTATTTTCCATTTATGTAAGTACATGTAATACTGTATCATTTTTCTCCTTTTATGGTATTTTTAGATTGGCTGTTTTTGAAAAAAATGTCAAGGTTATGACATAGCCCTGTGGTCATCTGTGTCATTTTTATGCAAGAACTTTTACAGTTTATAACATCTCTCATTACTGGAGATATTTATTTTAACTCATTACCAAATGACAATACTGTAGGCTTGTCCAAATGGGAAGCAATTGCAGACGACAAAAGTGACTGAAAATTTGAAATTTGTTTTGTGAAGGTAAGACAATATTGTGGGAAAAGAAGAAAATGCTGGTTACCAGCATTTTCTCCTTTTCCCACAATGTTTTCTAAAGGCTTTTTTCTTAAGGTCGTCAAAAGTAGGGATTGTGTAGTAATGGGTTAAAGTTAGACTATTTGTTATTGTTAACTATCAAATTTTGAACCCATACAACAATTTAGTTTGCCGCTTGACATAGAAAATTGATTAATTTCCCCAAAGCAACTGCAGTCAAGCATTTGAGCCCTCAAGTGGTACTTTCAGTAACCCACAACCTTATACCATACGATTTCATCTCCTTTGACCCTCATGGAAGAGAGATTTGATAAATATTATGGGAAAGGAGTAACTACTGGTCACCAGCAGAGTTTTGTATACTTTCAAAGGGAAATACTGTTTAACTCTTTACCAGACAAACAAAATTTTAGACTAGTCCAAATTGGAAGCATTTGCTGGCGACAAAATTAATTTGACTCAAAAATTGAAATTTGTTTTGGGAAGAGAAGAAAACATTGTGGGAAAAGGAGAAAATGCTGGTTTGGGAAGGGAAGAAAACATTGCGGGGAAAAGGAGAAAATGCTGGTTACCAGCATTTTCTCTTTTTCCCACAAAGTTTTCTATAGGCTTCTTACTCAGAGTCTTCAAAAGTAGGGATTGTGTGGTAATGGGTTGAAATACATACTTATTTGATATCTGATAATGTTTTTAACAAACTTAGTCATTTGGTGTAGACTGAACCCTATACCGTACAATGCCGAGATTTAGAGACGCTGAGAAGTTCAATTCCAAGATTTAGTTACCTTTGGAAGATTTGAAAACACTGTGGGAAAAGTAAGAATGCTGGTAACCAGAATGTTTCCTTTTCCCACAGTGTTTTCTTTTTTTTTTTTCAGAAAGAAATCAAATCATTTGAGAAACATTCTATTTGTTGTCTGCATATGCTTTGAATATGGACTAGTGTAAAAATATTGTTGTGTGGTTTTTATTATTTTTATAATGAGTTAAGGTATCTTGTGTGGTATACATACACCACAGAGTTAAGGTATCTTGTGTGGTCTATATACCACAGAGTTAAGGTATCTTGTGTGGTATATATACCAGAGAGTGAAGGTATCTAAGTGTGGTATGGTATGGTATTCAGATGTTAAGGTCTTGAAGTATTATGTATTTGTTTGAAAGGAGCTGGTGGGGGGTATAATCACATTTAGTAATAGCTCTAGTTTGTATTTGTTTATAAGCTATTTTAGAAAAAAAAATCATTCATGTACTATTAGTACCTGGAACGTCAAAAGTAAAAGTTACAGAATCCACAGGTTAATTATAACCTGCATTGGTAAATCAAAGCTCCAGATAAGAGGGAATGATGGTATTTTAAATCCATTATTTCTCTTTTGAAACTCTTATGTTGTGGGTACTCATTAGAATTCTATTTTTCTTTGAAACCCTATGTTGTGGGTACTCATTAGAATTGTCACAATGAGACAATTCTAATGATTACCCACAATATAGGGTTTAGTGGAGAATGATGAATATTTTCAATTTTGACATCAAAACCACTCCCTCTGTCTGGAGCTCTGGGTGAATTATAAGGATGTATATCTAGTTCAGTTTTAGATTTTTGGCGTTTTTATAAGTGTTATAAAATGATATGTTTTCATCTATGAATCCATGGGTCCATTATGAATCCATCCAATTTTTTTTTTGTCTTCTGTTCAACAGAGTTCTTTACTCAGCTTATTTTGAGAGCACGAAAATTCTTGGGAATTTCGGGTCCCACTATTTCTTCAACTGGCTCCTGTTTCTCCTGCAAGGTCTACACATTATGTGGACGTACATGATTGCTAAAATAGCCTTCAAAAAAGTCTTCTATGGGGAGGTGAGTGAAATTTGTTTTTTTTGATTAAAGGTGGGTATTTAGAATTTTCACATCACACCAAATTAAAATATATATATATCATTGAAATTTATATGAAAAAACAATACAAATCATCAATACCTAAGTACTTAAGAATCATAAAATTACAAAAAAAAATTTTTTGATGGTGTTCCCTTGAAAGGCTACGTAGCCTCTTAACCCATTACCACACGAGAAAAATTTAGACTGGTCCAAATTGAAAGCATTTGCAGACGACAAAATAAATGTTACTGAAAAATTGAAATTTGCTCTGGGAAGGGTAGAAAACACTGTGGGAAAAGGAGAAAATGCTGGTTTCCAGCATTTTCTCCATTTCACACAGGGTTTTCAAAAGGCTTCTTTCTCGGGGGCGTCAAAAGTAGGGATTGTGTGGTAATGGGTTAAGCTATTTTTAGATTTCGCGCCAAAAATCAGTAAAGCATTGTGGGAGTGTCAAGTGACTGGCACGTGATTAATAAGGCTTAAATTCCATTACATAACAAACATGTAATAATCATTTTCCATAATGTCTTCTTCGGACAGATGTTTGAAACTTTGTCTGTGTTTTCCTGTATTTAAATGAGAGAATTGATAATCTAAAAATAGAATGTGTCTCCCGTTGGTGTCAACCTGGTCCGTTAAAAATCTCTAATTTCTCTTGTTATCGGATGGTTTTCGACTACTGGGGTTTTATGAATGCAAATTAAAAGGCTATGGGAGTATAAGGATGAATTTTAGGCCAGGGAATCCCTCTCAAGGGATTCCCTTGCCTATAGGGATCGTAAACTGTCTATTCAGACAAAAATGTTGGTTGGTGTGTCCACTCTATATCGCTGAGTCCGCCAAAACAACTAGTTTCCCAAGTATATACAGAGATTGCTTATCACACGGTGTGAATGCTTTCCTTTCCTCAAAGCTTTCATCTGCAAAACGCCATGGAATTTAATAACTGACGAGTGTGTGTTTCTTATCCCATTTTTGTCATTAACACTGACCTAATAAAGGCGTAACCTAATAAACTTAGCTTTATCAGGCAGTTGTGTATTCTTACGCGGAATACGGTTAATATCTATAACGCTCTCTCTCGCACTCCGGATCATTCACATTCAGGTATGGTGAGATTAACGAACGACAACTCTGCTTGGACTTTGTCTATAACGTTGAGTTGGCATTTGAACATTATGTGTCACAAAACACGTCTCCACTAAAATGCGATTGTAAATAAAGCAAACTACATAAAGAATATTGGCCCGTGTTATGTTTATCACTTTTTCTTATGTATATCGACTAAATCTAGGGTACTTCAGCGGAATGCTGGAGAAATCGGCCCCTGGAGAAATCGTCCCCAAACTGCTTGGCCCGTGTTATGTTTATCACCCTGGAGAAATCGTCCCCTGGAGACGACTTCTTTGGTGAAATCGTCCCCAAATAAAATTTTAGAAAAATCGACCCCAACATCAAATTTCATCCATATCGTTAATCAATTTGTCTATAAAAACTTTTTTGAAATTTCGTTGTCTTTAGTATGTACATTATGTGTATTAGTTACCTTTATCCAAGAGTTATTTGGTAGTTTTGTCATTGTTTATACTGCCTATTTCACACTGAAAGGATGTATTTCACACCTTTTACACCTGTCACAAATAGATTACACCCGTGTGATTCTTAACCCATTACCACACAATCCCTACTTTTGACGCCCCTGAGAAAGTAGCCTTTAGAAAACATTGTTGGAAAAGGAGAAAGTGCTGGTAACCAGCATTTTCTCCTTTTCCCACAGTGTTTTCTATCCTTCCCAGAACAAATTTCAATTTTTCAGTCACCTTTTTTTTGTTGTATGCAAATGCTTTCAATTTGAACCAGTCTAAAATTTCGTCGTGTGGTAAAGAGTTAAAAATGTCTTTGATTGACTTTGATTTGAAACCAAATAAATGCTCATAATTTTTTTCTGTAGTCGTTCGCTTGTCATTTAATGTATCTTTTTTTTTTTATATATCTCTCTCTCTACTAGTGTCATATGACGTACCTGTGACCAATACCATTTAGCAGGGGCATCAGTGTCTCTGACACACATATTTCTAGTGTTCATTAGGGCTTGTGTGCATCCAAATATTTCCGGTCCATAACTTCTACAATTGTGGATGGATTTCAAAATAATTTGGCACAATTGACCTCCATCACGGTTAGATGTGCCATTTGAAACATCTGTTCAAGTAGGTTCAAGATCAAGGCCACATTGAAGGCAAATTTTTCGTCCGAACCATAACTCCTACATTTTTGGATAGATTCCGATATAAATTAGCATAATGCATTGTTCTCCATCATGAGTAGAAGTTCCATTTATTCAGGTCCAGGGTCTAGGTCAAGCTTGAGAGCCAAGTGTTCGCGGGCTTGACACAAGTTGTCCTTGGACAACGATTATGAATTAGGATTAACGTCTTTTTATATTATGTAGATATAAGTATCGAAGCTCAAGTCACTGTGACTTGTCCGTAAAATAGGCAATTAAAATAGGAAAACCAAGCCTAAAACAATCCAACCTTTTCACAGTATTTTATTGAGAAAATATTTTGGCTAAAAGAGAATTCGCTTGTAATAAGCAATTCCTCTCAATTTCACCAAAATCTTACTTTTCAATATACAGGAAGAACTACTTTGGATTTTCATCTACAACTTCCTTCAAATATGACTAGTTCAAAATTTCGTTGACTTGTGGAAGGTAGAGACATCATGACCAACTGCCATATCACTCCAATCTTTATCATTCATTACAATTTACCTTGATATCTATCTTACATGTATTTTCATTGAAATCAATAAAAATAAGTATGTTCTTGCGTCATAAATGTAAAAAATAGCGTCATTCAGGACTACAAGACATCACATGTCTCAGAAAATGTAGATAACAAAAGTTGGTAATGCACCAATTGAATACGGTTCAATTTTGACTTGGGATTGTTTACAAGCACGACAAATTACTAAGTATTCTAAGCCATTATCAAGCACCGCATAACTGTGAGCACATGCCTAGCTCTGGCTTAATTAGTTTCTAGCTGGTGCTTTCTAGTATCAGTTCAAAATTTCCTGATAAAACCAAGAATTCCAGGGGCTTAGTGGAATCTGCTTGTATCCCTGTCCGTCTACCTGTTTGTATTAATTAAAATTGACCTCATGTGTTGTTTCGTATCCTCAATTTCCTGGCCTTCAGTACTATCAGTACTTTGATTTTTTTTTTTTGCATTTTTGTAAAATTTTCATCCCAAAATCTGAAGGGCCACCTTTAAGCTGGGCTGTTTTGGAAGAAAATGTTGAGGTACTGCCATAGCCCTCTCATTGTCTACAAAAGCTTTGAGGTCATTATACCCTTCAAAATGAGTGTTTTCGAGGCTATACTGGAATTAGCCTGTCTGTCTGTCTGTGTGTCCAACCATCCATGTGTTTGTTTGTCTGTACAAAATACTGGTAATTTTGTGTTGCAAACTCCTCCAACAGTTTTTCTTCAATTGTATTGAAACTTTGCACATATATTGATCATCTATTGAAGATTTGCAAGATGCAAGTTTCAAGTGTCAGCTTTTCCAGGTTGAGGAATTATCTCCCCTTGAACTTGACTTTTTTTTTCTGTCAAACTGCTGGCTGGGGTTTTAAGTCACATTCAGTGACAGCTCTAGTTTTGTACATATTTCATAGAAGTGAATAGGTTTTATGGTGATTACTGTGAATGCATCTATAGATAGTTTTACGTCTTCTGATCTATGATTTGTGAAGTACCATTAACCTGTTACCACACAATCCCTACTTTTGACATCCCTGAAGAAAAAGCATTTAGAAAACATAGTGGGAAAAGGAGAAAATGCTGGTAACCAGCATTTTCTCCTTTTCCCACAATGTTTTCTACCCTTCACAAAACAAATTTCAAATTTCCAGTCACTTTTATTTTGACGTCTGCAAAAGCTTTTGATTTGGACAAACCCAAACTTTTGTTGTGTGGTAATGAGTTGATGTGATAAAAAGAGTCTGACATTCACTGGCACCTAGATTTTATTAAACTTGTCAAGAAAATTGTTATTAAGCTTGCCGAGGGTTTGCTTAACTCTTTACCAAATGACAAAATTTTAGACTGGCCCAAATTGAAAGCAGTTGCAGATGACAAAATAAACATCACTAAAAAATTGATTTTTAGCTCCACTGGCCGAAGGCCAGTGGGCTTATGTCATGGCCCGGTGTCCGTCGTGCGTCCGTCTGTGCGTGCGTGCGTCTGTGCGTGCGTTAACTTTTATTTGAAACATCTTCTTCTCTGAAACTACCCATCCAATTTTGATGAAACTTCACAGAAATGATCCTGCCATGGTCCTCTTCAGAATTCCTTGAAAGAATTTTATTCCTTCAAAAACTCTGGTTGCCATGGCAACAAAACTGAAAAATATTGAATTTTTTTAAAAATCTTCTTCTCTGAAACCATAAGGCCTAGGGCTACCAAATTTGGCATGTAGCTTTATCTAGTGGACCTCTACCAA
This sequence comes from Tridacna crocea, assembly GCA_943736015.1. NCBI lineage: Eukaryota > Metazoa > Mollusca > Bivalvia > Cardiida > Cardiidae > Tridacna > Tridacna crocea. The sequence goes on along the minus strand of OX031069.1, from coordinate 11,260,145 downwards.
GTTCCTTCAAATATTAGCCCTGGGGTCGAAATTGGCCCCACCCCGGGGGTCACAAGTTTTATATGGGCTTATATAGGGAAAACTTTAAAATCCTTCTGGTACCTAGCCCTAGGCCTACCGAATTTGGCATGTATCTTTATCAAGTGATTGTCTACCAAGAGTGCCCAAATGATAGCCCAGAGGTCAAATTTGGCCCGGCCCCTGGGGTCACAAGTTTTATATGGGCTTATATAGTGAAAATTTTAAAAATCGTTTTGTACCAAGCCATAAGGCCTAGGGCTACTCAATTTTGCATCTAGCTTTATCAAGTGGTTGTCTACCAAAGGTGCCCAAATGATAGCCCAGAGGTCAAATTTGGCCCTGTCCTGGGGGTCACAAGTCTTACATGGGCTCATATTGGGAATTTTTTAAAAATCTACTTGTACCTAGCTATAAGGTCTAGGGCTACCAAATTTTGCATGTAGCTTTATCTAGTGGGCCTCTACCAGGAGGGCCCAAATTATAGCCATAGGGTCAAGTTTGTCCCCACACCAGGGGTCACAAGTTTTACATGGGCTTTTGTGATGAAGACTTTCTAAGTCATCTTGTTACTAACCATAATAAAGACTAGGACCACTAAATTTAGCCCTGTCTCATGGATCCTATGTTTTACAGGGCCTTTTATTGAGAAAACTTTGAAAATCTTCTTGTTTATAACCACACATTCTAGACCTGTCTTATTTGGTATGGGGCTTTATCTTGTAGACCTCCACCAGGATTCAAGTAACTTTAGCTTTGTGGTCAAAACTGGATTTGCCCAGGGGTCACAACTTTTTTGTTGGTTTTTATGGAAAAAAATTGTATGCCCTCCAGTTTGAAACCAGTTGGCCAAATAATGTAATGTTTGGCTTGTAGTGTTTTTACGAATTAGCCAGTGGAGCGATACAGGGCCATCATGGCCCTCTTGTTTTTTTCCAGCAGAGAAGAAAACATTGTAGGAAAAGGGGAAAATGCAGCATTTTCTCCTTTTCCCACATTTTTTTTTACCCTTCACAAAAAAAATCAAATTTTCAGTCACTTTTATGCTGTCATCTGCAAATATTTTCAGTATCGACCAGTCTATAAATTTGTTGTTTGGAAATAAATTAACATTTACACTCAAAGAAGGAATGACTTTATAGTATGGAGGGGTTACATCCATCTATTTTCACAATAATATTAGATTCAAGAGACTTCTGCTGCATTTCTTGGTTTTTAGCTCCACTGGCCAAAGGTCAGTGACCTTATGTCATGGCCTGGTTTCTTTAAAATCCTTCTGGTATCTAGCCATACAGCTAATGCTTCTCAATTTTGCAACGAGCTTTATCAAGTGATTGTCTATTGAAGGTGTCCAAATTAAAGCCGTAGGGTTAAATTTGGCCCCGTCCTGGGTGTCACAAGTTTTACATGGGCTCCTAGAGGAAAAGGCCAGTGAGCTTATGTCATGGCCCGGTGTCTGTCATGCATCTGTCAGTGCGTGTGTGCATGCGTTCGTTAATTTTTATTTCAAACATCTTTTTCTCTGAATATGCTCATCCAATTTTGATGAAACTTCACAGAAATGATCCTGCCATGGTCCTCTTCAGAACTCCTTGAAAAAATTTTCTTCCTTCAAAAACTCTGGTTGCCATGGCAATTTCACCTTTTGTCACAATGTTTTTTATGCGATCAAAAGGTGTCATATGCACCTAAGAAATGGCTTCATCATTGTTGTTATTTAGGGTCAAGTAGTGATACCATAGAAATGCCTTATTGGGTGACGGGTTAAAGGTGGCCCTTCAGATTTTGGGACGAAAATTGTACAAAAATGCAAAAAAATCATCCTTATACTCCCAAAGCCTTTTGATTTTCATTCATAAAACCCCAGTAGTCAAACACCGTACGACAAAATGAGAAATTAGAGATTTACTACAGCCCAGGTCGACAGCGACTGGAGACACATTCTATTTTTAGATGATCAATTCGCTTATTTACATACAGGAATAAACAGACAGAGTTTCAAGCAAAGCGACCGAAGAAGACATTATGGAAAATAATTATTACATATTTGTTAAGTAATGGAATTTAAATTTGAGTCATGTGCCAGTCACTTAGCATTCCCGAAATGTTTTATTGATTTTTGGTGCGAAATCTAAAAATACCTTAAGAGGCTACGTAGCCTTTTAAGGGAATACCATCAAAAAATTTTTTTTTTGTAATTTCATGAATCTTTATTATTGATGATTTGTATTATTTTTCCATACGAATTTCAGCGATATATATATTTTTTAAGTTGGTGAGATGTAAAAATTCTAAATACCCACCTTTAATACACTACCGGAGGAGGTTTTATGTGATAAAAGTCGTTGAAATGCTTGTTGATAAACTTTATATTTTTGTTTTTGCCTATTAAATCGAAGCCTTCATTTCAAATTTTCATTCTACCTTTAGCACATATAAGATGTTAAAAGTTTCAGCATGAACTCAGTCTTACATGACACAAGATTTATAAGCACAGGCAAAGGTTTGACTGTATTAACTCCTTACAACACAATACCGACTTTTCACGACCCTGTGAAAGCAGCCTTTTGAAAACACTATGGGAAAAGGAGAAAATGCTGGTAACCAGCATTTTCTCCTTTTTCCCCAGTGTTTTTTACCCTTCCCAAACCAATTTTTAATTTTTCAGTCACCTTTATTTTGTTGTCTGCAAATGCTTTCAATTTGGACCAGTCTAAGATTTTCTCGTTTGGTAAAAGAGTTAAGTGCTAGTTTTGTTTTTCACCCTTTTCCACCCATTTCAAAACATTGTCGGAAAAGGAGAAAATGCTGGTAACCAAATTTTTCTCCTATTTTCATAATTTTTTTGCCCTTTCAAAGGCAAGTCCAATCCTTTTAGACATTTTGAATTTGTTGTCTGCAAAATTTTCCGATGTTTTCAAATGGGAGTAGTTCAAAGTTTTGTTGTTTAATTCATTACCAAATGACAATATTTTAGGTTTGTCCAAATCGAAAGCATTTGCAGACGACTATTTAAATCTTGGTTAATTCATTACCAAATGACAAAATTTTAGGTTTGTCCAAATCAAAACCATTTGCAGACGACAAAATAAAAGTGAAAATTTGAAATTTGTTTTGTGAAGGGTAGAAAACATTGTGGAAAAAGGAGAAAATGCTGTCTACAATGTTTTCTACCCTTCACAGAACAAATTTCAGAATTTCAGACACCTTCATTTTGTCGTCTGCAAATGCTTTCAATCTGGATGAGTCTAAAATTTTCTCGTGTGGTAAGGAATTAAATGTTAAATGAAAAAAGAAATCAAATAATCCCATTTTTTGAAACTGTTTTTCAGACGAAAGACATAAGAAGCGACTCGGAGAGTGAGGAGTAATTTTCTCTGCTGTTACGGACATCATGTGTTGTGCACCTTGTAGCCTTTCCGTCATTATTTGTGTTGAGGAGCCCATGTTCACCAAGTGTTCTCTATTCCATTGTTAACGCTTTGCCAAACACTGCTGTGTTTTAACCCTTTACCAAAAGACAATTGTGTAGACTGGTCCAAATTGGAAGCGTTTTCAGACGACAAAATGAACATGACTTAAGAACTAAGATTTGTTTTAGGAAGGGAAGAAGACATTGTGGGAAAAGGAGAAAATGCTGGTTACCAGCATTTTCTCCTTTTCCCACAGTGTTTTTAAAAGGCTTCTTTCTCATGGGTGTTAAAAGTCAGGATTGTGTGGTAAGGGGGTTAGCGAATGTAAAGAATGAAACTTTGAAAACCAAACAATTCAGGGTTAAAACAGTTATAAGAAAGATGGCTTTTGAAAACATTGTGGAAAAGGAGAAAATGCTGATTATCAGTATCTTCTCCTTTTCAGACAATGTTTTCAGCTTGGTCAAACACAAATTTTATCATTTGAGCAACATTTAATCTTTCATCTACAAATTCTTTCAAGTTGGACTAGTCGAAAATTTTGTCATTTGGAAGAAGGTTGGACACAAATTCACATTTCAAAGACTACATGTCTTGTCTTGAGGTGCAACAAAGAGGCCCACTAATGAACAAAATGTCAAATATGATCTATTTTTTCCACCTATCACAACATTTCATGAAACCTTGGTCGTAATTTACAGGACGCCTTTGAGAGGAAAGTATGCTCAATGTTGTTTGATTGTGTAGGTTATTAAACTTGGTACCAAATATTCATTATGTGTAATGACCCTGAGGATTATAGTTTTTGAAAACATTATGGGAAAAGAAGATAACACATTTTTTCCTCAGCATTTGAAAACATTGTGGGAACAGAAGAAAATGCTGTTAAAACTTTGCTTTATTGGGTTTACCCTTTATCACACAATCAAGGTTCGGACTTGTCCAAATTGAGAGCATTTGCAGATGACAAATTAAAAGTTGACTAGATTGAGGAAATTTGTCCTTGACAGGGTAGAAAACATTAAGCGAAAAGGAAGAAATGCTGTTTACCAGCATTTTCTCCCTTTTTCCACAATGTTTTCAATTGCTTTCGTTCTCAGTGTTGTTAAAACTTGTGCTTGTCGTGTAAAGTGTTACATAAAATTCCCTAGGTTGTATGTTTAAGATATCATGAGTATCTCAAAAAAAAATTTTGAAAAAAAAATTAACCCATTACTGTACAAAAAAGAGTTTCAAAGTCAGTTGAACATATTTACCGTGGAAAACATTGTTGGAAGAGGAGTAATTGCTAGTTTTAAGCATCTGCCCCTTTACCTGTTATATTTTCCATGAAAAGAAAGGTATGTCCAATATACAGTTTATAATTGTTTAAATGTTTTCCAAAGAATGGCAGATTTTAGCGATCCTGAGCAAAAAACTTTTTGGTAACCAGCATTTTCTTCTTTTCCCACAATGTTTTCTACCATTTCTAATACAAATTATATCATAGAGCCATGTCTTATTTGTTGTCTGCAAATTCTTTCTGTATGGACAAGTCTAAATTTTTGCCGTTTGATAGAGAATTAACATGGGCCTAAGAACTACTTGTTTAGTAATGGGTTAGTGTATGAATACATATACATCATTTACATGTAATTTATTTAGAGATAGAACTATTTTTATTGATTTTGTTAGCACTTCATATTTAGAGGTCAAAAAAGATCTATTTATATTCCATAATACTTACAAAACAAAAAGCTTTTTCTTTTTTTTGACTTTTTTTTCTTCGTTCAAGTGTGTAACTTTTTTCTCCATATTATTTTTGTATATGATTATTTACTGATGCTCTATAGAAAACATAGTATGAGCCATTCTCTGGCAGAAAAGGGGGATTAACTCTTTACCAAACGACAAAATTTTAGACTGGTCTAAATTGAAAGCATTTGCAGAGAACAAAATAAACGTAGCTGAAAAATTGAAATTTGTCTCCAGCAGGGTAGAAAACATTGTGGGAAAAGGAGAAAATGCTGGCTACCAGCATTTTCTCCTTTTTATACGCCTGTCGAAGACGGGACGTATTATGGGATCACCCGTGGCATCCGGGCGGGCGGGCGGGCGGCGTCCAGTTCTTTGTCCGGAGCATATCTCCAAAACTATTCTAGCTAGGGTTATGAAATTTCATGGGTGGATAGATCTCATTGAGGGGGAGTGCAGTGCGCAGGAACCATAACTCTTGCTTGCTTAATTTTTGAGTTATTGCCCTTTGTTGTTTTTCGTACTTGAATTTTGTCCAAAGCATTTCTCCAAAACTATACTAGCTAGGGTTATGAAATTTCATGGGTGGATAGATCTTATCAAGGGGGAGTGCAGTGCACAGGAACCATAACTCTTGCTTACTTAATTTTTGAGTTATTGCCCTTTGTTGTTTTTCATTCTTGAATTTTGTCCGGAGCATATCTCCAAAACTATACTAGCTAGGGTTATGAAATTTCATGGGTGGATAGATCTCATGGAGGGGGAGTGCAGTGCACAGGAACCATAACTCTTCCTCGCTTAATTTTTGAGTTATTGCCCTTTGTTGTTTTTCATTCTTGAATTTTGTCCGGAGCATATCTCCAAAATTATACTACCTAGGGTAATGAAATTTTATGGGTGGATAGATCTCATCGAGGGGGAGTGCAGTGCACAGGAACCATAACTCTTGCTTGCTTAATTTTTGAGTTATTGCCCTTTGTTGTTTTTCATACTTGCATTTTGTCCGGAGCATATCTCCAAAATTATACTACCTAGGGTTATGAAATTTTATGGGTGGATAGATCTCATCGAGGGGGGTGCAGTGTACAGGAACCATAATTCTTGCTTGCTTAATTTTTGAGTTATTGCCCTTTGTTGTTTTTCATACTCGAATTTTTTTCCGGAGCATATCTCCAAAACTATACTAGCTAGGGTTATGAAATTTCATGGGTGGATAGATCTCATCAAGAGGAAGCGCAGTGCACAGGAATCATAACTCTTGCTCGCTTAATTTTTGAGTTATTGCCCTTGTCGTTTTTCATACTTGAATTTTGTCCGCAGGATATCTCCAAAACTATACTAGCTAGGGTTATGAAATTTCATGGGTGGATAGATCTCATCAAGGGGGAGCGCATTGCACAGGAATCATAACTCTTGCTCGCTTAATTTTTGTGTTATTGCCTTTTGTTGTTTTTCATACTTGAATTTTGTCCGGTGCATGCCCCAGCTTTACAATTTTGGGTAAGACGGGCGTATCTAGCGACAATTTGCCGCTCTTGTTCCCATAATGTTTTCAAAAGGATTCTATCTCAGGGTCGTTAAAACCAGGGATTGTTTGGCAAAGGTTTGATGCATCTCAGTTCTGCATTGGACAAAACAAGAGGTCACAGTAATATGAATCTGGAAAATCTGTTTTATAGAACAAAGAACTGTAATAATGAGGTGCAGTGGTTCTTGAGCATGCAGAAATTTGACTGATAGCAAAAATTAGCTAGTGTATCTGACTTGTGACTTGGTGGTTTTGGGTTCGATACCAGATTGCTGCAAAATTCCTTTACAGGGATATTTTGCCATTCACCTCTGCTGCAAGTGAGAAGAGCGGTCAGTGGCATTGAATGATAGTTGTGTCAGTACTGGTGTGAGAAAGCCAGGAATTACAGGAGTAGGTGCATTGGCTGACATGATATTACCTGAGCTATTAAAACTGGGTTAAACTCCCTGACTCTAATACATACAAAGAAATACATGTACTGTAGTATCTCTACAGGTCATCTTGTGGTGACTGTGTAGTGACCTGAGTCAGTACTCTCTGCAGATGCATTTAACTCATTACCACACAATCCCTACTTTTGACGCCCTTGAGAAAGAAGCCTTTAGAAAACATTGTGGGAAAAGGAGAAAATGCTGGTAGCCAGCATTTTCTCCTTTTTATACGCCCGTCGAAGACAGGACGTATTATGGGATCACCCGTGGCGTCCGGGCTGGCGGGCGGCGTCCAGTTCTTTGTCCAGAGCATATCTCCAAAACTATTCTACCTAGGGTTATTAAATTTCATGGGTGGATAGATCTCATCAAGGGGGAGTGCAGTGCGCAGCAACCATAACTCTTGCTCGCTTAATTTTTGAGTTATTGCCCTTTGTTGCTTTTCGTACTTGAATTTTGTCCGGAGCATATCTCCAAAATCATACTAGCTAGGGTTATGAAATTTCATGGGTGGATAGATCTTATCGAGGGGGAGTGCAGTGCACAGGAACCATAACTCTTGCTTGCTTAATTTTTGAGTTATTGCCCTTTGTTGTTTTTCATTCTTGAATTTTGTCCGGAGCATATCTCCAAAACTATACTAGCTAGGGTTATGAAATTTCATGGGTGGATAGATCTCATTAAGAGGGAGTGCAGTGCACAGGAACCATAACTCTTGCTTGCTTAATTTTTGAGTTATTGCCCTTTGTTGTTTTTCATTCTTGAATTTTGTCCGGAGCATATCTCCAAAATTATACTACCTAGGGTTATGAAATTTCATGGGTGGATAGATCTTATCGAGGGCGAGTGCAGTGCTCAGGAACTTTTGTCCGGAGCATATCTCTAAAATCATACTAGCTAGGGTTATGAAATTTCATGGGTGGATAGATCTTATCGAGGGGGAGTGCAGTGCACAGGAACCATAACTCTTGCTTGCTTAATTTTTGAGTTATTGCCCTTTGTTGTTTTTCATTCTTGAATTTTGTCCGGAGCATATCTCCAAAACTATTCTACCTAGGGTTATTAAATTTCATGGGTGGATAGATCTCATCAAGGGGGAGTGCAGTGCGCAGCAACCATAACTCTTGCTCGCTTAATTTTTGAGTTATTGCCCTTTGTTGCTTTTCGTACTTGAATTTTGTCCGGAGCATATCTCCAAAATCATACTAGCTAGGGTTATGAAATTTCATGGGTGGATAGATCTCATCGAGGGGGAGTGCAGTGTACAGGAACCATAACTCTTGCTTGCTTAATACTTGAGTTATTGCCCTTTGTTATTTTTCATACTTGAATTGGCGGGCGGCGTCCAGTTCTTTGTCCAGAGCATATCTCCAAAACTATTCTACCTAGGGTTATTAAATTTCATGGGTGGATAGATCTCATCAAGGGGGAGTGCAGTGCGCAGCAACCATAACTCTTGCTCGCTTAATTTTTGAGTTATTGCCCTTTGTTGCTTTTCGTACTTGAATTTTCTCCGGAGCATATCTCCAAAACTATACTAGCTAGGGTTATGAAATTTCATGGGTGGATAGATCTCATCAAGAGGAAGCGCAGTGCACAGAAATCATAACTCTTGCTTGCTTTAATTTTTGAGTTATTGCCCTTTGTCATTTTTAATACATGAATTTTGTCCGGAGGATATCTCCAAAACTATACTAGCTAGGGTTATGAAATTTCATGGGTGGATAGATCTCATCAAGGGGGAGCGCAGTGCACAGGAATCATAACTCTTGCTCACTTAATTTTTGTGTTATTGCCTTTTGTTGTTTTTCATACTTGAATTTTGTCAGGTGCATGCCCCAGCTTTACAATTTGGGGTAAGACAGGCGTATCTTGCGACAATTTGCCGCTCTTGTTCCACAATGTTTTCAACCCTTCACAAAACAAATTTTGCGCAGGCTGACCTGGGCCAAAACTTTTTTGCAGATGCATTAAACCTCCTTTTCATAGAACATGGCTTAATCATTAAAAGAAAATGTATAAGCGAGAGATTGCTCAATAAGATCAAGTGTGTCATTTTGTTGTTACATTTGTTAATTCAAAACTGTCATTGGTATATTACTATTGATCCAAACATTTCACTCCCATAACTTACAGACTCATTCCATTCCACTTTAAAATCAGCATTCTTGTTTTACATTTCTAGCTGGGTTGTTTTCAAAGAAAACATCAAGGTATTGGCATAGTCCTGTCGTCATCGCTTGCGTTGTCGAACAAAAACTTTTACATTTAGTAATATTTCTTGTCATAACAGAGGAAATTTGTTTCAAATTCAGACTTGAGGCAACCATTAAAATATTTTTGACTCAGTATTCATGTTCTTTGACCTAGAATTTCACCGAAAATGAATCTGTTTCTATATGCAACTGGAGTCCAGTGTTGGCACCTGTATGCAGTGCTCTTGTTATGTATTGCAGTTATTATTTTATAAACATTCAAACATTTTCCTCTGGCAGAAAATAGTTTTGCCTTTTGCAGCAGATGACTTTGGAAAGAAATGTGGCTTAACCGGTTACCCTACTCTGATGACCCTGAGAAGGCTTTTTGAAAACATTGTGGGAAATGTAGAAAATGCTGGTAACCAGCATTTTCTCCTTTTCCCACAATGTTTTCTGCCCTTCCCAAATCAAATTTCAATTTTTGAATCACATTTATCTTGTTGTCTGCAAATGCTTTTAATGTTGACTAGTCCAACATTTTGTTATTTGGTAAAGACTTAACCCTTCCCAAACAAGCCCTGGTTTTTATGTGTCTACAGTAAAAGTCTTTTGAAAACACTGTAGAAAAAGGAGAAATTGCTCATAACGAGCAATTTCCCCTTTTCCCACAGTGTTTTCTACCCTTTTTGAAAACTTTCTTCAATTTTCTCCAAATCAAAAATTGGCGTCTGCAAACTCTTTCAGTTTGGAAGGGTCCAAAATTGTCGTTTGGGATAGGGTTAAGGAAAAACATGCTTGTAGGAAGGGAATTTTCCGGATTGCACAATGTTTTGACATGTATTCTCATAGTTATCTGTTTAATGTGAATTGAATTCCAAGATTTGCAGTGCACATTTTTGTTTATTCTTCCATGAAAAATGTTATAAAGTAGTTACAGCCTAATTTTTTTCAAGAGTCTTTCAGTACACATGGATTAGTGTTACAAAAAAAGTAGAGTTGTTGAAATCAATACACAACTCACAAGGGTTAGAGGTCACTTTTGGCCACCCAAATTGCATTCTACACCTCACATTATTGTTTACTAAGTAAGTGGGCCCAATATGACCCAAGTTGTCGATGGGCCATAAAACGCTATTCTATTCTATTCTAGAATTGCAGTCTTAGTTTAGGCCTGTTAGAAATGATACAATTTATGATTGGCTGAACGATTTACCACACAGTCAGGAGTCTTAAAGACTCTGGTCACAAAGGGGATTAGAAAACATTGTGGGAAAAGGAGTAAATGCTGGTAACCAGAATTTTCTCCTGTTCCTACGATTTTTTCTAATGCTTACCAACATTTTCTCCTTTTCCCACTATTTTTTATGCCCTATCAAAGACAGAAATCATCATTTGAGCTTTAACTAGTTAAATTTATTGTCTGCAGATACTTCCAGTTAAATCCAGTGCAAAATTTAATTGTTTAGTACATGGTATGAGTGAACCAAATGGTTTAGCCAATCACAATGCATGTTACTTTTTAATTTAGAAAGCTATTGAAGTAGACTAGAATATTTTTAAGAATGGTAGTTAAAGGCAGGCTGAGTTAAGTCTTATGTAAAAAGGATGTTGATATCAACTTTAAGAATTTATACATTTGAAAATGGAAATAATAATACCATAACTCTTCACCAGACATCAAAATTTTAGACTTATCCAAATTGAAAGCATGGTGAAATTTGTCTTGAGAAAGGGTAGAAAACATTGTAGGAAAAAGGGGTAAATGCTTGTTAACAGCATTTTCTTCTATTCCCACAATGTTTTCAAAAGGCTTCTCTCTCGGGGTTGTTAAAAATCAGGATTGTCTCGTAAAGTGTTACTGAATTTCTGTGATATGAAAACATGTTTTTCTACATGATAATAATGCATTCCTGTGTAGAACTTGCCATTATTACACACACACACATACCCCACATTAGGAAATGTTTGTGTATTTGTCTGTCTGTCTGTCTCTCTGGCTATATTTCCATCCATATGTGTACATGTATTTTTAGCTCCACTGGCTGAAGGCCAGCAGGCTTATGTCATGGCCTGGTGTCTGTTGTGTGTCCGTCCGTGTATGTGTGCGTCCATGTGTGCATTAACTTTTATTTCAAACATCTTCTTCTCTGAAACTACCCATCCAATTTTGATGAAACTTCACAGAAATGATTCTGATATGGTCCTCTTCAGAATTTCTTGAAAGAATTTGATTCCTCCAAAAACTCTGGTTGCCATGGCAACAAAACTAAAAAATATTGAAAATTTTTAAGAATCTCCTTCTCTGAAACCTTATGGCGTAGGGCTACCAAATTTGGCATGTAGCTTTATCTAGTGGACCTCTACCAATTTCCTTCAAATAATAGCCCTGGGGTCAAAATTGGCCCCGCTCCGGGGGATCATAAGTTTGATAGGGCTTATATAGGGAAAACTTTAAGATCCTTCTGGCACCTAGCCATAGGGCCAAGGCCTACCAAATTTGGCATGTATCTTTATCAAGTGATTGTCTACCAAGAGTGCCCAAATGATAGCCCAGGGGTCAAATTTGGCCCGGCCCCAGGGGTCACAAGTTTTATAAGGGCTTACCGTATTTAGGGAAAACTTTAAAAATCTTCTAGCACAAAGCCACAAGGCCTAGGGCTACTCAATTTTGCATCTAGCTTTATCAAGTGGTTGTCTACCAAAGGTGCCCAAATTATAGCCCTGGGATTAAATTTGGCCCTGTCACAAGTTTTACAATTGCTCATTTTGGGAAATTTTTGAAAATCTACTTGTACCTAGCCATAAGGCCTAGGGCTACCAAATTTTTCATGTAGCTTTATATAGTGGGCCTCTGCCAGGAGGGCCCAAATTATAGCCTTGGGATCAAGTTTGTCCCCACACCAGGGGTCACAAGTTTTACATGGGCTTTTGTGGTGAAAATTTGCTAAGTTATCTTGTTACTAACCATAATAAAGAGTAGGGCTACTTAATTTAGCCATGTCTCATGGGTTTTACAAGGCCTTTTATTGAGAAAACTTTGATAATCTTCTTGTTTATAACCACACATTCTAGACCTATATTATTTGGTATGGGGCTTTATCCTTTGGACCTCCACCAGGATTCAAGTAATTATAGCTTTGTGGTCAAATTTGGCTTTGCCTGAGAGTCGCAACTTTTTCTTAGGATTTCATAGAAAAAAAATTTGTATGTCCTCAAGTCTGAAATCACTTGGCCAAATATTGTAATGTTTGGCTTGTAGTGTTTTTACTTATTAGCCAATGGAGCAATACAGGGCCATCATGGCCCTCTTGTTGGTTATTGTTTAACCCTTTACCAAACAGTCCCCACTTTTAATGACCCTGTGGTAGAGGCCTTTTGAAAATATTGTGGGAAAAGGAGAAAATGCTGGTAACCAGCATTTTCTCCCTTTCCCACAATGTTTTCTAACCTATTCAACTCATTTGAGTTGGTTTTAAATTGCCATCTGTAACTGTTCTAAATTTGCACAAGTCTACACTATCATTGTGTGGTAAAGGGTTAAGAAGAATACACTAATCTCTGTCTGTGTATTGAGACTTTGTACAACTATTGACTCAATATTTTAGCCTGGCTGTTTTCAAAGATTTAATCCATTACCACACAATTCCTACTTTTGACGCCCCCTGAGAAAGAAGCCTTTTGAAAACACTGTGGGAAAAGGAGAAAATGCTGGTAACCAGCATTTTCTCCTTTTCCCACAGTGTTTTCTACCCATCCCAGAACAAATTTCAGTTTTTAGTCACCATTATTTTGTCGTCTGCAAATGCTTTTAAATTGGACCAGTCTGAAATTTTCTCATGTGGTGAAGAGTTAAACAACAAGTTACTGCTGCAGCCCTGGTGTTGTGTACGTCATCATTCTGCACAAAATTTGATTTTTTCTTTTAATTTCTCGAGGTGAGAATTGATTCCACTGTCTGTCCGCTCCACGGCAAATACTCTGCCATACTGCTACAACAGCTAGCTCTATAGCAAGGCAGTATAAGTGTCCCTTTATACAAATACAGGCTATACATTTGTATCTATTTGTGGTATAAAACTATATTTACATAGAACTTTTTCATCTATAATTTTACAGAGTGATTTTGCATTTATTGTGTTTGAAAACAGCGCCTCTCTGAAATAAAATTTTTCTTGATAGATTCGTTGGTTTTACATATTTCTATTTGCAGGCCAGATTTGTTATGCCCTAGCCATTTAAAATCTTTACCACTCAATGACGACTTTAAAACCCCTGAGGAAGAAGAAAACACTGTGGGAAAAGGAGAAAATGCTGGTAACCAGCATTTTTTGTTTTTCTCATGAAGTTTTCTACCCTATCAAAGCAAAATTGTACCATTTGAGCCACTTTGAAATTGTCGTCTGCAAATGCTTTCAACTTACACTGGTCTAAAATTTTGCTGAGTGGTAATGGGTTAAATGGGAGGGAAGGGGGGAAATCTAGTGCTATCCCTGTCCGCGTGTGTACTATAATTATTAGTATTAATTATAGTGTTACCCCCTGTCTGTGTGTGTTTGGTAAACAGTGCTGTTCATGTTCTGCCGATAACCTCCAGATGCATGGTCTAATTCTCAAATTATTTGGCACAAACGATCACCATGGATAGACAATGTAATGCATGTAAAACCTAGCTGAAAGGATCATCTGTGTTGGTGACACATTAATTTTCTGCTTCATTTTTCAATAGATAACTTGTGAAGAAAGTGTCTAACCCTTTCCCAAACAATCCCTGGTTTCATGATCCCGAGAAAGAAACCTTCTGAAAACATTGTGGGAAATGGAGAAAATGCTGGTTACCAGCATTTTCTCCTTTTCTAACCAGCATTTTCTCCTTTTCCCACAATGTTTTCTTCCCTTTCCAAAAAAAGATTCCAATTTTCCAGTCATGCATGATTTTGTCGTCTGCAAATGCTTCCAATATGGACTAGTCTAAAATAACGCCGTTAAAGAGTTGACTCTTTACCAAACAACAAAATTTGGATTAGTCCAAATTGAAAGCATTTGCAGACGACATAATAAATGTGAAATAAGAAATTGAAATTTGATTTGGAAAGGGTAGAAAAGATTGTGGGAAAAGGAGAAAATGCTGGTTACCAGCATTTTCTCCTTTTCCTACAATGTTTTCAAAGGCTTTCTTTCTCAGGGTCGTTAAAAGTCGGGATTGTGTGGTAAAGAGTTAAAAAGAAGACATTGCTCTTAAAAAGTGATACTTCCATTTCCCATAATGTTTTTACACATGTATACCTATGTTTATCGGAATACCCTTCACCAAATACTATATTTCAATGTTCAGTGATATATCCTATGTTCTATGAACCCTGCGTAAAAATATTTTTGAAAACACTTTTGGGAAAGGAATATTAACAGAATTCTTCTGTAACTTATTACTACATAGGCTACTTTAACCCTTTCCCAAACAAGCCCTGGTTTTTTTATGTGTCAGCAGTAAAAGTCTTTGAAAACACTGGGAAAAGGAGAAATTGGTCGTAACAAGCAATTTCTCCTTTTCCCACAGTGTTTTCTACCCTTTTTCAGAACTTCTGCAATTTTCTCCAAATTTAAAATTGTTGTCTGCAAATTCTTTTGGTTTGGAAGGGTCCAAAATTTGTTGTTTGGGAAAGGGTTAAGTTTTTAGCAAATAATCTTGTGTTTCAACTGTCTTGACATAAAAGGCCTATAAAATGCTGTGGGATAAGGAGAAAATACAAAAAAAAAAAAACTTACTAGCTTAGAAATTTCCAGAAATTTAGCTGTGTTCAACCTTTTACCTCACAATCCACAGTTTTAATGACCCTGAGACATTGGCCTTTTCGAAACATTGTTGAAAAAGGAGAAAATGCTGTTTACCCATTCCCAGAAAACAAATTTTGAAAAAGTCCACATTGAAAGTGACAAATATACCAAAAATGATGATTTCTGTCATGAATGTGATTTAAATGCTGGCATTCAAAGAGCGACTCAAAGCACTTTGAGGTCACTGTAGATTAATATCAGACTGTACAAAATGTGCAGTTTGATCTTGATTCTACACTGACCGGTGAGCTGATATCTTCCCGGCCCCCCCCCCCCCCCCCAAAAAAAAAAATTACAATAGCTAATTTTTTTTGCAAAGTTTCAATTAACCTATCCAGAGTAAGTTAATTTGGTTGGTTTGAGTAAACCATCCTCGAAACCCAGGTTTTTAAAAGCATTATAAGGATGGTGTAAACCACAATATAAAATATTTCCAAGAACCATTCAGGACATATGTCAAACTGTGCCGAGGGTAAAAATAGAATATTAATTTATGTATATGATTTGGACCTAGGTCACGTTAACCTTTCCTGCATGACAAAATTTTAGACCCGTCCGAATTCAAAGCATTTATAGATGACAGTTTCAATGTGGCCTATATGAAATGATTTTTCTTTGATAGGGTAGAAAACATTGCGGGAAAAGGAGAAAATGCTGGTAACCAGCATTTTCTCCTTTTCCCACAAAAGCCTTCAGGGGCGTTAAAAGTCGTAATTGTGCGGTAAAGAGTTTAAATGATGTACTCTGCATTCCGATTTGATGTTATCTCATTATGTGAGTTCATTTATCCCCGCTCTACCCCCCTCCAGCCTTTTCTTTTATCTTGATCAGTTTTGGAATTCTTTGAATAAAGATGTATGTTTTGGTTTGTTTCATGATAGGTGTGTGTGTGTGTTATATAGTGCACAAATTACATATGTTGAAAACGACAGGTCTAAATGTTCTAAAAAGCATACATCACTGTGTACATGTATGTCTACATAAATTAATTTGTAGATGGGGACCTGCATGTTTCTTTATTATTAACATGATCAAAATTCATCTTATGAGTAAATTTTATAAAACTATATCAGTCCGTTTATAAAACAAATTGTTTAATCCAAATGACGGTTACGATCTTCAATGTCTGACAATGAATTGAGATGACAATCAAATGGGCGGTTTTGGTAATGGGTTGTTTTGGTACCAGGCCGTTTTTGAAGTAATCCATTCTTTATTAGACGTTGTATAAATGGCTAATACTCTGAATTTAATGCAAATAAACCCTTAATCCTTCCCCTCACTATCCTAAGTTTTCATGACCCTGACAAAGACGGCTTCTAGACATATTGTGGGAAAAGCAGAAAATAGTCAACAGCATTTTTTCCTTTTACCACAAAATTTTCCACCTTCTTTGAGGATATTTCGTTTCTTAAAACCACTGTTAGTTTGTCGTCTGTTTGTGCTATCAATTTGGACAAGTCTAAAATACCATTTTGGTCAACATTACAATAACGTAGCGTGGTATCATATGGTACGAACAACCATTGGAATGAACAAGCCCAGGTACGAACGAAGTCAAACTCCCAGCCGCCATTGTTTGAATTAATCTACTTCCGGTTTACCGATTTCTTGGGGTGAAGCCGAAAGGTGTTTCTTCTATTTTTTTGCCATCTCTGCCATAAAGCTTTGGCAGATAGGAAGCTTCTTTTACTCTTCTCATTATTGATTGGCCTGAGAAAAAGCCACACATCATATTCTTAATAGATTCGACCTCTCTGCTATGACGCATTACCATCTCCTGTACAGGAGATAATCAATACGCCGCTAATGTAACAACACATCTTTGGAAAAATGTAGTCTGTTTTCCGCTCCAAATATTTTTTTTAAGATTTAATGATTTCAAATGGGGAAATGTTTTTCACAAATACTCTATGTGTTACTGCACATATTTGAATTGATAAAGTTACCAAATATAGACTTTAGGGAAGTCTGAATGAATTGTACCAGGTAGCGTTTATTCAATTTCAAAATTCAAAGTAACAGTTGTTTTGAAAATTCTTTTTTTTTTTACCCAGAATGCCAAAATCAGATGTGCACTTGAAAAATGCTAACTTGCTGAAGATAGTGGAAATTTGTGAAGATTCAAACTCAAGAATATGGTGTCAAATGCCAACCAGCAATTTTTAACCCATCCCCATACAACAAAATTTTAGGTTTTAGGTACAGATAAGCAAGTCTGATTATACAACAGTCAGAGCTCCAGATCAAGGGAGTGATTTAGATTTCAAACTTGAAAATATTAACTAAATTCTGCAATAAACCCTATGTAATGGGCACTCATTAGAATTGTCTTATCAAGACGTCTGATCTCTTATAAACAATGTCGGCTTTACTAAATCATTAAATAGAGTTTATTTCATCAGCTTGTTGTTAATATGGGGAAATATTTGCTGAAAAAGGGAAAGGTATGCGAAAATAATGAGTGCGATAGCGGATAGGGCACAAGTAATTTTCATGGACCTTTCCCTTTTGAGGCAAATATTTCTCCATATTAACCACAAGCTGATGAAATAAATTATATACTATATTTCTTCTGATTATTTTGTCAAAGAATGCCACTTTTAAAACTAGTGATCTCAAGCCAATTAAGCGGATTTTTGGCAGGGGGGCAAATATTCACTGTGACGGGGAAATAATTCCCCCCAGCTTAAATTACGACATTTCTTTACCCATAACATTTCTTAAAAAAGACACATGAAATATGATTAAAAAACATTTAACTCTTTACCACACAAGAAAATTTGGACTGGTCTAAATTGAAAGCATCTGCAGACGACAAAATAAAGGTGACTGAAAAACTGAAATTTGTACTGGGAAGGATAGAAAACACTGTGGGAAAAGGAGAAAATTCTGGTTACCAGCATTTTCTCCTTTTCCCACAGTGTTTTCAAAAGGCTTCTTTCTCAGGGGCGTCAAAAGTAGGGATTGTGTGGTAATGGGTTAAAGCAACCATAAATTGCAATTATTGGGATCTAACTGGTAAACTCTTATACTACTCAACATTTGCTAGGGATCACCATATTAGATTCACTCTGGTGCTATATGTGGCATGTATCATGTATGGTTTTACAATATGTTACATTGCCACACTGATTAATAAAATCATCAGTGGAAATGGATCATTAACCCTTACCTCATAATGCCGGCTGTTACAGACACAGAGAGAGAAGCCTTTGGAAAACATTGTTGGAAAAGGAGAAAAGGCTGGATACCAGCATTTTCTCCTTTTCAAACAATGTTTTCTACCCTACGACAGAAAGCACTTTGTATGTTGCATTTGGTTTTTAGTCAGCAAATGCTTTCAACGTAGACCATTCTAGAAATTTATATTGTGGTAAACAGTTTCTGCAAAAACTGCTGCAACAAATACACCCATACTGAAATATGTAAGTGATCCCTATCAAACGGTGAGTAGTATATTTTTGTCTGAAATTGTCAGTTGGGTTTATTCTACCCTTAACCATTTACCAAACAAGCCCTTGTTTTTACGTGTCTGCAGTACAAGTCTTTTCAAAACATTGTGGAAAAAGGAGAAATTGCTCGTAACGAGCAATTTCTCCTTTTCCCACAGTGTTTTCTACCCATTTAGATAACTTTCTGCCATTTTTATCAAATTTGAAATTGTTGTCTGCAAACTCTTACAGTTTGAAAGGGTCTAAAATTTATCGTTTGGGAAAAGGTTAAACCCTTTACCACACAATCCCAACTTTTAACAACCCTGTGAAAGGAGCATTTTGAAAACATTTTGGGAAAAGAGAAAATGCTGGGTATATAATCAGCATCATCACCTTTTCCCACAATATTTTCTACCCTCCCAGACAAATTTATGATTTCTGAGTGAGTTCAATTTCGTCGTCTGCAAATGCTTTCAAATGGAACAGTCTAAAATTCTGTCATTTGGGAAAGAGTTAATCTTATGATAGCAAACATACTGTTTCAGGTGAATGCTCTCCTCCATGACCAACTATTGTGGAAAAGAAGTGTGCCAGAAATAAATTGCTATATGAAATCTTCAAAAAGTACAGTAACTGAAGGCAGCAACTTAAATGTTTGGTCTCTAAGATGATTACATAATCTTTATGGAGCTGGATTATTTTGTTTCATCTCTGTGGTCGTGGATAATTTTTTTTTTCTAAGTGTATGAGATTGCATTTTTGCAAACAGACAGCTGTGCCACTGACCATATTTAATTGAAATTATAGCAACTCCTTGAAAAGTTCAGTTGTGTGTCTTGTGTTCAAAAACACGAGTGAAAAATGCCTTTCCCTAAGGTTTGCATTACATGTGCCAAGCCATCAGAAAATCATCTGAAATTGCTTTGGAAAAAAAGTGCCATAGAATCTTTGTGCATGTATCTATTGAAAGCATTAGATATAGATAGTTCTATTCTTGAAGGTATTAAATCAAAGTTATACATATGTGATACATGTATTCGTCTGACAGAACATATAAAAGTAGTGAGTGAAAAATGTCAGGCAAACATAGCTAGTCTGTTGGAATATGAGGAATGTGAGAAAAGCAGATTGGAGGAAATGCCTATCCATTCTACATGTATATCACCAAATGAAACGATGAAAAGCAGATTTCAAGAGCAAATGCCTATCCATTATGCACCACCAAATAAAATGGCAAAGTGCAATTTTGAGACACCCATCCGTTCTGCATCGCCAAATGAAATGGCAAAAAGCAGATTAAAGCAAGCGCCCATCCACTCTTCATCACCAAATGAAACAGCAAAAAGCAAATTCAAGCAAATGCCCATCCATCCTTCATCACCAAATGAAAAGGCCAAAAGCAAAATCAAGCAACCGACTATTCATTCTGCATCACCAAATGAAACAGCAAAAAGTAGACTCAAGCAAATGCTCAACCATTCTGCATCATCAAATGGAACAGGAAAAATCAGGATCAAGCAAGAGGACATCCATTCTGCAAAGAAGAACAGTGGTTTTAAAAGAAAAGAAACGAACATATCCAGAAATAAAAATCAAAAACGCAAACCTTTACTGAAATTTCTTCAGAAAGTGCCAAGACTCAGTACTGATCAACCAGTTGGTATTCCTCTAAGTGAAATTCGAGATGCTGACTTAGATGTGGAGATTAGATCTTGGGATCATACGTATGCAGCTCGCTCAGTCGAAACTGACATGGGTCCGGGTGACGACCAAATAGATTATTGTTCTCGTGATAGAATCCCCATTTTTACTGAAAACAGTATACCTATGTCGTAATATGCAAGTTGTCTTTCTAACATGAAATTGATACTGTGTCTATATTATCTACATTCTACATTAGACACACAGAAAGTTGTTTCCAATTTTATGCAGCTACCATATTTTGACAACTGCTGTCAGGGATGATGTTTCCCTTCAAGCAACCCTTTACCGAAAGATGAATTGAAAGCATTTGCAGATGACAAAATAAATGTGGCTAAAAAGTTAATGCTATGGGAAGAGTAGCAAATATTGTGGGAAAAGGAGAAAATGCTGGTTACCCGTATTTTCTTCTTTTCCAACAATTTTTTTAAAAGGCTTAGAACTACCTCGGGTAGCAAAGAGTTAACAGTACTGTATCAAGCGACAAAATTTTGGGCTAGTCCAAATTGAAGAGGTTTAACTCTTTACCACACAATCCCGACTCTTGACGACCCTCAGAAAGAAGCCTTTAGAAAACATTTAGAAAACCAGAAAATCCTGGTGACCATGTTTTCTACCCTCAACTTTAGTTGTTTGATAATGAGTAAAAGATAATGAGTAAAATGTGACTTAACCCTTTCCCAAACAATCCCTGGTTTTTACGGCCCTGATATAGAAGCCTTTTGAAAACATTGTGGGAAAAGGAGAAAATGCTGCTGGTAACCAGCATTTTCTCCTTTTCCCACAATGTTTTCTACCCTGCTAGAAACAAATTTCAATTTTTTAATTACATTTATTTTGTCGTCTGCAATTGCTTTCAATTTGGACTAGACTAAAGTTTTGTCATTTAGTAAAGAGTTAAATGATGAAATTGTTTGTAAAATTTTATGTGAGAGACAACATTGTGGGAAAAGTAGGAAATGCTGGTACCAGTATTTTCTCCTTTTTCCGACAGTGTAATCAAAAGCTCTTTTGTACCTTGTTGCATTATCTCCCGCTATATTGCATTCTATAAATACTCATCTATCTAATTTGGGCATCCTGGGTACAGAACCGAATCTACACGACAACCATTACTTTGAATTTCAAAGTAAAATAAATGTATTCAATAAAACGCTACCTTGTGCAATTCACTCAGCTATGATCAGCAGTTTAGAGAAATCTGGAGCTAAAACAGGTCTCATTTCTCCTCAAACGTATTGACAAAAGCTATATTATTTTCTACATTGCTACTTTATAGAGAGTAATACTACAGTTTCCCAATATCGGGGCTAGTGATGCATCTTATAAGACAGGTCCAATCTTCAAAGAATATGACATGCACAGACAACGACCTTGTTGTAAAAAGTTAGAATTGTGTAGTAATAGATTAAATTTGACAGAGAAGGTAAAGCTGGAGAAAAAAGTGTTCTAAGATAATAATTTCATGATATAGTGATAAGACATATTTGGAATAGCCTAAAATATTGTTGTTTGGCCATGATTTAACCCATTACCACACAATCTGTACTTTTGACACCCCTGAGAAACAAGCCTATAGAAAACATTGTGGGAAAAGGAGAAAATGCTGGTAACCAGCATTTTCTCCTTTTCCCACAATGTTTTCTACCCTTCACAAAACAAATTTCAAATTTTCAGTCACTTTTATTTGTCGTCTGCAAATGCTTTCGATTTGGACATACCTAAAATATTGTCGTTTGATAATGAGTTAACTCTTTACCAGACAAGAAAATTTTAGACTGGTCCAAAT
Organism: Tridacna crocea; assembly: GCA_943736015.1. Taxonomy (NCBI): domain Eukaryota; kingdom Metazoa; phylum Mollusca; class Bivalvia; order Cardiida; family Cardiidae; genus Tridacna; species Tridacna crocea. Next base: position 11,238,061 of record OX031069.1, on the reverse strand, counting down.
TGGAAGCATTTACAGACGACAAAATAAAAGTGACTGAAAAATTGAAAATTGTTCTAGGAAGGGTAGAAAACACTGTGGGAAAAGGTGAAAATACTGGTCACCAGCATTTTCTCCTTTTCCTACAGTGTTTTCAAAAGGCTTCTTTCTCAGGGGCTTGAAAAGTAGGGACTGTGTAGGGATTGTGTGGTAATGAGTTAACAAAAGATAGAGGAACCTGGCAACTTTAACCTAGATATGAGATATATTTCTCTGCCAGCGACTAATACTTTGAACAACTGCATGATAACAGGTTTAAATCTTCCCAGTGATTTCCAAACTTTTGCATGGTATGGTTTTAACTCAACCAAAGATCAAAATTTTAGGTTTGTCCAAAATCGAAAGTATTTACAGACGACAAATTAAAAGTGACTGAAAATTTGAAATTTGTTTTGTGAAGGATAGAAAACATTGTGGGAAAAGGAGAAAATGCTGGTTACCAGCATTTTCTCCTTTACCCACGATGTTTTCTAAAGGCTCCTCTCTCAGGGTCATCAAAAGTAGGGATTGTGTGGTAATGGGTTTATCTAAATAAATGAGCCATGCTCTGTGAAAAGGGGGCTTAATGTGTTTCCAAAAAGTAACGACCCAAGTCAGTCAGTACATTGCATGCAGGCTTACCTGGACCAAAACTTTTTGCAATCGGCGAATTTTCTGCATGTCAAAGAGCTAGTTAACTCTTTACCACACGACAAAACTTTAGACTTGTCCAACTTCAAAGCACTTGCACAGGACAAGGTAAACGAAAATCAAAAGTTGAAGTTTGTTTCCAGAGGGGTAGAAAACATTGTGGGGAAAGGAGAAAATGCTGGTTACCAGCATTTTCTCCTTTTCCCACAATCTTTTTTCTAAAGCTTTCTTTCTCATGGTTGTTGAAAGTCGGGATAGTGTGTAGAGAGTTAAGGGGATTGTTTGAAAAAATGGATATTGTGGGTATATAATTATAATGATGATTTATTTGGTGTCATGTATCACAGAATGCATTAACTCTTTACCAAATGGCAAAAAAAATAGACTGGTCCAAATTGAAAGCATTTGCAGATGACAGCATGAATGTGACTGAAAAAAATGAATTGAAATGCCCTGTAGGAGGGGTAGAAAACATTGTAGGAAAAGGAAAAAATGCTGGTTACCAGCATTTGTTGCTTCTCCCACAATGTTTTCAAAAGGCTTCTTTCTCCGGGTCTTTAACCAGCATTTTCTCCTTTTCCCACAATGTTTTCTCATCTATCAAAGAAAAATTGCATCATCTGAGCCGCTATGAAATTGTCGTCTGCAAATGCTTTTAGTTTGGTTAGGTCTAAAATTCTGCTGTATGGTAAAGCATTTGAATACTAGCATTGTTTAAATTTGGCAGCTGCTGTGCCTTTAATGATTACAAAATTGTGTGTCGGAGAATCAAATTATTCCTTAGTGCTTAGAAATGAAGAATTACATGTCTCAGTATTAGATTTCGTTTAATTAGGGTTTCCAAACTGCATGAACCAGTCTTCTTGGTAACAGATCTTCTAGTTTGAAGTTTGTGATTTTGAAAATACATATTATAAAGATACATTTTGACTTGTTTTCAGTTGGCTTGTTTGAATCCAGGTGATATTTTGACCCATTACCACACAATCCCTACTTTTGACGACCACGAGAAAGAAGCCTTGACAAAACATTGTTGGAATCGGAAAAGGAGAAAATGCTTGTTACCAGCATTTTGTCTTTTTCCACAATGCTTTTTCTACCCTTCACGAAACAAATCTCAAATTTTCAGTCACATTCATTTTGTCATCTGCAAATTCTTTCAATTTGGACAAACCTAGAATTTTGTTGTTTGGTATTGAGTTAAATCGGGTTTGTTTGGAAAGACTGTAGTCTACGTCTACTTAATTCTGTTCCCTGTGCTATTGTTTATTTAACTCTTTAACGACAAACAACACATTTTTAGACTGGTCCAAATTGAAAGCAATTGCAGACAATAAATTAAACTTAACTCAAAAATTAAAATTTGTTTCCAGCAGGGTAACATTGTGGGAAACGGAGAAAATGCTGGTTACCAGCATTTTCTCCTTTTCCCACAATGTTTTCAAAAGGCTTCTATCTCAGGGTCGTAAAAACCAGGGATTGTTTGGTAAAGGGTTAAGATGTTTGAAGCAGAGACAGAAACATTGTGTAGACTGTGAGACGTAAAGGGAAAAAAGTAGTTGCGACGACCATTCCAAAACTATATCATCAACAGTTATGAAACCATATCATCACCAGTGATGTTATTCACTGTAAAAAAACTGAGAATATTGATTGTATGAAGTTTAACGCTGTTTTCAACATTATTTCAGTTATATTGCGGCGGCCAGTGCACCTATCCATGCGTTCCTGAAGTCTCTTTAACCAGTCCTGTTCACAATTTTCTTTCCAACCCACTGGCTGCTTCCCCACATAACCATCGTCGTAACAATGGTCCGTGGTGGGAGAGGAATGAAACCTGTTGCAGTGAATATCATCAATCCTTAAAAGAAATTGGCCAAGCCTGGGGTGTGGCCAGGGATCAAACCCTGGGCCCCCTGTTCTCATGTCTTGCACAATACCCACTGAGCTACTAGGGCTTGCACTGAGAATATGACACTCCAAGAAATTCCAGTAATTCACTGTGCAACTGTATGGATCAAGATTTGCCAGATAGTGCAATACTTATGATACAACAAGTAGGGACCGAAATTGTATGGGCCGAAATCGTTATGGTACGAAACTGTTGTGTCCCGAAATTTTCACTGACCCAAGGGAGATAATTTGGGTGTTACTGCCTTCCAATTAGTTGCGAGGACTACTCGTACAGCTGGGAGCTGAAAACAAGTGCCCTGGTTTCATAAAGTTGGTTTGTTTTCTTACATTTAATGCTGTGTTTAGAAAGGATATTGAAATTTTAACTGAACAACCAATTAAAGTCATAAAAAATAATAATTCTGGTCGACGAAATCGTCGATCTCCGCATAAAATTTTCTTTAGCCCCACAGGCAGTTTCTTGGCTCCTAAGTCGTGTGAAATGATCTTTTTTTGTTACACCTGAAGAAACGCGCGTTGCAGATACTAATACGTTTAAAAAAAAAAACCACAAGAAACGCGCTCTGTCGGAAACGCCGAACTGAATACAGTAAGCAAGTGGTTCTTAACGACTTAAGAAGGCAATAGGATTTTTCGTCCCAAGGCTTGTTCGTACCAAGTGATTTCCCGGTGGTCCGGGCTTGTTCGTCCTTACCTTCGGTCTGGAGATCTGTTCCGATGCTATTTTTGGAACTGGTCCTCTGCAAAAATGACAAAAAGCAGCTGGGATATTCCCACCTTCAGTCTGAAGGTGTCTGCTCCAATGCTATTTTTGAAAATTTTATTTGGGGGTTTTTTGTACCCCCTACAACTGAAAAATGGGGGTATAAGGAAAAAAATGGGGGTACAAATTCAGAGTGAAACTAGTATGCCCTCAATTCTAAATTGTTTACTTGATGCCACATTTTCGATCCATTGCAGAACAATCATATAGATCTAGTATGTAAATGAACATTTTAAAATGTAATTGACACTTAAAGTTAAAGAATTGTTTGGCAAACCAGTAGTCTATATGCTCATCTTTCCACATGCCTTATCTACATTAATCATTGTCGAATTCTGACTGAAAGCTGCTGTATTCAATATGCAGTGTTCCTACTAGCTTTTTTATTTCTGGGGTACACTTACCCCTTGAGTTGTAAACCCGGAGGGGGGGGCAGCTAGATTTCATATTCGAGGGTATGACAATAATGATTCTCAAAGCAATCCATACTGATAATTTGCACCAAAAAAGTTTGTTATATCCAGATATTTGTGGAAATTTACAGCTTACACCCATTAAAAGCTGAAAAAACAGTATGAAGTGACTGTGATCGGACAATGTAAAAAAAAAGCATTTTGTTATGTCATGGGTTTCTGCGTTTTTTGGACCGATCATTTTTTTGTGTCTGTTTAACTATGGATAAATATTTCTGCAATAAATGAACTCCCTTTACTAAATTTTGAATTGTACTAGTGTACCTTGCTTGCTTACGGGAACCCGAATTCTGGAACCTGAAAGCGTCCACAGTATATTTCCGAGCTATTCCCAATATGTGGGTTTACAGGTGAAAGACGTTGACGTTGACAAAAGGCTTTTTACCGACTGCGTTAAACAGAGGGGAGCTGAATTAAGGACTTTTTTGGAAACAAACGGGTCCCAGTCTGCAATATAATTGATCGCGATGATAAAGACCAAGTACGCCGACCATGTAAATGTTCTAAAAATAGAAAGCTGGAAATCCAAAATTTTTCTGATGATCTATATTTTCCGAAAATCGCACTTGTAAACGTGAGCTGTTCTATGCAAGCGTTTCCTGCTTGATTTTTGTTCGACCTTCTTCTGTATTTTTTGTGCGTGATTTCACGTATAGGTTTGCAATTTTGTACGTGTTTTATTTCATTTATACGTGTTTCACGCACGATTTTGCGTGATCGGGAACTCTGTTTTGTGACTGGTCTTCACATTCATCGTCATATCAGCCCTCCTTAAACACATCTGGAATAAATATGATTTTACCCGCACCTTTTCAAACAGCTCTATGCAACAACATTCCAAATTTCAAATTTTTTTTTCTAAGGCAAATAAATCCAATGAAATTTGTAAACAACTAACACAACGACTTCCACTAAACAGGCATGCGCACTCCGTGGAATTTGAATAATGGACAGTCTGATACTCTTAGCGTAATAATAATTTCTGCTCAAGGTGCCTTTGTGAACTGCAAAAATCGCAACTAAACCGTCCTGTAGCGTGTCAGAGATACTGTGATTTCTGCCGAGACATGCGCAGTGATGGTATCACCATGTTTTGATTTCTGGTGAAGTAGGTCAAGGGTTATTTACGTTTAAAAGTACAGATTTGCACCAAGGTAAGATTTGGATATTAGCAAACATCAGTCTTTTTGTAAAGATTAATCATTCATGTAACGATCCATGCCCATTTTATTAACTGTCATTTGAAATTTTGTTGCATGGAGCCGTTTGAAAAGATGTGGGTAAAATTGTATTTATTCCAGACGTTTAATGAGGGCTGATATGAAGGTGAATGCGAAGACCAGTCACAAAAATAGCATCAGAGCAGACACCTTCAAACTGAAGGTAGGATATTCCTACATGACTTTGAGATGGTCGAAAAACATTGTGGGATAAAGAGAAATGCTGGTTATCAGCATTTCCACCTTTTCCTACAATGTTTCCTAAAAGCTTTTTCTTTGTGGTCATTAGAACTTGGGATTGTGTGGTAGAGTTAACCCTTCACCACACAATTCTGACTTTTATTGACCCTGGGAAAGAAGCCTTTTGAAAACGTGGGAAAAAGAGAAAATGTTGTAAACCAGCATTTTCTCCTTTTTCCACAATGTTTTTTTAACCCTCTTAGAACAAATTTGTAATTTTTGAATCACATTTTGTTGTCTGCAAATGCTTTAATTTGGATGATCAGTCTTAAATTTTGCCATTCATAATGACATTTAATTTTTAGCTCCACTGGCTAAAGGCCAGCGGGCTTATGTCAGGGCCTGGTGTCCGTCGTGCGTCCGTGTCTTAACTTTTATTTCAAACATCTTTTTCTCTGAAACTACCCATCCAATTTTGATGAAACTTCACAGAAATGATCCTGCCATGGTCCTCTTTAGAATTTCTTGAAAGAACTTGATTCCTTCAAAAACGTTGGTTGCCATGGCAACAAAACTAAAAAATATTTAAAAATCTTCTCAGACACTATAAGGCCTAGGGCTACCAAATTTGGCATGTAGCTTTATCTAGTGGACCTCTACCAAGTTCCTTCAAATAATAGCCCTGGGGTTAAAATTGGCCCAGTCCCCAGGGTTCACAAGTTTTATATGGTCTTATATAGGGAAAATTTTAAAACCTTTTTTGTACCTAGCCATAGGGCCTAGGGCTACCAAATTTGGCAAGTATCTTTATCAAGTGGTTGTCTACCAAGAGTGCCCAAATGATAGCCCAGGGGTCAAATTTGGCCAGGCCCTGGGGGTCACAAGTTTTATATAGGCTTATATAGTGAAAACTTCAAAAATCTTCTCATACCAAGCCATTAGGCCTAAGTCTACTCAATTTTGCATCTAGCTTTATCAAGTGGTTGTCGACCAAAGTTGCCTAAATTATAGCCCTGGGATTAAATTTGGCCCTGTCCTGGAGGGTCACAAGTTTTACATGGGCTCCTATATTTGGAAATTTTTAAAAATCTATTTGTACCTAGCCATAAGGCCTCGGGCTACCAAATTTTGCATGTAGCTTTATCTAGTGGGCCTCTACAAGGAGGGCCCAAATTATAGCCTTGGGGTCAAGTTTGTCCCCACACCAGAGGTCACAAGTTTTACATTGGCTTTTGTGGTGAAAGCTTTCCAAGTCATCTTGTTACTTACCATAATAAGACTAGGGCTAAATTTTAGCCCTGTTTCATGGGTTTTATGTTTTACCGGGCTTTTTATTGAGAAAACTTTGGAAATCTTCTTGTTTATAACCACACATTCTAGACCTGTATTACTAGTATTTGGTATGGGGCTTTATCTTTTGGACCTCCACCAGGATTCATGTAATTAAAATGTTGCAGTCAAAATTGGCTTTGCCAGGGGGTCACAACTTTCTTGTACGATTTTATAAAAAAAAAAAACCTGTCTGTCCTCAAGTTTGAATTCAATTGGCCAAATACATGTATTGTAATGTTTGGCTTGTAGCCAGTGGAGCAATACAAGGCTATCATGGCCCTCTTGTTTGTTAAACGGGTAAGACACAATATAGGGATCATTTGAAAAGATTGGTTGTTATGTCAAGTTATTTTATATTTACACCAGTCCTACATCAGTGAAACCTATGTGTAATCATTTGTTAGTGTATGTTCAAGTCTCAGCCAAAATTTGAGCACCTAAGATCAAAAGGCCTCCGAGATATAACATGAAACATACCCCCAAAATGGTGCTTTTTTTGCGTTATGTTGTTGCACTTAGAAATTCACTCTTTTTTCAATTTGTACTACTTGTTAAATATTCTGGTAAGTGCTCATTAGGTATATTCAACAGTTAGTAAAATTATCAAGGATTAATTTGATGTTTGATTTGTTAAAATTGGTTAAAGAACATGAAAAATATGACGAAAACTGTAAATGTAGTAGCATGTTATGCAAATTTAATCTTGAATATCTCTTGTTTGTTATAGGATGAAAAAACCTTTTTAATACAACTTTTTTAAGTACTTTTTGTTATAGAATTACAACTATGATAAGGTTGATCAACATGGAAAAGCATTTGGAAGTGTTATTAACAAAAAAAATTTTTTATGATTTTTTCAAATGTACAAAATGCCTATTCAGAAAAATAGTAGAGTCCGTAACCATGTAAAATTCAGTGGATATAAGTCTCTAAAGATACTTCACAGCAATTCATTATTCACTCATGACCTATGCAGATTTCAGAAAATACATTCGACAACATCTTTCCCCTAAGACAAAGCGGTTAACCAACTTTAATGGTTACGGACTCTACAAAAAATGTGTAGTGTCCGTAACCTTAAAAAAAACCCCAGTTTTCCTCATTTTTTTTACCCCACTTAAAATCACAAATTATGTTCTAATGTATTATTTCCATCAAATATTGCATCCCTTGTTTATTTTGAGGATCATGATTGGTGATGTAATACAGTAAATCTCCTTGATTGCATCATATCTATAAACACCATTTTTTCCACTGTGGCATCACTGTAAATAGTTTAGTCATAGAAAATCTATTCAAATGATTCATTATAAATCAGTTTGTTTTATCAGCTTAATATGGTTCCAACATTAGAAAACACCAAAGTTTTCCAGCTAATAAGTTAATAAAGGTTAAGTTTATTTCCCATCTTTCTTTACCAATAATTGTGTAGTGTCCGTAACCAAATTATTATAAAACTAAAATTATACTTTTGCTGCACAAAAAAACAAAATTTAGCTGTCTTTTACATTCTGTAGGTAACATTACTAATTGAAAAAGCTTTATTGGCACAATTTATATTTTCAAGATACATTTTGTTGAAATGGTAGTTTTCTCCCTTAATATCATTCATCGAGATATAATTGCAGTATTTTATAAGCGTCAGTAACTTAAAGGCAGACATATTTCCAAAGCTTAAATATCCATTATTCAGACAGGATACAATTCCAAATAAAATACCAGAACATGTTCTTTACACAGATGATAATAAAGAATGGTGTGAAAGTTACGGACACTACATGATTTAATACATAGTATAAATCAAATATTTTGACATCAAGTTACACAGAAATAACAATAACATAGCTTTTGTTAAAGATGCCTATCTACAGCCGGTGATCAGAAACGCTGTTAATTTCGAAAAGAAAAATAGAATGGTACAGAAATCTGTCCTTTGTGTATACAAGGATAAATTACTGACATATATCATGTAAATGAAAAAAGAAACACAGGGGTTTGTGTGAAAAACCGAAAATTGGCCAGAAGAAAACTAGCTGACGATCGAAGCTGTAAACAATGGCGGTGACTCACGGAAATTTATCGTTGGTTTCCGCCCAGAGTCGGATACGGTGTAACTTACATATAGGCCTCGATCTCCGTCTAAAACTAGAGGCTGCAACAGAGAAACATCCATTTTCCTTTATTTACCGCATCAAGGCCAAGGTAAAATATAGTCACGTTACAGAATGCATGATCATCATACCAATCTACCCGAGTGTATAACGGATATCGAAAATCTTCGATTCAAAATCCGGAAACAACCAGTCTGTTTACATTGAAAGCCACTAGTCCGCGAAATGCATTTTCTATCAGGCGTAATCTAAGCAACCTTGCAACCGTCAGGCGCAATATTTGGCATAGATATATAAGAATGACTATATTTTGATAAAAAAAAAAAATGAGTTAAAACTGTCTTAAAATGAGTATTATTGCCTCTTTAATTGATTTTGATAACACTTACAAGCCAGACGTTGAAACTTACTTTAACCCATTACCACTCAATCCCTGATTTTGATGCCCCTGAGAAAGAAGCCTTTTGAAAACACTGTGGGAAAAGGAGAAAATGCTGGTAACCAGCATTTTCTCCTTTTCCCACAGTGTTTTCTACCCTTTTCAGAACAAATTTCTATTGTAATTAAAAACCCATCTTAAACACCCAAGTTTAGAGGCAAATTTGACTCCTTAGTAAACAATGTAAATTTAGGTGCCATTGCTCATGATGAGCAATGGCACCTAAATTTACATTGTTTACTGAAGAAAACATCTTATAACCCCTATAAAGGAGTCAGTTGTGCCCCTAAACTTGGGGTGTTAGATTGGTTTTGAGTTACAACAGTTTTGCACTCGAAATGTTCTATTTTACTTGCTTTGTCTGGTGTTCATTTGCTGGTTGATTGGAGTTTAATGCCCCTTTCAACATCTATGTTATATCACGGCAGTCAGTGCATCCCATGTTTTCCTGGCTTACTCACACCAGTACTTACACAACCTTCTTTCCATGTCGCTGACAACTTTCCCACTTGATACAGAAGCGGGAGGTGAAATTGAACATTTTACACTTCGTTTTTGAGCCCAAAGAAATAACAGACATTTCCAAAAAGTTGATGAAAGACTATAAATATGTTTATTTCCATTAAAGGAAAAAGCGTAGTGTCCGTAACTAGACCATGAACAGATTTTTATCTATATTAGAACTATCATGTGCCCAAAAAAAGAACCTTTACTAATAGTTTTCATGTTTATTCCTACAGAAATAGGTATATGAGAACATATGATATCATTCATACGAAAACAGTAACTGTTGTCAAAGAATTCATTTCTTTTTTCTGCATTGTTCATATTTGTATTCGCAAAAATTACTGATATACAGGGATTTTTTTTAATTAAATCATAAATTACATCATAAAGTATTGAAATAAGCACAGTTCAATGCAAATTTCAAGATAATAAACAGATTTGCCTTTGTCATATTCATGTAGAGTCCGTAACCAAATTTACAGCTTTTTCGTTTTCAAAATTTGAATTGATATAGACAGAGTCTGATAAAACTTTTTTTATTTCTGTATGTTGATTATAAGTTAAACTTCAAGTTTTGTGTAATAATAGTGTCTAAAGATGAGAACTTTATTTTTGAGCAGAGTTGAAACTGTCCAAACATGGCAATTTTTCAGCAATATTTTTTGCAAGATTTCTTGTAAGGATTATGAGATGTAATTATCATTTTGGGTTGTATTTTTTGTTTTATACCAGTTAAAAATATGAGGAAATTTGAACTGTATGACATAAAAAAAAAAAGAAAAACATAATTTCAAGTATTTTATTGATGTTATATCCCTGTGTAGTGTCCGTAACAAGCTCTAGAAGGTCAATTTGTCTGCTAACAAAAAATGTATTTCGTGCGCAGCAATCTACAAGATATTTTGGTTTCTTGAACTTAAAGCATAGTACTAAATGAAAAACTACTTCTTTTGTCAATTTAGGGACTTTCATTTTTCACCCCCAAGTGCAACACTACTGTTCCCTATATTGTGTCTTACCCGAAAAGTAAGTTACAAGTTAATCTGTTTGTTAAAAGTAAGTTACAAGTTAATCTTATGATACATCTACGTACTGTTTCAGGTGAAAGCTCTCCATGACCAACAATTTGCAGAAAAGAAGCCTTCTCCTCTAACTAATATCTTCAAAAGTACAGTCACTGAAGACTTTTTGGAATTATTCAGCAGTATACATGATCTGCAAGATTATGATGTAATCTTGTACAAAGCTGGATTATGTTGTTTCAACTCTAGGTCGTGGATGATTTTATCCTCTGCATGTCATACTGATTATAGCCTTAGGGACGTAGCTAGCTGGAAATAAAAAGTGGACTCAAAACTGGAAAGTAACGCCAAACCACACAATTCAGATTTATAACTACCCCAAGAAAAAGGACTTTAGAAAACATTGTTTAAAAAGGAGAAAACTCCATTTCCTGTCATTTTATTTTTTCATTTGTCAGCAATTTTTTCCCAAAGTGTTTGAAATTGTAATTTTTGCATACAGGCCCCATTTTATTGAAATCATACCAACTCCTAGAAAAATTCAGTTGTATCGTAAAACACCAGTGAAAAATGCCTTTTCCTAGGGTTTGTATTACATGTGCCAAGCCATCGCATTTGAGATTGATTTGGAAAAAATCTCCATTTGAATCTGTGTGCATGGATCTATTGAAAATATTAGACATAGACAGTTCCAAGGTTAAAGTTATGAAATCAAGGTTATACATATGTTGGGCATGTGTTCGTCTGACAGAATATTTAAAAGTAATGAGTGAAACATGTCAGGCAAACATAAATGATCTGTTGGAATATGAGGAAGGCAGATTTGTGCCAACGCCCATTCATTCTACATCACCAAATGAGACAGCAGAAAGCAGATTCAAGCAAACGCCCATCCATTCTGCATCACCAAATGGAACGGTAGAAAGCAGATTCGAGCAAACATCTATTCATTCTTCATCACCAAATGAAACGGAAAAAAGCAGGTTCATTCAACCGCTCGTCCATTTTGCATCACCAAATGGAACGGCAAAAGGCAGATTCAAGCAAGCGCACATCCATTCTGCATCACCAAATGGAATGGCAAAAGGCAGATTCAAGCAAGCGCACATCCATTCTGCATCACCAAATGGAACGGCAAAAGGCAGATTCAAGCAAGCACACATCCATTCTGCATCACCCAATAAAACTGCAAAACAGAACAGCAGTTTTAAAGGAAAAACAGACATACTCAAAAATAAAATTGAACAACCCAAACTTTCATTAAAATATCTTCAAACAAGACGCAGCACTGATCCATCGATTGGTATTCTAAGTGAAATTGGAAAGCCTGACTTAGATGTGAAGATTAAATCATGGGATCATACATATGCAGCTCGCTTAGTCGAACCTGACACGGGTCCAAGTGACGACCATATAACAGATGGAAGGGTAGAAAATATTGTGGGAAAGGAAGGTTACCAGCATTTTTTTCTTTTCCCACCGAGTTTGAAAGAGGCTTCTTTGTGAGGCTTGTACATAGTCAGGATAGTTTGGTAAGGGGTTAAGGTTTCCATTATTAGTCTGTCTTTAAACCTTTCCGAAACAACAAATTTTAGACCATCCAGATTGAAGGAGTTTGCAAATGATATTGTTAAATATGAAAAAAAAATGGTAGAAAGTTCTCCAATAGGGTAGAAAACATTGAGAAAAAAGGAGAAAATGCTCGTTACGAGCAATTTCTCCTTTTCCCACAATGTTTTAAAAGAGAGTTGTACAGCACACATGTTAAAACATGGGTTTGATTGGGAAAGGTTTAAGCTTTAACCCTTTACCAAACGACAAAATATTAGGCTTATCCAAATTGAAAGCACCTGCAAATGACAAAATAAATATAATTAAAAAATCGAAATTTGTTTCTAGCGGGGTAGAAAACATTGTGGAAAAAGGAGAAAATGCCGATTACCAGCATTTTCTCCTTTTCCCACAATGTTTTCAAAAGGCATCTGTCTCAAGGTCGTAAAAACCAGGGATTGTTTGGTAAAGGGTTAATTAATCCAACATACAGTTTTAACAAGTCAGAAAGAAGCTTTAACAAATGTTGTGGGAGAAAGGGCTGGTAATCAGCATGATCTCTCTTTCCAACATTTGCTACTATTTTAAAAGCAAAGTAACAAATTTTCAGCAGGTTATTTATTATAAAAGGCTTCTTTTGTTGGGTTGATAAAACTCTATATTATGTGGTAAAGGGTTAAGCTCCCCATTTCAGGGATCATTAGTCATATGGTTGATGCTAAAAGTTTTATAGCCATTAGAATTGTTTTAACCCATTACTACACAGTCCCTACTTTTGACGACCCCGAGAAAGAAGCCTTTAGAAAACATTGTTGGAAAAGGAGAAAATGCTGGTAATCAGCATTTTCTCCTTTTCCCACAATGTTTGCTACCCTTCACAAAACAAATTCCAAATTTTCAGTCACTTTTATTTTTTCGTATGCAAATGCTTTCGATTTGGACAAACCTAAAATATTGTTGTTTGGTAATGAGTTAACCAAATAACAAAGTATATGACTTGTTCAAACTGAATGGATTTGCAGAAGACAAATTTAACATGAATCAAAAATAGAAATTTGTTTTGGGAGGGTAGAAAACATTGTGGGGAAAGGAGAAAATGTTGGTGACTTGCACATGACTAATAACGCTTAAATTCCATTGCATAACAAATATGTAATGATTATTTTCCATGTTGTCTTCCTTGGACGCTATGTTTGATGCTTCGTTTCTGTATTTCCTGAATGTAGATGAGCGAGTTGCTCATGTAAAAATAAGACTGTGTTTCCTGTTGGTGTCAACCTGGCGATAGTAAATCTCTAATTTCTTGTGTTGTTGGATGGCTTTATGACTACTGGGGTTTTATGAATGCAAAATAAAAGGCTTTGGGAGTATAAGGATGATTTTTTTGAATTTTTGTAAAATTTTCATCCTAAAATCTGAAGGGCCACCTTTAAGAAATGATCTTCTTTCTATCACGGTTTATCCCTCAATAAACCACAGTTGTGAGTTATGAGGCACAATAAATAATCCACCAGTGCAATAGCCCGAGTGGTTTATTCATTGCGTCTCATAACTGACATGGTTTATTGAATGATAGACCATGATAGAAGATAATTTTAATTTTAACATGACCAACTCTTAACTCATAACCAAATGACAATACTTTAGGCTTGTCCAAATTGAATGCATTTGCAGATGACAAAATAAAAGGGACTGAAAATTTGAAATTTGCTTTGTGAAAGGCAGAAAACATTGTGGGAAAAGGAGAAAATGCTGGTTATCAGCATTTTCCTCTTTTCCCACAATGTTTTCTAAAGGCTTCTTTCTCAGGGTCGTCAAAAGTCGGGATTGTGTGGTAATGGGTTAATCAAAGGAAAACAGTTTCATACTTTGATTGAAAATGAGGGTGCATATTATATTCCATTAACTCATAACCAAACAACAAGATTTCAGGTTTAACCAAATCGAAAGCATCTTGCAGACGACAAAATAAAAATGACTGAAACTTTTAAAATTTGTTCTGTGAAGGGTAGAAAATATTGTGGGAAAAGGAGAAAATGCTGGATACCAGCATTTTCTCCTTTTCCCACAATGTTTTCTAAAGGCTTCTTTCTCAGGGGCGTCAAAAGTAGGGATTGTGTGGTAATGGGTTAAATAATTTACGTTAAATAATTTACAGAATGAATGACATCACTCTACGTAGAATAACATAGATTTTACCATGCTTTTGTTGCACTGCTTTTATAGAGCCAAATTTATGTCGTATTATTCAAATTTATGTTTTATTCATATATGAATGTGTGATTGAATGAATTAGAACATGATGTTTAGTTATGAAGGTCATTCTGTAAAATCTCCTTTAGCCAGTATCCATGCCGTGTGATATGGGTAGTTGCAAGAGGTTGACCTTTCTCACCATGTTTTGTACCAGGAACCTAGGGTGTAAGGGACAGGTGCCTTACCCCTGAATTTCTGTTGTCCATGCCCTTAACCCTCAGGCTGCGAAGCGCGACTCTGTGACCTTTTACTGGTAATGTAGATCAGGATCAAACAGCACAAAACATGCAGTCTGATCTGGATCTACACTGTTTGATGAGGAGATATTTTCCATACAAGAATAACTTTGAAATAAAAATGTTCGAGATTTTACTACAGACTTGAGAGTGTTTCATTTTACTTATTTCGCTGGTTACCCCTTTACCAAACATTCCCTGGTTTTAACAAAGAAGCCTTCTGAAAACATTGTAGGAAAAGGAGAAAATGCTGGTAACCAGCATTTTCTCCTTTTCCCTCAATGTTTTCTATTCTTCTAAAGTCAAGTTTCAATTTTTGAGTAACACTCATTTTTTCTTTTGCAAATGCTTTCAAGTTGAACAAGCAATTTCGTTGAAATGACATCCCCCGCCGAAAAAGACCTTTTTTGATACAAAAGTATGTATAAAGATGTCCCCTTTTTCCATGATAGAGTGATAAATTGCAAAACCCTGACAACATGTGCTAGGTTGCATGATCTGTGAAAATCTCGTCCAAATCTGTTGAGATATGTCCAGTAATTAAAGAGATACAGGTGAAAAATTAAATTATAACATGAAGCCCCCTTATTCCATGATCCGAAAACCTTGACAATATGCCATAGGTCACATGATCATGAGAAAATTCCATCCAATCTGCCAAGAAATGTGGGAGGCATTGTGTTGGGTCACATGATAATGTAAAAATTCCATTCAAATCTGCCAAATGTGGGAGGAGTTGCCTTCCCAAGAAATAGAATGAAATTAAACATGAAGCCCCCTTTTTTCATGACGCAGCCACAAACTGCAAAACGTTGAGAATATGTGATAGGTCAGATGATAAAAAACAATTCTGTGAAAATTCTATTCATTTCTGTCAAGATATAAAATGATATAAAACATGAAGCCCCCTTTTTTCATGACGCAGCTACAAATAGTAAAACCTTGAGAATATGCGATAGGTCAATTGATGAGAAGCAATCTGTGAAAATTCATTTCAATTCTGTCAAGAAATACAGGATGAGTTGCATTCACAAGAAATAAAATGAAATAAAACATGAAGCCCCCTTTTTTCATGATGCAGGTACAAATTGCAAAATGTTGACAATATGCAATAGGTCACATGACAAAAAATATTCTGTCAAAATTGCATTCAATTCCTTCAAGAAATGTGGAAGAAGTTGCCTTCACAAGAAATGGAATGAAATATAACATGAAACCCCCTTTTTCCATGACACCTTATTACAAAAACAAGGGCAAATAACTGTGGTATTGCACGGTCAACGTAGGTGAAACTTCTTTTCCTGCATTTCCTAATGGAGGTTGACAGATGTGACAAGTTCAATGTAGAAACTTTGTATAGTTTTGAAGAGAAGACTCCAAACATCAAAAGTGTACTTAAGTGTTCCTTAAGTGAAACTTAAAATCGCTCTCAGTCGGCCATTTTGCATCGAATCAAAAAAAACAAAAAAAGTGTCTCAAGAGAATGGGTCATTGTACATGTGTATAAAGTTTTACGAAATTCCGTCCAATGGTATTGGAGATATTTGCCGGGACGGAAGGAAGGACGGACGGACGGACGGACAACGCTAAAACTATATCCCTCCGCCTACGGCGGGGGATAACAAGTCTAAAATTTTGTCATTTGGCAAAGAGTCAAAAGTCAACATCTATTGCAAGCAGCACTGGAAATATAGTTGGCTTGTCCTTAAGTCTTGATTACACGATCCCAACTTTTAACAACCCTGAGAAAGAAGCCTTTAGTTGGAAAAGGAAAAAAATGTTGATAACCAGCATTTTCTCCTTGTCCCACAATATTTTCTTGCCTATCGTAGTAAGAAATCATCATATTACCAAGATTTTACTTGTGTGCAGATACTTTGAATTTGGTCCAGTCCAAAAATTTGTCGTTTGGTAAAGTTATGTTGCTTCAACCGTTCACCACACAACTTAGTTATTATAATGACCCCAATGGAGAAGGACTGTTGCAAACATGGGAAAGGGAGAAAATGATGGTAACTAGCCCTTTTACATTTTCCTATGATATACCTTTCTAATGAGTACCAACAACATAGGGCTTGGAAGAGACAAAATTGATTGAGAATACCATTGCTCCTTCTTATCTGGAGCTCTGGCATATTCTTTTAACCCTGATTTTTACGTGTCTGCAGTACAAGGCCTTTGAAAACACTGTGGGAAAAGGAGAAATTGCTCGTTATGACTGATTTCTCCTTCTCCCACAGTGTTTTCAACCTGTTTGGAGAACTTTCTGCCATTTTCATCAAACTTGGAATTGTTCTTTGCAAACTTTCATTTTGGAATAGTCGAAAATTTGTCATTTGGGAATGGGTTAAGTCTAAAATTCTATTGCCCAGCAAGGTAGCTTAGTGGTTAGGGTATCCTGCTTCTGACCTGTCTGTTGCTAGTTTGATACCCCGTCGAGGCAAACTGCCTTTTTGGAGATTTTTTGCCTCTCACCTCTTTTGCATGTGAGAAAAATAGTGTGTGACTTGGAAAGAAATTTGTGTCGGCACTGGTCTGAGAAGGCCAGTAAACATGTGTAGTATCAGTGATTGCCATGATACAAGCTAAGCTGTTAAAACGGTATTGTACTCCAATACAAGCTAACTAAAATTCTGTCGTCTGGAAAAGGTTTGCTTCTTATTTCTTTTGAAAATCACTATATCAAGATGGTATCCCTATAAAACTTTACCAGGACCAGTGAAAGGGATCACAAGGGCGAGTCAAAGTTTGAATTACAGATATTAACCGTTTCCCAAATGGCAATTTTTGGACCAGGCCAAATTGAAAGCATTTTGCAGATGACAACAGCTGCAAAAAAGATGATTTTCATATATAATAGGGTAGAAAACATTTTGGGAAAAGGAGAAAATGCTGGTTGCCAGCATTTCCTTTTCCCACAATGTTTTCCAAAGGCTTCTATTCCTGACCCTAAAAACAAGGGATTGTTTGGGAAAGGGTTGAGTGACAAGGGTTGGTTACCCATTTATCACACTGTCCCATGTTTGTTTGTTTTTTCATCTCTAAGATGGAAGGCTATTGAAAACACAAGTTGGAAAAGGAAAACAATCCTGTATGTTAATGACCCTAGCGACGACGGCTATTGAAAGCCTACGTGGGAAGTAGAAGAAACAGGAGGACCATGATGGCCCTGTATCGCTCCACTGGCTAATAAGTAAAAACGCGACATGCCAAACATTACAATATTTGGCCAATTGGTTTCAAACTTAAGGACATACAAAATTTTTTCAAACTTGACCACCAAGGCTATAATTTGGGCCCTCCTGGTAGAGGCCTTCTGGATAAAAATACATGCAACATTTGGTAGCCCTTATGGTTAGGTACAGGTAGATTTTTAAAAATTTCCCATTATGAGCGCGTGTGAAACTTGTGACCCCCAGGACAACACAAAATGAAATCCCAGGGCTATAATTTGGGCACCTTTGGTAGACAACCACTTCAAAAAGCTAGATGCAAAATTGAGTAGCCCTAGGCCTTATGGCTTGATACGAGAAGATTTTAAAAGTTTCCCCCATGTAAGCCCGTATAAAACTTGTGACCCCGGGGCCAAATTTGACCCTAGGGCTATCATTTGGGCACTCTTGGTAGACAATCACTTGATAAAGATACATGTCAAATTTGATAACCCTAGGCCTTATGGCCAGGTACCAGAAGGATTATAAAGTTATCCCTATATAAGCCCATATAACCCCGGGGCGGGGTCAATTTTGACCCCAGGGCTATTATTTGAAGGAACTTGGTAGAGGTCCACTAGGTGTCAAATTTGGTAGCTCTAGGCCTTATGATTTCAGAGAAGAAGATTTTTAAAAAAATTTCAATATTTTTTTCAGTTTTGTTGCCATAGCAACCAGAATTTTTGAAGGACTACAATTTTTTCAAGGAATATTGAAGAGGACCATGGAAGGATCATTTCTGTGAAGTTTCATCAAAACTGGATGGGTAGTTTCAGAGAAGATGTTAGAAATAAAAGTAAACGCACAGACGGACGCATGACGGACACCAGGCCATTACATAAGCCTGCTGGCCTTTGGCCAGAGGAGCTAAAAATTGGAAACTAGCTATTTTTGCCTTCCAGCCATATATATTACTTGTCCTATTAACTTATAACCAAACGATAGAATTTTAGGTTTGTCCAAATCCTAGGCATTTGCAGACAACAAAAAATAAAAGTGACTAAAAATTTGGAATTTGTTCCGTGAAGGGCAGAAAACATTGTGGGAAAAGGAGAAAATGCTGGTTACCAGCATTTTCTCCCTGTCCAACAATGTTTTCTAAAGGCTTCTTTCTCAGGGTTTTCAAAAGTAGGGATAGTGTGGTAATGGGTTAAAGATACATCCAATCATTCGAATAGATTGCCTTTTGTCTGCCAATGCCTAAAATAATATACATGTACTACTGAATATTTGCTTGGTGTCGCTATCTTTCCCTCCACCCCCTTCAAAGCACTAGTCAGTTTACTATACATATGCTGCTTTGGATACTTAAAACGCCAATAAAACTGACTACAAACTATTAAGTACCTTTTTTTCAAAACTATCAACATTACCACTATCAAAGTGTGAGAAGTGTAATTTGGACAAATGAAAAGGAAAATATCACTTTGTATGAGTCACCAAGAACAACAACAGTTTTTAGCTGTTTTTCAGTGAAAATTTAAGCTAAATAAGGGGTAATTGTCTAAAAAATATTGAGGCTTACCCACCCTTGCAGGATAGGTTCCCCTAGTATCGTTAACAACTAGCAATAGATTCAAGAGTATACAGAGGGGTTTGTTCTAACCCCTTTATACATTATGCAATGGAAGAGATGTAAGAAAATGCAGCCATCCTGGTATAATGCAGAGGACAACTGAGGCTTTGGCAATACCTCCAGAACAGCCAAGCTACAAATAGTTCTCTTTACAAAACCAAGAAACATTAAACTTGGCTCCAGCAAAGTCTTGGCAAGATGCAAAGGATAATTGAGCTATGATAATATCTCGATATTTTCTTTTCTTTTCTTTCAGAACAGCCAGGCTAGAAGTAGTTTTCTATACAATGTGGGATATATACATAAAATCAAGAAACACCAAATCTATCCACAGCAAAGTTTATTGTTATAAAGCAGAAAGACTGGATTAAGAAGATTTTGTGACCCGTCACACGAAAATGGACCGTCTGCAAATTCTGCACATCAATTAGATGAAAGCAGATCAACAATGGTGTAGGCAGCAACGTAGGAAGCATGTCAAGATGGAGGGGAGGGGGGGGGGGGGGGGGGGGGGGGCGGGGGGGGGGGGGGGGGGGGGGGGGGGGGGGGGGCTAAGTCTAACTTCGAAATACTGAGATTTTTGCTTGGTTGTTGCATTGCCCTAAGACCCCCGCCCCCTTTCCTACGGGCCTGCTAGGTCAATTAAAGTTGATAGTAAAAAAAATGATTGTCTAACAAAGTAGAATGACCACTTTACATACAGAAAATGCCTTAACAGCCAAAAGTGTCAATCCTGGGTCAGACTGCAGAGTTTGCGCAGTCTGACTAGGGTTGATACTTTCGCAGTTCCCAGAAGGTCCCTTTTTGTGTGATGAGTCACATTTACATTAACCCCTTACAGAATACACAATTTCAAGTTTCAACGACCCTGAGGAAGAAAGCTTTTAAAAACATTGTCCGTAAAGGAGAAAAAGCTGGTATCCAGGAGTTTCTTCTTTACACAATGCTTTCTACCATTTCAGAGAAAAATCTAGTCATCCACATTTAAATGGTTGTCTGCAAATACTTTCAGTTTAGACTACATTAAAACAAGTGGCTTCTTTAAAAAAGAAGCCAGGAGAGGTCGACATCATTTTTTTCTAATACTTTTTATGCTTTTAGGTTAAATATAATCTAGGTACATGTAAAGAAACAAGCAAAACAATAAACGGGTAGTTGAAATCTATTCAGTTGTAAATACACATTCATCAAAGTGGATGGCAAATACAGGATTCCGTATTCATCCGTCCTTGTAATTTACGTAAGTCACACGACCTTCTTCCCGCGTTTTAAGGTCACGTGAATTTTTCCGCTGTGTTCGTTTCTATTTTTAACGAAATTCTTTTTTCTTTTTCTTCTTTTTGTTAAGATTTAAGATTGTAATACAAAATTAAAATTGTTGGAAAGGGAATATGCAATTAAATCCTTACAATTTTGTTGAAATTCGTGATATAGAAACAAACCACGTCTATTTCCTATTTCAGTTTTTAGACTTTGATTTCTTTATAAAATCATGACGAAACAGACTGTGT
This sequence comes from Tridacna crocea, assembly GCA_943736015.1. NCBI lineage: Eukaryota > Metazoa > Mollusca > Bivalvia > Cardiida > Cardiidae > Tridacna > Tridacna crocea. Next base: position 11,217,092 of record OX031069.1, on the reverse strand, counting down.
ATCGAACAATTCCCCTACAAACATTGGATTTAGACAGCAATTTCTGAGGCAGTCTGCCTTTTAAACTCAACACTGTTGGAGAGGTCTGATGACCTCTCCAATAATTTGTCATTTAACCCTTTGTCCCACAAGGCATTTCTATGGTATCTCTAATTGAACCTAAATAACAGCAAGGATGAAGCTGTCTTTTATGTGTATATGACACCTTTTGATAGCATAGAAAACATTGTGGCAAACAGTGAAATTGCTCGTCATGAGCAATTTCACCTTTTGCCACAATGTTTTCCAAAGGCTCCTACAAGCAATGCGTAGAAATGAGTATCTATGGAGTATAGAGTTAAGTAAAGAGTTAACATAATTATACATTTTGTTAGTTTTACATTTTCTTAAACCTCTCAAGAGAATTGTGCAGACATTGTGGATTTCTAATTATTTTTCTTGGTTTATTAAATTGGAGGTTAATGTCACTTTAACATTTTGGGTCATATTATAGCAGAAAGTGCACCTACACATGAATTTCCTGGCTTTCTCACATCAGTACTAACACAAATTTCTTTAAAGTCACTGACCACTTTCTCAGATGCTTCAGAGGTGAGAGGGAAAAAAAAATTGTTGGAAAGAAAACTTGCCTCAACCGGGTATTGAACTCGAAACCATCTGGTCATGAGTCTGATACAATAACCATACCCAGGTAGACTTATTTTTTGTTAAGAAAAATACAAGGCTGCTCTGATCTACTCCACTCCACTCACCTCTACAGTCTTGAAACCCAAAATCTTTCCTTACTAAGGTAGACACAATAAGCTGTTGTACACGGTGTAGATCTAGATCAGATTTTTTTCTGATTTATTCATGACCTTCAGGAACTGAATAAAGTGTAAACCCTGGTAAGCCTGCAGGGATTGCGCAGGCTGACCAGAATCAACACTTTCACTTTTATGATGTTTTCTGTAAGAAAAGTGCTCATTCTGCCTTAGCATACAAACGTTTTTGAACTATTGACTTAACGCATTACCAAACGACAAAATTTTAGGTTTGTCCAAATCGAAAGCATTTGCAGATGACAAATAATAAAAGTGACCCAAAATTAGAAATTTGTTTTGTGAAAGGTAAAAAACATTGTGGGAAAAGGAGAAAATGCTGGTTACCAGCATTTTCTCCTTTTCCCACGATGTTTTCTAAGGCTTCTTTCTCAGGGGCGTCAAAAGTAGGGATTGTGTGGTAATGGGTTAACTTGGCCTGCATTATCTTTTATATGTTTTCATCTAATTGATGTACAGTATTCCCAGGTTGTCCCTTTTTGAGCGACGGGTCATACTTATTTAATAATGAAAGAGTTCATCAATGCATATCATGAGTTAAGGTAGTGGACCCCTAACAGAAAACAGCTATTTCCACTATTTTATTATCCTATAAAACTTGCTATGATTAAGTACGAGTATTATTGTACTACTTTGGCCAAGCCACTTTTTCCTTTTTCTTTTCTTTCTTAGAACTAGCATTTATGAATCTAACTATATTCTCATTACAGAGGGAGCTAATAATTACCTACCTCCCTTTTCTGGCAACTAACAAAAGTATCAACAAATATTTTCAAGATAGAGATCAAAGGAATTTCTAGTCGGCTGAACATGTGCAAAAGCTTTATATCTGTATAAATCTGTATTAATCAACTATCTAGAAATTTTATTCCATGTTGTACTAGAAGTGTTGCGGGTCTACTACCTTAAATACAAGGAAAACAAAACAATGAATGTAAACAGGACTTTTTGTAACGTGATTTTCCAGACAAGAGGGCCATGATAGCCCTGTATCGCTCCACTGGCTAATAGGTAAAAACACTACAAACCAAACTTTACAATATTTGGCCAGTTGGTTTCAAACTTGAGGAAATACAATATTTTTTGTATAAAATCCTATGAGAAAGTTGTGACCCCCCAGGCAAATTTTGACCGTAAAGCTATAACTACTTGAATACTGGTAGAAGTCCACAAGATAAAGCCCATACCAAATAATACAAGTCTAGAATGTGTGGTTAAAGACATGAAGATTTTCAAAGTTTTCTCAATAAAAGGCCCTGTAAAACATGAAACCCATGAGGCAGGGCTAAATTTAGTAGCCCTACTCTTTCTTATGGTTAGTAACAAGTTGACTTAGAAAGTTTTCACAACAAAAGCATGTGTGAAACTTGTGACCCCTGGTGTGGGGACAAACTTGACCCAGAGGCTGTAACTTGGGTCCTCCTGGTAGAGGCCCACTATATAAAGCTACATGCTAAATATGGTAGCCTTAGGCCTTATAGCTAGGTACAAGTAGATTTTCAAAAAATTCCAGATATGAGCCCATGTTAACTATTTCCCAAACGATAAACTTTTGGTCAAGATCAAATTGAAAGCATTTGCAGATGACAATTCAACTCTTGCTGAAAAGATGATTTCTGTCTATGTTAGGGTAGAAAACATTGTGGGAAAAGTAGAAAATGCTGGTTACCTGCATTTTCTCCTTTTCCCACAATGTTTTCCAAAGGCTACTATTCTAGACCCATAAAAACCAGGGACTGTTTGGGAAAGGGTTAAACTTGTGACTCCCAGAACAGGGCCAAATTTAATTCCAGGGCTATAATTTGGGCACCTTTGGTAGACAATCACTTGATGAAGCTAGATGCGAAATTCAGTAGCCCTAGGCCTTATGGCTTGGTACGAGAAGATTTTTAAGTTTTTCCTATATAAGCCAAAATAAAACCTGTGACCCCCGCGGCTGGGACAAAGTTGACCCCTTGGCTATCATTTGTGCACTCACGGTAGAAAATCACTTAATAAAAATATGTGCCAAATTTGTGAACCCTAGGCCCTATGGCTAGGTACCAGAAGGATTTTAAAGTTTTCCCTATATAAGCCCATATAAAACTTGTGACCCCCGGGGCAGAGCCAATTTTGACCCCAGGGCTATTATTTGAAGGAACTTGGTAGAGGTCCACTAGATAAAGCTACATGCTACATTTGGTAGCCTTAGGCCTTATGGTTTCAGAGAAGAAGATTTTTAATTTTTTTCAAAATTTTTCAGTTTTGTTGCCAAGGCAACCAGAGTTTTTGAAGGAATAAAATTCTTTCAAGGAATTCTGAAAAGGACTATGTCAGGACCATTTCTGTGAAGTTTCATCAAAATTGGATGGGTAGTTTCAGAGAAGATGTTTGAAATAAAAATTAGCGCACACACGGAAAGATGGACGACGGACACCGGGCCATGGCATAAGCCCGCTGATAAGCTTTTTTTTTTCACCTTTACCATAATACTTTTGAATACCTTCCATCTGAGGGTCATGTATCATAAAGTAATAATGAGTTTCACTAGAAAATCTTGACAAAAATGGCAAAAATTTCATTGGAAAAAAAAAAAAAATCTGAAATGAAAAGAAAAAAATCGGATGCAAGCAGAAATAAAAAGCACTACAAGATATTTTTCAACACAAAGATAAGTTAACAAACAGCGCTGATCAGCACAGCTTCATAAAATATGGCACACTGCCGGTCTCCACTGAGCTGAATTTGCTGAACAAACTATGGCTCAGCACAGCTTCATAAAGTCTGGTATATTGCCGGTCTTGTTTGTCACTAGGTCCGGAATACTGACGTCTTGCGGTTCTGGAGATGCTGGCATGAATGGCCTGACACCAGTCGGATTTGGAACAAATGGGCAAGTTCCTCCTTGAACCTGTACCAACATTGGCCCTCTCTCTGTCATTGCTACCTTCAGAAACCCTTTCTTCAATTGTTCTTTCTAAGAAATAAAGAGTGAAAATTATTTGAAAAAATTTATATACACCTAGAAATTATCATAATTCACATAATGTTAGCATAAATTTTGTAGGTTATGTTTCAAAATAGCAGCAGTTCTAAAAACACCATGAAAAATATGAAACATTATCAGAAAGAATGAAAATACTGTCAAGATCTCCCATTTCTCTTTTTTTAAATCTAAATGACACAATTTTACACTCCAACAATTCAAAAGCACTTGCAGATGACAAATTCAATGTAGCTCAAATCAATTTTTTTTTTCTGTTGAAGTGGTTGAAAACCTATTGGAAAAGGAAATATTAAGCACTTTCTTCTTTTCCCACAAGGTTTTCTACCCTGCACAAAACAAATTTCAAATATACAGTCACTTTTATTTCCTCTTCTGCAAATGCATTAGATTTGGACGAACCTAAAATTTTGTTGCTTGGTAACCAGTTAACAATCCCAAGGAAAAACCCTTAAAAAAATTATAGGAAAATGGAGAAAATGATGGCAAGCAGCATTTCCCAAAATGCTTTCTATTATTTCATATACAAAGTCAATAATTTATGCCACATTTAAACTACCATCTGCAAATGCTTGAAATTTGGACGATTCCACATTAAAGAACCAGTAAATCCTGTTCCATACAAACCCAAATTCTAGCAAACCTCCAAAGACAAGAGCTTTTATAAATATGATGTGAAAATGAGAAAATACTGATAATCAGCATTTTCCTAACAAAAGCGGCAAATTGTCGCACGATACGCCTGTCTTACCCCAAGTTGTAAAGCTGGGGCATGCACTGGACAAAATTCAAGTATGAAAAACAACAAAGGGCACTAACTCAAAACTTAAGCGAGCAAGAGTTATGATTCCTGTGCACTGCACTCCCCCTTGAAGAGATCTATCCACCATGAAATTTCATAAACCTAGCTAGTATAGTTTTGGAGATATGCTCCCGACAAAATTCAAGTATGAAAAACAACAAAGGGCAATAACTCAAAAATTAAGCAAGCAAGAGTTATGATTCCTATGCACTGCACTCCCCCTTGATGAGATCTATCTACCCATGAAATTTCATAACCCTAGCTAGTATAGTTTTGGAGATATGCTCCTGACAAAGAACTGGACTCCGCCCGCCCGTCCGGAAGCCCTCCACGGGTGATCCCATAATACCTCCCGTCTTTGACGAGCGTATAAAAAGTTGCAGATGTAATTTCACTTTAGGGCACTTTTGGCTTGACTATCTGACAAAGTACAGAGGACATTTTAGATACAAGATGGCTCTAAATGTCAACTGCAGTCTGATCTATCTAGAACTTGGTCCAATGTTAACTCTTTACCTTATGACAAAATATTGGACCAGTCTTCATTATAAGAAAACAAACTGATTGATTAAATGGTGCTTAATGCAGTTTTCAACATCATTTCAAGTATGTTGCAGTGGCTATTGCACCTGATCATGCTTTCCTGGAGAGTCCTTTACCAGTACTTCACACAATTTTCTTTCCAAGCCACTGACTGAAAATGCAGCTCTCAATGATTTAAACAAGAGGGCCTAGATGGCCCTGGATCACTCACCTGAATTTTTTAGGGTACCATAGCCTTTTTTTTAGATATTGAAACATTGGAACATTGGAAACATAATCATTATTTTGCCAAGGAATTTTCAAAAGGTCACTGTAAAAAGTCATTTCAAAAGCTGACCATCAGTTTCAGAAAAGAAAAATTTCTCAGAATTTCTTAATTTCCGTTTAGTGCAAAAGGCCCTATTTACTTAAGCCACGTTTCTTGATGGATCAAAATTTCGCACACAACTTTTTAAAAGGGTCATTAAAGGAACATTTCTGTGAAATTATTTCAAAATCTGACCAGCCATTTCAGAGAAGAATAATTTTCAAGAATTTCTTCATGTCTGTAATGTGCAAGTAGACCCCATTCACCTGGGTCATTTTTCTTTATGTATCAAAATTTTGCAAACAGATGTTGGTAAGGGTCACCCAAGTAATATTGCTGTGAAATTATTTCAAAATCTGACCAGCGGTTTCAGAGAAGAAAAATTTTCAAGAATGTCATTTTTCTATATACAATGTAATGTAATGTAATGTAAGTAGCCCCCATTTACCAGAGCCATTTTTCTTGACGGATAAAAATTTCGTGAATAGTTTTTGAAAAGGCTCATGTAAAGAACATCTCTGTGAAGTTATTTCAAAATCTGACCAGCTGTTTCAGAGAAGAAGGATTTTCAAAAATTTCTTCATGCCTGTTTAGTGCAAATAGACCCCATTTACCAGAGCCATGTTTCTTGACGGATCATAATTTCACGGTCAATTTCTGAAAAGAGTCATCCAAGGAACATTGCTGTGAAACTATTTTAAAATCTGACCGGGGATTTCAGTGAAGAAGAATTTTGAAGAATTTCTTCATTTCCATACAGAGCAAATAGACCCCATTTACCAGAGCCATGTTTCTTGAGAGATCATAATTTCGCAGTCAATTTTTGAAAAGGGTCATCCAAGGAACATCCCTGTGAAATTATTTCAAAATCTGGCCAGTGGTTTCTGTGAAGAACAATTTTCAAGAATTTCTTCATTTCTTTATAGTGCAAGTAGCCGCCATTCACCAGAGCCATGTTTCTTGATGGATCAAAATTCTGCTTAAACGTTTTGAAAAGGGTCACCCAAGGAACATGTCTGAAATTATTTTAAAATCTGGCAAGCAGTTTCAGAGAGGAAGATTTTTAAAGAATTTCTTAAAAATTCCATTTGGTTGCCATGGCAACCAGAGTTTTTGATAGAGTAAAATTCTGTGAACATTTTTTACAGAGGACCTCCCAAGGAACATTCCAGCTAAGTTTGATCCAAATTGACCCAGAGGTTTAAGAGGAGTTGATGTTTAAAGAACTGTTGATGACGGACGACACAAGGACACATGATGGCCGACGAACACTGGGTGATCCTAAAAGCTCCTCTTGAGCATGTTGTGCTCAGGTGAGCTAAAAAGCATCTTTCCTACAAACAAAGTTACTTGATAAAGTGGAAAGCCAAAGGATTCTCACCATCACTTCTTTCGGAATAGGTTGGGTTATTTGCTCCACTCCAACAGCTGTAGTTGTTGATGATTGCAGAACATTGTTTGGCTGAGGTGGCAGAACCCTATTGTTGGCTGTAGATCTGTTGCAGCATACTTCAGGCCTGGCCTGCTGGATTATGGGCACCATCACTGACTGATTAACTGGAGGTCTGTACACATGACGAGCCTCCTCCGGCTGGGTTACTATAGAATTTCTCTCTGTCGTGTTGACTGGACTCTGTAAGGTAAAAGTTTATATATATATGAACACATTTTTCAGTGTTTTTTTCTGGAAGTAGGGAAATGCAGCTTTCAGCTCTGATCCAGTCAACCAAATAATGCTTGAATTTGAAGAAAAGCTTGGGTACAAAAAGTCATGGCTTTTTCTATTCTTTATGCATTTTCTTATAGATTTATCTATATATCAAGTTCAAACTATGTCCTCATCAGGCCATCACGAAAATTCAAACTCACTACAAACACACACATTACAATTTAACTCCTTACCACACAATCCCTACTGACGACGAACCTGAGAAAGAAGCCTTTCGAAAACATTGTGGGAAAAGGAGAAAATGCTGGTAACCAGCATTTTTTCCTTTTCTTGCAATGTTTTCTACTCTATCAATAACCGATTGCACTGTTTGAGCCACAGTGAAATTGTCATCTGCAAATGCATTCAATTTGGACAGGGATAAAATTTTGTCGTCTAGTAAAGGGTTAAATATTGCCAAAACACAAAGATCCTAGCTACTCTGAGGCTAAATAAAGTATTTCTTGGACAATGTCCAGAAACCACGTTTTTCCTAAGTGATAGCGGTAACACAGTGATGTGCATGTGTGGCTGGAACACCATCTTGGTTAAATACCGTGTTATAACTTATAAAATAGAGGATAATCAACTGGTTGTTTTTGATATGAAAAATATCTCACGAGGATGCGTTGTTAGGCGTTGAAAAAACGAGTGCATTTGAAAGTCGAAAAAAAAAAATGTAGTCGAAAAAAAAAAAAAAAAAACGTAGTTCCCTAATTACGGCAGGAAGTGAAAGTTGATAACGTCACTAGTGATGATATCAAAATTTATTACACTAGGGAATTCCAGGATTTCACTGCTAGGTATATAATCAAAGGACTGAAGGTCCTGAAAGTCGCACTAATGGTGAAACCTTGATATTTTGGGACTGATAGGTGGTCATCACCCTTTTACAGGACAATCTTGCTTTTACGTAATTCAAACAGCTTTGGAAAACAGAGCTGAGAGAAAGAAAAACTCATTTTTTTTTACTCAAGGTTTTCTTCCAATTAGACTCAAATTTTATGGTTTACCGCAAGTCAAATTTGATTAGTTTTCAGCAATTCTTCGATTTTGACTAGTCTGCAATTTAGTTGAGCAAATGCAGTTACTTGTAATAGGCAGCTTCCCACCAAGTTAGATCTTTTCATTTTTCTTTTTCTTTAATATATCCATGTTGGCATATAGCCTGACATAATATACCCAAAACAATATTAAATGTATGTCATTGGTCACCTCTATTACTTGGAACTTACTGAAACAGTGCCACTGCATACCGATGCTAGCACCTGACAATTTTTGAAAAGGGACACATAAGGGACATCTCTGTGAAATCATTTCAAAATCTGACCAACCATTTCAGTGAAGAAGAATTTTCAAGAATTTCTTCATGTCCGAATAGTGCAAGTGGACCCCATTTACCAGAGCCATGCTTCTTGATGGATCAGAATTTCGAAAACATTTTTGAAAATGGTCACCCAAGGAAGATTGCTTTGAAATTATTTTAAAATCTGATCATGGGTTTCAGAGAAGGTGAATTTTCAAGAAATTCTTCATTTCCATATTGTAGCCCCAATTCACCTGAGCCATGTTTCTTGGCAAATCAAAATTTCGCGAACAAGTTTTTAAAAGGGTCACCCAAGGAACATCTCTGTGAACTTTTTTCAATATCTGATCAGCCGTTTCAGAGAAGTAAGAATATTCAAGAATTTCTGCATGTCCATATAAGTACAAGTAGCCCCCATTCACCAGAGCCATGTTTCTTGATGGATTGAAATTTCGCAAACAATTTTTGAAAAGGGTCACCCATAGAACATCCCTGAGAAATTATTTCAAAATCTGACCAGTGGTTTCAGAGAAGAAGAATTTTTTAGAATTTCTTCATTCCTGTATAGTGCAAATAGCCCCCATTCACCAGAGTCATGTTTCTTGACTGATCAAAATTTCACGAAAAAGTTTTGGAAAGGGTCACTTAAGGTAGTGGACCCGTAATAAGCATAGTGCAGCATGGCATAAAATTTCTGGACAGTTGATAAGACATATTTTGTACAGATATGATACTGTTGCACATTTTTGACCGAACAGAAATTCCTTCGGGGTCCGTCTTGAAATTATTTGTTGATAATTTTGTTAGTTTCCAGAAAAGGGAGGTAATTATCATATCCATTTGTAATGAAATTATAGTAGTTATAGATTTATAAATGATAATTCTAGGAAGGACAAAAAAGAAAAAGTGGCTCGGTGAAAGTAGTACAATAGTGCTCAATTTTAATCTTAGCAAATTTTCTAGGGTAATATTATAGTGGAAATAGCTGTGTTCTATTACGGGTCCACTACAAATCGGTGAAAGTAGTACAATAGTGCTCAATTTTAATCTTAGCAAATTTTCTAGGGTAATATTATAGTGGAAATAGCTGTGTTCTATTACAGGTCCACTACGTTTAGGAACAACTCTGTGAAATTATTTTAAAATCTGGCCAGCTGTTTCAGAGAAGAAGATTTTTAAAGAATTTCTTAGAAAACTGTTTGGTTGCCATGGCAACCAAAACTTTTGACGTAATCAAATTCTGTGAACAATTTTCAAAGAGGACCTCCCAAGGAACATTCCAGCCAAGTTTGGTCCATATTGGCCCAGCGGTTTTGGAGGAGTTGATGTTTAAAGAATTGTTGATGACGCATGACGGATGACAGACACCAGGTGATCCTAAAAGCTTCCCTTGAGCATGTTGTGCTCAGGTTAGCTGAAAAAACAGTCCTAAGGTTTTTCATCTCAACCAAACTGACTCTCAAACTATAAAAAATATTTGCAAAGTAATTAATAACTATGCAATCTACAACAGGTTAAAGACCATTGTGAATAATTAGTTTAACTCATTACCAGACCAGCCCAATTTTAGGCTTGTCCAAATTGAAAGCATTTGCAGACGACAAAATAAAAGTGACAGAAAATTTGAAATTTGTTTTGTGAAGGTTAGAAAAAATTGTGGGAAAAGGAGAAAATGCATTTTTTTCCCTTTTCCCACAATGTGTTCTAAAGGCTTCTTTCTCAGGGTAGTCGAAATTAGGGATTGTGTGGTAATGGGTTAATCACCACATTAAATTTGTTACACTCTTTTTGAGTGCTGAAATGGTATCTTTGCTATCCAAACAATGTAATTAATGTATCACATTTCTGTTATATCATTTTTTTAACCCATTACCACACAATCCCTACTTTTGATGCCCCTGAGAAAGAAGCCTTTTGAAAACACTGTGGGAAAAGGAGAAAATGCTGGTAACCAGTATTTTCTCCTTTTCCCACAGTGTTTTCTATCCTTCCCAGTACAAATTTCAGTTTTTCAGTCACCTTTATTTTGTCGTCTGCAAATGCTTTCAATTTAGACCAGTCCACATTTTCTTGTGTGGTAAAGAGTTAAATGTGCTGATGCTTATGTTTTTTTTTTTTTCATATATAAAACATATTTTTATAATGATGGATAAATATTTTTAAAGTATCCAATATGCTTTTTTTTTTCATTAATAGTAACTTTATCTTCCTTAAAAAAAAAAAAAAAAAAAATAGAAAGAAAAACGTGATTTTATCACTAAGCATTTGATTCACTTCGCTATGTTTATTGTTAAATAAGTTTCATCATTGGTTTTAATCATGTAAGGCAAATTTAAAACAAAGCAAGAGTTATAAATCGTCTTGATGACGAATACGTAATTTCTATTAATTTTTACATAAATTGAAGTTAGAAATACTATAAAAATCATGTGTTCATTTTGACTACACATTGGGTACGTTTTGACTCCACTTGGGTAGGTTTAGACTTCATTTGGGTAAGTTTTGACTCCATTCGGGTACGTTTTGGTTTGAGTACGTTTTGACTGTAAACCCCCTCAACAGTGCAACTGTCAATGTACGGTCGTAACTGCTGTACTTTACCTTGCGTTTCATATTTCATGTTGTATTTACTGTATACGGAGGGGATGAAATATCCTTGTCGCCACTCTTTTGGGGTCCGAACAAATGCAGTAATCAACATTTTAACTTTACTGGTGTTAATCGTTATACATGTGCGTTTGTTTTCTATCCCGTCCGCCATTTGCATTTTCTTAATCAAAGTACAATTTTGTACTTCAAACTTAAGCTAATCAAAGACCTAAAATACTAGAATTGATAGCAAAAGTTCATGTCTGATTTCCATAAAATCGTGTATGTAAGCATTTCGCATGCAGTTTTGTGTTACAAGAGTTTTTTGATGTGTAATGGAATAGTTTTTGGGTGTTTTGGGGTATTCGAGTGGTTTGGGGTGTTTCATCCGAGACGTGCGTTACAAACTAGGTCAAAGCTGCGGAACGAAACAAATTTTCAAATTTAGAGCGAGTTTTACGATATTTAACCATGAATTCATGGTTTGCATGGTTTAAAAGAGTTGATTTCAAATGACATCACTCGAGTCCGAAATTCCACCCTTATAAGCGAAGCTCTACCGGTCTCGATAATACATGAATATTTACAGTAAGGTGCTCTCGATAAGCCATATTAATCCGCGATCCCTTTTAAACTCACATTAAGCATTGATGGGGGATATCTTAGCTGAATTGTGTTTTCTTTACCCATCTAAACAAAGATAGATGTTAAATTTTCACATGATATACAAAATAACCGCATTTTTTTTAATTTAAAATTTGAGTCACGTTCTCCTTTTTCTAGCGTAGGTATATGAGTTATATGAGTTACCGGGTCCAGTCCCATCATAAAGAACAAATTCCAGACATACCAAAGAAAAAGTAGTTCTACAGCGATTGGGTTAAAAGCAGAGTAACTGCACCTCGTTTATGAAGTATATACGACGTTTTTGATCCAATTTTTTGCATGATTCTTCAACCCACTATAGACACCCCCCAACCCACCCTGAGCTCCTCGAGCTCATCGCAAAAAGTCGAACGTTTTGACAAACGTGCGACTTAATAATGTAATAGAATGAACCATTAGGCGGGAATTCACACTCAAAATTTTTGATACACATGATCTCATTTGGGTGAATGTGTATAAGTTACAAATTAAAATTCTGAAGAGCACCTTAACTCTTTCCCACATGACAAAATTCTTGACTGGTCCAAATTGAAAGCATTTGCAGACGACAAAATAAAGGTGACTGAAAAATTGGAATTTGTTCTGGGAAGGGTAGAAAATGCTGCGGGAAAAGGAGAAAATGCTAGTTACCAGCATTTTCTCCTTTCCTACAGTGTTTTCAAAAGGAATCTTTCTCAGGGGTGTCAAAAGTAGGGATTGTGTGGTAATGGGTTAAGAGCTTTGGGGGCCAATACCATTCCAGAACATGTGACCTTGAAACACGCTGACCTTAGACTGGTATTTGGATCGTCCACTCTCCACCTTGACTCATCCAGACTTACGAGTGTACAAGTTTGTTTGTCTCTCAACTAGAGCAATCACTAAACATGATTATAATGTGCCCCCCCACCCAGCAGCTCCTTGGCACGAAAACAGGCTTGCTCCTTGGCACGAAAACAGGCTTTTCGTCAAAGAATACAGTATGGTGTAATACAAAGGTAAGAGTTGAAAAAAGTTCAAGGGCAGATAATTTTGCAACAAATTGCAGCAGGGTCACGAAAATTGCACATGCACTACTGGTACTTCATAAATATAGGAATACTGTGTGTAAACTTGCGTTCAGAATGTGAAAAACTGTAGGAGTAAATTTGTGTCTACAAACACACGGATGGACAGACATACAGCCTCAGCGATTCCAGTATACCCTCCTCCACTACGTTTTGGGGGTCGGGTATAATTAGGTCTATATTTGTATTCATTTTCATTACCATTTCTTTCTGCACTCACTCAGTGAAAATTGATGAACCATTTACTCAACTTAAATCTTCATCACACGATATCTACTCTGTCAACTGACCCTGATGAAGGAAACTTTTGAAAACATTGTAGGAAAAGGCGAAAATGCTGGTAATCAGCATTTTCTTCCCTTCCCCCAAAAAGTTTCATTTTTTTTTTCATCTGTATATGCAATCAATTAGGTTGAAAACAATTTTTTTGCTTGGTTGCTTAGTAAAGAGTTAAATCAAGCTAATATTTAACCCTTATTATGCTGTTTGTAATCATTGGCTTATTTTCGCAGAGAGAGTAAAGCAAGATTGGCTTGCACAGATTTGTACTGATCTTGATTTACTCTCTCAAGTGTTCTCACAGTAGTCTACACCATACTGATCCCATTCGAACACAAAGAACTTATAGTTGTTTTTATTAACACTTTAACCCTTTACCAAACAACAGAATTTTAGACTGGTCCAAATTGAAAGCACCTGCAGACTACAAAATAAACATAATTCAAAAATTGCAATTTGTTTCCAGCAGGGTAGAAAACATTGTTGGAAAAGGAGAAAATGCTGGTTACCAGTATTTTCTCCTTTCCCCACAATGTTTTCAAAAGGCTTCTATCTCAGGGTCGTAAAAACCAGGGATTGTTTGGTAAAGGGTTAACATACAAGAAAAATTTCGAAACATCTTATTTGAAAAAATTTGAATATGACAATATAAATGTGGCCTAAATTAAGGAATTCATCTTGTGTAGTAGGATAGAAAACATTGTGGGAAAAGGAGAAAATGCTGATACCAGCATTTTCTCCTTTTCCCGCAATGTTTTCAGAGGTTCTCCTTCTCTGGGTCGTTTAAAGTCGGCATTGTATGGTAATGGGTTAAAAGTTCACAATTCAAATTCAGCCGGATAAGGGTTCATACAAATAAATCAATTAACTCTCACCTTGACATCCAAATTGGCCAAGGACTGGACCATCTCAGTAACCGGGGTGGGTGGAGGTTGAAAATCATCCGCGGTTTTACGAGCAGCTTGTAGACGTTTCATCTCCCGAACAGGGGTTTCCTCAGCGACTACATGTATTTCTTTACCCTTCATTGGGTAGGGCTTCAGTTTCTGTCTCAGTAGATCTTTGGTCACCATTCTGATGGGACCTGTTTCTGTATGTAGACATTTGTACGCTATTTCTGGTACCTTGTTTTCTCCAATGTCATCCGTTGACATGACAAATGTCTGCTCTTGTTCTCGTACACGTTCCTGCTCTTGTTGCCGCATCTGTAGTTTTCTCTCACGCTCTTTCTTGACGGCATTCTTTTTCTTTTCTTTCACTGTAATAATAATTTGTAAAATGTTGTACAGTGATACAATAGAAATATGGGATTTATAACCACTTTTTTTTTGGTCATTCATTGTATTCAAATATAGTTTGAAACAAGGAATTTCGTTGAAATGATATCCCCGCCAAAAAAGACCTTTTTAGATACAAACATGTAAGAGGTATTGTGTTTTGCATGTACATGTGGCCTTTCTGTTATTGGTCCATAATGAAATTATACATTAAGCTCCCTTGTTCCATGGCACACCATTTCATTTTTCGTTTTTATGTCATTTTCTGTTTTGCGCATGTCTAATGTAGCACAAAATCTAATGTAGTCGTAAAGTGCCGTCTCGGATCAGCCTGCGCAGACTGGCAGACTGCGCAGGCTGATCCGAGACGACACTTTACGCAAATATCCGAATGCCCCTTTTAGCATGTTGCAAGCCACTTGGGACAACTACATTACATTCTGTATAAAATACGGAGCTAAAATCTTACTGTCGATAAAACTGATGACATCCTGGGCTGAGCACCTTTGTTCTGGTGAATAATGCGTCATGTGCATTAGAAGTTCCCTCATGTCGATGTCACATTGGTCTGGAACCATGGATTGTAAAAATTTTGGTTCTGTAGCAAGCTGCAAGGTATGAAACAAACATGTGATAAGAATATTTATTTACAAGAGGACCATGATGGTCCTATATCGCTCACCTGAGTACCAAGCAGCAAAGGTCTACAATAAAGATAAATACCAAATATCAATGTTCAAGGCTAAATGATAATGAAACAAGAGCAGCGATTTGTCGCAATTTGACTTGAGACTTTGAAGTTCCATTCCAGACAAGCAAGAAATACTGTAAGAATGAAGATCAATGTGGAATTACATAAAGTTCGCACTAGGTAGATTTATTGTTCTTGCACATTGTACTCTGTAATACTGCAACAAACATGCATACCAAGTTTGAAGTCGTTCTGACTTGAGATGACAAAGTTATATTCCAGACAGGCACTAAATGCTGTAAAAATGACATTAAAAGGGAAATAACTCGACAGCACAAATTAGAGTTACAATTCTTGTGCACTGCACTTCCAAATATTGCACCAAATTTCAAGTCATTCCTACTTAAGATGACAAAGTTTTGCTCTGGACAAGCAAGAAATGTTATGAAAATGAAGTTCAAAGGGGAAATAACTCAAAATTCAAGCTAGGAAGAGTTATGGTTCTTGTGCACTGCACTCCATAAATATACAACGATCATGCATATCAAATTTGAAGATGTTCAGGCTATAGATGACAAAGTTATATTCCAGACGAGCAGAAAATGCTGTAAAAATGACAATCAAAGGGAAATAACTTACAGACAGTATAAGATAGAGTTATGGATCTTTCACTCTGCATTATTGCAACAAACACAAATGTAAAGTTTCAAGTCAATCAGACTGGAGATGACAAAGTTATGCTCTGGATTAAGAACTATTATAAAGAACTTTCTAATTCAAGGGCAAATAACTCCAGTTGTTTGCGTCCGATTACACCCATAATTAAACTCATCCAAGATCTTATGGTTATATATATTTTGGCCAAGTTTACAGCTGATTGGTTAAAAATTGTAGATGCTAGAGAGTAAACAAAGTGCAGTATAGCAATTTTTCTAATTCAAGGGCAAATAACTCCAGTCGTTCTGGTCAGATTAGACCCATGATCAAACTCATCCAAGATCTTATGGTCATATATATTTTGATAAAGTTTGGTGCTGATTGGTAGATATTTGTAGATGCTAGAGTGTAAACAAAGTGAAATACAGCAATTTTTCTAATTCAAGGGCAAATAACTCCAGATGTTCTGGTCCGATAAGACCCAAAATCGAACTCATCCGAGATCTTATGGTCATATATACTTTGACCAAGTTTGGTGCTGATTGGTTGATATTTGTAGATGCTAGAGTGTAAACAAAGTGAAATACAGCAATTCTTCTAATTCAAGGGCAAATAACTCCAGATGTTCTGGTCCGATAAGACCCAAAATCGAACTCATCCGAGATCTTATGATCATATATACTTTGACCAAGTTTGGTGCTGATTGATTGATATTTGTAGATGCTAGAGTGTAAACAAAGTGAAATACAGCAATTTTTCTAATTCAAGGGCAAATAACTCCAGATGTTCAGGTCCGATAAGACTCAAAATCGAACTCATCCGAGATCTTATGGTCATATATACTTTGACCAAGTCTGGTCTTGATTGGTTGATATTTGTAGATGCTAGAGTGTAAACAAGAAAATGTGAACGGACTGACTGACGGACGGACGATGAGTGATCACAATAGCTCACTCTGAGCACTTCGTGCTCAGGTGAGCTAATTACACTCTATCTCATTATACACCTTTAAAAGAGGCCTTTATACTCATTTTAAGCCAGTTTTAAATCATTTTGTATTTATTTTATCAAAAAATAGTCATTTTTATAGCTTTGTGCCAAATATTGCGCCTGACGGCTGCAAGGTTGCTTAGATTACGGTCGATAGAAAATGCATTTTGCTGAATTGTGGTCTTCCATGTAAATAGACTCATCGTTTCTGGTTTTTGAATCAAAGACTTTCGATATCCATTATACACTCGGGTAGTTTTGTATGATGATCATGCATTCTGTCTCATGGCTGTATTTGACCTTTGCCTTGCGTATACTGAGGTAAACAAAGGAAAATGTAGGCTTCTCTGTTGCAACCTCGATTTTCAATCGGAGGTTGAGGCCTATATGCAAGTTACATCGAATCCGACTCTACCTGAAAATAAACGTTAAATTTCCGTGATGCACCGCCATTTTTTACAGCTTCGATCATCAGCCAGTTTTCTTCTGGTCAATTTTCCGTTTCTAACACAAACCAAACCTCCGTGTTTCTTTTCTTTAGTTAAACCATATATGTCAGCAATTTATCCTTGAGTACACAAAGGACAGATTTCTGTACCATTCTAAATTTTTTTAAATTTAACAGCGTTTCTGCTCACCTGCTGTAGACGAGCATCTTTAAAAGAAGACATGCATGAAGTTTTATCAACTTTCATCCAGGATTTTAGAAGAATATCTATCAGGACAGAAAGACAGGCAAATAGAATGTTATGGATCAATACTGAATTTATACATTAAGCCCTCTTTTTTTTTATACATCATTTTATGAAATAGAAAGAAATAACTATTGTCTGTGTCTTATAATAAACAATACATAAACCAGGTATGAATTTTCACACAATTTTGTTCAGTATGCCAAAATACAGTCCATAACGGAAAATACAACAATTCCCCTTTATTTGTGACACCAAACTTGATAAAATCATATGGGACGCACGTATGAAGTTCTATAAATTTTCGTCAAGGATTTTAAGTTAAACAGGTATTGATCCATAATGGAAATATATATGAAGCCCCCTTTTTCTATGACACAGCATTATATAAACTAGACGACCCTGAAAAGCCTGAATATGCTCTACTGGCATAGATTTTGCCTGTAAATACAGCATACATTAGGAATTAATTATGCAACAAGAGGACCATGATGGTCCTATATCGCTCACCTGAGTACCAAGCAGTAAAGATTTACAATGAAGATAAATACCAAATATCGAAGTGCAAGGCCAAAGCTTTAGGTCTTCTTGGTTTAGATAAGAAGATAATCTTTCTTAACCAAACCCGGTTATATAAATATTTAAGAGAAGTTTGAAAGTGCTCAGGTGAGCTAACTAGAGCCTTAATTTGAAGTATTTTGGTAGAGGGCCACTAGATGATGCTACATGCCAAATATGAAAGCTCTAGCCCTTAAGGTTTGGGACAAGAAGATTTTTGAAGATTTCCTTCTTTATCTCTATGTGAAATCTGAGAACCCACAACATAGGGCCAATTTCCACACTAGGGCCATTATTTGAAGTATTTTGGTAGAGGGCCACTAAATGATACTACATGCCATATATGAGAGCTCTAGCCCTTATGGTTTGGGACAAGAAGATATTTAAAGATTTCCTTCTTTATCTCTATGTGAAATCCGAGAACCCACAACATAGGACCATTTTCCACACTAGGGCCATAATTTGACGTATTTTGGTAGAGGGTCACTAGATGATGCTACATGCCAAATATGAAAGCTCTAGCAGAAGGACAAAAACAACCCTCTAGCTTTTCTTCAGCACCTGTTGAAGAATGCAATAGAACTGATGCAGATGCCCCAATAAGTCATTCACTAGTTAGCCAGAGTCCGCCTCACAGTACATCTATATCATTATATTAATAATGACACCCAACTAACTTCGAAATCAAGGGCACAACTGCCAACTAAATCCACAGCGTGTTCACCGATCGTCTCTAGCGTCCAACATCATTCTGCGCTTGTACAACCTGAAGAAGGTTTTGCTCCAAACCAGCTCCCTCAGTTGCGCTGAATCCTGGTTGATAGTCTGACTGGATAAAAAAGGGGCATTATCCCTTTTCCATACAAACCGTGGTTTTTACGTGTTCACAGTACAGGTCTTTTGAAAAGAATGCGGAAAAAGGAGAAATTGCTCATAACAATCATTTGGAGAACTTTGTCATTTTCGTCAAATTTACAAATGTCGTCTGCGAACTCTTTCAATTTGGAAGAGTCTAAAACTTGTTGCTTGGGACAGGGTTAATTTGTGTGTGTGGTTTTTTTTTTCATTCCTCATTTATCATGTTTGTCTAATGTTGTTGAACATGTACATGTATGTTGTTTGCACTTTGCACAATTGTTTCTCTTTTACTGCGCGCTTAATGACCAAGGCGGTCGATGCGACATATAATCCCGACTTTTAACAGCCCGTTTTACGAAGCCTTTTGAAAACATTGTGGGAAAAGGAATCGCTGGTAACCAACATTTTCTCCTTTTCCCACACTAGTTTCAACCCTTCCAAAAACAAATTTCTATTTTTCAGTCACACTTAATGTGTCGTCTGCAAATGCTTTCAGTTTGGACCAGTCCGAATATTTGTTGTTTGGTAATGAGCTAATTTTAGCAGACTTAACACCCTTCATAAAATTACCAGAGTTACACTTGACTCCAATCTATAATATTTCTTATCAGATTGCAAATAATGTCCAGACTGGTAAGGAAAAGAAACACCTTCTTCTTTATGCCTGTAGTGGGGACCACAATCTTGATTCAAAAACATGATTAGGACTTGTAAAAGTTTAAAAGAAACTTAACATGGTCTATAGAGATTTAAATAATCCATATAGTCAAAAAACTAGCTGATAGGAAGAAAAAGGTATAGAATATTCTAAAAATAGAACACTACACAGCAGATTTTGCTTGACCTGCCTGCGTGAGGAAGGCAATTGATTGTCCTCAAGATTTTTCTAATCCTTTAGTTTACCATCCAATCATCCATCATTGTAAATAAAATTTTATTTAAAAAATAAATTTGTAAGCTGTAAGAAGTGGTAATTCAAGTTTATTTTTATGATATCGTGTTTTGAGAATCAGTAGTAACGATCGATCGGCTGACGTCATTTAAACCAATATGCTTTACCTGTGGAGGGGAAAAAAAGACCGTTTTTCTTGGGATAAAGAGGTGGATTTAGTGAGTTAGTGACAGGTAAGGATCATAACACTCTGGTGTCTTGTGCAAATTGATAAATTTAATAAGGGATAACTTGTCATCCTTTGTCTTAGATTGCCAAAATTTCATGAGAATAAGCAAGGTCGGGACTGTCCTTAAGGCGAAGTTTTTTCGCCGTGTGAGCTTGATGAGGCAAAGTTGAGCCATTCAAGATGACCTTTTCGTCCTGTACCATCTTTCCTGCTTCAGTATTTCTCCAATTATCACGTGAGTGGAGACAAAAAACTGAAGAAATTGCCAATAAATATTCCTTTTGCCACTTATTTTCACTAGTCAAAGGAAAACTGATTTTGGCAAAAAAGGCAATCGGCAGCGTGAGCCCCGCTTCTGCATGTTATTGATGTTCGTATTGGATGGTTACATGAGGCAAAACAGGTACCAGTTTAAAAGTTCGGGTGAATGTTGGTTTTAAATACACTTTTTTTTGACGAAACAAATAATGATCAGGGTCGGTGGAAAAAACTTATTTTATTTTTTCGAACCTTCTTATATTTTTTCCCGTTTTTCGGAAAATTGCAGTCGACGGGTTTGTAAATCAACTAATTAAAAAATTCTGGCCTTAGTGTGTACTTTGTAACTATGGGTAAATCTCATTTAGCAGTAAAGTTGTGTATTTAACAACCTATTTCCTTCAGACGATGTTCTTTTTTTTTCTACTCAGAACAAATTACCTGCACTGTACTTGCAAAACTGTAAGGAGCTCGTCGCGCGACTCCGCGGCAAATATGATTTATAAGCAACCCTGCCTTAATCCCAGATCCTCATTTACCTTTGTCGTGACGGCACGCGACGAAATTCCGTGACGAATCGCGACGAAATTCCGTGACGAATCACGACGAAATTTCCCCGCGTGTCTTCGCAGAAACAATGCTGTCACGACGAAACTTTTCGAACTGCCGTGACGAGATTTCGCGATTGCGTAACACGTTCCATCACGGACGCGAGAAATTTGGTTCAATTGCGTGACGCGGACTGTACTACTTTTTCAATACTGTTCATTGGATTTTTTTCAAAATCAATGGGGCTGAAGCTATTGATAAGATAAACAAACTCTGAAAGTTTCCTGGAAATCTGACCAAAAATACAGACTTCATCGCGTAAATAAGAATGGAAATTTTAAACTTGAAATGGCTACTCTTCCCATACTGTTTGTCGTATTTTTTTCAAAATCAATAGCGTTAAAGCTATTGATCAGATAAACAAACTGTGTAAGTTTCATGAAAATCTGACCAAAATGAAGACTTACCGAGTAAACAAGAAAAAGACTAACGGATGGACAGACGCCGGAAACCACGCTATGACATAAGCTCTATTGGCTTTCAGGCAGTAGAGCTTAAAACACACATATCAGCAGAATGGGTTATTATACACATGTATAAAGTTTCATGAGATTCCATCCCATGCTATTGGAGTTATTGCTCTGGACAGGCCAACAGAGGGATGAACGGACAGGCTAAGCTAAAATTATATCTTTCTGCCTTTGGCAGGGGATAAAAATGTGGCCCCAAGATAATTATTGACAATCACAAGACACATCATTATGATGGACCCCGGGCATGGCATGATCATAAAAGCTCAGGTGACCTAATGAGACATAATTCACATACAAACAAGTACTAAAGTGCTTTAAACTTACCATTTTCATAATGTTCATTTGCAAGAGTTGTCTTGCTTCTAATGAAAAATCTGCATATGTTGTTTTGCCCCCCGTGATCAGACGTTGAAGCACATGTACTTTTTCATACATGTACATTACAACTACAGCAGCAGCAAAAACATCATGCTTGCCGGTGATGTCAGCTTCTGTTACTTCTTTAGGCCAAATTGGGATTCCACTGAAATATAATTTTTGATCAACCTCAATGTGCACTTTTTCAAATTTTTCACAACTGAAAAAACTAGAATAGCTATCATTAAAGGTGATAATAAACCCTGCCCCTGTATTTCACGTCACAGGGGCAATAACTCATTAATTCTTCATAGAATTTTCACGAAAGTTGCGTCTTTACATTATTAATGAGCAGTTATTAATGAACACTTCTGCCAAGTTTAAAGTGAATCAGACAGAAACTGTAGGAGGAGTTGTCTGGACAAGCATTTTTAAGTCAAATCAGGGGCAATAACTCAATAATTCTTGATGGAATTTTGCTGCATCTTGCACATCTATAACTCCAAATGGACGCTTCTGCCAAGTATAAAGCGAATCGGACTGAAATTGTGGGAGTTGTCCGGACAAGCATTTTAAATGTGAATCAGGGGCAATAACTCATTAATTCTTCTTGATGGAATTTTCACAAAATTTGCGTCTTGCACATCTAGAACTCCTAATGAACACTTCTGCCAAGTTTAAAGTGAATCAGACAGAAACTGTTGGAGGAGTTGTCTGGACAAGCATTTTTAAGTCAAATCAGGGGCAATAAATCAGTAATTCTTGATGGAATTTTTACAAAATGTGTGTCTTGCACATCTACTGCTCCTAATGTACACTTCTGCCAAGTATCATGCAAATTGGATTGAAACTGTAGTTGTCCGGACAAGATTTTGCAGACAGACCAACCGCCGAACCGACCGCCAGGCTGATTCCAGTATACCCCCCCACAAACTTTGTTTGTGGGGGTATAATAAATGATTGGTTGTCTATGAAGAGTTTACAGCTACAAGCAGAAATCCAGATTAGAGGGAGTGATGAATTCTAAATCCATTATTTCTCCCCCAAACCCGGTGTTAAGGTACTTATTACAATTATCTCAGTGAGACCCACGACATAGGGCTTAGTTGAGAATAATTCATATTTTCAGTTTTAAATCAAATTCACTCCTATCTGGAGCGCTGTACGATCAATTTTTAACGATGACAAGAAGAATTTGGTTGCCAAGACAAAAAATAATCAACTCATTACCAAATGACAAAATTTTAGGTTTGTCCAAATCAAACGCATCTGCAGAAGAAAACATAAAAAGTGACTGAAAATTTGAAATTTGTTTGGTGGGAAAAACAGAAAATGCTGGTGACCAGCATTTTCTCCTTTTCCCACAATGTTTTCTAAAGGCTTCTTTCTCAAAAGTAGGGTTTGTGTGGTAAATGAATAAGGAAAACTTGTCCTTCCGGAAATTTTTTTTTTCCTTAAATACAAGAAATATTTTTGAAATGCTGTGCATTTAAATACCAACATGGTAACAGGTTACCACCATTTTCTCTTTTACCCCGAATGTTTACAAGAGGCTTATTCCTTGAGGTAGTTAAAATTCAGGATTGTGTGGTACAGTGTAGATTCAAAGAATTTTTACCTCTTTTGCAGAAAGAAAAGGCTTGATTCTGGTGACATATACTCTGGTGTCCAGCCAACAAACTCAATCCTCTCTTGTGGAAGTTTAGATGAACCAAAATCTGTAATCTTTGTCAGCAGTCCAAGTTCTCTCTCTTGTATGCAAATGTTTTCAGCTGAATGAAGAGAAAAAAAAATCTTTTTGACCCTTTAGAACACAATGATGACTTTTAACGATCCTGAGGAAGAAGCCTTTTGAAAACATTGTGGAAACGGAGAAAATGCTGGTAACCAGCATTTTCTCCTTTTCCCACAAAGTTTTGGTGCAAAATTGCATCATTTGAGCCATTTTGAAACTGTCGTCTGCAAAAGCTTTCAGTTTGGTTTGGTCTAAAGTTTTGCCTTGAGGTTATGGGTTAACCAAAAAGCTACTATGCACAACTTGTTGACCTTGTACTTGGGTAGCCACACTGCTTGTTGCTATACTGGAGTAAGTAGAACTATCACTTTACACAATCATGGTTACCAGCATTTTCTCCTTTTCCCACAATGTTTTCAAAAGGCTTCTTTCTCAGGGTCGTTAAAAGTCAGGATTGCGTGGTAAAGAGTTAAGTAGCAAGTAACTTTATTTATCACCTTGTAATAGATGTAGGTTTACCCACCTACTGATTGTTTGAAATGATTGATTGGATTGGTTATTGGCATCTTAAGTAGCTTTCAGTCAAATAATTTCTCACTCTACCTCTGGCACTTTATAATTGAGGCACATGGCACTCGTAAATTCACCCGTAACAACTAGAGCTATCACAAAAGGTGATTATACCTCCACCAGCTCCTTGTCACAAAAACAAGTCTTTGTCATAGAATGCACAATGGTTTAGTACAAAAGTAAAGTTTAAAAAAATTTCAAGGGGAGATAATTACGCAACAAAATGCACCAGGGTCAAGAAAATTGCACATGCAGTACTTCATGTATGTAGGAACCCTGTGTGTAAATTTGAGTTGGTGTTGGAGTATTACTTCCGACAAATTTGTGTCTACAGACAGACAGCAATGGCGATTCCACCATACCCCCCCTCCACATTGTTGTAGGGGGTATAAAATATCCTCAAACACCTCGTAATGGACCATTTAAATGTACACTTACGTTTTATGTCAAAGTGTATCATGCCATAAAAATGCATGTGATTGAGACCAGACATGATCTGTTTTGTAATGTCCACAATATCTGATGGGCCAAGTTCCTTCCGTTGTATGAATATGTTCAAGGCACTCCCTGAAATTTGGGAAGACAGGCAAGAATATCACGATGAGTTTACATCATTGACTAAAACATATATTGAAATATTTTCCTGGTATTTAATTCTTTACCGCACAAGAAAATTTTAGACTGGTCCAAATTGAAAACATTTGCAGACAACTATAAAATAAATGTGACAAAAAAAAACAACAACTGAAATTTGGTTTGGGAAGGGCAGAAAACATTGTGGAAAAAGGAGAAAATGCTGGTTACATGCATTTTCCCCTTTTCCCACAATGTTTTCAAAAGGCTTTATTTCTGAGGGTCGTGACAAGTCAGGATTGTGTGCTAAGGAGTTAATCCAAAGTAATGCTCAACTTAAAAATCTTAAGAGAATTTTAGGGTCGTCCATATTGAAGGTGTTTGCAAACAGCAGGTGTATCATCCTTCAAACAATGAGGTCATTAGCCTATTATTTCATGCTTTTACCGAGATATAGCAGTGGAAATATTTTTAAATATTTCATGGGTACAATCCGTGAAACTACCAATATTTTTATTCTAGTTATCAATGCAAAATGTGCATGACTTCACAACCAGATTGAAATACGATGTCATTTACCTTACATTTCTCGCGTTTTACATACTACTGTAATGCCTTGCTATGCAGACGGGGTATGCTACAGGGAATAACTTAAAAGACCTATACTGGATTTTGAAAAGGTTCCTCCCAGAAAGGGTTAAAAGCATGAAATAAATAGAATATTTGTTTTTTTCCGTCGAAGGAACAAAATTTATTTCATCTTGTGAACACCATCAGTAATATTTTCACTCATGGCTGCACAACTCATGAAAATATTACCGATGATGTTCACTCAATGAAATGAATTTCGAAGTTCACAGAAAGAAACAAATATCCTCTATATCTTGTTTTCCAGCAATTTTTATAGGAGTCTTTTTTCCTCATGGTCGTTAAACCACTGGATTTTTATAGTACAGAGAGAGAGACAAAGAGATTACCAAACTTCTTCAAGGACCAACAGCTGTACAACTGTCAACAGAACGTACCAACAGAACGTAGACAATCTTAACTAAAGCTGTAGCTGAATGCGACATTACTCATTACCAAACCACAATATTTTAGGCTTGTCCAGATCAAAAGCATTTGCAGACGACAAAATAAAAATGACTAAAAATTTGTAATTTGTTTTGTGAAGGGTAGAAAACATTCCGCGTAAAGGAGAAAATGCTGGTTAACTGCATTTCATCCTTTACCCTCAGTGTTTTTAGGGACTGTGTGGTAATAGGTTAACCCTTATCCTGCTAAATAACTAAAATTAAATTTCCATTAAATGTTAAGAACCCAAATATTACTATTTCAAAGTTATGCTCTTGGGAATAATAATAATCCCCTAATCAGTGTAGATCAAAGATAAGACAGCATGTTCTGTGTAGTCTGATCTTGATCTATGCTATCCGCAAAAGGTCAGTGAGTCGAGCGTAGCAGCCTAAGGGTTAATTCCCCCATCACTTTGACTGAAACCAGGCAATTAAACAAAAAGTTTTTTAAGTTCAGGTGGATAATACCTTTGAATGATAGGGAGAAGTTGATTGAAAACTGCGTCTTGCACAACTTTTCAAACTGTAGTAGGAGTTTGTGACACAAAACTACTAGTATTTTGTATACATACAGTAGTTTTGTGTCACAAACACAAATGGACACTTGGACCGACAGGTTGATTCCAGTTTACTCCCAAAAAACATTAATCTACTAGATGAAACTGCATGCCAAATGTGGTAGGCCTAGGCCTCACATTTAAGTCTTATTCTGCCAAGAGTGACTCACTGACCTTTTAAATACACTGTAGATCAAGATCAGCCTGCAAAGAATGTGCAGTCTGATCTTGGATCCACAATGTCTGAGAGGGTGGATATGATTCCCTGAGACATTTTTAAGATGGAACTATTAGAATTTTTACTGCTGAACTGAAAATTTCATTTTAGTTATTTAGCTGGACAAAGGTAAAGAACAAAGAAAAAAAAAAATAAATTCTAACTCTGTCAAAAGACAAAATTTTGAACTTTTCAAAATTGAAAGCATTTGCAGACAACAAAATAATAGTGAATCAAAAATTAATTTGGGAAGGGTAGAAAACATTGTGGGAAAAGGTGAAAATGCTGCTTATCAGCATTTTCTTCTTTTCCCACAATCTTTTCAAAGGCTTTCTTTCTCAGGGTCGTTAGAAGTTGGGATTGTAGGGAAAAGGGTTAAATAAATAAACCAATGTAATACTTGTAATCTTTGGGGTGGGGCCAATATTGACCCCAGGGCTATAATGTCATTTCTCTACCCAAATTAACCATTTACCACACAATCAAGACTTTTAACAAACCTAATAAAGGAGGATTTTGAAAACATTTTAGAATAAGGAGAAAATGTTGGATACCAGCATTTTCTGCTTTTCCCAAAATTTTTTCTCCCCTTTCCAAAACAAGCTGCAGTTCATGGGTCACGTTTACTTTGTCATAAGCAAGTAACTTCATTACGGACAAGTCTAAAATTCTGATGTTTGGTAAAGGGTTAAACTTACCTGCAGGTTCAATCATTAATTCAATTGTCAATCGCTTGTTTTCCTCTTCACGTTGAATCAGTCCGTAAAATTTGGTTAAATTTTGATGGCTCAGGTTCAAGGGAACAATAACTTCAGAACTCCGAAAGGTTTCCTTCGCCATCTGAAATGGGCATAAAAAATACTGGACTTTTTAAATCTGTTATAAATTTCTATGAAAGATGAATATGAAAACAATTGACTTCACTAGTGATTGCTACATCCCACTATCAGATACTGGAAGTTAGAGCTCCAGATAAGAGGGAGTGATGGTATTCTAAATCCATTATTTCTCTTCAAAACCCTATGTTGCAGGTACTCATAAGAATCGTCTCTATGAGACGACTCTAATGAGTACCCACAACATAGGGTTTGATAAAGAAAATGAGTAATAATTTTAATTTTGAAATCAATATCACTCCCTCTATCTGCAACTCAGCTTGAAGTTCAGGGGTCAGGCTCCATGCTTCATGGCTGTACAGTCCAATCTTGGTCCAGGTAGCACGACAAGTTTTAATTTGCTCTCTTTGCAAACATCTCCTCTTTTATGTTATATGAGCTCTGCTCTGTGTGTTGGGGATTAAATACTTCTCCGTGATACATGACACCAAGCAAGTCATTATGGTATTAAAGGTCCGGTCACACCGCCCGAACTTTGCTGGAGCGTTCCTGGAGCAGTGAAAAAAAAAATCATCACCGCTTGTAACCGTTCACCACCGTTTAACAAAAGTTGGCCCCCATTAAAGCAACGCCGTATACGCTTGGCCACCGCTGATGATTCTTGAGGGGCTCTCCTACCGCTAAAAAGTTTTGAGCTGCACAAAATATTGCGAGCAGTGAGGAGGGGGCAATTTTCCGCCCGGCAAAGCCCCCCCCCCCCACCAACGCCCATTCAAAGTTTGGCACCGTTAGACGCAAGTTTGTGGATGCTTGGGTCCGCTAGGCCAATGCAGACCACCGCTGAATCGCCAGCATTGCTGTGCGGCGATTAAACGTTGCACAAACTTCGGTGAAGCGGGTGTAAGTGTTTTACGAGCAGACACAGGGTTGCTGGAACAGTGTTGGGCATTGAAGCAGTGAGCCATGGCGGCGATGAACTTTTGTTTGGCGTTGGTACAGAGGTGTCGGAGCAGGACCAGAATTTGGCTATAAATACGGAAAGAAATGGACCAGGAGCTCGTTTGGAATTGAGCTGCCGTTGAGTTCAGACCTCATCTATATCGAAATTGCTCGAAGTTACAGTAAAACTGTATCACCATGAGAGACTTGCTATGATTGGTGCACTAGTCCAGCAGCAGAATCTGAACCTCCTCAGATTGCAACAAGCTGCTGACAGAAGGAGAAGAGAGAGAAGAAGGAGAGGCAGAGTTGTGTGGGTCAGACAGTGGATACCATAAACGATCCGTTTAGCTCCGTAGTCACGAGCAGTATGCCGCTAAACCAACTTCATTCCCCTGCCAAGCCAAAGCCCGCATGCACAGAACGCCGCTATACCAACGCTTGCTACCGCTAAACCAACGCTCGTTACCACTAAACCAACGCTAAAGCAACGCCGGCTTCAGCGTTGCACCACTAAACTAACGCCAGTATTTTTCGATTTTTTCCCCATTTTGTGCGCGGTGACGAGCGTTGTCGAAATTCGGCCGCCACTCCCTACCGTTCAAGGAAAGCTCCAGCAAAGTTTGGTGGTGTGGCCAGGCCTTAACTGTTTACCGAACGACAAAATTTGAGACTGTTCCAAAGTGAAAGCATTTGCAGATGACAAAATGAAAAGAGCTGAAAATCTAAAACAAGGGGGCCAAGATGGCCCTGGATTGCTCACCTGAATTTTTGAGATGTCCATAGTCTATTTTTGTTTTTGAGGTATTGAAACATTGGAACCAAATTCATAATTTTGCCAAGCAATTTTTAAAAGGTCACCTGTAAAAGTCATTTCGAAATCTAACCATCAGTTTCAAAAAGAAGAATTTTTAAGAATTCTTCATTTCTGTATAAGAGCAAGTAGCCCCAATCCACGAGAGCCATGTTTCTTGATGGATCAAAATTTACGAACAAGTTTTGAAAAGAGTCACCCAAGGAACATTTCGGAAAATTTCTTTTAAAATCTGACCAGGGGTTTCAGAGAAAGAGAATATTCAAGAATTTCATCATGTCCATATAGTGCAAGTAGCCCCCATTCACAAGAGCCATGTTTCTTGACGGATCAAAATTATATGTGCAGCTTTTGAAAAGGGTCACCCAAGAAACATCTCTGTCAGATTATTTTAAAATCTGACAACGGGTTTCAGAGAAGAAGAATTTTCAAGAATTTCTTCATTTCCATATAGTGCAAGTAGCCCCCATTCACCAGAACCATGTTTCTTGGTCAATCAAAATTTTGCGAACAATTTTAGAAAAGAATCATCCAAGGAACATCTCTGTGAAATTATTTCAAAATCTGTCCGGCCATTTCAGAGAAGAATAATTTTCAAGAATTTCTTCATTTCTGTATAGTGCAAGTAGCCCCCATTCACCAGAGCCATGTTTCTTGGCCAATCAAAATTTCGCGAACAATTTTAGACAAGAGGGCCAAGATAGCCCTGGATCGCTCACCTGAATTTTTGAGATGACCATAGTCTATTTTTTTTTTGGAGGTATTGAAACATTGGAACCAAAGTTATAATTTTGCTAAGCAATTTTCAAAAGGTCATCTTTGACATTAATTTCGAAATCTGACCATCAGTTTCAAAAAGAAGAATTTTTAAGAATTCTTCATTTCTGTATAAGAGCAAGTATCCCCCATCCACGAGAACCATGTTTCTTGATGGATCAAAATTTACGAACAAGTTTTGAAAAGGGTCACCCAAGGAACATTTCAGAAAATTTCTTTTAAAATCTGACCAGGGGTTTCAGAGAAATTGAATTTTCAAGAATTTCATCACGTCCACATAGCGCAAGTAGCCCCCATTCACAAGTGCAAGGATACCCAAGGAACAACTGTGAAATTATTTCAAAATCTGACCAGCGGTTTCAGAGAAGAAGATTTTTTAAGAATTCCTTCATTTCTGTATAGTGCAAGTAGCCCCCATTCACCAGAGCCACATTTTTTGATGGATCAAAATTTCACGGACAATTTTTGAAAAGGGTCACCTAAGGAACATCCCTGTGAAATTATTTCAGAATCTGACCAGCGGTTTCAGAGAAAAAAACTTTTTAGGAATTTCCTCATTTCCCAATAGTGCAAGTAGCCCCCATTCACCAGAGCCATGTTTCTTGACCAATCAAAATTTCGCGAACAATTTTTGAAAAGGGTCATCCAAGGAACAACTCTGTTAAATTATTTCAAAATCTGACCAGCGGTCTCAGGAGAAGACTTTTTAAGAATTCCTTCATTTCTGTATAGTGCAAGTAGCCCCCATTCACCAGAGCCACATTTTTTGACGGATCACAATTTCATGAACAATTTTTGAAAAGGGTCACCCAAGGAACATATCTGTGAAATAATTTCAAAATCCGACCAGCGGTTTCAGAGGAGAAGATTTTTAAAGAATCTGCTAAAAAATTCCATTTGGTTGCCATGGCAACCAGAGTTTTTGACGGAATCAAATTCTGTGAACATTTTTAAAGAGGACCTCCCAAGAAACATTCCTGCCAAGTTTGGTCCAAATCCGCCCAGCGGTTTAGGAGGAGTTGATGTTTAAAGAATTGTTGACGACGCACGACGGACACCGGGTGATCCTAAAAGCTCCCCTTGAGCACGTTGTGCTCAGGTGAGCTAAAAAGGGTCACCCAAGGAAGAACTCTGTGAAATTATTTCAAAATCTAACCAGCTGTTTCAGAGAAGAAGAATTTTCCAGAATTTCTTCATTTCTGTATAGTGCAAGTAGCCCCCATTCACCAGAGCCATGTTTCTTGACCAATCAAAATTTCGCGAACAAATTCTGAAAAGGGTCACCCAAGGAACAACTCTGTGAAATTATTTCAAAATCTAACCAGCTGTTTCAGAGAAGAAGAATTTTTAAGAATTTCTTCTTTTCTGTTTAGTGCAAGAAGCCCCCATTCACCAGAGCCATGTTTCTTGACCTATCAAAATTTCGCAAACAAATTTTGAAAAGGGTCACCCAAAGAGTAACTCTGTGAAATTATTTCAAAATCTGACCAGCGGTTTCAGAGAAGAAGATTTTTTAAGAATTCCTTCATTTCTGTATAGTGCAAGTAGCCCCCATTCACCAGAGCCACATTTTTTGACGGATCAAAATTTCACGAACAATTTTTGAAAAGGGTCACCCAAGGAACATATCTGTGAAATTATTTCAAAATCTGACTACCGGTTTCAGAGAAGATTTTTAAAGATTTCCTTCATTTCTGTATAGTGCAAGTAGCCCCCATTCACCAGAGCCACATTTTTTGACGAATTAAAATTTCACGAACACTTTTCGAAAAGGGTCACCCAAGGAACATATCTGTGAAATTATTTCAAAATCCGACCAGCGGTTTCAGAGGAGAAGATTTTTTAAGAATTTGCTAAAAAATTCCATTTGGTTGCCATGGAATCAAATTCTGTGAACAATTTTTAAAGAGGACCTCCCAAGGAACATTCCTGCCAAGTTTGGTCCAAATCCGCCCAGCGGTTTAGGAGGAGTTAATGTTTAAAGAATTATTGACGACGGACGACGCATGATGGACGACGCACGACGGACACCGTGTGATCCTTAAAGCTCCCCTTGAGCATGTTGTGCTCAGGTGAGCTAAAAATGTTTTCAGAAAGGAAGAAAACATTGTGGGGAAAGGAGAAAATGCTGGTGACCAGCATTTTCTCCTTTTCTGACGATGTTTTCAAACGCTTTATTTCTAAGGGTCATTATAAGTCGGGATTGTGTGGAAAACGACCAAATATGAGACTTGTCGAAATTGAAAATTTTGAAGACAACAAAATTAAAAGGACTGATAATTTGAAATTTGTCTTGGGAAGGGAAGAAAACATTGTGTGGAAAGAAGAAAACGCTGGTTACCAGCATTTTCTACTTTTCCGACAATGTTTTCAAAAGGCTTCTTCCTACAGGGCTTTAAAAGTTGGGATTGCTGGGTAAAGAGTAAACAAGAGGGCCAAGATGGCCCTGGATCGCTCACCGGTATTTTTGAGAGGACCATAGCCTTTTTTTTTTTGAAGGTATTGAAACACTGGAAACAAAATCATTATTTTGCCAAGCAATTTTTAAAAGGTCACCTGTAAAAGTCCTTTCAAAATCTGACCAGCAGTTTCAAAAAAGAAGAATTTTTAGGAGTTTCTTAATTTCCGAACAGTGCAAGTAGCCCCCATTCACTAGAGCCATGTTTCTTGACCTATCAAAATTTCGCGAACATATTTAGAAAAACGCCATTCAAGGAATATTTCCGTGAAACAATTTTCAAATCTGACCAGCCATTTCAGAGAAGAAGAATTTTCAAGAATTTCTTCATTTCCATATAATGCAAGTAGCCCCCATTCACCAGAGCAATGTTTCTCGACCAATCAAACTTTCACGAACAATTTTTGAAAAGGGTCACCCAAGGAATATCTCTGTGAAAATTTTCCAAAATCTGATCAGCCGTTTCAGAGAAGAATAATTTTAAAGAATTTCTTCATTGCCCTATAGTGCAAGTAGCCCCCATTGACCAGAGCCATGTTTCTTGATGAATCAAAATTTCGCGAACAATTTCTGAAAAGGGTCACGCAAGGAACACCTCTGTGAAATTTTTTTAAAATCTGATCAGCCGTCGAGAGAAGAAGAATTTTTAAGAGTTTCATCATTTCCCTATAGTGCAAGTAGCCCCCATTCACCAGAGCCATGTTTCTTGAAGGATCAAAATTTCGCGAACAAGTTTTGAAAAGGGTCATCCAAGGAACATCTCTGTGAAATTATTTTGAAATCTGACCAGTGGTTTCAGAGAAGAAGAATTTTTAAGAATTTCTTCATTTCTGTATAGTGCAAGAAGCCCCCATTCACCAGAGCCATGTGTCTTGACGGATCAAAATTTCGCGAACACTTTTTGAAAAGGGTCACCCAAGGAACATCTGTGTGAAATTATTTTAAAAATCTGGCCAGCGGTTTAAGAGAAGAAGATTTTTAAAAAATTTCCTAAAAAATTCTATTTCGTTGCCATGGCAACCAGAGTTTTTGACGGAATCAAATTCTGTGAACAAATTTTAAAGAAGACCTCCCAAGGAACATTCCAGCCAAGTTTGGTCCAAATCCGCCAAGCGGTTTAGGAGGAGTTGATGTTTAAAGAATTGTTGACGACGCACGACGGACACCGGGTGATCCTAAAAGCTCCCCTTGAGCATGTTGTGCTCAGGTGAGCTTAAAAGCCATAAGTCTGATTTGTATAACAACCTATTGAATCAAAGGGTACACTGGTCCTTTGACACAAAGAAAATTTACCAAAACCAAAAAGTGTAGGCCTAGAAAATCCTGTGCGGACTGCACAGGCTCATCTGGATGAATACTTCTTGCAAATGCATTAAGCCTCCTTTTTACACAGCATGGCTCTTTTAAGTTCGCAACAAATGCATAGCTGAAATCCAAACTGCATATGGCGGAATTCAAGTCCATACAGACACATATCCTTGTTTTTTTGAGGTTTAAAAGCCCAACACCACAACTACTGAGCTAAAGAGATATCTCCCTAATGCAGTTGTTAGGTATGGTATTTAATTTGGGATGAAACATGCACAAAGTATTGGTCTACCGTAACACATCACCTTTCATCATTTATTGATAGAGTGCTACATTTTTGCTGTTCTAAACTTTTGCTGTTCTAAACTTAATATGTCAAAATTATGAACATAATTATGGTAAAGTTTGAACAAACCTTTTTCCGGAAAAATTTGTTCCCATGTTTTGAATCAATGCAGATTTCTCCTACACCAAAGGATCCCTTTGCAACTCTCTGTTCTTTCCAAAAATGAATTCCCTCGGTGTATTGGTCACCTGTTGGCTCAAATCCCTATAAAATTAAAATAACATAATCATATCATGCTTTCAGGTAGGATATTGAGAAATAGCAGTGAAAATATTTTTCAATATTCCACGGGTACAACCAGTAAAAATACCAATTTTTATATTCTAGTCACCTAAGTAAAATGCATGTAACTCACAAAAAGATGGAAATTTGACTTCATTTACCTTACATTTCTTGCCCTTGACGTAATATTGTTATGCATTGCTATGCAGAGTGGATACGCCACTAGGAATAACTGTAAAGGTCTGTACTGGATTTTGATAAAGCTTCTCTAAGGAAGAATTAAAAGCATGAAGTAAACAGAATATTTTTTTTTTCAGTGAAAGATCAAAATTTATTTTTCATTGAGTGAACATCATCCGATAATATTTTGACGATTGACTTTGTAAGGACAGAAAACACTTTGGAAAAAGGAGAAAATGCTCATTATGAACATTTCTTTCCTTTTTTCAACAGGTTTTCAAATGCCTTCAACCTCAGAGCCGAAAAACAGAAAAACATGGTTTATCTGGGAAAAAGTTAAGCACAGTCTCTGTCTTAATCTCCAAGATTTTCAAAATTTGAAGGTAACTTTACTTCTGACTGGCAAAAGCTACTAGTTTAGCCAATCAAATGTTGCCGAACTTTCAGCTTAATAAAGTTCTGGAGAATTCAGACAGTGAATGTTCTTAGGAATGTTTTGTGAAAAAGACCCTAGCATACCTCTACAACAACTACGCCTGTTTCAGATGGCACTTTGTCTAAATTTTCAATCATTTCCTCAACACCTTTTCTTCCTGTAAGCTTTACTGATCTGTTGAGGGGAAAAAAGAAAACATGTGCACAATTCTTTAGAGCTTAACCACGGATATTTAGATAAACATGATGAATTCTGTCTGTTTGAGTAAAAACCATGTTAGAAAAGGAGGAAATACTGGTTACCAGCACTCGATCCTTATTCCACAATGTTGCAAAAAGCCTTCTCTTGCAGCATCTTTCAAGCTCCAGATTTTGTGATAAAGACTTAACCCTTTACCACACAATCCCTTCTTTTGACGCCCCTGAGAAAGAAGCCTTTTGAAAACACTGTGGGAAAAGGAGAAAATGCTGGTAACCAGCATTTTCTCCTCTTCCCATGGTGTTTTCTACCTTTCCCAGAACAAATTTCAATTTTTCAGTCACCTTTGTTTTGTTGTCTGCAAATACTTTCAATTTGGCCCAGTCTAAAATTTTCTTGTGTGGTAAAGACTTAAGACCAGTCCACATTTAAAGCATTAGTTTTGCAGGTGTCAGTTAAAATGTGGCTGAAAAATCTAAGTTTCTGAAAGGGCAGAAAACATGGTGGAAAAAGGTGAAAATGCTGGTTATCAGCATTTTCTGCTTTTCCCATCATATTTTAAAAAGTTTTTTTTTCAGGTCCAATGAGTGATGAATGGTTGTATGGTGTTTAGTGCTGTTTTCAACAATATTTCAGTCATATCGCGGAAGCCTGTGTTAAACTTGTGATCCCTGGAATGGAGCCTATTTTGACCCCAAGCCTATAATATGAAGAAACTTGTTAAAGGTCCATTAGATAAAGCTACAAGCCAAATTCAGTAGACCTGGGGCATGTGGTTTCAGAGAAGCCGATTTTAAAAAAAAAAATCTTTTTTTTTTCTCTCAGTTTTGTTGCCATGGCAACCAGAGTTTTAGAAGGAATCAAATTCTTTCAAGAAAATCTGAAGAAGATCATGGCAGGATTATTTCTGTGAAGTTTCTTAAAATTTGGATGGGTAGTTTCAGAGAAGAACATGTTTGAAATAAAAGTTAACGCACACATGCATGGTCGGACGGACGGACGGACGATGGACACCACTGCATGACATAAGCCCGATGGCCTTCAGCCAGTGGAGCTAAAAAATAATTGGCAAGGAAAAAGACACCTGTAGTCACTAAACTACAGTATACATAAGCCCGATGGCCTTCAGCCAGTGGAGCTAAAAAATAATTGGCAAGGAAAAAGACACCTGTAGTCACTAAACTACAGTATACATACCCTGGTGTGAAGCTTTCCTGCCTTGGTGGCAAAGACAGCTTCTTCACATCTACAAGATCGGGAGATTTGAACAGTATGTCGGTAAAACCATTCTGGTTCTGACTTGGAGATGCTGGGATCAGCGGTCCTTCATTGAACGACTTGGATTTCTGTTTTATATCCACAAAGTCCATGTCTAGTCTAGGAAAGTGTGCTTCTTTCACCATTACTGAAAATTAATAATAATCTGAAGATATTGGCTTTCCATCTAGATTCTGAAATGATGTTTTTCTTCCTTTTTCCCACAGTATGTTTAATTCTCTATCAAATGACAAAATTTTAGACTGGTCCAAATGAAAGTGTTTGCAGACGACAAAAATGAATGAATGAATAGGAAGGGAAGAAAACATTGTGGGGAAGGAGAAAATGCTGGTTGCCAGAGCATTTTCTCCTTTTCCCACAATGTTTTCAAAAGGCTTCTTTCACAAGGTTGTTAAAAGTCGGGATTGCTTGGTAACGGGTTCACTGTTTACCACACAATCCTGACTTTTGATGACCCTGAGAAAGAAATCCTTTAAAAACATCATGCGAAAAGGAGAAAATGCTGGTAACCAGCATTTTCTCCTTTTCCCACAATGTTTTCTTCTACCCTTTCCAAATCAAATTTCAGTTTTTGATCTATATCTATTTTGTTGTCTGCAAATACTTTGAATTTGGGCTAGTCCACAATTTTGGGAAAGAGTTAACCCTTTACTCGTGACAAGCAATTTTACCTTTTGCCACAATGTTTTCTATGCCATCAAAAGGTGTCATATACACATAAGAAACAGCTACATCCTTGCTGTTGTGTAGGGTCAATTAGAGACACCATAGAAACGCCTTATGGGGTAAAAGGGTTAAACGATATCCCCAAAACTCAGGAATATCTGGTGAAGGATTACCTCTTATTCACACGACAAAATCCTAGGCTTATCTGAACTGCAAGCACTTACTCATGAAATTTGTTTTGGAAAGGCTACAAACCATTCTGAGAAAAGAAGAAAATGCTGGTTATCAGCATTTTCTCCTTTTCCCACAATGTTTTTAAAAGGCTCCTTTCTCAGCATCATGAAAACTTGTTGGGGTCATCTCATAAAGGTTTAACTCATTATCAAACAATATTTCAGGCTTGTGCAAATCGAAAGCATTTGCAGATGACAAAATAAAAGTGACTGAAAATTTTGAAATTTGTTTTGTGAAGAGTAGAAAACATTCTGAAAAAAGGATAAAGTGCTGGTAACCAGCATTTTCTCCTTTTCCCACTGTGTTTTCTAAAGACTCCTTTCTCAGGGTCGCCCTTTTCCCACAATGTTTTCAAAAGACTTCTTTCTGATGATCGTAAAGAGTAGGGATTGAGATAATCACACCGATGAGATAGCAGGGGTGCTAACGATAAACAGGGACGGAAGTTTGTGCGACAGTCGGTATGTATTTCCATTACTTTTGATATCTTTTTGCATGTAACACACAACCAGCTTGAAAGTGTGGATCAATCGGATAACAGAAAAGGTTGCTATACAATATTCGATTCGAAAATCTTGCTATACAATATTTGATTCGAAACTTGAGATATTTTGCATAGAAAACACCTTCGTAATTGTATTTTCCCCAAAAGTCAATCAAATGCATCATTTTTGAATAATCTGGAACCAAATGTATACCCCATGCTCGATTAACATGCACTTACCTACCAGAATGCCAATTTTCAGCAACAAATTCAGTTTCTTTACAAAACTAGGTGCGCTCAAATTGAACCTGTTGGAAACAAATTTCAATTTTTGAGTTATGTTTATTTTCTCGCCTTCAAGCGCATTCAATTTGGACTAGCCTAACATTTTGTCATTTGGTAAAGAGTTAATGTTGGACATAATACAGTATATCTGTAGAAACCAATAACATAGAACCCACAGGTACCCCCGATATAACCCGAGAGTTAAAACTTACATCTACCATCTTGCTCAAGGTTTGGCAACTCTGATCTTCCTGCAAAACGCCCTAATGCGGGCCCATTGCCTTGTGAAAGAGGCGTACTCATCTGTTACGACTGAAAAAAGAAAAAGAGAATCAAATATAGGAAATAAATACACTCTTAAATTTTTGCTCTTGTATCAGATTCCATTAACCCGTTACCACACAACAAAACTTTACAATCCAAACTGAAAAAATTTGCAGACAATTTTAAAGTGCCTAAAATGGTGGAATTTTGATAGGGTAGAAAACTTTGTGGGAAAAGGAGAAAATGCTGGTTACCAACATTTTCTCCTTTTCCCACAATGCTTTCAAAAGGATTCTTCCTCAGGGGCTTTAAAAGTCGTCATTGTGTGGTAAAGGGTTAACCTAAGCCTGTTTACCCCACAATCCTAAGTTTTAACAAAACTTTGGAACACAACTTTCTAAAACATTGTAGGTAAAGGAGAAAATGCTGATATATAGCATTTTTTCCTTGTCCCACAATGTTTTCTACCCAGCCAATGATGAATTCCATCATCTTATCCACATGTAAATTTTCATAGGGCAAATGTTTTCAATATCAACAAATGTATGTTTTTCACACTGTGGTAGAGTTAAGTGCCTATCACTTCTTTTTTTCCAATAGAGGCCAGTTTAGGTCAAGATCGGACAACATAAAATAAGCAGTCTTATCTTTGATCTACACTGCTTACTTTCCCGGGAAACTTTGGAGCTCAACAACCTTCATATTGCACTTATTGGAGTTTATCTTTTAGACAGAAAATGACTTGTGTGTGTTTAGATGTAGGTGAGGCTTCAAGAGTTAATCTTAAAGGCTTGGTCAGACCGACTAACGGATATAGAACGGAGGGATAACGGACAAAAATGTATATCACATAATCAACAGTCTATTAATGGATATCACCGTATGAGTAACGGACTTGTACCAGATGAAACTGAAGTGCAACACATGAGAACTGGACAAAACGTTCTTCTGATGTACAATAAACGGAAATGTACTGAACACCAACATGAGGAATGTGACATGCCCAAGGTATAAATACTAAGGTGCAAGTTACTACATGTACAAATAAGTATGATTCTGAAATGTTCTTGTAAAGCCTTTAACCTTTTCCATCAGGAAGTTTAGGGGGAATACCCCCCCTCTTTCTAAACCTTTCCTTCATTTAACCCTTTACCACACAATCCGTACCCCTAAAACGAAGCCATCTGAAAACACTGTAGGAGATGCCGTTAACTCATTACCAAACGACATTATTTTAGGATTGTCCAATTCGAAAGCATTTGCAGAAGACAAAACAAAAGTGACTGAAAAATTGAAATTTGTCTTGTGAAGGGTTACCAGCATTTTCTCCTCTTCCCACAATGTTTTCTAAAGGCTTCTTTCTCAGGGGCGTCAAAAGTGGGATTGTGTGGTAATGGGTTAATCAGCATTCTCTCCATTTCCCAACATGTTTTCAAGAAAATTTTACCCTTGAAGGTTTCAAAACTGAATTGTTCTGTACAGTAGATGTTTTCTTTAATTTCACGAGACCGCTTTACCACACAATCCAAAGTTTTAATGACCCAGACAAGGAAATGTTTTGGAAACCTTGTGGTGAAAGGAGAAAATGCAATTTTCTACCATTTTCTCCTTTTTTTTTAACCCTTTACTTTTTTTAACCCATGATGAGCAATTTCACCTTTTGCCACAATGTTTTCTACACTATCAAGAGGTGTCATATACACATAAGAAACGGTATCATCCTTGCTGTTATTTAGGGTCAGTTACAGATACCATAGAAATGCCTTATGGGTAAAGGGTTAACATGGTTTTTGCACTTCAAGGGCATATCTTAATATCATTAAAATCTACATTTTTTTTGCATATGCCTTGAAACCAGAGCACTAGGTAGAGGGAGTGGTTCAAATTTCAAAATTGAAAATATTGATTATTCTCAACTAAACCATATGTTATGGATACTCATCAGAAGCATATCATCGAGAAGATTCTAATGCGTACCCACAATATAGGGTTTGGAAGAGAAAAAATGGGTTTAATATAATACATATACCATCACTCCCTCTTATCTGGAGCTCTGGAATAAGTCTAAAAAGTTTTGTTGATTGGTTATGATTTAATGTTGCAAGAACAGAAAATAATAAATCCAAAGACCACCATATTTCTATCTAAGCCTTTACTGAACAATCCAGTATTTTAACAATGGTAAGAGAGAAGCCTTTTGAAAACATTGTGAGAAAGGAGAAAATGCTGGTCACCAGGATTTCATCCTTTTCTCAAAATGTTTTCTGTCCTTCCAACAACAATATCCATCTTTTGACCAATGTTCATTTTTCAGCCTGCAAATGCATTCAATTTGTGTCTAGTACTTTGTAGTTTGGTACTGAGTTAAAAACGATGTTGAGAAGATTGTGGGAACACAGCTACTTTTCCCACACAATTGGTCTGATAGCGATATATTTTCTATGTAAAACGTTTCAAACAATATCATCCACAGACTACTGTTGAGAAAAAAAAACACATCAATCTCTTTTTTCCTTAAAAATTAAACATTAACAGCATATTAAAATGTTTTTATTTTTTATTATGGCACGTACGTGTTAGAAACTCGGAATCCTGTGACCAAAATCCCAAACTGTGTAATTATAGTAACAGCCAGGTTTTTCCTCAATGGGGTTTTCCATTTTTTTTAAACTTCCAAAAATCATATACATGTATGTCCAATCTTCCTGTTCCATGAATACAGAAGCACCAATAATTGGGTGAAAACTTTGTATAAATTTTATCAACTCCTTTTTTTGTCCACATTAATGTTACATTTACAGCTGACATAAATAATTATCTAATGTTACTCTAATTACAAATGTGTTTCTTTTTCCAAATTCCCACAATATTTTTAAGGCCTTGTTTCACAGGATCTAAAAGAAAATACATGTACCCTTAACCACCAAAATTAACTCTTTACTATTTGCAGATGACAATGTATGTAAAGTAGAACTCATCTATTAAGACCACTCACGGTACTTTTAGAATTTGGTCTTATTGGTGGGGTGGTCTGATTTCCGGGTTTCACATGCCTACATTTAGATATAAACCCAGGCTCTGAGTAGACTTTTGCAGGGCTAAATGATCTGAATAGTAAATGTGTTTGATTTAGGGAAGCCTAAGTAAACAAATGAAAATGATAACATTTTCATATTCACTGAAAAGTTTTATTTTTTCGTGAATTTGTTAAATAAATCCACCTGTAAAAGCAAGCCTATTCATAATTGCCTATTTAACTCTTTACCAGTGCTCGCGCTGCCAATCGACATTATCGACATTTGTCGATTTATGAATTCAGATGTCGATTTATTCTTCCAATTGTCGATAAAAATTGTTGATTAATTTACTCCCCAAAAAGTCGGGTAATATTTCCTTTACATGCCTGGATCACAGATTAATTTGCGCCGGAAATGTGTGGTAATCGCTTGTTTCACACCTCGACGGATGCAGACTTAGGCAATCAACAGGCCAGAATAGGCTGGTATGTTATACAACAAGTGTCATATTACTCTAAGCCGCTAATTGGCCATTATTGCTTGTTTCTTCTTAAATTTTGATTGACCATGTTAACTGACTCGGTGATAGAAGGGAACCATTTAGATGTTATTATGTTGACAATATAGAATTGAAATCCAGTAACAAATTTTGGTTACATGCGACATCTCACGTAAGAAAAAAAAAACGGAAAAAAAAAAAAAGCATTATCGGCTTAACTTGTGTAAAACGACAAGATTTGAAGTTACTTGCTACCTTTGTTGATAAATATAGACAAATCACGCGGAAATACCTATCAACAAATCAACACATGAGAAAAAATGCTCGGTGCAAAAAAGCACAGAAACCCATGACACAACAAAATGTTACTTGTGACACTGACCGATCAATGTCCCTTTAGACCGTCTTTTTAGCTTTTTAATGACTTTAAGCAGTAAATTTCCATAGGTATCTTACTTTAACGGAGTTCTGTGCAAACAAATCATCAATATTGACTACTCCACCTCTAACTAAGAACAATTATTGTCATACCATATTATGACAGCTTACCAGGGCTCCCGCTGTCGATCGCCAGTGGCGCCAAATGCGAAAATTTAGAAAAAATGGCACCAAAAGTGAAGCACTGGCGAATGTATTGGCGACAAGAAAATGTCTATAAACTACCCTCTGACATACACAGTATGTATTAAGTGTAAAGGAAGCCCGCGTAACTGTTTATCACACCTTATCAGGCTGGCATTCATTAACGGTCTTGTCTAAATTACA
This sequence comes from Tridacna crocea, assembly GCA_943736015.1. Taxonomy (NCBI): domain Eukaryota; kingdom Metazoa; phylum Mollusca; class Bivalvia; order Cardiida; family Cardiidae; genus Tridacna; species Tridacna crocea. The sequence continues at coordinate 11,174,767 of OX031069.1, read as the reverse complement.
CACCATGATTGCACACACACACCACTGCTAAACAATCAAATATCAATATTTCGTCACGCCCCTTTGAGCACCCTATATCAAACCAATCAGTTATCAGATACAAGATTTAGTCGCCGCTCATAATTTCTAAAGCCACGCCTTCAGTATGCCTTACCTGGTTACCTGATCTACATTATTTCACTGGCTAGAAATTTATCGTGTGTAGGCCCTATATATTTATCGATGTTGTTAATGAAAAACATGATAATGGTATTGATCTGCTTATCTAGCTTAAAAATGACATATTTTGGACTTAGTTGCTACATATACCGAAAATTTTATGCACAATAATGCCGAAAACAATTTCTGAAAATTAACTGATATGGAAAAAATGGATCGTCGAAAAAGCGCGAAAACCCATGACACAACAACATTTCAGTTTGACGTTGTCCGATCAAAAGCATTTCAGACTGTCTTTAGTTTTGATGATGACTTTAAACAGTGAGTTTACACAAATATATGTATAAAACTCTAAAGTAGGTGCTAAAATATGTCTTATAATGAGGAAAAAACGGATGATTTTATGATGTGAAAATGCTGAATGAATGGGGGGGATTACACTTTGTAGGCCTCTTTGTCTTAGTGATAGCACAGGAACAAGTAACTAAATAGGACACTCATACTGAGAGAAAAGACTAGAATAAAAGGACCTTCTAAAAAAATAAACTTAAGTATTTTTTAGGTTAAAAGGAATGATGTTGTAACCCTTCACCACACAATCCCAAATTTCTTCCTGAATTCCTTAAAAACGGACGGAATTCTAATAGATTGGCAGTCATACGATTCAGGAGCTGTATTAATTTTAAAATACGAATTCTATGTCCCTGCAGCTCAAAACCTTGAAACCATTGGGGAAAAAGAAACCTAAGTAAGCTTGTACAGCTCTACTGAGCAATGTATTTAGAAGCTTTCGCATTGGCCAATAGACTGAAGTACATGTATCTAAAGCACTATGTGGCTACCTCAGTTGGCTCCTACTGGCCCCAATTCTTATGAAGTGGCGAATTTGATGGCGCAAAAATTAAAACTTGCAGGGGAAGCCCTGCTTACCCCTAGATTTACAACTCAGTGGGTAAGTGTACCCTTGAAACTGAAAAAGCTACTGGGATGACTGTTCACTTATGTAAGTCTTCTGCACTGTTTATGTACTATCGAGTGAATAACTTTTTGTTGACATAGTATGACTTGCTTACCACACTGACTTACATGTAATTTGAAAAAAAATGAGGTTAAAATACAAAAAAAAGGGAGGTAATCATGTAATAGAAAATTTTCAACATTTACTTGTGCATATCATTTATTTGGAAAAAAAAATGCTGTTTGGTAAAGAAGTACTCTCAAAACTCCTTATGCTTTTATGCAGTATGGTCGGAAAAGGAGCACTGTCCCAGGAAGTAGTGCTTAACGAATTTTCCTTTTTCCCCCTCAATATTTTCTGCATTGTAAGATTAAAACAAAAATTGTGTTATATGTTAAAAGAGTAACCTTTCATCAAAGGAAACCAAGAAATCTGTCTGTGTTTTCTGCAAATCTTGTGGGGAAAATGAGCACTATCCTAGGAAATGGTACAGAGCAAATGTTTCTTTTCCCCAAATATTTCCATAATATAAGATTAAATATTATAGATGATTTTTTAATATTATTGACATAATTATGTGAATGAAAGTTCGAAACTATGAGTTAACAGTAAAGTTTGTTCAATGAGCACTACATGTGCATGTTTATTTTTTTTTTAAACTAACTTCACACGCTTATTTTGTCTATTTATTTTTTGTAAGAAAAAGTTTTTGGCCATTATTTTACTTGAGCCAGAGCTAGCACTGCTTTACCAAATGAACAAATTTTAAATTTGCCCAAATTGAAAGTACTTGCAGATGACAAAATGAATGTAACTCAAAATTTGGAATTTGTTTCCAGCTGGGTAGAAAACATTGTGGGAAATGGGAAAATGCTGGTTGGCAGCATTTTTCCCTTTTCGCATTATGTTTTCTAAATGCTTCTATCTCAGGGGCATTAAAGCAGGGATTGTTGGAAAAGGGTTAAAACATCTGAAGACTAAAGGGTCTTATGTTAGCACTGACAGAATTTCTGCTATTTCACTTCGTGTAGTCTTAAGAACTCATATTCCAACCGCAGAATTTCATTCTAAAACAAAGATTTTCGAATATGTGCTGATCTTTGAACATTTGAAATCTACGGACCCTCCTTCCACCCTCCTTTTTTCATCCGAGTAGATCATTTGAACAGGCCTATTAATCGTCGCTCTCACAGTCTTCGTGTTCATTTGTTAACAATTACATAATCATGATAATTGAATTACAGTATGTAAAGTGCCAAATTCAAAATAATAATCCCATCTCGATCACATCTAAACCCAAATGCCTAAAATACATCAGTCAGCTATAAACAATAAATCCTGGTCACCTGATTAATTAACACAATCATGTTACAATCAATGGTCAGTGGACAAACAACAGACCGATAATTGATCGTCAATTCCATCGGACCCAAGAATATTCATACATGTGGCCCAGTCTATGGTTTGCGATTATGGACGCGTGAAAATTAGCTGGTTTGAAAGAATGTTATGGAAATCGAGCGGTCATTTCTTGGGGTTAAAATCCACAGGTAAATTCATATTGTTACTGAAAATGGTGGTTGTAATTTCGGAATACATGTAGCAGGGTGCTTGTATTTCCGGGTTTCTGATCATTGATCTTTAAGAAGGAACAATTCTGTTCTGGCAAAAATCATTCTTAATAGTGGGTTGCTCGTACTGTTGGGTGGTCAGGAGGAGAGGTTTTACTGTATAGCTCAAAAGTTGAAATTTGTTTTGCTTAAGGTAGAAAACATTGTGAGGAAAGGAGAAAATGCTGGTTACCAGCATTTTCTCCTTTTCCTACAAAGTTTTCAAAAGACTTCTTTCTCAGGGTGGTTTAAAGTCGGGATTGTGTAGTAAAGAGTTAATGAAACTTTCAAGCACATAGCAAGAACCCAACTGATGCTATTTCAAGTATAAATTTTCGGGAAAAATATCTCTGTATTAGGCAGTGTTGATCCAAAATCAGACTGCACAGAATGTGCAGTCTGATCTTGACCTACACTGTCCCCAAATAGTCAGCGAGTCCCATTTAGCAGCTTTAGGGTAAAATTTGTCATGAAATTACTTCCTTTTATATCAATGATTATACAAACTGTTCCATTTGTTTTATGCTGTAACATAAGTTATAACATTCGTCTCCCACTCGTTTTGCGACAGCCGGTGCACCTTTCCATACTTCTGCTGGAAAGTCTTCCAAAAATGCTAAGAACATTCATTTAAGCAACTGGCAGCCTTTACCAACAAACAATAAAAAATTTGCTTTGCAGTGAGGAATCCATCCTATCGCAATGACTTTCATCAATTTTGGGAAAGAATATGGCTTACCTGGGAAATCAAACCGCAAATTGGGTTCTACATCTAACTCTACATCTTTTGATCCTACACAGGTAAGTGTGAATCACTGACCTTTTGTGCATAGTTTAAATCATGATCAGACTGGACAGAATGTGCTGTTTGAACTTGGATCTACACTGTCCATTAACCCTTTACCACACACAGGGTTTTTATTTTGAAATGAAACAACAGATTGATTGACAAAAACAATAGGGGGCAACGCCCTGGTAGGGGGACCAGGGGGCGAAGCCCCCTGGCTGAAAACAATTCTGAGCTTTTTTAAACGTATTTTGTGAGCTCTCCGTGGTGGTAAATCTGTTTTTTTCTCTCTCATTATGTCATGAATTTGCTCTTAAAACAGTATTTGGATCTCACTTGTACATATACAGTATGTAAGTGAGGTCCAAATACTGTTTTGAGAAAAATACACATACAAAATAAGAATACAAATGTTAAAATGTCTTACTACACAGCCAATTAAGAGTAAGACATACACATAGCTATTTGGTTTTTTACAAAGAGCAAAGGAGATTTTTCATTTTTGTCATTTAAGTTTACTTTCTAAATCTTCCTCAAATTTAACCCAATTCACCTTAAAACATTTAACAAATTAAATAATATTTCATATATCTCAGATCAATGTATTCGCTTCTATGGTAAATGTCCAAAGATAAAAATAATATGGAACATAAAGTATGTATTGACGATGTACAATAGTTCGACGACAACTCGCTTCTCAGGATTAAAATTGCAAAATGGTCTGTAAAAAACTGAGTCATACACTTTAAACTTTATTGTTAATTGTATGTCAACTTTACTAACCGGCGTCATCGTCTAATTTGGCATTTTTAAAACCAAAATCAAACAAACAGCAATTTGTGGACTTCTTTCTCTTTGTTTTGGCGTCCATGATTACCAAATGGAGATCAGAGAAACGTATCCTCACTTACAATGACCCCACGAAAGAAGCCTATTGAAAACACAGTAGGAAAAGGAGGAAATGCTGGTAACCAGCATTTTCTCCTTTTACCAAAATGTTTTCTACCTTTCTCAAACCAAATTTCAATTTTTCAGTCACATTTATTTTGTCGTCTGCAAAATTGAAATGCTTTCAATTTTGACCAATGTATAATTTAGTCATTATGGTAATGAGTTAAGAGCATGTAAAGTCGTTTACAACATGTAAATTTCATAAAAGAACTAACAAAATCTAGTGTGTGTAGAGGTCATTCTGTGTATTTACTGCAACGTGGTAAATTATTCATTTAACAGAAAGAATTATCCTTGGGTGCCCAAACTGCACCACTCTAAGGTTTAGGTATCAGTGTACAGTAAGGCGTGGAATATTCGAAGTGGCCATGGTCAAATTTATAAATATCAAGAAAAGGCAAGATTTGACTGCAGATTTGAAGGTAAGGATTGATAGTGGTGCCCTGAATGGGTTCAAAATCTGAAATAAAGCCCATTTACAAATTCGAAACTAAAAGATCATGACCCTTCCACATTTTACCGGTACCCTGTGCCTCTAGGAATCCAAAGTGGTAGGTTTGCGGACTTTTTCTGTTTTTGCGGGCTTATTTTGACAGGTAGGAATACGCCATAAAATTGTGGAAAAAGTAGCTGGAATCATGGTATTTTTTGGCATGTCCACAGACTTTGAATTGATTTTACTGTACAGAAAGCATGCCAGTTAGGGGCCATCAATGCAAATCTGCTGTCTGCTGCACTTTGAGTTTATCGTAAAATCGCTCGATTTCGAGCATTTTCCGCAACCATGCCAAATAGCTATGAGTGATAGGTTTTGTGCTTTCCTTACAGTATTCATATGATTTGTTGTGATTAATTAGCAATTGTATATTGCATTTAGACTAAGAACAGGTCTCTTTGTTTGCAGGTTGGTGTTTGAAGGAAATTTTCAAATCGGTGTCATAGTAGTTTGTCGACAACACAGGAACTGTAGTATTTACTGTACTCTGAGACCTTATCTTGGAACAAAAATATCAATAGAAGATATATGAAAAGAAAAATAAATGCAAAAATCAAATGTGTTCTTTTTCCATCATTCTCCACCAAAATTCATGTGTACAATATTTTTTAAACTTCCAGAACTTGATCAAACTTAACTGCACGTCACACAAACAACCACCATTTTTTTGTGCGCCTAACTCCGTCACCTGGCGTAACATGATAAATTCTCTCAAGTCTCGGAAAAATTAGGCCAAATTATTAATGTTATTATTTTTTTTTAACAAATGTAACTTCAACATTGAGTTGTTTCAAAATAAATAACTTCAGGGGTTTGTCATTGCTTTCATGTGTTCCACTAGTTCTAGTAGTGCCAATGAAGGTGATTTACTAGTGGTTATTGTTCGAGGATGCACTTTTCTTGGTAACCTGTACCTGAAAGTGGTGCGAGGTACATTAAATATATAGTGACCGTGTTAATTGTCATGTTTTTCTCTAAAATTTCTTGTCAAGCTGTCTTAGGTCCAACATGAGAATATTGTTTATTTGTTCATCTGATAGTGCATGAGTTGGGCTTTAAATGGAGAAAGCAAATAGCAGTTAAGGACCGTGGAACCAAAACCTATCTATAAATATTTGCTTGGCCTTAGAGAAATTTGTGTTTGTCACATGATTTTCATTCATAAAATGTAAGGCAGTGGCTAGAGATACGGTACCGTACCTCTAGCCTATATCAAAGAAATGGCTAGAGATATGGTACTGTACCTCTAGCCCCGGAGTCTAAAGATACGGTACCGTATCTCTAGTCATTCTTATGATATAGGCTAGAGGTACGGTATTTTGTAGATACATTTAAGAAATTATAAATTTACTTCAGTTTTGATTATTATCGTTATTAGTATGTATTAGTATCAATCTCGACATCAAAGGACAGAAACTCGTTGCTGTGTGCGAGTTTGCATCGGTGCGCGAAAATAATAATTGCGTTCATTAGTTAGGTGAATTTAATTGCTTAAAATGTATGCGGATCTTACATTATTTTAACTTTTGTTGTTCTTTAATTGATTATGGAAATCGACATAATTAATCAATTACTCAATCACGGAAATTGATAATTAGTCTATTACTCAATCACGGAAAATTTTCTGAAAGCACTTTCTAGCCAATTTTGTATCATACGGTCAAAATGGTTCATAGTATTCACGTCGGGAAGAAATTTGCAGATTTTCAAACATTTAAAAGCGCAATAGAGTGCTATCAAATTGCAGAAAGTGTGCAGTTTTACTAGAGGGATTCTATGACTATACAAAAAGCCCAGCCGCGCGTACAAACAAAAATAAAAGAAAGGATAAAGTATTACGGGATATCGCTTTAAATACTGTATTCATGGTGGCAAAAATTTCAAAGCCAGAGGGACAGGAGTGAGAGAACAAAGGCTATCTATCTGTCTGTCTACCACCCATCTATTTATACTTATTAAGTTATTTTATCTATTCATTTATTTATCTACTCTTGGGTTAGGAGCGGTGGATAGAGTTGCGTGTTTAGGTTCGGGTCTGGTAAGCACGATTCGAACTGAAATTTGGTGTGGACTATTGCTTATGTATGGTAGAAGCAGAATTTTACGGCATGAATTATATATAAATATTTATTGCAAACATTAAGGCCAAAAAATAATGTGAAGAATGAGTTCTTTTAACCAGTTCTCCGCACAATATTCTTTCCAAGCCACTGGCTGCTTTCCCACATAACTATCGTCGAAACATTGGACAGCAGTGAGAGAGTTCTAAATGAATCCTGTCGCAATGACTGTCATCAATCCTCGGAAAGTTTATTGGCTGAGCCATGGATCGAACGGCGATCTCCTGTTCTCAGTTCCGGTACACTATACCAACTGAGCTATGGGGCTAGGCCTGCACATGGTTGTAAATAACTTTAAAATTTAAATTGTTTACAAATTCTTCGAGTGTAAAATTTGTCTTTTGAGAAAGGGTTAAGCAGGGATAATACATATGTTATATAGAATCCCTGGGTTAAGTAATCATGTTCACCTAATAATCAACGCAATTATTATTTTCGCTCATCAGTGCACATTCGCACACTGCAACTTGATGAGTTTCTGTCCTTTGATGCCAATCTATTACTACAAATACGTATACTAATAACGATAATAATCAAAACTGAAGTAAATTTATAATTTCTTAAATGTATCTACAAAAACCGTACCTCTAGCCTATATCATAAGAATGACTAGAGATACGGTACCGTATCTTTAGACTCCGGGGCTAGAGGTACGGTACCGTATCTCTAGCCATTTCTTTGATATAGGCTAGAGGTACGGTACCGTATCTCTAGCCACTGCCAAAATGTAAACATTTGCAGATGAAATGTCTCAGACGTGTTTACAGTTGTATTTCGTGACTTTAGAGGTGTTTTTTGACGAAAAAAAAAATGCATTACGAAAATACATTGGAAAACAGTGAGAGGACATAAAAATCAAAATAAATATCTGCTTACATCTCAATTTGGGGTGAAAACCATTGGAATGTATTTACTATGATGTAGTAAAAACTTTTCGCACTGTCAGTCTCGCGCACTCTGAAACATCACGAGATTCTGATGAAAATAACACAGGTGGTAGAGTTTGGGCAGTTAGGGCACTCGATGATAAATATTTTTTCTTATGTTTAGTGTGTAAATTGCAAATATTTCTGAGATAAGACTAGAAGGAGTATCGATTTTCTTATTCAATTATTTCTCCTGGAGACCTATGTTATGGGTACTCGTTTCCATCTCAATGAGATGATTTTAATTAGTACTTACAACATGGGGTTTAGTGAAGAATAAACTTTTCAATTTTAGACAAACTTCAGTCTTTGAAAGACTTTTATTTTGTCGTATAGTCATGAGTAAGATAAAATAAATGCTAAAAATTTTCAATCAAACACTTTTCTTCTACATTACAATAGCGTGCGTTCCAACATCAAGACAATGGACAAGATGATTACTGATATAAATCCGAAATATTGTGTCAAATTGTTTGTGAAACCAGGAAGTTAAATACTTCGCCAAAAAATTCGGCAAAGAGATAAATAGCGTTTTAAAACGGTATAAACGAGTCCATCATACCGTCCTTATGATAGTGTAGCATATAAAGATAGTGAGAGTATTGTCTTAAAACATCAACAACATAAATAAAATGATAAACTAAACGAATTAGGCTCTTACTTCGTCTAAGTCGGAAAATTCGTATTGTTGTACATCATTTCTTGCTGGTTTTCTGCTCTCTATGGTTGACTCATGAAATTCAAACAGGTATGCAGAAAACCAGCCATGTTATTAAAAGACGTCGCACCACCGCGTACTTGAACTTCTTCCGGGTCGTAGGTCTTCTGAGGGCCGAATAAAATTTCAGACATTTTTATATTGAAAATATGACACAAATAAAAGCAATTTCACGGCCAATTTAGTCTACGGGGTGGAGGAAGATTCGGCCCAAAGCAAAATTCGACAATATTCGGACCCAAGAAGATTCGAACACAGGGAGAAAGATTCGGATGCCAGACACTTAGACCCCTGACCATTTAGACCCCTTAAAATTTGGGTGACAATTAGACCCCTGAGACACATAGACCCCTATTTTAGTGAGACACTTAGACCCCTATTTTCAAAAAGAAAATTCACATATTAATTGACTATGTTTATGGATTGTATTACTTGTAAATCTTGTCTTGAAACAAAAAATAATATTGATACAGAAATGAACTAACAGTCAACGGAAAATTTAAATAGGCACCTCTATTTTTAGTTCTTTTCCTTGGTATGCTAAATGCTTTTGTTTTTCAAAACTCCACATAATATTGGTATTTTTAGTAGAATATGGGTATCAAACTTTTGTCTGGTTAGTTAAAGTCAATGTATGACTTTAGTACATAGATTAATTACCTTTATGAATTTTTATGAACCCTTTACCACACAGTGCCGACTTTTGATGACCCTGAGAAAGAAGCCTTTTGAAAACATTGTGGGAAAAGAAGAAAATGCTGGTAACCAGCATTGTCTCCTTTTCCAACTATGTTTTCCACCCTCTTCCATATAAACTTTGAATTTTAGTCACTTTTATTTTGACCTCTGCAAAATATAATGCTTTCAATATATTTGGACCACTGAGTCTAAAATTTTGTCGCTTACTATAGAGCTAATAAGCCATAATAGTAATAATAGTAAAGGTTGAGGCAGAAAGAGTTAAGGGGTCTCTGAAAGGATGTTTCATGATCCAATTAACACTTTTGACTGGGGATAGATAAGATAAGGACAATAAATTAATACAAAGGGATATCCCTTTTTTCATCATTTGAATTTATAAATGCTCTTAGTATTTATCTATCCACCCTTCTTTCTTTCTACCTATATCTCTTTTCAATCCTTCAGTCGTCATTAATAAATCAAATAAAAATAAAAATAATAAAATTATGGAATCGTCCACATTGAAAGCATTTGCAGACAATAAGTTAAATGTGGTTAAAATGATACAATATGCCTCTAAAAGGGTTGAAAACATTGTGGGAAAAGGAGACAATGCTGGCTGCAAGCATTTTCTCCTTTTCTCATGTTTTTAAAAGCCCTCACCCTCAGGATCTTTTGGAGTCAGGATTATGTGGTTAAAGGGTACAAGGAGAACTTCTCAGTCATGAAAAAAAAAGAAAAGATTTTTATATTGTACAACAGCTTTCAAATTTTAGATTTGTAAGTTGAAATTTTGTGAAGGGTAGAAAACATTGTGGGAAAAGGAGAAAATGCTGGTTACCAGCATTTTCTCCTTTTCCCACAATGTTCTGTAAAGGCTTCTTTCACAGGGTCGTCAAAAGTAGGGATTGTGTGGTAATGGGTTAAATCATAGTTAGAATAGGAGAAAATGCTGGTAAGCAGGATCTTCTCCTCTTCCCACAGTGCTGTCTAACTTTCCCAAATCCAATTTGTTATTTCTATGATCTTTTTCATAAAGGTGTGAATAGGAAAATACAGGTAAATTAAACAACAATAAAAAAATCCAACAATATTTCATAAAGGTGTGAATTGGAAAATACAGGTAAACGAACAATAAAAAAAAGCCAGGTTACTGCAAGAACTATTTATAAAAAAAAATACACCTAATTTTCATAAAGATGTGAATTGAAAAACAAATTCTAATTTTTTTTAAATAGAGGTAAATTAAACAACAATGATTAAAAAAAGACCAAAAACGATCTATGTCCCAAAAATGAAAATAGGGGTCTAAGTGTCTCCAGTGTTAAGGGGTCAAAATGTCTCAAAGGGGTCTAGTTGTCACCCAAAAATCAATATTTTAAGGGGTCTAAATAGTCAGGGGTCTAAGTGTCTCACTCCCAAAGATTCGGCCCAAGTGAGAAGATTCGCCCCCGATTGTAGATTGTGGATTATTGTTCTCTTCAGTAAATGTTGCATAACGATTGCCGATTTACCTTTAAATGACTTAGAACTTAATGACTGAAACTGCTTTCTCATAGTATGAAGGCATTCTACATAGTCTACAGGGGTGGAGGAATATTCGGCCCAAAGCAAAAAGTCGACAATATTCGGACCCAAGAAAATTCGGACCACAGGGACAAGATTCGGCCTAAGTGAGAAGAAGATTCGGCCCCAATTGTAGATTATTTTAATTGTGTTGATATTGTTCTTTTCACTTAATGTTGCATAACTATTGCCGATTTACCTGTAAACGACTTGGAAATTAATGACTGAAACTGCTTTTTCTTAGTTTGAAGGCATTATGCATATCTGGTCAATAAATACTAAATTATAGATCGACTGATTGCTTTGATTAACTTTGTGGTTGACTTTATTGTTTATATTGCACATTGATGCAAAATATGCTTTGTTTAGTTGTTTATCGTTGTCTGCGCATGTCATATTCTTCGAAGATTCGACTGCCTTAAATATATGACGCATCACTAGCCCCGAAAGCAGGCTGACTATAAGGGAACAAGACAGTTCCCCGACAAGACAGTTCCCCGATACAAGTTCTGGAGACAGTTCCCCGACACTTTTGAAGACAGTTCCCCGACACGTTTGTTTCATGGAAAATGACCTTTATACTGTAGAATTAACACAGTTACAGTTGATAATCACGAGAAATTGAAATATTCGTGGATAATTGATGTTGTGATCGAATTATCTGTACCCTGTGAAGAAGATTGCTATATATAATTTGACGGGTAGTAATTGTCTTATGGATGAATTCTCAACGAATCACGACTGTATTGAACATAAGAGAATTTTAAGGGGACTTTTAGCCAGCATAAAAAATGATAAAAGAATAGAGAGTGTTTTGTGTTGTAGTTTAGTTACATGTAGGCCTATATGCTTTTCCCTGTTAGGCCTATATAGAAATAGGCTTACAGTAGAGAGGGCGAGGTGGAAGGGGGTGTTACTGAGTGAAAAACCTGTTCTGTTTATCTTGTACACTCGAACAATTTTACATACATGTATATTGTAGTTCTCTCTTTATATGCACAGCATTCGGGAGAATGTACATGTATTTCGATAATGTCTTGATATTTTGAGACGATAGGCTATCAAATTGTTCCGTCATATAGTTATCAAGTTATAGACGTTACCACGATGATCAAATGTACTCGCCAATTACATACATGAACAAAGACTTCAATTAGTCATAAAAGATCATTTATCCATATAATCCATATTGAAAGTTTCAATGTGCAGCATTTATTGTGGGCTGAGTTAGAAAAGCAAATCCAGTTAAGGGCTGGGGAGGGGGGGAGTGGGTGCATCGAGGGTTAAAGGGAATTAATTCTTGCAAGGGGCTTGAAAAGACCAAAACACGGTCTTCTGCGCCCCTATTTTCTTAAATGTTTGCCCATTTTCAGTGAAATCTTGGCAGTTTGCCAAGGACTGCACAGCAGCCTTTAAAGAAAACTTTAAATCCACTTTCATGCCGTTTTTTTCACTGTTTTTTAATCAATAAATTTTGGCGCCAATTTGGAGCGATTTTGAAGCTCTCTGATTGGCTGTTGAATTTCTTAAGTCTTCTCTGATTGGCTGCTGGTATCCATTCTGATTTCCTTAAAGCTTCTCTGATTGGATAATTATTAACCTTTTACCACACAATGACGCCTTTTAAAGAAGGCTTTTGAAAATAATCTGAGGAAAGGAGACAATGCAGGCTACCAGCATTTTCTCCTTTTCCCACAATGTTTTCTACCCTATCAAGGAAGCAATTGATTTTTAGTTATTCTTACATCTTATTGTGTCTTTATGGCGTACTTCTAAATTCTTCAAACAAGAACAAGATTTTTTTGTCGGAAAAAGTTTTCGCAACAGCGACCGTTTGCTTCTGAATTTTATATTTTGCGCTACGATTAAACATAAAATTGACTTTCGACTCACGTGGTCGTCTAAATTGGTTCAATGTTTTCGTGACCCTGGTAAGAAAACAGCGAAAAATTTTGTTTACCTTTCTTTGATTTGTACGACAGGTATCAATTGCCTCCGAAAGTGTCGAAGCTGATTTTACGTTTTTATGCGCGGCAAGTAACAGTCACGTATGGGTTAGATGGTCATCGTAACCAAATCAATGGCCCTAGTGAGAGAAAAAGGAAAAGATAAATCCCTATAATTGACTCAAGCAACAGTTGTCGTCTGCTATGAAATATTCCATAAGTCGATTTTTCATGTTTTTGTGGATACGTAAGTGGCACCTGCGAGACAATAGACAACCTAAAAGGGTTTGTCGTCACCGTATATAAAGATTGCAGAAATAAAAAACAGATATTAGAAATTGAATTCCCTATATTTGACCTATTAAGCAACAGGTGTCCTCTGCTATGAAATGTTCCGTAAGTCGATTTTTCGCGTTTTCGCGGATACGTAACCGGCACCTTTGAGACGGCAGTCAACGTAAAAGGATTTGTGGTCACGGTATAAAGAGATTGGAGAAAAAACATATACATTAAAAGTTTAGTTCCTTTTGTTTGATTTATGCAATAAGAAGCAGTTGCTACTGAAAGAGTCTTCAGTCTTTTTTTTGCCACTTGTCGCATTATTTTCTGGGGTTTTCGCATGGGCGTAACTGGCACCTATGAGACGGTAGTCAACGTAACTGGGTTTCTTGTTGCGGTTTGAAGAGATTGGAAAAATTACACTTCAGTTGCCTTTGTTTGATATATGAGAGTTTTCAGTCTTTTTTTAGCCACTTGTCGCATTAATTTCTGAGGTTTTTGCATGAGCGTAACTGGCACGTAGTCAACGTAACTGGGTTTCTTGTTGCGGTTTGAAGAGATTAGAAAAATTACACTTCAGTTGCCTTTGTTTGATTTATGCAATAGGAAGCAACTGAAAGAGTTTACAGTCTTTTTTTAGCCACTTGTCACATTAATTTCTGGGCGTTTTCTTTTTACACTGTACATTGATCACTTTGGCTTATTGAAAGTTTTAATGTGCAGCATTTATTGTGGGCTGAGTTAGAAAAGCAAATCCAGTTAAGGGCTGGGGGGTTTGGGTGCATTGAGGGTTAAAGGGAAGTAATTCTTGCATTAATTTCTGGGCGTTTTTTTTTTCACTGTACATTAATCACTTTGGCTTATTGAAAGTTCCAATGTGTAGCATTTATTGTGGACTGAGTTAGAAAAGCAAATCCAGTTAAGGGCTGGGGAGGAGGGGTGTTGGGTGCATCGAGGGTTAAAGGGAAGTAATTCTTGCATTAATTTCTGGGCGTTTTTTTTTTTTTTTTTTACACTGTACATTGATCACTAAAAATTGGCTTATTGAAAGTTTCAATGTGCAGCATTTATTGTGGGCTGAGTTAGAAAAGCAAATCCAGTTAAGGGCTGGGGAGGGGGGGAGTGGGTGCATCGAGGGTTAAAGGGAAGTAATTCTTGCAAGGGGCTTGAAAAGACCAAAACACGGTCTTCTGCGCCCCTATTTTCTTAAATGTTTGCCCATTTTCAGTGAAATCTTGGCAGTTTGCCAAGGACTGCACAGCAGCCTTTAAAGAAAACTTTAAATCCACTTTCATGCCGTTTTTTTCACTGTTTTTTAATCAATAAATTTTGGCGCCAATTTGGAGCGATTTTGAAGCTCTCTGATTGGCTGTTGAATTTCTTAAGTCTTCTCTGATTGGCTGCTGGTTTCCATTCTGATTTCCTTAAAGCTTCTCTGATTGGATAATTATTAACCTTTTACCACACAATGACACCTTTTAAAGAAGGTTTTGAAAATAATCTGAGGAAAGGAGACAATGCAGGCTACCAGCATTTTCTCCTTTTCCCACAATGTTTTCTACCCTATCAAGGAAGCAATTGATTTTTAGTTATTCTTACATCTTATTGTGTCTTTATGGCCTACTTCTAAATTCTTCAAACAAGAACAAGATTTTTTTGTCGGAAAAAGTTTTCGCAACAGCGACCGTTTGCTTCTGAATTTTATATTTTGCGCTACGATTAAACATAAAATTGACTTTCGACTCACGTGGTCGTCTAAATTGGTTCAATGTTTTCGTGACCCTGGTAAGAAAACAGCGAAAAATTTTGTTTACCTTTCTTTGATTTGTACGACAGGTATCAATTGCCTCCGAAAGTGTCGAAGCTGATTTTACGTTTTTATGCGCGGCACGTAACAGTCACGTATGGGTTAGATGGTCATCGTAACCAAATCAATGGCCCTAGTGAGAGAAAAAGAAAAAGATAAATCCCTATAATTGACTCAAGCAACAGTTGTCGTCTGCTATAAAATATTCCATAAGTCGATTTTTCATGTTTTTGCGGATACGTAAGTGGCACCTGCGAGACAATAGACAACCTAAAAGGGTTTGTCGTCACCGTATATAAAGATTGCAGAAATAAAAAACAGATATTAGAAATTGAATTCCCTATATTTGACCTATTAAGCAACAGGTGTCCTCTGCTATGAAATGTTCCGTAAGTCGATTTTTCACGTTTTCGCGGATACGTAACCGGCACCTTTGAGACGGCAGTCAACGTAAAAGGATTTGTGGTCACGGTATAAAGAGATTGGAGAAAAAACATATACATTAAAAGTTTAGTTCCTTTTGTTTGATTTATGCAATAAGAAGCAGTTGCTACTGAAAGAGTCTTCAGTCTTTTTTTTGCCACTTGTCGCATTATTTTCTGGGGTTTTCGCATGGGCGTAACTGGCACCTATGAGACGGTAGTCAACGTAACTGAGTTTCTTGTTGCGGTTTGAAGAGATTGGAAAAATTACACTTCAGTTGCCTTTGTTTGATATATGAGAGTTTTCAGTCTTTTTTTAGCCACTTGTCGCATTAATTTCTGAGGTTTTCGCATGAGCGTAACTGGCACGTAGTCAACGTAACTGGGTTTCTTGTTGCAGTTTGAAGAGATTAGAAAAATTTCACTTCAGTTGCCTTTGTTTGATTTATGCAATAGGAAGCAACTGAAAGAGTTAACAGTCTTTTTTTAGCCATTTGTCACATTAATTTCTGGGCGTTTTCTTTTTACACTGTACATTGATCACTTTGGCTTATTGAAAGTTTTAATGTGCAGCATTTATTGTGGACTGAGTTAGAAAAGCAAATCCAGTTAAGGGCTGGGGGGGTTGTGTGCATTGAGGGTTAAAGGGAAGTAATTCTTGCATTAATTTCTGGGCGTTTTTTTTTTTTTTTTTACACTGTACATTGATCACTAAAAATTGGCTTATTGAAAGTTTCAATGTGCAGCATTTATTGTGGGCTGAGTTAGAAAAGCAAATCCAGTTAAGGGCTGGGGGGGGTTGGGTGCATTGAGGGTTAAAGGGAAGTAATTCTTGCATTAATTTCTGGGCGTTTTTTTTTTCACTGTACATTAATCACTTTGGCTTATTGAAAGTTCCAATGTGTAGCATTTATTGTGGACTGAGTTAGAAAAGCAAATCCAGTTAAGGGCTGGGGAGGAGGGGTGTTGGGTGCATCGAGGGTTAAAGGGAAGTAATTCTTGCATTAATTTCTGGGCGTTTTTTTTTTTTTTTTTACACTGTACATTGATCACTAAAAATTGGCTTATTGAACGTTTCAATGTCCAGCATTTATTGTGGGCTGAGTTAGAAAAGCAAATCCAGTTAAGGGCTAGGGAAGGGGGAAGTGGGTGCATCGAGGGTAAAAGGGAAGTAATTCTTGCAAGGGGCTTGAAAAGACCAAAACACGGTCTTCTGCGCCCCTATTTTCTTAAATGTTTGCCCATTTTCAGTGAAATCTTGGTAGTTTGTAAAGGACTGCACAGCAGCCTTTAAAGAAAACTTTAAATCCACTTTCATGCCGTTTTTTTCACTGTTTTTTAATCAATAAATTTTGGCGCCAATTTGGAGCGATTTTAAAGCTCTCTGATTGGCTGTTGAATTTCTTAAGTCTTCTCTGATTGGCTGCTGGTATCCATTCTGATTTCCTTAAAGCTTCTCCGATTGGATAATTATTAACCTTTTACCACACAATGACACCTTTTAAAGAAGGCTTTTGAAAATAATCTGAGGAAAGGAGACAATGCAGGCTACCAGCATTTTCTCCTTTTCCCACAATGTTTTCTACCCTATCAAGGAAGCAATTGATTTTTAGTTATTCTTACATCTTATTGTGTCTTTATGGCCTACTTCTAAATTCTTCAAACAAGAACAAGATTTTTTTGTCGGAAAAAGTTTTCGCAACAGCGACCGTTTGCTTCTGAATTTTATATTTTGCGCTACAATTAAACATAAAATTGACTTTCGACTCACGTGGTTGTCTAAATTGGTTCAATGTTTTCGTGACCCTGGTAAGAAAACAGCGAAAAATTTTGTTTACCTTTCTTTGATTTGTAAGGCAGGTATAAATTGCCTCCGAAAGTGTCGAAGCTGATTTTACGTTTTTATGCGCGGCACGTAACAGTCACGTATGGGTTAGATGGTCATCGTAACCAAATCAATGGCCCTAGTGAGAGAAAAAGAAAAAGATAAATCCCTATAATTGACTCAAGCAACAGTTGTCGTCTGCTATAAAATATTCCATAAGTCGATTTTTCGCGTTTTCGCGGATACGTAACCGGCACCTTTGAGACGGCAGTCAACGTAAAAGGATTTGTGGTCACGGTATAAAGAGATTGGAGAAAAAACATATACATTAAAAGTTTAGTTCCTTTTGTTTGATTTATGCAATAAGAAGCAGTTGCTACTGAAAGAGTCTTCAGTCTGTTTTTTGCCACTTGTCGCATTATTTTCTGGGGTTTTCGCATGGGCGTAACTGGCACCTATGAGACGGTAGTCAACGTAACTGGGTTTCTTGTTGCGGTTTGAAGAGATTGGAAAAATTACACTTCAGTTGCCTTTGTTTGATATATGAGAGTTTTCAGTCTTTTTTTAGCCACTTGTCGCATTAATTTCTGAGGTTTTCGCATGAGCGTAACTGGCACGTAGTCAACGTAACTGGGTTTCTTGTTGCGGTTTGAAGAGATTAGAAAAATTACACTTCAGTTGCCTTTGTTTGATTTATGCAATAGGAAGCAACTGAAAGAGTTTACAGTCTTTTTTTAGCCACTTGTCACATTAATTTCTGGGCGTTTTCTTTTTACACTGTACATTGATCACTTTGGCTTATTGAAAGTTTTAATGTGCAGCATTTATTGTGGGCTGAGTTAGAAAAGCAAATCCAGTTAAGGGCTGGAGGGGGGTTGGGTGCATTGAGGGTTAAAGGGAAGTAATTCTTGCATTAATTTCTGGGCGTTTTTTTTTTTCACTGTACATTAATCACTTTGGCTTATTGAAAGTTCCAATGTGTATCATTTATTGTGGACTGAGTTAGAAAAGCAAATCCAGTTAAGGGCTGGGGAGGAGGGGTGTTGGGTGCATCGAGGGTTAAAGGGAAGTAATTCTTGCATTAATTTCTGGGCGTTTTTTTTTTTTTTTTTTTACACTGTACATTGATCACGAAAAATTGGCTTATTGAAAGTTTCAATGTGCAGCATTTATATTGGGCTGAGTTAGAAAAGCAAATCCAGTTAAGGGCTGGGGAGGGGGGGAGTGGGTGCATCGAGGGTTAAAGGGAAGTAATTCTTGCAAGGGGCTTGAAAAGACCAAAACACGGTCTTCTGCGCCCCTATTTTCTTAAATGTTTGCCCATTTTCAGTGAAATCTTGGCAGTTTGCCAAGGACTGCACAGCAGCCTTTAAAGAAAACTTTAAATCCACTTTCATGCCGTTTTTTTCACTGTTTTTTAATCAATAAATTTTGGCGCCAATTTGGAGCGATTTTGAAGCTCTCTGATTGGCTGTTGAATTTCTTAAGTCTTCTCTGATTGGCTGCTGGTATCCATTCTGATTTCCTTAAAGCTTCTCTGATTGGATAATTATTAACCTTTTACCACACAATGACGCCTTTTAAAGAAGGCTTTTGAAAATAATCTGAGGAAAGGAGACAATGCAGGCTACCAGCATTTTCTCCTTTTCCCACAATGTTTTCTACCCTATCAAGGAAGCAATTGATTTTTAGTTATTCTTACATCTTATTGTGTCTTTATGGCCTACTTCTAAATTCTTCAAACAAGAACAAGATTTTTTTGTCGGAAAAAGTTTTCGCAACAGCGACCGTTTGCTTCTGAATTTTATATTTTGCGCTACGATTAAACATAAAATTGACTTTCGACTCACGTGGTTGTCTAAATTGGTTCAATGTTTTCGTGACCCTGGTAAGAAAACAGCGAAAAATTTTGTTTACCTTTCTTTGATTTGTACGACAGGTATCAATTGCCTCGGAAAGTGTAGAAGCTGATTTTACGTTTTTATGCACGGCACGTAACAGTCACGTATGGGTTAGATGGTCATCGTAACCAAATCAATGGCCCTAGTGAGAGAAAAAGAAAAAGATAAATCCCTATAATTGACCCAAGCAACAGTTGTCGTCTGCTATAAAATATTCCATAAGTCGATTTTTCATGTTTTTGCGGATACGTAAGTGGCACCTGCGAGACAATAGACAACCTAAAAGGGTTTGTCGTCACCGTATATAAAGATTGCAGAAATAAAAAACAGATATTAGAAATTGAATTCCCTATATTTGACCTATTAAGCAACAGGTGTCCTCTGCTATGAAATGTTCCGTAAGTTGAATTTTCGCGTTTTCGCGGATACGTAACCGGCACCTTTGAGACGGCAGTCAACGTAAAAGGATTTGTGGTCACGGTATAAAGAGATTGGAGAAAAAACATATACATTAAAAGTTTAGTTCCTTTTGTTTGATTCATGCAATAAGAAGCAGTTGCTACTGAAAGAGTCTTCAGTCTTTTTTTTGCCACTTGTCGCATTATTTTCTGGGGTTTTCGCATGGGCTTAACTGGCACCTATGAGACGGTAGTCAACGTAACTGAGTTTCTTGTTGCGGTTTGAAGAGATTGGAAAAATTACACTTCAGTTGCCTTTGTTTGATATATGAGAGTTTTCAGTCTTTTTTTAGCCACTTGTCGCATTAATTTCTGAGGTTTTCGCATGAGCGTAACTGGCACGTAGTCAACGTAACTGGGTTTCTTGTTGCGGTTTGAAGAGATTAGAAAAATTACACTTCAGTTGCCTTTGTTTGATTTATGCAATAGGAAGCAACTGAAAGAGTTTACAGTCTTTTTTTAGCCACTTGTCACATTAATTTCTGGGCGTTTTCTTTTTACACTGTACATTGATCACTTTGGCTTATTGAAAGTTTTAATGTGCAGCATTTATTGTGGGCTGAGTTAGAAAAGCAAATCCAGTTAAGGGCTGGGGGGGGCGTTGGGTGCATTGAGGGTTAAAGGGAAGTAATTCTTGCATTAATTTCTGGGCGTTTTTTTTTTCACTGTACATTAATCACTTTGGCTTATTGAAAGTTCCAATGTGTATCATTTATTGTGGACTGAGTTAGAAAAGCAAATCCAGTTAAGGGCTGGGGAGGAGGGGTGTTGGGTGCATCGAGGGTTAAAGGGAAGTAATTCTTGCATTGATTTCTGGGCGTTTTTTTTTTTTTTTACACTGTACATTGATCACTAAAAATTGGCTTATTGAAAGTTTCAATGTGCAGCATTTATATTGGGCTGAGTTAGAAAAGCAAATCCAGTTAAGGGCTGGGGAGGGGGGGAGTGGGTGCATCGAGGGTTAAAGGGAAGTAATTCTTGCAAGGGGCTTGAAAAGACCAAAACACGGTCTTCTGCGCCCCTATTTTCTTAAATGTTTGCCCATTTTCAGTGAAATCTTGGCAGTTTGCCAAGGACTGCACAGCAGCCTTTAAAGAAAACTTTAAATCCACTTTCATGCCGTTTTTTTCACTGTTTTTTAATCAATAAATTTTGGCGCCAATTTGGAGCGATTTTGAAGCTCTCTGATTGGCTGTTGAATTTCTTAAGTCTTCTCTGATTGGCTGCTGGTATCCATTCTGATTTCCTTAAAGCTTCTCTGATTGGATAATTATTAACCTTTTACCACACAATGACGCCTTTTAAAGAAGGCTTTTGAAAATAATCTGAGGAAAGGAGACAATGCAGGCTACCAGCATTTTCTCCTTTTCCCACAATGTTTTCTACCCTATCAAGGAAGCAATTGATTTTTAGTTATTCTTACATCTTATTGTGTCTTTATGGCGTACTTCTAAATTCTTCAAACAAGAACAAGATTTTTTTGTCGGAAAAAGTTTTCGCAACAGCGACCGTTTGCTTCTGAATTTTATATTTTGCGCTACGATTAAACATAAAATTGACTTTCGACTCACGTGGTCGTCTAAATTGGTTCAATGTTTTCGTGACCCTGGTAAGAAAACAGCGAAAAATTTTGTTTACCTTTCTTTGATTTGTACGACAGGTATCAATTGCCTCCGAAAGTGTCGAAGCTGATTTTACGTTTTTATGCGCGGCAAGTAACAGTCACGTATGGGTTAGATGGTCATCGTAACCAAATCAATGGCCCTAGTGAGAGAAAAAGGAAAAGATAAATCCCTATAATTGACTCAAGCAACAGTTGTCGTCTGCTATGAAATATTCCATAAGTCGATTTTTCATGTTTTTGTGGATACGTAAGTGGCACCTGCGAGACAATAGACAACCTAAAAGGGTTTGTCGTCACCGTATATAAAGATTGCAGAAATAAAAAACAGATATTAGAAATTGAATTCCCTATATTTGACCTATTAAGCAACAGGTGTCCTCTGCTATGAAATGTTCCGTAAGTCGATTTTTCGCGTTTTCGCGGATACGTAACCGGCACCTTTGAGACGGCAGTCAACGTAAAAGGATTTGTGGTCACGGTATAAAGAGATTGGAGAAAAAACATATACATTAAAAGTTTAGTTCCTTTTGTTTGATTTATGCAATAAGAAGCAGTTGCTACTGAAAGAGTCTTCAGTCTTTTTTTTGCCACTTGTCGCATTATTTTCTGGGGTTTTCGCATGGGCGTAACTGGCACCTATGAGACGGTAGTCAACGTAACTGGGTTTCTTGTTGCGGTTTGAAGAGATTGGAAAAATTACACTTCAGTTGCCTTTGTTTGATATATGAGAGTTTTCAGTCTTTTTTTAGCCACTTGTCGCATTAATTTCTGAGGTTTTTGCATGAGCGTAACTGGCACGTAGTCAACGTAACTGGGTTTCTTGTTGCGGTTTGAAGAGATTAGAAAAATTACACTTCAGTTGCCTTTGTTTGATTTATGCAATAGGAAGCAACTGAAAGAGTTTACAGTCTTTTTTTAGCCACTTGTCACATTAATTTCTGGGCGTTTTCTTTTTACACTGTACATTGATCACTTTGGCTTATTGAAAGTTTTAATGTGCAGCATTTATTGTGGGCTGAGTTAGAAAAGCAAATCCAGTTAAGGGCTGGGGGGTTTGGGTGCATTGAGGGTTAAAGGGAAGTAATTCTTGCATTAATTTCTGGGCGTTTTTTTTTTCACTGTACATTAATCACTTTGGCTTATTGAAAGTTCCAATGTGTAGCATTTATTGTGGACTGAGTTAGAAAAGCAAATCCAGTTAAGGGCTGGGGAGGAGGGGTGTTGGGTGCATCGAGGGTTAAAGGGAAGTAATTCTTGCATTAATTTCTGGGCGTTTTTTTTTTTTTTTTTTACACTGTACATTGATCACTAAAAATTGGCTTATTGAAAGTTTCAATGTGCAGCATTTATTGTGGGCTGAGTTAGAAAAGCAAATCCAGTTAAGGGCTGGGGAGGGGGGGAGTGGGTGCATCGAGGGTTAAAGGGAAGTAATTCTTGCAAGGGGCTTGAAAAGACCAAAACACGGTCTTCTGCGCCCCTATTTTCTTAAATGTTTGCCCATTTTCAGTGAAATCTTGGCAGTTTGCCAAGGACTGCACAGCAGCCTTTAAAGAAAACTTTAAATCCACTTTCATGCCGTTTTTTTCACTGTTTTTTAATCAATAAATTTTGGCGCCAATTTGGAGCGATTTTGAAGCTCTCTGATTGGCTGTTGAATTTCTTAAGTCTTCTCTGATTGGCTGCTGGTTTCCATTCTGATTTCCTTAAAGCTTCTCTGATTGGATAATTATTAACCTTTTACCACACAATGACACCTTTTAAAGAAGGTTTTGAAAATAATCTGAGGAAAGGAGACAATGCAGGCTACCAGCATTTTCTCCTTTTCCCACAATGTTTTCTACCCTATCAAGGAAGCAATTGATTTTTAGTTATTCTTACATCTTATTGTGTCTTTATGGCCTACTTCTAAATTCTTCAAACAAGAACAAGATTTTTTTGTCGGAAAAAGTTTTCGCAACAGCGACCGTTTGCTTCTGAATTTTATATTTTGCGCTACGATTAAACATAAAATTGACTTTCGACTCACGTGGTCGTCTAAATTGGTTCAATGTTTTCGTGACCCTGGTAAGAAAACAGCGAAAAATTTTGTTTACCTTTCTTTGATTTGTACGACAGGTATCAATTGCCTCCGAAAGTGTCGAAGCTGATTTTACGTTTTTATGCGCGGCACGTAACAGTCACGTATGGGTTAGATGGTCATCGTAACCAAATCAATGGCCCTAGTGAGAGAAAAAGAAAAAGATAAATCCCTATAATTGACTCAAGCAACAGTTGTCGTCTGCTATAAAATATTCCATAAGTCGATTTTTCATGTTTTTGCGGATACGTAAGTGGCACCTGCGAGACAATAGACAACCTAAAAGGGTTTGTCGTCACCGTATATAAAGATTGCAGAAATAAAAAACAGATATTAGAAATTGAATTCCCTATATTTGACCTATTAAGCAACAGGTGTCCTCTGCTATGAAATGTTCCGTAAGTCGATTTTTCACGTTTTCGCGGATACGTAACCGGCACCTTTGAGACGGCAGTCAACGTAAAAGGATTTGTGGTCACGGTATAAAGAGATTGGAGAAAAAACATATACATTAAAAGTTTAGTTCCTTTTGTTTGATTTATGCAATAAGAAGCAGTTGCTACTGAAAGAGTCTTCAGTCTTTTTTTTGCCACTTGTCGCATTATTTTCTGGGGTTTTCGCATGGGCGTAACTGGCACCTATGAGACGGTAGTCAACGTAACTGAGTTTCTTGTTGCGGTTTGAAGAGATTGGAAAAATTACACTTCAGTTGCCTTTGTTTGATATATGAGAGTTTTCAGTCTTTTTTTAGCCACTTGTCGCATTAATTTCTGAGGTTTTCGCATGAGCGTAACTGGCACGTAGTCAACGTAACTGGGTTTCTTGTTGCAGTTTGAAGAGATTAGAAAAATTTCACTTCAGTTGCCTTTGTTTGATTTATGCAATAGGAAGCAACTGAAAGAGTTAACAGTCTTTTTTTAGCCATTTGTCACATTAATTTCTGGGCGTTTTCTTTTTACACTGTACATTGATCACTTTGGCTTATTGAAAGTTTTAATGTGCAGCATTTATTGTGGACTGAGTTAGAAAAGCAAATCCAGTTAAGGGCTGGGGGGGTTGTGTGCATTGAGGGTTAAAGGGAAGTAATTCTTGCATTAATTTCTGGGCGTTTTTTTTTTTTTTTTTACACTGTACATTGATCACTAAAAATTGGCTTATTGAAAGTTTCAATGTGCAGCATTTATTGTGGGCTGAGTTAGAAAAGCAAATCCAGTTAAGGGCTGGGGGGGGTTGGGTGCATTGAGGGTTAAAGGGAAGTAATTCTTGCATTAATTTCTGGGCGTTTTTTTTTTCACTGTACATTAATCACTTTGGCTTATTGAAAGTTCCAATGTGTAGCATTTATTGTGGACTGAGTTAGAAAAGCAAATCCAGTTAAGGGCTGGGGAGGAGGGGTGTTGGGTGCATCGAGGGTTAAAGGGAAGTAATTCTTGCATTAATTTCTGGGCGTTTTTTTTTTTTTTTTTACACTGTACATTGATCACTAAAAATTGGCTTATTGAACGTTTCAATGTCCAGCATTTATTGTGGGCTGAGTTAGAAAAGCAAATCCAGTTAAGGGCTAGGGAAGGGGGAAGTGGGTGCATCGAGGGTAAAAGGGAAGTAATTCTTGCAAGGGGCTTGAAAAGACCAAAACACGGTCTTCTGCGCCCCTATTTTCTTAAATGTTTGCCCATTTTCAGTGAAATCTTGGTAGTTTGTAAAGGACTGCACAGCAGCCTTTAAAGAAAACTTTAAATCCACTTTCATGCCGTTTTTTTCACTGTTTTTTAATCAATAAATTTTGGCGCCAATTTGG
The DNA here is from genome assembly GCA_943736015.1 of Tridacna crocea. Lineage (NCBI taxonomy): Eukaryota > Metazoa > Mollusca > Bivalvia > Cardiida > Cardiidae > Tridacna > Tridacna crocea. The sequence continues at coordinate 11,149,658 of OX031069.1, read as the reverse complement.
AGCGATTTTAAAGCTCTCTGATTGGCTGTTGAATTTCTTAAGTCTTCTCTGATTGGCTGCTGGTATCCATTCTGATTTCCTTAAAGCTTCTCCGATTGGATAATTATTAACCTTTTACCACACAATGACACCTTTTAAAGAAGGCTTTTGAAAATAATCTGAGGAAAGGAGACAATGCAGGCTACCAGCATTTTCTCCTTTTCCCACAATGTTTTCTACCCTATCAAGGAAGCAATTGATTTTTAGTTATTCTTACATCTTATTGTGTCTTTATGGCCTACTTCTAAATTCTTCAAACAAGAACAAGATTTTTTTGTCGGAAAAAGTTTTCGCAACAGCGACCGTTTGCTTCTGAATTTTATATTTTGCGCTACAATTAAACATAAAATTGACTTTCGACTCACGTGGTTGTCTAAATTGGTTCAATGTTTTCGTGACCCTGGTAAGAAAACAGCGAAAAATTTTGTTTACCTTTCTTTGATTTGTAAGGCAGGTATAAATTGCCTCCGAAAGTGTCGAAGCTGATTTTACGTTTTTATGCGCGGCACGTAACAGTCACGTATGGGTTAGATGGTCATCGTAACCAAATCAATGGCCCTAGTGAGAGAAAAAGAAAAAGATAAATCCCTATAATTGACTCAAGCAACAGTTGTCGTCTGCTATAAAATATTCCATAAGTCGATTTTTCGCGTTTTCGCGGATACGTAACCGGCACCTTTGAGACGGCAGTCAACGTAAAAGGATTTGTGGTCACGGTATAAAGAGATTGGAGAAAAAACATATACATTAAAAGTTTAGTTCCTTTTGTTTGATTTATGCAATAAGAAGCAGTTGCTACTGAAAGAGTCTTCAGTCTGTTTTTTGCCACTTGTCGCATTATTTTCTGGGGTTTTCGCATGGGCGTAACTGGCACCTATGAGACGGTAGTCAACGTAACTGGGTTTCTTGTTGCGGTTTGAAGAGATTGGAAAAATTACACTTCAGTTGCCTTTGTTTGATATATGAGAGTTTTCAGTCTTTTTTTAGCCACTTGTCGCATTAATTTCTGAGGTTTTCGCATGAGCGTAACTGGCACGTAGTCAACGTAACTGGGTTTCTTGTTGCGGTTTGAAGAGATTAGAAAAATTACACTTCAGTTGCCTTTGTTTGATTTATGCAATAGGAAGCAACTGAAAGAGTTTACAGTCTTTTTTTAGCCACTTGTCACATTAATTTCTGGGCGTTTTCTTTTTACACTGTACATTGATCACTTTGGCTTATTGAAAGTTTTAATGTGCAGCATTTATTGTGGGCTGAGTTAGAAAAGCAAATCCAGTTAAGGGCTGGAGGGGGGTTGGGTGCATTGAGGGTTAAAGGGAAGTAATTCTTGCATTAATTTCTGGGCGTTTTTTTTTTTCACTGTACATTAATCACTTTGGCTTATTGAAAGTTCCAATGTGTATCATTTATTGTGGACTGAGTTAGAAAAGCAAATCCAGTTAAGGGCTGGGGAGGAGGGGTGTTGGGTGCATCGAGGGTTAAAGGGAAGTAATTCTTGCATTAATTTCTGGGCGTTTTTTTTTTTTTTTTTTTACACTGTACATTGATCACGAAAAATTGGCTTATTGAAAGTTTCAATGTGCAGCATTTATATTGGGCTGAGTTAGAAAAGCAAATCCAGTTAAGGGCTGGGGAGGGGGGGAGTGGGTGCATCGAGGGTTAAAGGGAAGTAATTCTTGCAAGGGGCTTGAAAAGACCAAAACACGGTCTTCTGCGCCCCTATTTTCTTAAATGTTTGCCCATTTTCAGTGAAATCTTGGCAGTTTGCCAAGGACTGCACAGCAGCCTTTAAAGAAAACTTTAAATCCACTTTCATGCCGTTTTTTTCACTGTTTTTTAATCAATAAATTTTGGCGCCAATTTGGAGCGATTTTGAAGCTCTCTGATTGGCTGTTGAATTTCTTAAGTCTTCTCTGATTGGCTGCTGGTATCCATTCTGATTTCCTTAAAGCTTCTCTGATTGGATAATTATTAACCTTTTACCACACAATGACGCCTTTTAAAGAAGGCTTTTGAAAATAATCTGAGGAAAGGAGACAATGCAGGCTACCAGCATTTTCTCCTTTTCCCACAATGTTTTCTACCCTATCAAGGAAGCAATTGATTTTTAGTTATTCTTACATCTTATTGTGTCTTTATGGCCTACTTCTAAATTCTTCAAACAAGAACAAGATTTTTTTGTCGGAAAAAGTTTTCGCAACAGCGACCGTTTGCTTCTGAATTTTATATTTTGCGCTACGATTAAACATAAAATTGACTTTCGACTCACGTGGTTGTCTAAATTGGTTCAATGTTTTCGTGACCCTGGTAAGAAAACAGCGAAAAATTTTGTTTACCTTTCTTTGATTTGTACGACAGGTATCAATTGCCTCGGAAAGTGTAGAAGCTGATTTTACGTTTTTATGCACGGCACGTAACAGTCACGTATGGGTTAGATGGTCATCGTAACCAAATCAATGGCCCTAGTGAGAGAAAAAGAAAAAGATAAATCCCTATAATTGACCCAAGCAACAGTTGTCGTCTGCTATAAAATATTCCATAAGTCGATTTTTCATGTTTTTGCGGATACGTAAGTGGCACCTGCGAGACAATAGACAACCTAAAAGGGTTTGTCGTCACCGTATATAAAGATTGCAGAAATAAAAAACAGATATTAGAAATTGAATTCCCTATATTTGACCTATTAAGCAACAGGTGTCCTCTGCTATGAAATGTTCCGTAAGTTGAATTTTCGCGTTTTCGCGGATACGTAACCGGCACCTTTGAGACGGCAGTCAACGTAAAAGGATTTGTGGTCACGGTATAAAGAGATTGGAGAAAAAACATATACATTAAAAGTTTAGTTCCTTTTGTTTGATTCATGCAATAAGAAGCAGTTGCTACTGAAAGAGTCTTCAGTCTTTTTTTTGCCACTTGTCGCATTATTTTCTGGGGTTTTCGCATGGGCTTAACTGGCACCTATGAGACGGTAGTCAACGTAACTGAGTTTCTTGTTGCGGTTTGAAGAGATTGGAAAAATTACACTTCAGTTGCCTTTGTTTGATATATGAGAGTTTTCAGTCTTTTTTTAGCCACTTGTCGCATTAATTTCTGAGGTTTTCGCATGAGCGTAACTGGCACGTAGTCAACGTAACTGGGTTTCTTGTTGCGGTTTGAAGAGATTAGAAAAATTACACTTCAGTTGCCTTTGTTTGATTTATGCAATAGGAAGCAACTGAAAGAGTTTACAGTCTTTTTTTAGCCACTTGTCACATTAATTTCTGGGCGTTTTCTTTTTACACTGTACATTGATCACTTTGGCTTATTGAAAGTTTTAATGTGCAGCATTTATTGTGGGCTGAGTTAGAAAAGCAAATCCAGTTAAGGGCTGGGGGGGGCGTTGGGTGCATTGAGGGTTAAAGGGAAGTAATTCTTGCATTAATTTCTGGGCGTTTTTTTTTTCACTGTACATTAATCACTTTGGCTTATTGAAAGTTCCAATGTGTATCATTTATTGTGGACTGAGTTAGAAAAGCAAATCCAGTTAAGGGCTGGGGAGGAGGGGTGTTGGGTGCATCGAGGGTTAAAGGGAAGTAATTCTTGCATTGATTTCTGGGCGTTTTTTTTTTTTTTTACACTGTACATTGATCACTAAAAATTGGCTTATTGAAAGTTTCAATGTGCAGCATTTATATTGGGCTGAGTTAGAAAAGCAAATCCAGTTAAGGGCTGGGGAGGGGGGGAGTGGGTGCATCGAGGGTTAAAGGGAAGTAATTCTTGCAAGGGGCTTGAAAAGACCAAAACACGGTCTTCTGCGCCCCTATTTTCTTAAATGTTTGCCCATTTTCAGTGAAATCTTGGCAGTTTGCCAAGGACTGCACAGCAGCCTTTAAAGAAAACTTTAAATCCACTTTCATGCCGTTTTTTTCACTGTTTTTTAATCAATAAATTTTGGCGCCAATTTGGAGCGATTTTGAAGCTCTCTGATTGGCTGTTGAATTTCTTAAGTCTTCTCTGATTGGCTGCTGGTATCCATTCTGATTTCCTTAAAGCTTCTCTGATTGGATAATTATTAACCTTTTACCACACAATGACGCCTTTTAAAGAAGGCTTTTGAAAATAATCTGAGGAAAGGAGACAATGCAGGCTACCAGCATTTTCTCCTTTTCCCACAATGTTTTCTACCCTATCAAGGAAGCAATTGATTTTTAGTTATTCTTACATCTTATTGTGTCTTTATGGCCTACTTCTAAATTCTTCAAACAAGAACAAGATTTTTTTGTCGGAAAAAGTTTTCGCAACAGCGACCGTTTGCTTCTGAATTTTATATTTTGCGCTACGATTAAACATAAAATTGACTTTCGACTCACGTGGTTGTCTAAATTGGTTCAATGTTTTCGTGACCCTGGTAAGAAAACAGCGAAAAATTTTGTTTACCTTTCTTTGATTTGTACGACAGGTATCAATTGCCTCCGAAAGTGTCGAAGCTGATTTTACGTTTTTATGCGCGGCACGTAACAGTCACGTATGGGTTAGATGGTCATCTTAACCAAATTAATGGCCCTAGTGAGAGAAAAAGAAAAAGATAAATCCCTATAATTGACTCAAGCAACAGTTGTCGTCTGCTATAAAATATTCCATAAGTCGATTTTTCATGTTTTTGCGGATACGTAAGTGGCACCTGCGAGACAATAGACAACCTAAAAGGGTTTGTCGTCATTGTATATAAAGATTGCAGAAATAAAAAACAGATATTAGAGATTGAATTCCCTATATTTGACCTATTAAGCAACAGGTGTCCTCTGCTATGAAATGTTCCGTAAGTCGATTTTTCGCGTTTTCGCGGATACGTAACCGGCACCTTTGAGACGGCAGTCAACGTAAAAGGATTTGTGGTCACGGTATAAAGAGATTGGAGAAAAAACATATACATTAAAAGTTTAGTTCCTTTTGTTTGATTTATGCAATAAGAAGCAGTTGCTACTGAAAGAGTCTTCAGTCTTTTTTTTGCCACTTGTCGCATTATTTTCTGGGGTTTTCGCATGGGCGTAACTGGCACCTATGAGACGGTAGTCAACGTAACTGGGTTTCTTGTTGCGGTTTGAAGAGATTGGAAAAATTACACTTCAGTTGCCTTTGTTTGATATATGAGAGTTTTCAGTCTTTTTTTAGCCACTTGTCGCATTAATTTCTGAGGTTTTCGCATGAGCGTAACTGGCACGTAGTCAACGTAACTGGGTTTCTTGTTGCGGTTTGAAGAGATTAGAAAAATTACACTTCAGTTGCCTTTGTTTGATTTATGCAATAGGAAGCAACTGAAAGAGTTTACAGTCTTTTTTTAGCCACTTGTCACATTAATTTCTGGGCGTTTTCTTTTTACACTGTACATTGATCACTTTGGCTTATTGAAAGTTTTAATGTGCAGCATTTATTGTGGGCTGAGTTAGAAAAGCAAATCCAGTTAAGGGCTGGAGGGGGGTTGGGTGCATTGAGGGTTAAAGGGAAGTAATTCTTGCATTAATTTCTGGGCGTTTTTTTTTTCACTGTATATTAATCACTTTGGCTTATTGAAAGTTCCAATGTGTAGCATTTATTGTGGACTGAGTTAGAAAAGCAAATCCAGTTAAGGGCTGGGGAGGAGGGGTGTTGGGTGCATCGAGGGTTAAAGGGAAGTAATTCTTGCATTAATTTCTGGGAGTTTTTTTTTTTTTTTTTTACACTGTACATTGATCACTAAAAATTGGCTTATTGAAAGTTTCAATGTGCAGCATTTATATTGGGCTGAGTTAGAAAAGCAAATCCAGTTAAGGGCTGGGGAGGGGGGGAGTGGGTGCATCGAGGGTTAAAGGGAAGTAATTCTTGCAAGGGGCTTGAAAAGACCAAAACACGGTCTTCTGCGCCCCTATTTTCTTAAATGTTTGCCCATTTTCAGTGAAATCTTGGCAGTTTGCCAAGGACTGCACAGCAGCCTTTAAAGAAAACTTTAAATCCACTTTCATGCCGTTTTTTTCACTGTTTTTTAATCAATAAATTTTGGCGCCAATTTGGAGCGATTTTGAAGCTCTCTGATTGGCTGTTGAATTTCTTAAGTCTTCTCTGATTGGCTGCTGGTATCCATTCTGATTTCCTTAAAGCTTCTCTGATTGGATAATTATTAACCTTTTACCACACAATGACGCCTTTTAAAGAAGGCTTTTGAAAATAATCTGAGGAAAGGAGACAATGCAGGCTACCAGCATTTTCTCCTTTTCCCACAATGTTTTCTACCCTATCAAGGAAGCAATTGATTTTTAGTTATTCTTACATCTTATTGTGTCTTTATGGCCTACTTCTAAATTCTTCAAACAAGAACAAGATTTTTTTGTCGGAAAAAGTTTTCGCAAAAGCGACCGTTTGCTTCTGAATTTTATATTTTGCGCTACGATTAAACATAAAATTGACTTTCGACTCACGTGGTTGTCTAAATTGGTTCAATGTTTTCGTGACCCTGGTAAGAAAACAGCGAAAAGTTTTGTTTACCTTTCTTTGATTTGTACGACAGGTATCAATTGCCTCCGAAAGTGTCGAAGCTGATTTTACGTTTTTATGCGCGGCACGTAACAGTCACGTATGGGTTAGATGGTCATCTTAACCAAATTAATGGCCCTAGTGAGAGAAAAAGAAAAAGATAAATCCCTATAATTGACTCAAGCAACAGTTGTCGTCTGCTATAAAATATTCCATAAGTCGATTTTTCATGTTTTTGCGGATACGTAAGTGGCACCTGCGAGACAATAGACAACCTAAAAGGGTTTGTCGTCATTGTATATAAAGATTGCAGAAATAAAAAACAGATATTAGAGATTGAATTCCCTATATTTGACCTATTAAGCAACAGGTGTCCTCTGCTATGAAATGTTCCGTAAGTCGATTTTTCGCGTTTTCGCGGATACGTAACCGGCACCTTTGAGACGGCAGTCAACGTAAAAGGATTTGTGGTCACGGTATAAAGAGATTGGAGAAAAAACATATACATTAAAAGTTTAGTTCCTTTTGTTTGATTTATGCAATAAGAAGCAGTTGCTACTGAAAGAGTCTTCAGTCTTTTTTTTGCCACTTGTCGCATTATTTTCTGGGGTTTTCGCATGGGCGTAACTGGCACCTATGAGACGGTAGTCAACGTAACTGGGTTTCTTGTTGCGGTTTGAAGAGATTGGAAAAATTACACTTCAGTTGCCTTTGTTTGATATATGAGAGTTTTCAGTCTTTTTTTAGCCACTTGTCGCATTAATTTCTGAGGTTTTCGCATGAGCGTAACTGGCACGTAGTCAACGTAACTGGGTTTCTTGTTGCGGTTTGAAGAGATTAGAAAAATTACACTTCAGTTGCCTTTGTTTGATTTATGCAATAGGAAGCAACTGAAAGAGTTTACAGTCTTTTTTTAGCCACTTGTCACATTAATTTCTGGGCGTTTTCTTTTTACACTGTACATTGATCACTTTGGCTTGTTGAAAGTTTTAATGTGCAGCATTTATTGTGGGCTGAGTTAGAAAAGCAAATCCAGTTAAGGGCTGGAGGGGGGTTGGGTGCATTGAGGGTTAAAGGGAAGTAATTCTTGCATTAATTTCTGGGCGTTTTTTTTTTCACTGTACATTAATCACTTTGGCTTATTGAAAGTTCCAATGTGTAGCATTTATTGTGGACTGAGTTAGAAAAGCAAATCCAGTTAAGGGCTGGGGAGGAGGGGTGTTGGGTGCATCGAGGATTAAAGGGAAGTAATTCTTGCATTAATTTCTGGGCGGTTTTTTTTTTTTTTTTTACACTGTACATTGATCACTAAAAATTGGCTTATTGAAAGTTTCAATGTGCAGCATTTATATTGGGCTGAGTTAGAAAAGCAAATCCAGTTAAGGGCTGGGGAGGGGGGGAGTGGGTGCATCGAGGGTTAAAGGGAAGTAATTCTTGCAAGGGGCTTGAAAAGACCAAAACACGGTCTTCTGCGCCCCTATTTTCTTAAATGTTTGCCCATTTTCAGTGAAATCTTGGCAGTTTGCCAAGGACTGCACAGCAGCCTTTAAAGAAAACTTTAAATCCACTTTCATGCCGTTTTTTTCAGTGTTTTTTAATCAATAAATTTTGGCGCTAATTTGGAGCGATTTTGAAGCTCTCTGATTGGCTGTTGAATTTCTTAAGTCTTCTCTGATTGGCTGCTGGTATCCATTCTGATTTCCTTAAAGCTTCTCTGATTGGATAATTATTAACCTTTTACCACACAATGACGCCTTTTAAAGAAGGCTTTTGAAAATAATCTGAGGAAAGGAGACAATGCAGGCTACCAGCATTTTCTCCTTTTCCCACAATGTTTTCTACCCTATCAAGGAAGCAATTGATTTTTAGTTATTCTTACATCTTATTGTGTCTTTATGGCCTACTTCTAAATTCTTCAAACAAGAACAAGATTTTTTTGTCGGAAAAAGTTTTCGCAACAGCGACCGTTTGCTTCTGAATTTTATATTTTGCGCTACGATTAAACATAAAATTGACTTTCGACTCACGTGGTTGTCTAAATTGGTTCAATGTTTTCGTGACCCTGGTAAGAAAACAGCGAAAAATTTTGTTTAAATTTCTTTGATTTGTACGACAGGTATCAATTGCCTCCGAAAGTGTCGAAGCTGATTTTACGTTTTTATGCGCGGCACGTAACAGTCACGTATGGGTAAGATGGTCATCGTAACCAAATCAATGGCCCTAGTGAGAGAAAAAGAAAAAGATAAATCCCTATAATTGACCCAAGCAACAGTTGTCGTCTGCTATAAAATATTCCATAAGTCGATTTTTCATGTTTTTGCGGATACGTAAGTGGCACCTGCGAGACAATAGACAACCTAAAAGGGTTTGTCATCACCGTATATAAAGATTGCAGAAATAAAAAACAGATATTAGAGATTGAATTCCCTATATTTGACCTATTAAGCAACAGGTGTCCTCTGCTATGAAATGTTCCGTAAGTCGATTTTTCGCGTTTTCGCGGATACGTAACCGGCACCTTTGAGACGGCAGTCAACGTAAAAGGATTTGTGGTCACGGTATAAAGAGATTGGAGAAAAAACATATACATTAAAAGTTTAGTTCCTTTTGTTTGATTTATGCAATAAGAAGCAGTTGCTACTGAAAGAGTCTTCAGTCTTTTTTTTGCCACTTGTCGCATTATTTTCTGGGGTTTTCGCATGGGCGTAACTGGCACCTATGAGACGGTAGTCAACGTAACTGGGTTTCTTGTTGCGGTTTGAAGAGATTGGAAAAATTACACTTCAGTTGCCTTTGTTTGATATATGAGAGTTTTCAGTCTTTTTTTAGCCACTTGTCGCATTAATTTCTGAGGTTTTCGCATGAGCGTAACTGGCACGTAGTCAACGTAACTGGGTTTCTTGTTGCGGTTTGAAGAGATTAGAAAAATTACACTTCAGTTGCCTTTGTTTGATTTATGCAATAGGAAGCAACTGAAAGAGTTTACAGTCTTTTTTTAGCCACTTGTCACATTAATTTCTGGGCGTTTTCTTTTTACACTGTACATTGATCACTTTGGCTTATTGAAAGTTTTAATGTGCAGCATTTATTGTGGGCTGAGTTAGAAAAGCAAATCCAGTTAAGGGCTGGAGGGGGGTTGGGTGCATTGAGGGTTAAAGGGAAGTAATTCTTGCATTAATTTCTGGGCGTTTTTTTTTTCACTGTACATTAATCACTTTGGCTTACTGAAAGTTCCAATGTGTAGCATTTATTGTGGACTGAGTTAGAAAAGCAAATCCAGTTAAGGGCTGGGGAGGAGGGGTGTTGGGTGCATCGAGGGTTAAAGGGAAGTAATTCTTGCATTAATTTCTGGGCGGTTTTTTTTTTTTTTTTTTACACTGTACATTGATCACTAAAAATTGGCTTATTGAAAGTTTCAATGTGCAGCATTTATTGTGGGCTGAGTTAGAAAAGCAAATCCAGTTAAGGGCTGGGGAGGGGGGAGTGGGTGCATCGAGGGTTAAAGGGAAGTAATTCTTGCAAGGGGCTTGAAAAGACCAAAACACGGTCTTCTGCGCCCCTATTTTCTTAAATGTTTGCCCATTTTCAGTGAAATCTTGGCAGTTTGCCAAGGACTGCACAGCAGCCTTTAAAGAAAACTTTAAATCCACTTTCATGCCGTTTTTTTCACTGTTTTTTAATCAATAAATTTTGGCGCCAATTTGGAGCGATTTTGAAGCTCTCTGATTGGCTGTTGAATTTCTTAAGTCTTCTCTGATTGGCTGCTGGTATCCATTCTGATTTCCTTAAAGCTTCTCTGATTGGATAATTATTAACCTTTTACCACACAATGACGCCTTTTAAAGAAGGCTTTTGAAAATAATCTGAGGAAAGGAGACAATGCAGGCTACCAGCATTTTCTCCTTTTCCCACAATGTTTTCTACCCTATCAAGGAAGCAATTGATTTTTAGTTATTCTTACATCTTATTGTGTCTTTATGGCCTACTTCTAAATTCTTCAAACAAGAACAAGATTTTTTTGTCGGAAAAAGTTTTCGCAACAGCGACCGTTTGCTTCTGAATTTTATATTTTGCGCTACGATTAAACATAAAATTGACTTTCGACTCACGTGGTTGTCTAAATTGGTTCAATGTTTTCGTGACCCTGGTAAGAAAACAGCGAAAAATTTTGTTTACCTTTCTTTGATTTGTACGACAGGTATCAATTGCCTCCGAAAGTGTCGAAGCTGATTTTACGTTTTTATGCGCGGCATGTAACAGTCACGTATGGGTTAGATGGTCATCGTAACCAAATCAATGGCCCTAGTGAGAGAAAAAGAAAAAGATAAATCCCTATAATTGACTCAAGCAACAGTTGTCGTCTGCTATAAAATATTCCATAAGTCGATTTTTCATGTTTTTGCGGATACGTAAGTGGCACCTGCGAGACAATAGACAACCTAAAAGGGTTTGTCGTCACCGTATATAAAGATTGCAGAAATAAAAAACAGATATTAGAAATTGAATTCCCTATATTTGACCTATTAAGCAACAGGTGTCCTCTGCTATGAAATGTTCCGTAAGTCGATTTTTCGCGTTTTCGCGGATACGTAACCGGCACCTTTGAGACGGCAGTCAACGTAAAAGGATTTGTGGTCACGGTATAAAGAGATTGGAGAAAAAACATATACATTAAAAGTTTAGTTCCTTTTGTTTGATTTATGCAATAAGAAGCAGTTGCTACTGAAAGAGTCTTCAGTCTTTTTTTTGCCACTTGTCGCATTATTTTCTGGGGTTTTCGCATGGGCGTAACTGGCACCTATGAGACGGTAGTCAACGTAACTGGGTTTCTTGTTGCGGTTTGAAGAGATTGGAAAAATTACACTTCAGTTGCCTTTGTTTGATATATGAGAGTTTTCAGTCTTTTTTTAGCCACTTGTCGCATTAATTTCTGAGGTTTTCGCATGAGCGTAAATGGCACGTAGTCAACGTAACTGGGTTTCTTGTTGCGGTTTGAAGAGATTAGAAAAATTACACTTCAGTTGCCTTTGTTTGATTTATGCAATAGGAAGCAACTGAAAGAGTTTACAGTCTTTTTTTAGCCACTTGTCACATTAATTTCTGGGCGTTTTCTTTTTACACTGTACATTGATCACTTTGGCTTATTGAAAGTTTTAATGTGCAGCATTTATTGTGGGCTGAGTTAGAAAAGCAAATCCAGTTAAGGGCTGGGGGGGGGGGGTTGGGTGCATTGAGGGTTAAAGGGAAGTAATTCTTGCATTAATTTCTGGGCGTTTTTTTTTTCACTGTACATTAATCACTTTGGCTTATTGAAAGTTCCAATGTGTAGCATTTATTGTGGACTGAGTTAGAAAAGCAAATCCAGTTAAGGGCTGGGGAGGAGGGGTGTTGGGTGCATCGAGGGTTAAAGGGAAGTAATTCTTGCATTAATTTCTGGGCGTTTTTTTTTTTTTTTTTTTACACTGTACATTGATCACTAAAAATTGGCTTATTGAAAGTTTCAATGTGCAGCATTTATATTGGGCTGAGTTAGAAAAGCAAATCCAGTTAAGGGCTGGGGAGGGGGGGAGTGGGTGCATCGAGGGTTAAAGGGAAGTAATTCTTGCAAGGGGCTTGAAAAGACCAAAACACGGTCTTCTGCGCCCCTATTTTCTTAAATGTTTGCCCATTTTCAGTGAAATCTTGGCAGTTTGCCAAGGACTGCACAGCAGCCTTTAAAGAAAACTTTAAATCCACTTTCATGCCGTTTTTTTCACTGTTTTTTAATCAATAAATTTTGGCGCCAATTTGGAGCGATTTTGAAGCTCTCTGATTGGCTGTGAATTTCTTAAGTCTTCTCTGATTGGCTGCTGGTATCCATTCTGATTTCCTTAAAGCTTCTCTGATTGGATAATTATTAACCTTTTACCACACAATGACGCCTTTTAAAGAAGGCTTTTGAAAATAATCTGAGGAAAGGAGACAATGCAGGCTACCAGCATTTTCTCCTTTTCCCACAATGTTTTCTACCCTATCAAGGAAGCAATTGATTTTTAGTTATTCTTACATCTTATTGTGTCTTTATGGCCTACTTCTAAATTCTTCAAACAAGAACAAGATTTTTTTGTCGGAAAAAGTTTTCGCAACAGCGACCGTTTGCTTAATTTTATATTTTGCGCTACGATTAAACATAAAATTGACTTTCGACTCACGTGGTTGTCTAAATTGGTTCAATGTTTTCGTGACCCTGGTAAGAAAACAGCGAAAAATTTTGTTTACCTTTCTTTGATTTGTACGACAGGTATCAATTGCCTCCGAAAGTGTCGAAGCTGATTTTACGTTTTTATGCGCGGCACGTAACAGTCACGTATGGGTTAGATGGTCATCTTAACCAAATTAATGGCCCTAGTGAGAGAAAAAGAAAAAGATAAATCCCTATAATTGACTCAAGCAACAGTTGTCGTCTGCTATAAAATATTCCATAAGTCGATTTTTCATGTTTTTGCGGATACGTAAGTGGCACCTGCGAGACAATAGACAACCTAAAAGGGTTTGTCGTCATTGTATATAAAGATTGCAGAAATAAAAAACAGATATTAGAGATTGAATTCCCTATATTTGACCTATTAAGCAACAGGTGTCCTCTGCTATGAAATGTTCCGTAAGTCGATTTTTCGCGTTTTCGCGGATACGTAACCGGCACCTTTGAGACGGCAGTCAACGTAAAAGGATTTGTGGTCACGGTATAAAGAGATTGGAGAAAAAACATATACATTAAAAGTTTAGTTCCTTTTGTTTGATTTATGCAATAAGAAGCAGTTGCTACTGAAAGAGTCTTCAGTCTTTTTTTTGCCACTTGTCGCATTATTTTCTGGGGTTTTCGCATGGGCGTAACTGGCACCTATGAGACGGTAGTCAACGTAACTGGGTTTCTTGTTGCGGTTTGAAGAGATTGGAAAAATTACACTTCAGTTGCCTTTGTTTGATATATGAGAGTTTTCAGTCTTTTTTTAGCCACTTGTCGCATTAATTTCTGAGGTTTTCGCATGAGCGTAACTGGCACGTAGTCAACGTAACTGGGTTTCTTGTTGCGGTTTGAAGAGATTAGAAAAATTACACTTCAGTTGCCTTTGTTTGATTTATGCAATAGGAAGCAACTGAAAGAGTTTACAGTCTTTTTTTAGCCACTTGTCACATTAATTTCTGGGCGTTTTCTTTTTACACTGTACATTGATCACTTTGGCTTATTGAAAGTTTTAATGTGCAGCATTTATTGTGGGCTGAGTTAGAAAAGCAAATCCAGTTAAGGGCTGGAGGGGGGTTGGGTGCATTGAGGGTTAAAGGGAAGTAATTCTTGCATTAATTTCTGGGCGTTTTTTTTTTTCACTGTACATTAATCACTTTGGCTTATTGAAAGTTCCAATGTGTAGCATTTATTGTGGACTGAGTTAGAAAAGCAAATCCAGTTAAGGGCTGGGGAGGAGGGGTGTTGGGTGCATCGAGGGTTAAAGGGAAGTAATTCTTGCATTAATTTCTGGGAGTTTTTTTTTTTTTTTTTTTACACTGTACATTGATCACTAAAAATTGGCTTATTGAAAGTTTCAATGTGCAGCATTTATTGTGGGCTGAGTTAGAAAAGCAAATCCAGTTAAGGGCTGGGGAGGGGGGGAGTGGGTGCATCGAGGGTTAAAGGGAAGTAATTCTTGCAAGGGGCTTGAAAAGACCAAAACACGGTCTTCTGCGCCCCTATTTTCTTAAATGTTTGCCCATTTTCAGTGAAATCTTGGCAGTTTGCCAAGGACTGCACAGCAGCCTTTAAAGAAAACTTTAAATCCACTTTCATGCCGTTTTTTTCACTGTTTTTTAATCAATAAATTTTGGCGCCAATTTGGAGCGATTTTGAAGCTCTCTGATTGGCTGTTGAATTTCTTAAGTCTTCTCTGATTGGCTGCTGGTATCCATTCTGATTTCCTTAAAGCTTCTCTGATTGGATAATTATTAACCTTTTACCACACAATGACGCCTTTTAAAGAAGGCTTTTGAAAATAATCTGAGGAAAGGAGACAATGCAGGCTACCAGCATTTTCTCCTTTTCCCACAATGTTTTCTACCCTATCAAGGAAGCAATTGATTTTTAGTTATTCTTACATCTTATTGTGTCTTTATGGCCTACTTCTAAATTCTTCAAACAAGAACAAGATTTTTTTGTCGGAAAAAGTTTTCGCAACAGCGACCGTTTGCTTCTGAATTTTATATTTTGCGCTACGATTAAACATAAAATTGACTTTCGACTCACGTGGTTGTCTAAATTGGTTCAATGTTTTCGTGACCCTGGTAAGAAAACAGCGAAAAATTTTGTTTACCTTTCTTTGATTTGTACGACAGGTATCAATTGCCTCCGAAAGTGTCGAAGCTGATTTTACGTTTTTATGCGCGGCACGTAACAGTCACGTATGGGTTAGATGGTCATCGTAACCAAATCAATGGCCCTAGTGAGAGAAAAAGAAAAAGATAAATCCCTATAATTGACCCAAGCAACAGTTGTCGTCTGCTATAAAATATTCCATAAGTCGATTTTTCATGTTTTTGCGGATACGTAAGTGGCACCTGCGAGACAATAGACAACCTAAAAGGGTTTGTCGTCACCGTATATAAAGATTGCAGAAATAAAAAACAGATATTAGAAATTGAATTCCCTATATTTGACCTATTAAGCAACAGGTGTCCTCTGCTATGAAATGTTCCGTAAGTCGATTTTTCGCGTTTTGGCGGATACGTAACCGGCACCTTTGAGACGGCAGTCAACGTAAAAGGATTTGTGGTCACGGTATAAAGAGATTGGAGAAAAAACATATACATTAAAAGTTTAGTTCCTTTTGTTTGATTTATGCAATAAGAAGCAGTTGCTACTGAAAGAGTCTTCAGTCTTTTTTTTGCCACTTGTCGCATTATTTTCTGGGGTTTTCGCATGGGCGTAACTGGCACCTATGAGACGGTAGTCAACGTAACTGGGTTTCTTGTTGCGGTTTGAAGAGATTGGAAAAATTACACTTCAGTTGCCTTTGTTTGATATATGAGAGTTTTCAGTCTTTTTTTAGCCACTTGTCGCATTAATTTCTGAGGTTTTCGCATGAGCGTAACTGGCACGTAGTCAACGTAACTGGGTTTCTTGTTGCGGTTTGAAGAGATTAGAAAAATTACACTTCAGTTGCCTTTGTTTGATTTATGCAATAGGAAGCAACTGAAAGAGTTTACAGTCTTTTTTTAGCCACTTGTCACATTAATTTCTGGGCGTTTTCTTTTTACACTGTACATTGATCACTTTGGCTTATTGAAAGTTTTAATGTGCAGCATTTATTGTGGGCTGAGTTAGAAAAGCAAATCCAGTTAAGGGCTGGAGGGGGGTTGGGTGCATTGAGGGTTAAAGGGAAGTAATTCTTGCATTAATTTCTGGGCGTTTTTTTTTTTCACTGTACATTAATCACTTTGGCTTATTGAAAGTTCCAATGTGTAGCATTTATTGTGGACTGAGTTAGAAAAGCAAATCCAGTTAAGGGCTGGGGAGGAGGGGTGTTGGGTGCATCGAGGGTTAAAGGGAAGTAATTCTTGCATTAATTTCTGGGCGTTTTTTTTTTTTTTTTTTACACTGTACATTGATCACTAAAAATTGGCTTATTGAAAGTTTCAATGTGCAGCATTTATATTGGGCTGAGTTAGAAAAGCAAATCCAGTTAAGGGCTGGGGAGGGGGGAGTGGGTGCATCGAGGGTTAAAGGGAAGTAATTCTTGCAAGGGGCTTGAAAAGACCAAAACACGGTCTTCTGCGCCCCTATTTTCTTAAATGTTTGCCCATTTTCAGTGAAATCTTGGCAGTTTGCCAAGGACTGCACAGCAGCCTTTAAAGAAAACTTTAAATCCACTTTCATGCCGTTTTTTTCACTGTTTTTTAATCAATAAATTTTGGCGCCAATTTGGAGCGATTTTGAAGCTCTCTGATTGGCTGTTGAATTTCTTAAGTCTTCTCTGATTGGCTGCTGGTATCCATTCTGATTTCCTTAAAGCTTCTCTGATTGGATAATTATTAACCTTTTACCACACAATGACGCCTTTTAAAGAAGGCTTTTGAAAATAATCTGAGGAAAGGAGACAATGCAGGCTACCAGCATTTTCTCCTTTTCCCACAATGTTTTCTACCCTATCAAGGAAGCAATTGATTTTTAGTTATTCTTACATCTTATTGTGTCTTTATGGCCTACTTCTAAATTCTTCAAACAAGAACAAGATTTTTTTGTCGGAAAAAGTTTTCGCAACAGCGACCGTTTGCTTCTGAATTTTATATTTTGCGCTACGATTAAACATAAAATTGACTTTCGACTCACGTGGTTGTCTAAATTGGTTCAATGTTTTCGTGACCCTGGTAAGAAAACAGCGAAAAATTTTGTTTACCTTTCTTTGATTTGTACGACAGGTATCAATTGCCTCCGAAAGTGTCGAAGCTGATTTTACGTTTTTATGCGCGGCACGTAACAGTCACGTATGGGTTAGATGGTCATCTTAACCAAATTAATGGCCCTAGTGAGAGAAAAAGAAAAAGATAAATCCCTATAATTGACTCAAGCAACAGTTGTCGTCTGCTATAAAATATTCCATAAGTCGATTTTTCATGTTTTTGCGGATACGTAAGTGGCACCTGCGAGACAATAGACAACCTAAAAGGGTTTGTCGTCATTGTATATAAAGATTGCAGAAATAAAAAACAGATATTAGAGATTGAATTCCCTATATTTGACCTATTAAGCAACAGGTGTCCTCTGCTATGAAATGTTCCGTAAGTCGATTTTTCGCGTTTTCGCGGATACGTAACCGGCACCTTTGAGACGGCAGTCAACGTAAAAGGATTTGTTGTCACGGTATAAAGAGATTGGAGAAAAAACATATACATTAAAAGTTTAGTTCCTTTTGTTTGATTTATGCAATAAGAAGCAGTTGCTACTGAAAGAGTCTTCAGTCTTTTTTTTGCCACTTGTCGCATTATTTTCTGGGGTTTTCGCATGGGCGTAACTGGCACCTATGAGACGGTAGTCAACGTAACTGGGTTTCTTGTTGCGGTTTGAAGAGATTGGAAAAATTACACTTCAGTTGCCTTTGTTTGATATATGAGAGTTTTCAGTCTTTTTTTAGCCACTTGTCGCATTAATTTCTGAGGTTTTCGCATGAGCGTAACTGGCACGTAGTCAACGTAACTGGGTTTCTTGTTGCGGTTTGAAGAGATTAGAAAAATTACACTTCAGTTGCCTTTGTTTGATTTATGCAATAGGAAGCAACTGAAAGAGTTTACAGTCTTTTTTTAGCCACTTGTCACATTAATTTCTGGGCGTTTTCTTTTTACACTGTACATTGATCACTTTGGCTTATTGAAAGTTTTAATGTGCAGCATTTATTGTGGGCTGAGTTAGAAAAGCAAATCCAGTTAAGGGCTGGAGGGGGGTTGGGTGCATTGAGGGTTAAAGGGAAGTAATTCTTGCATTAATTTCTGGGCGTTTTTTTTTTCACTGTACATTAATCACTTTGGCTTATTGAAAGTTCCAATGTGTAGCATTTATTGTGGACTGAGTTAGAAAAGCAAATCCAGTTAAGGGCTGGGGAGGAGGGGTGTTGGGTGCATCGAGGGTTAAAGGGAAGTAATTCTTGCATTAATTTCTGGGCGTTTTTTTTTTTTTTTTTACACTGTACATTGATCACTAAAAATTGGCTTATTGAAAGTTTCAATGTGCAGCATTTATTGTGGGCTGAGTTAGAAAAGCAAATCCAGTTAAGGGCTGGGGAGGGGGGGAGTGGGTGCATCGAGGGTTAAAGGGAAGTAATTCTTGCAAGGGGCTTGAAAAGACCAAAACACGGTCTTCTGCGCCCCTATTTTCTTAAATGTTTGCCCATTTTCAGTGAAATCTTGGCAGTTTGCCAAGGACTGCACAGCAGCCTTTAAAGAAAACTTTAAATCCACTTTCATGCCGTTTTTTTCACTGTTTTTTAATCAATAAATTTTGGCGCCAATTTGGAGCGATTTTGAAGCTCTCTGATTGGCTGTTGAATTTCTTAAGTCTTCTCTGATTGGCTGCTGGTATCCATTCTGATTTCCTTAAAGCTTCTCTGATTGGATAATTATTAACCTTTTACCACACAATGACGCCTTTTAAAGAAGGCTTTTGAAAATAATCTGAGGAAAGGAGACAATGCAGGCTACCAGCATTTTCTCCTTTTCCCACAATGTTTTCTACCCTATCAAGGAAGCAATTGATTTTTAGTTATTCTTACATCTTATTGTGTCTTTATGGCCTACTTCTAAATTCTTCAAACAAGAACAAGATTTTTTTGTCGGAAAAAGTTTTCGCAACAGCGACCGTTTGCTTCTGAATTTTATATTTTGCGCTACGATTAAACATAAAATTGACTTTCGACTCACGTGGTTGTCTAAATTGGTTCAATGTTTTCGTGACCCTGGTAAGAAAACAGCGAAAAATTTTGTTTACCTTTCTTTGATTTGTACGACAGGTATCAATTGCCTCCGAAAGTGTCGAAGCTGATTTTACGTTTTTATGCGCGGCACGTAACAGTCACGTATGGGTTAGATGGTCATCTTAACCAAATTAATGGCCCTAGTGAGAGAAAAAGAAAAAGATAAATCCCTATAATTGACTCAAGCAACAGTTGTCGTCTGCTATAAAATATTCCATAAGTCGATTTTTCATGTTTTTGCGGATACGTAAGTGGCACCTGCGAGACAATAGACAACCTAAAAGGGTTTGTCGTCATTGTATATAAAGATTGCAGAAATAAAAAACAGATATTAGAGATTGAATTCCCTATATTTGACCTATTAAGCAACAGGTGTCCTCTGCTATGAAATGTTCCGTAAGTCGATTTTTCGCGTTTTCGCGGATACGTAACCGGCACCTTTGAGACGGCAGTCAACGTAAAAGGATTTGTGGTCACGGTATAAAGAGATTGGAGAAAAAACATATACATTAAAAGTTTAGTTCCTTTTGTTTGATTTATGCAATAAGAAGCAGTTGCTACTGAAAGAGTCTTCAGTCTTTTTTTTGCCACTTGTCGCATTATTTTCTGGGGTTTTCGCATGGGCGTAACTGGCACCTATGAGACGGTAGTCAACGTAACTGGGTTTCTTGTTGCGGTTTGAAGAGATTGGAAAAATTACACTTCAGTTGCCTTTGTTTGATATATGAGAGTTTTCAGTCTTTTTTTAGCCACTTGTCGCATTAATTTCTGAGGTTTTCGCATGAGCGTAACTGGCACGTAGTCAACGTAACTGGGTTTCTTGTTGCGGTTTGAAGAGATTAGAAAAATTACACTTCAGTTGCCTTTGTTTGATTTATGCAATAGGAAGCAACTGAAAGAGTTTACAGTCTTTTTTTAGCCACTTGTCACATTAATTTCTGGGCGTTTTCTTTTTACACTGTACATTGATCACTTTGGCTTATTGAAAGTTTTAATGTGCAGCATTTATTGTGGGCTGAGTTAGAAAAGCAAATCCAGTTAAGGGCTGGAGGGGGGTTGGGTGCATTGAGGGTTAAAGGGAAGTAATTCTTGCATTAATTTCTGGGCGTTTTTTTTTTCACTGTACATTAATCACTTTGGCTTATTGAAAGTTCCAATGTGTAGCATTTATTGTGGACTGAGTTAGAAAAGCAAATCCAGTTAAGGGCTGGGGAGGAGGGGTGTTGGGTGCATCGAGGGTTAAAGGGAAGTAATTCTTGCATTAATTTCTGGGCGTTTTTTTTTTTTTTTTTACACTGTACATTGATCACTAAAAATTGGCTTATTGAAAGTTTCAATGTGCAGCATTTATTGTGGGCTGAGTTAGAAAAGCAAATCCAGTTAAGGGCTGGGGAGGGGGGGAGTGGGTGCATCGAGGGTTAAAGGGAAGTAATTCTTGCAAGGGGCTTGAAAAGACCAAAACACGGTCTTCTGCGCCCCTATTTTCTTAAATGTTTGCCCATTTTCAGTGAAATCTTGGCAGTTTGCCAAGGACTGCACAGCAGCCTTTAAAGAAAACTTTAAATCCACTTTCATGCCGTTTTTTTCACTGTTTTTTAATCAATAAATTTTGGCGCCAATTTGGAGCGATTTTGAAGCTCTCTGATTGGCTGTTGAATTTCTTAAGTCTTCTCTGATTGGCTGCTGGTATCCATTCTGATTTCCTTAAAGCTTCTCTGATTGGATAATTATTAACCTTTTACCACACAATGACGCCTTTTAAAGAAGGCTTTTGAAAATAATCTGAGGAAAGGAGACAATGCAGGCTACCAGCATTTTCTCCTTTTCCCACAATGTTTTCTACCCTATCAAGGAAGCAATTGATTTTTAGTTATTCTTACATCTTATTGTGTCTTTATGGCCTACTTCTAAATTCTTCAAACAAGAACAAGATTTTTTTGTCGGAAAAAGTTTTCGCAACAGCGACCGTTTGCTTCTGAATTTTATATTTTGCGCTACGATTAAACATAAAATTGACTTTCGTGGTCGTCTAAATTGGTTCAATGTTTTCGTGACCCTGGTAAGAAAACAGCGAAAAATTTTGTTTACCTTTCTTTGATTTGTACGACAGGTATCAATTGCCTCCGAAAGTGTCGAAGCTGATTTTACGTTTTTATGCGCGGCACGTAACAGTCACGTATGGGTTAGATGGTCATCGTAACCGAATCAATGGCCCTAGTGAGAGAAAAAGAAAAAGATAAATCCCTATAATTGACTCAAGCAACAGTTGTCGTCTGCTATAAAATATTCCATAAGTCGATTTTTCATGTTTTTGCGGATACGTAAATGGCACCTGCGAGACAATAGACAACCTAAAAGGGTTTGTCGTCACCGTATATAAAGATTGCAGAAATAAAAAACAGATATTAGAAATTGAATTCCCTATATTTGACCTATTAAGCAACAGGTGTCCTCTGCTATGAAATGTTCCGTAAGTCGATTTTTCGCGTTTTCGCGGATACGTAACCGGCACCTTTGAGACGGCAGTCAACGTAAAAGGATTTGTGGTCACGGTATAAAGAGATTGGAGAAAAAACATATACATTAAAAGTTTAGTTCCTTTTGTTTGATTTATGCAATAAGAAGCAGTTGCTACTGAAAGAGCCTTCAGTCTTTTTTTTGCCACTTGTCGCATTATTTTCTGGGGTTTTCGCATGGGCGTAACTGGCACCTATGAGACGGTAGTCAACGTAACTGGGTTTCTTGTTGCGGTTTGAAGAGATTGGAAAAATTACACTTCAGTTGCCTTTGTTTGATATATGAGAGTTTTCAGTCTTTTTTTAGCCACTTGTCGCATTAATTTCTGAGGTTTTCGCATGAGCGTAACTGGCACGTAGTCAACGTAACTGGGTTTCTTGTTGCGGTTTGAAGAGATTAGAAAAATTACACTTCAGTTGCCTTTGTTTGATTTATGCAATAGGAAGCAACTGAAAGAGTTTACAGTCTTTTTTTAGCCACTTGTCACATTAATTTCTGGGCGTTTTCTTTTTACACTGTACATTGATCACTTTGGCTTATTGAAAGTTTTAATGTGCAGCATTTATTGTGGGCTGAGTTAGAAAAGCAAATCCAGTTAAGGGCTGGGGGGGGGTTGGGTGCATTGAGGGTTAAAGGGAAGTAATTCTTGCATTAATTTCTGGGCGTTTTTTTTTTTCACTGTACATTAATCACTTTGGCTTATTGAAAGTTCCAATGTGTAGCATTTATTGTGGACTGAGTTAGAAAACCAAATCCAGTTAAGGGCTGGGGAGGAGGGGTGTTGGGTGCATCGAGGGTTAAAGGGAAGTAATTCTTGCATTAATTTCTGGGCGTTTTTTTTTTTTTTTTTTTACACTGTACATTGATCACTAAAAATTGGCTTATTGAAAGTTTCAATGTGCAGCATTTATTGTGGGCTGAGTTAGAAAAGCAAATCCAGTTAAGGGCTGGGGAGGGGGGGAGTGGGTGCATCGAGGGTTAAAGGGAAGTAATTCTTGCAAGGGGCTTGAAAAGACCAAAACACGGTCTTCTGCGCCCCTATTTTCTTAAATGTTTGCCCATTTTCAGTGAAATCTTGGCAGTTTGCCAAGGACTGCACAGCAGCCTTTAAAGAAAACTTTAAATCCACTTTCATGCCGTTTTTTTCACTGTTTTTTAATCAATAAATTTTGGCGCCAATTTGGAGCGATTTTGAAGCTCTCTGATTGGCTGTTGAATTTCTTAAGTCCTCTCTGATTGGCTGCTGGTATCCATTCTGATTTCCTTAAAGCTTCTCTGATTGGATAATTATTAACCTTTTACCACACAATGACGCCTTTTCAAGAAGGCTTTTGAAAATAATCTGAGGAAAGGAGACAATGCAGGCTACCAGCATTTTCTCCTTTTCCCACAATGTTTTCTACCCTATCAAGGAAGCAATTGATTTTTAGTTATTCTTACATCTTATTGTGTCTTTATGGCCTACTTCTAAATTCTTCAAACAAGAACAAGATTTTTTTGTTGGAAAAAGTTTTCGCAACAGCGACCGTTTGCTTCTGAATTTTATATTTTGCGCTACGATTAAACATAAAATTGACTTTCGACTCAAGTGGTCGTCTAAATTGGTTCAATGTTTTCGTGACCCTGGTAAGAAAACAGCGAAAAATTTTGTTTACCTTTCTTTGATTTGTACGACAGGTATCAATTGCCTCCGAAAGTGTCGAAGCTGATTTTACGTTTTTATGCGCGGCACGTAACAGTCACGTATGGGTTAGATGGTCATCGTAACCGAATCAATGGCCCTAGTGAGAGAAAAAGAAAAAGATAAATCCCTATAATTGACTCAAGCAACAGTTGTCGTCTGCTATAAAATATTCCATAAGTCGATTTTTCATGTTTTTGCGGATACGTAAGTGGCACCTGCGAGACAATAGACAACCTAAAAGGGTTTGTCGTCACCGTATATAAAGATTGCAGAAATAAAAAACAGATATTAGAAATTGAATTCCCTATATTTGACCTATTAAGCAACAGGTGTCCTCTGCTATGAAATGTTCCGTAAGTCGATTTTTCGCGTTTTCGCGGATACGTAACCGGCACCTTTGAGACGGCAGTCAACGTAAAAGTATTTGTGGTCACGGTATAAAGAGATTGGAGAAAAAACATATACATTAAAAGTTTAGTTCCTTTTGTTTGATTTATGCAATAAGAAGCAGTTGCTACTGAAAGAGCCTTCAGTCTTTTTTTTGCCACTTGTCGCATTATTTTCTGGGGTTTTCGCATGGGCGTAACTGGCACCTATGAGACGGTAGTCAACGTAACTGGGTTTCTTGTTGCGGTTTGAAGAGATTGGAAAAATTACACTTCAGTTGCCTTTGTTTGATATATGAGAGTTTTCAGTCTTTTTTTAGCCACTTGTCGCATTAATTTCTGAGGTTTTCGCATGAGCGTAACTGGCACGTAGTCAACGTAACTGGGTTTCTTGTTGCGGTTTGAAGAGATTAGAAAAATTACACTTCAGTTGCCTTTGTTTGATTTATGCAATAGGAAGCAACTGAAAGAGTTTACAGTCTTTTTTTAGCCACTTGTCACATTAATTTCTGGGCGTTTTCTTTTTACACTGTACATTGATCACTTTGGCTTATTGAAAGTTTTAATGTGCAGCATTTATTGTGGGCTGAGTTAGAAAAGCAAATCCAGTTAAGGGCTGGGGGGGGGGGTTGGGTGCATTGAGGGTTAAAGGGAAGTAATTCTTGCATTAATTTCTGGGCGTTTTTTTTTTTCACTGTACATTAATCACTTTGGCTTATTGAAAGTTCCAATGTGTAGCATTTATTGTGGACTGAGTTAGAAAACCAAATCCAGTTAAGGGCTGGGGAGGAGGGGTGTTGGGTGCATCGAGGGTTAAAGGGAAGTAATTCTTGCATTAATTTCTGGGCGTTTTTTTTTTTTTTTTTTTTTACACTGTACATTGATCACTAAAAATTGGCTTATTGAAAGTTTCAATGTGCAGCATTTATTGTGGGCTGAGTTAGAAAAGCAAATCCAGTTAAGGGCTGGGGAGGGGGGGAGTGGGTGCATCGAGGGTTAAAGGGAAGTAATTCTTGCAAGGGGCTTGAAAAGACCAAAACACGGTCTTCTGCGCCCCTATTTTCTTAAATGTTTGCCCATTTTCAGTGAAATCTTGGCAGTTTGCCAAGGACTGCACAGCAGCCTTTAAAGAAAACTTTAAATCCACTTTCATGCCGTTTTTTTCACTGTTTTTTAATCAATAAATTTTGGCGCCAATTTGGAGCGATTTTGAAGCTCTCTGATTGGCTGTTGAATTTCTTAAGTCCTCTCTGATTGGCTGCTGGTATCCATTCTGATTTCCTTAAAGCTTCTCTGATTGGATAATTATTAACCTTTTACCACACAATGACGCCTTTTCAAGAAGGCTTTTGAAAATAATCTGAGGAAAGGAGACAATGCAGGCTACCAGCATTTTCTCCTTTTCCCACAATGTTTTCTACCCTATCAAGGAAGCAATTGATTTTTAGTTATTCTTACATCTTATTGTGTCTTTATGGCCTACTTCTAAATTCTTCAAACAAGAACAAGATTTTTTTGTTGGAAAAAGTTTTCGCAACAGCGACCGTTTGCTTCTGAATTTTATATTTTGCGCTACGATTAAACATAAAATTGACTTTCGACTCACGTGGTCGTCTAAATTGGTTCAATGTTTTCGTGACCCTGGTAAGAAAACAGCGAAAAATTTTGTTTACCTTTCTTTGATTTGTACGACAGGTATCAATTGCCTCCGAAAGTGTCGAAGCTGATTTTACGTTTTTATGCGCGGCACGTAACAGTCACGTATGGGTTAGATGGTCATCGTAACCGAATCAATGGCCCTAGTGAGAGAAAAAGAAAAAGATAAATCCCTATAATTGACTCAAGCAACAGTTGTCGTCTGCTATAAAATATTCCATAAGTCGATTTTTCATGTTTTTGCGGATACGTAAGTGGCACCTGCGAGACAATAGACAACCTAAAAGGGTTTGTCGTCACCGTATATAAAGATTGCAGAAATAAAAAACATATATTAGAAATTGAATTCCCTATATTTGACCTATTAAGCAACAGGTGTCCTCTGCTATGAAATGTTCCGTAAGTCGATTTTTCGCGTTTTCACGGATACGTAACCGGCACCTTTGAGACGGCAGTCAACGTAAAAGGATTTGTGGTCACGGTATAAAGAGATTGGAGAAAAAACATATACATTAAAAGTTTAGTTCCTTTTGTTTGATTTATGCAATAAGAAGCAGTTGCTACTGAAAGAGCCTTCAGTCTTTTTTTTGCCACTTGTCGCATTATTTTCTGGGGTTTTCGCATGGGCGTAACTGGCACCTATGAGACGGTAGTCAACGTAACTGGGTTTCTTGTTGCGGTTTGAAGAGATTGGAAAAATTACACTTCAGTTGCCTTTGTTTGATATATGAGAGTTTTCAGTCTTTTTTTAGCCACTTGTCGCATTAATTTCTGAGGTTTTCGCATGAGCGTAACTGGCACGTAGTCAACGTAACTGGGTTTCTTGTTGCGGTTTGAAGAGATTAGAAAAATTACACTTCAGTTGCCTTTGTTTGATTTATGCAATAGGAAGCAACTGAAAGAGTTTACAGTCTTTTTTTAGCCACTTGTCACATTAATTTCTGGGCGTTTTCTTTTTACACTGTACATTGATCACTTTGGCTTATTGAAAGTTTTAATGTGCAGCATTTATTGTGGGCTGAGTTAGAAAAGCAAATCCAGTTAAGGGCTGGGGGGGGGGGTTGGGTGCATTGAGGGTTAAAGGGAAGTAATTCTTGCATTAATTTCTGGGCGTTTTTTTTTTTCACTGTACATTAATCACTTTGGCTTATTGAAAGTTCCAATGTGTAGCATTTATTGTGGACTGAGTTAGAAAACCAAATCCAGTTAAGGGCTGGGGAGGAGGGGTGTTGGGTGCATCGAGGGTTAAAGGGAAGTAATTCTTGCATTAATTTCTGGGCGTTTTTTTTTTTTTTTTTTACACTGTACATTGATCACTAAAAATTGGCTTATTGAAAGTTTCAATGTGCAGCATTTATTGTGGGCTGAGTTAGAAAAGCAAATCCAGTTAAGGGCTGGGGAGGGGGGGAGTGGGTGCATCGAGGGTTAAAGGGAAGCAATTCTTGCAAGGGGCTTGAAAAGACCAAAACACGGTCTTCTGCGCCCCTATTTTCTTAAATGTTTGCCCATTTTCAGTGAAATCTTGGCAGTTTGCCAAGGACTGCACAGCAGCCTTTAAAGAAAACTTTAAATCCACTTTCATGCCGTTTTTTTCACTGTTTTTTAATCAATAAATTTTGGCGCCAATTTGGAGCGATTTTGAAGCTCTCTGATTGGCTGTTGAATTTCTTAAGTCCTCTCTGATTGGCTGCTGGTATCCATTCTGATTTCCTTAAAGCTTCTCTGATTGGATAATTATTAACCTTTTACCACACAATGACGCCTTTTCAAGAAGGCTTTTGAAAATAATCTGAGGAAAGGAGACAATGCAGGCTACCAGCATTTTCTCCTTTTCCCACAATGTTTTCTACCCTATCAAGGAAGCAATTGATTTTTAGTTATTCTTACATCTTATTGTGTCTTTATGGCCTACTTCTAAATTCTTCAAACAAGAACAAGATTTTTTTGTTGGAAAAAGTTTTCACAACAGCGACCGTTTGCTTCTGAATTTTATATTTTGCGCTACGATTAAACATAAAATTGACTTTCGACTCACGTGGTCGTCTAAATTGGTTCAATGTTTTCGTGACCCTGGTAAGAAAACAGCGAAAAATTTTGTTTACCTTTCTTTGATTTGTACGACAGGTATCAATTGCCTCCGAAAGTGTCGAAGCTGATTTTACGTTTTTATGCGCGGCACGTAACAGTCACGTATGGGTTAGATGGTCATCGTAACCGAATCAATGGCCCTAGTGAGAGAAAAAGAAAAAGATAAATCCCTATAATTGACTCAAGCAACAGTTGTCGTCTGCTATAAAATATTCCATAAGTCGATTTTTCATGTTTTTGCGGATACGTAAGTGGCACCTGCGAGACAATAGACAACCTAAAAGGGTTTGTCGTCACCGTATATAAAGATTGCAGAAATAAAAAACAGATATTAGAAATTGAATTCCCTATATTTGACCTATTAAGCAACAGGTGTCCTCTGCTATGAAATGTTCCGTAAGTCGATTTTTCGCGTTTTCGCGGATACGTAACCGGCACCTTTGAGACGGCAGTCAACGTAAAAGGATTTGTGGTCACGGTATAAAGAGATTGGAGAAAAAACATATACATTAAAAGTTTAGTTCCTTTTGTTTGATTTATGCAATAAGAAGCAGTTGCTACTGAAAGAGCCTTCAGTCTTTTTTTTGCCACTTGTCGCATTATTTTCTGGGGTTTTCGCATGGGCGTAACTGGCACCTATGAGACGGTAGTCAACGTAACTGGGTTTCTTGTTGCGGTTTGAAGAGATTGGAAAAATTACACTTCAGTTGCCTTTGTTTGATATATGAGAGTTTTCAGTCTTTTTTTAGCCACTTGTCGCATTAATTTCTGAGGTTTTCGCATGAGCGTAACTGGCACGTAGTCAACGTAACTGGGTTTCTTGTTGCGGTTTGAAGAGATTAGAAAAATTACACTTCAGTTGCCTTTGTTTGATTTATGCAATAGGAAGCAACTGAAAGAGTTTACAGTCTTTTTTTAGCCACTTGTCACATTAATTTCTGGGCGTTTTCTTTTTACACTGTACATTGATCACTTTGGCTTATTGAAAGTTTTAATGTGCAGCATTTATTGTGGGCTGAGTTAGAAAAGCAAATCCAGTTAAGGGCTGGGG
Source organism: Tridacna crocea (assembly GCA_943736015.1). NCBI lineage: Eukaryota > Metazoa > Mollusca > Bivalvia > Cardiida > Cardiidae > Tridacna > Tridacna crocea. The sequence continues at coordinate 11,121,260 of OX031069.1, read as the reverse complement.
GGGGGGGGGTTGGGTGCATTGAGGGTTAAAGGGAAGTAATTCTTGCATTAATTTCTGGGCGTTTTTTTTTTTCACTGTACATTAATCACTTTGGCTTATTGAAAGTTCCAATGTGTAGCATTTATTGTGGACTGAGTTAGAAAACCAAATCCAGTTAAGGGCTGGGGAGGAGGGGTGTTGGGTGCATCGAGGGTTAAAGGGAAGTAATTCTTGCATTAATTTCTGGGCGTTTTTTTTTTTTTTTTTTTACACTGTACATTGATCACTAAAAATTGGCTTATTGAAAGTTTCAATGTGCAGCATTTATTGTGGGCTGAGTTAGAAAAGCAAATCCAGTTAAGGGCTGGGGAGGGGGGGAGTGGGTGCATCGAGGGTTAAAGGGAAGTAATTCTTGCAAGGGGCTTGAAAAGACCAAAACACGGTCTTCTGCGCCCCTATTTTCTTAAATGTTTGCCCATTTTCAGTGAAATCTTGGCAGTTTGCCAAGGACTGCACAGCAGCCTTTAAAGAAAACTTTAAATCCACTTTCATGCCGTTTTTTTCACTGTTTTTTAATCAATAAATTTTGGCGCCAATTTGGAGCGATTTTGAAGCTCTCTGATTGGCTGTTGAATTTCTTAAGTCCTCTCTGATTGGCTGCTGGTATCCATTCTGATTTCCTTAAAGCTTCTCTGATTGGATAATTATTAACCTTTTACCACACAATGACGCCTTTTCAAGAAGGCTTTTGAAAATAATCTGAGGAAAGGAGACAATGCAGGCTACCAGCATTTTCTCCTTTTCCCACAATGTTTTCTACCCTATCAAGGAAGCAATTGATTTTTAGTTATTCTTACATCTTATTGTGTCTTTATGGCCTACTTCTAAATTCTTCAAACAAGAACAAGATTTTTTTGTTGGAAAAAGTTTTCGCAACAGCGACCGTTTGCTTCTGAATTTTATATTTTGCGCTACGATTAAACATAAAATTGACTTTCGACTCACGTGGTCGTCTAAATTGGTTCAATGTTTTCGTGACCCTGGTAAGAAAACAGCGAAAAATTTTGTTTACCTTTCTTTGATTTGTACGACAGGTATCAATTGCCTCCGAAAGTGTCGAAGCTGATTTTACGTTTTTATGCGCGGCACGTAACAGTCACGTATGGGTTAGATGGTCATCGTAACCGAATCAATGGCCCTAGTGAGAGAAAAAGAAAAAGATAAATCCCTATAATTGACTCAAGCAACAGTTGTCGTCTGCTATAAAATATTCCATAAGTCGATTTTTCATGTTTTTGCGGATACGTAAGTGGCACCTGCGAGACAATAGACAACCTAAAAGGGTTTGTCGTCACCGTATATAAAGATTGCAGAAATAAAAAACAGATATTAGAAATTGAATTCCCTATATTTGACCTATTAAGCAACAGGTGTCCTCTGCTATGAAATGTTCCGTAAGTCGATTTTTCGCGTTTTCACGGATACGTAACCGGCACCTTTGAGACGGCAGTCAACGTAAAAGGATTTGTGGTCACGGTATAAAGAGATTGGAGAAAAAACATATACATTAAAAGTTTAGTTCCTTTTGTTTGATTTATGCAATAAGAAGCAGTTGCTACTGAAAGAGCCTTCAGTCTTTTTTTTGCCACTTGTCGCATTATTTTCTGGGGTTTTCGCATGGGCGTAACTGGCACCTATGAGACGGTAGTCAACGTAACTGGGTTTCTTGTTGCGGTTTGAAGAGATTGGAAAAATTACACTTCAGTTGCCTTTGTTTGATATATGAGAGTTTTCAGTCTTTTTTTAGCCACTTGTCGCATTAATTTCTGAGGTTTTCGCATGAGCGTAACTGGCACGTAGTCAACGTAACTGGGTTTCTTGTTGCGGTTTGAAGAGATTAGAAAAATTACACTTCAGTTGCCTTTGTTTGATTTATGCAATAGGAAGCAACTGAAAGAGTTTACAGTCTTTTTTTAGCCACTTGTCACATTAATTTCTGGGCGTTTTCTTTTTACACTGTACATTGATCACTTTGGCTTATTGAAAGTTTTAATGTGCAGCATTTATTGTGGGCTGAGTTAGAAAAGCAAATCCAGTTAAGGGCTGGGGGGGGGGGGGTTGGGTGCATTGAGGGTTAAAGGGAAGTAATTCTTGCATTAATTTCTGGGCGTTTTTTTTTTTCACTGTACATTAATCACTTTGGCTTATTGAAAGTTCCAATGTGTAGCATTTATTGTGGACTGAGTTAGAAAACCAAATCCAGTTAAGGGCTGGGGAGGAGGGGTGTTGGGTGCATCGAGGGTTAAAGGGAAGTAATTCTTGCATTAATTTCTGGCGTTTTTTTTTTTTTTTTTTTTTACACTGTACATTGATCACTAAAAATTGGCTTATTGAAAGTTTCAATGTGCAGCATTTATTGTGGGCTGAGTTAGAAAAGCAAATCCAGTTAAGGGCTGGGGAGGGGGGGAGTGGGTGCATCGAGGGTTAAAGGGAAGTAATTCTTGCAAGGGGCTTGAAAAGACCAAAACACGGTCTTCTGCGCCCCTATTTTCTTAAATGTTTGCCCATTTTCAGTGAAATCTTGGCAGTTTGCCAAGGACTGCACAGCAGCCTTTAAAGAAAACTTTAAATCCACTTTCATGCCGTTTTTTTCACTGTTTTTTAATCAATAAATTTTGGCGCCAATTTGGAGCGATTTTGAAGCTCTCTGATTGGCTGTTGAATTTCTTAAGTCCTCTCTGATTGGCTGCTGGTATCCATTCTGATTTCCTTAAAGCTTCTCTGATTGGATAAATATTAACCTTTTACCACACAATGACGCCTTTTCAAGAAGGCTTTTGAAAATAATCTGAGGAAAGGAGACAATGCAGGCTACCAGCATTTTCTCCTTTTCCCACAATGTTTTCTACCCTATCAAGGAAGCAATTGATTTTTAGTTATTCTTACATCTTATTGTGTCTTTATGGCCTACTTCTAAATTCTTCAAACAAGAACAAGATTTTTTTGTTGGAAAAAGTTTTCGCAACAGCGACCGTTTGCTTCTGAATTTTATATTTTGCGCTACGATTAAACATAAAATTGACTTTCGACTCACGTGGTCGTCTAAATTGGTTCAATGTTTTCGTGACCCTGGTAAGAAAACAGCGAAAAATTTTGTTTACCTTTCTTTGATTTGTACGACAGGTATCAATTGCCTCCGAAAGTGTCGAAGCTGATTTTACGTTTTTATGCGCGGCACGTAACAGTCACATATGGGTTAGATGGTCATCGTAACCGAATCAATGGCCCTAGTGAGAGAAAAAGAAAAAGATAAATCCCTATAATTGACTCAAGCAACAGTTGTCGTCTGCTATAAAATATTCCATAAGTCGATTTTTCATGTTTTTGCGGATACGTAAGTGGCACCTGCGAGACAATAGACAACCTAAAAGGGTTTGTCGTCACCGTATATAAAGATTGCAGAAATAAAAAACAGATATTAGAAATTGAATTCCCTATATTTGACCTATTAAGCAACAGGTGTCCTCTGCTATGAAATGTTCCGTAAGTCGATTTTTCGCGTTTTCGCGGATACGTAACCGGCACCTTTGAGACGGCAGTCAACGTAAAAGTATTTGTGGTCACGGTATAAAGAGATTGGAGAAAAAACATATACATTAAAAGTTTAGTTCCTTTTGTTTGATTTATGCAATAAGAAGCAGTTGCTACTGAAAGAGCCTTCAGTCTTTTTTTTGCCACTTGTCGCATTATTTTCTGGGGTTTTCGCATGGGCGTAACTGGCACCTATGAGACGGTAGTCAACGTAACTGGGTTTCTTGTTGCGGTTTGAAGAGATTGGAAAAATTACACTTCAGTTGCCTTTGTTTGATATATGAGAGTTTTCAGTCTTTTTTTAGCCACTTGTCGCATTAATTTCTGAGGTTTTCGCATGAGCGTAACTGGCACGTAGTCAACGTAACTGGGTTTCTTGTTGCGGTTTGAAGAGATTAGAAAAATTACACTTCAGTTGCCTTTGTTTGATTTATGCAATAGGAAGCAACTGAAAGAGTTTACAGTCTTTTTTTAGCCACTTGTCACATTAATTTCTGGGCGTTTTCTTTTTACACTGTACATTGATCACTTTGGCTTATTGAAAGTTTTAATGTGCAGCATTTATTGTGGGCTGAGTTAGAAAAGCAAATCCAGTTAAGGGCTGGGGGGGGGGTTGGGTGCATTGAGGGTTAAAGGGAAGTAATTCTTGCATTAATTTCTGGGCGTTTTTTTTTTTCACTGTACATTAATCACTTTGGCTTATTGAAAGTTCCAATGTGTAGCATTTATTGTGGACTGAGTTAGAAAACCAAATCCAGTTAAGGGCTGGGGAGGAGGGGTGTTGGGTGCATCGAGGGTTAAAGGGAAGTAATTCTTGCATTAATTTCTGGGCGTTTTTTTTTTTTTTTTTTTTACACTGTACATTGATCACTAAAAATTGGCTTATTGAAAGTTTCAATGTGCAGCATTTATTGTGGGCTGAGTTAGAAAAGCAAATCCAGTTAAGGGCTGGGGAGGGGGGGAGTGGGTGCATCGAGGGTTAAAGGGAAGTAATTCTTGCAAGGGGCTTGAAAAGACCAAAACACGGTCTTCTGCGCCCCTATTTTCTTAAATGTTTGCCCATTTTCAGTGAAATCTTGGCAGTTTGCCAAGGACTGCACAGCAGCCTTTAAAGAAAACTTTAAATCCACTTTCATGCCGTTTTTTTCACTGTTTTTTAATCAATAAATTTTGGCGCCAATTTGGAGCGATTTTGAAGCTCTCTGATTGGCTGTTGAATTTCTTAAGTCCTCTCTGATTGGCTGCTGGTATCCATTCTGATTTCCTTAAAGCTTCTCTGATTGGATAATTATTAACCTTTTACCACACAATGACGCCTTTTCAAGAAGGCTTTTGAAAATAATCTGAGGAAAGGAGACAATGCAGGCTACCAGCATTTTCTCCTTTTCCCACAATGTTTTCTACCCTATCAAGGAAGCAATTGATTTTTAGTTATTCTTACATCTTATTGTGTCTTTATGGCCTACTTCTAAATTCTTCAAACAAGAACAAGATTTTTTTGTTGGAAAAAGTTTTCGCAACAGCGACCGTTTGCTTCTGAATTTTATATTTTGCGCTACGATTAAACATAAAATTGACTTTCGACTCACGTGGTCGTCTAAATTGGTTCAATGTTTTCGTGACCCTGGTAAGAAAACAGCGAAAAATTTTGTTTACCTTTCTTTGATTTGTACGACAGGTATCAATTGCCTCCGAAAGTGTCGAAGCTGATTTTACGTTTTTATGCGCGGCACGTAACAGTCACGTATGGGTTAGATGGTCATCGTAACCGAATCAATGGCCCTAGTGAGAGAAAAAGAAAAAGATAAATCCCTATAATTGACTCAAGCAACAGTTGTCGTCTGCTATAAAATATTCCATAAGTCGATTTTTCATGTTTTTGCGGATACGTAAGTGGCACCTGCGAGACAATAGACAACCTAAAAGGGTTTGTCGTCACCGTATATAAAGATTGCAGAAATAAAAAACAGATATTAGAAATTGAATTCCCTATATTTGACCTATTAAGCAACAGGTGTCCTCTGCTATGAAATGTTCCGTAAGTCGATTTTTCGCGTTTTCACGGATACGTAACCGGCACCTTTGAGACGGCAGTCAACGTAAAAGGATTTGTGGTCACGGTATAAAGAGATTGGAGAAAAAACATATACATTAAAAGTTTAGTTCCTTTTGTTTGATTTATGCAATAAGAAGCAGTTGCTACTGAAAGAGCCTTCAGTCTTTTTTTTGCCACTTGTCGCATTATTTTCTGGGGTTTTCGCATGGGCGTAACTGGCACCTATGAGACGGTAGTCAACGTAACTGGGTTTCTTGTTGCGGTTTGAAGAGATTGGAAAAATTACACTTCAGTTGCCTTTGTTTGATATATGAGAGTTTTCAGTCTTTTTTTAGCCACTTGTCGCATTAATTTCTGAGGTTTTCGCATGAGCGTAACTGGCACGTAGTCAACGTAACTGGGTTTCTTGTTGCGGTTTGAAGAGATTAGAAAAATTACACTTCAGTTGCCTTTGTTTGATTTATGCAATAGGAAGCAACTGAAAGAGTTTACAGTCTTTTTTTAGCCACTTGTCACATTAATTTCTGGGCGTTTTCTTTTTACACTGTACATTGATCACTTTGGCTTATTGAAAGTTTTAATGTGCAGCATTTATTGTGGGCTGAGTTAGAAAAGCGAATCCAGTTAAGGGCTGGGGGGGGAGGGGGTGGGTGCATTGAGGGTTAAAGGGAAGTAATTCTTGCATTAATTTCTGGGCGTTTTTTTTTTTCACTGTACATTAATCACTTTGGCTTATTGAAAGTTCCAATGTGTAGCATTTATTGTGGACTGAGTTAGAAAACCAAATCCAGTTAAGGGCTGGGGAGGAGGGGTGTTGGGTGCATCGAGGGTTAAAGGGAAGTAATTCTTGCATTAATTTCTGGGCGTTTTTTTTTTTTTTTTTTACACTGTACATTGATCACTAAAAATTGGCTTATTGAAAGTTTCAATGTGCAGCATTTATTGTGGGCTGAGTTAGAAAAGCAAATCCAGTTAAGGGCTGGGGAGGGGGGGAGTGGGTGCATCGAGGGTTAAAGGGAAGTAATTCTTGCAAGGGGCTTGAAAAGACCAAAACACGGTCTTCTGCGCCCCTATTTTCTTAAATGTTTGCCCATTTTCAGTGAAATCTTGGCAGTTTGCCAAGGACTGCACAGCAGCCTTTAAAGAAAACTTTAAATCCACTTTCATGCCGTTTTTTTCACTGTTTTTTAATCAATAAATTTTGGCGCCAATTTGGAGCGATTTTGAAGCTCTCTGATTGGCTGTTGAATTTCTTAAGTCCTCTCTGATTGGCTGCTGGTATCCATTCTGATTTCCTTAAAGCTTCTCTGATTGGATAATTATTAACCTTTTACCACACAATGACGCCTTTTCAAGAAGGCTTTTGAAAACAATCTGAGGAAAGGAGACAATGCAGGCTACCAGCATTTTCTCCTTTTCCCACAATGTTTTCTACCCTATCAAGGAAGCAATTGATTTTTAGTTATTCTTACATCTTATTGTGTCTTTATGGCCTACTTCTAAATTCTTCAAACAAGAACAAGATTTTTTTGTTGGAAAAAGTTTTCGCAACAGCGACCGTTTGCTTCTGAATTTTATATTTTGCGCTACGATTAAACATAAAATTGACTTTCGACTCACGTGGTCGTCTAAATTGGTTCAATGTTTTCGTGACCCTGGTAAGAAAACAGCGAAAAATTTTGTTTACCTTTCTTTGATTTGTACGACAGGTATCAATTGCCTCCGAAAGTGTCGAAGCTGATTTTACGTTTTTATGCGCGGCACGTAACAGTCACGTATGGGTTAGATGGTCATCGTAACCGAATCAATGGCCCTAGTGAGAGAAAAAGAAAAAGATAAATCCCTATAATTGACTCAAGCAACAGTTGTCGTCTGCTATAAAATATTCCATAAGTCGATTTTTCATGTTTTTGCGGATACGTAAGTGGCACCTGCGAGACAATAGACAACCTAAAAGGGTTTGTCGTCACCGTATATAAAGATTGCAGAAATAAAAAACAGATATTAGAAATTGAATTCCCTATATTTGACCTATTAAGCAACAGGTGTCCTCTGCTATGAAATGTTCCGTAAGTCGATTTTTCGCGTTTTCGCGGATACGTAACCGGCACCTTTGAGACGGCAGTCAACGTAAAAGGATTTGTGGTCACGGTATAAAGAGATTGGAGAAAAAACATATACATTAAAAGTTTAGTTCCTTTTGTTTGATTTATGCAATAAGAAGCAGTTGCTACTGAAAGAGCCTTCAGTCTTTTTTTTGCCACTTGTCGCATTATTTTCTGGGGTTTTCGCATGGGCGTAACTGGCACCTATGAGACGGTAGTCAACGTAACTGGGTTTCTTGTTGCGGTTTGAAGAGATTGGAAAAATTACACTTCAGTTGCCTTTGTTTGATATATGAGAGTTTTCAGTCTTTTTTTAGCCACTTGTCGCATTAATTTCTGAGGTTTTCGCATGAGCGTAACTGGCACGTAGTCAACGTAACTGGGTTTCTTGTTGCGGTTTGAAGAGATTAGAAAAATTACACTTCAGTTGCCTTTGTTTGATTTATGCAATAGGAAGCAACTGAAAGAGTTTACAGTCTTTTTTTAGCCACTTGTCACATTAATTTCTGGGCGTTTTCTTTTTACACTGTACATTGATCACTTTGGCTTATTGAAAGTTTTAATGTGCAGCATTTATTGTGGGCTGAGTTAGAAAAGCAAATCCAGTTAAGGGCTGGGGGGGGGGGGGGTTGGGTGCATTGAGGGTTAAAGGGAAGTAATTCTTGCATTAATTTCTGGGCGTTTTTTTTTTTTCACTGTACATTAATCACTTTGGCTTATTGAAAGTTCCAATGTGTAGCATTTATTGTGGACTGAGTTAGAAAACCAAATCCAGTTAAGGGCTGGGGAGGAGGGGTGTTGGGTGCATCGAGGGTTAAAGGGAAGTAATTCTTGCATTAATTTCTGGGCGTTTTTTTTTTTTTTTTTTACACTGTACATTGATCACTAAAAATTGGCTTATTGAAAGTTTCAATGTGCAGCATTTATTGTGGGCTGAGTTAGAAAAGCAAATCCAGTTAAGGGCTGGGGAGGGGGGGAGTGGGTGCATCGAGGGTTAAAGGGAAGTAATTCTTGCAAGGGGCTTGAAAAGACCAAAACACGGTCTTCTGCGCCCCTATTTTCTTAAATGTTTGCCCATTTTCAGTGAAATCTTGGCAGTTTGCCAAGGACTGCACAGCAGCCTTTAAAGAAAACTTTAAATCCACTTTCATGCCGTTTTTTTCACTGTTTTTTAATCAATAAATTTTGGCGCCAATTTGGAGCGATTTTGAAGCTCTCTGATTGGCTGTTGAATTTCTTAAGTCCTCTCTGATTGGCTGCTGGTATCCATTCTGATTTCCTTAAAGCTTCTCTGATTGGATAATTATTAACCTTTTACCACACAATGACGCCTTTTCAAGAAGGCTTTTGAAAATAATCTGAGGAAAGGAGACAATGCAGGCTACCAGCATTTTCTCCTTTTCCCACCATGTTTTCTACCCTATCAAGGAAGCAATTGATTTTTAGTTATTCTTACATCTTATTGTGTCTTTATGGCCTACTTCTAAATTCTTCAAACAAGAACAAGATTTTTTTGTTGGAAAAAGTTTTCGCAACAGCGACCGTTTGCTTCTGAATTTTATATTTTGCGCTACGATTAAACATAAAATTGACTTTCGACTCACGTGGTCGTCTAAATTGGTTCAATGTTTTCGTGACCCTGGTAAGAAAACAGCGAAAAATTTTGTTTACCTTTCTTTGATTTGTACGACAGGTATCAATTGCCTCCGAAAGTGTCGAAGCTGATTTTACGTTTTTATGCGCGGCACGTAACAGTCACGTATGGGTTAGATGGTCATCGTAACCGAATCAATGGCCCTAGTGAGAGAAAAAGAAAAAGATAAATCCCTATAATTGACTCAAGCAACAGTTGTCGTCTGCTATAAAATATTCCATAAGTCGATTTTTCATGTTTTTGCGGATACGTAAGTGGCACCTGCGAGACAATAGACAACCTAAAAGGGTTTGTCGTCACCGTATATAAAGATTGCAGAAATAAAAAACAGATATTAGAAATTGAATTCCCTATATTTGACCTATTAAGCAACAGGTGTCCTCTGCTATGAAATGTTCCGTAAGTCGATTTTTCGCGTTTTCGCGGATACGTAACCGGCACCTTTGAGACGGCAGTCAACGTAAAAGGATTTGTGGTCACGGTATAAAGAGATTGGAGAAAAAACATATACATTAAAAGTTTAGTTCCTTTTGTTTGATTTATGCAATAAGAAGCAGTTGCTACTGAAAGAGCCTTCAGTCTTTTTTTTGCCACTTGTCGCATTATTTTCTGGGGTTTTCGCATGGGCGTAACTGGCACCTATGAGACGGTAGTCAACGTAACTGGGTTTCTTGTTGCGGTTTGAAGAGATTGGAAAAATTACACTTCAGTTGCCTTTGTTTGATATATGAGAGTTTTCAGTCTTTTTTTAGCCACTTGTCGCATTAATTTCTGAGGTTTTCGCATGAGCGTAACTGGCACGTAGTCAACGTAACTGGGTTTCTTGTTGCGGTTTGAAGAGATTAGAAAAATTACACTTCAGTTGCCTTTGTTTGATTTATGCAATAGGAAGCAACTGAAAGAGTTTACAGTCTTTTTTTAGCCACTTGTCACATTAATTTCTGGGCGTTTTCTTTTTACACTGTACATTGATCACTTTGGCTTATTGAAAGTTTTAATGTGCAGCATTTATTGTGGGCTGAGTTAGAAAAGCAAATCCAGTTAAGGGCTGGGGGGGGGGGGGGTTGGGTGCATTGAGGGTTAAAGGGAAGTAATTCTTGCATTAATTTCTGGGCGTTTTTTTTTTTCACTGTACATTAATCACTTTGGCTTATTGAAAGTTCCAATGTGTAGCATTTATTGTGGACTGAGTTAGAAAACCAAATCCAGTTAAGGGCTGGGGAGGAGGGGTGTTGGGTGCATCGAGGGTTAAAGGGAAGTAATTCTTGCATTAATTTCTGGGCGTTTTTTTTTTTTTTTTTTACACTGTACATTGATCACTAAAAATTGGCTTATTGAAAGTTTCAATGTGCAGCATTTATTGTGGGCTGAGTTAGAAAAGCAAATCCAGTTAAGGGCTGGGGAGGGGGGGAGTGGGTGCATCGAGGGTTAAAGGGAAGTAATTCTTGCAAGGGGCTTGAAAAGACCAAAACACGGTCTTCTGCGCCCCTATTTTCTTAAATGTTTGCCCATTTTCAGTGAAATCTTGGCAGTTTGCCAAGGACTGCACAGCAGCCTTTAAAGAAAACTTTAAATCCACTTTCATGCCGTTTTTTTCACTGTTTTTTAATCAATAAATTTTGGCGCCAATTTGGAGCGATTTTGAAGCTCTCTGATTGGCTGTTGAATTTCTTAAGTCCTCTCTGATTGGCTGCTGGTATCCATTCTGATTTCCTTAAAGCTTCTCTGATTGGATAATTATTAACCTTTTACCACACAATGACGCCTTTTCAAGAAGGCTTTTGAAAATAATCTGAGGAAAGGAGACAATGCAGGCTACCAGCATTTTCTCCTTTTCCCACCATGTTTTCTACCCTATCAAGGAAGCAATTGATTTTTAGTTATTCTTACATCTTATTGTGTCTTTATGGCCTACTTCTAAATTCTTCAAACAAGAACAAGATTTTTTTGTTGGAAAAAGTTTTCGCAACAGCGACCGTTTGCTTCTGAATTTTATATTTTGCGCTACGATTAAACATAAAATTGACTTTCGACTCACGTGGTCGTCTAAATTGGTTCAATGTTTTCGTGACCCTGGTAAGAAAACAGCGAAAAATTTTGTTTACCTTTCTTTGATTTGTACGACAGGTATCAATTGCCTCCGAAAGTGTCGAAGCTGATTTTACGTTTTTATGCGCGGCACGTAACAGTCACGTATGGGTTAGATGGTCATCGTAACCGAATCAATGGCCCTAGTGAGAGAAAAAGAAAAAGATAAATCCCTATAATTGACTCAAGCAACAGTTGTCGTCTGCTATAAAATATTCCATAAGTCGATTTTTCATGTTTTTGCGGATACGTAAGTGGCACCTGCGAGACAATAGACAACCTAAAAGGGTTTGTCGTCACCGTATATAAAGATTGCAGAAATAAAAAACAGATATTAGAAATTGAATTCCCTATATTTGACCTATTAAGCAACAGGTGTCCTCTGCTATGAAATGTTCCGTAAGTCGATTTTTCGCGTTTTCGCGGATACGTAACCGGCACCTTTGAGACGGCAGTCAACGTAAAAGGATTTGTGGTCACGGTATAAAGAGATTGGAGAAAAAACATATACATTAAAAGTTTAGTTCCTTTTGTTTGATTTATGCAATAAGAAGCAGTTGCTACTGAAAGAGCCTTCAGTCTTTTTTTTGCCACTTGTCGCATTATTTTCTGGGGTTTTCGCATGGGCGTAACTGGCACCTATGAGACGGTAGTCAACGTAACTGGGTTTCTTGTTGCGGTTTGAAGAGATTGGAAAAATTACACTTCAGTTGCCTTTGTTTGATATATGAGAGTTTTCAGTCTTTTTTTAGCCACTTGTCGCATTAATTTCTGAGGTTTTCGCATGAGCGTAACTGGCACGTAGTCAACGTAACTGGGTTTCTTGTTGCGGTTTGAAGAGATTAGAAAAATTACACTTCAGTTGCCTTTGTTTGATTTATGCAATAGGAAGCAACTGAAAGAGTTTACAGTCTTTTTTTAGCCACTTGTCACATTAATTTCTGGGCGTTTTCTTTTTACACTGTACATTGATCACTTTGGCTTATTGAAAGTTTTAATGTGCAGCATTTATTGTGGGCTGAGTTAGAAAAGCAAATCCAGTTAAGGGCTGGGGGGGGGTTGGGTGCATTGAGGGTTAAAGGGAAGTAATTCTTGCATTAATTTCTGGGCGTTTTTTTTTTTCACTGTACATTAATCACTTTGGCTTATTGAAAGTTCCAATGTGTAGCATTTATTGTGGACTGAGTTAGAAAACCAAATCCAGTTAAGGGCTGGGGAGGAGGGGTGTTGGGTGCATCGAGGGTTAAAGGGAAGTAATTCTTGCATTAATTTCTGGGCGTTTTTTTTTTTTTTTTTTACACTGTACATTGATCACTAAAAATTGGCTTATTGAAAGTTTCAATGTGCAGCATTTATTGTGGGCTGAGTTAGAAAAGCAAATCCAGTTAAGGGCTGGGGAGGGGGGGAGTGGGTGCATCGAGGGTTAAAGGGAAGTAATTCTTGCAAGGGGCTTGAAAAGACCAAAACACGGTCTTCTGCGCCCCTATTTTCTTAAATGTTTGCCCATTTTCAGTGAAATCTTGGCAGTTTGCCAAGGACTGCACAGCAGCCTTTAAAGAAAACTTTAAATCCACTTTCATGCCGTTTTCTTCACTGTTTTTTAATCAATAAATTTTGGCGCCAATTTGGAGCGATTTTGAAGCTCTCTGATTGGCTGTTGAATTTCTTAAGTCCTCTCTGATTGGCTGCTGGTATCCATTCTGATTTCCTTAAAGCTTCTCTGATTGGATAATTATTAACCTTTTACCACACAATGACGCCTTTTCAAGAAGGCTTTTGAAAACAATCTGAGGAAAGGAGACAATGCAGGCTACCAGCATTTTCTCCTTTTCCCACAATGTTTTCTACCCTATCAAGGAAGCAATTGATTTTTAGTTATTCTTACATCTTATTGTGTCTTTATGGCCTACTTCTAAATTCTTCAAACAAGAACAAGATTTTTTTGTTGGAAAAAGTTTTCGCAACAGCGACCGTTTGCTTCTGAATTTTATATTTTGCGCTACGATTAAACATAAAATTGACTTTCGACTCACGTGGTCGTCTAAATTGGTTCAATGTTTTCGTGACCCTGGTAAGAAAACAGCGAAAAATTTTGTTTACCTTTCTTTGATTTGTACGACAGGTATCAATTGCCTCCGAAAGTGTCGAAGCTGATTTTACGTTTTTATGCGCGGCACGTAACAGTCACGTATGGGTTAGATGGTCATCGTAACCGAATCAATGGCCCTAGTGAGAGAAAAAGAAAAAGATAAATCCCTATAATTGACTCAAGCAACAGTTGTCGTCTGCTATAAAATATTCCATAAGTCGATTTTTCATGTTTTTGCGGATACGTAAGTGGCACCTGCGAGACAATAGACAACCTAAAAGGGTTTGTCGTCACCGTATATAAAGATTGCAGAAATAAAAAACAGATATTAGAAATTGAATTCCCTATATTTGACCTATTAAGCAACAGGTGTCCTCTGCTATGAAATGTTCCGTAAGTCGATTTTTCGCGTTTTCGCGGATACGTAACCGGCACCTTTGAGACGGCAGTCAACGTAAAAGGATTTGTGGTCACGGTATAAAGAGATTGGAGAAAAAACATATACATTAAAAGTTTAGTTCCTTTTGTTTGATTTATGCAATAAGAAGCAGTTGCTACTGAAAGAGCCTTCAGTCTTTTTTTTGCCACTTGTCGCATTATTTTCTGGGGTTTTCGCATGGGCGTAACTGGCACCTATGAGACGGTAGTCAACGTAACTGGGTTTCTTGTTGCGGTTTGAAGAGATTGGAAAAATTACACTTCAGTTGCCTTTGTTTGATATATGAGAGTTTTCAGTCTTTTTTTAGCCACTTGTCGCATTAATTTCTGAGGTTTTCGCATGAGCGTAACTGGCACGTAGTCAACGTAACTGGGTTTCTTGTTGCGGTTTGAAGAGATTAGAAAAATTACACTTCAGTTGCCTTTGTTTGATTTATGCAATAGGAAGCAACTGAAAGAGTTTACAGTCTTTTTTTAGCCACTTGTCACATTAATTTCTGGGCGTTTTCTTTTTACACTGTACATTGATCACTTTGGCTTATTGAAAGTTTTAATGTGCAGCATTTATTGTGGGCTGAGTTAGAAAAGCAAATCCAGTTAAGGGCTGGGGGGGGTTGGGTGCATTGAGGGTTAAAGGGAAGTAATTCTTGCATTAATTTCTGGGCGTTTTTTTTTTTCACTGTACATTAATCACTTTGGCTTATTGAAAGTTCCAATGTGTAGCATTTATTGTGGACTGAGTTAGAAAACCAAATCCAGTTAAGGGCTGGGGAGGAGGGGTGTTGGGTGCATCGAGGGTTAAAGGGAAGTAATTCTTGCATTAATTTCTGGGCGTTTTTTTTTTTTTTTTTTTACACTGTACATTGATCACTAAAAATTGGCTTATTGAAAGTTTCAATGTGCAGCATTTATTGTGGGCTGAGTTAGAAAAGCAAATCCAGTTAAGGGCTGGGGAGGGGGGGAGTGGGTGCATCGAGGGTTAAAGGGAAGTAATTCTTGCAAGGGGCTTGAAAAGACCAAAACACGGTCTTCTGCGCCCCTATTTTCTTAAATGTTTGCCCATTTTCAGTGAAATCTTGGCAGTTTGCCAAGGACTGCACAGCAGCCTTTAAAGAAAACTTTAAATCCACTTTCATGCCGTTTTTTTCACTGTTTTTTAATCAATAAATTTTGGCGCCAATTTGGAGCGATTTTGAAGCTCTCTGATTGGCTGTTGAATTTCTTAAGTCCTCTCTGATTGGCTGCTGGTATCCATTCTGATTTCCTTAAAGCTTCTCTGATTGGATAATTATTAACCTTTTACCACACAATGACGCCTTTTCAAGAAGGCTTTTGAAAACAATCTGAGGAAAGGAGACAATGCAGGCTACCAGCATTTTCTCCTTTTCCCACAATGTTTTCTACCCTATCAAGGAAGCAATTGATTTTTAGTTATTCTTACATCTTATTGTGTCTTTATGGCCTACTTCTAAATTCTTCAAACAAGAACAAGATTTTTTTGTTGGAAAAAGTTTTCGCAACAGCGACCGTTTGCTTCTGAATTTTATATTTTGCGCTACGATTAAACATAAAATTGACTTTCGACTCACGTGGTCGTCTAAATTGGTTCAATGTTTTCGTGACCCTGGTAAGAAAACAGCGAAAAATTTTGTTTACCTTTCTTTGATTTGTACGACAGGTATCAATTGCCTCCGAAAGTGTCGAAGCTGATTTTACGTTTTTATGCGCGGCACGTAACAGTCACGTATGGGTTAGATGGTCATCGTAACCGAATCAATGGCCCTAGTGAGAGAAAAAGAAAAAGATAAATCCCTATAATTGACTCAAGCAACAGTTGTCGTCTGCTATAAAATATTCCATAAGTCGATTTTTCATGTTTTTGCGGATACGTAAGTGGCACCTGCGAGACAATAGACAACCTAAAAGGGTTTGTCGTCACCGTATATAAAGATTGCAGAAATAAAAAACAGATATTAGAAATTGAATTCCCTATATTTGACCTATTAAGCAACAGGTGTCCTCTGCTATGAAATGTTCCGTAAGTCGATTTTTCGCGTTTTCGCGGATACGTAACCGGCACCTTTGAGACGGCAGTCAACGTAAAAGGATTTGTGGTCACGGTATAAAGAGATTGGAGAAAAAACATATACATTAAAAGTTTAGTTCCTTTTGTTTGATTTATGCAATAAGAAGCAGTTGCTACTGAAAGAGCCTTCAGTCTTTTTTTTGCCACTTGTCGCATTATTTTCTGGGGTTTTCGCATGGGCGTAACTGGCACCTATGAGACGGTAGTCAACGTAACTGGGTTTCTTGTTGCGGTTTGAAGAGATTGGAAAAATTACACTTCAGTTGCCTTTGTTTGATATATGAGAGTTTTCAGTCTTTTTTTAGCCACTTGTCGCATTAATTTCTGAGGTTTTCGCATGAGCGTAACTGGCACGTAGTCAACGTAACTGGGTTTCTTGTTGCGGTTTGAAGAGATTAGAAAAATTACACTTCAGTTGCCTTTGTTTGATTTATGCAATAGGAAGCAACTGAAAGAGTTTACAGTCTTTTTTTAGCCACTTGTCACATTAATTTCTGGGCGTTTTCTTTTTACACTGTACATTGATCACTTTGGCTTATTGAAAGTTTTAATGTGCAGCATTTATTGTGGGCTGAGTTAGAAAAGCAAATCCAGTTAAGGGCTGGGGGGGGGGTTGGGTGCATTGAGGGTTAAAGGGAAGTAATTCTTGCATTAATTTCTGGGCGTTTTTTTTTTCACTGTACATTAATCACTTTGGCTTATTGAAAGTTCCAATGTGTAGCATTTATTGTGGACTGAGTTAGAAAACCAAATCCAGTTAAGGGCTGGGGAGGAGGGGTGTTGGGTGCATCGAGGGTTAAAGGGAAGTAATTCTTGCATTAATTTCTGGGCGTTTTTTTTTTTTTTTTTTACACTGTACATTGATCACTAAAAATTGGCTTATTGAAAGTTTCAATGTGCAGCATTTATTGTGGGCTGAGTTAGAAAAGCAAATCCAGTTAAGGGCTGGGGAGGGGGGGAGTGGGTGCATCGAGGGTTAAAGGGAAGTAATTCTTGCAAGGGGCTTGAAAAGACCAAAACACGGTCTTCTGCGCCCCTATTTTCTTAAATGTTTGCCCATTTTCAGTGAAATCTTGGCAGTTTGCCAAGGACTGCACAGCAGCCTTTAAAGAAAACTTTAAATCCACTTTCATGCCGTTTTTTTCACTGTTTTTTAATCAATAAATTTTGGCGCCAATTTGGAGCGATTTTGAAGCTCTCTGATTGGCTGTTGAATTTCTTAAGTCCTCTCTGATTGGCTGCTGGTATCCATTCTGATTTCCTTAAAGCTTCTCTGATTGGATAATTATTAACCTTTTACCACACAATGACGCCTTTTCAAGAAGGCTTTTGAAAATAATCTGAGGAAAGGAGACAATGCAGGCTACCAGCATTTTCTCCTTTTCCCACAATGTTTTCTACCCTATCAAGGAAGCAATTGATTTTTAGTTATTCTTACATCTTATTGTGTCTTTATGGCCTACTTCTAAATTCTTCAAACAAGAACAAGATTTTTTTGTTGGAAAAAGTTTTCGCAACAGCGACCGTTTGCTTCTGAATTTTATATTTTGCGCTACGATTAAACATAAAATTGACTTTCGACTCACGTGGTCGTCTAAATTGGTTCAATGTTTTCGTGACCCTGGTAAGAAAACAGCGAAAAATTTTGTTTACCTTTCTTTGATTTGTACGACAGGTATCAATTGCCTCCGAAAGTGTCGAAGCTGATTTTACGTTTTTATGCGCGGCACGTAACAGTCACGTATGGGTTAGATGGTCATCGTAACCGAATCAATGGCCCTAGTGAGAGAAAAAGAAAAAGATAAATCCCTATAATTGACTCAAGCAACAGTTGTCGTCTGCTATAAAATATTCCATAAGTCGATTTTTCATGTTTTTGCGGATACGTAAGTGGCACCTGCGAGACAATAGACAACCTAAAAGGGTTTGTCGTCACCGTATATAAAGATTGCAGAAATAAAAAACAGATATTAGAAATTGAATTCCCTATATTTGACCTATTAAGCAACAGGTGTCCTCTGCTATGAAATGTTCCGTAAGTCGATTTTTCGCGTTTTCGCGGATACGTAACCGGCACCTTTGAGACGGCAGTCAACGTAAAAGGATTTGTGGTCACGGTATAAAGAGATTGGAGAAAAAACATATACATTAAAAGTTTAGTTCCTTTTGTTTGATTTATGCAATAAGAAGCAGTTGCTACTGAAAGAGCCTTCAGTCTTTTTTTTGCCACTTGTCGCATTATTTTCTGGGGTTTTCGCATGGGCGTAACTGGCACCTATGAGACGGTAGTCAACGTAACTGGGTTTCTTGTTGCGGTTTGAAGAGATTGGAAAAATTACACTTCAGTTGCCTTTGTTTGATATATGAGAGTTTTCAGTCTTTTTTTAGCCACTTGTCGCATTAATTTCTGAGGTTTTCGCATGAGCGTAACTGGCACGTAGTCAACGTAACTGGGTTTCTTGTTGCGGTTTGAAGAGATTAGAAAAATTACACTTCAGTTGCCTTTGTTTGATTTATGCAATAGGAAGCAACTGAAAGAGTTTACAGTCTTTTTTTAGCCACTTGTCACATTAATTTCTGGGCGTTTTCTTTTTACACTGTACATTGATCACTTTGGCTTATTGAAAGTTTTAATGTGCAGCATTTATTGTGGGCTGAGTTAGAAAAGCAAATCCAGTTAAGGGCTGGGGGGGGAGGGGGTGGGTGCATTGAGGGTTAAAGGGAAGTAATTCTTGCATTAATTTCTGGGCGTTTTTTTTTTTCACTGTACATTAATCACTTTGGCTTATTGAAAGTTCCAATGTGTAGCATTTATTGTGGACTGAGTTAGAAAACCAAATCCAGTTAAGGGCTGGGGAGGAGGGGTGTTGGGTGCATCGAGGGTTAAAGGGAAGTAATTCTTGCATTAATTTCTGGGCGTTTTTTTTTTTTTTTTTTTACACTGTACATTGATCACTAAAAATTGGCTTATTGAAAGTTTCAATGTGCAGCATTTATTGTGGGCTGAGTTAGAAAAGCAAATCCAGTTAAGGGCTGGGGAGGGGGGGAGTGGGTGCATCGAGGGTTAAAGGGAAGTAATTCTTGCAAGGGGCTTGAAAAGACCAAAACACGGTCTTCTGCGCCCCTATTTTCTTAAATGTTTGCCCATTTTCAGTGAAATCTTGGCAGTTTGCCAAGGACTGCACAGCAGCCTTTAAAGAAAACTTTAAATCCACTTTCATGCCGTTTTTTTCACTGTTTTTTAATCAATAAATTTTGGCGCCAATTTGGAGCGATTTTGAAGCTCTCTGATTGGCTGTTGAATTTCTTAAGTCCTCTCTGATTGGCTGCTGGTATCCATTCTGATTTCCTTAAAGCTTCTCTGATTGGATAATTATTAACCTTTTACCACACAATGACGCCTTTTCAAGAAGGCTTTTGAAAACAATCTGAGGAAAGGAGACAATGCAGGCTACCAGCATTTTCTCCTTTTCCCACAATGTTTTCTACCCTATCAAGGAAGCAATTGATTTTTAGTTATTCTTACATCTTATTGTGTCTTTATGGCCTACTTCTAAATTCTTCAAACAAGAACAAGATTTTTTTGTTGGAAAAAGTTTTCGCAACAGCGACCGTTTGCTTCTGAATTTTATATTTTGCGCTACGATTAAACATAAAATTGACTTTCGACTCACGTGGTCGTCTAAATTGGTTCAATGTTTTCGTGACCCTGGTAAGAAAACAGCGAAAAATTTTGTTTACCTTTCTTTGATTTGTACGACAGGTATCAATTGCCTCCGAAAGTGTCGAAGCTGATTTTACGTTTTTATGCGCGGCACGTAACAGTCACGTATGGGTTAGATGGTCATCGTAACCGAATCAATGGCCCTAGTGAGAGAAAAAGAAAAAGATAAATCCCTATAATTGACTCAAGCAACAGTTGTCGTCTGCTATAAAATATTCCATAAGTCGATTTTTCATGTTTTTGCGGATACGTAAGTGGCACCTGCGAGACAATAGACAACCTAAAAGGGTTTGTCGTCACCGTATATAAAGATTGCAGAAATAAAAAACAGATATTAGAAATTGAATTCCCTATATTTGACCTATTAAGCAACAGGTGTCCTCTGCTATGAAATGTTCCGTAAGTCGATTTTTCGCGTTTTCGCGGATATGTAACCGGCACCTTTGAGACGGCAGTCAACGTAAAAGGATTTGTGGTCACGGTATAAAGAGATTGGAGAAAAAACATATACATTAAAAGTTTAGTTCCTTTTGTTTGATTTATGCAATAAGAAGCAGTTGCTACTGAAAGAGCCTTCAGTCTTTTTTTTGCCACTTGTCGCATTATTTTCTGGGGTTTTCGCATGGGCGTAACTGGCACCTATGAGACGGTAGTCAACGTAACTGGGTTTCTTGTTGCGGTTTGAAGAGATTGGAAAAATTACACTTCAGTTGCCTTTGTTTGATATATGAGAGTTTTCAGTCTTTTTTTAGCCACTTGTCGCATTAATTTCTGAGGTTTTCGCATGAGCGTAACTGGCACGTAGTCAAAGTAACTGGGTTTCTTGTTGCGGTTTGAAGAGATTAGAAAAATTACACTTCAGTTGCCTTTGTTTGATTTATGCAATAGGAAGCAACTGAAAGAGTTTACAGTCTTTTTTTAGCCACTTGTCACATTAATTTCTGGGCGTTTTCTTTTTACACTGTACATTGATCACTTTGGCTTATTGAAAGTTTTAATGTGCAGCATTTATTGTGGGCTGAGTTAGAAAAGCAAATCCAGTTAAGGGCTGGGGGGGGGTGGGTGCATTGAGGGTTAAAGGGAAGTAATTCTTGCAATAATTTCTGGGCGTTTTTTTTTTTCACTGTACATTAATCACTTTGGCTTATTGAAAGTTCCAATGTGTAGCATTTATTGTGGACTGAGTTAGAAAACCAAATCCAGTTAAGGGCTGGGGAGGAGGGGTGTTGGGTGCATCGAGGGTTAAAGGGAAGTAATTCTTGCATTAATTTCTGGGCGTTTTTTTTTTTTTTTTAACACTGTACATTGATCACTAAAAATTGGCTTATTGAAAGTTTCAATGTGCAGCATTTATTGTGGGCTGAGTTAGAAAAGCAAATCCAGTTAAGGGCTGGGGAGGGGGGGAGTGGGTGCATCGAGGGTTAAAGGGAAGTAATTCTTGCAAGGGGCTTGAAAAGACCAAAACACGGTCTTCTGCGCCCCTATTTTCTTAAATGTTTGCCCATTTTCAGTGAAATCTTGGCAGTTTGCCAAGGACTGCACAGCAGCCTTTAAAGAAAACTTTAAATCCACTTTCATGCCGTTTTTTTCACTGTTTTTTAATCAATAAATTTTGGCGCCAATTTGGAGCGATTTTGAAGCTCTCTGATTGGCTGTTGAATTTCTTAAGTCCTCTCTGATTGGCTGCTGGTATCCATTCTGATTTCCTTAAAGCTTCTCTGATTGGATAATTATTAACCTTTTACCACACAATGACGCCTTTTCAAGAAGGCTTTTGAAAATAATCTGAGGAAAGGAGACAATGCAGGCTACCAGCATTTTCTCCTTTTCCCACAATGTTTTCTACCCTATCAAGGAAGCAATTGATTTTTAGTTATTCTTACATCTTATTGTGTCTTTATGGCCTACTTCTAAATTCTTCAAACAAGAACAAGATTTTTTTGTTGGAAAAAGTTTTCGCAACAGCGACCGTTTGCTTCTGAATTTTATATTTTGCGCTACGATTAAACATAAAATTGACTTTCGACTCACGTGGTCGTCTAAATTGGTTCAATGTTTTCGTGACCCTGGTAAGAAAACAGCGAAAAATTTTGTTTACCTTTCTTTGATTTGTACGACAGGTATCAATTGCCTCCGAAAGTGTCGAAGCTGATTTTACGTTTTTATGCGCGGCACGTAACAGTCACGTATGGGTTAGATGGTCATCGTAACCGAATCAATGGCCCTAGTGAGAGAAAAAGAAAAAGATAAATCCCTATAATTGACTCAAGCAACAGTTGTCGTCTGCTATAAAATATTCCATAAGTCGATTTTTCATGTTTTTGCGGATACGTAAGTGGCACCTGCGAGACAATAGACAACCTAAAAGGGTTTGTCGTCACCGTATATAAAGATTGCAGAAATAAAAAACAGATATTAGAAATTGAATTCCCTATATTTGACCTATTAAGCAACAGGTGTCCTCTGCTATGAAATGTTCCGTAAGTCGATTTTTCGCGTTTTCGCGGATACGTAACCGGCACCTTTGAGACGGCAGTCAACGTAAAAGGATTTGTGGTCACGGTATAAAGAGATTGGAGAAAAAACATATACATTAAAAGTTTAGTTCCTTTTGTTTGATTTATGCAATAAGAAGCAGTTGCTACTGAAAGAGCCTTCAGTCTTTTTTTTGCCACTTGTCGCATTATTTTCTGGGGTTTTCGCATGGGCGTAACTGGCACCTATGAGACGGTAGTCAACGTAACTGGGTTTCTTGTTGCGGTTTGAAGAGATTGGAAAAATTACACTTCAGTTGCCTTTGTTTGATATATGAGAGTTTTCAGTCTTTTTTTAGCCACTTGTCGCATTAATTTCTGAGGTTTTCGCATGAGCGTAACTGGCACGTAGTCAACGTAACTGGGTTTCTTGTTGCGGTTTGAAGAGATTAGAAAAATTACACTTCAGTTGCCTTTGTTTGATTTATGCAATAGGAAGCAACTGAAAGAGTTTACAGTCTTTTTTTAGCCACTTGTCACATTAATTTCTGGGCGTTTTCTTTTTACACTGTACATTGATCACTTTGGCTTATTGAAAGTTTTAATGTGCAGCATTTATTGTGGGCTGAGTTAGAAAAGCAAATCCAGTTAAGGGCTGGGGGGGGGGGTTGGGTGCATTGAGGGTTAAAGGGAAGTAATTCTTGCATTAATTTCTGGGCGTTTTTTTTTTTCACTGTACATTAATCACTTTGGCTTATTGAAAGTTCCAATGTGTAGCATTTATTGTGGACTGAGTTAGAAAACCAAATCCAGTTAAGGGCTGGGGAGGAGGGGTGTTGGGTGCATCGAGGGTTAAAGGGAAGTAATTCTTGCATTAATTTCTGGGCGTTTTTTTTTTTTTTTTTTACACTGTACATTGATCACTAAAAATTGGCTTATTGAAAGTTTCAATGTGCAGCATTTATTGTGGGCTGAGTTAGAAAAGCAAATCCAGTTAAGGGCTGGGGAGGGGGGGAGTGGGTGCATCGAGGGTTAAAGGGAAGTAATTCTTGCAAGGGGCTTGAAAAGACCAAAACACGGTCTTCTGCGCCCCTATTTTCTTAAATGTTTGCCCATTTTCAGTGAAATCTTGGCAGTTTGCCAAGGACTGCACAGCAGCCTTTAAAGAAAACTTTAAATCCACTTTCATGCCGTTTTTTTCACTGTTTTTTAATCAATAAATTTTGGCGCCAATTTGGAGCGATTTTGAAGCTCTCTGATTGGCTGTTGAATTTCTTAAGTCCTCTCTGATTGGCTGCTGGTATCCATTCTGATTTCCTTAAAGCTTCTCTGATTGGATAATTATTAACCTTTTACCACACAATGACGCCTTTTCAAGAAGGCTTTTGAAAATAATCTGAGGAAAGGAGACAATGCAGGCTACCAGCATTTTCTCCTTTTCCCACAATGTTTTCTACCCTATCAAGGAAGCAATTGATTTTTAGTTATTCTTACATCTTATTGTGTCTTTATGGCCTACTTCTAAATTCTTCAAACAAGAACAAGATTTTTTTGTTGGAAAAAGTTTTCGCAACAGCGACCGTTTGCTTCTGAATTTTATATTTTGCGCTACGATTAAACATAAAATTGACTTTCGACTCACGTGGTCGTCTAAATTGGTTCAATGTTTTCGTGACCCTGGTAAGAAAACAGCGAAAAATTTTGTTTACCTTTCTTTGATTTGTACGACAGGTATCAATTGCCTCCGAAAGTGTCGAAGCTGATTTTACGTTTTTATGCGCGGCACGTAACAGTCACGTATGGGTTAGATGGTCATCGTAACCGAATCAATGGCCCTAGTGAGAGAAAAAGAAAAAGATAAATCCCTATAATTGACTCAAGCAACAGTTGTCGTCTGCTATAAAATATTCCATAAGTCGATTTTTCATGTTTTTGCGGATACGTAAGTGGCACCTGCGAGACAATAGACAACCTAAAAGGGTTTGTCGTCACCGTATATAAAGATTGCAGAAATAAAAAACAGATATTAGAAATTGAATTCCCTATATTTGACCTATTAAGCAACAGGTGTCCTCTGCTATGAAATGTTCCGTAAGTCGATTTTTCGCGTTTTCGCGGATACGTAACCGGCACCTTTGAGACGGCAGTCAACGTAAAAGGATTTGTGGTCACGGTATAAAGAGATTGGAGAAAAAACATATACATTAAAAGTTTAGTTCCTTTTGTTTGATTTATGCAATAAGAAGCAGTTGCTACTGAAAGAGCCTTCAGTCTTTTTTTTGCCACTTGTCGCATTATTTTCTGGGGTTTTCGCATGGGCGTAACTGGCACCTATGAGACGGTAGTCAACGTAACTGGGTTTCTTGTTGCGGTTTGAAGAGATTGGAAAAATTACACTTCAGTTGCCTTTGTTTGATATATGAGAGTTTTCAGTCTTTTTTTAGCCACTTGTCGCATTAATTTCTGAGGTTTTCGCATGAGCGTAACTGGCACGTAGTCAACGTAACTGGGTTTCTTGTTGCGGTTTGAAGAGATTAGAAAAATTACACTTCAGTTGCCTTTGTTTGATTTATGCAATAGGAAGCAACTGAAAGAGTTTACAGTCTTTTTTTAGCCACTTGTCACATTAATTTCTGGGCGTTTTCTTTTTACACTGTACATTGATCACTTTGGCTTATTGAAAGTTTTAATGTGCAGCATTTATTGTGGGCTGAGTTAGAAAAGCAAATCCAGTTAAGGGCTGGGGGGGGAGGGGGTGGGTGCATTGAGGGTTAAAGGGAAGTAATTCTTGCATTAATTTCTGGGCGTTTTTTTTTTTCACTGTACATTAATCACTTTGGCTTATTGAAAGTTCCAATGTGTAGCATTTATTGTGGACTGAGTTAGAAAACCAAATCCAGTTAAGGGCTGGGGAGGAGGGGTGTTGGGTGCATCGAGGGTTAAAGGGAAGTAATTCTTGCATTAATTTCTGGGCGTTTTTTTTTTTTTTTTTTACACTGTACATTGATCACTAAAAATTGGCTTATTGAAAGTTTCAATGTGCAGCATTTATTGTGGGCTGAGTTAGAAAAGCAAATCCAGTTAAGGGCTGGGGAGGGGGGGAGTGGGTGCATCGAGGGTTAAAGGGAAGTAATTCTTGCAAGGGGCTTGAAAAGACCAAAACACGGTCTTCTGCGCCCCTATTTTCTTAAATGTTTGCCCATTTTCAGTGAAATCTTGGCAGTTTGCCAAGGACTGCACAGCAGCCTTTAAAGAAAACTTTAAATCCACTTTCATGCCGTTTTTTTCACTGTTTTTTAATCAATAAATTTTGGCGCCAATTTGGAGCGATTTTGAAGCTCTCTGATTGGCTGTTGAATTTCTTAAGTCCTCTCTGATTGGCTGCTGGTATCCATTCTGATTTCCTTAAAGCTTCTCTGATTGGATAATTATTAACCTTTTACCACACAATGACGCCTTTTCAAGAAGGCTTTTGAAAACAATCTGAGGAAAGGAGACAATGCAGGCTACCAGCATTTTCTCCTTTTCCCACAATGTTTTCTACCCTATCAAGGAAGCAATTGATTTTTAGTTATTCTTACATCTTATTGTGTCTTTATGGCCTACTTCTAAATTCTTCAAACAAGAACAAGATTTTTTTGTTGGAAAAAGTTTTCGCAACAGCGACCGTTTGCTTCTGAATTTTATATTTTGCGCTACGATTAAACATAAAATTGACTTTCGACTCACGTGGTCGTCTAAATTGGTTCAATGTTTTCGTGACCCTGGTAAGAAAACAGCGAAAAATTTTGTTTACCTTTCTTTGATTTGTACGACAGGTATCAATTGCCTCCGAAAGTGTCGAAGCTGATTTTACGTTTTTATGCGCGGCACGTAACAGTCACGTATGGGTTAGATGGTCATCGTAACCGAATCAATGGCCCTAGTGAGAGAAAAAGAAAAAGATAAATCCCTATAATTGACTCAAGCAACAGTTGTCGTCTGCTATAAAATATTCCATAAGTCGATTTTTCATGTTTTTGCGGATACGTAAGTGGCACCTGCGAGACAATAGACAACCTAAAAGGGTTTGTCGTCACCGTATATAAAGATTGCAGAAATAAAAAACAGATATTAGAAATTGAATTCCCTATATTTGACCTATTAAGCAACAGGTGTCCTCTGCTATGAAATGTTCCGTAAGTCGATTTTTCGCGTTTTCGCGGATATGTAACCGGCACCTTTGAGACGGCAGTCAACGTAAAAGGATTTGTGGTCACGGTATAAAGAGATTGGAGAAAAAACATATACATTAAAAGTTTAGTTCCTTTTGTTTGATTTATGCAATAAGAAGCAGTTGCTACTGAAAGAGCCTTCAGTCTTTTTTTTGCCACTTGTCGCATTATTTTCTGGGGTTTTCGCATGGGCGTAACTGGCACCTATGAGACGGTAGTCAACGTAACTGGGTTTCTTGTTGCGGTTTGAAGAGATTGGAAAAATTACACTTCAGTTGCCTTTGTTTGATATATGAGAGTTTTCAGTCTTTTTTTAGCCACTTGTCGCATTAATTTCTGAGGTTTTCGCATGAGCGTAACTGGCACGTAGTCAACGTAACTGGGTTTCTTGTTGCGGTTTGAAGAGATTAGAAAAATTACACTTCAGTTGCCTTTGTTTGATTTATGCAATAGGAAGCAACTGAAAGAGTTTACAGTCTTTTTTTAGCCACTTGTCACATTAATTTCTGGGCGTTTTCTTTTTACACTGTACATTGATCACTTTGGCTTATTGAAAGTTTTAATGTGCAGCATTTATTGTGGGCTGAGTTAGAAAAGCAAATCCAGTTAAGGGCTGGGGGGGGGGTGGGTGCATTGAGGGTTAAAGGGAAGTAATTCTTGCAATAATTTCTGGGCGTTTTTTTTTTTCACTGTACATTAATCACTTTGGCTTATTGAAAGTTCCAATGTGTAGCATTTATTGTGGACTGAGTTAGAAAACCAAATCCAGTTAAGGGCTGGGGAGGAGGGGTGTTGGGTGCATCGAGGGTTAAAGGGAAGTAATTCTTGCATTAATTTCTGGGCGTTTTTTTTTTTTTTTTTTACACTGTACATTGATCACTAAAAATTGGCTTATTGAAAGTTTCAATGTGCAGCATTTATTGTGGGCTGAGTTAGAAAAGCAAATCCAGTTAAGGGCTGGGGAGGGGGGGAGTGGGTGCATCGAGGGTTAAAGGGAAGTAATTCTTGCAAGGGGCTTGAAAAGACCAAAACACGGTCTTCTGCGCCCCTATTTTCTTAAATGTTTGCCCATTTTCAGTGAAATCTTGGCAGTTTGCCAAGGACTGCACAGCAGCCTTTAAAGAAAACTTTAAATCCACTTTCATGCCGTTTTTTTCACTGTTTTTTAATCAATAAATTTTGGCGCCAATTTGGAGCGATTTTGAAGCTCTCTGATTGGCTGTTGAATTTCTTAAGTCCTCTCTGATTGGCTGCTGGTATCCATTCTGATTTCCTTAAAGCTTCTCTGATTGGATAATTATTAACCTTTTACCACACAATGACGCCTTTTCAAGAAGGCTTTTGAAAATAATCTGAGGAAAGGAGACAATGCAGGCTACCAGCATTTTCTCCTTTTCCCACAATGTTTTCTACCCTATCAAGGAAGCAATTGATTTTTAGTTATTCTTACATCTTATTGTGTCTTTATGGCCTACTTCTAAATTCTTCAAACAAGAACAAGATTTTTTTGTTGGAAAAAGTTTTCGCAACAGCGACCGTTTGCTTCTGAATTTTATATTTTGCGCTACGATTAAACATAAAATTGACTTTCGACTCACGTGGTCGTCTAAATTGGTTCAATGTTTTCGTGACCCTGGTAAGAAAACAGCGAAAAATTTTGTTTACCTTTCTTTGATTTGTACGACAGGTATCAATTGCCTCCGAAAGTGTCGAAGCTGATTTTACGTTTTTATGCGCGGCACGTAACAGTCACGTATGGGTTAGATGGTCATCGTAACCGAATCAATGGCCCTAGTGAGAGAAAAAGAAAAAGATAAATCCCTATAATTGACTCAAGCAACAGTTGTCGTCTGCTATAAAATATTCCATAAGTCGATTTTTCATGTTTTTGCGGATACGTAAGTGGCACCTGCGAGACAATAGACAACCTAAAAGGGTTTGTCGTCACCGTATATAAAGATTGCAGAAATAAAAAACAGATATTAGAAATTGAATTCCCTATATTTGACCTATTAAGCAACAGGTGTCCTCTGCTATGAAATGTTCCGTAAGTCGATTTTTCGCGTTTTCGCGGATACGTAACCGGCACCTTTGAGACGGCAGTCAACGTAAAAGGATTTGTGGTCACGGTATAAAGAGATTGGAGAAAAAACATATACATTAAAAGTTTAGTTCCTTTTGTTTGATTTATGCAATAAGAAGCAGTTGCTACTGAAAGAGCCTTCAGTCTTTTTTTTGCCGCTTGTCGCATTATTTTCTGGGGTTTTCGCATGGGCGTAACTGGCACCTATGAGACGGTAGTCAACGTAACTGGGTTTCTTGTTGCGGTTTGAAGAGATTGGAAAAATTACACTTCAGTTGCCTTTGTTTGATATATGAGAGTTTTCAGTCTTTTTTTAGCCACTTGTCGCATTAATTTCTGAGGTTTTCGCATGAGCGTAACTGGCACGTAGTCAACGTAACTGGGTTTCTTGTTGCGGTTTGAAGAGATTAGAAAAATTACACTTCAGTTGCCTTTGTTTGATTTATGCAATAGGAAGCAACTGAAAGAGTTTACAGTCTTTTTTTAGCCACTTGTCACATTAATTTCTGGGCGTTTTCTTTTCACACTGTACATTGATCACTTTGGCTTATTGAAAGTTTTTAATGTGCAGCATTTATTGTGGGCTGAGTTAGAAAAGCAAATCCAGTTAAGGGCTGGGGGGGGGGTTGGGTGCATTGAGGGTTAAAGGGAAGTAATTCTTGCATTAATTTCTGGGCGTTTTTTTTTTTCACTGTACATTAATCACTTTGGCTTATTGAAAGTTCCAATGTGTAGCATTTATTGTGGACTGAGTTAGAAAACCAAATCCAGTTAAGGGCTGGGGAGGAGGGGTGTTGGGTGCATCGAGGGTTAAAGGGAAGTAATTCTTGCATTAATTTCTGGGCGTTTTTTTTTTTTTTTTTTTTTACACTGTACATTGATCACTAAAAATTGGCTTATTGAAAGTTTCAATGTGCAGCATTTATTGTGGGCTGAGTTAGAAAAGCAAATCCAGTTAAGGGCTGGGGAGGGGGGGAGTGGGTGCATCGAGGGTTAAAGGGAAGTAATTCTTGCAAGGGGCTTGAAAAGACCAAAACACGGTCTTCTGCGCCCCTATTTTCTTAAATGTTTGCCCATTTTCAGTGAAATCTTGGCAGTTTGCCAAGGACTGCACAGCAGCCTTTAAAGAAAACTTTAAATCCACTTTCATGCCGTTTTCTTCACTGTTTTTTAATCAATAAATTTTGGCGCCAATTTGGAGCGATTTTGAAGCTCTCTGATTGGCTGTTGAATTTCTTAAGTCCTCTCTGATTGGCTGCTGGTATCCATTCTGATTTCCTTAAAGCTTCTCTGATTGGATAATTATTAACCTTTTACCACACAATGACGCCTTTTCAAGAAGGCTTTTGAAAATAATCTGAGGAAAGGAGACAATGCAGGCTACCAGCATTTTCTCCTTTTCCCACAATGTTTTCTACCCTATCAAGGAAGCAATTGATTTTTAGTTATTCTTACATCTTATTGTGTCTTTATGGCCTACTTCTAAATTCTTCAAACAAGAACAAGATTTTTTTGTTGGAAAAAGTTTTCGCAACAGCGACCGTTTGCTTCTGAATTTTATATTTTGCGCTACGATTAAACATAAAATTGACTTTCGACTCACGTGGTCGTCTAAATTGGTTCAATGTTTTCGTGACCCTGGTAAGAAAACAGCGAAAAATTTTGTTTACCTTTCTTTGATTTGTACGACAGGTATCAATTGCCTCCGAAAGTGTCGAAGCTGATTTTACGTTTTTATGCGCGGCACGTAACAGTCACGTATGGGTTAGATGGTCATCGTAACCGAATCAATGGCCCTAGTGAGAGAAAAAGAAAAAGATAAATCCCTATAATTGACTCAAGCAACAGTTGTCGTCTGCTATAAAATATTCCATAAGTCGATTTTTCATGTTTTTGCGGATACGTAAGTGGCACCTGCGAGACAATAGACAACCTAAAAGGGTTTGTCGTCACCGTATATAAAGATTGCAGAAATAAAAAACAGATATTAGAAATTGAATTCCCTATATTTGACCTATTAAGCAACAGGTGTCCTCTGCTATGAAATGTTCCGTAAGTCGATTTTTCGCGTTTTCGCGGATACGTAACCGGCACCTTTGAGACGGCAGTCAACGTAAAAGGATTTGTGGTCACGGTAAAAGAGATTGGAGAAAAAACATATACATTAAAAGTTTAGTTCCTTTTGTTTGATTTATGCAATAAGAAGCAGTTGCTACTGAAAGAGCCTTCAGTCTTTTTTTTGCCACTTGTCGCATTATTTTCTGGGGTTTTCGCATGGGCGTAACTGGCACCTATGAGACGGTAGTCAACGTAACTGGGTTTCTTGTTGCGGTTTGAAGAGATTGGAAAAATTACACTTCAGTTGCCTTTGTTTGATATATGAGAGTTTTCAGTCTTTTTTTAGCCACTTGTCGCATTAATTTCTGAGGTTTTCGCATGAGCGTAACTGGCACGTAGTCAACGTAACTGGGTTTCTTGTTGCGGTTTGAAGAGATTAGAAAAATTACACTTCAGTTGCCTTTGTTTGATTTATGCAATAGGAAGCAACTGAAAGAGTTTACAGTCTTTTTTTAGCCACTTGTCACATTAATTTCTGGGCGTTTTCTTTTTACACTGTACATTGATCACTTTGGCTTATTGAAAGTTTTTAATGTGCAGCATTTATTGTGGGCTGAGTTAGAAAAGCAAATCCAGTTAAGGGCTGGGGGGGGGGTTGGGTGCATTGAGGGTTAAAGGGAAGTAATTCTTGCATTAATTTCTGGGCGTTTTTTTTTTTCACTGTACATTAATCACTTTGGCTTATTGAAAGTTCCAATGTGTAGCATTTATTGTGGACTGAGTTAGAAAACCAAATCCAGTTAAGGGCTGGGGAGGAGGGGTGTTGGGTGCATCGAGGGTTAAAGGGAAGTAATTCTTGCATTAATTTCTGGGCGTTTTTTTTTTTTTTTTTTTTTACACTGTACATTGATCACTAAAAATTGGCTTATTGAAAGTTTCAATGTGCAGCATTTATTGTGGGCTGAGTTAGAAAAGCAAATCCAGTTAAGGGCTGGGGAGGGGGGGAGTGGGTGCATCGAGGGTTAAAGGGAAGTAATTCTTGCAAGGGGCTTGAAAAGACCAAAACACGGTCTTCTGCGCCCCTATTTTCTTAAATGTTTGCCCATTTTCAGTGAAATCTTGGCAGTTTGCCAAGGACTGCACAGCAGCCTTTAAAGAAAACTTTAAATCCACTTTCATGCCGTTTTCTTCACTGTTTTTTAATCAATAAATTTTGGCGCCAATTTGGAGCGATTTTGAAGCTCTCTGATTGGCTGTTGAATTTCTTAAGTCCTCTCTGATTGGCTGCTGGTATCCATTCTGATTTCCTTAAAGCTTCTCTGATTGGATAATTATTAACCTTTTACCACACAATGACGCCTTTTCAAGAAGGCTTTTGAAAATAATCTGAGGAAAGGAGACAATGCAGGCTACCAGCATTTTCTCCTTTTCCCACAATGTTTTCTACCCTATCAAGGAAGCAATTGATTTTTAGTTATTCTTACATCTTATTGTGTCTTTATGGCCTACTTCTAAATTCTTCAAACAAGAACAAGATTTTTTTGTTGGAAAAAGTTTTCGCAACAGCGACCGTTTGCTTCTGAATTTTATATTTTGCGCTACGATTAAACATAAAATTGACTTTCGACTCACGTGGTCGTCTAAATTGGTTCAATGTTTTCGTGACCCTGGTAAGAAAACAGCGAAAAATTTTGTTTACCTTTCTTTGATTTGTACGACAGGTATCAATTGCCTCCGAAAGTGTCGAAGCTGATTTTACGTTTTTATGCGCGGCACGTAACAGTCACGTATGGGTTAGATGGTCATCGTAACCGAATCAATGGCCCTAGTGAGAGAAAAAGAAAAAGATAAATCCCTATAATTGACTCAAGCAACAGTTGTCGTCTGCTATAAAATATTCCATAAGTCGATTTTTCATGTTTTTGCGGATACGTAAGTGGCACCTGCGAGACAATAGACAACCTAAAAGGGTTTGTCGTCACCGTATATAAAGATTGCAGAAATAAAAAACAGATATTAGAAATTGAATTCCCTATATTTGACCTATTAAGCAACAGGTGTCCTCTGCTATGAAATGTTCCGTAAGTCGATTTTTCGCGTTTTCGCGGATACGTAACCGGCACCTTTGAGACGGCAGTCAACGTAAAAGGATTTGTGGTCACGGTATAAAGAGATTGGAGAAAAAACATATACATTAAAAGTTTAGTTCCTTTTGTTTGATTTATGCAATAAGAAGCAGTTGCTACTGAAAGAGCCTTCAGTCTTTTTTTTGCCGCTTGTCGCATTATTTTCTGGGGTTTTCGCATGGGCGTAACTGGCACCTATGAGACGGTAGTCAACGTAACTGGGTTTCTTGTTGCGGTTTGAAGAGATTGGAAAAATTACACTTCAGTTGCCTTTGTTTGATATATGAGAGTTTTCAGTCTTTTTTTAGCCACTTGTCGCATTAATTTCTGAGGTTTTCGCATGAGCGTAACTGGCACGTAGTCAACGTAACTGGGTTTCTTGTTGCGGTTTGAAGAGATTAGAAAAATTACACTTCAGTTGCCTTTGTTTGATTTATGCAATAGGAAGCAACTGAAAGAGTTTACAGTCTTTTTTTAGCCACTTGTCACATTAATTTCTGGGCGTTTTCTTTTCACACTGTACATTGATCACTTTGGCTTATTGAAAGTTTTTAATGTGCAGCATTTATTGTGGGCTGAGTTAGAAAAGCAAATCCAGTTAAGGGCTGGGGGGGGGGTTGGGTGCATTGAGGGTTAAAGGGAAGTAATTCTTGCATTAATTTCTGGGCGTTTTTTTTTTTCACTGTACATTAATCACTTTGGCTTATTGAAAGTTCCAATGTGTAGCATTTATTGTGGACTGAGTTAGAAAACCAAATCCAGTTAAGGGCTGGGGAGGAGGGGTGTTGGGTGCATCGAGGGTTAAAGGGAAGTAATTCTTGCATTAATTTCTGGGCGTTTTTTTTTTTTTTTTTTTTTACACTGTACATTGATCACTAAAAATTGGCTTATTGAAAGTTTCAATGTGCAGCATTTATTGTGGGCTGAGTTAGAAAAGCAAATCCAGTTAAGGGCTGGGGAGGGGGGGAGTGGGTGCATCGAGGGTTAAAGGGAAGTAATTCTTGCAAGGGGCTTGAAAAGACCAAAACACGGTCTTCTGCGCCCCTATTTTCTTAAATGTTTGCCCATTTTCAGTGAAATCTTGGCAGTTTGCCAAGGACTGCACAGCAGCCTTTAAAGAAAACTTTAAATCCACTTTCATGCCGTTTTCTTCACTGTTTTTTAATCAATAAATTTTGGCGCCAATTTGGAGCGATTTTGAAGCTCTCTGATTGGCTGTTGAATTTCTTAAGTCCTCTCTGATTGGCTGCTGGTATCCATTCTGATTTCCTTAAAGCTTCTCTGATTGGATAATTATTAACCTTTTACCACACAATGACGCCTTTTCAAGAAGGCTTTTGAAAATAATCTGAGGAAAGGAGACAATGCAGGCTACCAGCATTTTCTCCTTTTCCCACAATGTTTTCTACCCTATCAAGGAAGCAATTGATTTTTAGTTATTCTTACATCTTATTGTGTCTTTATGGCCTACTTCTAAATTCTTCAAACAAGAACAAGATTTTTTTGTTGGAAAAAGTTTTCGCAACAGCGACCGTTTGCTTCTGAATTTTATATTTTGCGCTACGATTAAACATAAAATTGACTTTCGACTCACGTGGTCGTCTAAATTGGTTCAATGTTTTCGTGACCCTGGTAAGAAAACAGCGAAAAATTTTGTTTACCTTTCTTTGATTTGTACGACAGGTATCAATTGCCTCCGAAAGTGTCGAAGCTGATTTTACGTTTTTATGCGCGGCACGTAACAGTCACGTATGGGTTAGATGGTCATCGTAACCGAATCAATGGCCCTAGTGAGAGAAAAAGAAAAAGATAAATCCCTATAATTGACTCAAGCAACAGTTGTCGTCTGCTATAAAATATTCCATAAGTCGATTTTTCATGTTTTTGCGGATACGTAAGTGGCACCTGCGAGACAATAGACAACCTAAAAGGGTTTGTCGTCACCGTATATAAAGATTGCAGAAATAAAAAACAGATATTAGAAATTGAATTCCCTATATTTGACCTATTAAGCAACAGGTGTCCTCTGCTATGAAATGTTCCGTAAGTCGATTTTTCGCGTTTTCGCGGATACGTAACCGGCACCTTTGAGACGGCAGTCAACGTAAAAGGATTTGTGGTCACGGTATAAAGAGATTGGAGAAAAAACATATACATTAAAAGTTTAGTTCCTTTTGTTTGATTTATGCAATAAGAAGCAGTTGCTACTGAAAGAGCCTTCAGTCTTTTTTTTGCCACTTGTCGCATTATTTTCTGGGGTTTTCGCATGGGCGTAACTGGCACCTATGAGACGGTAGTCAACGTAACTGGGTTTCTTGTTGCGGTTTGAAGAGATTGGAAAAATTACACTTCAGTTGCCTTTGTTTGATATATGAGAGTTTTCAGTCTTTTTTTAGCCACTTGTCGCATTAATTTCTGAGGTTTTCGCATGAGCGTAACTGGCACGTAGTCAACGTAACTGGGTTTCTTGTTGCGGTTTGAAGAGATTAGAAAAATTACACTTCAGTTGCCTTTGTTTGATTTATGCAATAGGAAGCAACTGAAAGAGTTTACAGTCTTTTTTTAGCCACTTGTCACATTAATTTCTGGGCGTTTTCTTTTTACACTGTACATTGATCACTTTGGCTTATTGAAAGTTTTTAATGTGCAGCATTTATTGTGGGCTGAGTTAGAAAAGCAAATCCAGTTAAGGGCTGGGGGGGGGTTGGGTGCATTGAGGGTTAAAGGGAAGTAATTCTTGCATTAATTTCTGGGCGTTTTTTTTTTTCACTGTACATTAATCACTTTGGCTTATTGAAAGTTCCAATGTGTAGCATTTATTGTGGACTGAGTTAGAAAACCAAATCCAGTTAAGGGCTGGGGAGGAGGGGTGTTGGGTGCATCGAGGGTTAAAGGGAAGTAATTCTTGCATTAATTTCTGGGCGTTTTTTTTTTTTTTTTTTTTTACACTGTACATTGATCACTAAAAATTGGCTTATTGAAAGTTTCAATGTGCAGCATTTATTGTGGGCTGAGTTAGAAAAGCAAATCCAGTTAAGGGCTGGGGAGGGGGGGAGTGGGTGCATCGAGGGTTAAAGGGAAGTAATTCTTGCAAGGGGCTTGAAAAGACCAAAACACGGTCTTCTGCGCCCCTATTTTCTTAAATGTTTGCCCATTTTCAGTGAAATCTTGGCAGTTTGCCAAGGACTGCACAGCAGCCTTTAAAGAAAACTTTAAATCCACTTTCATGCCGTTTTCTTCACTGTTTTTTAATCAATAAATTTTGGCGCCAATTTGGAGCGATTTTGAAGCTCTCTGATTGGCTGTTGAATTTCTTAAGTCCTCTCTGATTGGCTGCTGGTATCCATTCTGATTTCCTTAAAGCTTCTCTGATTGGATAATTATTAACCTTTTACCACACAATGACGCCTTTTCAAGAAGGCTTTTGAAAATAATCTGAGGAAAGGAGACAATGCAGGCTACCAGCATTTTCTCCTTTTCCCACAATGTTTTCTACCCTATCAAGGAAGCAATTGATTTTTAGTTATTCTTACATCTTATTGTGTCTTTATGGCCTACTTCTAAATTCTTCAAACAAGAACAAGATTTTTTTGTTGGAAAAAGTTTTCGCAACAGCGACCGTTTGCTTCTGAATTTTATATTTTGCGCTACGATTAAACATAAAATTGACTTTCGACTCACGTGGTCGTCTAAATTGGTTCAATGTTTTCGTGACCCTGGTAAGAAAACAGCGAAAAATTTTGTTTACCTTTCTTTGATTTGTACGACAGGTATCAATTGCCTCCGAAAGTGTCGAAGCTGATTTTACGTTTTTATGCGCGGCACGTAACAGTCACGTATGGGTTAGATGGTCATCGTAACCGAATCAATGGCCCTAGTGAGAGAAAAAGAAAAAGATAAATCCCTATAATTGACTCAAGCAACAGTTGTCGTCTGCTATAAAATATTCCATAAGTCGATTTTTCATGTTTTTGCGGATACGTAAGTGGCACCTGCGAGACAATAGACAACCTAAAAGGGTTTGTCGTCACCGTATATAAAGATTGCAGAAATAAAAAACAGATATTAGAAATTGAATTCCCTATATTTGACCTATTAAGCAACAGGTGTCCTCTGCTATGAAATGTTCCGTAAGTCGATTTTTCGCGTTTTCGCGGATACGTAACCGGCACCTTTGAGACGGCAGTCAACGTAAAAGGATTTGTGGTCACGGTATAAAGAGATTGGAGAAAAAACATATACATTAAAAGTTTAGTTCCTTTTGTTTGATTTATGCAATAAGAAGCAGTTGCTACTGAAAGAGCCTTCAGTCTTTTTTTTGCCGCTTGTCGCATTATTTTCTGGGGTTTTCGCATGGGCGTAACTGGCACCTATGAGACGGTAGTCAACGTAACTGGGTTTCTTGTTGCGGTTTGAAGAGATTGGAAAAATTACACTTCAGTTGCCTTTGTTTGATATATGAGAGTTTTCAGTCTTTTTTTAGCCACTTGTCGCATTAATTTCTGAGGTTTTCGCATGAGCGTAACTGGCACGTAGTCAACGTAACTGGGTTTCTTGTTGCGGTTTGAAGAGATTAGAAAAATTACACTTCAGTTGCCTTTGTTTGATTTATGCAATAGGAAGCAACTGAAAGAGTTTACAGTCTTTTTTTAGCCACTTGTCACATTAATTTCTGGGCGTTTTCTTTTCACACTGTACATTGATCACTTTGGCTTATTGAAAGTTTTTAATGTGCAGCATTTATTGTGGGCTGAGTTAGAAAAGCAAATCCAGTTAAGGGCTGGGGGGGGGGTTGGGTGCATTGAGGGTTAAAGGGAAGTAATTCTTGCATTAATTTCTGGGCGTTTTTTTTTTTCACTGTACATTAATCACTTTGGCTTATTGAAAGTTCCAATGTGTAGCATTTATTGTGGACTGAGTTAGAAAACCAAATCCAGTTAAGGGCTGGGGAGGAGGGGTGTTGGGTGCATCGAGGGTTAAAGGGAAGTAATTCTTGCATTAATTTCTGGGCGTTTTTTTTTTTTTTTTTTTTTACACTGTACATTGATCACTAAAAATTGGCTTATTGAAAGTTTCAATGTGCAGCATTTATTGTGGGCTGAGTTAGAAAAGCAAATCCAGTTAAGGGCTGGGGAGGGGGGGAGTGGGTGCATCGAGGGTTAAAGGGAAGTAATTCTTGCAAGGGGCTTGAAAAGACCAAAACACGGTCTTCTGCGCCCCTATTTTCTTAAATGTTTGCCCATTTTCAGTGAAATCTTGGCAGTTTGCCAAGGACTGCACAGCAGCCTTTAAAGAAAACTTTAAATCCACTTTCATGCCGTTTTCTTCACTGTTTTTTAATCAATAAATTTTGGCGCCAATTTGGAGCGATTTTGAAGCTCTCTGATTGGCTGTTGAATTTCTTAAGTCCTCTCTGATTGGCTGCTGGTATCCATTCTGATTTCCTTAAAGCTTCTCTGATTGGATAATTATTAACCTTTTACCACACAATGACGCCTTTTCAAGAAGGCTTTTGAAAATAATCTGAGGAAAGGAGACAATGCAGGCTACCAGCATTTTCTCCTTTTCCCACAATGTTTTCTACCCTATCAAGGAAGCAATTGATTTTTAGTTATTCTTACATCTTATTGTGTCTTTATGGCCTACTTCTAAATTCTTCAAACAAGAACAAGATTTTTTTGTTGGAAAAAGTTTTCGCAACAGCGACCGTTTGCTTCTGAATTTTATATTTTGCGCTACGATTAAACATAAAATTGACTTTCGACTCACGTGGTCGTCTAAATTGGTTCAATGTTTTCGTGACCCTGGTAAGAAAACAGCGAAAAATTTTGTTTACCTTTCTTTGATTTGTACGACAGGTATCAATTGCCTCCGAAAGTGTCGAAGCTGATTTTACGTTTTTATGCGCGGCACGTAACAGTCACGTATGGGTTAGATGGTCATCGTAACCGAATCAATGGCCCTAGTGAGAGAAAAAGAAAAAGATAAATCCCTATAATTGACTCAAGCAACAGTTGTCGTCTGCTATAAAATATTCCATAAGTCGATTTTTCATGTTTTTGCGGATACGTAAGTGGCACCTGCGAGACAATAGACAACCTAAAAGGGTTTGTCGTCACCGTATATAAAGATTGCAGAAATAAAAAACAGATATTAGAAATTGAATTCCCTATATTTGACCTATTAAGCAACAGGTGTCCTCTGCTATGAAATGTTCCGTAAGTCGATTTTTCGCGTTTTCGCGGATACGTAACCGGCACCTTTGAGACGGCAGTCAACGTAAAAGGATTTGTGGTCACGGTATAAAGAGATTGGAGAAAAAACATATACATTAAAAGTTTAGTTCCTTTTGTTTGATTTATGCAATAAGAAGCAGTTGCTACTGAAAGAGCCTTCAGTCTTTTTTTTGCCACTTGTCGCATTATTTTCTGGGGTTTTCGCATGGGCGTAACTGGCACCTATGAGACGGTAGTCAACGTAACTGGGTTTCTTGTTGCGGTTTGAAGAGATTGGAAAAATTACACTTCAGTTGCCTTTGTTTGATATATGAGAGTTTTCAGTCTTTTTTTAGCCACTTGTCGCATTAATTTCTGAGGTTTTCGCATGAGCGTAACTGGCACGTAGTCAACGTAACTGGGTTTCTTGTTGCGGTTTGAAGAGATTAGAAAAATTACACTTCAGTTGCCTTTGTTTGATTTATGCAATAGGAAGCAACTGAAAGAGTTTACAGTCTTTTTTTAGCCACTTGTCACATTAATTTCTGGGCGTTTTCTTTTTACACTGTACATTGATCACTTTGGCTTATTGAAAGTTTTAATGTGCAGCATTTATTGTGGGCTGAGTTAGAAAAGCAAATCCAGTTAAGGGCTGGGGGGGGGGGGGTTGGGTGCATTGAGGGTTAAAGGGAAGTAATTCTTGCATTAATTTCTGGGCGTTTTTTTTTTTCACTGTACATTAATCACTTTGGCTTATTGAAAGTTCCAATGTGTAGCATTTATTGTGGACTGAGTTAGAAAACCAAATCCAGTTAAGGGCTGGGGAGGAGGGGTGTTGGGTGCATCGAGGGTTAAAGGGAAGTAATTCTTGCATTAATTTCTGGGCGTTTTTTTTTTTTTTTTTTTACACTGTACATTGATCACTAAAAATTGGCTTATTGAAAGTTTCAATGTGCAGCATTTATTGTGGGCTGAGTTAGAAAAGCAAATCCAGTTAAGGGCTGGGGAGGGGGGGAGTGGGTGCATCGAGGGTTAAAGGGAAGTAATTCTTGCAAGGGGCTTGAAAAGACCAAAACACGGTCTTCTGCGCCCCTATTTTCTTAAATGTTTGCCCATTTTCAGTGAAATCTTGGCAGTTTGCCAAGGACTGCACAGCAGCCTTTAAAGAAAACTTTAAATCCACTTTCATGCCGTTTTTTTCACTGTTTTTTAATCAATAAATTTTGGCGCCAATTTGGAGCGATTTTGAAGCTCTCTGATTGGCTGTTGAATTTCTTAAGTCCTCTCTGATTGGCTGCTGGTATCCATTCTGATTTCCTTAAAGCTTCTCTGATTGGATAATTATTAACCTTTTACCACACAATGACGCCTTTTCAAGAAGGCTTTTGAAAATAATCTGAGGAAAGGAGACAATGCAGGCTACCAGCATTTTCTCCTTTTCCCACAATGTTTTCTACCCTATCAAGGAAGCAATTGATTTTTAGTTATTCTTACATCTTATTGTGTCTTTATGGCCTACTTCTAAATTCTTCAAACAAGAACAAGATTTTTTTGTTGGAAAAAGTTTTCGCAACAGCGACCGTTTGCTTCTGAATTTTATATTTTGCGCTACGATTAAACATAAAATTGACTTTCGACTCACGTGGTCGTCTAAATTGGTTCAATGTTTTCGTGACCCTGGTAAGAAAACAGCGAAAAATTTTGTTTACCTTTCTTTGATTTGTACGACAGGTATCAATTGCCTCCGAAAGTGTCGAAGCTGATTTTACGTTTTTATGCGCGGCACGTAACAGTCACGTATGGGTTAGATGGTCATCGTAACCGAATCAATGGCCCTAGTGAGAGAAAAAGAAAAAGATAAATCCCTATAATTGACTCAAGCAACAGTTGTCGTCTGCTATAAAATATTCCATAAGTCGATTTTTCATGTTTTTGCGGATACGTAAGTGGCACCTGCGAGACAATAGACAACCTAAAAGGGTTTGTCGTCACCGTATATAAAGATTGCAGAAATAAAAAACAGATATTAGAAATTGAATTCCCTATATTTGACCTATTAAGCAACAGGTGTCCTCTGCTATGAAATGTTCCGTAAGTCGATTTTTCGCGTTTTCGCGGATACGTAACCGGCACCTTTGAGACGGCAGTCAACGTAAAAGGATTTGTGGTCACGGTATAAAGAGATTGGAGAAAAAACATATACATTAAAAGTTTAGTTCCTTTTGTTTGATTTATGCAATAAGAAGCAGTTGCTACTGAAAGAGCCTTCAGTCTTTTTTTTGCCACTTGTCGCATTATTTTCTGGGGTTTTCGCATGGGCGTAACTGGCACCTATGAGACGGTAGTCAACGTAACTGGGTTTCTTGTTGCGGTTTGAAGAGATTGGAAAAATTACACTTCAGTTGCCTTTGTTTGATATATGAGAGTTTTCAGTCTTTTTTTAGCCACTTGTCGCATTAATTTCTGAGGTTTTCGCATGAGCGTAACTGGCACGTAGTCAACGTAACTGGGTTTCTTGTTGCGGTTTGAAGAGATTAGAAAAATTACACTTCAGTTGCCTTTGTTTGATTTATGCAATAGGAAGCAACTGAAAGAGTTTACAGTCTTTTTTTAGCCACTTGTCACATTAATTTCTGGGCGTTTTCTTTTTACACTGTACATTGATCACTTTGGCTTATTGAAAGTTTTAATGTGCAGCATTTATTGTGGGCTGAGTTAGAAAAGCAAATCCAGTTAAGGGCTGGGGGGGGTTGGGTGCATTGAGGGTTAAAGGGAAGTAATTCTTGCATTAATTTCTGGGCGTTTTTTTTTTTTCACTGTACATTAATCACTTTGGCTTATTGAAAGTTCCAATGTGTAGCATTTATTGTGGACTGAGTTAGAAAACCAAATCCAGTTAAGGGCTGGGGAGGAGGGGTGTTGGGTGCATCGAGGGTTAAAGGGAAGTAATTCTTGCATTAATTTCTGGGCGTTTTTTTTTTTTTTTTTTTTACACTGTACATTGATCACTAAAAATTGGCTTATTGAAAGTTTCAATGTGCAGCATTTATTGTGGGCTGAGTTAGAAAAGCAAATCCAGTTAAGGGCTGGGGAGGGGGGGAGTGGGTGCATCGAGGGTTAAAGGGAAGTAATTCTTGCAAGGGGCTTGAAAAGACCAAAACACGGTCTTCTGCGCCCCTATTTTCTTAAATGTTTGCCCATTTTCAGTGAAATCTTGGCAGTTTGCCAAGGACTGCACAGCAGCCTTTAAAGAAAACTTTAAATCCACTTTCATGCCGTTTTTTTCACTGTTTTTTAATCAATAAATTTTGGCGCCAATTTGGAGCGATTTTGAAGCTCTCTGATTGGCTGTTGAATTTCTTAAGTCCTCTCTGATTGGCTGCTGGTATCCATTCTGATTTCCTTAAAGCTTCTCTGATTGGATAATTATTAACCTTTTACCACACAATGACGCCTTTTCAAGAAGGCTTTTGAAAATAATCTGAGGAAAGGAGACAATGCAGGCTACCAGCATTTTCTCCTTTTCCCACAATGTTTTCTACCCTATCAAGGAAGCAATTGATTTTTAGTTATTCTTACATCTTATTGTGTCTTTATGGCCTACTTCTAAATTCTTCAAACAAGAACAAGATTTTTTTGTTGGAAAAAGTTTTCGCAACAGCGACCGTTTGCTTCTGAATTTTATATTTTGCGCTACGATTAAACATAAAATTGACTTTCGACTCACGTGGTCGTCTAAATTGGTTCAATGTTTTCGTGACCCTGGTAAGAAAACAGCGAAAAATTTTGTTTACCTTTCTTTGATTTGTACGACAGGTATCAATTGCCTCCGAAAGTGTCGAAGCTGATTTTACGTTTTTATGCGCGGCACGTAACAGTCACGTATGGGTTAGATGGTCATCGTAACCGAATCAATGGCCCTAGTGAGAGAAAAAGAAAAAGATAAATCCCTATAATTGACTCAAGCAACAGTTGTCGTCTGCTATAAAATATTCCATAAGTCGATTTTTCATGTTTTTGCGGATACGTAAGTGGCACCTGCGAGACAATAGACAACCTAAAAGGGTTTGTCGTCACCGTATATAAAGATTGCAGAAATAAAAAACAGATATTAGAAATTGAATTCCCTATATTTGACCTATTAAGCAACAGGTGTCCTCTGCTATGAAATGTTCCGTAAGTCGATTTTTCGCGTTTTCGCGGATACGTAACCGGCACCTTTGAGACGGCAGTCAACGTAAAAGGATTTGTGGTCACGGTATAAAGAGATTGGAGAAAAAACATATACATTAAAAGTTTAGTTCCTTTTGTTTGATTTATGCAATAAGAAGCAGTTGCTACTGAAAGAGCCTTCAGTCTTTTTTTTGCCACTTGTCGCATTATTTTCTGGGGTTTTCGCATGGGCGTAACTGGCACCTATGAGACGGTAGTCAACGTAACTGGGTTTCTTGTTGCGGTTTGAAGAGATTGGAAAAATTACACTTCAGTTGCCTTTGTTTGATATATGAGAGTTTTCAGTCTTTTTTTAGCCACTTGTCGCATTAATTTCTGAGGTTTTCGCATGAGCGTAACTGGCACGTAGTCAACGTAACTGGGTTTCTTGTTGCGGTTTGAAGAGATTAGAAAAATTACACTTCAGTTGCCTTTGTTTGATTTATGCAATAGGAAGCAACTGAAAGAGTTTACAGTCTTTTTTTAGCCACTTGTCACATTAATTTCTGGGCGTTTTCTTTTTACACTGTACATTGATCACTTTGGCTTATTGAAAGTTTTTAATGTGCAGCATTTATTGTGGGCTGAGTTAGAAAAGCAAATCCAGTTAAGGGCTGGGGGGGGGGTTGGGTGCATTGAGGGTTAAAGGGAAGTAATTCTTGCATTAATTTCTGGGCGTTTTTTTTTTTCACTGTACATTAATCACTTTGGCTTATTGAAAGTTCCAATGTGTAGCATTTATTGTGGACTGAGTTAGAAAACCAAATCCAGTTAAGGGCTGGGGAGGAGGGGTGTTGGGTGCATCGAGGGTTAAAGGGAAGTAATTCTTGCATTAATTTCTGGGCGTTTTTTTTTTTTTTTTTTTTTACACTGTACATTGATCACTAAAAATTGGCTTATTGAAAGTTTCAATGTGCAGCATTTATTGTGGGCTGAGTTAGAAAAGCAAATCCAGTTAAGGGCTGGGGAGGGGGGGAGTGGGTGCATCGAGGGTTAAAGGGAAGTAATTCTTGCAAGGGGCTTGAAAAGACCAAAACACGGTCTTCTGCGCCCCTATTTTCTTAAATGTTTGCCCATTTTCAGTGAAATCTTGGCAGTTTGCCAAGGACTGCACAGCAGCCTTTAAAGAAAACTTTAAATCCACTTTCATGCCGTTTTCTTCACTGTTTTTTAATCAATAAATTTTGGCGCCAATTTGGAGCGATTTTGAAGCTCTCTGATTGGCTGTTGAATTTCTTAAGT
Organism: Tridacna crocea; assembly: GCA_943736015.1. Taxonomy (NCBI): domain Eukaryota; kingdom Metazoa; phylum Mollusca; class Bivalvia; order Cardiida; family Cardiidae; genus Tridacna; species Tridacna crocea. The sequence continues at coordinate 11,076,826 of OX031069.1, read as the reverse complement.
CCTCTCTGATTGGCTGCTGGTATCCATTCTGATTTCCTTAAAGCTTCTCTGATTGGATAATTATTAACCTTTTACCACACAATGACGCCTTTTCAAGAAGGCTTTTGAAAATAATCTGAGGAAAGGAGACAATGCAGGCTACCAGCATTTTCTCCTTTTCCCACAATGTTTTCTACCCTATCAAGGAAGCAATTGATTTTTAGTTATTCTTACATCTTATTGTGTCTTTATGGCCTACTTCTAAATTCTTCAAACAAGAACAAGATTTTTTTGTTGGAAAAAGTTTTCGCAACAGCGACCGTTTGCTTCTGAATTTTATATTTTGCGCTACGATTAAACATAAAATTGACTTTCGACTCACGTGGTCGTCTAAATTGGTTCAATGTTTTCGTGACCCTGGTAAGAAAACAGCGAAAAATTTTGTTTACCTTTCTTTGATTTGTACGACAGGTATCAATTGCCTCCGAAAGTGTCGAAGCTGATTTTACGTTTTTATGCGCGGCACGTAACAGTCACGTATGGGTTAGATGGTCATCGTAACCGAATCAATGGCCCTAGTGAGAGAAAAAGAAAAAGATAAATCCCTATAATTGACTCAAGCAACAGTTGTCGTCTGCTATAAAATATTCCATAAGTCGATTTTTCATGTTTTTGCGGATACGTAAGTGGCACCTGCGAGACAATAGACAACCTAAAAGGGTTTGTCGTCACCGTATATAAAGATTGCAGAAATAAAAAACAGATATTAGAAATTGAATTCCCTATATTTGACCTATTAAGCAACAGGTGTCCTCTGCTATGAAATGTTCCGTAAGTAGATTTTTCGCGTTTTCGCGGATACGTAACCGGCACCTTTGAGACGGCAGTCAACGTAAAAGGATTTGTGGTCACGGTATAAAGAGATTGGAGAAAAAACATATACATTAAAAGTTTAGTTCCTTTTGTTTGATTTATGCAATAAGAAGCAGTTGCTACTGAAAGAGCCTTCAGTCTTTTTTTTGCCACTTGTCGCATTATTTTCTGGGGTTTTCGCATGGGCGTAACTGGCACCTATGAGACGGTAGTCAACGTAACTGGGTTTCTTGTTGCGGTTTGAAGAGATTGGAAAAATTACACTTCAGTTGCCTTTGTTTGATATATGAGAGTTTTCAGTCTTTTTTTAGCCACTTGTCGCATTAATTTCTGAGGTTTTCGCATGAGCGTAACTGGCACGTAGTCAACGTAACTGGGTTTCTTGTTGCGGTTTGAAGAGATTAGAAAAATTACACTTCAGTTGCCTTTGTTTGATTTATGCAATAGGAAGCAACTGAAAGAGTTTACAGTCTTTTTTTAGCCACTTGTCACATTAATTTCTGGGCGTTTTCTTTTTACACTGTACATTGATCACTTTGGCTTATTGAAAGTTTTAATGTGCAGCATTTATTGTGGGCTGAGTTAGAAAAGCAAATCCAGTTAAGGGCTGGGGGGGGTTGGGTGCATTGAGGGTTAAAGGGAAGTAATTCTTGCATTAATTTCTGGGCGTTTTTTTTTTTCACTGTACATTAATCACTTTGGCTTATTGAAAGTTCCAATGTGTAGCATTTATTGTGGACTGAGTTAGAAAACCAAATCCAGTTAAGGGCTGGGGAGGAGGGGTGTTGGGTGCATCGAGGGTTAAAGGGAAGTAATTCTTGCATTAATTTCTGGGCGTTTTTTTTTTTTTTTTTTTACACTGTACATTGATCACTAAAAATTGGCTTATTGAAAGTTTCAATGTGCAGCATTTATTGTGGGCTGAGTTAGAAAAGCAAATCCAGTTAAGGGCTGGGGAGGGGGGGAGTGGGTGCATCGAGGGTTAAAGGGAAGTAATTCTTGCAAGGGGCTTGAAAAGACCAAAACACGGTCTTCTGCGCCCCTATTTTCTTAAATGTTTGCCCATTTTCAGTGAAATCTTGGCAGTTTGCCAAGGACTGCACAGCAGCCTTTAAAGAAAACTTTAAATCCACTTTCATGCCGTTTTTTTCACTGTTTTTTAATCAATAAATTTTGGCGCCAATTTGGAGCGATTTTGAAGCTCTCTGATTGGCTGTTGAATTTCTTAAGTCCTCTCTGATTGGCTGCTGGTATCCATTCTGATTTCCTTAAAGCTTCTCTGATTGGATAATTATTAACCTTTTACCACACAATGACGCCTTTTCAAGAAGGCTTTTGAAAATAATCTGAGGAAAGGAGACAATGCAGGCTACCAGCATTTTCTCCTTTTCCCACAATGTTTTCTACCCTATCAAGGAAGCAATTGATTTTTAGTTATTCTTACATCTTATTGTGTCTTTATGGCCTACTTCTAAATTCTTCAAACAAGAACAAGATTTTTTTGTTGGAAAAAGTTTTCGCAACAGCGACCGTTTGCTTCTGAATTTTATATTTTGCGCTACGATTAAACATAAAATTGACTTTCGACTCACGTGGTCGTCTAAATTGGTTCAATGTTTTCGTGACCCTGGTAAGAAAACAGCAAAAAATTTTGTTTACCTTTCTTTGATTTGTACGACAGGTATCAATTGCCTCCGAAAGTGTCGAAGCTGATTTTACATTTTTATGCGCGGCACGTAACAGTCACGTATGGGTTAGATGGTCATCGTAACCGAATCAATGGCCCTAGTGAGAGAAAAAGAAAAAGATAAATCCCTATAATTGACTCAAGCAACAGTTGTCGTCTGCTATAAAATATTCCATAAGTCGATTTTTCATGTTTTTGCGGATACGTAAATGGCACCTGCGAGACAATAGACAACCTAAAAGGGTTTGTCGTCACCGTATATAAAGATTGCAGAAATAAAAAACAGATATTAGAAATTGAATTCCCTATATTTGACCTATTAAGCAACAGGTGTCCTCTGCTATGAAATGTTCCGTAAGTCGATTTTTCGCGTTTTCGCGGATACGTAACCGGCACCTTTGAGACGGCAGTCAACGTAAAAGGATTTGTGGTCACGGTATAAAGAGATTGGAGAAAAAACATATACATTAAAAGTTTAGTTCCTTTTGTTTGATTTATGCAATAAGAAGCAGTTGCTACTGAAAGAGCCTTCAGTCTTTTTTTTGCCACTTGTCGCATTATTTTCTGGGGTTTTCGCATGGGCGTAACTGGCACCTATGAGACGGTAGTCAACGTAACTGGGTTTCTTGTTGCGGTTTGAAGAGATTGGAAAAATTACACTTCAGTTGCCTTTGTTTGATATATGAGAGTTTTCAGTCTTTTTTTAGCCACTTGTCGCATTAATTTCTGAGGTTTTCGCATGAGCGTAACTGGCACGTAGTCAACGTAACTGGGTTTCTTGTTGCGGTTTGAAGAGATTAGAAAAATTACACTTCAGTTGCCTTTGTTTGATTTATGCAATAGGAAGCAACTGAAAGAGTTTACAGTCTTTTTTTAGCCACTTGTCACATTAATTTCTGGGCGTTTTCTTTTTACACTGTACATTGATCACTTTGGCTTATTGAAAGTTTTTAATGTGCAGCATTTATTGTGGGCTGAGTTAGAAAAGCAAATCCAGTTAAGGGCTGGGGGGGGGGGTTGGGTGCATTGAGGGTTAAAGGGAAGTAATTCTTGCATTAATTTCTGGGCGTTTTTTTTTTTCACTGTACATTAATCACTTTGGCTTATTGAAAGTTCCAATGTGTAGCATTTATTGTGGACTGAGTTAGAAAACCAAATCCAGTTAAGGGCTGGGGAGGAGGGGTGTTGGGTGCATCGAGGGTTAAAGGGAAGTAATTCTTGCATTAATTTCTGGGCGTTTTTTTTTTTTTTTTTTTTTACACTGTACATTGATCACTAAAAATTGGCTTATTGAAAGTTTCAATGTGCAGCATTTATTGTGGGCTGAGTTAGAAAAGCAAATCCAGTTAAGGGCTGGGGAGGGGGGGAGTGGGTGCATCGAGGGTTAAAGGGAAGTAATTCTTGCAAGGGGCTTGAAAAGACCAAAACACGGTCTTCTGCGCCCCTATTTTCTTAAATGTTTGCCCATTTTCAGTGAAATCTTGGCAGTTTGCCAAGGACTGCACAGCAGCCTTTAAAGAAAACTTTAAATCCACTTTCATGCCGTTTTTTTCACTGTTTTTTAATCAATAAATTTTGGCGCCAATTTGGAGCGATTTTGAAGCTCTCTGATTGGCTGTTGAATTTCTTAAGTCCTCTCTGATTGGCTGCTGGTATCCATTCTGATTTCCTTAAAGCTTCTCTGATTGGATAATTATTAACCTTTTACCACACAATGACGCCTTTTCAAGAAGGCTTTTGAAAATAATCTGAGGAAAGGAGACAATGCAGGCTACCAGCATTTTCTCCTTTTCCCACAATGTTTTCTACCCTATCAAGGAAGCAATTGATTTTTAGTTATTCTTACATCTTATTGTGTCTTTATGGCCTACTTCTAAATTCTTCAAACAAGAACAAGATTTTTTTGTTGGAAAAAGTTTTCGCAACAGCGACCGTTTGCTTCTGAATTTTATATTTTGCGCTACGATTAAACATAAAATTGACTTTCGACTCACGTGGTCGTCTAAATTGGTTCAATGTTTTCGTGACCCTGGTAAGAAAACAGCGAAAAATTTTGTTTACCTTTCTTTGATTTGTACGACAGGTATCAATTGCCTCCGAAAGTGTCGAAGCTGATTTTACGTTTTTATGCGCGGCACGTAACAGTCACGTATGGGTTAGATGGTCATCGTAACCGAATCAATGGCCCTAGTGAGAGAAAAAGAAAAAGATAAATCCCTATAATTGACTCAAGCAACAGTTGTCGTCTGCTATAAAATATTCCATAAGTCGATTTTTCATGTTTTTGCGGATACGTAAGTGGCACCTGCGAGACAATAGACAACCTAAAAGGGTTTGTCGTCACCGTATATAAAGATTGCAGAAATAAAAAACAGATATTAGAAATTGAATTCCCTATATTTGACCTATTAAGCAACAGGTGTCCTCTGCTATGAAATGTTCCGTAAGTCGATTTTTCGCGTTTTCGCGGATACGTAACCGGCACCTTTGAGACGGCAGTCAACGTAAAAGGATTTGTGGTCACGGTATAAAGAGATTGGAGAAAAAACATATACATTAAAAGTTTAGTTCCTTTTGTTTGATTTATGCAATAAGAAGCAGTTGCTACTGAAAGAGCCTTCAGTCTTTTTTTTGCCACTTGTCGCATTATTTTCTGGGGTTTTCGCATGGGCGTAACTGGCACCTATGAGACGGTAGTCAACGTAACTGGGTTTCTTGTTGCGGTTTGAAGAGATTGGAAAAATTACACTTCAGTTGCCTTTGTTTGATATATGAGAGTTTTCAGTCTTTTTTTAGCCACTTGTCGCATTAATTTCTGAGGTTTTCGCATGAGCGTAACTGGCACGTAGTCAACGTAACTGGGTTTCTTGTTGCGGTTTGAAGAGATTAGAAAAATTACACTTCAGTTGCCTTTGTTTGATTTATGCAATAGGAAGCAACTGAAAGAGTTTACAGTCTTTTTTTAGCCACTTGTCACATTAATTTCTGGGCGTTTTCTTTTTACACTGTACATTGATCACTTTGGCTTATTGAAAGTTTTAATGTGCAGCATTTATTGTGGGCTGAGTTAGAAAAGCAAATCCAGTTAAGGGCTGGGGGGGGAGGGGGTGGGTGCATTGAGGGTTAAAGGGAAGTAATTCTTGCATTAATTTCTGGGCGTTTTTTTTTTTCACTGTACATTAATCACTTTGGCTTATTGAAAGTTCCAATGTGTAGCATTTATTGTGGACTGAGTTAGAAAACCAAATCCAGTTAAGGGCTGGGGAGGAGGGGTGTTGGGTGCATCGAGGGTTAAAGGGAAGTAATTCTTGCATTAATTTCTGGGCGTTTTTTTTTTTTTTTTTTACACTGTACATTGATCACTAAAAATTGGCTTATTGAAAGTTTCAATGTGCAGCATTTATTGTGGGCTGAGTTAGAAAAGCAAATCCAGTTAAGGGCTGGGGAGGGGGGGAGTGGGTGCATCGAGGGTTAAAGGGAAGTAATTCTTGCAAGGGGCTTGAAAAGACCAAAACACGGTCTTCTGCGCCCCTATTTTCTTAAATGTTTGCCCATTTTCAGTGAAATCTTGGCAGTTTGCCAAGGACTGCACAGCAGCCTTTAAAGAAAACTTTAAATCCACTTTCATGCCGTTTTTTTCACTGTTTTTTAATCAATAAATTTTGGCGCCAATTTGGAGCGATTTTGAAGCTCTCTGATTGGCTGTTGAATTTCTTAAGTCCTCTCTGATTGGCTGCTGGTATCCATTCTGATTTCCTTAAAGCTTCTCTGATTGGATAATTATTAACCTTTTACCACACAATGACGCCTTTTCAAGAAGGCTTTTGAAAACAATCTGAGGAAAGGAGACAATGCAGGCTACCAGCATTTTCTCCTTTTCCCACAATGTTTTCTACCCTATCAAGGAAGCAATTGATTTTTAGTTATTCTTACATCTTATTGTGTCTTTATGGCCTACTTCTAAATTCTTCAAACAAGAACAAGATTTTTTTGTTGGAAAAAGTTTTCGCAACAGCGACCGTTTGCTTCTGAATTTTATATTTTGCGCTACGATTAAACATAAAATTGACTTTCGACTCACGTGGTCGTCTAAATTGGTTCAATGTTTTCGTGACCCTGGTAAGAAAACAGCGAAAAATTTTGTTTACCTTTCTTTGATTTGTACGACAGGTATCAATTGCCTCCGAAAGTGTCGAAGCTGATTTTACGTTTTTATGCGCGGCACGTAACAGTCACGTATGGGTTAGATGGTCATCGTAACCGAATCAATGGCCCTAGTGAGAGAAAAAGAAAAAGATAAATCCCTATAATTGACTCAAGCAACAGTTGTCGTCTGCTATAAAATATTCCATAAGTCGATTTTTCATGTTTTTGCGGATACGTAAGTGGCACCTGCGAGACAATAGACAACCTAAAAGGGTTTGTCGTCACCGTATATAAAGATTGCAGAAATAAAAAACAGATATTAGAAATTGAATTCCCTATATTTGACCTATTAAGCAACAGGTGTCCTCTGCTATGAAATGTTCCGTAAGTCGATTTTTCGCGTTTTCGCGGATATGTAACCGGCACCTTTGAGACGGCAGTCAACGTAAAAGGATTTGTGGTCACGGTATAAAGAGATTGGAGAAAAAACATATACATTAAAAGTTTAGTTCCTTTTGTTTGATTTATGCAATAAGAAGCAGTTGCTACTGAAAGAGCCTTCAGTCTTTTTTTTGCCACTTGTCGCATTATTTTCTGGGGTTTTCGCATGGGCGTAACTGGCACCTATGAGACGGTAGTCAACGTAACTGGGTTTCTTGTTGCGGTTTGAAGAGATTGGAAAAATTACACTTCAGTTGCCTTTGTTTGATATATGAGAGTTTTCAGTCTTTTTTTAGCCACTTGTCGCATTAATTTCTGAGGTTTTCGCATGAGCGTAACTGGCACGTAGTCAACGTAACTGGGTTTCTTGTTGCGGTTTGAAGAGATTAGAAAAATTACACTTCAGTTGCCTTTGTTTGATTTATGCAATAGGAAGCAACTGAAAGAGTTTACAGTCTTTTTTTAGCCACTTGTCACATTAATTTCTGGGCGTTTTCTTTTTACACTGTACATTGATCACTTTGGCTTATTGAAAGTTTTAATGTGCAGCATTTATTGTGGGCTGAGTTAGAAAAGCAAATCCAGTTAAGGGCTGGGGGGGGGGTGGGTGCATTGAGGGTTAAAGGGAAGTAATTCTTGCAATAATTTCTGGGCGTTTTTTTTTTTCACTGTACATTAATCACTTTGGCTTATTGAAAGTTCCAATGTGTAGCATTTATTGTGGACTGAGTTAGAAAACCAAATCCAGTTAAGGGCTGGGGAGGAGGGGTGTTGGGTGCATCGAGGGTTAAAGGGAAGTAATTCTTGCATTAATTTCTGGGCGTTTTTTTTTTTTTTTTTTACACTGTACATTGATCACTAAAAATTGGCTTATTGAAAGTTTCAATGTGCAGCATTTATTGTGGGCTGAGTTAGAAAAGCAAATCCAGTTAAGGGCTGGGGAGGGGGGGAGTGGGTGCATCGAGGGTTAAAGGGAAGTAATTCTTGCAAGGGGCTTGAAAAGACCAAAACACGGTCTTCTGCGCCCCTATTTTCTTAAATGTTTGCCCATTTTCAGTGAAATCTTGGCAGTTTGCCAAGGACTGCACAGCAGCCTTTAAAGAAAACTTTAAATCCACTTTCATGCCGTTTTTTTCACTGTTTTTTAATCAATAAATTTTGGCGCCAATTTGGAGCGATTTTGAAGCTCTCTGATTGGCTGTTGAATTTCTTAAGTCCTCTCTGATTGGCTGCTGGTATCCATTCTGATTTCCTTAAAGCTTCTCTGATTGGATAATTATTAACCTTTTACCACACAATGACGCCTTTTCAAGAAGGCTTTTGAAAATAATCTGAGGAAAGGAGACAATGCAGGCTACCAGCATTTTCTCCTTTTCCCACAATGTTTTCTACCCTATCAAGGAAGCAATTGATTTTTAGTTATTCTTACATCTTATTGTGTCTTTATGGCCTACTTCTAAATTCTTCAAACAAGAACAAGATTTTTTTGTTGGAAAAAGTTTTCGCAACAGCGACCGTTTGCTTCTGAATTTTATATTTTGCGCTACGATTAAACATAAAATTGACTTTCGACTCACGTGGTCGTCTAAATTGGTTCAATGTTTTCGTGACCCTGGTAAGAAAACAGCGAAAAATTTTGTTTACCTTTCTTTGATTTGTACGACAGGTATCAATTGCCTCCGAAAGTGTCGAAGCTGATTTTACGTTTTTATGCGCGGCACGTAACAGTCACGTATGGGTTAGATGGTCATCGTAACCGAATCAATGGCCCTAGTGAGAGAAAAAGAAAAAGATAAATCCCTATAATTGACTCAAGCAACAGTTGTCGTCTGCTATAAAATATTCCATAAGTCGATTTTTCATGTTTTTGCGGATACGTAAGTGGCACCTGCGAGACAATAGACAACCTAAAAGGGTTTGTCGTCACCGTATATAAAGATTGCAGAAATAAAAAACAGATATTAGAAATTGAATTCCCTATATTTGACCTATTAAGCAACAGGTGTCCTCTGCTATGAAATGTTCCGTAAGTCGATTTTTCGCGTTTTCGCGGATACGTAACCGGCACCTTTGAGACGGCAGTCAACGTAAAAGGATTTGTGGTCACGGTATAAAGAGATTGGAGAAAAAACATATACATTAAAAGTTTAGTTCCTTTTGTTTGATTTATGCAATAAGAAGCAGTTGCTACTGAAAGAGCCTTCAGTCTTTTTTTTGCCACTTGTCGCATTATTTTCTGGGGTTTTCGCATGGGCGTAACTGGCACCTATGAGACGGTAGTCAACGTAACTGGGTTTCTTGTTGCGGTTTGAAGAGATTGGAAAAATTACACTTCAGTTGCCTTTGTTTGATATATGAGAGTTTTCAGTCTTTTTTTAGCCACTTGTCGCATTAATTTCTGAGGTTTTCGCATGAGCGTAACTGGCACGTAGTCAACGTAACTGGGTTTCTTGTTGCGGTTTGAAGAGATTAGAAAAATTACACTTCAGTTGCCTTTGTTTGATTTATGCAATAGGAAGCAACTGAAAGAGTTTACAGTCTTTTTTTAGCCACTTGTCACATTAATTTCTGGGCGTTTTCTTTTTACACTGTACATTGATCACTTTGGCTTATTGAAAGTTTTTAATGTGCAGCATTTATTGTGGGCTGAGTTAGAAAAGCAAATCCAGTTAAGGGCTGGGGGGGGGGTTTGGTGCATTGAGGGTTAAAGGGAAGTAATTCTTGCATTTATTTCTGGGCGTTTTTTTTTTTCACTGTACATTAATCACTTTGGCTTATTGAAAGTTCCAATGTGTAGCATTTATTGTGGACTGAGTTAGAAAACCAAATCCAGTTAAGGGCTGGGGAGGAGGGGTGTTGGGTGCATCGAGGGTTAAAGGGAAGTAATTCTTGCATTAATTTCTGGGCGTTTTTTTTTTTTTTTTTTTTTACACTGTACATTGATCACTAAAAATTGGCTTATTGAAAGTTTCAATGTGCAGCATTTATTGTGGGCTGAGTTAGAAAAGCAAATCCAGTTAAGGGCTGGGGAGGGGGGGAGTGGGTGCATCGAGGGTTAAAGGGAAGTAATTCTTGCAAGGGGCTTGAAAAGACCAAAACACGGTCTTCTGCGCCCCTATTTTCTTAAATGTTTGCCCATTTTCAGTGAAATCTTGGCAGTTTGCCAAGGACTGCACAGCAGCCTTTAAAGAAAACTTTAAATCCACTTTCATGCCGTTTTCTTCACTGTTTTTTAATCAATAAATTTTGGCGCCAATTTGGAGCGATTTTGAAGCTCTCTGATTGGCTGTTGAATTTCTTAAGTCCTCTCTGATTGGCTGCTGGTATCCATTCTGATTTCCTTAAAGCTTCTCTGATTGGATAATTATTAACCTTTTACCACACAATGACGCCTTTTCAAGAAGGCTTTTGAAAATAATCTGAGGAAAGGAGACAATGCAGGCTACCAGCATTTTCTCCTTTTCCCACAATGTTTTCTACCCTATCAAGGAAGCAATTGATTTTTAGTTATTCTTACATCTTATTGTGTCTTTATGGCCTACTTCTAAATTCTTCAAACAAGAACAAGATTTTTTTGTTGGAAAAAGTTTTCGCAACAGCGACCGTTTGCTTCTGAATTTTATATTTTGCGCTACGATTAAACATAAAATTGACTTTCGACTCACGTGGTCGTCTAAATTGGTTCAATGTTTTCGTGACCCTGGTAAGAAAACAGCGAAAAATTTTGTTTACCTTTCTTTGATTTGTACGACAGGTATCAATTGCCTCCGAAAGTGTCGAAGCTGATTTTACGTTTTTATGCGCGGCACGTAACAGTCACGTATGGGTTAGATGGTCATCGTAACCGAATCAATGGCCCTAGTGAGAGAAAAAGAAAAAGATAAATCCCTATAATTGACTCAAGCAACAGTTGTCGTCTGCTATAAAATATTCCATAAGTCGATTTTTCATGTTTTTGCGGATACGTAAATGGCACCTGCGAGACAATAGACAACCTAAAAGGGTTTGTCGTCACCGTATATAAAGATTGCAGAAATAAAAAACAGATATTAGAAATTGAATTCCCTATATTTGACCTATTAAGCAACAGGTGTCCTCTGCTATGAAATGTTCCGTAAGTCGATTTTTCGCGTTTTCGCGGATACGTAACCGGCACCTTTGAGACGGCAGTCAACGTAAAAGGATTTGTGGTCACGGTATAAAGAGATTGGAGAAAAAACATATACATTAAAAGTTTAGTTCCTTTTGTTTGATTTATGCAATAAGAAGCAGTTGCTACTGAAAGAGCCTTCAGTCTTTTTTTTGCCACTTGTCGCATTATTTTCTGGGGTTTTCGCATGGGCGTAACTGGCACCTATGAGACGGTAGTCAACGTAACTGGGTTTCTTGTTGCGGTTTGAAGAGATTGGAAAAATTACACTTCAGTTGCCTTTGTTTGATATATGAGAGTTTTCAGTCTTTTTTTAGCCACTTGTCGCATTAATTTCTGAGGTTTTCGCATGAGCGTAACTGGCACGTAGTCAACGTAACTGGGTTTCTTGTTGCGGTTTGAAGAGATTAGAAAAATTACACTTCAGTTGCCTTTGTTTGATTTATGCAATAGGAAGCAACTGAAAGAGTTTACAGTCTTTTTTTAGCCACTTGTCACATTAATTTCTGGGCGTTTTTTTTTTACACTGTACATTGATCACTTTGGCTTATTGAAAGTTTTAATGTGCAGCATTTATTGTGGGCTGAGTTAGAAAAGCAAATCCAGTTAAGGGCTGGGGGGGGGTTGGGTGCATTGAGGGTTAAAGGGAAGTAATTCTTGCATTAATTTCTGGGCGTTTTTTTTTTCACTGTACATTAATCACTTTGGCTTATTGAAAGTTCCAATGTGTAGCATTTATTGTGGACTGAGTTAGAAAACCAAATCCAGTTAAGGGCTGGGGAGGAGGGGTGTTGGGTGCATCGAGGGTTAAAGGGAAGTAATTCTTGCATTAATTTCTGGGCGTTTTTTTTTTTTTTTTTTTACACTGTACATTGATCACTAAAAATTGGCTTATTGAAAGTTTCAATGTGCAGCATTTATTGTGGGCTGAGTTAGAAAAGCAAATCCAGTTAAGGGCTGGGGAGGGGGGGAGTGGGTGCATCGAGGGTTAAAGGGAAGTAATTCTTGCAAGGGGCTTGAAAAGACCAAAACACGGTCTTCTGCGCCCCTATTTTCTTAAATGTTTGCCCATTTTCAGTGAAATCTTGGCAGTTTGCCAAGGACTGCACAGCAGCCTTTAAAGAAAACTTTAAATCCACTTTCATGCCGTTTTTTTCACTGTTTTTTAATCAATAAATTTTGGCGCCAATTTGGAGCGATTTTGAAGCTCTCTGATTGGCTGTTGAATTTCTTAAGTCCTCTCTGATTGGCTGCTGGTATCCATTCTGATTTCCTTAAAGCTTCTCTGATTGGATAATTATTAACCTTTTACCACACAATGACGCCTTTTCAAGAAGGCTTTTGAAAATAATCTGAGGAAAGGAGACAATGCAGGCTACCAGCATTTTCTCCTTTTCCCACAATGTTTTCTACCCTATCAAGGAAGCAATTGATTTTTAGTTATTCTTACATCTTATTGTGTCTTTATGGCCTACTTCTAAATTCTTCAAACAAGAACAAGATTTTTTTGTTGGAAAAAGTTTTCGCAACAGCGACCGTTTGCTTCTGAATTTTATATTTTGCGCTACGATTAAACATAAAATTGACTTTCGACTCACGTGGTCGTCTAAATTGGTTCAATGTTTTCGTGACCCTGGTAAGAAAACAGCGAAAAATTTTGTTTACCTTTCTTTGATTTGTACGACAGGTATCAATTGCCTCCGAAAGTGTCGAAGCTGATTTTACGTTTTTATGCGCGGCACGTAACAGTCACGTATGGGTTAGATGGTCATCGTAACCGAATCAATGGCCCTAGTGAGAGAAAAAGAAAAAGATAAATCCCTATAATTGACTCAAGCAACAGTTGTCGTCTGCTATAAAATATTCCATAAGTCGATTTTTCATGTTTTTGCGGATACGTAAGTGGCACCTGCGAGACAATAGACAACCTAAAAGGGTTTGTCGTCACCGTATATAAAGATTGCAGAAATAAAAAACAGATATTAGAAATTGAATTCCCTATATTTGACCTATTAAGCAACAGGTGTCCTCTGCTATGAAATGTTCCGTAAGTCGATTTTTCGCGTTTTCGCGGATACGTAACCGGCACCTTTGAGACGGCAGTCAACGTAAAAGTATTTGTGGTCACGGTATAAAGAGATTGGAGAAAAAACATATACATTAAAAGTTTAGTTCCTTTTGTTTGATTTATGCAATAAGAAGCAGTTGCTACTGAAAGAGCCTTCAGTCTTTTTTTTGCCACTTGTCGCATTATTTTCTGGGGTTTTCGCATGGGCGTAACTGGCACCTATGAGACGGTAGTCAACGTAACTGGGTTTCTTGTTGCGGTTTGAAGAGATTGGAAAAATTACACTTCAGTTGCCTTTGTTTGATATATGAGAGTTTTCAGTCTTTTTTTAGCCACTTGTCGCATTAATTTCTGAGGTTTTCGCATGAGCGTAACTGGCACGTAGTCAACGTAACTGGGTTTCTTGTTGCGGTTTGAAGAGATTAGAAAAATTACACTTCAGTTGCCTTTGTTTGATTTATGCAATAGGAAGCAACTGAAAGAGTTTACAGTCTTTTTTTAGCCACTTGTCACATTAATTTCTGGGCGTTTTCTTTTTACACTGTACATTGATCACTTTGGCTTATTGAAAGTTTTAATGTGCAGCATTTATTGTGGGCTGAGTTAGAAAAGCAAATCCAGTTAAGGGCTGGGGGGGGGTTGGGTGCATTGAGGGTTAAAGGGAAGTAATTCTTGCATTAATTTCTGGGCGTTTTTTTTTTTCACTGTACATTAATCACTTTGGCTTATTGAAAGTTCCAATGTGTAGCATTTATTGTGGACTGAGTTAGAAAACCAAATCCAGTTAAGGGCTGGGGAGGAGGGGTGTTGGGTGCATCGAGGGTTAAAGGGAAGTAATTCTTGCATTAATTTCTGGGCGTTTTTTTTTTTTTTTTTTTTACACTGTACATTGATCACTAAAAATTGGCTTATTGAAAGTTTCAATGTGCAGCATTTATTGTGGGCTGAGTTAGAAAAGCAAATCCAGTTAAGGGCTGGGGAGGGGGGGAGTGGGTGCATCGAGGGTTAAAGGGAAGTAATTCTTGCAAGGGGCTTGAAAAGACCAAAACACGGTCTTCTGCGCCCCTATTTTCTTAAATGTTTGCCCATTTTCAGTGAAATCTTGGCAGTTTGCCAAGGACTGCACAGCAGCCTTTAAAGAAAACTTTAAATCCACTTTCATGCCGTTTTTTTCACTGTTTTTTAATCAATAAATTTTGGCGCCAATTTGGAGCGATTTTGAAGCTCTCTGATTGGCTGTTGAATTTCTTAAGTCCTCTCTGATTGGCTGCTGGTATCCATTCTGATTTCCTTAAAGCTTCTCTGATTGGATAATTATTAACCTTTTACCACACAATGACGCCTTTTCAAGAAGGCTTTTGAAAATAATCTGAGGAAAGGAGACAATGCAGGCTACCAGCATTTTCTCCTTTTCCCACAATGTTTTCTACCCTATCAAGGAAGCAATTGATTTTTAGTTATTCTTACATCTTATTGTGTCTTTATGGCCTACTTCTAAATTCTTCAAACAAGAACAAGATTTTTTTGTTGGAAAAAGTTTTCGCAACAGCGACCGTTTGCTTCTGAATTTTATATTTTGCGCTACGATTAAACATAAAATTGACTTTCGACTCACGTGGTCGTCTAAATTGGTTCAATGTTTTCGTGACCCTGGTAAGAAAACAGCGAAAAATTTTGTTTACCTTTCTTTGATTTGTACGACAGGTATCAATTGCCTCCGAAAGTGTCGAAGCTGATTTTACGTTTTTATGCGCGGCACGTAACAGTCACGTATGGGTTAGATGGTCATCGTAACCGAATCAATGGCCCTAGTGAGAGAAAAAGAAAAAGATAAATCCCTATAATTGACTCAAGCAACAGTTGTCGTCTGCTATAAAATATTCCATAAGTCGATTTTTCATGTTTTTGCGGATACGTAAGTGGCACCTGCGAGACAATAGACAACCTAAAAGGGTTTGTCGTCACCGTATATAAAGATTGCAGAAATAAAAAACAGATATTAGAAATTGAATTCCCTATATTTGACCTATTAAGCAACAGGTGTCCTCTGCTATGAAATGTTCCGTAAGTCGATTTTTCGCGTTTTCACGGATACGTAACCGGCACCTTTGAGACGGCAGTCAACGTAAAAGGATTTGTGGTCACGGTATAAAGAGATTGGAGAAAAAACATATACATTAAAAGTTTAGTTCCTTTTGTTTGATTTATGCAATAAGAAGCAGTTGCTACTGAAAGAGCCTTCAGTCTTTTTTTTGCCACTTGTCGCATTATTTTCTGGGGTTTTCGCATGGGCGTAACTGGCACCTATGAGACGGTAGTCAACGTAACTGGGTTTCTTGTTGCGGTTTGAAGAGATTGGAAAAATTACACTTCAGTTGCCTTTGTTTGATATATGAGAGTTTTCAGTCTTTTTTTAGCCACTTGTCGCATTAATTTCTGAGGTTTTCGCATGAGCGTAACTGGCACGTAGTCAACGTAACTGGGTTTCTTGTTGCGGTTTGAAGAGATTAGAAAAATTACACTTCAGTTGCCTTTGTTTGATTTATGCAATAGGAAGCAACTGAAAGAGTTTACAGTCTTTTTTTAGCCACTTGTCACATTAATTTCTGGGCGTTTTCTTTTTACACTGTACATTGATCACTTTGGCTTATTGAAAGTTTTAATGTGCAGCATTTATTGTGGGCTGAGTTAGAAAAGCGAATCCAGTTAAGGGCTGGGGGGGGAGGGGGTGGGTGCATTGAGGGTTAAAGGGAAGTAATTCTTGCATTAATTTCTGGGCGTTTTTTTTTTTCACTGTACATTAATCACTTTGGCTTATTGAAAGTTCCAATGTGTAGCATTTATTGTGGACTGAGTTAGAAAACCAAATCCAGTTAAGGGCTGGGGAGGAGGGGTGTTGGGTGCATCGAGGGTTAAAGGGAAGTAATTCTTGCATTAATTTCTGGGCGTTTTTTTTTTTTTTTTTTACACTGTACATTGATCACTAAAAATTGGCTTATTGAAAGTTTCAATGTGCAGCATTTATTGTGGGCTGAGTTAGAAAAGCAAATCCAGTTAAGGGCTGGGGAGGGGGGGAGTGGGTGCATCGAGGGTTAAAGGGAAGTAATTCTTGCAAGGGGCTTGAAAAGACCAAAACACGGTCTTCTGCGCCCCTATTTTCTTAAATGTTTGCCCATTTTCAGTGAAATCTTGGCAGTTTGCCAAGGACTGCACAGCAGCCTTTAAAGAAAACTTTAAATCCACTTTCATGCCGTTTTTTTCACTGTTTTTTAATCAATAAATTTTGGCGCCAATTTGGAGCGATTTTGAAGCTCTCTGATTGGCTGTTGAATTTCTTAAGTCCTCTCTGATTGGCTGCTGGTATCCATTCTGATTTCCTTAAAGCTTCTCTGATTGGATAATTATTAACCTTTTACCACACAATGACGCCTTTTCAAGAAGGCTTTTGAAAACAATCTGAGGAAAGGAGACAATGCAGGCTACCAGCATTTTCTCCTTTTCCCACAATGTTTTCTACCCTATCAAGGAAGCAATTGATTTTTAGTTATTCTTACATCTTATTGTGTCTTTATGGCCTACTTCTAAATTCTTCAAACAAGAACAAGATTTTTTTGTTGGAAAAAGTTTTCGCAACAGCGACCGTTTGCTTCTGAATTTTATATTTTGCGCTACGATTAAACATAAAATTGACTTTCGACTCACGTGGTCGTCTAAATTGGTTCAATGTTTTCGTGACCCTGGTAAGAAAACAGCGAAAAATTTTGTTTACCTTTCTTTGATTTGTACGACAGGTATCAATTGCCTCCGAAAGTGTCGAAGCTGATTTTACGTTTTTATGCGCGGCACGTAACAGTCACGTATGGGTTAGATGGTCATCGTAACCGAATCAATGGCCCTAGTGAGAGAAAAAGAAAAAGATAAATCCCTATAATTGACTCAAGCAACAGTTGTCGTCTGCTATAAAATATTCCATAAGTCGATTTTTCATGTTTTTGCGGATACGTAAGTGGCACCTGCGAGACAATAGACAACCTAAAAGGGTTTGTCGTCACCGTATATAAAGATTGCAGAAATAAAAAACAGATATTAGAAATTGAATTCCCTATATTTGACCTATTAAGCAACAGGTGTCCTCTGCTATGAAATGTTCCGTAAGTCGATTTTTCGCGTTTTCACGGATACGTAACCGGCACCTTTGAGACGGCAGTCAACGTAAAAGGATTTGTGGTCACGGTATAAAGAGATTGGAGAAAAAACATATACATTAAAAGTTTAGTTCCTTTTGTTTGATTTATGCAATAAGAAGCAGTTGCTACTG
The DNA here is from genome assembly GCA_943736015.1 of Tridacna crocea. Classification (NCBI taxonomy): domain Eukaryota; kingdom Metazoa; phylum Mollusca; class Bivalvia; order Cardiida; family Cardiidae; genus Tridacna; species Tridacna crocea. Next base: position 11,059,164 of record OX031069.1, on the reverse strand, counting down.
AAAGAGCCTTCAGTCTTTTTTTTGCCACTTGTCGCATTATTTTCTGGGGTTTTCGCATGGGCGTAACTGGCACCTATGAGACGGTAGTCAACGTAACTGGGTTTCTTGTTGCGGTTTGAAGAGATTGGAAAAATTACACTTCAGTTGCCTTTGTTTGATATATGAGAGTTTTCAGTCTTTTTTTAGCCACTTGTCGCATTAATTTCTGAGGTTTTCGCATGAGCGTAACTGGCACGTAGTCAACGTAACTGGGTTTCTTGTTGCGGTTTGAAGAGATTAGAAAAATTACACTTCAGTTGCCTTTGTTTGATTTATGCAATAGGAAGCAACTGAAAGAGTTTACAGTCTTTTTTTAGCCACTTGTCACATTAATTTCTGGGCGTTTTCTTTTTACACTGTACATTGATCACTTTGGCTTATTGAAAGTTTTAATGTGCAGCATTTATTGTGGGCTGAGTTAGAAAAGCGAATCCAGTTAAGGGCTGGGGGGGGAGGGGGTGGGTGCATTGAGGGTTAAAGGGAAGTAATTCTTGCATTAATTTCTGGGCGTTTTTTTTTTTCACTGTACATTAATCACTTTGGCTTATTGAAAGTTCCAATGTGTAGCATTTATTGTGGACTGAGTTAGAAAACCAAATCCAGTTAAGGGCTGGGGAGGAGGGGTGTTGGGTGCATCGAGGGTTAAAGGGAAGTAATTCTTGCATTAATTTCTGGGCGTTTTTTTTTTTTTTTTTTACACTGTACATTGATCACTAAAAATTGGCTTATTGAAAGTTTCAATGTGCAGCATTTATTGTGGGCTGAGTTAGAAAAGCAAATCCAGTTAAGGGCTGGGGAGGGGGGGAGTGGGTGCATCGAGGGTTAAAGGGAAGTAATTCTTGCAAGGGGCTTGAAAAGACCAAAACACGGTCTTCTGCGCCCCTATTTTCTTAAATGTTTGCCCATTTTCAGTGAAATCTTGGCAGTTTGCCAAGGACTGCACAGCAGCCTTTAAAGAAAACTTTAAATCCACTTTCATGCCGTTTTTTTCACTGTTTTTTAATCAATAAATTTTGGCGCCAATTTGGAGCGATTTTGAAGCTCTCTGATTGGCTGTTGAATTTCTTAAGTCCTCTCTGATTGGCTGCTGGTATCCATTCTGATTTCCTTAAAGCTTCTCTGATTGGATAATTATTAACCTTTTACCACACAATGACGCCTTTTCAAGAAGGCTTTTGAAAACAATCTGAGGAAAGGAGACAATGCAGGCTACCAGCATTTTCTCCTTTTCCCACAATGTTTTCTACCCTATCAAGGAAGCAATTGATTTTTAGTTATTCTTACATCTTATTGTGTCTTTATGGCCTACTTCTAAATTCTTCAAACAAGAACAAGATTTTTTTGTTGGAAAAAGTTTTCGCAACAGCGACCGTTTGCTTCTGAATTTTATATTTTGCGCTACGATTAAACATAAAATTGACTTTCGACTCACGTGGTCGTCTAAATTGGTTCAATGTTTTCGTGACCCTGGTAAGAAAACAGCGAAAAATTTTGTTTACCTTTCTTTGATTTGTACGACAGGTATCAATTGCCTCCGAAAGTGTCGAAGCTGATTTTACGTTTTTATGCGCGGCACGTAACAGTCACGTATGGGTTAGATGGTCATCGTAACCGAATCAATGGCCCTAGTGAGAGAAAAAGAAAAAGATAAATCCCTATAATTGACTCAAGCAACAGTTGTCGTCTGCTATAAAATATTCCATAAGTCGATTTTTCATGTTTTTGCGGATACGTAAGTGGCACCTGCGAGACAATAGACAACCTAAAAGGGTTTGTCGTCACCGTATATAAAGATTGCAGAAATAAAAAACAGATATTAGAAATTGAATTCCCTATATTTGACCTATTAAGCAACAGGTGTCCTCTGCTATGAAATGTTCCGTAAGTCGATTTTTCGCGTTTTCGCGGATATGTAACCGGCACCTTTGAGACGGCAGTCAACGTAAAAGGATTTGTGGTCACGGTATAAAGAGATTGGAGAAAAAACATATACATTAAAAGTTTAGTTCCTTTTGTTTGATTTATGCAATAAGAAGCAGTTGCTACTGAAAGAGCCTTCAGTCTTTTTTTTGCCACTTGTCGCATTATTTTCTGGGGTTTTCGCATGGGCGTAACTGGCACCTATGAGACGGTAGTCAACGTAACTGGGTTTCTTGTTGCGGTTTGAAGAGATTGGAAAAATTACACTTCAGTTGCCTTTGTTTGATATATGAGAGTTTTCAGTCTTTTTTTAGCCACTTGTCGCATTAATTTCTGAGGTTTTCGCATGAGCGTAACTGGCACGTAGTCAACGTAACTGGGTTTCTTGTTGCGGTTTGAAGAGATTAGAAAAATTACACTTCAGTTGCCTTTGTTTGATTTATGCAATAGGAAGCAACTGAAAGAGTTTACAGTCTTTTTTTAGCCACTTGTCACATTAATTTCTGGGCGTTTTCTTTTTACACTGTACATTGATCACTTTGGCTTATTGAAAGTTTTAATGTGCAGCATTTATTGTGGGCTGAGTTAGAAAAGCAAATCCAGTTAAGGGCTGGGGGGGGGTGGGTGCATTGAGGGTTAAAGGGAAGTAATTCTTGCAATAATTTCTGGGCGTTTTTTTTTTTCACTGTACATTAATCACTTTGGCTTATTGAAAGTTCCAATGTGTAGCATTTATTGTGGACTGAGTTAGAAAACCAAATCCAGTTAAGGGCTGGGGAGGAGGGGTGTTGGGTGCATCGAGGGTTAAAGGGAAGTAATTCTTGCATTAATTTCTGGGCGTTTTTTTTTTTTTTTTTTACACTGTACATTGATCACTAAAAATTGGCTTATTGAAAGTTTCAATGTGCAGCATTTATTGTGGGCTGAGTTAGAAAAGCAAATCCAGTTAAGGGCTGGGGAGGGGGGGAGTGGGTGCATCGAGGGTTAAAGGGAAGTAATTCTTGCAAGGGGCTTGAAAAGACCAAAACACGGTCTTCTGCGCCCCTATTTTCTTAAATGTTTGCCCATTTTCAGTGAAATCTTGGCAGTTTGCCAAGGACTGCACAGCAGCCTTTAAAGAAAACTTTAAATCCACTTTCATGCCGTTTTTTTCACTGTTTTTTAATCAATAAATTTTGGCGCCAATTTGGAGCGATTTTGAAGCTCTCTGATTGGCTGTTGAATTTCTTAAGTCCTCTCTGATTGGCTGCTGGTATCCATTCTGATTTCCTTAAAGCTTCTCTGATTGGATAATTATTAACCTTTTACCACACAATGACGCCTTTTCAAGAAGGCTTTTGAAAATAATCTGAGGAAAGGAGACAATGCAGGCTACCAGCATTTTCTCCTTTTCCCACAATGTTTTCTACCCTATCAAGGAAGCAATTGATTTTTAGTTATTCTTACATCTTATTGTGTCTTTATGGCCTACTTCTAAATTCTTCAAACAAGAACAAGATTTTTTTGTTGGAAAAAGTTTTCGCAACAGCGACCGTTTGCTTCTGAATTTTATATTTTGCGCTACGATTAAACATAAAATTGACTTTCGACTCACGTGGTCGTCTAAATTGGTTCAATGTTTTCGTGACCCTGGTAAGAAAACAGCGAAAAATTTTGTTTACCTTTCTTTGATTTGTACGACAGGTATCAATTGCCTCCGAAAGTGTCGAAGCTGATTTTACGTTTTTATGCGCGGCACGTAACAGTCACGTATGGGTTAGATGGTCATCGTAACCGAATCAATGGCCCTAGTGAGAGAAAAAGAAAAAGATAAATCCCTATAATTGACTCAAGCAACAGTTGTCGTCTGCTATAAAATATTCCATAAGTCGATTTTTCATGTTTTTGCGGATACGTAAGTGGCACCTGCGAGACAATAGACAACCTAAAAGGGTTTGTCGTCACCGTATATAAAGATTGCAGAAATAAAAAACAGATATTAGAAATTGAATTCCCTATATTTGACCTATTAAGCAACAGGTGTCCTCTGCTATGAAATGTTCCGTAAGTCGATTTTTCGCGTTTTCGCGGATACGTAACCGGCACCTTTGAGACGGCAGTCAACGTAAAAGGATTTGTGGTCACGGTATAAAGAGATTGGAGAAAAAACATATACATTAAAAGTTTAGTTCCTTTTGTTTGATTTATGCAATAAGAAGCAGTTGCTACTGAAAGAGCCTTCAGTCTTTTTTTTGCCACTTGTCGCATTATTTTCTGGGGTTTTCGCATGGGCGTAACTGGCACCTATGAGACGGTAGTCAACGTAACTGGGTTTCTTGTTGCGGTTTGAAGAGATTGGAAAAATTACACTTCAGTTGCCTTTGTTTGATATATGAGAGTTTTCAGTCTTTTTTTAGCCACTTGTCGCATTAATTTCTGAGGTTTTCGCATGAGCGTAACTGGCACGTAGTCAACGTAACTGGGTTTCTTGTTGCGGTTTGAAGAGATTAGAAAAATTACACTTCAGTTGCCTTTGTTTGATTTATGCAATAGGAAGCAACTGAAAGAGTTTACAGTCTTTTTTTAGCCACTTGTCACATTAATTTCTGGGCGTTTTCTTTTTACACTGTACATTGATCACTTTGGCTTATTGAAAGTTTTTAATGTGCAGCATTTATTGTGGGCTGAGTTAGAAAAGCAAATCCAGTTAAGGGCTGGGGGGGGGGTTGGGTGCATTGAGGGTTAAAGGGAAGTAATTCTTGCATTAATTTCTGGGCGTTTTTTTTTTTCACTGTACATTAATCACTTTGGCTTATTGAAAGTTCCAATGTGTAGCATTTATTGTGGACTGAGTTAGAAAACCAAATCCAGTTAAGGGCTGGGGAGGAGGGGTGTTGGGTGCATCGAGGGTTAAAGGGAAGTAATTCTTGCATTAATTTCTGGGCGTTTTTTTTTTTTTTTTTTTACACTGTACATTGATCACTAAAAATTGGCTTATTGAAAGTTTCAATGTGCAGCATTTATTGTGGGCTGAGTTAGAAAAGCAAATCCAGTTAAGGGCTGGGGAGGGGGGGAGTGGGTGCATCGAGGGTTAAAGGGAAGTAATTCTTGCAAGGGGCTTGAAAAGACCAAAACACGGTCTTCTGCGCCCCTATTTTCTTAAATGTTTGCCCATTTTCAGTGAAATCTTGGCAGTTTGCCAAGGACTGCACAGCAGCCTTTAAAGAAAACTTTAAATCCACTTTCATGCCGTTTTCTTCACTGTTTTTTAATCAATAAATTTTGGCGCCAATTTGGAGCGATTTTGAAGCTCTCTGATTGGCTGTTGAATTTCTTAAGTCCTCTCTGATTGGCTGCTGGTATCCATTCTGATTTCCTTAAAGCTTCTCTGATTGGATAATTATTAACCTTTTACCACACAATGACGCCTTTTCAAGAAGGCTTTTGAAAATAATCTGAGGAAAGGAGACAATGCAGGCTACCAGCATTTTCTCCTTTTCCCACAATGTTTTCTACCCTATCAAGGAAGCAATTGATTTTTAGTTATTCTTACATCTTATTGTGTCTTTATGGCCTACTTCTAAATTCTTCAAACAAGAACAAGATTTTTTTGTTGGAAAAAGTTTTCGCAACAGCGACCGTTTGCTTCTGAATTTTATATTTTGCGCTACGATTAAACATAAAATTGACTTTCGACTCACGTGGTCGTCTAAATTGGTTCAATGTTTTCGTGACCCTGGTAAGAAAACAGCGAAAAATTTTGTTTACCTTTCTTTGATTTGTACGACAGGTATCAATTGCCTCCGAAAGTGTCGAAGCTGATTTTACGTTTTTATGCGCGGCACGTAACAGTCACGTATGGGTTAGATGGTCATCGTAACCGAATCAATGGCCCTAGTGAGAGAAAAAGAAAAAGATAAATCCCTATAATTGACTCAAGCAACAGTTGTCGTCTGCTATAAAATATTCCATAAGTCGATTTTTCATGTTTTTGCGGATACGTAAGTGGCACCTGCGAGACAATAGACAACCTAAAAGGGTTTGTCGTCACCGTATATAAAGATTGCAGAAATAAAAAACAGATATTAGAAATTGAATTCCCTATATTTGACCTATTAAGCAACAGGTGTCCTCTGCTATGAAATGTTCCGTAAGTCGATTTTTCGCGTTTTCGCGGATACGTAACCGGCACCTTTGAGACGGCAGTCAACGTAAAAGGATTTGTGGTCACGGTATAAAGAGATTGGAGAAAAAACATATACATTAAAAGTTTAGTTCCTTTTGTTTGATTTATGCAATAAGAAGCAGTTGCTACTGAAAGAGCCTTCAGTCTTTTTTTTGCCACTTGTCGCATTATTTTCTGGGGTTTTCGCATGGGCGTAACTGGCACCTATGAGACGGTAGTCAACGTAACTGGGTTTCTTGTTGCGGTTTGAAGAGATTGGAAAAATTACACTTCAGTTGCCTTTGTTTGATATATGAGAGTTTTCAGTCTTTTTTTAGCCACTTGTCGCATTAATTTCTGAGGTTTTCGCATGAGCGTAACTGGCACGTAGTCAACGTAACTGGGTTTCTTGTTGCGGTTTGAAGAGATTAGAAAAATTACACTTCAGTTGCCTTTGTTTGATTTATGCAATAGGAAGCAACTGAAAGAGTTTACAGTCTTTTTTTAGCCACTTGTCACATTAATTTCTGGGCGTTTTCTTTTTACACTGTACATTGATCACTTTGGCTTATTGAAAGTTTTTAATGTGCAGCATTTATTGTGGGCTGAGTTAGAAAAGCAAATCCAGTTAAGGGCTGGGGGGGGGTTTGGTGCATTGAGGGTTAAAGGGAAGTAATTCTTGCATTAATTTCTGGGCGTTTTTTTTTTTCACTGTACATTAATCACTTTGGCTTATTGAAAGTTCCAATGTGTAGCATTTATTGTGGACTGAGTTAGAAAACCAAATCCAGTTAAGGGCTGGGGAGGAGGGGTGTTGGGTGCATCGAGGGTTAAAGGGAAGTAATTCTTGCATTAATTTCTGGGCGTTTTTTTTTTTTTTTTTTTTTACACTGTACATTGATCACTAAAAATTGGCTTATTGAAAGTTTCAATGTGCAGCATTTATTGTGGGCTGAGTTAGAAAAGCAAATCCAGTTAAGGGCTGGGGAGGGGGGGAGTGGGTGCATCGAGGGTTAAAGGGAAGTAATTCTTGCAAGGGGCTTGAAAAGACCAAAACACGGTCTTCTGCGCCCCTATTTTCTTAAATGTTTGCCCATTTTCAGTGAAATCTTGGCAGTTTGCCAAGGACTGCACAGCAGCCTTTAAAGAAAACTTTAAATCCACTTTCATGCCGTTTTCTTCACTGTTTTTTAATCAATAAATTTTGGCGCCAATTTGGAGCGATTTTGAAGCTCTCTGATTGGCTGTTGAATTTCTTAAGTCCTCTCTGATTGGCTGCTGGTATCCATTCTGATTTCCTTAAAGCTTCTCTGATTGGATAATTATTAACCTTTTACCACACAATGACGCCTTTTCAAGAAGGCTTTTGAAAATAATCTGAGGAAAGGAGACAATGCAGGCTACCAGCATTTTCTCCTTTTCCCACAATGTTTTCTACCCTATCAAGGAAGCAATTGATTTTTAGTTATTCTTACATCTTATTGTGTCTTTATGGCCTACTTCTAAATTCTTCAAACAAGAACAAGATTTTTTTGTTGGAAAAAGTTTTCGCAACAGCGACCGTTTGCTTCTGAATTTTATATTTTGCGCTACGATTAAACATAAAATTGACTTTCGACTCACGTGGTCGTCTAAATTGGTTCAATGTTTTCGTGACCCTGGTAAGAAAACAGCGAAAAATTTTGTTTACCTTTCTTTGATTTGTACGACAGGTATCAATTGCCTCCGAAAGTGTCGAAGCTGATTTTACGTTTTTATGCGCGGCACGTAACAGTCACGTATGGGTTAGATGGTCATCGTAACCGAATCAATGGCCCTAGTGAGAGAAAAAGAAAAAGATAAATCCCTATAATTGACTCAAGCAACAGTTGTCATCTGCTATAAAATATTCCATAAGTCGATTTTTCATGTTTTTGCGGATACGTAAATGGCACCTGCGAGACAATAGACAACCTAAAAGGGTTTGTCGTCACCGTATATAAAGATTGCAGAAATAAAAAACAGATATTAGAAATTGAATTCCCTATATTTGACCTATTAAGCAACAGGTGTCCTCTGCTATGAAATGTTCCGTAAGTCGATTTTTCGCGTTTTCGCGGATACGTAACCGGCACCTTTGAGACGGCAGTCAACGTAAAAGGATTTATGGTCACGGTATAAAGAGATTGGAGAAAAAACATATACATTAAAAGTTTAGTTCCTTTTGTTTGATTTATGCAATAAGAAGCAGTTGCTACTGAAAGAGCCTTCAGTCTTTTTTTTGCCACTTGTCGCATTATTTTCTGGGGTTTTCGCATGGGCGTAACTGGCACCTATGAGACGGTAGTCAACGTAACTGGGTTTCTTGTTGCGGTTTGAAGAGATTGGAAAAATTACACTTCAGTTGCCTTTGTTTGATATATGAGAGTTTTCAGTCTTTTTTTAGCCACTTGTCGCATTAATTTCTGAGGTTTTCGCATGAGCGTAACTGGCACGTAGTCAACGTAACTGGGTTTCTTGTTGCGGTTTGAAGAGATTAGAAAAATTACACTTCAGTTGCCTTTGTTTGATTTATGCAATAGGAAGCAACTGAAAGAGTTTACAGTCTTTTTTTAGCCACTTGTCACATTAATTTCTGGGCGTTTTCTTTTTACACTGTACATTGATCACTTTGGCTTATTGAAAGTTTTAATGTGCAGCATTTATTGTGGGCTGAGTTAGAAAAGCAAATCCAGTTAAGGGCTGGGGGGGTGTTGGGTGCATTGAGGGTTAAAGGGAAGTAATTCTTGCATTAATTTCTGGGCGTTTTTTTTTTCACTGTACATTAATCACTTTGGCTTATTGAAAGTTCCAATGTGTAGCATTTATTGTGGACTGAGTTAGAAAACCAAATCCAGTTAAGGGCTGGGGAGGAGGGGTGTTGGGTGCATCGAGGGTTAAAGGGAAGTAATTCTTGCATTAATTTCTGGGCGTTTTTTTTTTTTTTTTTTTACACTGTACATTGATCACTAAAAATTGGCTTATTGAAAGTTTCAATGTGCAGCATTTATTGTGGGCTGAGTTAGAAAAGCAAATCCAGTTAAGGGCTGGGGAGGGGGGGAGTGGGTGCATCGAGGGTTAAAGGGAAGTAATTCTTGCAAGGGGCTTGAAAAGACCAAAACACGGTCTTCTGCGCCCCTATTTTCTTAAATGTTTGCCCATTTTCAGTGAAATCTTGGCAGTTTGCCAAGGACTGCACAGCAGCCTTTAAAGAAAACTTTAAATCCACTTTCATGCCGTTTTTTTCACTGTTTTTTAATCAATAAATTTTGGCGCCAATTTGGAGCGATTTTGAAGCTCTCTGATTGGCTGTTGAATTTCTTAAGTCCTCTCTGATTGGCTGCTGGTATCCATTCTGATTTCCTTAAAGCTTCTCTGATTGGATAATTATTAACCTTTTACCACACAATGACGCCTTTTCAAGAAGGCTTTTGAAAATAATCTGAGGAAAGGAGACAATGCAGGCTACCAGCATTTTCTCCTTTTCCCACAATGTTTTCTACCCTATCAAGGAAGCAATTGATTTTTAGTTATTCTTACATCTTATTGTGTCTTTATGGCCTACTTCTAAATTCTTCAAACAAGAACAAGATTTTTTTGTTGGAAAAAGTTTTCGCAACAGCGACCGTTTGCTTCTGAATTTTATATTTTGCGCTACGATTAAACATAAAATTGACTTTCGACTCACGTGGTCGTCTAAATTGGTTCAATGTTTTCGTGACCCTGGTAAGAAAACAGCGAAAAATTTTGTTTACCTTTCTTTGATTTGTACGACAGGTATCAATTGCCTCCGAAAGTGTCGAAGCTGATTTTACGTTTTTATGCGCGGCACGTAACAGTCACGTATGGGTTAGATGGTCATCGTAACCGAATCAATGGCCCTAGTGAGAGAAAAAGAAAAAGATAAATCCCTATAATTGACTCAAGCAACAGTTGTCGTCTGCTATAAAATATTCCATAAGTCGATTTTTCATGTTTTTGCGGATACGTAAGTGGCACCTGCGAGACAATAGACAACCTAAAAGGGTTTGTCGTCACCGTATATAAAGATTGCAGAAATAAAAAACAGATATTAGAAATTGAATTCCCTATATTTGACCTATTAAGCAACAGGTGTCCTCTGCTATGAAATGTTCCGTAAGTCGATTTTTCGCGTTTTCGCGGATACGTAACCGGCACCTTTGAGACGGCAGTCAACGTAAAAGTATTTGTGGTCACGGTATAAAGAGATTGGAGAAAAAACATATACATTAAAAGTTTAGTTCCTTTTGTTTGATTTATGCAATAAGAAGCAGTTGCTACTGAAAGAGCCTTCAGTCTTTTTTTTGCCACTTGTCGCATTATTTTCTGGGGTTTTCGCATGGGCGTAACTGGCACCTATGAGACGGTAGTCAACGTAACTGGGTTTCTTGTTGCGGTTTGAAGAGATTGGAAAAATTACACTTCAGTTGCCTTTGTTTGATATATGAGAGTTTTCAGTCTTTTTTTAGCCACTTGTCGCATTAATTTCTGAGGTTTTCGCATGAGCGTAACTGGCACGTAGTCAACGTAACTGGGTTTCTTGTTGCGGTTTGAAGAGATTAGAAAAATTACACTTCAGTTGCCTTTGTTTGATTTATGCAATAGGAAGCAACTGAAAGAGTTTACAGTCTTTTTTTAGCCACTTGTCACATTAATTTCTGGGCGTTTTCTTTTTACACTGTACATTGATCACTTTGGCTTATTGAAAGTTTTAATGTGCAGCATTTATTGTGGGCTGAGTTAGAAAAGCAAATCCAGTTAAGGGCTGGGGGGGGGGTTGGGTGCATTGAGGGTTAAAGGGAAGTAATTCTTGCATTAATTTCTGGGCGTTTTTTTTTTTCACTGTACATTAATCACTTTGGCTTATTGAAAGTTCCAATGTGTAGCATTTATTGTGGACTGAGTTAGAAAACCAAATCCAGTTAAGGGCTGGGGAGGAGGGGTGTTGGGTGCATCGAGGGTTAAAGGGAAGTAATTCTTGCATTAATTTCTGGGCGTTTTTTTTTTTTTTTTTTTTACACTGTACATTGATCACTAAAAATTGGCTTATTGAAAGTTTCAATGTGCAGCATTTATTGTGGGCTGAGTTAGAAAAGCAAATCCAGTTAAGGGCTGGGGAGGGGGGGAGTGGGTGCATCGAGGGTTAAAGGGAAGTAATTCTTGCAAGGGGCTTGAAAAGACCAAAACACGGTCTTCTGCGCCCCTATTTTCTTAAATGTTTGCCCATTTTCAGTGAAATCTTGGCAGTTTGCCAAGGACTGCACAGCAGCCTTTAAAGAAAACTTTAAATCCACTTTCATGCCGTTTTTTTCACTGTTTTTTAATCAATAAATTTTGGCGCCAATTTGGAGCGATTTTGAAGCTCTCTGATTGGCTGTTGAATTTCTTAAGTCCTCTCTGATTGGCTGCTGGTATCCATTCTGATTTCCTTAAAGCTTCTCTGATTGGATAATTATTAACCTTTTACCACACAATGACGCCTTTTCAAGAAGGCTTTTGAAAATAATCTGAGGAAAGGAGACAATGCAGGCTACCAGCATTTTCTCCTTTTCCCACAATGTTTTCTACCCTATCAAGGAAGCAATTGATTTTTAGTTATTCTTACATCTTATTGTGTCTTTATGGCCTACTTCTAAATTCTTCAAACAAGAACAAGATTTTTTTGTTGGAAAAAGTTTTCGCAACAGCGACCGTTTGCTTCTGAATTTTATATTTTGCGCTACGATTAAACATAAAATTGACTTTCGACTCACGTGGTCGTCTAAATTGGTTCAATGTTTTCGTGACCCTGGTAAGAAAACAGCGAAAAATTTTGTTTACCTTTCTTTGATTTGTACGACAGGTATCAATTGCCTCCGAAAGTGTCGAAGCTGATTTTACGTTTTTATGCGCGGCACGTAACAGTCACGTATGGGTTAGATGGTCATCGTAACCGAATCAATGGCCCTAGTGAGAGAAAAAGAAAAAGATAAATCCCTATAATTGACTCAAGCAACAGTTGTCGTCTGCTATAAAATATTCCATAAGTCGATTTTTCATGTTTTTGCGGATACGTAAGTGGCACCTGCGAGACAATAGACAACCTAAAAGGGTTTGTCGTCACCGTATATAAAGATTGCAGAAATAAAAAACAGATATTAGAAATTGAATTCCCTATATTTGACCTATTAAGCAACAGGTGTCCTCTGCTATGAAATGTTCCGTAAGTCGATTTTTCGCGTTTTCACGGATACGTAACCGGCACCTTTGAGACGGCAGTCAACGTAAAAGGATTTGTGGTCACGGTATAAAGAGATTGGAGAAAAAACATATACATTAAAAGTTTAGTTCCTTTTGTTTGATTTATGCAATAAGAAGCAGTTGCTACTGAAAGAGCCTTCAGTCTTTTTTTTGCCACTTGTCGCATTATTTTCTGGGGTTTTCGCATGGGCGTAACTGGCACCTATGAGACGGTAGTCAACGTAACTGGGTTTCTTGTTGCGGTTTGAAGAGATTGGAAAAATTACACTTCAGTTGCCTTTGTTTGATATATGAGAGTTTTCAGTCTTTTTTTAGCCACTTGTCGCATTAATTTCTGAGGTTTTCGCATGAGCGTAACTGGCACGTAGTCAACGTAACTGGGTTTCTTGTTGCGGTTTGAAGAGATTAGAAAAATTACACTTCAGTTGCCTTTGTTTGATTTATGCAATAGGAAGCAACTGAAAGAGTTTACAGTCTTTTTTTAGCCACTTGTCACATTAATTTCTGGGCGTTTTCTTTTTACACTGTACATTGATCACTTTGGCTTATTGAAAGTTTTAATGTGCAGCATTTATTGTGGGCTGAGTTAGAAAAGCAAATCCAGTTAAGGGCTGGGGGGGGGGGGGGGTTGGGTGCATTGAGGGTTAAAGGGAAGTAATTCTTGCATTAATTTCTGGGCGTTTTTTTTTTTCACTGTACATTAATCACTTTGGCTTATTGAAAGTTCCAATGTGTAGCATTTATTGTGGACTGAGTTAGAAAACCAAATCCAGTTAAGGGCTGGGGAGGAGGGGTGTTGGGTGCATCGAGGGTTAAAGGGAAGTAATTCTTGCATTAATTTCTGGGCGTTTTTTTTTTTTTTTTTTTTACACTGTACATTGATCACTAAAAATTGGCTTATTGAAAGTTTCAATGTGCAGCATTTATTGTGGGCTGAGTTAGAAAAGCAAATCCAGTTAAGGGCTGGGGAGGGGGGGAGTGGGTGCATCGAGGGTTAAAGGGAAGTAATTCTTGCAAGGGGCTTGAAAAGACCAAAACACGGTCTTTTGCGCCCCTATTTTCTTAAATGTTTGCCCATTTTCAGTGAAATCTTGGCAGTTTGCCAAGGACTGCACAGCAGCCTTTAAAGAAAACTTTAAATCCACTTTCATGCCGTTTTCTTCACTGTTTTTTAATCAATAAATTTTGGCGCCAATTTGGAGCGATTTTGAAGCTCTCTGATTGGCTGTTGAATTTCTTAAGTCCTCTCTGATTGGCTGCTGGTATCCATTCTGATTTCCTTAAAGCTTCTCTGATTGGATAATTATTAACCTTTTACCACACAATGACGCCTTTTCAAGAAGGCTTTTGAAAATAATCTGAGGAAAGGAGACAATGCAGGCTACCAGCATTTTCTCCTTTTCCCACAATGTTTTCTACCCTATCAAGGAAGCAATTGATTTTTAGTTATTCTTACATCTTATTGTGTCTTTATGGCCTACTTCTAAATTCTTCAAACAAGAACAAGATTTTTTTGTTGGAAAAAGTTTTCGCAACAGCGACCGTTTGCTTCTGAATTTTATATTTTGCGCTACGATTAAACATAAAATTGACTTTCGACTCACGTGGTCGTCTAAATTGGTTCAATGTTTTCGTGACCCTGGTAAGAAAACAGCGAAAAATTTTGTTTACCTTTCTTTGATTTGTACGACAGGTATCAATTGCCTCCGAAAGTGTCGAAGCTGATTTTACGTTTTTATGCGCGGCACGTAACAGTCACGTATGGGTTAGATGGTCATCGTAACCGAATCAATGGCCCTAGTGAGAGAAAAAGAAAAAGATAAATCCCTATAATTGACTCAAGCAACAGTTGTCGTCTGCTATAAAATATTCCATAAGTCGATTTTTCATGTTTTTGCGGATACGTAAATGGCACCTGCGAGACAATAGACAACCTAAAAGGGTTTGTCGTCACCGTATATAAAGATTGCAGAAATAAAAAACAGATATTAGAAATTGAATTCCCTATATTTGACCTATTAAGCAACAGGTGTCCTCTGCTATGAAATGTTCCGTAAGTCGATTTTTCGCGTTTTCGCGGATACGTAACCGGCACCTTTGAGACGGCAGTCAACGTAAAAGGATTTGTGGTCACGGTATAAAGAGATTGGAGAAAAAACATATACATTAAAAGTTTAGTTCCTTTTGTTTGATTTATGCAATAAGAAGCAGTTGCTACTGAAAGAGCCTTCAGTCTTTTTTTTGCCACTTGTCGCATTATTTTCTGGGGTTTTCGCATGGGCGTAACTGGCACCTATGAGACGGTAGTCAACGTAACTGGGTTTCTTGTTGCGGTTTGAAGAGATTGGAAAAATTACACTTCAGTTGCCTTTGTTTGATATATGAGAGTTTTCAGTCTTTTTTTAGCCACTTGTCGCATTAATTTCTGAGGTTTTCGCATGAGCGTAACTGGCACGTAGTCAACGTAACTGGGTTTCTTGTTGCGGTTTGAAGAGATTAGAAAAATTACACTTCAGTTGCCTTTGTTTGATTTATGCAATAGGAAGCAACTGAAAGAGTTTACAGTCTTTTTTTAGCCACTTGTCACATTAATTTCTGGGCGTTTTCTTTTTACACTGTACATTGATCACTTTGGCTTATTGAAAGTTTTAATGTGCAGCATTTATTGTGGGCTGAGTTAGAAAAGCAAATCCAGTTAAGGGCTGGGGGGGGGTTGGGTGCATTGAGGGTTAAAGGGAAGTAATTCTTGCATTAATTTCTGGGCGTTTTTTTTTTTCACTGTACATTAATCACTTTGGCTTATTGAAAGTTCCAATGTGTAGCATTTATTGTGGACTGAGTTAGAAAACCAAATCCAGTTAAGGGCTGGGGAGGAGGGGTGTTGGGTGCATCGAGGGTTAAAGGGAAGTAATTCTTGCATTAATTTCTGGGCGTTTTTTTTTTTTTTTTTTTACACTGTACATTGATCACTAAAAATTGGCTTATTGAAAGTTTCAATGTGCAGCATTTATTGTGGGCTGAGTTAGAAAAGCAAATCCAGTTAAGGGCTGGGGAGGGGGGGAGTGGGTGCATCGAGGGTTAAAGGGAAGTAATTCTTGCAAGGGGCTTGAAAAGACCAAAACACGGTCTTCTGCGCCCCTATTTTCTTAAATGTTTGCCCATTTTCAGTGAAATCTTGGCAGTTTGCCAAGGACTGCACAGCAGCCTTTAAAGAAAACTTTAAATCCACTTTCATGCCGTTTTTTTCACTGTTTTTTAATCAATAAATTTTGGCGCCAATTTGGAGCGATTTTGAAGCTCTCTGATTGGCTGTTGAATTTCTTAAGTCCTCTCTGATTGGCTGCTGGTATCCATTCTGATTTCCTTAAAGCTTCTCTGATTGGATAATTATTAACCTTTTACCACACAATGACGCCTTTTCAAGAAGGCTTTTGAAAATAATCTGAGGAAAGGAGACAATGCAGGCTACCAGCATTTTCTCCTTTTCCCACAATGTTTTCTACCCTATCAAGGAAGCAATTGATTTTTAGTTATTCTTACATCTTATTGTGTCTTTATGGCCTACTTCTAAATTCTTCAAACAAGAACAAGATTTTTTTGTTGGAAAAAGTTTTCGCAACAGCGACCGTTTGCTTCTGAATTTTATATTTTGCGCTACGATTAAACATAAAATTGACTTTCGACTCAAGTGGTCGTCTAAATTGGTTCAATGTTTTCGTGACCCTGGTAAGAAAACAGCGAAAAATTTTGTTTACCTTTCTTTGATTTGTACGACAGGTATCAATTGCCTCCGAAAGTGTCGAAGCTGATTTTACGTTTTTATGCGCGGCACGTAACAGTCACGTATGGGTTAGATGGTCATCGTAACCGAATCAATGGCCCTAGTGAGAGAAAAAGAAAAAGATAAATCCCTATAATTGACTCAAGCAACAGTTGTCGTCTGCTATAAAATATTCCATAAGTCGATTTTTCATGTTTTTGCGGATACGTAAGTGGCACCTGCGAGACAATAGACAACCTAAAAGGGTTTGTCGTCACCGTATATAAAGATTGCAGAAATAAAAAACAGATATTAGAAATTGAATTCCCTATATTTGACCTATTAAGCAACAGGTGTCCTCTGCTATGAAATGTTCCGTAAGTCGATTTTTCGCGTTTTCGCGGATACGTAACCGGCACCTTTGAGACGGCAGTCAACGTAAAAGTATTTGTGGTCACGGTATAAAGAGATTGGAGAAAAAACATATACATTAAAAGTTTAGTTCCTTTTGTTTGATTTATGCAATAAGAAGCAGTTGCTACTGAAAGAGCCTTCAGTCTTTTTTTTGCCACTTGTCGCATTATTTTCTGGGGTTTTCGCATGGGCGTAACTGGCACCTATGAGACGGTAGTCAACGTAACTGGGTTTCTTGTTGCGGTTTGAAGAGATTGGAAAAATTACACTTCAGTTGCCTTTGTTTGATATATGAGAGTTTTCAGTCTTTTTTTAGCCACTTGTCGCATTAATTTCTGAGGTTTTCGCATGAGCGTAACTGGCACGTAGTCAACGTAACTGGGTTTCTTGTTGCGGTTTGAAGAGATTAGAAAAATTACACTTCAGTTGCCTTTGTTTGATTTATGCAATAGGAAGCAACTGAAAGAGTTTACAGTCTTTTTTTAGCCACTTGTCACATTAATTTCTGGGCGTTTTCTTTTTACACTGTACATTGATCACTTTGGCTTATTGAAAGTTTTAATGTGCAGCATTTATTGTGGGCTGAGTTAGAAAAGCAAATCCAGTTAAGGGCTGGGGGGGGGGGTTGGGTGCATTGAGGGTTAAAGGGAAGTAATTCTTGCATTAATTTCTGGGCGTTTTTTTTTTTCACTGTACATTAATCACTTTGGCTTATTGAAAGTTCCAATGTGTAGCATTTATTGTGGACTGAGTTAGAAAACCAAATCCAGTTAAGGGCTGGGGAGGAGGGGTGTTGGGTGCATCGAGGGTTAAAGGGAAGTAATTCTTGCATTAATTTCTGGGCGTTTTTTTTTTTTTTTTTTTTTACACTGTACATTGATCACTAAAAATTGGCTTATTGAAAGTTTCAATGTGCAGCATTTATTGTGGGCTGAGTTAGAAAAGCAAATCCAGTTAAGGGCTGGGGAGGGGGGGAGTGGGTGCATCGAGGGTTAAAGGGAAGTAATTCTTGCAAGGGGCTTGAAAAGACCAAAACACGGTCTTCTGCGCCCCTATTTTCTTAAATGTTTGCCCATTTTCAGTGAAATCTTGGCAGTTTGCCAAGGACTGCACAGCAGCCTTTAAAGAAAACTTTAAATCCACTTTCATGCCGTTTTTTTCACTGTTTTTTAATCAATAAATTTTGGCGCCAATTTGGAGCGATTTTGAAGCTCTCTGATTGGCTGTTGAATTTCTTAAGTCCTCTCTGATTGGCTGCTGGTATCCATTCTGATTTCCTTAAAGCTTCTCTGATTGGATAATTATTAACCTTTTACCACACAATGACGCCTTTTCAAGAAGGCTTTTGAAAATAATCTGAGGAAAGGAGACAATGCAGGCTACCAGCATTTTCTCCTTTTCCCACAATGTTTTCTACCCTATCAAGGAAGCAATTGATTTTTAGTTATTCTTACATCTTATTGTGTCTTTATGGCCTACTTCTAAATTCTTCAAACAAGAACAAGATTTTTTTGTTGGAAAAAGTTTTCGCAACAGCGACCGTTTGCTTCTGAATTTTATATTTTGCGCTACGATTAAACATAAAATTGACTTTCGACTCACGTGGTCGTCTAAATTGGTTCAATGTTTTCGTGACCCTGGTAAGAAAACAGCGAAAAATTTTGTTTACCTTTCTTTGATTTGTACGACAGGTATCAATTGCCTCCGAAAGTGTCGAAGCTGATTTTACGTTTTTATGCGCGGCACGTAACAGTCACGTATGGGTTAGATGGTCATCGTAACCGAATCAATGGCCCTAGTGAGAGAAAAAGAAAAAGATAAATCCCTATAATTGACTCAAGCAACAGTTGTCGTCTGCTATAAAATATTCCATAAGTCGATTTTTCATGTTTTTGCGGATACGTAAGTGGCACCTGCGAGACAATAGACAACCTAAAAGGGTTTGTCGTCACCGTATATAAAGATTGCAGAAATAAAAAACATATATTAGAAATTGAATTCCCTATATTTGACCTATTAAGCAACAGGTGTCCTCTGCTATGAAATGTTCCGTAAGTCGATTTTTCGCGTTTTCACGGATACGTAACCGGCACCTTTGAGACGGCAGTCAACGTAAAAGGATTTGTGGTCACGGTATAAAGAGATTGGAGAAAAAACATATACATTAAAAGTTTAGTTCCTTTTGTTTGATTTATGCAATAAGAAGCAGTTGCTACTGAAAGAGCCTTCAGTCTTTTTTTTGCCACTTGTCGCATTATTTTCTGGGGTTTTCGCATGGGCGTAACTGGCACCTATGAGACGGTAGTCAACGTAACTGGGTTTCTTGTTGCGGTTTGAAGAGATTGGAAAAATTACACTTCAGTTGCCTTTGTTTGATATATGAGAGTTTTCAGTCTTTTTTTAGCCACTTGTCGCATTAATTTCTGAGGTTTTCGCATGAGCGTAACTGGCACGTAGTCAACGTAACTGGGTTTCTTGTTGCGGTTTGAAGAGATTAGAAAAATTACACTTCAGTTGCCTTTGTTTGATTTATGCAATAGGAAGCAACTGAAAGAGTTTACAGTCTTTTTTTAGCCACTTGTCACATTAATTTCTGGGCGTTTTCTTTTTACACTGTACATTGATCACTTTGGCTTATTGAAAGTTTTAATGTGCAGCATTTATTGTGGGCTGAGTTAGAAAAGCAAATCCAGTTAAGGGCTGGGGGGGGGGGTTGGGTGCATTGAGGGTTAAAGGGAAGTAATTCTTGCATTAATTTCTGGGCGTTTTTTTTTTTCACTGTACATTAATCACTTTGGCTTATTGAAAGTTCCAATGTGTAGCATTTATTGTGGACTGAGTTAGAAAACCAAATCCAGTTAAGGGCTGGGGAGGAGGGGTGTTGGGTGCATCGAGGGTTAAAGGGAAGTAATTCTTGCATTAATTTCTGGGCGTTTTTTTTTTTTTTTTTTACACTGTACATTGATCACTAAAAATTGGCTTATTGAAAGTTTCAATGTGCAGCATTTATTGTGGGCTGAGTTAGAAAAGCAAATCCAGTTAAGGGCTGGGGAGGGGGGGAGTGGGTGCATCGAGGGTTAAAGGGAAGCAATTCTTGCAAGGGGCTTGAAAAGACCAAAACACGGTCTTCTGCGCCCCTATTTTCTTAAATGTTTGCCCATTTTCAGTGAAATCTTGGCAGTTTGCCAAGGACTGCACAGCAGCCTTTAAAGAAAACTTTAAATCCACTTTCATGCCGTTTTTTTCACTGTTTTTTAATCAATAAATTTTGGCGCCAATTTGGAGCGATTTTGAAGCTCTCTGATTGGCTGTTGAATTTCTTAAGTCCTCTCTGATTGGCTGCTGGTATCCATTCTGATTTCCTTAAAGCTTCTCTGATTGGATAATTATTAACCTTTTACCACACAATGACGCCTTTTCAAGAAGGCTTTTGAAAATAATCTGAGGAAAGGAGACAATGCAGGCTACCAGCATTTTCTCCTTTTCCCACAATGTTTTCTACCCTATCAAGGAAGCAATTGATTTTTAGTTATTCTTACATCTTATTGTGTCTTTATGGCCTACTTCTAAATTCTTCAAACAAGAACAAGATTTTTTTGTTGGAAAAAGTTTTCACAACAGCGACCGTTTGCTTCTGAATTTTATATTTTGCGCTACGATTAAACATAAAATTGACTTTCGACTCACGTGGTCGTCTAAATTGGTTCAATGTTTTCGTGACCCTGGTAAGAAAACAGCGAAAAATTTTGTTTACCTTTCTTTGATTTGTACGACAGGTATCAATTGCCTCCGAAAGTGTCGAAGCTGATTTTACGTTTTTATGCGCGGCACGTAACAGTCACGTATGGGTTAGATGGTCATCGTAACCGAATCAATGGCCCTAGTGAGAGAAAAAGAAAAAGATAAATCCCTATAATTGACTCAAGCAACAGTTGTCGTCTGCTATAAAATATTCCATAAGTCGATTTTTCATGTTTTTGCGGATACGTAAGTGGCACCTGCGAGACAATAGACAACCTAAAAGGGTTTGTCGTCACCGTATATAAAGATTGCAGAAATAAAAAACAGATATTAGAAATTGAATTCCCTATATTTGACCTATTAAGCAACAGGTGTCCTCTGCTATGAAATGTTCCGTAAGTCGATTTTTCGCGTTTTCGCGGATACGTAACCGGCACCTTTGAGACGGCAGTCAACGTAAAAGGATTTGTGGTCACGGTATAAAGAGATTGGAGAAAAAACATATACATTAAAAGTTTAGTTCCTTTTGTTTGATTTATGCAATAAGAAGCAGTTGCTACTGAAAGAGCCTTCAGTCTTTTTTTTGCCACTTGTCGCATTATTTTCTGGGGTTTTCGCATGGGCGTAACTGGCACCTATGAGACGGTAGTCAACGTAACTGGGTTTCTTGTTGCGGTTTGAAGAGATTGGAAAAATTACACTTCAGTTGCCTTTGTTTGATATATGAGAGTTTTCAGTCTTTTTTTAGCCACTTGTCGCATTAATTTCTGAGGTTTTCGCATGAGCGTAACTGGCACGTAGTCAACGTAACTGGGTTTCTTGTTGCGGTTTGAAGAGATTAGAAAAATTACACTTCAGTTGCCTTTGTTTGATTTATGCAATAGGAAGCAACTGAAAGAGTTTACAGTCTTTTTTTAGCCACTTGTCACATTAATTTCTGGGCGTTTTCTTTTTACACTGTACATTGATCACTTTGGCTTATTGAAAGTTTTAATGTGCAGCATTTATTGTGGGCTGAGTTAGAAAAGCAAATCCAGTTAAGGGCTGGGGGGGGGGGGGTTGGGTGCATTGAGGGTTAAAGGGAAGTAATTCTTGCATTAATTTCTGGGCGTTTTTTTTTTTCACTGTACATTAATCACTTTGGCTTATTGAAAGTTCCAATGTGTAGCATTTATTGTGGACTGAGTTAGAAAACCAAATCCAGTTAAGGGCTGGGGAGGAGGGGTGTTGGGTGCATCGAGGGTTAAAGGGAAGTAATTCTTGCATTAATTTCTGGGCGTTTTTTTTTTTTTTTTTTTACACTGTACATTGATCACTAAAAATTGGCTTATTGAAAGTTTCAATGTGCAGCATTTATTGTGGGCTGAGTTAGAAAAGCAAATCCAGTTAAGGGCTGGGGAGGGGGGGAGTGGGTGCATCGAGGGTTAAAGGGAAGTAATTCTTGCAAGGGGCTTGAAAAGACCAAAACACGGTCTTCTGCGCCCCTATTTTCTTAAATGTTTGCCCATTTTCAGTGAAATCTTGGCAGTTTGCCAAGGACTGCACAGCAGCCTTTAAAGAAAACTTTAAATCCACTTTCATGCCGTTTTTTTCACTGTTTTTTAATCAATAAATTTTGGCGCCAATTTGGAGCGATTTTGAAGCTCTCTGATTGGCTGTTGAATTTCTTAAGTCCTCTCTGATTGGCTGCTGGTATCCATTCTGATTTCCTTAAAGCTTCTCTGATTGGATAATTATTAACCTTTTACCACACAATGACGCCTTTTCAAGAAGGCTTTTGAAAATAATCTGAGGAAAGGAGACAATGCAGGCTACCAGCATTTTCTCCTTTTCCCACAATGTTTTCTACCCTATCAAGGAAGCAATTGATTTTTAGTTATTCTTACATCTTATTGTGTCTTTATGGCCTACTTCTAAATTCTTCAAACAAGAACAAGATTTTTTTGTTGGAAAAAGTTTTCGCAACAGCGACCGTTTGCTTCTGAATTTTATATTTTGCGCTACGATTAAACATAAAATTGACTTTCGACTCACGTGGTCGTCTAAATTGGTTCAATGTTTTCGTGACCCTGGTAAGAAAACAGCGAAAAATTTTGTTTACCTTTCTTTGATTTGTACGACAGGTATCAATTGCCTCCGAAAGTGTCGAAGCTGATTTTACGTTTTTATGCGCGGCACGTAACAGTCACGTATGGGTTAGATGGTCATCGTAACCGAATCAATGGCCCTAGTGAGAGAAAAAGAAAAAGATAAATCCCTATAATTGACTCAAGCAACAGTTGTCGTCTGCTATAAAATATTCCATAAGTCGATTTTTCATGTTTTTGCGGATACGTAAGTGGCACCTGCGAGACAATAGACAACCTAAAAGGGTTTGTCGTCACCGTATATAAAGATTGCAGAAATAAAAAACAGATATTAGAAATTGAATTCCCTATATTTGACCTATTAAGCAACAGGTGTCCTCTGCTATGAAATGTTCCGTAAGTCGATTTTTCGCGTTTTCACGGATACGTAACCGGCACCTTTGAGACGGCAGTCAACGTAAAAGGATTTGTGGTCACGGTATAAAGAGATTGGAGAAAAAACATATACATTAAAAGTTTAGTTCCTTTTGTTTGATTTATGCAATAAGAAGCAGTTGCTACTGAAAGAGCCTTCAGTCTTTTTTTTGCCACTTGTCGCATTATTTTCTGGGGTTTTCGCATGGGCGTAACTGGCACCTATGAGACGGTAGTCAACGTAACTGGGTTTCTTGTTGCGGTTTGAAGAGATTGGAAAAATTACACTTCAGTTGCCTTTGTTTGATATATGAGAGTTTTCAGTCTTTTTTTAGCCACTTGTCGCATTAATTTCTGAGGTTTTCGCATGAGCGTAACTGGCACGTAGTCAACGTAACTGGGTTTCTTGTTGCGGTTTGAAGAGATTAGAAAAATTACACTTCAGTTGCCTTTGTTTGATTTATGCAATAGGAAGCAACTGAAAGAGTTTACAGTCTTTTTTTAGCCACTTGTCACATTAATTTCTGGGCGTTTTCTTTTTACACTGTACATTGATCACTTTGGCTTATTGAAAGTTTTAATGTGCAGCATTTATTGTGGGCTGAGTTAGAAAAGCAAATCCAGTTAAGGGCTGGGGGGGGGGGGGTTGGGTGCATTGAGGGTTAAAGGGAAGTAATTCTTGCATTAATTTCTGGGCGTTTTTTTTTTTCACTGTACATTAATCACTTTGGCTTATTGAAAGTTCCAATGTGTAGCATTTATTGTGGACTGAGTTAGAAAACCAAATCCAGTTAAGGGCTGGGGAGGAGGGGTGTTGGGTGCATCGAGGGTTAAAGGGAAGTAATTCTTGCATTAATTTCTGGCGTTTTTTTTTTTTTTTTTTTTTACACTGTACATTGATCACTAAAAATTGGCTTATTGAAAGTTTCAATGTGCAGCATTTATTGTGGGCTGAGTTAGAAAAGCAAATCCAGTTAAGGGCTGGGGAGGGGGGGAGTGGGTGCATCGAGGGTTAAAGGGAAGTAATTCTTGCAAGGGGCTTGAAAAGACCAAAACACGGTCTTCTGCGCCCCTATTTTCTTAAATGTTTGCCCATTTTCAGTGAAATCTTGGCAGTTTGCCAAGGACTGCACAGCAGCCTTTAAAGAAAACTTTAAATCCACTTTCATGCCGTTTTTTTCACTGTTTTTTAATCAATAAATTTTGGCGCCAATTTGGAGCGATTTTGAAGCTCTCTGATTGGCTGTTGAATTTCTTAAGTCCTCTCTGATTGGCTGCTGGTATCCATTCTGATTTCCTTAAAGCTTCTCTGATTGGATAAATATTAACCTTTTACCACACAATGACGCCTTTTCAAGAAGGCTTTTGAAAATAATCTGAGGAAAGGAGACAATGCAGGCTACCAGCATTTTCTCCTTTTCCCACAATGTTTTCTACCCTATCAAGGAAGCAATTGATTTTTAGTTATTCTTACATCTTATTGTGTCTTTATGGCCTACTTCTAAATTCTTCAAACAAGAACAAGATTTTTTTGTTGGAAAAAGTTTTCGCAACAGCGACCGTTTGCTTCTGAATTTTATATTTTGCGCTACGATTAAACATAAAATTGACTTTCGACTCACGTGGTCGTCTAAATTGGTTCAATGTTTTCGTGACCCTGGTAAGAAAACAGCGAAAAATTTTGTTTACCTTTCTTTGATTTGTACGACAGGTATCAATTGCCTCCGAAAGTGTCGAAGCTGATTTTACGTTTTTATGCGCGGCACGTAACAGTCACATATGGGTTAGATGGTCATCGTAACCGAATCAATGGCCCTAGTGAGAGAAAAAGAAAAAGATAAATCCCTATAATTGACTCAAGCAACAGTTGTCGTCTGCTATAAAATATTCCATAAGTCGATTTTTCATGTTTTTGCGGATACGTAAGTGGCACCTGCGAGACAATAGACAACCTAAAAGGGTTTGTCGTCACCGTATATAAAGATTGCAGAAATAAAAAACAGATATTAGAAATTGAATTCCCTATATTTGACCTATTAAGCAACAGGTGTCCTCTGCTATGAAATGTTCCGTAAGTCGATTTTTCGCGTTTTCGCGGATACGTAACCGGCACCTTTGAGACGGCAGTCAACGTAAAAGTATTTGTGGTCACGGTATAAAGAGATTGGAGAAAAAACATATACATTAAAAGTTTAGTTCCTTTTGTTTGATTTATGCAATAAGAAGCAGTTGCTACTGAAAGAGCCTTCAGTCTTTTTTTTGCCACTTGTCGCATTATTTTCTGGGGTTTTCGCATGGGCGTAACTGGCACCTATGAGACGGTAGTCAACGTAACTGGGTTTCTTGTTGCGGTTTGAAGAGATTGGAAAAATTACACTTCAGTTGCCTTTGTTTGATATATGAGAGTTTTCAGTCTTTTTTTAGCCACTTGTCGCATTAATTTCTGAGGTTTTCGCATGAGCGTAACTGGCACGTAGTCAAC
This sequence comes from Tridacna crocea, assembly GCA_943736015.1. NCBI lineage: Eukaryota > Metazoa > Mollusca > Bivalvia > Cardiida > Cardiidae > Tridacna > Tridacna crocea. Next base: position 11,033,884 of record OX031069.1, on the reverse strand, counting down.
GTAACTGGGTTTCTTGTTGCGGTTTGAAGAGATTAGAAAAATTACACTTCAGTTGCCTTTGTTTGATTTATGCAATAGGAAGCAACTGAAAGAGTTTACAGTCTTTTTTTAGCCACTTGTCACATTAATTTCTGGGCGTTTTCTTTTTACACTGTACATTGATCACTTTGGCTTATTGAAAGTTTTAATGTGCAGCATTTATTGTGGGCTGAGTTAGAAAAGCAAATCCAGTTAAGGGCTGGGGGGGGGGTTGGGTGCATTGAGGGTTAAAGGGAAGTAATTCTTGCATTAATTTCTGGGCGTTTTTTTTTTTCACTGTACATTAATCACTTTGGCTTATTGAAAGTTCCAATGTGTAGCATTTATTGTGGACTGAGTTAGAAAACCAAATCCAGTTAAGGGCTGGGGAGGAGGGGTGTTGGGTGCATCGAGGGTTAAAGGGAAGTAATTCTTGCATTAATTTCTGGGCGTTTTTTTTTTTTTTTTTTTTACACTGTACATTGATCACTAAAAATTGGCTTATTGAAAGTTTCAATGTGCAGCATTTATTGTGGGCTGAGTTAGAAAAGCAAATCCAGTTAAGGGCTGGGGAGGGGGGGAGTGGGTGCATCGAGGGTTAAAGGGAAGTAATTCTTGCAAGGGGCTTGAAAAGACCAAAACACGGTCTTCTGCGCCCCTATTTTCTTAAATGTTTGCCCATTTTCAGTGAAATCTTGGCAGTTTGCCAAGGACTGCACAGCAGCCTTTAAAGAAAACTTTAAATCCACTTTCATGCCGTTTTTTTCACTGTTTTTTAATCAATAAATTTTGGCGCCAATTTGGAGCGATTTTGAAGCTCTCTGATTGGCTGTTGAATTTCTTAAGTCCTCTCTGATTGGCTGCTGGTATCCATTCTGATTTCCTTAAAGCTTCTCTGATTGGATAATTATTAACCTTTTACCACACAATGACGCCTTTTCAAGAAGGCTTTTGAAAATAATCTGAGGAAAGGAGACAATGCAGGCTACCAGCATTTTCTCCTTTTCCCACAATGTTTTCTACCCTATCAAGGAAGCAATTGATTTTTAGTTATTCTTACATCTTATTGTGTCTTTATGGCCTACTTCTAAATTCTTCAAACAAGAACAAGATTTTTTTGTTGGAAAAAGTTTTCGCAACAGCGACCGTTTGCTTCTGAATTTTATATTTTGCGCTACGATTAAACATAAAATTGACTTTCGACTCACGTGGTCGTCTAAATTGGTTCAATGTTTTCGTGACCCTGGTAAGAAAACAGCGAAAAATTTTGTTTACCTTTCTTTGATTTGTACGACAGGTATCAATTGCCTCCGAAAGTGTCGAAGCTGATTTTACGTTTTTATGCGCGGCACGTAACAGTCACGTATGGGTTAGATGGTCATCGTAACCGAATCAATGGCCCTAGTGAGAGAAAAAGAAAAAGATAAATCCCTATAATTGACTCAAGCAACAGTTGTCGTCTGCTATAAAATATTCCATAAGTCGATTTTTCATGTTTTTGCGGATACGTAAGTGGCACCTGCGAGACAATAGACAACCTAAAAGGGTTTGTCGTCACCGTATATAAAGATTGCAGAAATAAAAAACAGATATTAGAAATTGAATTCCCTATATTTGACCTATTAAGCAACAGGTGTCCTCTGCTATGAAATGTTCCGTAAGTCGATTTTTCGCGTTTTCACGGATACGTAACCGGCACCTTTGAGACGGCAGTCAACGTAAAAGGATTTGTGGTCACGGTATAAAGAGATTGGAGAAAAAACATATACATTAAAAGTTTAGTTCCTTTTGTTTGATTTATGCAATAAGAAGCAGTTGCTACTGAAAGAGCCTTCAGTCTTTTTTTTGCCACTTGTCGCATTATTTTCTGGGGTTTTCGCATGGGCGTAACTGGCACCTATGAGACGGTAGTCAACGTAACTGGGTTTCTTGTTGCGGTTTGAAGAGATTGGAAAAATTACACTTCAGTTGCCTTTGTTTGATATATGAGAGTTTTCAGTCTTTTTTTAGCCACTTGTCGCATTAATTTCTGAGGTTTTCGCATGAGCGTAACTGGCACGTAGTCAACGTAACTGGGTTTCTTGTTGCGGTTTGAAGAGATTAGAAAAATTACACTTCAGTTGCCTTTGTTTGATTTATGCAATAGGAAGCAACTGAAAGAGTTTACAGTCTTTTTTTAGCCACTTGTCACATTAATTTCTGGGCGTTTTCTTTTTACACTGTACATTGATCACTTTGGCTTATTGAAAGTTTTAATGTGCAGCATTTATTGTGGGCTGAGTTAGAAAAGCAAATCCAGTTAAGGGCTGGGGGGGGGGGGTTGGGTGCATTGAGGGTTAAAGGGAAGTAATTCTTGCATTAATTTCTGGGCGTTTTTTTTTTTCACTGTACATTAATCACTTTGGCTTATTGAAAGTTCCAATGTGTAGCATTTATTGTGGACTGAGTTAGAAAACCAAATCCAGTTAAGGGCTGGGGAGGAGGGGTGTTGGGTGCATCGAGGGTTAAAGGGAAGTAATTCTTGCATTAATTTCTGGGCGTTTTTTTTTTTTTTTTTTACACTGTACATTGATCACTAAAAATTGGCTTATTGAAAGTTTCAATGTGCAGCATTTATTGTGGGCTGAGTTAGAAAAGCAAATCCAGTTAAGGGCTGGGGAGGGGGGGAGTGGGTGCATCGAGGGTTAAAGGGAAGCAATTCTTGCAAGGGGCTTGAAAAGACCAAAACACGGTCTTCTGCGCCCCTATTTTCTTAAATGTTTGCCCATTTTCAGTGAAATCTTGGCAGTTTGCCAAGGACTGCACAGCAGCCTTTAAAGAAAACTTTAAATCCACTTTCATGCCGTTTTTTTCACTGTTTTTTAATCAATAAATTTTGGCGCCAATTTGGAGCGATTTTGAAGCTCTCTGATTGGCTGTTGAATTTCTTAAGTCCTCTCTGATTGGCTGCTGGTATCCATTCTGATTTCCTTAAAGCTTCTCTGATTGGATAATTATTAACCTTTTACCACACAATGACGCCTTTTCAAGAAGGCTTTTGAAAATAATCTGAGGAAAGGAGACAATGCAGGCTACCAGCATTTTCTCCTTTTCCCACAATGTTTTCTACCCTATCAAGGAAGCAATTGATTTTTAGTTATTCTTACATCTTATTGTGTCTTTATGGCCTACTTCTAAATTCTTCAAACAAGAACAAGATTTTTTTGTTGGAAAAAGTTTTCACAACAGCGACCGTTTGCTTCTGAATTTTATATTTTGCGCTACGATTAAACATAAAATTGACTTTCGACTCACGTGGTCCTCTAAATTGGTTCAATGTTTTCGTGACCCTGGTAAGAAAACAGCGAAAAATTTTGTTAACCTTTCTTTGATTTGTACGACAGGTATCAATTGCCTCCGAAAGTGTCGAAGCTGATTTTACGTTTTTATGCGCGGCACGTAACAGTCACGTATGGGTTAGATGGTCATCGTAACCGAATCAATGGCCCTAGTGAGAGAAAAAGAAAAAGATAAATCCCTATAATTGACTCAAGCAACAGTTGTCGTCTGCTATAAAATATTCCATAAGTCGATTTTTCATGTTTTTGCGGATACGTAAGTGGCACCTGCGAGACAATAGACAACCTAAAAGGGTTTGTCGTCACCGTATATAAAGATTGCAGAAATAAAAAACAGATATTAGAAATTGAATTCCCTATATTTGACCTATTAAGCAACAGGTGTCCTCTGCTATGAAATGTTCCGTAAGTCGATTTTTCGCGTTTTCGCGGATACGTAACCGGCACCTTTGAGACGGCAGTCAACGTAAAAGGATTTGTGGTCACGGTATAAAGAGATTGGAGAAAAAACATATACATTAAAAGTTTAGTTCCTTTTGTTTGATTTATGCAATAAGAAGCAGTTGCTACTGAAAGAGCCTTCAGTCTTTTTTTTGCCACTTGTCGCATTATTTTCTGGGGTTTTCGCATGGGCGTAACTGGCACCTATGAGACGGTAGTCAACGTAACTGGGTTTCTTGTTGCGGTTTGAAGAGATTGGAAAAATTACACTTCAGTTGCCTTTGTTTGATATATGAGAGTTTTCAGTCTTTTTTTAGCCACTTGTCGCATTAATTTCTGAGGTTTTCGCATGAGCGTAACTGGCACGTAGTCAACGTAACTGGGTTTCTTGTTGCGGTTTGAAGAGATTAGAAAAATTACACTTCAGTTGCCTTTGTTTGATTTATGCAATAGGAAGCAACTGAAAGAGTTTACAGTCTTTTTTTAGCCACTTGTCACATTAATTTCTGGGCGTTTTCTTTTTACACTGTACATTGATCACTTTGGCTTATTGAAAGTTTTAATGTGCAGCATTTATTGTGGGCTGAGTTAGAAAAGCAAATCCAGTTAAGGGCTGGGGGGGGGTTGGGTGCATTGAGGGTTAAAGGGAAGTAATTCTTGCATTAATTTCTGGGCGTTTTTTTTTTTCACTGTACATTAATCACTTTGGCTTATTGAAAGTTCCAATGTGTAGCATTTATTGTGGACTGAGTTAGAAAACCAAATCCAGTTAAGGGCTGGGGAGGAGGGGTGTTGGGTGCATCGAGGGTTAAAGGGAAGTAATTCTTGCATTAATTTCTGGGCGTTTTTTTTTTTTTTTTTTACACTGTACATTGATCACTAAAAATTGGCTTATTGAAAGTTTCAATGTGCAGCATTTATTGTGGGCTGAGTTAGAAAAGCAAATCCAGTTAAGGGCTGGGGAGGGGGGGAGTGGGTGCATCGAGGGTTAAAGGGAAGTAATTCTTGCAAGGGGCTTGAAAAGACCAAAACACGGTCTTCTGCGCCCCTATTTTCTTAAATGTTTGCCCATTTTCAGTGAAATCTTGGCAGTTTGCCAAGGACTGCACAGCAGCCTTTAAAGAAAACTTTAAATCCACTTTCATGCCGTTTTTTTCACTGTTTTTTAATCAATAAATTTTGGCGCCAATTTGGAGCGATTTTGAAGCTCTCTGATTGGCTGTTGAATTTCTTAAGTCCTCTCTGATTGGCTGCTGGTATCCATTCTGATTTCCTTAAAGCTTCTCTGATTGGATAATTATTAACCTTTTACCACACAATGACGCCTTTTCAAGAAGGCTTTTGAAAATAATCTGAGGAAAGGAGACAATGCAGGCTACCAGCATTTTCTCCTTTTCCCACAATGTTTTCTACCCTATCAAGGAAGCAATTGATTTTTAGTTATTCTTACATCTTATTGTGTCTTTATGGCCTACTTCTAAATTCTTCAAACAAGAACAAGATTTTTTTGTTGGAAAAAGTTTTCGCAACAGCGACCGTTTGCTTCTGAATTTTATATTTTGCGCTACGATTAAACATAAAATTGACTTTCGACTCACGTGGTCGTCTAAATTGGTTCAATGTTTTCGTGACCCTGGTAAGAAAACAGCGAAAAATTTTGTTTACCTTTCTTTGATTTGTACGACAGGTATCAATTGCCTCCGAAAGTGTCGAAGCTGATTTTACGTTTTTATGCGCGGCACGTAACAGTCACGTATGGGTTAGATGGTCATCGTAACCGAATCAATGGCCCTAGTGAGAGAAAAAGAAAAAGATAAATCCCTATAATTGACTCAAGCAACAGTTGTCGTCTGCTATAAAATATTCCATAAGTCGATTTTTCATGTTTTTGCGGATACGTAAGTGGCACCTGCGAGACAATAGACAACCTAAAAGGGTTTGTCGTCACCGTATATAAAGATTGCAGAAATAAAAAACAGATATTAGAAATTGAATTCCCTATATTTGACCTATTAAGCAACAGGTGTCCTCTGCTATGAAATGTTCCGTAAGTCGATTTTTCGCGTTTTCGCGGATACGTAACCGGCACCTTTGAGACGGCAGTCAACGTAAAAGGATTTGTGGTCACGGTATAAAGAGATTGGAGAAAAAACATATACATTAAAAGTTTAGTTCCTTTTGTTTGATTTATGCAATAAGAAGCAGTTGCTACTGAAAGAGCCTTCAGTCTTTTTTTTGCCACTTGTCGCATTATTTTCTGGGGTTTTCGCATGGGCGTAACTGGCACCTATGAGACGGTAGTCAACGTAACTGGGTTTCTTGTTGCGGTTTGAAGAGATTGGAAAAATTACACTTCAGTTGCCTTTGTTTGATATATGAGAGTTTTCAGTCTTTTTTTAGCCACTTGTCGCATTAATTTCTGAGGTTTTCGCATGAGCGTAACTGGCACGTAGTCAACGTAACTGGGTTTCTTGTTGCGGTTTGAAGAGATTAGAAAAATTACACTTCAGTTGCCTTTGTTTGATTTATGCAATAGGAAGCAACTGAAAGAGTTTACAGTCTTTTTTTAGCCACTTGTCACATTAATTTCTGGGCGTTTTCTTTTTACACTGTACATTGATCACTTTGGCTTATTGAAAGTTTTAATGTGCAGCATTTATTGTGGGCTGAGTTAGAAAAGCAAATCCAGTTAAGGGCTGGGGGGGGGGTTGGGTGCATTGAGGGTTAAAGGGAAGTAATTCTTGCATTAATTTCTGGGCGTTTTTTTTTTTCACTGTACATTAATCACTTTGGCTTATTGAAAGTTCCAATGTGTAGCATTTATTGTGGACTGAGTTAGAAAACCAAATCCAGTTAAGGGCTGGGGAGGAGGGGTGTTGGGTGCATCGAGGGTTAAAGGGAAGTAATTCTTGCATTAATTTCTGGGCGTTTTTTTTTTTTTTTTTTTTACACTGTACATTGATCACTAAAAATTGGCTTATTGAAAGTTTCAATGTGCAGCATTTATTGTGGGCTGAGTTAGAAAAGCAAATCCAGTTAAGGGCTGGGGAGGGGGGGAGTGGGTGCATCGAGGGTTAAAGGGAAGTAATTCTTGCAAGGGGCTTGAAAAGACCAAAACACGGTCTTCTGCGCCCCTATTTTCTTAAATGTTTGCCCATTTTCAGTGAAATCTTGGCAGTTTGCCAAGGACTGCACAGCAGCCTTTAAAGAAAACTTTAAATCCACTTTCATGCCGTTTTTTTCACTGTTTTTTAATCAATAAATTTTGGCGCCAATTTGGAGCGATTTTGAAGCTCTCTGATTGGCTGTTGAATTTCTTAAGTCCTCTCTGATTGGCTGCTGGTATCCATTCTGATTTCCTTAAAGCTTCTCTGATTGGATAATTATTAACCTTTTACCACACAATGACGCCTTTTCAAGAAGGCTTTTGAAAATAATCTGAGGAAAGGAGACAATGCAGGCTACCAGCATTTTCTCCTTTTCCCACAATGTTTTCTACCCTATCAAGGAAGCAATTGATTTTTAGTTATTCTTACATCTTATTGTGTCTTTATGGCCTACTTCTAAATTCTTCAAACAAGAACAAGATTTTTTTGTTGGAAAAAGTTTTCGCAACAGCGACCGTTTGCTTCTGAATTTTATATTTTGCGCTACGATTAAACATAAAATTGACTTTCGACTCACGTGGTCGTCTAAATTGGTTCAATGTTTTCGTGACCCTGGTAAGAAAACAGCGAAAAATTTTGTTTACCTTTCTTTGATTTGTACGACAGGTATCAATTGCCTCCGAAAGTGTCGAAGCTGATTTTACGTTTTTATGCGCGGCACGTAACAGTCACGTATGGGTTAGATGGTCATCGTAACCGAATCAATGGCCCTAGTGAGAGAAAAAGAAAAAGATAAATCCCTATAATTGACTCAAGCAACAGTTGTCGTCTGCTATAAAATATTCCATAAGTCGATTTTTCATGTTTTTGCGGATACGTAAGTGGCACCTGCGAGACAATAGACAACCTAAAAGGGTTTGTCGTCACCGTATATAAAGATTGCAGAAATAAAAAACAGATATTAGAAATTGAATTCCCTATATTTGACCTATTAAGCAACAGGTGTCCTCTGCTATGAAATGTTCCGTAAGTCGATTTTTCGCGTTTTCGCGGATACGTAACCGGCACCTTTGAGACGGCAGTCAACGTAAAAGGATTTGTGGTCACGGTATAAAGAGATTGGAGAAAAAACATATACATTAAAAGTTTAGTTCCTTTTGTTTGATTTATGCAATAAGAAGCAGTTGCTACTGAAAGAGCCTTCAGTCTTTTTTTTGCCACTTGTCGCATTATTTTCTGGGGTTTTCGCATGGGCGTAACTGGCACCTATGAGACGGTAGTCAACGTAACTGGGTTTCTTGTTGCGGTTTGAAGAGATTGGAAAAATTACACTTCAGTTGCCTTTGTTTGATATATGAGAGTTTTCAGTCTTTTTTTAGCCACTTGTCGCATTAATTTCTGAGGTTTTCGCATGAGCGTAACTGGCACGTAGTCAACGTAACTGGGTTTCTTGTTGCGGTTTGAAGAGATTAGAAAAATTACACTTCAGTTGCCTTTGTTTGATTTATGCAATAGGAAGCAACTGAAAGAGTTTACAGTCTTTTTTTAGCCACTTGTCACATTAATTTCTGGGCGTTTTCTTTTTACACTGTACATTGATCACTTTGGCTTATTGAAAGTTTTAATGTGCAGCATTTATTGTGGGCTGAGTTAGAAAAGCAAATCCAGTTAAGGGCTGGGGGGGGGTTGGGTGCATTGAGGGTTAAAGGGAAGTAATTCTTGCATTAATTTCTGGGCGTTTTTTTTTTTCACTGTACATTAATCACTTTGGCTTATTGAAAGTTCCAATGTGTAGCATTTATTGTGGACTGAGTTAGAAAACCAAATCCAGTTAAGGGCTGGGGAGGAGGGGTGTTGGGTGCATCGAGGGTTAAAGGGAAGTAATTCTTGCATTAATTTCTGGGCGTTTTTTTTTTTTTTTTTTTTACACTGTACATTGATCACTAAAAATTGGCTTATTGAAAGTTTCAATGTGCAGCATTTATTGTGGGCTGAGTTAGAAAAGCAAATCCAGTTAAGGGCTGGGGAGGGGGGGAGTGGGTGCATCGAGGGTTAAAGGGAAGTAATTCTTGCAAGGGGCTTGAAAAGACCAAAACACGGTCTTCTGCGCCCCTATTTTCTTAAATGTTTGCCCATTTTCAGTGAAATCTTGGCAGTTTGCCAAGGACTGCACAGCAGCCTTTAAAGAAAACTTTAAATCCACTTTCATGCCGTTTTTTTCACTGTTTTTTAATCAATAAATTTTGGCGCCAATTTGGAGCGATTTTGAAGCTCTCTGATTGGCTGTTGAATTTCTTAAGTCCTCTCTGATTGGCTGCTGGTATCCATTCTGATTTCCTTAAAGCTTCTCTGATTGGATAATTATTAACCTTTTACCACACAATGACGCCTTTTCAAGAAGGCTTTTGAAAATAATCTGAGGAAAGGAGACAATGCAGGCTACCAGCATTTTCTCCTTTTCCCACAATGTTTTCCACCCTATCAAGGAAGCAATTGATTTTTAGTTATTCTTACATCTTATTGTGTCTTTATGGCCTACTTCTAAATTCTTCAAACAAGAACAAGATTTTTTTGTTGGAAAAAGTTTTCGCAACAGCGACCGTTTGCTTCTGAATTTTATATTTTGCGCTACGATTAAACATAAAATTGACTTTCGACTCACGTGGTCGTCTAAATTGGTTCAATGTTTTCGTGACCCTGGTAAGAAAACAGCGAAAAATTTTGTTTACCTTTCTTTGATTTGTACGACAGGTATCAATTGCCTCCGAAAGTGTCGAAGCTGATTTTACGTTTTTATGCGCGGCACGTAACAGTCACGTATGGGTTAGATGGTCATCGTAACCGAATCAATGGCCCTAGTGAGAGAAAAAGAAAAAGATAAATCCCTATAATTGACTCAAGCAACAGTTGTCGTCTGCTATAAAATATTCCATAAGTCGATTTTTCATGTTTTTGCGGATACGTAAGTGGCACCTGCGAGACAATAGACAACCTAAAAGGGTTTGTCGTCACCGTATATAAAGATTGCAGAAATAAAAAACAGATATTAGAAATTGAATTCCCTATATTTGACCTATTAAGCAACAGGTGTCCTCTGCTATGAAATGTTCCGTAAGTCGATTTTTCGCGTTTTCGCGGATACGTAACCGGCACCTTTGAGACGGCAGTCAACGTAAAAGGATTTGTGGTCACGGTATAAAGAGATTGGAGAAAAAACATATACATTAAAAGTTTAGTTCCTTTTGTTTGATTTATGCAATAAGAAGCAGTTGCTACTGAAAGAGCCTTCAGTCTTTTTTTTGCCACTTGTCGCATTATTTTCTGGGGTTTTCGCATGGGCGTAACTGGCACCTATGAGACGGTAGTCAATGTAACTGGGTTTCTTGTTGCGGTTTGAAGAGATTGGAAAAATTACACTTCAGTTGCCTTTGTTTGATATATGAGAGTTTTCAGTCTTTTTTTAGCCACTTGTCGCATTAATTTCTGAGGTTTTCGCATGAGCGTAACTGGCACGTAGTCAACGTAACTGGGTTTCTTGTTGCGGTTTGAAGAGATTAGAAAAATTACACTTCAGTTGCCTTTGTTTGATTTATGCAATAGGAAGCAACTGAAAGAGTTTACAGTCTTTTTTTAGCCACTTGTCACATTAATTTCTGGGCGTTTTCTTTTTACACTGTACATTGATCACTTTGGCTTATTGAAAGTTTTAATGTGCAGCATTTATTGTGGGCTGAGTTAGAAAAGCAAATCCAGTTAAGGGCTGGGGGGGGGGGTTGGGTGCATTGAGGGTTAAAGGGAAGTAATTCTTGCATTAATTTCTGGGCGTTTTTTTTTTTTTCACTGTACATTAATCACTTTGGCTTATTGAAAGTTCCAATGTGTAGCATTTATTGTGGACTGAGTTAGAAAACCAAATCCAGTTAAGGGCTGGGGAGGAGGGGTGTTGGGTGCATCGAGGGTTAAAGGGAAGTAATTCTTGCATTAATTTCTGGGCGTTTTTTTTTTTTTTTTTTACACTGTACATTGATCACTAAAAATTGGCTTATTGAAAGTTTCAATGTGCAGCATTTATTGTGGGCTGAGTTAGAAAAGCAAATCCAGTTAAGGGCTGGGGAGGGGGGGAGTGGGTGCATCGAGGGTTAAAGGGAAGTAATTCTTGCAAAGGGCTTGAAAAGACCAAAACACGGTCTTCTGCGCCCCTATTTTCTTAAATGTTTGCCCATTTTCAGTGAAATCTTGGCAGTTTGCCAAGGACTGCACAGCAGCCTTTAAAGAAAACTTTAAATCCACTTTCATGCCGTTTTTTTCACTGTTTTTTAATCAATAAATTTTGGCGCCAATTTGGAGCGATTTTGAAGCTCTCTGATTGGCTGTTGAATTTCTTAAGTCCTCTCTGATTGGCTGCTGGTATCCATTCTGATTTCCTTAAAGCTTCTCTGATTGGATAATTATTAACCTTTTACCACACAATGACGCCTTTTCAAGAAGGCTTTTGAAAATAATCTGAGGAAAGGAGACAATGCAGGCTACCAGCATTTTCTCCTTTTCCCACAATGTTTTCTACCCTATCAAGGAAGCAATTGATTTTTAGTTATTCTTACATCTTATTGTGTCTTTATGGCCTACTTCTAAATTCTTCAAACAAGAACAAGATTTTTTTGTTGGAAAAAGTTTTCGCAACAGCGACCGTTTGCTTCTGAATTTTATATTTTGCGCTACGATTAAACATAAAATTGACTTTCGACTCACGTGGTCGTCTAAATTGGTTCAATGTTTTCGTGACCCTGGTAAGAAAACAGCGAAAAATTTTGTTTACCTTTCTTTGATTTGTACGACAGGTATCAATTGCCTCCGAAAGTGTCGAAGCTGATTTTACGTTTTTATGCGCGGCACGTAACAGTCACGTATGGGTTAGATGGTCATCGTAACCGAATCAATGGCCCTAGTGAGAGAAAAAGAAAAAGATAAATCCCTATAATTGACTCAAGCAACAGTTGTCGTCTGCTATAAAATATTCCATAAGTCGATTTTTCATGTTTTTGCGGATACGTAAGTGGCACCTGCGAGACAATAGACAACCTAAAAGGGTTTGTCGTCACCGTATATAAAGATTGCAGAAATAAAAAACAGATATTAGAAATTGAATTCCCTATATTTGACCTATTAAGCAACAGGTGTCCTCTGCTATGAAATGTTCCGTAAGTCGATTTTTCGCGTTTTCGCGGATACGTAACCGGCACCTTTGAGACGGCAGTCAACGTAAAAGGATTTGTGGTCACGGTATAAAGAGATTGGAGAAAAAACATATACATTAAAAGTTTAGTTCCTTTTGTTTGATTTATGCAATAAGAAGCAGTTGCTACTGAAAGAGCCTTCAGTCTTTTTTTTGCCACTTGTCGCATTATTTTCTGGGGTTTTCGCATGGGCGTAACTGGCACCTATGAGACGGTAGTCAACGTAACTGGGTTTCTTGTTGCGGTTTGAAGAGATTGGAAAAATTACACTTCAGTTGCCTTTGTTTGATATATGAGAGTTTTCAGTCTTTTTTTAGCCACTTGTCGCATTAATTTCTGAGGTTTTCGCATGAGCGTAACTGGCACGTAGTCAACGTAACTGGGTTTCTTGTTGCGGTTTGAAGAGATTAGAAAAATTACACTTCAGTTGCCTTTGTTTGATTTATGCAATAGGAAGCAACTGAAAGAGTTTACAGTCTTTTTTTAGCCACTTGTCACATTAATTTCTGGGCGTTTTCTTTTTACACTGTACATTGATCACTTTGGCTTATTGAAAGTTTTAATGTGCAGCATTTATTGTGGGCTGAGTTAGAAAAGCAAATCCAGTTAAGGGCTGGGGGGGGGGTTGGGTGCATTGAGGGTTAAAGGGAAGTAATTCTTGCATTAATTTCTGGGCGTTTTTTTTTTTCACTGTACATTAATCACTTTGGCTTATTGAAAGTTCCAATGTGTAGCATTTATTGTGGACTGAGTTAGAAAACCAAATCCAGTTAAGGGCTGGGGAGGAGGGGTGTTGGGTGCATCGAGGGTTAAAGGGAAGTAATTCTTGCATTAATTTCTGGGCGTTTTTTTTTTTTTTTTTTTTACACTGTACATTGATCACTAAAAATTGGCTTATTGAAAGTTTCAATGTGCAGCATTTATTGTGGGCTGAGTTAGAAAAGCAAATCCAGTTAAGGGCTGGGGAGGGGGGGAGTGGGTGCATCGAGGGTTAAAGGGAAGTAATTCTTGCAAGGGGCTTGAAAAGACCAAAACACGGTCTTCTGCGCCCCTATTTTCTTAAATGTTTGCCCATTTTCAGTGAAATCTTGGCAGTTTGCCAAGGACTGCACAGCAGCCTTTAAAGAAAACTTTAAATCCACTTTCATGCCGTTTTTTTCACTGTTTTTTAATCAATAAATTTTGGCGCCAATTTGGAGCGATTTTGAAGCTCTCTGATTGGCTGTTGAATTTCTTAAGTCCTCTCTGATTGGCTGCTGGTATCCATTCTGATTTCCTTAAAGCTTCTCTGATTGGATAATTATTAACCTTTTACCACACAATGACGCCTTTTCAAGAAGGCTTTTGAAAATAATCTGAGGAAAGGAGACAATGCAGGCTACCAGCATTTTCTCCTTTTCCCACAATGTTTTCTACCCTATCAAGGAAGCAATTGATTTTTAGTTATTCTTACATCTTATTGTGTCTTTATGGCCTACTTCTAAATTCTTCAAACAAGAACAAGATTTTTTTGTTGGAAAAAGTTTTCGCAACAGCGACCGTTTGCTTCTGAATTTTATATTTTGCGCTACGATTAAACATAAAATTGACTTTCGACTCACGTGGTCGTCTAAATTGGTTCAATGTTTTCGTGACCCTGGTAAGAAAACAGCGAAAAATTTTGTTTACCTTTCTTTGATTTGTACGACAGGTATCAATTGCCTCCGAAAGTGTCGAAGCTGATTTTACGTTTTTATGCGCGGCACGTAACAGTCACGTATGGGTTAGATGGTCATCGTAACCGAATCAATGGCCCTAGTGAGAGAAAAAGAAAAAGATAAATCCCTATAATTGACTCAAGCAACAGTTGTCGTCTGCTATAAAATATTCCATAAGTCGATTTTTCATGTTTTTGCGGATACGTAAGTGGCACCTGCGAGACAATAGACAACCTAAAAGGGTTTGTCGTCACCGTATATAAAGATTGCAGAAATAAAAAACAGATATTAGAAATTGAATTCCCTATATTTGACCTATTAAGCAACAGGTGTCCTCTGCTATGAAATGTTCCGTAAGTCGATTTTTCGCGTTTTCGCGGATACGTAACCGGCACCTTTGAGACGGCAGTCAACGTAAAAGGATTTGTGGTCACGGTATAAAGAGATTGGAGAAAAAACATATACATTAAAAGTTTAGTTCCTTTTGTTTGATTTATGCAATAAGAAGCAGTTGCTACTGAAAGAGCCTTCAGTCTTTTTTTTGCCACTTGTCGCATTATTTTCTGGGGTTTTCGCATGGGCGTAACTGGCACCTATGAGACGGTAGTCAACGTAACTGGGTTTCTTGTTGCGGTTTGAAGAGATTGGAAAAATTACACTTCAGTTGCCTTTGTTTGATATATGAGAGTTTTCAGTCTTTTTTTAGCCACTTGTCGCATTAATTTCTGAGGTTTTCGCATGAGCGTAACTGGCACGTAGTCAACGTAACTGGGTTTCTTGTTGCGGTTTGAAGAGATTAGAAAAATTACACTTCAGTTGCCTTTGTTTGATTTATGCAATAGGAAGCAACTGAAAGAGTTTACAGTCTTTTTTTAGCCACTTGTCACATTAATTTCTGGGCGTTTTCTTTTTACACTGTACATTGATCACTTTGGCTTATTGAAAGTTTTAATGTGCAGCATTTATTGTGGGCTGAGTTAGAAAAGCAAATCCAGTTAAGGGGCTGGGGGGGGGGGGGGTTGGGTGCATTGAGGGTTAAAGGGAAGTAATTCTTGCATTAATTTCTGGGCGTTTTTTTTTTTCACTGTACATTAATCACTTTGGCTTATTGAAAGTTCCAATGTGTAGCATTTATTGTGGACTGAGTTAGAAAACCAAATCCAGTTAAGGGCTGGGGAGGAGGGGTGTTGGGTGCATCGAGGGTTAAAGGGAAGTAATTCTTGCATTAATTTCTGGGCGTTTTTTTTTTTTTTTTTTTACACTGTACATTGATCACTAAAAATTGGCTTATTGAAAGTTTCAATGTGCAGCATTTATTGTGGGCTGAGTTAGAAAAGCAAATCCAGTTAAGGGCTGGGGAGGGGGGGGAGTGGGTGCATCGAGGGTTAAAGGGAAGTAATTCTTGCAAGGGGCTTGAAAAGACCAAAACACGGTCTTCTGCGCCCCTATTTTCTTAAATGTTTGCCCATTTTCAGTGAAATCTTGGCAGTTTGCCAAGGACTGCACAGCAGCCTTTAAAGAAAACTTTAAATCCACTTTCATGCCGTTTTTTTCACTGTTTTTTAATCAATAAATTTTGGCGCCAATTTGGAGCGATTTTGAAGCTCTCTGATTGGCTGTTGAATTTCTTAAGTCCTCTCTGATTGGCTGCTGGTATCCATTCTGATTTCCTTAAAGCTTCTCTGATTGGATAATTATTAACCTTTTACCACACAATGACGCCTTTTCAAGAAGGCTTTTGAAAATAATCTGAGGAAAGGAGACAATGCAGGCTACCAGCATTTTCTCCTTTTCCCACAATGTTTTCTACCCTATCAAGGAAGCAATTGATTTTTAGTTATTCTTACATCTTATTGTGTCTTTATGGCCTACTTCTAAATTCTTCAAACAAGAACAAGATTTTTTTGTTGGAAAAAGTTTTCGCAACAGCGACCGTTTGCTTCTGAATTTTATATTTTGCGCTACGATTAAACATAAAATTGACTTTCGACTCACGTGGTCGTCTAAATTGGTTCAATGTTTTCGTGACCCTGGTAAGAAAACAGCGAAAAATTTTGTTTACCTTTCTTTGATTTGTACGACAGGTATCAATTGCCTCCGAAAGTGTCGAAGCTGATTTTACGTTTTTATGCGCGGCACGTAACAGTCACGTATGGGTTAGATGGTCATCGTAACCGAATCAATGGCCCTAGTGAGAGAAAAAGAAAAAGATAAATCCCTATAATTGACTCAAGCAACAGTTGTCGTCTGCTATAAAATATTCCATAAGTCGATTTTTCATGTTTTTGCGGATACGTAAGTGGCACCTGCGAGACAATAGACAACCTAAAAGGGTTTGTCGTCACCGTATATAAAGATTGCAGAAATAAAAAACAGATATTAGAAATTGAATTCCCTATATTTGACCTATTAAGCAACAGGTGTCCTCTGCTATGAAATGTTCCGTAAGTCGATTTTTCGCGTTTTCGCGGATACGTAACCGGCACCTTTGAGACGGCAGTCAACGTAAAAGGATTTGTGGTCACGGTATAAAGAGATTGGAGAAAAAACATATACATTAAAAGTTTAGTTCCTTTTGTTTGATTTATGCAATAAGAAGCAGTTGCTACTGAAAGAGCCTTCAGTCTTTTTTTTGCCACTTGTCGCATTATTTTCTGGGGTTTTCGCATGGGCGTAACTGGCACCTATGAGACGGTAGTCAACGTAACTGGGTTTCTTGTTGCGGTTTGAAGAGATTGGAAAAATTACACTTCAGTTGCCTTTGTTTGATATATGAGAGTTTTCAGTCTTTTTTTAGCCACTTGTCGCATTAATTTCTGAGGTTTTCGCATGAGCGTAACTGGCACGTAGTCAACGTAACTGGGTTTCTTGTTGCGGTTTGAAGAGATTAGAAAAATTACACTTCAGTTGCCTTTGTTTGATTTATGCAATAGGAAGCAACTGAAAGAGTTTACAGTCTTTTTTTAGCCACTTGTCACATTAATTTCTGGGCGTTTTCTTTTTACACTGTACATTGATCACTTTGGCTTATTGAAAGTTTTAATGTGCAGCATTTATTGTGGGCTGAGTTAGAAAAGCAAATCCAGTTAAGGGCTGGGGGGGGGGGGTTGGGTGCATTGAGGGTTAAAGGGAAGTAATTCTTGCATTAATTTCTGGGCGTTTTTTTTTTTCACTGTACATTAATCACTTTGGCTTATTGAAAGTTCCAATGTGTAGCATTTATTGTGGACTGAGTTAGAAAACCAAATCCAGTTAAGGGCTGGGGAGGAGGGGTGTTGGGTGCATCGAGGGTTAAAGGGAAGTAATTCTTGCATTAATTTCTGGGCGTTTTTTTTTTTTTTTTTTTTACACTGTACATTGATCACTAAAAATTGGCTTATTGAAAGTTTCAATGTGCAGCATTTATTGTGGGCTGAGTTAGAAAAGCAAATCCAGTTAAGGGCTGGGGAGGGGGGGAGTGGGTGCATCGAGGGTTAAAGGGAAGTAATTCTTGCAAGGGGCTTGAAAAGACCAAAACACGGTCTTCTGCGCCCCTATTTTCTTAAATGTTTGCCCATTTTCAGTGAAATCTTGGCAGTTTGCCAAGGACTGCACAGCAGCCTTTAAAGAAAACTTTAAATCCACTTTCATGCCGTTTTTTTCACTGTTTTTTAATCAATAAATTTTGGCGCCAATTTGGAGCGATTTTGAAGCTCTCTGATTGGCTGTTGAATTTCTTAAGTCCTCTCTGATTGGCTGCTGGTATCCATTCTGATTTCCTTAAAGCTTCTCTGATTGGATAATTATTAACCTTTTACCACACAATGACGCCTTTTCAAGAAGGCTTTTGAAAATAATCTGAGGAAAGGAGACAATGCAGGCTACCAGCATTTTCTCCTTTTCCCACAATGTTTTCTACCCTATCAAGGAAGCAATTGATTTTTAGTTATTCTTACATCTTATTGTGTCTTTATGGCCTACTTCTAAATTCTTCAAACAAGAACAAGATTTTTTTGTTGGAAAAAGTTTTCGCAACAGCGACCGTTTGCTTCTGAATTTTATATTTTGCGCTACGATTAAACATAAAATTGACTTTCGACTCACGTGGTCGTCTAAATTGGTTCAATGTTTTCGTGACCCTGGTAAGAAAACAGCGAAAAATTTTGTTTACCTTTCTTTGATTTGTACGACAGGTATCAATTGCCTCCGAAAGTGTCGAAGCTGATTTTACGTTTTTATGCGCGGCACGTAACAGTCACGTATGGGTTAGATGGTCATCGTAACCGAATCAATGGCCCTAGTGAGAGAAAAAGAAAAAGATAAATCCCTATAATTGACTCAAGCAACAGTTGTCGTCTGCTATAAAATATTCCATAAGTCGATTTTTCATGTTTTTGCGGATACGTAAGTGGCACCTGCGAGACAATAGACAACCTAAAAGGGTTTGTCGTCACCGTATATAAAAATTGCAGAAATAAAAAACAGATATTAGAAATTGAATTCCCTATATTTGACCTATTAAGCAACAGGTGTCCTCTGCTATGAAATGTTCCGTAAGTTGATTTTTCGCGTTTTCGCGGATACGTAACCGGCACCTTTGAGACGGCAGTCAACGTAAAAGGATTTGTGGTCACGGTATAAAGAGATTGGAGAAAAAACATATACATTAAAAGTTTAGTTCCTTTTGTTTGATTTATGCAATAAGAAGCAGTTGCTACTGAAAGAGCCTTCAGTCTTTTTTTTGCCACTTGTCGCATTATTTTCTGGGGTTTTCGCATGGGCGTAACTGGCACCTATGAGACGGTAGTCAACGTAACTGGGTTTCTTGTTGCGGTTTGAAGAGATTGGAAAAATTACACTTCAGTTGCCTTTGTTTGATATATGAGAGTTTTCAGTCTTTTTTTAGCCACTTGTCGCATTAATTTCTGAGGTTTTCGCATGAGCGTAACTGGCACGTAGTCAACGTAACTGGGTTTCTTGTTGCGGTTTGAAGAGATTAGAAAAATTACACTTCAGTTGCCTTTGTTTGATTTATGCAATAGGAAGCAACTGAAAGAGTTTACAGTCTTTTTTTAGCCACTTGTCACATTAATTTCTGGGCGTTTTCTTTTTACACTGTACATTGATCACTTTGGCTTATTGAAAGTTTTAATGTGCAGCATTTATTGTGGGCTGAGTTAGAAAAGCAAATCCAGTTAAGGGCTGGGGGGGGGGTTGGGTGCATTGAGGGTTAAAGGGAAGTAATTCTTGCATTAATTTCTGGGCGTTTTTTTTTTTCACTGTACATTAATCACTTTGGCTTATTGAAAGTTCCAATGTGTAGCATTTATTGTGGACTGAGTTAGAAAACCAAATCCAGTTAAGGGCTGGGGAGGAGGGGTGTTGGGTGCATCGAGGGTTAAAGGGAAGTAATTCTTGCATTAATTTCTGGGCGTTTTTTTTTTTTTTTTTTTTTACACTGTACATTGATCACTAAAAATTGGCTTATTGAAAGTTTCAATGTGCAGCATTTATTGTGGGCTGAGTTAGAAAAGCAAATCCAGTTAAGGGCTGGGGAGGGGGGGAGTGGGTGCATCGAGGGTTAAAGGGAAGTAATTCTTGCAAGGGGCTTGAAAAGACCAAAACACGGTCTTCTGCGCCCCTATTTTCTTAAATGTTTGCCCATTTTCAGTGAAATCTTGGCAGTTTGCCAAGGACTGCACAGCAGCCTTTAAAGAAAACTTTAAATCCACTTTCATGCCGTTTTTTTCACTGTTTTTTAATCAATAAATTTTGGCGCCAATTTGGAGCGATTTTGAAGCTCTCTGATTGGCTGTTGAATTTCTTAAGTCCTCTCTGATTGGCTGCTGGTATCCATTCTGATTTCCTTAAAGCTTCTCTGATTGGATAATTATTAACCTTTTACCACACAATGACGCCTTTTCAAGAAGGCTTTTGAAAATAATCTGAGGAAAGGAGACAATGCAGGCTACCAGCATTTTCTCCTTTTCCCACAATGTTTTCTACCCTATCAAGGAAGCAATTGATTTTTAGTTATTCTTACATCTTATTGTGTCTTTATGGCCTACTTCTAAATTCTTCAAACAAGAACAAGATTTTTTTGTTGGAAAAAGTTTTCGCAACAGCGACCGTTTGCTTCTGAATTTTATATTTTGCGCTACGATTAAACATAAAATTGACTTTCGACTCACGTGGTCGTCTAAATTGGTTCAATGTTTTCGTGACCCTGGTAAGAAAACAGCGAAAAATTTTGTTTACCTTTCTTTGATTTGTACGACAGGTATCAATTGCCTCCGAAAGTGTCGAAGCTGATTTTACGTTTTTATGCGCGGCACGTAACAGTCACGTATGGGTTAGATGGTCATCGTAACCGAATCAATGGCCCTAGTGAGAGAAAAAGAAAAAGATAAATCCCTATAATTGACTCAAGCAACAGTTGTCGTCTGCTATAAAATATTCCATAAGTCGATTTTTCATGTTTTTGCGGATACGTAAGTGGCACCTGCGAGACAATAGACAACCTAAAAGGGTTTGTCGTCACCGTATATAAAAATTGCAGAAATAAAAAACAGATATTAGAAATTGAATTCCCTATATTTGACCTATTAAGCAACAGGTGTCCTCTGCTATGAAATGTTCCGTAAGTTGATTTTTCGCGTTTTCGCGGATACGTAACCGGCACCTTTGAGACGGCAGTCAACGTAAAAGGATTTGTGGTCACGGTATAAAGAGATTGGAGAAAAAACATATACATTAAAAGTTTAGTTCCTTTTGTTTGATTTATGCAATAAGAAGCAGTTGCTACTGAAAGAGCCTTCAGTCTTTTTTTTGCCACTTGTCGCATTATTTTCTGGGGTTTTCGCATGGGCGTAACTGGCACCTATGAGACGGTAGTCAACGTAACTGGGTTTCTTGTTGCGGTTTGAAGAGATTGGAAAAATTACACTTCAGTTGCCTTTGTTTGATATATGAGAGTTTTCAGTCTTTTTTTAGCCACTTGTCGCATTAATTTCTGAGGTTTTCGCATGAGCGTAACTGGCACGTAGTCAACGTAACTGGGTTTCTTGTTGCGGTTTGAAGAGATTAGAAAAATTACACTTCAGTTGCCTTTGTTTGATTTATGCAATAGGAAGCAACTGAAAGAGTTTACAGTCTTTTTTTAGCCACTTGTCACATTAATTTCTGGGCGTTTTCTTTTTACACTGTACATTGATCACTTTGGCTTATTGAAAGTTTTAATGTGCAGCATTTATTGTGGGCTGAGTTAGAAAAGCAAATCCAGTTAAGGGCTGGGGGGGGGGTTGGGTGCATTGAGGGTTAAAGGGAAGTAATTCTTGCATTAATTTCTGGGCGTTTTTTTTTTTCACTGTACATTAATCACTTTGGCTTATTGAAAGTTCCAATGTGTAGCATTTATTGTGGACTGAGTTAGAAAACCAAATCCAGTTAAGGGCTGGGGAGGAGGGGTGTTGGGTGCATCGAGGGTTAAAGGGAAGTAATTCTTGCATTAATTTCTGGGCGTTTTTTTTTTTTTTTTTTTACACTGTACATTGATCACTAAAAATTGGCTTATTGAAAGTTTCAATGTGCAGCATTTATTGTGGGCTGAGTTAGAAAAGCAAATCCAGTTAAGGGCTGGGGAGGGGGGGAGTGGGTGCATCGAGGGTTAAAGGGAAGTAATTCTTGCAAGGGGCTTGAAAAGACCAAAACACGGTCTTCTGCGCCCCTATTTTCTTAAATGTTTGCCCATTTTCAGTGAAATCTTGGCAGTTTGCCAAGGACTGCACAGCAGCCTTTAAAGAAAACTTTAAATCCACTTTCATGCCGTTTTTTTCACTGTTTTTTAATCAATAAATTTTGGCGCCAATTTGGAGCGATTTTGAAGCTCTCTGATTGGCTGTTGAATTTCTTAAGTCCTCTCTGATTGGCTGCTGGTATCCATTCTGATTTCCTTAAAGCTTCTCTGATTGGATAATTATTAACCTTTTACCACACAATGACGCCTTTTCAAGAAGGCTTTTGAAAATAATCTGAGGAAAGGAGACAATGCAGGCTACCAGCATTTTCTCCTTTTCCCACAATGTTTTCTACCCTATCAAGGAAGCAATTGATTTTTAGTTATTCTTACATCTTATTGTGTCTTTATGGCCTACTTCTAAATTCTTCAAACAAGAACAAGATTTTTTTGTTGGAAAAAGTTTTCGCAACAGCGACCGTTTGCTTCTGAATTTTATATTTTGCGCTACGATTAAACATAAAATTGACTTTCGACTCACGTGGTCGTCTAAATTGGTTCAATGTTTTCGTGACCCTGGTAAGAAAACAGCGAAAAATTTTGTTTACCTTTCTTTGATTTGTACGACAGGTATCAATTGCCTCCGAAAGTGTCGAAGCTGATTTTACGTTTTTATGCGCGGCACGTAACAGTCACGTATGGGTTAGATGGTCATCGTAACCGAATCAATGGCCCTAGTGAGAGAAAAAGAAAAAGATAAATCCCTATAATTGACTCAAGCAACAGTTGTCGTCTGCTATAAAATATTCCATAAGTCGATTTTTCATGTTTTTGCGGATACGTAAGTGGCACCTGCGAGACAATAGACAACCTAAAAGGGTTTGTCGTCACCGTATATAAAGATTGCAGAAATAAAAAACAGATATTAGAAATTGAATTCCCTATATTTGACCTATTAAGCAACAGGTGTCCTCTGCTATGAAATGTTCCGTAAGTCGATTTTTCGCGTTTTCGCGGATACGTAACCGGCACCTTTGAGACGGCAGTCAACGTAAAAGGATTTGTGGTCACGGTATAAAGAGATTGGAGAAAAAACATATACATTAAAAGTTTAGTTCCTTTTGTTTGATTTATGCAATAAGAAGCAGTTGCTACTGAAAGAGCCTTCAGTCTTTTTTTTGCCACTTGTCGCATTATTTTCTGGGGTTTTCGCATGGGCGTAACTGGCACCTATGAGACGGTAGTCAACGTAACTGGGTTTCTTGTTGCGGTTTGAAGAGATTGGAAAAATTACACTTCAGTTGCCTTTGTTTGATATATGAGAGTTTTCAGTCTTTTTTTAGCCACTTGTCGCATTAATTTCTGAGGTTTTCGCATGAGCGTAACTGGCACGTAGTCAACGTAACTGGGTTTCTTGTTGCGGTTTGAAGAGATTAGAAAAATTACACTTCAGTTGCCTTTGTTTGATTTATGCAATAGGAAGCAACTGAAAGAGTTTACAGTCTTTTTTTAGCCACTTGTCACATTAATTTCTGGGCGTTTTCTTTTTACACTGTACATTGATCACTTTGGCTTATTGAAAGTTTTAATGTGCAGCATTTATTGTGGGCTGAGTTAGAAAAGCAAATCCAGTTAAGGGCTGGGGGGGGGGTTGGGTGCATTGAGGGTTAAAGGGAAGTAATTCTTGCATTAATTTCTGGGCGTTTTTTTTTTTTTCACTGTACATTAATCACTTTGGCTTATTGAAAGTTCCAATGTATAGCATTTATTGTGGACTGAGTTAGAAAACCAAATCCAGTTAAGGGCTGGGGAGGAGGGGTGTTGGGTGCATCGAGGGTTAAAGGGAAGTAATTCTTGCATTAATTTCTGGGCGTTTTCTTTTTTTTTTTTTACACTGTACATTGATCACTAAAAATTGGCTTATTGAAAGTTTCAATGTGCAGCATTTATTGTGGGCTGAGTTAGAAAAGCAAATCCAGTTAAGGGCTGGGGAGGGGGGGAGTGGGTGCATCGAGGGTTAAAGGGAAGTAATTCTTGCAAGGGGCTTGAAAAGACCAAAACACGGTCTTCTGCGCCCCTATTTTCTTAAATGTTTGCCCATTTTCAGTGAAATCTTGGCAGTTTGCCAAGGACTGCACAGCAGCCTTTAAAGAAAACTTTAAATCCACTTTCATGCCGTTTTTTTCACTGTTTTTTAATCAATAAATTTTGGCGCCAATTTGGAGCGATTTTGAAGCTCTCTGATTGGCTGTTGAATTTCTTAAGTCCTCTCTGATTGGCTGCTGGTATCCATTCTGATTTCCTTAAAGCTTCTCTGATTGGATAATTATTAACCTTTTACCACACAATGACGCCTTTTCAAGAAGGCTTTTGAAAATAATCTGAGGAAAGGAGACAATGCAGGCTACCAGCATTTTCTCCTTTTCCCACAATGTTTTCTACCCTATCAAGGAAGCAATTGATTTTTAGTTATTCTTACATCTTATTGTGTCTTTATGGCCTACTTCTAAATTCTTCAAACAAGAACAAGATTTTTTTGTTGGAAAAAGTTTTCGCAACAGCGACCGTTTGCTTCTGAATTTTATATTTTGCGCTACGATTAAACATAAAATTGACTTTCGACTCACGTGGTCGTCTAAATTGGTTCAATGTTTTCGTGACCCTGGTAAGAAAACAGCGAAAAATTTTGTTTACCTTTCTTTGATTTGTACGACAGGTATCAATTGCCTCCGAAAGTGTCGAAGCTGATTTTACGTTTTTATGCGCGGCACGTAACAGTCACGTATGGGTTAGATGGTCATCGTAACCGAATCAATGGCCCTAGTGAGAGAAAAAGAAAAAGATAAATCCCTATAATTGACTCAAGCAACAGTTGTCGTCTGCTATAAAATATTCCATAAGTCGATTTTTCATGTTTTTGCGGATACGTAAGTGGCACCTGCGAGACAATAGACAACCTAAAAGGGTTTGTCGTCACCGTATATAAAGATTGCAGAAATAAAAAACAGATATTAGAAATTGAATTCCCTATATTTGACCTATTAAGCAACAGGTGTCCTCTGCTATGAAATGTTCCGTAAGTCGATTTTTCGCGTTTTCGCGGATACGTAACCGGCACCTTTGAGACGGCAGTCAACGTAAAAGGATTTGTGGTCACGGTATAAAGAGATTGGAGAAAAAACATATACATTAAAAGTTTAGTTCCTTTTGTTTGATTTATGCAATAAGAAGCAGTTGCTACTGAAAGAGCCTTCAGTCTTTTTTTTGCCACTTGTCGCATTATTTTCTGGGGTTTTCGCATGGGCGTAACTGGCACCTATGAGACGGTAGTCAACGTAACTGGGTTTCTTGTTGCGGTTTGAAGAGATTGGAAAAATTACACTTCAGTTGCCTTTGTTTGATATATGAGAGTTTTCAGTCTTTTTTTAGCCACTTGTCGCATTAATTTCTGAGGTTTTCGCATGAGCGTAACTGGCACGTAGTCAACGTAACTGGGTTTCTTGTTGCGGTTTGAAGAGATTAGAAAAATTACACTTCAGTTGCCTTTGTTTGATTTATGCAATAGGAAGCAACTGAAAGAGTTTACAGTCTTTTTTTAGCCACTTGTCACATTAATTTCTGGGCGTTTTCTTTTTACACTGTACATTGATCACTTTGGCTTATTGAAAGTTTTAATGTGCAGCATTTATTGTGGGCTGAGTTAGAAAAGCAAATCCAGTTAAGGGCTGTGGGGGGGGGGTTGGGTGCATTGAGGGTTAAAGGGAAGTAATTCTTGCATTAATTTCTGGGCGTTTTTTTTTTTTTCACTGTACATTAATCACTTTGGCTTATTGAAAGTTCCAATGTGTAGCATTTATTGTGGACTGAGTTAGAAAACCAAATCCAGTTAAGGGCTGGGGAGGAGGGGTGTTGGGTGCATCGAGGGTTAAAGGGAAGTAATTCTTGCATTAATTTCTGGGCGTTTTTTTTTTTTTTTTTTTACACTGTACATTGATCACTAAAAATTGGCTTATTGAAAGTTTCAATGTGCAGCATTTATTGTGGGCTGAGTTAGAAAAGCAAATCCAGTTAAGGGCTGGGGAGGGGGGGAGTGGGTGCATCGAGGGTTAAAGGGAAGTAATTCTTGCAAGGGGCTTGAAAAGACCAAAACACGGTCTTCTGCGCCCCTATTTTCTTAAATGTTTGCCCATTTTCAGTGAAATCTTGGCAGTTTGCCAAGGACTGCACAGCAGCCTTTAAAGAAAACTTTAAATCCACTTTCATGCCGTTTTTTTCACTGTTTTTTAATCAATAAATTTTGGCGCCAATTTGGAGCGATTTTGAAGCTCTCTGATTGGCTGTTGAATTTCTTAAGTCCTCTCTGATTGGCTGCTGGTATCCATTCTGATTTCCTTAAAGCTTCTCTGATTGGATAATTATTAACCTTTTACCACACAATGACGCCTTTTCAAGAAGGCTTTTGAAAATAATCTGAGGAAAGGAGACAATGCAGGCTACCAGCATTTTCTCCTTTTCCAGCAATGTTTTCTACCCTATCAAGGAAGCAATTGATTTTTAGTTATTCTTACATCTTATTGTGTCTTTATGGCCTACTTCTAAATTCTTCAAACAAGAACAAGATTTTTTTGTTGGAAAAAGTTTTCGCAACAGCGACCGTTTGCTTCTGAATTTTATATTTTGCGCTACGATTAAACATAAAATTGACTTTCGACTCACGTGGTCGTCTAAATTGGTTCAATGTTTTCGTGACCCTGGTAAGAAAACAGCGAAAAATTTTGTTTACCTTTCTTTGATTTGTACGACAGGTATCAATTGCCTCCGAAAGTGTCGAAGCTGATTTTACGTTTTTATGCGCGGCACGTAACAGTCACGTATGGGTTAAATGGTCATCGTAACCGAATCAATGGCCCTAGTGAGAGAAAAAGAAAAAGATAAATCCCTATAATTGACTCAAGCAACAGTTGTCGTCTGCTATAAAATATTCCATAAGTCGATTTTTCATGTTTTTGCGGATACGTAAGTGGCACCTGCGAGACAATAGACAACCTAAAAGGGTTTGTCGTCACCGTATATAAAGATTGCAGAAATAAAAAACAGATATTAGAAATTGAATTCCCTATATTTGACCTATTAAGCAACAGGTGTCCTCTGCTATGAAATGTTCCGTAAGTCGATTTTTCGCGTTTTCGCGGATACGTAACCGGCACCTTTGAGACGGCAGTCAACGTAAAAGGATTTGTGGTCACGGTATAAAGAGATTGGAGAAAAAACATATACATTAAAAGTTTAGTTCCTTTTGTTTGATTTATGCAATAAGAAGCAGTTGCTACTGAAAGAGCCTTCAGTCTTTTTTTTGCCACTTGTCGCATTATTTTCTGGGGTTTTCGCATGGGCGTAACTGGCACCTATGAGACGGTAGTCAACGTAACTGGGTTTCTTGTTGCGGTTTGAAGAGATTGGAAAAATTACACTTCAGTTGCCTTTGTTTGATATATGAGAGTTTTCAGTCTTTTTTTAGCCACTTGTCGCATTAATTTCTGAGGTTTTCGCATGAGCGTAACTGGCACGTAGTCAACGTAACTGGGTTTCTTGTTGCGGTTTGAAGAGATTAGAAAAATTACACTTCAGTTGCCTTTGTTTGATTTATGCAATAGGAAGCAACTGAAAGAGTTTACAGTCTTTTTTTAGCCACTTGTCACATTAATTTCTGGGCGTTTTCTTTTTACACTGTACATTGATCACTTTGGCTTATTGAAAGTTTTAATGTGCAGCATTTATTGTGGACTGAGTTAGAAAACCAAATCCAGTTAAGGGCTGGGGAGGAGGGGTGTTGGGTGCATCGAGGGTTAAAGGGAAGTAATTCTTGCATTAATTTCTGGGCGTTTTTTTTTTTTTTTTTTACACTGTACATTGATCACTAAAAATTGGCTTATTGAAAGTTTCAATGTGCAGCATTTATTGTGGGCTGAGTTAGAAAAGCAAATCCAGTTAAGGGCTGGGGAGGGGGGGAGTGGGTGCATCGAGGGTTAAAGGGAAGTAATTCTTGCAAGGGGCTTGAAAAGACCAAAACACGGTCTTCTGCGCCCCTATTTTCTTAAATGTTTGCCCATTTTCAGTGAAATCTTGGCAGTTTGCCAAGGACTGCACAGCAGCCTTTAAAGAAAACTTTAAATCCACTTTCATGCCGTTTTTTTCACTGTTTTTTAATCAATAAATTTTGGCGCCAATTTGGAGCGATTTTGAAGCTCTCTGATTGGCTGTTGAATTTCTTAAGTCCTCTCTGATTGGCTGCTGGTATCCATTCTGATTTCCTTAAAGCTTCTCTGATTGGATAATTATTAACCTTTTACCACACAATGACGCCTTTTCAAGAAGGCTTTTGAAAATAATCTGAGGAAAGGAGACAATGCAGGCTACCAGCATTTTCTCCTTTTCCCACAATGTTTTCTACCCTATCAAGGAAGCAATTGATTTTTAGTTATTCTTACATCTTATTGTGTCTTTATGGCCTACTTCTAAATTCTTCAAACAAGAACAAGATTTTTTTGTTGGAAAAAGTTTTCGCAACAGCGACCGTTTGCTTCTGAATTTTATATTTTGCGCTACGATTAAACATAAAATTGACTTTCGACTCACGTGGTCGTCTAAATTGGTTCAATGTTTTCGTGACCCTGGTAAGAAAACAGCGAAAAATTTTGTTTACCTTTCTTTGATTTGTACGACAGGTATCAATTGCCTCCGAAAGTGTCGAAGCTGATTTTACGTTTTTATGCGCGGCACGTAACAGTCACGTATGGGTTAGATGGTCATCGTAACCGAATCAATGGCCCTAGTGAGAGAAAAAGAAAAAGATAAATCCCTATAATTGACTCAAGCAACAGTTGTCGTCTGCTATAAAATATTCCATAAGTCGATTTTTCATGTTTTTGCGGATACGTAAGTGGCACCTGCGAGACAATAGACAACCTAAAAGGGTTTGTCGTCACCGTATATAAAGATTGCAGAAATAAAAAACAGATATTAGAAATTGAATTCCCTATATTTGACCTATTAAGCAACAGGTGTCCTCTGCTATGAAATGTTCCGTAAGTCGATTTTTCGCGTTTTCGCGGATACGTAACCGGCACCTTTGAGACGGCAGTCAACGTAAAAGGATTTGTGGTCACGGTATAAAGAGATTGGAGAAAAAACATATACATTAAAAGTTTAGTTCCTTTTGTTTGATTTATGCAATAAGAAGCAGTTGCTACTGAAAGAGCCTTCAGTCTTTTTTTTGCCACTTGTCGCATTATTTTCTGGGGTTTTCGCATGGGCGTAACTGGCACCTATGAGACGGTAGTCAACGTAACTGGGTTTCTTGTTGCGGTTTGAAGAGATTGGAAAAATTACACTTCAGTTGCCTTTGTTTGATATATGAGAGTTTTCAGTCTTTTTTTAGCCACTTGTCGCATTAATTTCTGAGGTTTTCGCATGAGCGTAACTGGCACGTAGTCAACGTAACTGGGTTTCTTGTTGCGGTTTGAAGAGATTAGAAAAATTACACTTCAGTTGCCTTTGTTTGATTTATGCAATAGGAAGCAACTGAAAGAGTTTACAGTCTTTTTTTAGCCACTTGTCACATTAATTTCTGGGCGTTTTCTTTTTACACTGTACATTGATCACTTTGGCTTATTGAAAGTTTTAATGTGCAGCATTTATTGTGGGCTGAGTTAGAAAAGCAAATCCAGTTAAGGGCTGGGGGGGGGGTTGGGTGCATTGAGGGTTAAAGGGAAGTAATTCTTGCATTAATTTCTGGGCGTTTTTTTTTTTTTTCACTGTACATTAATCACTTTGGCTTATTGAAAGTTCCAATGTGTAGCATTTATTGTGGACTGAGTTAGAAAACCAAATCCAGTTAAGGGCTGGGGAGGAGGGGTGTTGGGTGCATCGAGGGTTAAAGGGAAGTAATTCTTGCATTAATTTCTGGGCGTTTTTTTTTTTTTTTTTTTACACTGTACATTGATCACTAAAAATTGGCTTATTGAAAGTTTCAATGTGCAGCATTTATTGTGGGCTGAGTTAGAAAAGCAAATCCAGTTAAGGGCTGGGGAGGGGGGGAGTGGGTGCATCGAGGGTTAAAGGGAAGTAATTCTTGCAAGGGGCTTGAAAAGACCAAAACACGGTCTTCTGCGCCCCTATTTTCTTACATGTTTGCCCATTTTCAGTGAAATCTTGGCAGTTTGCCAAGGACCGCACAGCAGCCTTTAAAGAAAACTTTAAATCCACTTTCATGCCGTTTTTTTCACTGTTTTTTAATCAATAAATTTTGGCGCCAATTTGGAGCGATTTTGAAGCTCTCTGATTGGCTGTTGAATTTCTTAAGTCCTCTCTGATTGGCTGCTGGTATCCATTCTGATTTCCTTAAAGCTTCTCTGATTGGATAATTATTAACCTTTTACCACACAATGACGCCTTTTCAAGAAGGCTTTTGAAAATAATCTGAGGAAAGGAGACAATGCAGGCTACCAGCATTTTCTCCTTTTCCAGCAATGTTTTCTACCCTATCAAGGAAGCAATTGATTTTTAGTTATTCTTACATCTTATTGTGTCTTTATGGCCTACTTCTAAATTCTTCAAACAAGAACAAGATTTTTTTGTTGGAAAAAGTTTTCGCAACAGTGACCGTTTGCTTCTGAATTTTATATTTTGCGCTACGATTAAACATAAAATTGACTTTCGACTCACGTGGTCGTCTAAATTGGTTCAATGTTTTCGTGACCCTGGTAAGAAAACAGCGAAAAATTTTGTTTACCTTTCTTTGATTTGTACGACAGGTATCAATTGCCTCCGAAAGTGTCGAAGCTGATTTTACGTTTTTATGCGCGGCACGTAACAGTCACGTATGGGTTAGATGGTCATCGTAACCGAATCAATGGCCCTAGTGAGAGAAAAAGAAAAAGATAAATCCCTATAATTGACTCAAGCAACAGTTGTCGTCTGCTATAAAATATTCCATAAGTCGATTTTTCATGTTTTTGCGGATACGTAAGTGGCACCTGCGAGACAATAGACAACCTAAAAGGGTTTGTCGTCACCGTATATAAAGATTGCAGAAATAAAAAACAGATATTAGAAATTGAATTCCCTATATTTGACCTATTAAGCAACAGGTGTCCTCTGCTATGAAATGTTCCGTAAGTCGATTTTTCGCGTTTTCGCGGATACGTAACCGGCACCTTTGAGACGGCAGTCAACGTAAAAGGATTTGTGGTCACGGTATAAAGAGATTGGAGAAAAAACATATACATTAAAAGTTTAGTTCCTTTTGTTTGATTTATGCAATAAGAAGCAGTTGCTACTGAAAGAGCCTTCAGTCTTTTTTTTGCCACTTGTCGCATTATTTTCTGGGGTTTTCGCATGGGCGTAACTGGCACCTATGAGACGGTAGTCAACGTAACTGGGTTTCTTGTTGCGGTTTGAAGAGATTGGAAAAATTACACTTCAGTTGCCTTTGTTTGATATATGAGAGTTTTCAGTCTTTTTTTAGCCACTTGTCGCATTAATTTCTGAGGTTTTCGCATGAGCGTAACTGGCACGTAGTCAACGTAACTGGGTTTCTTGTTGCGGTTTGAAGAGATTAGAAAAATTACACTTCAGTTGCCTTTGTTTGATTTATGCAATAGGAAGCAACTGAAAGAGTTTACAGTCTTTTTTTAGCCACTTGTCACATTAATTTCTGGGCGTTTTCTTTTTACACTGTACATTGATCACTTTGGCTTATTGAAAGTTTTAATGTGCAGCATTTATTGTGGGCTGAGTTAGAAAAGCAAATCCAGTTAAGGGCTGGGGGGGGGGGTTGGGTGCATTGAGGGTTAAAGGGAAGTAATTCTTGCATTAATTTCTGGGCGTTTTTTTTTTTTTCACTGTACATTAATCACTTTGGCTTATTGAAAGTTCCAATGTGTAGCATTTATTGTGGACTGAGTTAGAAAACCAAATCCAGTTAAGGGCTGGGGAGGAGGGGTGTTGGGTGCATCGAGGGTTAAAGGGAAGTAATTCTTGCATTAATTTCTGGGCGTTTTTTTTTTTTTTTTTTACACTGTACATTGATCACTAAAAATTGGCTTATTGAAAGTTTCAATGTGCAGCATTTATTGTGGGCTGAGTTAGAAAAGCAAATCCAGTTAAGGGCTGGGGAGGGGGGGAGTGGGTGCATCGAGGGTTAAAGGGAAGTAATTCTTGCAAGGGGCTTGAAAAGACCAAAACACGGTCTTCTGCGCCCCTATTTTCTTAAATGTTTGCCCATTTTCAGTGAAATCTTGGCAGTTTGCCAAGGACTGCACAGCAGCCTTTAAAGAAAACTTTAAATCCACTTTCATGCCGTTTTTTTCACTGTTTTTTAATCAATAAATTTTGGCGCCAATTTGGAGCGATTTTGAAGCTCTCTGATTGGCTGTTGAATTTCTTAAGTCCTCTCTGATTGGCTGCTGGTATCCATTCTGATTTCCTTAAAGCTTCTCTGATTGGATAATTATTAACCTTTTACCACACAATGACGCCTTTTCAAGAAGGCTTTTGAAAATAATCTGAGGAAAGGAGACAATGCAGGCTACCAGCATTTTCTCCTTTTCCCACAATGTTTTCTACCCTATCAAGGAAGCAATTGATTTTTAGTTATTCTTACATCTTATTGTGTCTTTATGGCCTACTTCTAAATTCTTCAAACAAGAACAAGATTTTTTTGTTGGAAAAAGTTTTCGCAACAGCGACCGTTTGCTTCTGAATTTTATATTTTGCGCTACGATTAAACATAAAATTGACTTTCGACTCACGTGGTCGTCTAAATTGGTTCAATGTTTTCGTGACCCTGGTAAGAAAACAGCGAAAAATTTTGTTTACCTTTCTTTGATTTGTACGACAGGTATCAATTGCCTCCGAAAGTGTCGAAGCTGATTTTACGTTTTTATGCGCGGCACGTAACAGTCACGTATGGGTTAGATGGTCATCGTAACCGAATCAATGGCCCTAGTGAGAGAAAAGGAAAAAGATAAATCCCTATAATTGACTCAAGCAACAGTTGTCGTCTGCTATAAAATATTCCATAAGTCGATTTTTCATGTTTTTGCGGATACGTAAGTGGCACCTGCGAGACAATAGACAACCTAAAAGGGTTTGTCGTCACCGTATATAAAGATTGCAGAAATAAAAAACAGATATTAGAAATTGAATTCCCTATATTTGACCTATTAAGCAACAGGTGTCCTCTGCTATGAAATGTTCCGTAAGTCGATTTTTCGCGTTTTCGCGGATACGTAACCGGCACCTTTGAGACGGCAGTCAACGTAAAAGGATTTGTGGTCACGGTATAAAGAGATTGGAGAAAAAACATATACATTAAAAGTTTAGTTCCTTTTGTTTGATTTATGCAATAAGAAGCAGTTGCTACTGAAAGAGCCTTCAGTCTTTTTTTTGCCACTTGTCGCATTATTTTCTGGGGTTTTCGCATGGGCGTAACTGGCACCTATGAGACGGTAGTCAACGTAACTGGGTTTCTTGTTGCGGTTTGAAGAGATTGGAAAAATTACACTTCAGTTGCCTTTGTTTGATATATGAGAGTTTTCAGTCTTTTTTTAGCCACTTGTCGCATTAATTTCTGAGGTTTTCGCATGAGCGTAACTGGCACGTAGTCAACGTAACTGGGTTTCTTGTTGCGGTTTGAAGAGATTAGAAAAATTACACTTCAGTTGCCTTTGTTTGATTTATGCAATAGGAAGCAACTGAAAGAGTTTACAGTCTTTTTTTAGCCACTTGTCACATTAATTTCTGGGCGTTTTCTTTTTACACTGTACATTGATCACTTTGGCTTATTGAAAGTTTTAATGTGCAGCATTTATTGTGGGCTGAGTTAGAAAAGCAAATCCAGTTAAGGGCTGGGGGGGGTTGGGTGCATTGAGGGTTAAAGGGAAGTAATTCTTGCATTAATTTCTGGGCGTTTTTTTTTTTTTCACTGTACATTAATCACTTTGGCTTATTGAAAGTTCCAATGTGTAGCATTTATTGTGGACTGAGTTAGAAAACCAAATCCAGTTAAGGGCTGGGGAGGAGGGGTGTTGGGTGCATCGAGGGTTAAAGGGAAGTAATTCTTGCATTAATTTCTGGGCGTTTTTTTTTTTTTTTTTACACTGTACATTGATCACTAAAAATTGGCTTATTGAAAGTTTCAATGTGCAGCATTTATTGTGGGCTGAGTTAGAAAAGCAAATCCAGTTAAGGGCTGGGGAGGGGGGGAGTGGGTGCATCGAGGGTTAAAGGGAAGTAATTCTTGCAAGGGGCTTGAAAAGACCAAAACACGGTCTTCTGCGCCCCTATTTTCTTAAATGTTTGCCCATTTTCAGTGAAATCTTGGCAGTTTGCCAAGGACTGCACAGCAGCCTTTAAAGAAAACTTTAAATCCACTTTCATGCCGTTTTTTTCACTGTTTTTTAATCAATAAATTTTGGCGCCAATTTGGAGCGATTTTGAAGCTCTCTGATTGGCTGTTGAATTTCTTAAGTCCTCTCTGATTGGCTGCTGGTATCCATTCTGATTTCCTTAAAGCTTCTCTGATTGGATAGTTATTAACCTTTTACCACACAATGACGCCTTTTCAAGAAGGCTTTTGAAAATAATCTGAGGAAAGGAGACAATGCAGGCTACCAGCATTTTCTCCTTTTCCCACAATGTTTTCTACCCTATCAAGGAAGCAATTGATTTTTAGTTATTCTTACATCTTATTGTGTCTTTATGGCCTACTTCTAAATTCTTCAAACAAGAACAAGATTTTTTTGTTGGAAAAAGTTTTCGCAACAGCGACCGTTTGCTTCTGAATTTTATATTTTGCGCTACGATTAAACATAAAATTGACTTTCGACTCACGTGGTCGTCTAAATTGGTTCAATGTTTTCGTGACCCTGGTAAGAAAACAGCGAAAAATTTTGTTTACCTTTCTTTGATTTGTACGACAGGTATCAATTGCCTCCGAAAGTGTCGAAGCTGATTTTACGTTTTTATGCGCGGCACGTAACAGTCACGTATGGGTTAGATGGTCATCGTAACCGAATCAATGGCCCTAGTGAGAGAAAAAGAAAAAGATAAATCCCTATAATTGACTCAAGCAACAGTTGTCGTCTGCTATAAAATATTCCATAAGTCGATTTTTCATGTTTTTGCGGATACGTAAGTGGCACCTGCGAGACAATAGACAACCTAAAAGGGTTTGTCGTCACCGTATATAAAGATTGCAGAAATAAAAAACAGATATTAGAAATTGAATTCCCTATATTTGACCTATTAAGCAACAGGTGTCCTCTGCTATGAAATGTTCCGTAAGTCGATTTTTCGCGTTTTCGCGGATACGTAACCGGCACCTTTGAGACGGCAGTCAACGTAAAAGGATTTGTGGTCACGGTATAAAGAGATTGGAGAAAAAACATATACATTAAAAGTTTAGTTCCTTTTGTTTGATTTATGCAATAAGAAGCAGTTGCTACTGAAAGAGCCTTCAGTCTTTTTTTTGCCACTTGTCGCATTATTTTCTGGGGTTTTCGCATGGGCGTAACTGGCACCTATGAGACGGTAGTCAACGTAACTGGGTTTCTTGTTGCGGTTTGAAGAGATTGGAAAAATTACACTTCAGTTGCCTTTGTTTGATATATGAGAGTTTTCAGTCTTTTTTTAGCCACTTGTCGCATTAATTTCTGAGGTTTTCGCATGAGCGTAACTGGCACGTAGTCAACGTAACTGGGTTTCTTGTTGCGGTTTGAAGAGATTAGAAAAATTACACTTCAGTTGCCTTTGTTTGATTTATGCAATAGGAAGCAACTGAAAGAGTTTACAGTCTTTTTTTAGCCACTTGTCACATTAATTTCTGGGTGTTTTCTTTTTACACTGTACATTGATCACTTTGGCTTATTGAAAGTTTTAATGTGCAGCATTTATTGTGGGCTGAGTTAGAAAAGCAAATCCAGTTAAGGGCTGGGGGGGGGGGTTGGGTGCATTGAGGGTTAAAGGGAAGTAATTCTTGCATTAATTTCTGGGCGTTTTTTTTTTTTTCACTGTACATTAATCACTTTGGCTTATTGAAAGTTCCAATGTGTAGCATTTATTGTGGACTGAGTTAGAAAACCAAATCCAGTTAAGGGCTGGGGAGGAGGGGTGTTGGGTGCATCGAGGGTTAAAGGGAAGTAATTCTTGCATTAATTTCTGGGCGTTTTTTTTTTTTTTTTTACACTGTACATTGATCACTAAAAATTGGCTTATTGAAAGTTTCAATGTGCAGCATTTATTGTGGGCTGAGTTAGAAAAGCAAATCCAGTTAAGGGCTGGGGAGGGGGGGAGTGGGTGCATCGAGGGTTAAAGGGAAGTAATTCTTGCAAGGGGCTTGAAAAGACCAAAACACGGTCTTCTGCGCCCCTATTTTCTTAAATGTTTGCCCATTTTCAGTGAAATCTTGGCAGTTTGCCAAGGACTGCACAGCAGCCTTTAAAGAAAACTTTAAATCCACTTTCATGCCGTTTTTTTCACTGTTTTTTAATCAATAAATTTTGGCGCCAATTTGGAGCGATTTTGAAGCTCTCTGATTGGCTGTTGAATTTCTTAAGTCCTCTCTGATTGGCTGCTGGTATCCATTCTGATTTCCTTAAAGCTTCTCTGATTGGTTAATTATTAACCTTTTACCACACAATGACGCCTTTTCAAGAAGGCTTTTGAAAATAATCTGAGGAAAGGAGACAATGCAGGCTACCAGCATTTTCTCCTTTTCCCACAATGTTTTCTACCCTATCAAGGAAGCAATTGATTTTTAGTTATTCTTACATCTTATTGTGTCTTTATGGCCTACTTCTAAATTCTTCAAACAAGAACAAGATTTTTTTGTTGGAAAAAGTTTTCGCAACAGCGACCGTTTGCTTCTGAATTTTATATTTTGCGCTACGATTAAACATAAAATTGACTTTCGACTCACGTGGTCGTCTAAATTGGTTCAATGTTTTCGTGACCCTGGTAAGAAAACAGCGAAAAATTTTGTTTACCTTTCTTTGATTTGTACGACAGGTATCAATTGCCTCCGAAAGTGTCGAAGCTGATTTTACGTTTTTATGCGCGGCACGTAACAGTCACGTATGGGTTAGATGGTCATCGTAACCGAATCAATGGCCCTAGTGAGAGAAAAAGAAAAAGATAAATCCCTATAATTGACTCAAGCAACAGTTGTCGTCTGCTATAAAATATTCCATAAGTCGATTTTTCATGTTTTTGCGGATACGTAAGTGGCACCTGCGAGACAATAGACAACCTAAAAGGGTTTGTCGTCACCGTATATAAAGATTGCAGAAATAAAAAACAGATATTAGAAATTGAATTCCCTATATTTGACCTATTAAGCAACAGGTGTCCTCTGCTATGAAATGTTCCGTAAGTCGATTTTTCGCGTTTTCGCGGATACGTAACCGGCACCTT
This sequence comes from Tridacna crocea, assembly GCA_943736015.1. NCBI lineage: Eukaryota > Metazoa > Mollusca > Bivalvia > Cardiida > Cardiidae > Tridacna > Tridacna crocea. Next base: position 10,996,861 of record OX031069.1, on the reverse strand, counting down.
TGAGACGGCAGTCAACGTAAAAGGATTTGTGGTCACGGTATAAAGAGATTGGAGAAAAAACATATACATTAAAAGTTTAGTTCCTTTTGTTTGATTTATGCAATAAGAAGCAGTTGCTACTGAAAGAGCCTTCAGTCTTTTTTTTGCCACTTGTCGCATTATTTTCTGGGGTTTTCGCATGGGCGTAACTGGCACCTATGAGACGGTAGTCAACGTAACTGGGTTTCTTGTTGCGGTTTGAAGAGATTGGAAAAATTACACTTCAGTTGCCTTTGTTTGATATATGAGAGTTTTCAGTCTTTTTTTAGCCACTTGTCGCATTAATTTCTGAGGTTTTCGCATGAGCGTAACTGGCACGTAGTCAACGTAACTGGGTTTCTTGTTGCGGTTTGAAGAGATTAGAAAAATTACACTTCAGTTGCCTTTGTTTGATTTATGCAATAGGAAGCAACTGAAAGAGTTTACAGTCTTTTTTTAGCCACTTGTCACATTAATTTCTGGGTGTTTTCTTTTTACACTGTACATTGATCACTTTGGCTTATTGAAAGTTTTAATGTGCAGCATTTATTGTGGGCTGAGTTAGAAAAGCAAATCCAGTTAAGGGCTGCGGGGGGGGTTGGGTGCATTGAGGGTTAAAGGGAAGTAATTCTTGCATTAATTTCTGGGCGTTTTTTTTTTTTTTCACTGTACATTAATCACTTTGGCTTATTGAAAGTTCCAATGTGTAGCATTTATTGTGGACTGAGTTAGAAAACCAAATCCAGTTAAGGGCTGGGGAGGAGGGGTGTTGGGTGCATCGAGGGTTAAAGGGAAGTAATTCTTGCATTAATTTCTGGGCGTTTTTTTTTTTTTTTTTTTACACTGTACATTGATCACTAAAAATTGGCTTATTGAAAGTTTCAATGTGCAGCATTTATTGTGGGCTGAGTTAGAAAAGCAAATCCAGTTAAGGGCTGGGGAGGGGGGGAGTGGGTGCATCGAGGGTTAAAGGGAAGTAATTCTTACAAGGGGCTTGAAAAGACCAAAACACGGTCTTCTGCGCCCCTATTTTCTTAAATGTTTGCCCATTTTCAGTGAAATCTTGGCAGTTTGCCAAGGACTGCACAGCAGCCTTTAAAGAAAACTTTAAATCCACTTTCATGCCGTTTTTTTCACTGTTTTTTAATCAATAAATTTTGGCGCCAATTTGGAGCGATTTTGAAGCTCTCTGATTGGCTGTTGAATTTCTTAAGTCCTCTCTGATTGGCTGCTGGTATCCATTCTGATTTCCTTAAAGCTTCTCTGATTGGATAATTATTAACCTTTTACCACACAATGACGCCTTTTCAAGAAGGCTTTTGAAAATAATCTGAGGAAAGGAGACAATGCAGGCTACCAGCATTTTCTCCTTTTCCCACAATGTTTTCTACCCTATCAAGGAAGCAATTGATTTTTAGTTATTCTTACATCTTATTGTGTCTTTATGGCCTACTTCTAAATTCTTCAAACAAGAACAAGATTTTTTTGTTGGAAAAAGTTTTCGCAACAGCCACCGTTTGCTTCTGAATTTTATATTTTGCGCTACGATTAAACATAAAATTGACTTTCGACTCACGTGGTCGTCTAAATTGGTTCAATGTTTTCGTGACCCTGGTAAGAAAACAGCGAAAAATTTTGTTTACCTTTCTTTGATTTGTACGACAGGTATCAATTGCCTCCGAAAGTGTCGAAGCTGATTTTACGTTTTTATGCGCGGCACGTAACAGTCACGTATGGGTTAGATGGTCATCGTAACCGAATCAATGGCCCTAGTGAGAGAAAAAGAAAAAGATAAATCCCTATAATTGACTCAAGCAACAGTTGTCGTCTGCTATAAAATATTCCATAAGTCGATTTTTCATGTTTTTGCGGATACGTAAGTGGCACCTGCGAGACAATAGACAACCTAAAAGGGTTTGTCGTCACCGTATATAAAGATTGCAGAAATAAAAAACAGATATTAGAAATTGAATTCCCTATATTTGACCTATTAAGCAACAGGTGTCCTCTGCTATGAAATGTTCCGTAAGTCGATTTTTCGCGTTTTCGCGGATACGTAACCGGCACCTTTGAGACGGCAGTCAACGTAAAAGGATTTGTGGTCACGGTATAAAGAGATTGGAGAAAAAACATATACATTAAAAGTTTAGTTCCTTTTGTTTGATTTATGCAATAAGAAGCAGTTGCTACTGAAAGAGCCTTCAGTCTTTTTTTTGCCACTTGTCGCATTATTTTCTGGGGTTTTCGCATGGGCGTAACTGGCACCTATGAGACGGTAGTCAACGTAACTGGGTTTCTTGTTGTGGTTTGAAGAGATTGGAAAAATTACACTTCAGTTGCCTTTGTTTGATATATGAGAGTTTTCAGTCTTTTTTTAGCCACTTGTCGCATTAATTTCTGAGGTTTTCGCATGAGCGTAACTGGCACGTAGTCAACGTAACTGGGTTTCTTGTTGCGGTTTGAAGAGATTAGAAAAATTACACTTCAGTTGCCTTTGTTTGATTTATGCAATAGGAAGCAACTGAAAGAGTTTACAGTCTTTTTTTAGCCACTTGTCACATTAATTTCTGGGCGTTTTCTTTTTACACTGTACATTGATCACTTTGGCTTATTGAAAGTTTTAATGTGCAGCATTTATTGTGGGCTGAGTTAGAAAAGCAAATCCAGTTAAGGGCTGGGGGGGGGTTGGGTGCATTGAGGGTTAAAGGGAAGTAATTCTTGCATTAATTTCTGGGCGTTTTTTTTTTTTTCACTGTACATTAATCACTTTGGCTTATTGAAAGTTCCAATGTGTAGCATTTATTGTGGACTGAGTTAGAAAACCAAATCCAGTTAAGGGCTGGGGAGGAGGGGTGTTGGGTGCATCGAGGGTTAAAGGGAAGTAATTCTTGCATTAATTTCTGGGCGTTTTTTTTTTTTTTTTTTTACACTGTACATTGATCACTAAAAATTGGCTTATTGAAAGTTTCAATGTGCAGCATTTATTGTGGGCTGAGTTAGAAAAGCAAATCCAGTTAAGGGCTGGGGAGGGGGGGAGTGGGTGCATCGAGGGTTAAAGGGAAGTAATTCTTGCAAGGGGCTTGAAAAGACCAAAACACGGTCTTCTGCGCCCCTATTTTCTTAAATGTTTGCCCATTTTCAGTGAAATCTTGGCAGTTTGCCAAGGACTGCACAGCAGCCTTTAAAGAAAACTTTAAATCCACTTTCATGCCGTTTTTTTCACTGTTTTTTAATCAATAAATTTTGGCGCCAATTTGGAGCGATTTTGAAGCTCTCTGATTGGCTGTTGAATTTCTTAAGTCCTCTCTGATTGGCTGCTGGTATCCATTCTGATTTCCTTAAAGCTTCTCTGATTGGATAATTATTAACCTTTTACCACACAATGACGCCTTTTCAAGAAGGCTTTTGAAAATAATCTGAGGAAAGGAGACAATGCAGGCTACCAGCATTTTCTCCTTTTCCCACAATGTTTTCTACCCTATCAAGGAAGCAATTGATTTTTAGTTATTCTTACATCTTATTGTGTCTTTATGGCCTACTTCTAAATTCTTCAAACAAGAACAAGATTTTTTTGTTGGAAAAAGTTTTCGCAACAGCGACCGTTTGCTTCTGAATTTTATATTTTGCGCTACGATTAAACATAAAATTGACTTTCGACTCACGTGGTCGTCTAAATTGGTTCAATGTTTTCGTGACCCTGGTAAGAAAACAGCGAAAAATTTTGTTTACCTTTCTTTGATTTGTACGACAGGTATCAATTGCCTCCGAAAGTGTCGAAGCTGATTTTACGTTTTTATGCGCGGCACGTAACTGTCACGTATGGGTTAGATGGTCATCGTAACCGAATCAATGGCCCTAGTGAGAGAAAAAGAAAAAGATAAATCCCTATAATTGACTCAAGCAACAGTTGTCGTCTGCTATAAAATATTCCATAAGTCGATTTTTCATGTTTTTGCGGATACGTAAGTGGCACCTGCGAGACAATAGACAACCTAAAAGGGTTTGTCGTCACCGTATATAAAGATTGCAGAAATAAAAAACAGATATTAGAAATTGAATTCCCTATATTTGACCTATTAAGCAACAGGTGTCCTCTGCTATGAAATGTTCCGTAAGTCGATTTTTCGCGTTTTCGCGGATACGTAACCGGCACCTTTGAGACGGCAGTCAACGTAAAAGGATTTGTGGTCACGGTATAAAGAGATTGGAGAAAAAACATATACATTAAAAGTTTAGTTCCTTTTGTTTGATTTATGCAATAAGAAGCAGTTGCTACTGAAAGAGCCTTCAGTCTTTTTTTTGCCACTTGTCGCATTATTTTCTGGGGTTTTCGCATGGGCGTAACTGGCACCTATGAGACGGTAGTCAACGTAACTGGGTTTCTTGTTGCGGTTTGAAGAGATTGGAAAAATTACACTTCAGTTGCCTTTGTTTGATATATGAGAGTTTTCAGTCTTTTTTTAGCCACTTGTTGCATTAATTTCTGAGGTTTTCGCATGAGCGTAACTGGCACGTAGTCAACGTAACTGGGTTTCTTGTTGCGGTTTGAAGAGATTAGAAAAATTACACTTCAGTTGCCTTTGTTTGATTTATGCAATAGGAAGCAACTGAAAGAGTTTACAGTCTTTTTTTAGCCACTTGTCACATTAATTTCTGGGCGTTTTCTTTTTACACTGTACATTGATCACTTTGGCTTATTGAAAGTTTTAATGTGCAGCATTTATTGTGGGCTGAGTTAGAAAAGCAAATCCAGTTAAGGGCTGGGGGGGGGGGTTGGGTGCATTGAGGGTTAAAGGGAAGTAATTCTTGCATTAATTTCTGGGCGTTTTTTTTTTTTTTCACTGTACATTAATCACTTTGGCTTATTGAAAGTTCCAATGTGTAGCATTTATTGTGGACTGAGTTAGAAAACCAAATCCAGTTAAGGGCTGGGGAGGAGGGGTGTTGGGTGCATCGAGGGTTAAAGGGAAGTAATTCTTGCATTAATTTCTGGGCGTTTTTTTTTTTTTTTTTTTACACTGTACATTGATCACTAAAAATTGGCTTATTGAAAGTTTCAATGTGCAGCATTTATTGTGGGCTGAGTTAGAAAAGCAAATCCAGTTAAGGGCTGGGGAGGGGGGGAGTGGGTGCATCGAGGGTTAAAGGGAAGTAATTCTTGCAAGGGGCTTGAAAAGACCAAAACACGGTCTTCTGCGCCCCTATTTTCTTAAATGTTTGCCCATTTTCAGTGAAATCTTGGCAGTTTGCCAAGGACTGCACAGCAGCCTTTAAAGAAAACTTTAAATCCACTTTCATGCCGTTTTTTTCACTGTTTTTTAATCAATAAATTTTGGCGCCAATTTGGAGCGATTTTGAAGCTCTCTGATTGGCTGTTGAATTTCTTAAGTCCTCTCTGATTGGCTGCTGGTATCCATTCTGATTTCCTTAAAGCTTCTCTGATTGGATAATTATTAACCTTTTACCACACAATGACGCCTTTTCAAGAAGGCTTTTGAAAATAATCTGAGGAAAGGAGACAATGCAGGCTACCAGCATTTTCTCCTTTTCCCACAATGTTTTCTACCCTATCAAGGAAGCAATTGATTTTTAGTTATTCTTACATCTTATTGTGTCTTTATGGCCTACTTCTAAATTCTTCAAACAATAACAAGATTTTTTTGTTGGAAAAAGTTTTCGCAACAGCGACCGTTTGCTTCTGAATTTTATATTTTGCGCTACGATTAAACATAAAATTGACTTTCGACTCACGTGGTCGTCTAAATTGGTTCAATGTTTTCGTGACCCTGGTAAGAAAACAGCGAAAAATTTTGTTTACCTTTCTTTGATTTGTACGACAGGTATCAATTGCCTCCGAAAGTGTCGAAGCTGATTTTACGTTTTTATGCGCGGCACGTAACAGTCACGTATGGGTTAGATGGTCATCGTAACCGAATCAATGGCCCTAGTGAGAGAAAAAGAAAAAGATAAATCCCTATAATTGACTCAAGCAACAGTTGTCGTCTGCTATAAAATATTCCATAAGTCGATTTTTCATGTTTTTGCGGATACGTAAGTGGCACCTGCGAGACAATAGACAACCTAAAAGGGTTTGTCGTCACCGTATATAAAGATTGCAGAAATAAAAAACAGATATTAGAAATTGAATTCCCTATATTTGACCTATTAAGCAACAGGTGTCCTCTGCTATGAAATGTTCCGTAAGTCGATTTTTCGCGTTTTCGCGGATACGTAACCGGCACCTTTGAGACGGCAGTCAACGTAAAAGGATTTGTGGTCACGGTATAAAGAGATTGGAGAAAAAACATATACATTAAAAGTTTAGTTCCTTTTGTTTGATTTATGCAATAAGAAGCAGTTGCTACTGAAAGAGCCTTCAGTCTTTTTTTTGCCACTTGTCGCATTATTTTCTGGGGTTTTCGCATGGGCGTAACTGGCACCTATGAGACGGTAGTCAACGTAACTGGGTTTCTTGTTGCGGTTTGAAGAGATTGGAAAAATTACACTTCAGTTGCCTTTGTTTGATATATGAGAGTTTTCAGTCTTTTTTTAGCCACTTGTCGCATTAATTTCTGAGGTTTTCGCATGAGCGTAACTGGCACGTAGTCAACGTAACTGGGTTTCTTGTTGTGGTTTGAAGAGATTAGAAAAATTACACTTCAGTTGCCTTTGTTTGATTTATGCAATAGGAAGCAACTGAAAGAGTTTACAGTCTTTTTTTAGCCACTTGTCACATTAATTTCTGGGCGTTTTCTTTTTACACTGTACATTGATCACTTTGGCTTATTGAAAGTTTTAATGTGCAGCATTTATTGTGGGCTGAGTTAGAAAAGCAAATCCAGTTAAGGGCTGGGGGGGGGGTTGGGTGCATTGAGGGTTAAAGGGAAGTAATTCTTGCATTAATTTCTGGGCGTTTTTTTTTTTTTCACTGTACATTAATCACTTTGGCTTATTGAAAGTTCCAATGTGTAGCATTTATTGTGGACTGAGTTAGAAAACCAAATCCAGTTAAGGGCTGGGGAGGAGGGGTGTTGGGTGCATCGAGGGTTAAAGGGAAGTAATTCTTGCATTAATTTCTGGGCGTTTTTTTTTTTTTTTTTTACACTGTACATTGATCACTAAAAATTGGCTTATTGAAAGTTTCAATGTGCAGCATTTATTGTGGGCTGAGTTAGAAAAGCAAATCCAGTTAAGGGCTGGGGAGGGGGGGAGTGGGTGCATCGAGGGTTAAAGGGAAGTAATTCTTGCAAGGGGCTTGAAAAGACCAAAACACGGTCTTCTGCGCCCCTATTTTCTTAAATGTTTGCCCATTTTCAGTGAAATCTTGGCAGTTTGCCAAGGACTGCACAGCAGCCTTTAAAGAAAACTTTAAATCCACTTTCATGCCGTTTTTTTCACTGTTTTTTAATCAATAAATTTTGGCGCCAATTTGGAGCGATTTTGAAGCTCTCTGATTGGCTGTTGAATTTCTTAAGTCCTCTCTGATTGGCTGCTGGTATCCATTCTGATTTCCTTAAAGCTTCTCTGATTGGATAATTATTAACCTTTTACCACACAATGACGCCTTTTCAAGAAGGCTTTTGAAAATAATCTGAGGAAAGGAGACAATGCAGGCTACCAGCATTTTCTCCTTTTCCCACAATGTTTTCTACCCTATCAAGGAAGCAATTGATTTTTAGTTATTCTTACATCTTATTGTGTCTTTATGGCCTACTTCTAAATTCTTCAAACAAGAACAAGATTTTTTTGTTGGAAAAAGTTTTCGCAACAGCGACCGTTTGCTTCTGAATTTTATATTTTGCGCTACGATTAAACATAAAATTGACTTTCGACTCACGTGGTCGTCTAAATTGGTTCAATGTTTTCGTGACCCTGGTAAGAAAACAGCGAAAAATTTTGTTTACCTTTCTTTGATTTGTACGACAGGTATCAATTGCCTCCGAAAGTGTCGAAGCTGATTTTACGTTTTTATGCGCGGCACGTAACAGTCACGTATGGGTTAGATGGTCATCGTAACCGAATCAATGGCCCTAGTGAGAGAAAAAGAAAAAGATAAATCCCTATAATTGACTCAAGCAACAGTTGTCGTCTGCTATAAAATATTCCATAAGTCGATTTTTCATGTTTTTGCGGATACGTAAGTGGCACCTGCGAGACAATAGACAACCTAAAAGGGTTTGTCGTCACCGTATATAAAGATTGCAGAAATAAAAAACAGATATTAGAAATTGAATTCCCTATATTTGACCTATTAAGCAACAGGTGTCCTCTGCTATGAAATGTTCCGTAAGTCGATTTTTCGCGTTTTCGCGGATACGTAACCGGCACCTTTGAGACGGCAGTCAACGTAAAAGGATTTGTGGTCACGGTATAAAGAGATTGGAGAAAAAACATATACATTAAAAGTTTAGTTCCTTTTGTTTGATTTATGCAATAAGAAGCAGTTGCTACTGAAAGAGCCTTCAGTCTTTTTTTTGCCACTTGTCGCATTATTTTCTGGGGTTTTCGCATGGGCGTAACTGGCACCTATGAGACGGTAGTCAACGTAACTGGGTTTCTTGTTGCGGTTTGAAGAGATTGGAAAAATTACACTTCAGTTGCCTTTGTTTGATATATGAGAGTTTTCAGTCTTTTTTTAGCCACTTGTCGCATTAATTTCTGAGGTTTTCGCATGAGCGTAACTGGCACGTAGTCAACGTAACTGGGTTTCTTGTTGCGGTTTGAAGAGATTAGAAAAATTACACTTCAGTTGCCTTTGTTTGATTTATGCAATAGGAAGCAACTGAAAGAGTTTACAGTCTTTTTTTAGCCACTTGTCACATTAATTTCTGGGCGTTTTCTTTTTACACTGTACATTGATCACTTTGGCTTATTGAAAGTTTTAATGTGCAGCATTTATTGTGGGCTGAGTTAGAAAAGCAAATCCAGTTAAGGGCTGGGGGGGGGGGGGGGGTTGGGTGCATTGAGGGTTAAAGGGAAGTAATTCTTGCATTAATTTTTGGGCGTTTTTTTTTTTCACTGTACATTAATCACTTTGGCTTATTGAAAGTTCCAATGTGTAGCATTTATTGTGGACTGAGTTAGAAAACCAAATCCAGTTAAGGGCTGGGGAGGAGGGGTGTTGGGTGCATCGAGGGTTAAAGGGAAGTAATTCTTGCATTAATTTCTGGGCGTTTTTTTTTTTTTTTTTTTTACACTGTACATTGATCACTAAAAATTGGCTTATTGAAAGTTTCAATGTGCAGCATTTATTGTGGGCTGAGTTAGAAAAGCAAATCCAGTTAAGGGCTGGGGAGGGGGGGAGTGGGTGCATCGAGGGTTAAAGGGAAGTAATTCTTGCAAGGGGCTTGAAAAGACCAAAACACGGTCTTCTGCGCCCCTATTTTCTTAAATGTTTGCCCATTTTCAGTGAAATCTTGGCAGTTTGCCAAGGACTGCACAGCAGCCTTTAAAGAAAACTTTAAATCCACTTTCATGCCGTTTTTTTCACTGTTTTTTAATCAATAAATTTTGGCGCCAATTTGGAGCGATTTTGAAGCTCTCTGATTGGCTGTTGAATTTCTTAAGTCCTCTCTGATTGGCTGCTGGTATCCATTCTGATTTCCTTAAAGCTTCTCTGATTGGATAATTATTAACCTTTTACCACACAATGACGCCTTTTCAAGAAGGCTTTTGAAAACAATCTGAGGAAAGGAGACAATGCAGGCTACCAGCATTTTCTCCTTTTCCCACAATGTTTTCTACCCTATCAAGGAAGCAATTGATTTTTAGTTATTCTTACATCTTATTGTGTCTTTATGGCCTACTTCTAAATTCTTCAAACAAGAACAAGATTTTTTTGTTGGAAAAAGTTTTCGCAACAGCGACCGTTTGCTTCTGAATTTTATATTTTGCGCTACGATTAAACATAAAATTGACTTTCGACTCACGTGGTCGTCTAAATTGGTTCAATGTTTTCGTGACCCTGGTAAGAAAACAGCGAAAAATTTTGTTTACCTTTCTTTGATTTGTACGACAGGTATCAATTGCCTCCGAAAGTGTCGAAGCTGATTTTACGTTTTTATGCGCGGCACGTAACAGTCACGTATGGGTTAGATGGTCATCGTAACCAAATCAATGGCCCTAGTGAGAGAAAAAGAAAAAGATAAATCCCTATAATTGACTCAAGCAACAGTTGTCGTCTGCTATAAAATATTCCATAAGTCGATTTTTCATGTTTTTGCGGATACGTAAGTGGCACCTGCGAGACAATAGACAACCTAAAAGGGTTTGTCGTCACCGTATATAAAGATTGCAGAAATAAAAAACAGATATTAGAAATTGAATTCCCTATATTTGACCTATTAAGCAACAGGTGTCCTCTGCTATGAAATGTTCCGTAAGTCGATTTTTCGCGTTTTCGCGGATACGTAACCGGCACCTTTGAGACGGCAGTCAACGTAAAAGGATTTGTGGTCACGGTATAAAGAGATTGGAGAAAAAACATATACATTAAAAGTTTAGTTCCTTTTGTTTGATTTATGCAATAAGAAGCAGTTGCTACTGAAAGAGCCTTCAGTCTTTTTTTTGCCACTTGTCGCATTATTTTCTGGGGTTTTCGCATGGGCGTAACTGGCACCTATGAGATGGTAGTCAACGTAACTGGGTTTCTTGTTGCGGTTTGAAGAGATTGGAAAAATTACACTTCAGTTGCCTTTGTTTGATATATGAGAGTTTTCAGTCTTTTTTTAGCCACTTGTCGCATTAATTTCTGAGGTTTTCGCATGAGCGTAACTGGCACGTAGTCAACGTAACTGGGTTTCTTGTTGCGGTTTGAAGAGATTAGAAAAATTACACTTCAGTTGCCTTTGTTTGATTTATGCAATAGGAAGCAACTGAAAGAGTTTACAGTCTTTTTTTAGCCACTTGTCACATTAATTTCTGGGCGTTTTCTTTTTACACTGTACATTGATCACTTTGGCTTATTGAAAGTTTTAATGTGCAGCATTTATTGTGGGCTGAGTTAGAAAAGCAAATCCAGTTAAGGGCTGGGGGGGGGTTGGGTGCATTGAGGGTTAAAGGGAAGTAATTCTTGCATTAATTTCTGGGCGTTTTTTTTTTTCACTGTACATTAATCACTTTGGCTTATTGAAAGTTCCAATGTGTAGCATTTATTGTGGACTGAGTTAGAAAACCAAATCCAGTTAAGGGCTGGGGAGGAGGGGTGTTGGGTGCATCGAGGGTTAAAGGGAAGTAATTCTTGCATTAATTTCTGGGCGTTTTTTTTTTTTTTTTTACACTGTACATTGATCACTAAAAATTGGCTTATTGAAAGTTTCAATGTGCAGCATTTATTGTGGGCTGAGTTAGAAAAGCAAATCCAGTTAAGGGCTGGGGAGGGGGGGAGTGGGTGCATCGAGGGTTAAAGGGAAGTAATTCTTGCAAGGGGCTTGAAAAGACCAAAACACGGTCTTCTGCGCCCCTATTTTCTTAAATGTTTGCCCATTTTCAGTGAAATCTTGGCAGTTTGCCAAGGACTGCACAGCAGCCTTTAAAGAAAACTTTAAATCCACTTTCATGCCGTTTTTTTCACTGTTTTTTAATCAATAAATTTTGGCGCCAATTTGGAGCGATTTTGAAGCTCTCTGATTGGCTGTTGAATTTCTTAAGTCCTCTCTGATTGGCTGCTGGTATCCATTCTGATTTCCTTAAAGCTTCTCTGATTGGATAATTATTAACCTTTTACCACACAATGACGCCTTTTCAAGAAGGCTTTTGAAAATAATCTGAGGAAAGGAGACAATGCAGGCTACCAGCATTTTCTCCTTTTCCCACAATGTTTTCTACCCTATCAAGGAAGCAATTGATTTTTAGTTATTCTTACATCTTATTGTGTCTTTATGGCCTACTTCTAAATTCTTCAAACAAGAACAAGATTTTTTTGTTGGAAAAAGTTTTCGCAACAGCGACCGTTTGCTTCTGAATTTTATATTTTGCGCTACGATTAAACATAAAATTGACTTTCGACTCACGTGGTCGTCTAAATTGGTTCAATGTTTTCGTGACCCTGGTAAGAAAACAGCGAAAAATTTTGTTTACCTTTCTTTGATTTGTACGACAGGTATCAATTGCCTCCGAAAGTGTCGAAGCTGATTTTACGTTTTTATGCGCGGCACGTAACAGTCACGTATGGGTTAGATGGTCATCGTAACCGAATCAATGGCCCTAGTGAGAGAAAAAGAAAAAGATAAATCCCTATAATTGACTCAAGCAACAGTTGTCGTCTGCTATAAAATATTCCATAAGTCGATTTTTCATGTTTTTGCGGATACGTAAGTGGCACCTGCGAGACAATAGACAACCTAAAAGGGTTTGTCGTCACCGTATATAAAGATTGCAGAAATAAAAAACAGATATTAGAAATTGAATTCCCTATATTTGACCTATTAAGCAACAGGTGTCCTCTGCTATGAAATGTTCCGTAAGTCGATTTTTCGCGTTTTCGCGGATACGTAACCGGCACCTTTGAGACGGCAGTCAACGTAAAAGGATTTGTGGTCACGGTATAAAGAGATTGGAGAAAAAACATATACATTAAAAGTTTAGTTCCTTTTGTTTGATTTATGCAATAAGAAGCAGTTGCTACTGAAAGAGCCTTCAGTCTTTTTTTTGCCACTTGTCGCATTATTTTCTGGGGTTTTCGCATGGGCGTAACTGGCACCTATGAGACGGTAGTCAACGTAACTGGGTTTCTTGTTGCGGTTTGAAGAGATTGGAAAAATTACACTTCAGTTGCCTTTGTTTGATATATGAGAGTTTTCAGTCTTTTTTTAGCCACTTGTCGCATTAATTTCTGAGGTTTTCGCATGAGCGTAACTGGCACGTAGTCAACGTAACTGGGTTTCTTGTTGCGGTTTGAAGAGATTAGAAAAATTACACTTCAGTTGCCTTTGTTTGATTTATGCAATAGGAAGCAACTGAAAGAGTTTACAGTCTTTTTTTAGCCACTTGTCACATTAATTTCTGGGCGTTTTCTTTTTACACTGTACATTGATCACTTTGGCTTATTGAAAGTTTTAATGTGCAGCATTTATTGTGGGCTGAGTTAGAAAAGCAAATCCAGTTAAGGGCTGGGGGGGGGGGTTGGGTGCATTGAGGGTTAAAGGGAAGTAATTCTTGCATTAATTTCTGGGCGTTTTTTTTTTCACTGTACATTAATCACTTTGGCTTATTGAAAGTTCCAATGTGTAGCATTTATTGTGGACTGAGTTAGAAAACCAAATCCAGTTAAGGGCTGGGGAGGAGGGGTGTTGGGTGCATCGAGGGTTAAAGGGAAGTAATTCTTGCATTAATTTCTGGGCGTTTTTTTTTCTTTTTTTACACTGTACATTGATCACTAAAAATTGGCTTATTGAAAGTTTCAATGTGCAGCATTTATTGTGGGCTGAGTTAGAAAAGCAAATCCAGTTAAGGGCTGGGGAGGGGGGGAGTGGGTGCATCGAGGGTTAAAGGGAAGTAATTCTTGCAAGGGGCTTGAAAAGACCAAAACACGGTCTTCTGCGCCCCTATTTTCTTAAATGTTTGCCCATTTTCAGTGAAATCTTGGCAGTTTGCCAAGGACTGCACAGCAGCCTTTAAAGAAAACTTTAAATCCACTTTCATGCCGTTTTTTTCACTGTTTTTTAATCAATAAATTTTGGCGCCAATTTGGAGCGATTTTGAAGCTCTCTGATTGGCTGTTGAATTTCTTAAGTCCTCTCTGATTGGCTGCTGGTATCCATTCTGATTTCCTTAAAGCTTCTCTGATTGGATAATTATTAACCTTTTACCACACAATGACGCCTTTTCAAGAAGGCTTTTGAAAATAATCTGAGGAAAGGAGACAATGCAGGCTACCAGCATTTTCTCCTTTTCCCACAATGTTTTCTACCCTATCAAGGAAGCAATTGATTTTTAGTTATTCTTACATCTTATTGTGTCTTTATGGCCTACTTCTAAATTCTTCAAACAAGAACAAGATTTTTTTGTTGGAAAAAGTTTTCGCAACAGCGACCGTTTGCTTCTGAATTTTATATTTTGCGCTACGATTAAACATAAAATTGACTTTCGACTCACGTGGTCGTCTAAATTGGTTCAATGTTTTCGTGACCCTGGTAAGAAAACAGCGAAAAATTTTGTTTACCTTTCTTTGATTTGTACGACAGGTATCAATTGCCTCCGAAAGTGTCGAAGCTGATTTTACGTTTTTATGCGTGGCACGTAACAGTCACGTATGGGTTAGATGGTCATCGTAACCGAATCAATGGCCCTAGTGAGAGAAAAAGAAAAAGATAAATCCCTATAATTGACTCAAGCAACAGTTGTCGTCTGCTATAAAATATTCCATAAGTCGATTTTTCATGTTTTTGCGGATACGTAAGTGGCACCTGCGAGACAATAGACAACCTAAAAGGGTTTGTCGTCACCGTATATAAAGATTGCAGAAATAAAAAACAGATATTAGAAATTGAATTCCCTATATTTGACCTATTAAGCAACAGGTGTCCTCTGCTATGAAATGTTCCGTAAGTCGATTTTTCGCGTTTTCGCGGATACGTAACCGGCACCTTTGAGACGGCAGTCAACGTAAAAGGATTTGTGGTCACGGTATAAAGAGATTGGAGAAAAAACATATACATTAAAAGTTTAGTTCCTTTTGTTTGATTTATGCAATAAGAAGCAGTTGCTACTGAAAGAGCCTTCAGTCTTTTTTTTGCCACTTGTCGCATTATTTTCTGGGGTTTTCGCATGGGCGTAACTGGCACCTATGAGACGGTAGTCAACGTAACTGGGTTTCTTGTTGCGGTTTGAAGAGATTGGAAAAATTACACTTCAGTTGCCTTTGTTTGATATATGAGAGTTTTCAGTCTTTTTTTAGCCACTTGTCGCATTAATTTCTGAGGTTTTCGCATGAGCGTAACTGGCACGTAGTCAACGTAACTGGGTTTCTTGTTGCGGTTTGAAGAGATTAGAAAAATTACACTTCAGTTGCCTTTGTTTGATTTATGCAATAGGAAGCAACTGAAAGAGTTTACAGTCTTTTTTTAGCCACTTGTCACATTAATTTCTGGGCGTTTTCTTTTTACACTGTACATTGATCACTTTGGCTTATTGAAAGTTTTAATGTGCAGCATTTATTGTGGGCTGAGTTAGAAAAGCAAATCCAGTTAAGGGCTTGGGGGGGGGGTTGGGTGCATTGAGGGTTAAAGGGAAGTAATTCTTGCATTAATTTCTGGGCGTTTTTTTTTTTCACTGTACATTAATCACTTTGGCTTATTGAAAGTTCCAATGTGTAGCATTTATTGTGGACTGAGTTAGAAAACCAAATCCAGTTAAGGGCTGGGGAGGAGGGGTGTTGGGTGCATCGAGGGTTAAAGGGAAGTAATTCTTGCATTAATTTCTGGGCGTTTTTTTTTTTTTTTTTTTACACTGTACATTGATCACTAAAAATTGGCTTATTGAAAGTTTCAATGTGCAGCATTTATTGTGGGCTGAGTTAGAAAAGCAAATCCAGTTAAGGGCTGGGGAGGGGGGGAGTGGGTGCATCGAGGGTTAAAGGGAAGTAATTCTTGCAAGGGGCTTGAAAAGACCAAAACACGGTCTTCTGCGCCCCTATTTTCTTAAATGTTTGCCCATTTTCAGTGAAATCTTGGCAGTTTGCCAAGGACTGCACAGCAGCCTTTAAAGAAAACTTTAAATCCACTTTCATGCCGTTTTTTTCACTGTTTTTTAATCAATAAATTTTGGCGCCAATTTGGAGCGATTTTGAAGCTCTCTGATTGGCTGTTGAATTTCTTAAGTCCTCTCTGATTGGCTGCTGGTATCCATTCTGATTTCCTTAAAGCTTCTCTGATTGGATAATTATTAACCTTTTACCACACAATGACGCCTTTTCAAGAAGGCTTTTGAAAATAATCTGAGGAAAGGAGACAATGCAGGCTACCAGCATTTTCTCCTTTTCCCACAATGTTTTCTACCCTATCAAGGAAGCAATTGATTTTTAGTTATTCTTACATCTTATTGTGTCTTTATGGCCTACTTCTAAATTCTTCAAACAAGAACAAGATTTTTTTGTTGGAAAAAGTTTTCGCAACAGCGACCGTTTGCTTCTGAATTTTATATTTTGCGCTACGATTAAACATAAAATTGACTTTCGACTCACGTGGTCGTCTAAATTGGTTCAATGTTTTCGTGACCCTGGTAAGAAAACAGCGAAAAATTTTGTTTACCTTTCTTTGATTTGTACGACAGGTATCAATTGCCTCCGAAAGTGTCGAAGCTGATTTTACGTTTTTATGCGCGGCACGTAACAGTCACGTATGGGTTAGATGGTCATCGTAACCGAATCAATGGCCCTAGTGAGAGAAAAAGAAAAAGATAAATCCCTATAATTGACTCAAGCAACAGTTGTCGTCTGCTATAAAATATTCCATAAGTCGATTTTTCATGTTTTTGCGGATACGTAAGTGGCACCTGCGAGACAATAGACAACCTAAAAGGGTTTGTCGTCACCGTATATAAAGATTGCAGAAATAAAAAACAGATATTAGAAATTGAATTCCCTATATTTGACCTATTAAGCAACAGGTGTCCTCTGCTATGAAATGTTCCGTAAGTCGATTTTTCGCGTTTTCGCGGATACGTAACCGGCACCTTTGAGACGGCAGTCAACGTAAAAGAATTTGTGGTCACGGTATAAAGAGATTGGAGAAAAAACATATACATTAAAAGTTTAGTTCCTTTTGTTTGATTTATGCAATAAGAAGCAGTTGCTACTGAAAGAGCCTTCAGTCTTTTTTTTGCCACTTGTCGCATTATTTTCTGGGGTTTTTGCATGGGCGTAACTGGCACCTATGAGACGGTAGTCAACGTAACTGGGTTTCTTGTTGCGGTTTGAAGAGATTGGAAAAATTACACTTCAGTTGCCTTTGTTTGATATATGAGAGTTTTCAGTCTTTTTTTAGCCACTTGTCGCATTAATTTCTGAGGTTTTCGCATGAGCGTAACTGGCACGTAGTCAACGTAACTGGGTTTCTTGTTGCGGTTTGAAGAGATTAGAAAAATTACACTTCAGTTGCCTTTGTTTGATTTATGCAATAGGAAGCAACTGAAAGAGTTTACAGTCTTTTTTTAGCCACTTGTCACATTAATTTCTGGGCGTTTTCTTTTTACACTGTACATTGATCACTTTGGCTTATTGAAAGTTTTAATGTGCAGCATTTATTGTGGGCTGAGTTAGAAAAGCAAATCCAGTTAAGGGCTGGGGGGGGGTTGGGTGCATTGAGGGTTAAAGGGAAGTAATTCTTGCATTAATTTCTGGGCGTTTTTTTTTTCACTGTACATTAATCACTTTGGCTTATTGAAAGTTCCAATGTGTAGCATTTATTGTGGACTGAGTTAGAAAACCAAATCCAGTTAAGGGCTGGGGAGGAGGGGTGTTGGGTGCATCGAGGGTTAAAGGGAAGTAATTCTTGCATTAATTTCTGGGCGTTTTTTTTCTTTTTTTACACTGTACATTGATCACTAAAAATTGGCTTATTGAAAGTTTCAATGTGCAGCATTTATTGTGGGCTGAGTTAGAAAAGCAAATCCAGTTAAGGGCTGGGGAGGGGGGGAGTGGGTGCATCGAGGGTTAAAGGGAAGTAATTCTTGCAAGGGGCTTGAAAAGACCAAAACACGGTCTTCTGCGCCCCTATTTTCTTAAATGTTTGCCCATTTTCAGTGAAATCTTGGCAGTTTGCCAAGGACTGCACAGCAGCCTTTAAAGAAAACTTTAAATCCACTTTCATGCCGTTTTTTTCACTGTTTTTTAATCAATAAATTTTGGCGCCAATTTGGAGCGATTTTGAAGCTCTCTGATTGGCTGTTGAATTTCTTAAGTCCTCTCTGATTGGCTGCTGGTATCCATTCTGATTTCCTTAAAGCTTCTCTGATTGGATAATTATTAACCTTTTACCACACAATGACGCCTTTTCAAGAAGGCTTTTGAAAATAATCTGAGGAAAGGAGACAATGCAGGCTACCAGCATTTTCTCCTTTTCCCACAATGTTTTCTACCCTATCAAGGAAGCAATTGATTTTTAGTTATTCTTACATCTTATTGTGTCTTTATGGCCTACTTCTAAATTCTTCAAACAAGAACAAGATTTTTTTGTTGGAAAAAGTTTTCGCAACAGCGACCGTTTGCTTCTGAATTTTATATTTTGCGCTACGATTAAACATAAAATTGACTTTCGACTCACGTGGTCGTCTAAATTGGTTCAATGTTTTCGTGACCCTGGTAAGAAAACAGCGAAAAATTTTGTTTACCTTTCTTTGATTTGTACGACAGGTATCAATTGCCTCCGAAAGTGTCGAAGCTGATTTTACGTTTTTATGCGCGGCACGTAACAGTCACGTATGGGTTAGATGGTCATCGTAACCGAATCAATGGCCCTAGTGAGAGAAAAAGAAAAAGATAAATCCCTATAATTGACTCAAGCAACAGTTGTCGTCTGCTATAAAATATTCCATAAGTCGATTTTTCATGTTTTTGCGGATACGTAAGTGGCACCTGCGAGACAATAGACAACCTAAAAGGGTTTGTCGTCACCGTATATAAAGATTGCAGAAATAAAAAACAGATATTAGAAATTGAATTCCCTATATTTGACCTATTAAGCAACAGGTGTCCTCTGCTATGAAATGTTCCGTAAGTCGATTTTTCGCGTTTTCGCGGATACGTAACCGGCACCTTTGAGACGGCAGTCAACGTAAAAGGATTTGTGGTCACGGTATAAAGAGATTGGAGAAAAAACATATACATTAAAAGTTTAGTTCCTTTTGTTTGATTTATGCAATAAGAAGCAGTTGCTACTGAAAGAGCCTTCAGTCTTTTTTTTGCCACTTGTCGCATTATTTTCTGGGGTTTTCGCATGGGCGTAACTGGCACCTATGAGACGGTAGTCAACGTAACTGGGTTTCTTGTTGTGGTTTGAAGAGATTGGAAAAATTACACTTCAGTTGCCTTTGTTTGATATATGAGAGTTTTCAGTCTTTTTTTAGCCACTTGTCGCATTAATTTCTGAGGTTTTCGCATGAGCGTAACTGGCACGTAGTCAACGTAACTGGGTTTCTTGTTGCGGTTTGAAGAGATTAGAAAAATTACACTTCAGTTGCCTTTGTTTGATTTATGCAATAGGAAGCAACTGAAAGAGTTTACAGTCTTTTTTTAGCCACTTGTCACATTAATTTCTGGGCGTTTTCTTTATACACTGTACATTGATCACTTTGGCTTATTGAAAGTTTTAATGTGCAGCATTTATTGTGGGCTGAGTTAGAAAAGCAAATCCAGTTAAGGGCTGGGGGGGGGTTGGGTGCATTGAGGGTTAAAGGGAAGTAATTCTTGCATTAATTTCTGGGCGTTTTTTTTTTTCACTGTACATTAATCACTTTGGCTTATTGAAAGTTCGAATGTGTAGCATTTATTGTGGACTGAGTTAGAAAACCAAATCCAGTTAAGGGCTGGGGAGGAGGGGTGTTGGGTGCATCGAGGGTTAAAGGGAAGTAATTCTTGCATTAATTTCTGGGCGTTTTTTTTTTTTTTTTTTTACACTGTACATTGATCACTAAAAATTGGCTTATTGAAAGTTTCAATGTGCAGCATTTATTGTGGGCTGAGTTAGAAAAGCAAATCCAGTTAAGGGCTGGGGAGGGGGGGAGTGGGTGCATCGAGGGTTAAAGGGAAGTAATTCTTGCAAGGGGCTTGAAAAGACCAAAACACGGTCTTCTGCGCCCCTATTTTCTTAAATGTTTGCCCATTTTCAGTGAAATCTTGGCAGTTTGCCAAGGACTGCACAGCAGCCTTTAAAGAAAACTTTAAATCCACTTTCATGCCGTTTTTTTCATTGTTTTTTAATCAATAAATTTTGGCGCCAATTTGGAGCGATTTTGAAGCTCTCTGATTGGCTGTTGAATTTCTTAAGTCCTCTCTGATTGGCTGCTGGTATCCATTCTGATTTCCTTAAAGCTTCTCTGATTGGATAATTATTAACCTTTTACCACACAATGACGCCTTTTCAAGAAGGCTTTTGAAAATAATCTGAGGAAAGGAGACAATGCAGGCTACCAGCATTTTCTCCTTTTCCCACAATGTTTTCTACCCTATCAAGGAAGCAATTGATTTTTAGTTATTCTTACATCTTATTGTGTCTTTATGGCCTACTTCTAAATTCTTCAAACAAGAACAAGATTTTTTTGTTGGAAAAAGTTTTCGCAACAGCGACCGTTTGCTTCTGAATTTTATATTTTGCGCTACGATTAAACATAAAATTGACTTTCGACTCACGTGGTCGTCTAAATTGGTTCAATGTTTTCGTGACCCTGGTAAGAAAACAGCGAAAAATTTTGTTTACCTTTCTTTGATTTGTACGACAGGTATCAATTGCCTCCGAAAGTGTCGAAGCTGATTTTACGTTTTTATGCGCGGCACGTAACAGTCACGTATGGGTTAGATGGTCATCGTAACCGAATCAATGGCCCTAGTGAGAGAAAAAGAAAAAGATAAATCCCTATAATTGACTCAAGCAACAGTTGTCGTCTGCTATAAAATATTCCATAAGTCGATTTTTCATGTTTTTGCGGATACGTAAGTGGCACCTGCGAGACAATAGACAACCTAAAAGGGTTTGTCGTCACCGTATATAAAGATTGCAGAAATAAAAAACAGATATTAGAAATTGAATTCCCTATATTTGACCTATTAAGCAACAGGTGTCCTCTGCTATGAAATGTTCCGTAAGTCGATTTTTCGCGTTTTCGTGGATACGTAACCGGCACCTTTGAGACGGCAGTCAACGTAAAAGGATTTGTGGTCACGGTATAAAGAGATTGGAGAAAAAACATATACATTAAAAGTTTAGTTCCTTTTGTTTGATTTATGCAATAAGAAGCAGTTGCTACTGAAAGAGCCTTCAGTCTTTTTTTTGCCACTTGTCGCATTATTTTCTGGGGTTTTCGCATGGGCGTAACTGGCACCTATGAGACGGTAGTCAACGTAACTGGGTTTCTTGTTGCGGTTTGAAGAGATTGGAAAAATTACACTTCAGTTGCCTTTGTTTGATATATGAGAGTTTTCAGTCTTTTTTTAGCCACTTGTCGCATTAATTTCTGAGGTTTTCGCATGAGCGTAACTGGCACGTAGTCAACGTAACTGGGTTTCTTGTTGCGGTTTGAAGAGATTAGAAAAATTACACTTCAGTTGCCTTTGTTTGATTTATGCAATAGGAAGCAACTGAAAGAGTTTACAGTCTTTTTTTAGCCACTTGTCACATTAATTTCTGGGCGTTTTCTTTTTACACTGTACATTGATCACTTTGGCTTATTGAAAGTTTTAATGTGCAGCATTTATTGTGGGCTGAGTTAGAAAAGCAAATCCAGTTAAGGGCTGGGGGGGGGGTTGGGTGCATTGAGGGTTAAAGGGAAGTAATTCTTGCATTAATTTCTGGGCGTTTTTTTTTTTTTCACTGTACATTAATCACTTTGGCTTATTGAAAGTTCCAATGTGTAGCATTTATTGTGGACTGAGTTAGAAAACCAAATCCAGTTAAGGGCTGGGGAGGAGGGGTGTTGGGTGCATCGAGGGTTAAAGGGAAGTAATTCTTGCATTAATTTCTGGGCGTTTTTTTTTTTTTTTTTTTTACACTGTACATTGATCACTAAAAATTGGCTTATTGAAAGTTTCAATGTGCAGCATTTATTGTGGACTGAGTTAGAAAAGCAAATCCAGTTAAGGGCTGGGGAGGGGGGGAGTGGGTGCATCGAGGGTTAAAGGGAAGTAATTCTTGCAAGGGGCTTGAAAAGACCAAAACACGGTCTTCTGCGCCCCTATTTTCTTAAATGTTTGCCCATTTTCAGTGAAATCTTGGCAGTTTGCCAAGGACTGCACAGCAGCCTTTAAAGAAAACTTTAAATCCACTTTCATGCCGTTTTTTTCACTGTTTTTTAATCAATAAATTTTGGCGCCAATTTGGAGCGATTTTGAAGCTCTCTGATTGGCTGTTGAATTTCTTAAGTCCTCTCTGATTGGCTGCTGGTATCCATTCTGATTTCCTTAAAGCTTCTCTGATTGGATAATTATTAACCTTTTACCACACAATGACGCCTTTTCAAGAAGGCTTTTGAAAATAATCTGAGGAAAGGAGACAATGCAGGCTACCAGCATTTTCTCCTTTTCCCACAATGTTTTCTACCCTATCAAGGAAGCAATTGATTTTTAGTTATTCTTACATCTTATTGTGTCTTTATGGCCTACTTCTAAATTCTTCAAACAAGAACAAGATTTTTTTGTTGGAAAAAGTTTTCGCAACAGCGACCGTTTGCTTCTGAATTTTATATTTTGCGCTACGATTAAACATAAAATTGACTTTCGACTCACGTGGTCGTCTAAATTGGTTCAATGTTTTCGTGACCCTGGTAAGAAAACAGCGAAAAATTTTGTTTACCTTTCTTTGATTTGTACGACAGGTATCAATTGCCTCCGAAAGTGTCGAAGCTGATTTTACGTTTTTATGCGCGGCACGTAACAGTCACGTATGGGTTAGATGGTCATCGTAACCGAATCAATGGCCCTAGTGAGAGAAAAAGAAAAAGATAAATCCCTATAATTGACTCAAGCAACAGTTGTCGTCTGCTATAAAATATTCCATAAGTCGATTTTTCATGTTTTTGCGGATACGTAAGTGGCACCTGCGAGACAATAGACAACCTAAAAGGGTTTGTCGTCACCGTATATAAAGATTGCAGAAATAAAAAACAGATATTAGAAATTCCCTATATTTGACCTATTAAGCAACAGGTGTCCTCTGCTATGAAATGTTCCGTAAGTCGATTTTTCGCGTTTTCGCGGATACGTAACCGGCACCTTTGAGACGGCAGTCAACGTAAAAGGATTTGTGGTCACGGTATAAAGAGATTGGAGAAAAAACATATACATTAAAAGTTTAGTTCCTTTTGTTTGATTTATGCAATAAGAAGCAGTTGCTACTGAAAGAGCCTTCAGTCTTTTTTTTGCCACTTGTCGCATTATTTTCTGGGGTTTTCGCATGGGCGTAACTGGCACCTATGAGACGGTAGTCAACGTAACTGGGTTTCTTGTTGCGGTTTGAAGAGATTGGAAAAATTACACTTCAGTTGCCTTTGTTTGATATATGAGAGTTTTCAGTCTTTTTTTAGCCACTTGTCGCATTAATTTCTGAGGTTTTCGCATGAGCGTAACTGGCACGTAGTCAACGTAACTGGGTTTCTTGTTGCGGTTTGAAGAGATTAGAAAAATTACACTTCAGTTGCCTTTGTTTGATTTATGCAATAGGAAGCAACTGAAAGAGTTTACAGTCTTTTTTTAGCCACTTGTCACATTAATTTCTGGGCGTTTTCTTTTTACACTGTACATTGATCACTTTGGCTTATTGAAAGTTTTAATGTGCAGCATTTATTGTGGGCTGAGTTAGAAAAGCAAATCCAGTTAAGGGCTGGGGGGGGGGTTGGGTGCATTGAGGGGTTAAAGGGAAGTAATTCTTGCATTAATTTCTGGGCGTTTTTTTTTTTTTCACTGTACATTAATCACTTTGGCTTATTGAAAGTTCCAATGTGTAGCATTTATTGTGGACTGAGTTAGAAAACCAAATCCAGTTAAGGGCTGGGGAGGAGGGGTGTTGGGTGCATCGAGGGTTAAAGGGAAGTAATTCTTGCATTAATTTCTGGGCGTTTTTTTTTTTTTTTTTTACACTGTACATTGATCACTAAAAATTGGCTTATTGAAAGTTTCAATGTGCAGCATTTATTGTGGGCTGAGTTAGAAAAGCAAATCCAGTTAAGGGCTGGGGAGGGGGGGAGTGGGTGCATCGAGGGTTAAAGGGAAGTAATTCTTGCAAGGGGCTTGAAAAGACCAAAACACGGTCTTCTGCGCCCCTATTTTCTTAAATGTTTGCCCATTTTCAGTGAAATCTTGGCAGTTTGCCAAGGACTGCACAGCAGCCTTTAAAGAAAACTTTAAATCCACTTTCATGCCGTTTTTTTTCACTGTTTTTTAATCAATAAATTTTTGGCGCCAATTTGGAGCGATTTTGAAGCTCTCTGATTGGCTGTTGAATTTCTTAAGTCCTCTCTGATTGGCTGCTGGTATCCATTCTGATTTCCTTAAAGCTTCTCTGATTGGATAATTATTAACCTTTTACCACACAATGACGCCTTTTCAAGAAGGCTTTTGAAAATAATCTGAGGAAAGGAGACAATGCAGGCTACCAGCATTTTCTCCTTTTCCCACAATGTTTTCTACCCTATCAAGGAAGCAATTGATTTTTAGTTATTCTTACATCTTATTGTGTCTTTATGGCCTACTTCTAAATTCTTCAAACAAGAACAAGATTTTTTTGTTGGAAAAAGTTTTCGCAACAGCGACCGTTTGCTTCTGAATTTTATATTTTGCGCTACGATTAAACATAAAATTGACTTTCGACTCACGTGGTCGTCTAAATTGGTTCAATGTTTTCGTGACCCTGGTAAGAAAACAGCGAAAAATTTTGTTTACCTTTCTTTGATTTGTACGACAGGTATCAATTGCCTCCGAAAGTGTCGAAGCTGATTTTACGTTTTTATGCGCGGCACGTAACAGTCACGTATGGGTTAGATGGTCATCGTAACCGAATCAATGGCCCTAGTGAGAGAAAAAGAAAAAGATAAATCCCTATAATTGACTCAAGCAACAGTTGTCGTCTGCTATAAAATATTCCATAAGTCGATTTTTCATGTTTTTGCGGATACGTAAGTGGCACCTGCGAGACAATAGACAACCTAAAAGGGTTTGTCGTCACCGTATATAAAGATTGCAGAAATAAAAAACAGATATTAGAAATTGAATTCCCTATATTTGACCTATTAAGCAACAGGTGTCCTCTGCTATGAAATGTTCCGTAAGTCGATTTTTCGCGTTTTCGCGGATACGTAACCGGCACCTTTGAGACGGCAGTCAACGTAAAAGGATTTGTGGTCACGGTATAAAGAGATTGGAGAAAAAACATATACATTAAAAGTTTAGTTCCTTTTGTTTGATTTATGCAATAAGAAGCAGTTGCTACTGAAAGAGCCTTCAGTCTTTTTTTTGCCACTTGTCGCATTATTTTCTGGGGTTTTCGCATGGGCGTAACTGGCACCTATGAGACGGTAGTCAACGTAACTGGGTTTCTTGTTGCGGTTTGAAGAGATTGGAAAAATTACACTTCAGTTGCCTTTGTTTGATATATGAGAGTTTTCAGTCTTTTTTTAGCCACTTGTCGCATTAATTTCTGAGGTTTTCGCATGAGCGTAACTGGCACGTAGTCAACGTAACTGGGTTTCTTGTTGCGGTTTGAAGAGATTAGAAAAATTACACTTCAGTTGCCTTTGTTTGATTTATGCAATAGGAAGCAACTGAAAGAGTTTACAGTCTTTTTTTAGCCACTTGTCACATTAATTTCTGGGCGTTTTCTTTTTACACTGTACATTGATCACTTTGGCTTATTGAAAGTTTTAATGTGCAGCATTTATTGTGGGCTGAGTTAGAAAAGCAAATCCAGTTAAGGGCTGGGGGGGGGGTTGGGTGCATTGAGGGTTAAAGGGAAGTAATTCTTGCATTAATTTCTGGGCGTTTTTTTTTTTTTTCACTGTACATTAATCACTTTGGCTTATTGAAAGTTCCAATGTGTAGCATTTATTGTGGACTGAGTTAGAAAACCAAATCCAGTTAAGGGCTGGGGAGGAGGGGTGTTGGGTGCATCGAGGGTTAAAGGGAAGTAATTCTTGCATTAATTTCTGGGCGTTTTTTTTTTTTTTTTTTTACACTGTACATTGATCACTAAAAATTGGCTTATTGAAAGTTTCAATGTGCAGCATTTATTGTGGGCTGAGTTAGAAAAGCAAATCCAGTTAAGGGCTGGGGAGGGGGGGAGTGGGTGCATCGAGGGTTAAAGGGAAGTAATTCTTGCAAGGGGCTTGAAAAGACCAAAACACGGTCTTCTGCGCCCCTATTTTCTTAAATGTTTGCCCATTTTCAGTGAAATCTTGGCAGTTTGCCAAGGACTGCACAGCAGCCTTTAAAGAAAACTTTAAATCCACTTTCATGCCGTTTTTTTCACTGTTTTTTAATCAATAAATTTTGGCGCCAATTTGGAGCGATTTTGAAGCTCTCTGATTGGCTGTTGAATTTCTTAAGTCCTCTCTGATTGGCTGCTGGTATCCATTCTGATTTCCTTAAAGCTTCTCTGATTGGATAATTATTAACCTTTTACCACACAATGACGCCTTTTCAAGAAGGCTTTTGAAAATAATCTGAGGAAAGGAGACAATGCAGGCTACCAGCATTTTCTCCTTTTCCCACAATGTTTTCTACCCTATCAAGGAAGCAATTGATTTTTAGTTATTCTTACATCTTATTGTGTCTTTATGGCCTACTTCTAAATTCTTCAAACAAGAACAAGATTTTTTTGTTGGAAAAAGTTTTCGCAACAGCGACCGTTTGCTTCTGAATTTTATATTTTGCGCTACGATTAAACATAAAATTGACTTTCGACTCACGTGGTCGTCTAAATTGGTTCAATGTTTTCGTGACCCTGGTAAGAAAACAGCGAAAAATTTTGTTTACCTTTCTTTGATTTGTACGACAGGTATCAATTGCCTCCGAAAGTGTCGAAGCTGATTTTACGTTTTTATGCGCGGCACGTAACAGTCACGTATGGGTTAGATGGTCATCGTAACCGAATCAATGGCCCTAGTGAGAGAAAAAGAAAAAGATAAATCCCTATAATTGACTCAAGCAACAGTTGTCGTCTGCTATAAAATATTCCATAAGTCGATTTTTCATGTTTTTGCGGATACGTAAGTGGCACCTGCGAGACAATAGACAACCTAAAAGGGTTTGTCGTCACCGTATATAAAGATTGCAGAAATAAAAAACAGATATTAGAAATTGAATTCCCTATATTTGACCTATTAAGCAACAGGTGTCCTCTGCTATGAAATGTTCCGTAAGTCGATTTTTCGCGTTTTCGCGGATACGTAACCGGCACCTTTGAGACGGCAGTCAACGTAAAAGGATTTGTGGTCACGGTATAAAGAGATTGGAGAAAAAACATATACATTAAAAGTTTAGTTCCTTTTGTTTGATTTATGCAATAAGAAGCAGTTGCTACTGAAAGAGCCTTCAGTCTTTTTTTTGCCACTTGTCGCATTATTTTCTGGGGTTTTCGCATGGGCGTAACTGGCACCTATGAGACGGTAGTCAACGTAACTGGGTTTCTTGTTGCGGTTTGAAGAGATTGGAAAAATTACACTTCAGTTGCCTTTGTTTGATATATGAGAGTTTTCAGTCTTTTTTTAGCCACTTGTCGCATTAATTTCTGAGGTTTTCGCATGAGCGTAACTGGCACGTAGTCAACGTAACTGGGTTTCTTGTTGCGGTTTGAAGAGATTAGAAAAATTACACTTCAGTTGCCTTTGTTTGATTTATGCAATAGGAAGCAACTGAAAGAGTTTACAGTCTTTTTTTAGCCACTTGTCACATTAATTTCTGGGCGTTTTCTTTTTACACTGTACATTGATCACTTTGGCTTATTGAAAGTTTTAATGTGCAGCATTTATTGTGGGCTGAGTTAGAAAAGCAAATCCAGTTAAGGGCTGGGGGGGGGGGGGTTGGGTGCATTGAGGGTTAAAGGGAAGTAATTCTTGCATTAATTTCTGGGCGTTTTTTTTTTTTTTTCACTGTACATTAATCACTTTGGCTTATTGAAAGTTCCAATGTGTAGC
This sequence comes from Tridacna crocea, assembly GCA_943736015.1. Lineage (NCBI taxonomy): Eukaryota > Metazoa > Mollusca > Bivalvia > Cardiida > Cardiidae > Tridacna > Tridacna crocea. The sequence goes on along the minus strand of OX031069.1, from coordinate 10,969,012 downwards.
ATTTATTGTGGACTGAGTTAGAAAACCAAATCCAGTTAAGGGCTGGGGAGGAGGGGTGTTGGGTGCATCGAGGGTTAAAGGGAAGTAATTCTTGCATTAATTTCTGGGCGTTTTTTTTTTTTTTTTTTTACACTGTACATTGATCACTAAAAATTGGCTTATTGAAAGTTTCAATGTGCAGCATTTATTGTGGGCTGAGTTAGAAAAGCAAATCCAGTTAAGGGCTGGGGAGGGGGGGAGTGGGTGCATCGAGGGTTAAAGGGAAGTAATTCTTGCAAGGGGCTTGAAAAGACCAAAACACGGTCTTCTGCGCCCCTATTTTCTTAAATGTTTGCCCATTTTCAGTGAAATCTTGGCAGTTTGCCAAGGACTGCACAGCAGCCTTTAAAGAAAACTTTAAATCCACTTTCATGCCGTTTTTTTCACTGTTTTTTAATCAATAAATTTTGGCGCCAATTTGGAGCGATTTTGAAGCTCTCTGATTGGCTGTTGAATTTCTTAAGTCCTCTCTGATTGGCTGCTGGTATCCATTCTGATTTCCTTAAAGCTTCTCTGATTGGATAATTATTAACCTTTTACCACACAATGACGCCTTTTCAAGAAGGCTTTTGAAAATAATCTGAGGAAAGGAGACAATGCAGGCTACCAGCATTTTCTCCTTTTCCCACAATGTTTTCTACCCTATCAAGGAAGCAATTGATTTTTAGTTATTCTTACATCTTATTGTGTCTTTATGGCCTACTTCTAAATTCTTCAAACAAGAACAAGATTTTTTTGTTGGAAAAAGTTTTCGCAACAGCGACCGTTTGCTTCTGAATTTTATATTTTGCGCTACGATTAAACATAAAATTGACTTTCGACTCACGTGGTCGTCTAAATTGGTTCAATGTTTTCGTGACCCTGGTAAGAAAACAGCGAAAAATTTTGTTTACCTTTCTTTGATTTGTACGACAGGTATCAATTGCCTCCGAAAGTGTCGAAGCTGATTTTACGTTTTTATGCGCGGCACGTAACAGTCACGTATGGGTTAGATGGTCATCGTAACCGAATCAATGGCCCTAGTGAGAGAAAAAGAAAAAGATAAATCCCTATAATTGACTCAAGCAACAGTTGTCGTCTGCTATAAAATATTCCATAAGTCGATTTTTCATGTTTTTGCGGATACGTAAGTGGCACCTGCGAGACAATAGACAACCTAAAAGGGTTTGTCGTCACCGTATATAAAGATTGCAGAAATAAAAAACAGATATTAGAAATTGAATTCCCTATATTTGACCTATTAAGCAACAGGTGTCCTCTGCTATGAAATGTTCCGTAAGTCGATTTTTCGCGTTTTCGCGGATACGTAACCGGCACCTTTGAGACGGCAGTCAACGTAAAAGGATTTGTGGTCACGGTATAAAGAGATTGGAGAAAAAACATATACATTAAAAGTTTAGTTCCTTTTGTTTGATTTATGCAATAAGAAGCAGTTGCTACTGAAAGAGCCTTCAGTCTTTTTTTTGCCACTTGTCGCATTATTTTCTGGGGTTTTCGCATGGGCGTAACTGGCACCTATGAGACGGTAGTCAACGTAACTGGGTTTCTTGTTGCGGTTTGAAGAGATTGGAAAAATTACACTTCAGTTGCCTTTGTTTGATATATGAGAGTTTTCAGTCTTTTTTTAGCCACTTGTCGCATTAATTTCTGAGGTTTTCGCATGAGCGTAACTGGCACGTAGTCAACGTAACTGGGTTTCTTGTTGCGGTTTGAAGAGATTAGAAAAATTACACTTCAGTTGCCTTTGTTTGATTTATGCAATAGGAAGCAACTGAAAGAGTTTACAGTCTTTTTTTAGCCACTTGTCACATTAATTTCTGGGCGTTTTCTTTTTACACTGTACATTGATCACTTTGGCTTATTGAAAGTTTTAATGTGCAGCATTTATTGTGGGCTGAGTTAGAAAAGCAAATCCAGTTAAGGGCTGGGGGGGGGGGTTGGGTGCATTGAGGGTTAAAGGGAAGTAATTCTTGCATTAATTTCTGGGCGTTTTTTTTTTTTTCACTGTACATTAATCACTTTGGCTTATTGAAAGTTCCAATGTGTAGCATTTATTGTGGACTGAGTTAGAAAACCAAATCCAGTTAAGGGCTGGGGAGGAGGGGTGTTGGGTGCATCGAGGGTTAAAGGGAAGTAATTCTTGCATTAATTTCTGGGCGTTTTTTTTTTTTTTTTTTTTTACACTGTACATTGATCACTAAAAATTGGCTTATTGAAAGTTTCAATGTGCAGCATTTATTGTGGGCTGAGTTAGAAAAGCAAATCCAGTTAAGGGCTGGGGAGGGGGGGAGTGGGTGCATCGAGGGTTAAAGGGAAGTAATTCTTGCAAGGGGCTTGAAAAGACCAAAACACGGTCTTCTGCGCCCCTATTTTCTTAAATGTTTGCCCATTTTCAGTGAAATCTTGGCAGTTTGCCAAGGACTGCACAGCAGCCTTTAAAGAAAACTTTAAATCCACTTTCATGCCGTTTTTTTCACTGTTTTTTAATCAATAAATTTTGGCGCCAATTTGGAGCGATTTTGAAGCTCTCTGATTGGCTGTTGAATTTCTTAAGTCCTCTCTGATTGGCTGCTGGTATCCATTCTGATTTCCTTAAAGCTTCTCTGATTGGATAATTATTAACCTTTTACCACACAATGACGCCTTTTCAAGAAGGCTTTTGAAAATAATCTGAGGAAAGGAGACAATGCAGGCTACCAGCATTTTCTCCTTTTCCCACAATGTTTTCTACCCTATCAAGGAAGCAATTGATTTTTAGTTATTCTTACATCTTATTGTGTCTTTATGGCCTACTTCTAAATTCTTCAAACAAGAACAAGATTTTTTTGTTGGAAAAAGTTTTCGCAACAGCGACCGTTTGCTTCTGAATTTTATATTTTGCGCTACGATTAAACATAAAATTGACTTTCGACTCACGTGGTCGTCTAAATTGGTTCAATGTTTTCGTGACCCTGGTAAGAAAACAGCGAAAAATTTTGTTTACCTTTCTTTGATTTGTACGACAGGTATCAATTGCCTCCGAAAGTGTCGAAGCTGATTTTACGTTTTTATGCGCGGCACGTAACAGTCACGTATGGGTTAGATGGTCATCGTAACCGAATCAATGGCCCTAGTGAGAGAAAAAGAAAAAGATAAATCCCTATAATTGACTCAAGCAACAGTTGTCGTCTGCTATAAAATATTCCATAAGTCGATTTTTCATGTTTTTGCGGATACGTAAGTGGCACCTGCGAGACAATAGACAACCTAAAAGGGTTTGTCGTCACCGTATATAAAGATTGCAGAAATAAAAAACAGATATTAGAAATTGAATTCCCTATATTTGACCTATTAAGCAACAGGTGTCCTCTGCTATGAAATGTTCCGTAAGTCGATTTTTCGCGTTTTCGCGGATACGTAACCGGCACCTTTGAGACGGCAGTCAACGTAAAAGGATTTGTGGTCACGGTATAAAGAGATTGGAGAAAAAACATATACATTAAAAGTTTAGTTCCTTTTGTTTGATTTATGCAATAAGAAGCAGTTGCTACTGAAAGAGCCTTCAGTCTTTTTTTTGCCACTTGTCGCATTATTTTCTGGGGTTTTCGCATGGGCGTAACTGGCACCTATGAGACGGTAGTCAACGTAACTGGGTTTCTTGTTACGGTTTGAAGAGATTGGAAAAATTACACTTCAGTTGCCTTTGTTTGATATATGAGAGTTTTCAGTCTTTTTTTAGCCACTTGTCGCATTAATTTCTGAGGTTTTCGCATGAGTGTAACTGGCACGTAGTCAACGTAACTGGGTTTCTTGTTGCGGTTTGAAGAGATTAGAAAAATTACACTTCAGTTGCCTTTGTTTGATTTATGCAATAGGAAGCAACTGAAAGAGTTTACAGTCTTTTTTTAGCCACTTGTCACATTAATTTCTGGGCGTTTTCTTTTTACACTGTACATTGATCACTTTGGCTTATTGAAAGTTTTAATGTGCAGCATTTATTGTGGGCTGAGTTAGAAAAGCAAATCCAGTTAAGGGCTGGGGGGGGGGGTTGGGTGCATTGAGGGTTAAAGGGAAGTAATTCTTGCATTAATTTCTGGGCGTTTTTTTTTTTTCACTGTACATTAATCACTTTGGCTTATTGAAAGTTCCAATGTATAGCATTTATTGTGGACTGAGTTAGAAAACCAAATCCAGTTAAGGGCTGGGGAGGAGGGGTGTTGGGTGCATCGAGGGTTAAAGGGAAGTAATTCTTGCATTAATTTCTGGGCGTTTTTTTTTTTTTTTTTTTACACTGTACATTGATCACTAAAAATTGGCTTATTGAAAGTTTCAATGTGCAGCATTTATTGTGGGCTGAGTTAGAAAAGCAAATCCAGTTAAGGGCTGGGGAGGGGGGGAGTGGGTGCATCGAGGGTTAAAGGGAAGTAATTCTTGCAAGGGGCTTGAAAAGACCAAAACACGGTCTTCTGCGCCCCTATTTTCTTAAATGTTTGCCCATTTTCAGTGAAATCTTGGCAGTTTGCCAAGGACTGCACAGCAGCCTTTAAAGAAAACTTTAAATCCACTTTCATGCCGTTTTTTTCACTGTTTTTTAATCAATAAATTTTGGCGCCAATTTGGAGCGATTTTGAAGCTCTCTGATTGGCTGTTGAATTTCTTAAGTCCTCTCTGATTGGCTGCTGGTATCCATTCTGATTTCCTTAAAGCTTCTCTGATTGGATAATTATTAACCTTTTACCACACAATGACGCCTTTTCAAGAAGGCTTTTGAAAATAATCTGAGGAAAGGAGACAATGCAGGCTACCAGCATTTTCTCCTTTTCCCACAATGTTTTCTACCCTATCAAGGAAGCAATTGATTTTTAGTTATTCTTACATCTTATTGTGTCTTTATGGCCTACTTCTAAATTCTTCAAACAAGAACAAGATTTTTTTGTTGGAAAAAGTTTTCGCAACAGCGACCGTTTGCTTCTGAATTTTATATTTTGCGCTACGATTAAACATAAAATTGACTTTCGACTCACGTGGTCGTCTAAATTGGTTCAATGTTTTCGTGACCCTGGTAAGAAAACAGCGAAAAATTTTGTTTACCTTTCTTTGATTTGTACGACAGGTATCAATTGCCTCCGAAAGTGTCGAAGCTGATTTTACGTTTTTATGCGCGGCACGTAACAGTCACGTATGGGTTAGATGGTCATCGTAACCGAATCAATGGCCCTAGTGAGAGAAAAAGAAAAAGATAAATCCCTATAATTGACTCAAGCAACAGTTGTCGTCTGCTATAAAATATTCCATAAGTCGATTTTTCATGTTTTTGCGGATACGTAAGTGGCACCTGCGAGACAATAGACAACCTAAAAGGGTTTGTCGTCACCGTATATAAAGATTGCAGAAATAAAAAACAGATATTAGAAATTGAATTCCCTATATTTGACCTATTAAGCAACAGGTGTCCTCTGCTATGAAATGTTCCGTAAGTCGATTTTTCGCGTTTTCGCGGATACGTAACCGGCACCTTTGAGACGGCAGTCAACGTAAAAGGATTTGTGGTCACGGTATAAAGAGATTGGAGAAAAAACATATACATTAAAAGTTTAGTTCCTTTTGTTTGATTTATGCAATAAGAAGCAGTTGCTACTGAAAGAGCCTTCAGTCTTTTTTTTGCCACTTGTCGCATTATTTTCTGGGGTTTTCGCATGGGCGTAACTGGCACCTATGAGACGGTAGTCAACGTAACTGGGTTTCTTGTTGCGGTTTGAAGAGATTGGAAAAATTACACTTCAGTTGCCTTTGTTTGATATATGAGAGTTTTCAGTCTTTTTTTAGCCACTTGTCGCATTAATTTCTGAGGTTTTCGCATGAGCGTAACTGGCACGTAGTCAACGTAACTGGGTTTCTTGTTGCGGTTTGAAGAGATTAGAAAAATTACACTTCAGTTGCCTTTGTTTGATTTATGCAATAGGAAGCAACTGAAAGAGTTTACAGTCTTTTTTTAGCCACTTGTCACATTAATTTCTGGGCGTTTTCTTTTTACACTGTACATTGATCACTTTGGCTTATTGAAAGTTTTAATAGAGGGTTAAAGGGAAGTAATTCTTGCATTAATTTCTGGGCGTTTTTTTTTTTTTTTCACTGTACATTAATCACTTTGGCTTATTGAAAGTTCCAATGTGTAGCATTTATTGTGGACTGAGTTAGAAAACCAAATCCAGTTAAGGGCTGGGGAGGAGGGGTGTTGGGTGCATCGAGGGTTAAAGGGAAGTAATTCTTGCATTAATTTCTGGGCGTTTTTTTTTTTTTTTTTTTACACTGTACATTGATCACTAAAAATTGGCTTATTGAAAGTTTCAATGTGCAGCATTTATTGTGGGCTGAGTTAGAAAAGCAAATCCAGTTAAGGGCTGGGGAGGGGGGGAGTGGGTGCATCGAGGGTTAAAGGGAAGTAATTCTTGCAAGGGGCTTGAAAAGACCAAAACACGGTCTTCTGCGCCCCTATTTTCTTAAATGTTTGCCCATTTTCAGTGAAATCTTGGCAGTTTGCCAAGGACTGCACAGCAGCCTTTAAAGAAAACTTTAAATCCACTTTCATGCCGTTTTTTTCACTGTTTTTTAATCAATAAATTTTGGCGCCAATTTGGAGCGATTTTGAAGCTCTCTGATTGGCTGTTGAATTTCTTAAGTCCTCTCTGATTGGCTGCTGGTATCCATTCTGATTTCCTTAAAGCTTCTCTGATTGGATAATTATTAACCTTTTACCACACAATGACGCCTTTTCAAGAAGGCTTTTGAAAATAATCTGAGGAAAGGAGACAATGCAGGCTACCAGCATTTTCTCCTTTTCCCACAATGTTTTCTACCCTATCAAGGAAGCAATTGATTTTTAGTTATTCTTACATCTTATTGTGTCTTTATGGCCTACTTCTAAATTCTTCAAACAAGAACAAGATTTTTTTGTTGGAAAAAGTTTTCGCAACAGCGACCGTTTGCTTCTGAATTTTATATTTTGCGCTACGATTAAACATAAAATTGACTTTCGACTCACGTGGTCGTCTAAATTGGTTCAATGTTTTCGTGACCCTGGTAAGAAAACAGCGAAAAATTTTGTTTACCTTTCTTTGATTTGTACGACAGGTATCAATTGCCTCCGAAAGTGTCGAAGCTGATTTTACGTTTTTATGCGCGGCACGTAACAGTCACGTATGGGTTAGATGGTCATCGTAACCGAATCAATGGCCCTAGTGAGAGAAAAAGAAAAAGATAAATCCCTATAATTGACTCAAGCAACAGTTGTCGTCTGCTATAAAATATTCCATAAGTCGATTTTTCATGTTTTTGCGGATACGTAAGTGACACATGCGAGACAATAGACAACCTAAAAGGGTTTGTCGTCACCGTATATAAAGATTGCAGAAATAAAAAACAGATATTAGAAATTGAATTCCCTATATTTGACCTATTAAGCAACAGGTGTCCTCTGCTATGAAATGTTCCGTAAGTCGATTTTTCGCGTTTTCGCGGATACGTAACCGGCACCTTTGAGACGGCAGTCAACGTAAAAGGATTTGTGGTCACGGTATAAAGAGATTGGAGAAAAAACATATACATTAAAAGTTTAGTTCCTTTTGTTTGATTTATGCAATAAGAAGCAGTTGCTACTGAAAGAGCCTTCAGTCTTTTTTTTGCCACTTGTCGCATTATTTTCTGGGGTTTTCGCATGGGCGTAACTGGCACCTATGAGACGGTAGTCAACGTAACTGGGTTTCTTGTTGCGGTTTGAAGAGATTGGAAAAATTACACTTCAGTTGCCTTTGTTTGATATATGAGAGTTTTCAGTCTTTTTTTAGCCACTTGTCGCATTAATTTCTGAGGTTTTCGCATGAGCGTAACTGGCACGTAGTCAACGTAACTGGGTTTCTTGTTGCGGTTTGAAGAGATTAGAAAAATTACACTTCAGTTGCCTTTGTTTGATTTATGCAATAGGAAGCAACTGAAAGAGTTTACAGTCTTTTTTTAGCCACTTGTCACATTAATTTCTGGGCGTTTTCTTTTTACACTGTACATTGATCACTTTGGCTTATTGAAAGTTTTAATGTGCAGCATTTATTGTGGGCTGAGTTAGAAAAGCAAATCCAGTTAAGGGCTGGGGGGGGGGGTTGGGTGCATTGAGGGTTAAAGGGAAGTAATTCTTGCATTAATTTCTGGGCGTTTTTTTTTTTTTTCACTGTACATTAATCACTTTGGCTTATTGAAAGTTCCAATGTGTAGCATTTATTGTGGACTGAGTTAGAAAACCAAATCCAGTTAAGGGCTGGGGAGGAGGGGTGTTGGGTGCATCGAGGGTTAAAGGGAAGTAATTCTTGCATTAATTTCTGGGCGTTTTTTTTTTTTTTTTTTTTACACTGTACATTGATCACTAAAAATTGGCTTATTGAAAGTTTCAATGTGCAGCATTTATTGTGGGCTGAGTTAGAAAAGCAAATCCAGTTAAGGGCTGGGGAGGGGGGGAGTGGGTGCATCGAGGGTTAAAGGGAAGTAATTCTTGCAAGGGGCTTGAAAAGACCAAAACACGGTCTTCTGCGCCCCTATTTTCTTAAATGTTTGCCCATTTTCAGTGAAATCTTGGCAGTTTGCCAAGGACTGCACAGCAGCCTTTAAAGAAAACTTTAAATCCACTTTCATGCCGTTTTTTTCACTGTTTTTTAATCAATAAATTTTGGCGCCAATTTGGAGCGATTTTGAAGCTCTCTGATTGGCTGTTGAATTTCTTAAGTCCTCTCTGATTGGCTGCTGGTATCCATTCTGATTTCCTTAAAGCTTCTCTGATTGGATAATTATTAACCTTTTACCACACAATGACGCCTTTTCAAGAAGGCTTTTGAAAATAATCTGAGGAAAGGAGACAATGCAGGCTACCAGCATTTTCTCCTTTTCCCACAATGTTTTCTACCCTATCAAGGAAGCAATTGATTTTTAGTTATTCTTACATCTTATTGTGTCTTTATGGCCTACTTCTAAATTCTTCAAACAAGAACAAGATTTTTTTGTTGGAAAAAGTTTTCGCAACAGCGACCGTTTGCTTCTGAATTTTATATTTTGCGCTACGATTAAACATAAAATTGACTTTCGACTCACGTGGTCGTCTAAATTGGTTCAATGTTTTCGTGACCCTGGTAAGAAAACAGCGAAAAATTTTGTTTACCTTTCTTTGATTTGTACGACAGGTATCAATTGCCTCCGAAAGTGTCGAAGCTGATTTTACGTTTTTATGCGCGGCACGTAACAGTCACGTATGGGTTAGATGGTCATCGTAACCGAATCAATGGCCCTAGTGAGAGAAAAAGAAAAAGATAAATCCCTATAATTGACTCAAGCAACAGTTGTCGTCTGCTATAAAATATTCCATAAGTCGATTTTTCATGTTTTTGCGGATATGTAAGTGGCACATGCGAGACAATAGACAACCTAAAAGGGTTTGTCGTCACCGTATATAAAGATTGCAGAAATAAAAAACAGATATTAGAAATTGAATTCCCTATATTTGACCTATTAAGCAACAGGTGTCCTCTGCTATGAAATGTTCCGTAAGTCGATTTTTCGCGTTTTCGCGGATACGTAACCGGCACCTTTGAGACGGCAGTCAACGTAAAAGGATTTGTGGTCACGGTATAAAGAGATTGGAGAAAAAACATATACATTAAAAGTTTAGTTCCTTTTGTTTGATTTATGCAATAAGAAGCAGTTGCTACTGAAAGAGCCTTCAGTCTTTTTTTTGCCACTTGTCGCATTATTTTCTGGGGTTTTCGCATGGGCGTAACTGGCACCTATGAGACGGTAGTCAACGTAACTGGGTTTCTTGTTGCGGTTTGAAGAGATTGGAAAAATTACACTTCAGTTGCCTTTGTTTGATATATGAGAGTTTTCAGTCTTTTTTTAGCCACTTGTCGCATTAATTTCTGAGGTTTTCGCATGAGCGTAACTGGCACGTAGTCAACGTAACTGGGTTTCTTGTTGCGGTTTGAAGAGATTAGAAAAATTACACTTCAGTTGCCTTTGTTTGATTTATGCAATAGGAAGCAACTGAAAGAGTTTACAGTCTTTTTTTAGCCACTTGTCACATTAATTTCTGGGCGTTTTCTTTTTACACTGTACATTGATCACTTTGGCTTATTGAAAGTTTTAATGTGCAGCATTTATTGTGGGCTGAGTTAGAAAAGCAAATCCAGTTAAGGGCTGGGGGGGGGGTTGGGTGCATTGAGGGTTAAAGGGAAGTAATTCTTGCATTAATTTCTGGGCGTTTTTTTTTTTTCACTGTACATTAATCACTTTGGCTTATTGAAAGTTCCAATGTGTAGCATTTATTGTGGACTGAGTTAGAAAACCAAATCCAGTTAAGGGCTGGGGAGGAGGGGTGTTGGGTGCATAGAGGGTTAAAGGGAAGTAATTCTTGCATTAATTTCTGGGCGTTTTTTTTTTTTTTTTTTTTACACTGTACATTGATCACTAAAAATTGGCTTATTGAAAGTTTCAATGTGCAGCATTTATTGTGGGCTGAGTTAGAAAAGCAAATCCAGTTAAGGGCTGGGGAGGGGGGGAGTGGGTGCATCGAGGGTTAAAGGGAAGTAATTCTTGCAAGGGGCTTGAAAAGACCAAAACACGGTCTTCTGCGCCCCTATTTTCTTAAATGTTTGCCCATTTTCAGTGAAATCTTGGCAGTTTGCCAAGGACTGCACAGCAGCCTTTAAAGAAAACTTTAAATCCACTTTCATGCCGTTTTTTTCACTGTTTTTTAATCAATAAATTTTGGCGCCAATTTGGAGCGATTTTGAAGCTCTCTGATTGGCTGTTGAATTTCTTAAGTCCTCTCTGATTGGCTGCTGGTATCCATTCTGATTTCCTTAAAGCTTCTCTGATTGGATAATTATTAACCTTTTACCACACAATGACGCCTTTTCAAGAAGGCTTTTGAAAATAATCTGAGGAAAGGAGACAATGCAGGCTACCAGCATTTTCTCCTTTTCCCACAATGTTTTCTACCCTATCAAGGAAGCAATTGATTTTTAGTTATTCTTACATCTTATTGTGTCTTTATGGCCTACTTCTAAATTCTTCAAACAAGAACAAGATTTTTTTGTTGGAAAAAGTTTTCGCAACAGCGACCGTTTGCTTCTGAATTTTATATTTTGCGCTACGATTAAACATAAAATTGACTTTCGACTCACGTGGTCGTCTAAATTGGTTCAATGTTTTCGTGACCCTGGTAAGAAAACAGCGAAAAATTTTGTTTACCTTTCTTTGATTTGTACGACAGGTATCAATTGCCTCCGAAAGTGTCGAAGCTGATTTTACGTTTTTATGCGCGGCACGTAACAGTCACGTATGGGTTAGATGGTCATCGTAACCGAATCAATGGCCCTAGTGAGAGAAAAAGAAAAAGATAAATCCCTATAATTGACTCAAGCAACAGTTGTCGTCTGCTATAAAATATTCCATAAGTCGATTTTTCATGTTTTTGCGGATACGTAAGTGGCACCTGCGAGACAATAGACAACCTAAAAGGGTTTGTCGTCACCGTATATAAAGATTGCAGAAATAAAAAACAGATATTAGAAATTGAATTCCCTATATTTGACCTATTAAGCAACAGGTGTCCTCTGCTATGAAATGTTCCGTAAGTCGATTTTTCGCGTTTTCGCGGATACGTAACCGGCACCTTTGAGACGGCAGTCAACGTAAAAGGATTTGTGGTCACGGTATAAAGAGATTGGAGAAAAAACATATACATTAAAAGTTTAGTTCCTTTTGTTTGATTTATGCAATAAGAAGCAGTTGCTACTGAAAGAGCCTTCAGTCTTTTTTTTGCCACTTGTCGCATTATTTTCTGGGGTTTTCGCATGGGCGTAACTGGCACCTATGAGACGGTAGTCAACGTAACTGGGTTTCTTGTTGCGGTTTGAAGAGATTGGAAAAATTACACTTCAGTTGCCTTTGTTTGATATATGAGAGTTTTCAGTCTTTTTTTAGCCACTTGTCGCATTAATTTCTGAGGTTTTCGCATGAGCGTAACTGGCACGTAGTCAACGTAACTGGGTTTCTTGTTGCGGTTTGAAGAGATTAGAAAAATTACACTTCAGTTGCCTTTGTTTGATTTATGCAATAGGAAGCAACTGAAAGAGTTTACAGTCTTTTTTTAGCCACTTGTCACATTAATTTCTGGGCGTTTTCTTTTTACACTGTACATTGATCACTTTGGCTTATTGAAAGTTTTAATGTGCAGCATTTATTGTGGGCTGAGTTAGAAAAGCAAATCCAGTTAAGGGCTGGGGGGGGGGTTGGGTGCATTGAGGGTTAAAGGGAAGTAATTCTTGCATTAATTTCTGGGCGTTTTTTTTTTTTCACTGTACATTAATCACTTTGGCTTATTGAAAGTTCCAATGTGTAGCATTTATTGTGGACTGAGTTAGAAAACCAAATCCAGTTAAGGGCTGGGGAGGAGGGGTGTTGGGTGCATCGAGGGTTAAAGGGAAGTAATTCTTGCATTAATTTCTGGGCGTTTTTTTTTTTTTTTTTTACACTGTACATTGATCACTAAAAATTGGCTTATTGAAAGTTTCAATGTGCAGCATTTATTGTGGGCTGAGTTAGAAAAGCAAATCCAGTTAAGGGCTGGGGAGGGGGGGAGTGGGTGCATCGAGGGTTAAAGGGAAGTAATTCTTGCAAGGGGCTTGAAAAGACCAAAACACGGTCTTCTGCGCCCCTATTTTCTTAAATGTTTGCCCATTTTCAGTGAAATCTTGGCAGTTTGCCAAGGACTGCACAGCAGCCTTTAAAGAAAACTTTAAATCCACTTTCATGCCGTTTTTTTCACTGTTTTTTAATCAATAAATTTTGGCGCCAATTTGGAGCGATTTTGAAGCTCTCTGATTGGCTGTTGAATTTCTTAAGTCCTCTCTGATTGGCTGCTGGTATCCATTCTGATTTCCTTAAAGCTTCTCTGATTGGATAATTATTAACCTTTTACCACACAATGACGCCTTTTCAAGAAGGCTTTTGAAAATAATCTGAGGAAAGGAGACAATGCAGGCTACCAGCATTTTCTCCTTTTCCCACAATGTTTTCTACCCTATCAAGGAAGCAATTGATTTTTAGTTATTCTTACATCTTATTGTGTCTTTATGGCCTACTTCTAAATTCTTCAAACAAGAACAAGATTTTTTTGTTGGAAAAAGTTTTCGCAACAGCGACCGTTTGCTTCTGAATTTTATATTTTGCGCTACGATTAAACATAAAATTGACTTTCGACTCACGTGGTCGTCTAAATTGGTTCAATGTTTTCGTGACCCTGGTAAGAAAACAGCGAAAAATTTTGTTTACCTTTCTTTGATTTGTACGACAGGTATCAATTGCCTCCGAAAGTGTCGAAGCTGATTTTACGTTTTTATGCGCGGCACGTAACAGTCACGTATGGGTTAGATGGTCATCGTAACCGAATCAATGGCCCTAGTGAGAGAAAAAGAAAAAGATAAATCCCTATAATTGACTCAAGCAACAGTTGTCGTCTGCTATAAAATATTCCATAAGTCGATTTTTCATGTTTTTGCGGATACGTAAGTGGCACCTGCGAGACAATAGACAACCTAAAAGGGTTTGTCGTCACCGTATATAAAGATTGCAGAAATAAAAAACAGATATTAGAAATTGAATTCCCTATATTTGACCTATTAAGCAACAGGTGTCCTCTGCTATGAAATGTTCCGTAAGTCGATTTTTCGCGTTTTCGCGGATACGTAACCGGCACCTTTGAGACGGCAGTCAACGTAAAAGGATTTGTGGTCACGGTATAAAGAGATTGGAGAAAAAACATATACATTAAAAGTTTAGTTCCTTTTGTTTGATTTATGCAATAAGAAGCAGTTGCTACTGAAAGAGCCTTCAGTCTTTTTTTTGCCACTTGTCGCATTATTTTCTGGGGTTTTCGCATGGGCGTAACTGGCACCTATGAGACGGTAGTCAACGTAACTGGGTTTCTTGTTGCGGTTTGAAGAGATTGGAAAAATTACACTTCAGTTGCCTTTGTTTGATATATGAGAGTTTTCAGTCTTTTTTTAGCCACTTGTCGCATTAATTTCTGAGGTTTTCGCATGAGCGTAACTGGCACGTAGTCAACGTAACTGGGTTTCTTGTTGCGGTTTGAAGAGATTAGAAAAATTACACTTCAGTTGCCTTTGTTTGATTTATGCAATAGGAAGCAACTGAAAGAGTTTACAGTCTTTTTTTAGCCACTTGTCACATTAATTTCTGGGCGTTTTCTTTTTACACTGTACATTGATCACTTTGGCTTATTGAAAGTTTTAATGTGCAGCATTTATTGTGGGCTGAGTTAGAAAAGCAAATCCAGTTAAGGGCTGGGGGGGGGGGGTTGGGTGCATTGAGGGTTAAAGGGAAGTAATTCTTGCATTAATTTCTGGGCGTTTTTTTTTTTTTCACTGTACATTAACCACTTTGGCTTATTGAAAGTTCCAATGTGTAGCATTTATTGTGGACTGAGTTAGAAAACCAAATCCAGTTAAGGGCTGGGGAGGAGGGGTGTTGGGTGCATCGAGGGTTAAAGGGAAGTAATTCTTGCATTAATTTCTGGGCGTTTTTTTTTTTTTTTTTTACACTGTACATTGATCACTAAAAATTGGCTTATTGAAAGTTTCAATGTGCAGCATTTATTGTGGGCTGAGTTAGAAAAGCAAATCCAGTTAAGGGCTGGGGAGGGGGGGAGTGGGTGCATCGAGGGTTAAAGGGAAGTAATTCTTGCAAGGGGCTTGAAAAGACCAAAACACGGTCTTCTGCGCCCCTATTTTCTTAAATGTTTGCCCATTTTCAGTGAAATCTTGGCAGTTTGCCAAGGACTGCACAGCAGCCTTTAAAGAAAACTTTAAATCCACTTTCATGCCGTTTTTTTCACTGTTTTTTAATCAATAAATTTTGGCGCCAATTTGGAGCGATTTTGAAGCTCTCTGATTGGCTGTTGAATTTCTTAAGTCCTCTCTGATTGGCTGCTGGTATCCATTCTGATTTCCTTAAAGCTTCTCTGATTGGATAATTATTAACCTTTTACCACACAATGACGCCTTTTCAAGAAGGCTTTTGAAAATAATCTGAGGAAAGGAGACAATGCAGGCTACCAGCATTTTCTCCTTTTCCCACAATGTTTTCTACCCTATCAAGGAAGCAATTGATTTTTAGTTATTCTTACATCTTATTGTGTCTTTATGGCCTACTTCTAAATTCTTCAAACAAGAACAAGATTTTTTTGTTGGAAAAAGTTTTCGCAACAGCGACCGTTTGCTTCTGAATTTTATATTTTGCGCTACGATTAAACATAAAATTGACTTTCGACTCACGTGGTCGTCTAAATTGGTTCAATGTTTTCGTGACCCTGGTAAGAAAACAGCGAAAAATTTTGTTTACCTTTCTTTGATTTGTACGACAGGTATCAATTGCCTCCGAAAGTGTCGAAGCTGATTTTACGTTTTTATGCGCGGCACGTAACAGTCACGTATGGGTTAGATGGTCATCGTAACCGAATCAATGGCCCTAGTGAGAGAAAAAGAAAAAGATAAATCCCTATAATTGACTCAAGCAACAGTTGTCGTCTGCTATAAAATATTCCATAAGTCGATTTTTCATGTTTTTGCGGATACGTAAGTGGCACCTGCGAGACAATAGACAACCTAAAAGGGTTTGTCGTCACCGTATATAAAGATTGCAGAAATAAAAAACAGATATTAGAAATTGAATTCCCTATATTTGACCTATTAAGCAACAGGTGTCCTCTGCTATGAAATGTTCCGTAAGTCGATTTTTCGCGTTTTCGCGGATACGTAACCGGCACCTTTGAGACGGCAGTCAACGTAAAAGGATTTGTGGTCACGGTATAAAGAGATTGGAGAAAAAACATATACATTAAAAGTTTAGTTCCTTTTGTTTGATTTATGCAATAAGAAGCAGTTGCTACTGAAAGAGCCTTCAGTCTTTTTTTTGCCACTTGTCGCATTATTTTCTGGGGTTTTCGCATGGGCGTAACTGGCACCTATGAGACGGTAGTCAACGTAACTGGGTTTCTTGTTGCGGTTTGAAGAGATTGGAAAAATTACACTTCAGTTGCCTTTGTTTGATATATGAGAGTTTTCAGTCTTTTTTTAGCCACTTGTCGCATTAATTTCTGAGGTTTTCGCATGAGCGTAACTGGCACGTAGTCAACGTAACTGGGTTTCTTGTTGCGGTTTGAAGAGATTAGAAAAATTACACTTCAGTTGCCTTTGTTTGATTTATGCAATAGGAAGCAACTGAAAGAGTTTACAGTCTTTTTTTAGCCACTTGTCACATTAATTTCTGGGCGTTTTCTTTTTACACTGTACATTGATCACTTTGGCTTATTGAAAGTTTTAATGTGCAGCATTTATTGTGGGCTGAGTTAGAAAAGCAAATCCAGTTAAGGGCTGGGGGGGGGTTGGGTGCATTGAGGGTTAAAGGGAAGTAATTCTTGCATTAATTTCTGGGCGTTTTTTTTTTTTTCACTGTACATTAATCACTTTGGCTTATTGAAAGTTCCAATGTATAGCATTTATTGTGGACTGAGTTAGAAAACCAAATCCAGTTAAGGGCTGGGGAGGAGGGGTGTTGGGTGCATCGAGGGTTAAAGGGAAGTAATTCTTGCATTAATTTCTGGGCGTTTTTTTTTTTTTTTTTTACACTGTACATTGATCACTAAAAATTGGCTTATTGAAAGTTTCAATGTGCAGCATTTATTGTGGGCTGAGTTAGAAAAGCAAATCCAGTTAAGGGCTGGGGAGGGGGGAGTGGGTGCATCGAGGGTTAAAGGGAAGTAATTCTTGCAAGGGGCTTGAAAAGACCAAAACACGGTCTTCTGCGCCCCTATTTTCTTAAATGTTTGCCCATTTTCAGTGAAATCTTGGCAGTTTGCCAAGGACTGCACAGCAGCCTTTAAAGAAAACTTTAAATCCACTTTCATGCCGTTTTTTTCACTGTTTTTTAATCAATAAATTTTGGCGCCAATTTGGAGCGATTTTGAAGCTCTCTGATTGGCTGTTGAATTTCTTAAGTCCTCTCTGATTGGCTGCTGGTATCCATTCTGATTTCCTTAAAGCTTCTCTGATTGGATAATTATTAACCTTTTACCACACAATGACGCCTTTTCAAGAAGGCTTTTGAAAATAATCTGAGGAAAGGAGACAATGCAGGCTACCAGCATTTTCTCCTTTTCCCACAATGTTTTCTACCCTATCAAGGAAGCAATTGATTTTTAGTTATTCTTACATCTTATTGTGTCTTTATGGCCTACTTCTAAATTCTTCAAACAAGAACAAGATTTTTTTGTTGGAAAAAGTTTTCGCAACAGCGACCGTTTGCTTCTGAATTTTATATTTTGCGCTACGATTAAACATAAAATTGACTTTCGACTCACGTGGTCGTCTAAATTGGTTCAATGTTTTCGTGACCCTGGTAAGAAAACAGCGAAAAATTTTGTTTACCTTTCTTTGATTTGTACGACAGGTATCAATTGCCTCCGAAAGTGTCGAAGCTGATTTTACGTTTTTATGCGCGGCACGTAACAGTCACGTATGGGTTAGATGGTCATCGTAACCGAATCAATGGCCCTAGTGAGAGAAAAAGAAAAAGATAAATCCCTATAATTGACTCAAGCAACAGTTGTCGTCTGCTATAAAATATTCCATAAGTCGATTTTTCATGTTTTTGCGGATACGTAAGTGGCACCTGCGAGACAATAGACAACCTAAAAGGGTTTGTCGTCACCGTATATAAAGATTGCAGAAATAAAAAACAGATATTAGAAATTGAATTCCCTATATTTGACCTATTAAGCAACAGGTGTCCTCTGCTATGAAATGTTCCGTAAGTCGATTTTTCGCGTTTTCGCGGATACGTAACCGGCACCTTTGAGACGGCAGTCAACGTAAAAGGATTTGTGGTCACGGTATAAAGAGATTGGAGAAAAAACATATACATTAAAAGTTTAGTTCCTTTTGTTTGATTTATGCAATAAGAAGCAGTTGCTACTGAAAGAGCCTTCAGTCTTTTTTTTGCCACTTGTCGCATTATTTTCTGGGGTTTTCGCATGGGCGTAACTGGCACCTATGAGACGGTAGTCAACGTAACTGGGTTTCTTGTTGCGGTTTGAAGAGATTGGAAAAATTACACTTCAGTTGCCTTTGTTTGATATATGAGAGTTTTCAGTCTTTTTTTAGCCACTTGTCGCATTAATTTCTGAGGTTTTCGCATGAGCGTAACTGGCACGTAGTCAACGTAACTGGGTTTCTTGTTGCGGTTTGAAGAGATTAGAAAAATTACACTTCAGTTGCCTTTGTTTGATTTATGCAATAGGAAGCAACTGAAAGAGTTTACAGTCTTTTTTTAGCCACTTGTCACATTAATTTCTGGGCGTTTTCTTTTTACACTGTACATTGATCACTTTGGCTTATTGAAAGTTTTAATGTGCAGCATTTATTGTGGGCTGAGTTAGAAAAGCAAATCCAGTTAAGGGCTGGGGGGGGGGTTGGGTGCATTGAGGGTTAAAGGGAAGTAATTCTTGCATTAATTTCTGGGCGTTTTTTTTTTTTCACTGTACATTAATCACTTTGGCTTATTGAAAGTTCCAATGTGAAGCATTTATTGTGGACTGAGTTAGAAAACCAAATCCAGTTAAGGGCTGGGGAGGAGGGGTGTTGGGTGCATCGAGGGTTAAAGGGAAGTAATTCTTGCATTAATTTCTGGGCGTTTTTTTTTTTTTTTTTACACTGTACATTGATCACTAAAAATTGGCTTATTGAAAGTTTCAATGTGCAGCATTTATTGTGGGCTGAGTTAGAAAAGCAAATCCAGTTAAGGGCTGGGGAGGGGGGGAGTGGGTGCATCGAGGGTTAAAGGGAAGTAATTCTTGCAAGGGGCTTGAAAAGACCAAAACACGGTCTTCTGCGCCCCTATTTTCTTAAATGTTTGCCCATTTTCAGTGAAATCTTGGCAGTTTGCCAAGGACTGCACAGCAGCCTTTAAAGAAAACTTTAAATCCACTTTCATGCCGTTTTTTTCACTGTTTTTTAATCAATGAATTTTGGCGCCAATTTGGAGCGATTTTGAAGCTCTCTGATTGGCTGTTGAATTTCTTAAGTCCTCTCTGATTGGCTGCTGGTATCCATTCTGATTTCCTTAAAGCTTCTCTGATTGGATAATTATTAACCTTTTACCACACAATGACGCCTTTTCAAGAAGGCTTTTGAAAATAATCTGAGGAAAGGAGACAATGCAGGCTACCAGCATTTTCTCCTTTTCCCACAATGTTTTCTACCCTATCAAGGAAGCAATTGATTTTTAGTTATTCTTACATCTTATTGTGTCTTTATGGCCTACTTCTAAATTCTTCAAACAAGAACAAGATTTTTTTGTTGGAAAAAGTTTTCGCAACAGCGACCGTTTGCTTCTGAATTTTATATTTTGCGCTACGATTAAACATAAAATTGACTTTCGACTCACGTGGTCGTCTAAATTGGTTCAATGTTTTCGTGACCCTGGTAAGAAAACAGCGAAAAATTTTGTTTACCTTTCTTTGATTTGTACGACAGGTATCAATTGCCTCCGAAAGTGTCGAAGCTGATTTTACGTTTTTATGCGCGGCACGTAACAGTCACGTATGGGTTAGATGGTCATCGTAACCGAATCAATGGCCCTAGTGAGAGAAAAAGAAAAAGATAAATCCCTATAATTGACTCAAGCAACAGTTGTCGTCTGCTATAAAATATTCCATAAGTCGATTTTTCATGTTTTTGCGGATACGTAAGTGGCACCTGCGAGACAATAGACAACCTAAAAGGGTTTGTCGTCACCGTATATAAAGATTGCAGAAATAAAAAACAGATATTAGAAATTGAATTCCCTATATTTGACCTATTAAGCAACAGGTGTCCTCTGCTATGAAATGTTCCGTAAGTCGATTTTTCGCGTTTTCGCGGATACGTAACCGGCACCTTTGAGACGGCAGTCAACGTAAAAGGATTTGTGGTCACGGTATAAAGAGATTGGAGAAAAAACATATACATTAAAAGTTTAGTTCCTTTTGTTTGATTTATGCAATAAGAAGCAGTTGCTACTGAAAGAGCCTTCAGTCTTTTTTTTGCCACTTGTCGCATTATTTTCTGGGGTTTTCGCATGGGCGTAACTGGCACCTATGAGACGGTAGTCAACGTAACTGGGTTTCTTGTTGCGGTTTGAAGAGATTGGAAAAATTACACTTCAGTTGCCTTTGTTTGATATATGAGAGTTTTCAGTCTTTTTTTAGCCACTTGTCGCATTAATTTCTGAGGTTTTCGCATGAGCGTAACTGGCACGTAGTCAACGTAACTGGGTTTCTTGTTGCGGTTTGAAGAGATTAGAAAAATTACACTTCAGTTGCCTTTGTTTGATTTATGCAATAGGAAGCAACTGAAAGAGTTTACAGTCTTTTTTTAGCCACTTGTCACATTAATTTCTGGGCGTTTTCTTTTTACACTGTACATTGATCACTTTGGCTTATTGAAAGTTTTAATGTGCAGCATTTATTGTGGGCTGAGTTAGAAAAGCAAATCCAGTTAAGGGCTGGGGGGGGGGTTGGGTGCATTGAGGGTTAAAGGGAAGTAATTCTTGCATTAATTTCTGGGCGTTTTTTTTTTTTTCACTGTACATTAATCACTTTGGCTTATTGAAAGTTCCAATGTGTAGCATTTATTGTGGACTGAGTTAGAAAACCAAATCCAGTTAAGGGCTGGGGAGGAGGGGTGTTGGGTGCATCGAGGGTTAAAGGGAAGTAATTCTTGCATTAATTTCTGGGCGTTTTTTTTTTTTTTTTTTACACTGTACATTGATCACTAAAAATTGGCTTATTGAAAGTTTCAATGTGCAGCATTTATTGTGGGCTGAGTTAGAAAAGCAAATCCAGTTAAGGGCTGGGGAGGGGGGGAGTGGGTGCATCGAGGGTTAAAGGGAAGTAATTCTTGCAAGGGGCTTGAAAAGACCAAAACACGGTCTTCTGCGCCCCTATTTTCTTAAATGTTTGCCCATTTTCAGTGAAATCTTGGCAGTTTGCCAAGGACTGCACAGCAGCCTTTAAAGAAAACTTTAAATCCACTTTCATGCCGTTTTTTTCACTGTTTTTTAATCAATAAATTTTGGCGCCAATTTGGAGCGATTTTGAAGCTCTCTGATTGGCTGTTGAATTTCTTAAGTCCTCTCTGATTGGCTGCTGGTATCCATTCTGATTTCCTTAAAGCTTCTCTGATTGGATAATTATTAACCTTTTACCACACAATGACGCCTTTTCAAGAAGGCTTTTGAAAATAATCTGAGGAAAGGAGACAATGCAGGCTACCAGCATTTTCTCCTTTTCCCACAATGTTTTCTACCCTATCAAGGAAGCAATTGATTTTTAGTTATTCTTACATCTTATTGTGTCTTTATGGCCTACTTCTAAATTCTTCAAACAAGAACAAGATTTTTTTGTTGGAAAAAGTTTTCGCAACAGCGACCGTTTGCTTCTGAATTTTATATTTTGCGCTACGATTAAACATAAAATTGACTTTCGACTCACGTGGTCGTCTAAATTGGTTCAATGTTTTCGTGACCCTGGTAAGAAAACAGCGAAAAATTTTGTTTACCTTTCTTTGATTTGTACGACAGGTATCAATTGCCTCCGAAAGTGTCGAAGCTGATTTTACGTTTTTATGCGCGGCACGTAACAGTCACGTATGGGTTAGATGGTCATCGTAACCGAATCAATGGCCCTAGTGAGAGAAAAAGAAAAAGATAAATCCCTATAATTGACTCAAGCAACAGTTGTCGTCTGCTATAAAATATTCCATAAGTCGATTTTTCATGTTTTTGCGGATACGTAAGTGGCACCTGCGAGACAATAGACAACCTAAAAGGGTTTGTCGTCACCGTATATAAAGATTGCAGAAATAAAAAACAGATATTAGAAATTGAATTCCCTATATTTGACCTATTAAGCAACAGGTGTCCTCTGCTATGAAATGTTCCGTAAGTCGATTTTTCGCGTTTTCGCGGATACGTAACCGGCACCTTTGAGACGGCAGTCAACGTAAAAGGATTTGTGGTCACGGTATAAAGAGATTGGAGAAAAAACATATACATTAAAAGTTTAGTTCCTTTTGTTTGATTTATGCAATAAGAAGCAGTTGCTACT
Source organism: Tridacna crocea (assembly GCA_943736015.1). Classification (NCBI taxonomy): domain Eukaryota; kingdom Metazoa; phylum Mollusca; class Bivalvia; order Cardiida; family Cardiidae; genus Tridacna; species Tridacna crocea. The sequence goes on along the minus strand of OX031069.1, from coordinate 10,946,733 downwards.
GAAAGAGCCTTCAGTCTTTTTTTTGCCACTTGTCGCATTATTTTCTGGGGTTTTCGCATGGGCGTAACTGGCACCTATGAGACGGTAGTCAACGTAACTGGGTTTCTTGTTGCGGTTTGAAGAGATTGGAAAAATTACACTTCAGTTGCCTTTGTTTGATATATGAGAGTTTTCAGTCTTTTTTTAGCCACTTGTCGCATTAATTTCTGAGGTTTTCGCATGAGCGTAACTGGCACGTAGTCAACGTAACTGGGTTTCTTGTTGCGGTTTGAAGAGATTAGAAAAATTACACTTCAGTTGCCTTTGTTTGATTTATGCAATAGGAAGCAACTGAAAGAGTTTACAGTCTTTTTTTAGCCACTTGTCACATTAATTTCTGGGCGTTTTCTTTTTACACTGTACATTGATCACTTTGGCTTATTGAAAGTTTTAATGTGCAGCATTTATTGTGGGCTGAGTTAGAAAAGCAAATCCAGTTAAGGGCTGGGGGGGGGGTTGGGTGCATTGAGGGTTAAAGGGAAGTAATTCTTGCATTAATTTCTGGGCGTTTTTTTTTTTTTTCACTGTACATTAATCACTTTGGCTTATTGAAAGTTCCAATGTGTAGCATTTATTGTGGACTGAGTTAGAAAACCAAATCCAGTTAAGGGCTGGGGAGGAGGAGTGTTGGGTGCATCGAGGGTTAAAGGGAAGTAATTCTTGCATTAATTTCTGGGCGTTTTTTTTTTTTTTTTTTACACTGTACATTGATCACTAAAAATTGGCTTATTGAAAGTTTCAATGTGCAGCATTTATTGTGGGCTGAGTTAGAAAAGCAAATCCAGTTAAGGGCTGGGGAGGGGGGGAGTGGGTGCATCGAGGGTTAAAGGGAAGTAATTCTTGCAAGGGGCTTGAAAAGACCAAAACACGGTCTTCTGCGCCCCTATTTTCTTAAATGTTTGCCCATTTTCAGTGAAATCTTGGCAGTTTGCCAAGGACTGCACAGCAGCCTTTAAAGAAAACTTTAAATCCACTTTCATGCCGTTTTTTTCACTGTTTTTTAATCAATAAATTTTGGCGCCAATTTGGAGCGATTTTGAAGCTCTCTGATTGGCTGTTGAATTTCTTAAGTCCTCTCTGATTGGCTGCTGGTATCCATTCTGATTTCCTTAAAGCTTCTCTGATTGGATAATTATTAACCTTTTACCACACAATGACGCCTTTTCAAGAAGGCTTTTGAAAATAATCTGAGGAAAGGAGACAATGCAGGCTACCAGCATTTTCTCCTTTTCCCACAATGTTTTCTACCCTATCAAGGAAGCAATTGATTTTTAGTTATTCTTACATCTTATTGTGTCTTTATGGCCTACTTCTAAATTCTTCAAACAAGAACAAGATTTTTTTGTTGGAAAAAGTTTTCGCAACAGCGACCGTTTGCTTCTGAATTTTATATTTTGCGCTACGATTAAACATAAAATTGACTTTCGACTCACGTGGTCGTCTAAATTGGTTCAATGTTTTCGTGACCCTGGTAAGAAAACAGCGAAAAATTTTGTTTACCTTTCTTTGATTTGTACGACAGGTATCAATTGCCTCCGAAAGTGTCGAAGCTGATTTTACGTTTTTATGCGCGGCACGTAACAGTCACGTATGGGTTAGATGGTCATCGTAACCGAATCAATGGCCCTAGTGAGAGAAAAAGAAAAAGATAAATCCCTATAATTGACTCAAGCAACAGTTGTCGTCTGCTATAAAATATTCCATAAGTCGATTTTTCATGTTTTTGCGAATACGTAAGTGGCACCTGCGAGACAATAGACAACCTAAAAGGGTTTGTCGTCACCGTATATAAAGATTGCAGAAATAAAAAACAGATATTAGAAATTGAATTCCCTATATTTGACCTATTAAGCAACAGGTGTCCTCTGCTATGAAATGTTCCGTAAGTCGATTTTTCGCGTTTTCGCGGATACGTAACCGGCACCTTTGAGACGGCAGTCAACGTAAAAGGATTTGTGGTCACGGTATAAAGAGATTGGAGAAAAAACATATACATTAAAAGTTTAGTTCCTTTTGTTTGATTTATGCAATAAGAAGCAGTTGCTACTGAAAGAGCCTTCAGTCTTTTTTTTGCCACTTGTCGCATTATTTTCTGGGGTTTTCGCATGGGCGTAACTGGCACCTATGAGACGGTAGTCAACGTAACTGGGTTTCTTGTTGCGGTTTGAAGAGATTGGAAAAATTACACTTCAGTTGCCTTTGTTTGATATATGAGAGTTTTCAGTCTTTTTTTAGCCACTTGTCGCATTAATTTCTGAGGTTTTCGCATGAGCGTAACTGGCACGTAGTCAACGTAACTGGGTTTCTTGTTGCGGTTTGAAGAGATTAGAAAAATTACACTTCAGTTGCCTTTGTTTGATTTATGCAATAGGAAGCAACTGAAAGAGTTTACAGTCTTTTTTTAGCCACTTGTCACATTAATTTCTGGGCGTTTTCTTTTTACACTGTACATTGATCACTTTGGCTTATTGAAAGTTTTAATGTGCAGCATTTATTGTGGGCTGAGTTAGAAAAGCAAATCCAGTTAAGGGCTGGGGGGGGGGGTTGGGTGCATTGAGGGTTAAAGGGAAGTAATTCTTGCATTAATTTCTGGGCGTTTTTTTTTTTTTCACTGTACATTAATCACTTTGGCTTATTGAAAGTTCCAATGTGTAGCATTTATTGTGGACTGAGTTAGAAAACCAAATCCAGTTAAGGGCTGGGGAGGAGGGGTGTTGGGTGCATCGAGGGTTAAAGGGAAGTAATTCTTGCATTAATTTCTGGGCGTTTTTTTTTTTTTTTTTTTACACTGTACATTGATCACTAAAAATTGGCTTATTGAAAGTTTCAATGTGCAGCATTTATTGTGGGCTGAGTTAGAAAAGCAAATCCAGTTAAGGGCTGGGGAGGGGGGGAGTGGGTGCATCGAGGGTTAAAGGGAAGTAATTCTTGCAAGGGGCTTGAAAAGACCAAAACACGGTCTTCTGCGCCCGTATTTTCTTAAATGTTTGCCCATTTTCAGTGAAATCTTGGCAGTTTGCCAAGGACTGCACAGCAGCCTTTAAAGAAAACTTTAAATCCACTTTCATGCCGTTTTTTTCACTGTTTTTTAATCAATAAATTTTGGCGCCAATTTGGAGCGATTTTGAAGCTCTCTGATTGGCTGTTGAATTTCTTAAGTCCTCTCTGATTGGCTGCTGGTATCCATTCTGATTTCCTTAAAGCTTCTCTGATTGGATAATTATTAACCTTTTACCACACAATGACGCCTTTTCAAGAAGGCTTTTGAAAATAATCTGAGGAAAGGAGACAATGCAGGCTACCAGCATTTTCTCCTTTTCCCACAATGTTTTCTACCCTATCAAGGAAGCAATTGATTTTTAGTTATTCTTACATCTTATTGTGTCTTTATGGCCTACTTCTAAATTCTTCAAACAAGAACAAGATTTTTTTGTTGGAAAAAGTTTTCGCAACAGCGACCGTTTGCTTCTGAATTTTATATTTTGCGCTACGATTAAACATAAAATTGACTTTCGACTCACGTGGTCGTCTAAATTGGTTCAATGTTTTCGTGACCCTGGTAAGAAAACAGCGAAAAATTTTGTTTACCTTTCTTTGATTTGTACGACAGGTATCAATTGCCTCCGAAAGTGTCGAAGCTGATTTTACGTTTTTATGCGCGGCACGTAACAGTCACGTATGGGTTAGATGGTCATCGTAACCGAATCAATGGCCCTAGTGAGAGAAAAAGAAAAAGATAAATCCCTATAATTGACTCAAGCAACAGTTGTCGTCTGCTATAAAATATTCCATAAGTCGATTTTTCATGTTTTTGCGGATACGTAAGTGGCACCTGCGAGACAATAGACAACCTAAAAGGGTTTGTCGTCACCGTATATAAAGATTGCAGAAATAAAAAACAGATATTAGAAATTGAATTCCCTATATTTGACCTATTAAGCAACAGGTGTCCTCTGCTATGAAATGTTCCGTAAGTCGATTTTTCGTGTTTTCGCGGATACGTAACCGGCACCTTTGAGACGGCAGTCAACGTAAAAGGATTTGTGGTCACGGTATAAAGAGATTGGAGAAAAAACATATACATTAAAAGTTTAGTTCCTTTTGTTTGATTTATGCAATAAGAAGCAGTTGCTACTGAAAGAGCCTTCAGTCTTTTTTTTGCCACTTGTCGCATTATTTTCTGGGGTTTTCGCATGGGCGTAACTGGCACCTATGAGACGGTAGTCAACGTAACTGGGTTTCTTGTTGCGGTTTGAAGAGATTGGAAAAATTACACTTCAGTTGCCTTTGTTTGATATATGAGAGTTTTCAGTCTTTTTTTAGCCACTTGTCGCATTAATTTCTGAGGTTTTCGCATGAGCGTAACTGGCACGTAGTCAACGTAACTGGGTTTCTTGTTGCGGTTTGAAGAGATTAGAAAAATTACACTTCAGTTGCCTTTGTTTGATTTATGCAATAGGAAGCAACTGAAAGAGTTTACAGTCTTTTTTTAGCCACTTGTCACATTAATTTCTGGGCGTTTTCTTTTTACACTGTACATTGATCACTTTGGCTTATTGAAAGTTTTAATGTGCAGCATTTATTGTGGGCTGAGTTAGAAAAGCAAATCCAGTTAAGGGCTGGGGGGGGGGGGTTGGGTGCATTGAGGGTTAAAGGGAAGTAATTCTTGCATTAATTTCTGGGCGTTTTTTTTTTTTTCACTGTACATTAATCACTTTGGCTTATTGAAAGTTCCAATGTGTAGCATTTATTGTGGACTGAGTTAGAAAACCAAATCCAGTTAAGGGCTGGGGGGGGGGGGTTGGGTGCATTGAGGGTTAAAGGGAAGTAATTCTTGCATTAATTTCTGGGCGTTTTTTTTTTTTTCACTGTACATTAATCACTTTGGCTTATTGAAAGTTCCAATGTGTAGCATTTATTGTGGACTGAGTTAGAAAACCAAATCCAGTTAAGGGCTGGGGAGGAGGGGTGTTGGGTGCATCGAGGGTTAAAGGGAAGTAATTCTTGCATTAATTTCTGGGCGTTTTTTTTTTTTTTTTTTTACACTGTACATTGATCACTAAAAATTGGCTTATTGAAAGTTTCAATGTGCAGCATTTATTGTGGGCTGAGTTAGAAAAGCAAATCCAGTTAAGGGCTGGGGAGGGGGGGAGTGGGTGCATCGAGGGTTAAAGGGAAGTAATTCTTGCAAGGGGCTTGAAAAGACCAAAACACGGTCTTCTGCGCCCGTATTTTCTTAAATGTTTGCCCATTTTCAGTGAAATCTTGGCAGTTTGCCAAGGACTGCACAGCAGCCTTTAAAGAAAACTTTAAATCCACTTTCATGCCGTTTTTTTCACTGTTTTTTAATCAATAAATTTTGGCGCCAATTTGGAGCGATTTTGAAACTCTCTGATTGGCTGTTGAATTTCTTAAGTCCTCTCTGATTGGCTGCTGGTATCCATTCTGATTTCCTTAAAGCTTCTCTGATTGGATAATTATTAACCTTTTACCACACAATGACGCCTTTTCAAGAAGGCTTTTGAAAATAATCTGAGGAAAGGAGACAATGCAGGCTACCAGCATTTTCTCCTTTTCCCACAATGTTTTCTACCCTATCAAGGAAGCAATTGATTTTTAGTTATTCTTACATCTTATTGTGTCTTTATGGCCTACTTCTAAATTCTTCAAACAAGAACAAGATTTTTTTGTTGGAAAAAGTTTTCGCAACAGCGACCGTTTGCTTCTGAATTTTATATTTTGCGCTACGATTAAACATAAAATTGACTTTCGACTCACGTGGTCGTCTAAATTGGTTCAATGTTTTCGTGACCCTGGTAAGAAAACAGCGAAAAATTTTGTTTACCTTTCTTTGATTTGTACGACAGGTATCAATTGCCTCCGAAAGTGTCGAAGCTGATTTTACGTTTTTATGCACGGCACGTAACAGTCACGTATGGGTTAGATGGTCATCGTAACCGAATCAATGGCCCTAGTGAGAGAAAAAGAAAAAGATAAATCCCTATAATTGACTCAAGCAACAGTTGTCGTCTGCTATAAAATATTCCGTAAGTCGATTTTTCATGTTTTTGCGGATACGTAAGTGGCACCTGCGAGACAATAGACAACCTAAAAGGGTTTGTCGTCACCGTATATAAAGATTGCAGAAATAAAAAACAGATATTAGAAATTGAATTCCCTATATTTGACCTATTAAGCAACAGGTGTCCTCTGCTATGAAATGTTCCGTAAGTCGATTTTTCGCGTTTTCGCGGATACGTAACCGGCACCTTTGAGACGGCAGTCAACGTAAAAGGATTTGTGGTCACGGTATAAAGAGATTGGAGAAAAAACATATACATTAAAAGTTTAGTTCCTTTTGTTTGATTTATGCAATAAGAAGCAGTTGCTACTGAAAGAGCCTTCAGTCTTTTTTTTGCCACTTGTCGCATTATTTTCTGGGGTTTTCGCATGGGCGTAACTGGCACCTATGAGACGGTAGTCAACGTAACTGGGTTTCTTGTTGCGGTTTGAAGAGATTGGAAAAATTACACTTCAGTTGCCTTTGTTTGATATATGAGAGTTTTCAGTCTTTTTTTAGCCACTTGTCGCATTAATTTCTGAGGTTTTCGCATGAGCGTAACTGGCACGTAGTCAACGTAACTGGGTTTCTTGTTGCGGTTTGAAGAGATTAGAAAAATTACACTTCAGTTGCCTTTGTTTGATTTATGCAATAGGAAGCAACTGAAAGAGTTTACAGTCTTTTTTTAGCCACTTGTCACATTAATTTCTGGGCGTTTTCTTTTTACACTGTACATTGATCACTTTGGCTTATTGAAAGTTTTAATGTGCAGCATTTATTGTGGGCTGAGTTAGAAAAGCAAATCCAGTTAAGGGCTGGGGGGGGGGGGGGTTGGGTGCATTGAGGGTTAAAGGGAAGTAATTCTTGCATTAATTTCTGGGCGTTTTTTTTTTTTTCACTGTACATTAATCACTTTGGCTTATTGAAAGTTCCAATGTGTAGCATTTATTGTGGACTGAGTTAGAAAACCAAATCCAGTTAAGGGCTGGGGAGGAGGGGTGTTGGGTGCATCGAGGGTTAAAGGGAAGTAATTCTTGCATTAATTTCTGGGCGTTTTTTTTTTTTTTTTTTACACTGTACATTGATCACTAAAAATTGGCTTATTGAAAGTTTCAATGTGCAGCATTTATTGTGGGCTGAGTTAGAAAAGCAAATCCAGTTAAGGGCTGGGGAGGGGGGGAGTGGGTGCATCGAGGGTTAAAGGGAAGTAATTCTTGCAAGGGGCTTGAAAAGACCAAAACACGGTCTTCTGCGCCCCTATTTTCTTAAATGTTTGCCCATTTTCAGTGAAATCTTGGCAGTTTGCCAAGGACTGCACAGCAGCCTTTAAAGAAAACTTTAAATCCACTTTCATGCCGTTTTTTTCACTGTTTTTTAATCAATAAATTTTGGCGCCAATTTGGAGCGATTTTGAAGCTCTCTGATTGGCTGTTGAATTTCTTAAGTCCTCTCTGATTGGCTGCTGGTATCCATTCTGATTTCCTTAAAGCTTCTCTGATTGGATAATTATTAACCTTTTACCACACAATGACGCCTTTTCAAGAAGGCTTTTGAAAATAATCTGAGGAAAGGAGACAATGCAGGCTACCAGCATTTTCTCCTTTTCCCACAATGTTTTCTACCCTATCAAGGAAGCAATTGATTTTTAGTTATTCTTACATCTTATTGTGTCTTTATGGCCTACTTCTAAATTCTTCAAACAAGAACAAGATTTTTTTGTTGGAAAAAGTTTTCGCAACAGCGACCGTTTGCTTCTGAATTTTATATTTTGCGCTACGATTAAACATAAAATTGACTTTCGACTCACGTGGTCGTCTAAATTGGTTCAATGTTTTCGTGACCCTGGTAAGAAAACAGCGAAAAATTTTGTTTACCTTTCTTTGATTTGTACGACAGGTATCAATTGCCTCCGAAAGTGTCGAAGCTGATTTTACGTTTTTATGCACGGCACGTAACAGTCACGTATGGGTTAGATGGTCATCGTAACCGAATCAATGGCCCTAGTGAGAGAAAAAGAAAAAGATAAATCCCTATAATTGACTCAAGCAACAGTTGTCGTCTGCTATAAAATATTCCATAAGTCGATTTTTCATGTTTTTGCGGATACGTAAGTGGCACCTGCGAGACAATAGACAACCTAAAAGGGTTTGTCGTCACCGTATATAAAGATTGCAGAAATAAAAAACAGATATTAGAAATTGAATTCCCTATATTTGACCTATTAAGCAACAGGTGTCCTCTGCTATGAAATGTTCCGTAAGTCGATTTTTCGCGTTTTCGCGGATACGTAACCGGCACCTTTGAGACGGCAGTCAACGTAAAAGGATTTGTGGTCACGGTATAAAGAGATTGGAGAAAAAACATATACATTAAAAGTTTAGTTCCTTTTGTTTGATTTATGCAATAAGAAGCAGTTGCTACTGAAAGAGCCTTCAGTCTTTTTTTTGCCACTTGTCGCATTATTTTCTGGGGTTTTCGCATGGGCGTAACTGGCACCTATGAGACGGTAGTCAACGTAACTGGGTTTCTTGTTGCGGTTTGAAGAGATTGGAAAAATTACACTTCAGTTGCCTTTGTTTGATATATGAGAGTTTTCAGTCTTTTTTTAGCCACTTGTCGCATTAATTTCTGAGGTTTTCGCATGAGCGTAACTGGCACGTAGTCAACGTAACTGGGTTTCTTGTTGCGGTTTGAAGAGATTAGAAAAATTACACTTCAGTTGCCTTTGTTTGATTTATGCAATAGGAAGCAACTGAAAGAGTTTACAGTCTTTTTTTAGCCACTTGTCACATTAATTTCTGGGCGTTTTCTTTTTACACTGTACATTGATCACTTTGGCTTATTGAAAGTTTTAATGTGCAGCATTTATTGTGGGCTGAGTTAGAAAAGCAAATCCAGTTAAGGGCTGGGGGGGGGGGGTTGGGTGCATTGAGGGTTAAAGGGAAGTAATTCTTGCATTAATTTCTGGGCGTTTTTTTTTTTTCACTGTACATTAATCACTTTGGCTTATTGAAAGTTCCAATGTGTAGCATTTATTGTGGACTGAGTTAGAAAACCAAATCCAGTTAAGGGCTGGGGAGGAGGGGTGTTGGGTGCATCGAGGGTTAAAGGGAAGTAATTCTTGCATTAATTTCTGGGCGTTTTTTTTTTTTTTTTTTACACTGTACATTGATCACTAAAAATTGGCTTATTGAAAGTTTCAATGTGCAGCATTTATTGTGGGCTGAGTTAGAAAAGCAAATCCAGTTAAGGGCTGGGGAGGGGGGGAGTGGGTGCATCGAGGGTTAAAGGGAAGTAATTCTTGCAAGGGGCTTGAAAAGACCAAAACACGGTCTTCTGCGCCCCTATTTTCTTAAATGTTTGCCCATTTTCAGTGAAATCTTGGCAGTTTGCCAAGGACTGCACAGCAGCCTTTAAAGAAAACTTTAAATCCACTTTCATGCCGTTTTTTTCACTGTTTTTTAATCAATAAATTTTGGCGCCAATTTGGAGCGATTTTGAAACTCTCTGATTGGCTGTTGAATTTCTTAAGTCCTCTCTGATTGGCTGCTGGTATCCATTCTGATTTCCTTAAAGCTTCTCTGATTGGATAATTATTAACCTTTTACCACACAATGACGCCTTTTCAAGAAGGCTTTTGAAAATAATCTGAGGAAAGGAGACAATGCAGGCTACCAGCATTTTCTCCTTTTCCCACAATGTTTTCTACCCTATCAAGGAAGCAATTGATTTTTAGTTATTCTTACATCTTATTGTGTCTTTATGGCCTACTTCTAAATTCTTCAAACAAGAACAAGATTTTTTTGTTGGAAAAAGTTTTCGCAACAGCGACCGTTTGCTTCTGAATTTTATATTTTGCGCTACGATTAAACATAAAATTGACTTTCGACTCACGTGGTCGTCTAAATTGGTTCAATGTTTTCGTGACCCTGGTAAGAAAACAGCGAAAAATTTTGTTTACCTTTCTTTGATTTGTACGACAGGTATCAATTGCCTCCGAAAGTGTCGAAGCTGATTTTACGTTTTTATGCGCGGCACGTAACAGTCACGTATGGGTTAGATGGTCATCGTAACCGAATCAATGGCCCTAGTGAGAGAAAAAGAAAAAGATAAATCCCTATAATTGACTCAAGCAACAGTTGTCGTCTGCTATAAAATATTCCGTAAGTCGATTTTTCATGTTTTTGCGGATACGTAAGTGGCACCTGCGAGACAATAGACAACCTAAAAGGGTTTGTCGTCACCGTATATAAAGATTGCAGAAATAAAAAACAGATATTAGAAATTGAATTCCCTATATTTGACCTATTAAGCAACAGGTGTCCTCTGCTATGAAATGTTCCGTAAGTCGATTTTTCGCGTTTTCGCGGATACGTAACCGGCACCTTTGAGACGGCAGTCAACGTAAAAGGATTTGTGGTCACGGTATAAAGAGATTGGAGAAAAAACATATACATTAAAAGTTTAGTTCCTTTTGTTTGATTTATGCAATAAGAAGCAGTTGCTACTGAAAGAGCCTTCAGTCTTTTTTTTGCCACTTGTCGCATTATTTTCTGGGGTTTTCGCATGGGCGTAACTGGCACCTATGAGACGGTAGTCAACGTAACTGGGTTTCTTGTTGTGGTTTGAAGAGATTGGAAAAATTACACTTCAGTTGCCTTTGTTTGATATATGAGAGTTTTCAGTCTTTTTTTAGCCACTTGTCGCATTAATTTCTGAGGTTTTCGCATGAGCGTAACTGGCACGTAGTCAACGTAACTGGGTTTCTTGTTGCGGTTTGAAGAGATTAGAAAAATTACACTTCAGTTGCCTTTGTTTGATTTATGCAATAGGAAGCAACTGAAAGAGTTTACAGTCTTTTTTTAGCCACTTGTCACATTAATTTCTGGGCGTTTTCTTTTTACACTGTACATTGATCACTTTGGCTTATTGAAAGTTTTAATGTGCAGCATTTATTGTGGGCTGAGTTAGAAAAGCAAATCCAGTTAAGGGCTGGGGGGGGGGTTGGGTGCATTGAGGGTTAAAGGGAAGTAATTCTTGCATTAATTTCTGGGCGTTTTTTTTTTTTTTTCACTGTACATTAATCACTTTGGCTTATTGAAAGTTCCAATGTGTAGCATTTATTGTGGACTGAGTTAGAAAACCAAATCCAGTTAAGGGCTGGGGAGGAGGGGTGTTGGGTGCATCGAGGGTTAAAGGGAAGTAATTCTTGCATTAATTTCTGGGCGTTTTTTTTTTTTTTTTTTTACACTGTACATTGATCACTAAAAATTGGCTTATTGAAAGTTTCAATGTGCAGCATTTATTGTGGGCTGAGTTAGAAAAGCAAATCCAGTTAAGGGCTGGGGAGGGGGGGAGTGGGTGCATCGAGGGTTAAAGGGAAGTAATTCTTGCAAGGGGCTTGAAAAGACCAAAACACGGTCTTCTGCGCCCCTATTTTCTTAAATGTTTGCCCATTTTCAGTGAAATCTTGGCAGTTTGCCAAGGACTGCACAGCAGCCTTTAAAGAAAACTTTAAATCCACTTTCATGCCGTTTTTTTCACTGTTTTTTAATCAATAAATTTTGGCGCCAATTTGGAGCGATTTTGAAGCTCTCTGATTGGCTGTTGAATTTCTTAAGTCCTCTCTGATTGGCTGCTGGTATCCATTCTGATTTCCTTAAAGCTTCTCTGATTGGATAATTATTAACCTTTTACCACACAATGACGCCTTTTCAAGAAGGCTTTTGAAAATAATCTGAGGAAAGGAGACAATGCAGGCTACCAGTATTTTCTCCTTTTCCCACAATGTTTTCTACCCTATCAAGGAAGCAATTGATTTTTAGTTATTCTTACATCTTATTGTGTCTTTATGGCCTACTTCTAAATTCTTCAAACAAGAACAAGATTTTTTTGTTGGAAAAAGTTTTCGCAACAGCGACCGTTTGCTTCTGAATTTTATATTTTGCGCTACGATTAAACATAAAATTGACTTTCGACTCACGTGGTCGTCTAAATTGGTTCAATGTTTTCGTGACCCTGGTAAGAAAACAGCGAAAAATTTTGTTTACCTTTCTTTGATTTGTACGACAGGTATCAATTGCCTCCGAAAGTGTCGAAGCTGATTTTACGTTTTTATGCGCGGCACGTAACAGTCACGTATGGGTTAGATGGTCATCGTAACCGAATCAATGGCCCTAGTGAGAGAAAAAGAAAAAGATAAATCCCTATAATTGACTCAAGCAACAGTTGTCGTCTGCTATAAAATATTCCATAAGTCGATTTTTCATGTTTTTGCGGATACGTAAGTGGCACCTGCGAGACAATAGACAACCTAAAAGGGTTTGTCGTCACCGTATATAAAGATTGCAGAAATAAAAAACAGATATTAGAAATTGAATTCCCTATATTTGACCTATTAAGCAACAGGTGTCCTCTGCTATGAAATGTTCCGTAAGTCGATTTTTCGCGTTTTCGCGGATACGTAACCGGCACCTTTGAGACGGCAGTCAACGTAAAAGGATTTGTGGTCACGGTATAAAGAGATTGGAGAAAAAACATATACATTAAAAGTTTAGTTCCTTTTGTTTGATTTATGCAATAAGAAGCAGTTGCTACTGAAAGAGCCTTCAGTCTTTTTTTTGCCACTTGTCGCATTATTTTCTGGGGTTTTCGCATGGGCGTAACTGGCACCTATGAGACGGTAGTCAACGTAACTGGGTTTCTTGTTGCGGTTTGAAGAGATTGGAAAAATTACACTTCAGTTGCCTTTGTTTGATATATGAGAGTTTTCAGTCTTTTTTTAGCCACTTGTCGCATTAATTTCTGAGGTTTTCGCATGAGCGTAACTGGCACGTAGTCAACGTAACTGGGTTTCTTGTTGCGGTTTGAAGAGATTAGAAAAATTACACTTCAGTTGCCTTTGTTTGATTTATGCAATAGGAAGCAACTGAAAGAGTTTACAGTCTTTTTTTAGCCACTTGTCACATTAATTTCTGGGCGTTTTCTTTTTACACTGTACATTGATCACTTTGGCTTATTGAAAGTTTTAATGTGCAGCATTTATTGTGGGCTGAGTTAGAAAAGCAAATCCAGTTAAGGGCTGGGGGGGGGTTGGGTGCATTGAGGGTTAAAGGGAAGTAATTCTTGCATTAATTTCTGGGCGTTTTTTTTTTTTTCACTGTACATTAATCACTTTGGCTTATTGAAAGTTCCAATGTGTAGCATTTATTGTGGACTGAGTTAGAAAACCAAATCCAGTTAAGGGCTGGGGAGGAGGGGTGTTGGGTGCATCGAGGGTTAAAGGGAAGTAATTCTTGCATTAATTTCTGGGCGTTTTTTTTTTTTTTTTTTTACACTGTACATTGATCACTAAAAATTGGCTTATTGAAAGTTTCAATGTGCAGCATTTATTGTGGGCTGAGTTAGAAAAGCAAATCCAGTTAAGGGCTGGGGAGGGGGGGAGTGGGTGCATCGAGGGTTAAAGGGAAGTAATTCTTGCAAGGGGCTTGAAAAGACCAAAACACGGTCTTCTGCGCCCCTATTTTCTTAAATGTTTGCCCATTTTCAGTGAAATCTTGGCAGTTTGCCAAGGACTGCACAGCAGCCTTTAAAGAAAACTTTAAATCCACTTTCATGCCGTTTTTTTCACTGTTTTTTAATCAATAAATTTTGGCGCCAATTTGGAGCGATTTTGAAGCTCTCTGATTGGCTGTTGAATTTCTTAAGTCCTCTCTGATTGGCTGCTGGTATCCATTCTGATTTCCTTAAAGCTTCTCTGATTGGATAATTATTAACCTTTTACCACACAATGACGCCTTTTCAAGAAGGCTTTTGAAAATAATCTGAGGAAAGGAGACAATGCAGGCTACCAGCATTTTCTCCTTTTCCCACAATGTTTTCTACCCTATCAAGGAAGCAATTGATTTTTAGTTATTCTTACATCTTATTGTGTCTTTATGGCCTACTTCTAAATTCTTCAAACAAGAACAAGATTTTTTTGTTGGAAAAAGTTTTCGCAACAGCGACCGTTTGCTTCTGAATTTTATATTTTGCGCTACGATTAAACATAAAATTGACTTTCGACTCACGTGGTCGTCTAAATTGGTTCAATGTTTTCGTGACCCTGGTAAGAAAACAGCGAAAAATTTTGTTTACCTTTCTTTGATTTGTACGACAGGTATCAATTGCCTCCGAAAGTGTCGAAGCTGATTTTACGTTTTTATGCGCGGCACGTAACAGTCACGTATGGGTTAGATGGTCATCGTAACCGAATCAATGGCCCTAGTGAGAGAAAAAGAAAAAGATAAATCCCTATAATTGACTCAAGCAACAGTTGTCGTCTGCTATAAAATATTCCATAAGTCGATTTTTCATGTTTTTGCGGATACGTAAGTGGCACCTGCGAGACAATAGACAACCTAAAAGGGTTTGTCGTCACCGTATATAAAGATTGCAGAAATAAAAAACAGATATTAGAAATTGAATTCCCTATATTTGACCTATTAAGCAACAGGTGTCCTCTGCTATGAAATGTTCCGTAAGTCGATTTTTCGCGTTTTCGCGGATACGTAACCGGCACCTTTGAGACGGCAGTCAACGTAAAAGGATTTGTGGTCACGGTATAAAGAGATTGGAGAAAAAACATATACATTAAAAGTTTAGTTCCTTTTGTTTGATTTATGCAATAAGAAGCAGTTGCTACTGAAAGAGCCTTCAGTCTTTTTTTTGCCACTTGTCGCATTATTTTCTGGGGTTTTCGCATGGGCGTAACTGGCACCCATGAGACGGTAGTCAACGTAACTGGGTTTCTTGTTACGGTTTGAAGAGATTGGAAAAATTACACTTCAGTTGCCTTTGTTTGATATATGAGAGTTTTCAGTCTTTTTTTAGCCACTTGTCGCATTAATTTCTGAGGTTTTCGCATGAGTGTAACTGGCACGTAGTCAACGTAACTGGGTTTCTTGTTGCGGTTTGAAGAGATTAGAAAAATTACACTTCAGTTGCCTTTGTTTGATTTATGCAATAGGAAGCAACTGAAAGAGTTTACAGTCTTTTTTTAGCCACTTGTCACATTAATTTCTGGGCGTTTTCTTTTTACACTGTACATTGATCACTTTGGCTTATTGAAAGTTTTAATGTGCAGCATTTATTGTGGGCTGAGTTAGAAAAGCAAATCCAGTTAAGGGCTGGGGGGGGGTTGGGTGCATTGAGGGTTAAAGGGAAGTAATTCTTGCATTAATTTCTGGGCGTTTTTTTTTTTTTCACTGTACATTAATCACTTTGGCTTATTGAAAGTTCCAATGTATAGCATTTATTGTGGACTGAGTTAGAAAACCAAATCCAGTTAAGGGCTGGGGAGGAGGGGTGTTGGGTGCATCGAGGGTTAAAGGGAAGTAATTCTTGCATTAATTTCTGGGCGTTTTTTTTTTTTTTTTTTACACTGTACATTGATCACTAAAAATTGGCTTATTGAAAGTTTCAATGTGCAGCATTTATTGTGGGCTGAGTTAGAAAAGCAAATCCAGTTAAGGGCTGGGGGGGGGGTTGGGTGCATTGAGGGTTAAAGGGAAGTAATTCTTGCATTAATTTCTGGGCGTTTTTTTTTTTTTTCACTGTACATTAATCACTTTGGCTTATTGAAAGTTCCAATGTATAGCATTTATTGTGGACTGAGTTAGAAAACCAAATCCAGTTAAGGGCTGGGGAGGAGGGGTGTTGGGTGCATCGAGGGTTAAAGGGAAGTAATTCTTGCATTAATTTCTGGGCGTTGTTTTTTTTTTTTTTTACACTGTACATTGATCACTAAAAATTGGCTTATTGAAA
This sequence comes from Tridacna crocea, assembly GCA_943736015.1. NCBI lineage: Eukaryota > Metazoa > Mollusca > Bivalvia > Cardiida > Cardiidae > Tridacna > Tridacna crocea. The sequence continues at coordinate 10,930,829 of OX031069.1, read as the reverse complement.
GTTTCAATGTGCAGCATTTATTGTGGGCTGAGTTAGAAAAGCAAATCCAGTTAAGGGCTGGGGAGGGGGGGAGTGGGTGCATCGAGGGTTAAAGGGAAGTAATTCTTGCAAGGGGCTTGAAAAGACCAAAACACGGTCTTCTGCGCCCCTATTTTCTTAAATGTTTGCCCATTTTCAGTGAAATCTTGGCAGTTTGCCAAGGACTGCACAGCAGCCTTTAAAGAAAACTTTAAATCCACTTTCATGCCGTTTTTTCACTGTTTTTTAATCAATAAATTTTGGCGCCAATTTGGAGCGATTTTGAAGCTCTCTGATTGGCTGTTGAATTTCTTAAGTCCTCTCTGATTGGCTGCTGGTATCCATTCTGATTTCCTTAAAGCTTCTCTGATTGGATAATTATTAACCTTTTACCACACAATGACGCCTTTTCAAGAAGGCTTTTGAAAATAATCTGAGGAAAGGAGACAATGCAGGCTACCAGCATTTTCTCCTTTTCCCACAATGTTTTCTACCCTATCAAGGAAGCAATTGATTTTTAGTTATTCTTACATCTTATTGTGTCTTTATGGCCTACTTCTAAATTCTTCAAACAAGAACAAGATTTTTTTGTTGGAAAAAGTTTTCGCAACAGCGACCGTTTGCTTCTGAATTTTATATTTTGCGCTACGATTAAACATAAAATTGACTTTCGACTCACGTGGTCGTCTAAATTGGTTCAATGTTTTCGTGACCCTGGTAAGAAAACAGCGAAAAATTTTGTTTACCTTTCTTTGATTTGTACGACAGGTATCAATTGCCTCCGAAAGTGTCGAAGCTGATTTTACGTTTTTATGCGCGGCACGTAACAGTCACGTATGGGTTAGATGGTCATCGTAACCGAATCAATGGCCCTAGTGAGAGAAAAAGAAAAAGATAAATCCCTATAATTGACTCAAGCAACAGTTGTCGTCTGCTATAAAATATTCCATAAGTCGATTTTTCATGTTTTTGCGGATACGTAAGTGGCACCTGCGAGACAATAGACAACCTAAAAGGGTTTGTCGTCACCGTATATAAAGATTGCAGAAATAAAAAACAGATATTAGAAATTGAATTCCCTATATTTGACCTATTAAGCAACAGGTGTCCTCTGCTATGAAATGTTCCGTAAGTCGATTTTTCGCGTTTTCGCGGATACGTAACCGGCACCTTTGAGACGGCAGTCAACGTAAAAGGATTTGTGGTCACGGTATAAAGAGATTGGAGAAAAAACATATACATTAAAAGTTTAGTTCCTTTTGTTTGATTTATGCAATAAGAAGCAGTTGCTACTGAAAGAGCCTTCAGTCTTTTTTTTGCCACTTGTCGCATTATTTTCTGGGGTTTTCGCATGGGCGTAACTGGCACCTATGAGACGGTAGTCAACGTAACTGGGTTTCTTGTTGCGGTTTGAAGAGATTGGAAAAATTACACTTCAGTTGCCTTTGTTTGATATATGAGAGTTTTCAGTCTTTTTTTAGCCACTTGTCGCATTAATTTCTGAGGTTTTCGCATGAGCGTAACTGGCACGTAGTCAACGTAACTGGGTTTCTTGTTGCGGTTTGAAGAGATTAGAAAAATTACACTTCAGTTGCCTTTGTTTGATTTATGCAATAGGAAGCAACTGAAAGAGTTTACAGTCTTTTTTTAGCCACTTGTCACATTAATTTCTGGGCGTTTTCTTTTTACACTGTACATTGATCACTTTGGCTTATTGAAAGTTTTAATGTGCAGCATTTATTGTGGGCTGAGTTAGAAAAGCAAATCCAGTTAAGGGCTGGGGGGGGGTTGGGTGCATTGAGGGTTAAAGGGAAGTAATTCTTGCATTAATTTCTGGGCGTTTTTTTTTTTTTTCACTGTACATTAATCACTTTGGCTTATTGAAAGTTCCAATGTGTAGCATTTATTGTGGACTGAGTTAGAAAACCAAATCCAGTTAAGGGCTGGGGAGGAGGAGTGTTGGGTGCATCGAGGGTTAAAGGGAAGTAATTCTTGCATTAATTTCTGGGCGTTTTTTTTTTTTTTTTTTACACTGTACATTGATCACTAAAAATTGGCTTATTGAAAGTTTCAATGTGCAGCATTTATTGTGGGCTGAGTTAGAAAAGCAAATCCAGTTAAGGGCTGGGGAGGGGGGGAGTGGGTGCATCGAGGGTTAAAGGGAAGTAATTCTTGCAAGGGGCTTGAAAAGACCAAAACACGGTCTTCTGCGCCCCTATTTTCTTAAATGTTTGCCCATTTTCAGTGAAATCTTGGCAGTTTGCCAAGGACTGCACAGCAGCCTTTAAAGAAAACTTTAAATCCACTTTCATGCCGTTTTTTTCACTGTTTTTTAATCAATAAATTTTGGCGCCAATTTGGAGCGATTTTGAAGCTCTCTGATTGGCTGTTGAATTTCTTAAGTCCTCTCTGATTGGCTGCTGGTATCCATTCTGATTTCCTTAAAGCTTCTCTGATTGGATAATTATTAACCTTTTACCACACAATGACGCCTTTTCAAGAAGGCTTTTGAAAATAATCTGAGGAAAGGAGACAATGCAGGCTACCAGCATTTTCTCCTTTTCCCACAATGTTTTCTACCCTATCAAGGAAGCAATTGATTTTTAGTTATTCTTACATCTTATTGTGTCTTTATGGCCTACTTCTAAATTCTTCAAACAAGAACAAGATTTTTTTGTTGGAAAAAGTTTTCGCAACAGCGACCGTTTGCTTCTGAATTTTATATTTTGCGCTACGATTAAACATAAAATTGACTTTCGACTCACGTGGTCGTCTAAATTGGTTCAATGTTTTCGTGACCCTGGTAAGAAAACAGCGAAAAATTTTGTTTACCTTTCTTTGATTTGTACGACAGGTATCAATTGCCTCCGAAAGTGTCGAAGCTGATTTTACGTTTTTATGCGCGGCACGTAACAGTCACGTATGGGTTAGATGGTCATCGTAACCGAATCAATGGCCCTAGTGAGAGAAAAAGAAAAAGATAAATCCCTATAATTGACTCAAGCAACAGTTGTCGTCTGCTATAAAATATTCCATAAGTCGATTTTTCATGTTTTTGCGAATACGTAAGTGGCACCTGCGAGACAATAGACAACCTAAAAGGGTTTGTCGTCACCGTATATAAAGATTGCAGAAATAAAAAACAGATATTAGAAATTGAATTCCCTATATTTGACCTATTAAGCAACAGGTGTCCTCTGCTATGAAATGTTCCGTAAGTCGATTTTTCGCGTTTTCGCGGATACGTAACCGGCACCTTTGAGACGGCAGTCAACGTAAAAGGATTTGTGGTCACGGTATAAAGAGATTGGAGAAAAAACATATACATTAAAAGTTTAGTTCCTTTTGTTTGATTTATGCAATAAGAAGCAGTTGCTACTGAAAGAGCCTTCAGTCTTTTTTTTGCCACTTGTCGCATTATTTTCTGGGGTTTTCGCATGGGCGTAACTGGCACCTATGAGACGGTAGTCAACGTAACTGGGTTTCTTGTTGCGGTTTGAAGAGATTGGAAAAATTACACTTCAGTTGCCTTTGTTTGATATATGAGAGTTTTCAGTCTTTTTTTAGCCACTTGTCGCATTAATTTCTGAGGTTTTCGCATGAGCGTAACTGGCACGTAGTCAACGTAACTGGGTTTCTTGTTGCGGTTTGAAGAGATTAGAAAAATTACACTTCAGTTGCCTTTGTTTGATTTATGCAATAGGAAGCAACTGAAAGAGTTTACAGTCTTTTTTTAGCCACTTGTCACATTAATTTCTGGGCGTTTTCTTTTTACACTGTACATTGATCACTTTGGCTTATTGAAAGTTTTAATGTGCAGCATTTATTGTGGGCTGAGTTAGAAAAGCAAATCCAGTTAAGGGCTGGGGGGGGGGTTGGGTGCATTGAGGGTTAAAGGGAAGTAATTCTTGCATTAATTTCTGGGCGTTTTTTTTTTTTTCACTGTACATTAATCACTTTGGCTTATTGAAAGTTCCAATGTGTAGCATTTATTGTGGACTGAGTTAGAAAACCAAATCCAGTTAAGGGCTGGGGAGGAGGGGTGTTGGGTGCATCGAGGGTTAAAGGGAAGTAATTCTTGCATTAATTTCTGGGCGTTTTTTTTTTTTTTTTTTTACACTGTACATTGATCACTAAAAATTGGCTTATTGAAAGTTTCAATGTGCAGCATTTATTGTGGGCTGAGTTAGAAAAGCAAATCCAGTTAAGGGCTGGGGAGGGGGGGAGTGGGTGCATCGAGGGTTAAAGGGAAGTAATTCTTGCAAGGGGCTTGAAAAGACCAAAACACGGTCTTCTGCGCCCCTATTTTCTTAAATGTTTGCCCATTTTCAGTGAAATCTTGGCAGTTTGCCAAGGACTGCACAGCAGCCTTTAAAGAAAACTTTAAATCCACTTTCATGCCGTTTTTTTCACTGTTTTTTAATCAATAAATTTTGGCGCCAATTTGGAGCGATTTTGAAGCTCTCTGATTGGCTGTTGAATTTCTTAAGTCCTCTCTGATTGGCTGCTGGTATCCATTCTGATTTCCTTAAAGCTTCTCTGATTGGATAATTATTAACCTTTTACCACACAATGACGCCTTTTCAAGAAGGCTTTTGAAAATAATCTGAGGAAAGGAGACAATGCAGGCTACCAGCATTTTCTCCTTTTCCCACAATGTTTTCTACCCTATCAAGGAAGCAATTGATTTTTAGTTATTCTTACATCTTATTGTGTCTTTATGGCCTACTTCTAAATTCTTCAAACAAGAACAAGATTTTTTTGTTGGAAAAAGTTTTCGCAACAGCGACCGTTTGCTTCTGAATTTTATATTTTGCGCTACGATTAAACATAAAATTGACTTTCGACTCACGTGGTCGTCTAAATTGGTTCAATGTTTTCGTGACCCTGGTAAGAAAACAGCGAAAAATTTTGTTTACCTTTCTTTGATTTGTACGACAGGTATCAATTGCCTCCGAAAGTGTCGAAGCTGATTTTACGTTTTTATGCGCGGCACGTAACAGTCACGTATGGGTTAGATGGTCATCGTAACCGAATCAATGGCCCTAGTGAGAGAAAAAGAAAAAGATAAATCCCTATAATTGACTCAAGCAACAGTTGTCGTCTGCTATAAAATATTCCATAAGTCGATTTTTCATGTTTTTGCGGATACATAAGTGGCACCTGCGAGACAATAGACAACCTAAAAGGGTTTGTCGTCACCGTATATAAAGATTGCAGAAATAAAAAACAGATATTAGAAATTGAATTCCCTATATTTGACCTATTAAGCAACAGGTGTCCTCTGCTATGAAATGTTCCGTAAGTCGATTTTTCGCGTTTTCGCGGATACGTAACCGGCACCTTTGAGACGGCAGTCAACGTAAAAGGATTTGTGGTCACGGTATAAAGAGATTGGAGAAAAAACATATACATTAAAAGTTTAGTTCCTTTTGTTTGATTTATGCAATAAGAAGCAGTTGCTACTGAAAGAGCCTTCAGTCTTTTTTTTGCCACTTGTCGCATTATTTTCTGGGGTTTTCGCATGGGCGTAACTGGCACCTATGAGACGGTAGTCAACGTAACTGGGTTTCTTGTTGCGGTTTGAAGAGATTGGAAAAATTACACTTCAGTTGCCTTTGTTTGATATATGAGAGTTTTCAGTCTTTTTTTAGCCACTTGTCGCATTAATTTCTGAGGTTTTCGCATGAGCGTAACTGGCACGTAGTCAACGTAACTGGGTTTCTTGTTGCGGTTTGAAGAGATTAGAAAAATTACACTTCAGTTGCCTTTGTTTGATTTATGCAATAGGAAGCAACTGAAAGAGTTTACAGTCTTTTTTTAGCCACTTGTCACATTAATTTCTGGGCGTTTTCTTTTTACACTGTACATTGATCACTTTGGCTTATTGAAAGTTTTAATGTGCAGCATTTATTGTGGGCTGAGTTAGAAAAGCAAATCCAGTTAAGGGCTGGGGGGGGGGTTGGGTGCATTGAGGGTTAAAGGGAAGTAATTCTTGCATTAATTTCTGGGCGTTTTTTTTTTTTCACTGTACATTAATCACTTTGGCTTATTGAAAGTTCCAATGTGTAGCATTTATTGTGGACTGAGTTAGAAAACCAAATCCAGTTAAGGGCTGGGGAGGAGGGGTGTTGGGTGCATCGAGGGTTAAAGGGAAGTAATTCTTGCATTAATTTCTGGGCGTTTTTTTTTTTTTTTTTTTACACTGTACATTGATCACTAAAAATTGGCTTATTGAAAGTTTCAATGTGCAGCATTTATTGTGGGCTGAGTTAGAAAAGCAAATCCAGTTAAGGGCTGGGGAGGGGGGGAGTGGGTGCATCGAGGGTTAAAGGGAAGTAATTCTTGCAAGGGGCTTGAAAAGACCAAAACACGGTCTTCTGCGCCCCTATTTTCTTAAATGTTTGCCCATTTTCAGTGAAATCTTGGCAGTTTGCCAAGGACTGCACAGCAGCCTTTAAAGAAAACTTTAAATCCACTTTCATGCCGTTTTTTTCACTGTTTTTTAATCAATAAATTTTGGCGCCAATTTGGAGCGATTTTGAAACTCTCTGATTGGCTGTTGAATTTCTTAAGTCCTCTCTGATTGGCTGCTGGTATCCATTCTGATTTCCTTAAAGCTTCTCTGATTGGATAATTATTAACCTTTTACCACACAATGACGCCTTTTCAAGAAGGCTTTTGAAAATAATCTGAGGAAAGGAGACAATGCAGGCTACCAGCATTTTCTCCTTTTCCCACAATGTTTTCTACCCTATCAAGGAAGCAATTGATTTTTAGTTATTCTTACATCTTATTGTGTCTTTATGGCCTACTTCTAAATTCTTCAAACAAGAACAAGATTTTTTTGTTGGAAAAAGTTTTCGCAACAGCGACCGTTTGCTTCTGAATTTTATATTTTGCGCTACGATTAAACATAAAATTGACTTTCGACTCACGTGGTCGTCTAAATTGGTTCAATGTTTTCGTGACCCTGGTAAGAAAACAGCGAAAAATTTTGTTTACCTTTCTTTGATTTGTACGACAGGTATCAATTGCCTCCGAAAGTGTCGAAGCTGATTTTACGTTTTTATGCGCGGCACGTAACAGTCACGTATGGGTTAGATGGTCATCGTAACCGAATCAATGGCCCTAGTGAGAGAAAAAGAAAAAGATAAATCCCTATAATTGACTCAAGCAACAGTTGTCGTCTGCTATAAAATATTCCGTAAGTCGATTTTTCATGTTTTTGCGGATACGTAAGTGGCACCTGCGAGACAATAGACAACCTAAAAGGGTTTGTCGTCACCGTATATAAAGATTGCAGAAATAAAAAACAGATATTAGAAATTGAATTCCCTATATTTGACCTATTAAGCAACAGGTGTCCTCTGCTATGAAATGTTCCGTAAGTCGATTTTTCGCGTTTTCGCGGATACGTAACCGGCACCTTTGAGACGGCAGTCAACGTAAAAGGATTTGTGGTCACGGTATAAAGAGATTGGAGAAAAAACATATACATTAAAAGTTTAGTTCCTTTTGTTTGATTTATGCAATAAGAAGCAGTTGCTACTGAAAGAGCCTTCAGTCTTTTTTTTGCCACTTGTCGCATTATTTTCTGGGGTTTTCGCATGGGCGTAACTGGCACCTATGAGACGGTAGTCAACGTAACTGGGTTTCTTGTTGCGGTTTGAAGAGATTGGAAAAATTACACTTCAGTTGCCTTTGTTTGATATATGAGAGTTTTCAGTCTTTTTTTAGCCACTTGTCGCATTAATTTCTGAGGTTTTCGCATGAGCGTAACTGGCACGTAGTCAACGTAACTGGGTTTCTTGTTGCGGTTTGAAGAGATTAGAAAAATTACACTTCAGTTGCCTTTGTTTGATTTATGCAATAGGAAGCAACTGAAAGAGTTTACAGTCTTTTTTTAGCCACTTGTCACATTAATTTCTGGGCGTTTTCTTTTTACACTGTACATTGATCACTTTGGCTTATTGAAAGTTTTAATGTGCAGCATTTATTGTGGGCTGAGTTAGAAAAGCAAATCCAGTTAAGGGCTGGGGGGGGGGTTGGGTGCATTGAGGGTTAAAGGGAAGTAATTCTTGCATTAATTTCTGGGCGTTTTTTTTTTTTTTCACTGTACATTAATCACTTTGGCTTATTGAAAGTTCCAATGTGTAGCATTTATTGTGGACTGAGTTAGAAAACCAAATCCAGTTAAGGGCTGGGGAGGAGGGGTGTTGGGTGCATCGAGGGTTAAAGGGAAGTAATTCTTGCATTAATTTCTGGGCGTTTTTTTTTTTTTTTTTTACACTGTACATTGATCACTAAAAATTGGCTTATTGAAAGTTTCAATGTGCAGCATTTATTGTGGGCTGAGTTAGAAAAGCAAATCCAGTTAAGGGCTGGGGAGGGGGGGAGTGGGTGCATCGAGGGTTAAAGGGAAGTAATTCTTGCAAGGGGCTTGAAAAGACCAAAACACGGTCTTCTGCGCCCCTATTTTCTTAAATGTTTGCCCATTTTCAGTGAAATCTTGGCAGTTTGCCAAGGACTGCACAGCAGCCTTTAAAGAAAACTTTAAATCCACTTTCATGCCGTTTTTTTCACTGTTTTTTAATCAATAAATTTTGGCGCCAATTTGGAGCGATTTTGAAGCTCTCTGATTGGCTGTTGAATTTCTTAAGTCCTCTCTGATTGGCTGCTGGTATCCATTCTGATTTCCTTAAAGCTTCTCTGATTGGATAATTATTAACCTTTTACCACACAATGACGCCTTTTCAAGAAGGCTTTTGAAAATAATCTGAGGAAAGGAGACAATGCAGGCTACCAGCATTTTCTCCTTTTCCCACAATGTTTTCTACCCTATCAAGGAAGCAATTGATTTTTAGTTATTCTTACATCTTATTGTGTCTTTATGGCCTACTTCTAAATTCTTCAAACAAGAACAAGATTTTTTTGTTGGAAAAAGTTTTCGCAACAGCGACCGTTTGCTTCTGAATTTTATATTTTGCGCTACGATTAAACATAAAATTGACTTTCGACTCACGTGGTCGTCTAAATTGGTTCAATGTTTTCGTGACCCTGGTAAGAAAACAGCGAAAAATTTTGTTTACCTTTCTTTGATTTGTACGACAGGTATCAATTGCCTCCGAAAGTGTCGAAGCTGATTTTACGTTTTTATGCGCGGCACGTAACAGTCACGTATGGGTTAGATGGTCATCGTAACCGAATCAATGGCCCTAGTGAGAGAAAAAGAAAAAGATAAATCCCTATAATTGACTCAAGCAACAGTTGTCGTCTGCTATAAAATATTCCATAAGTCGATTTTTCATGTTTTTGCGGATACGTAAGTGGCACCTGCGAGACAATAGACAACCTAAAAGGGTTTGTCGTCACCGTATATAAAGATTGCAGAAATAAAAAACAGATATTAGAAATTGAATTCCCTATATTTGACCTATTAAGCAACAGGTGTCCTCTGCTATGAAATGTTCCGTAAGTCGATTTTTCGCGTTTTCGCGGATACGTAACCGGCACCTTTGAGACGGCAGTCAACGTAAAAGGATTTGTGGTCACGGTATAAAGAGATTGGAGAAAAAACATATACATTAAAAGTTTAGTTCCTTTTGTTTGATTTATGCAATAAGAAGCAGTTGCTACTGAAAGAGCCTTCAGTCTTTTTTTTGCCACTTGTCGCATTATTTTCTGGGGTTTTCGCATGGGCGTAACTGGCACCTATGAGACGGTAGTCAACGTAACTGGGTTTCTTGTTGCGGTTTGAAGAGATTGGAAAAATTACACTTCAGTTGCCTTTGTTTGATATATGAGAGTTTTCAGTCTTTTTTTAGCCACTTGTCGCATTAATTTCTGAGGTTTTCGCATGAGCGTAACTGGCACGTAGTCAACGTAACTGGGTTTCTTGTTGCGGTTTGAAGAGATTAGAAAAATTACACTTCAGTTGCCTTTGTTTGATTTATGCAATAGGAAGCAACTGAAAGAGTTTACAGTCTTTTTTTAGCCACTTGTCACATTAATTTCTGGGCGTTTTCTTTTTACACTGTACATTGATCACTTTGGCTTATTGAAAGTTTTAATGTGCAGCATTTATTGTGGGCTGAGTTAGAAAAGCAAATCCAGTTAAGGGCTGGGGGGGGGGGTTGGGTGCATTGAGGGTTAAAGGGAAGTAATTCTTGCATTAATTTCTGGGCGTTTTTTTTTTTTTCACTGTACATTAACCACTTTGGCTTATTGAAAGTTCCAATGTGTAGCATTTATTGTGGACTGAGTTAGAAAACCAAATCCAGTTAAGGGCTGGGGAGGAGGGGTGTTGGGTGCATCGAGGGTTAAAGGGAAGTAATTCTTGCATTAATTTCTGGGCGTTTTTTTTTTTTTTTTTTACACTGTACATTGATCACTAAAAATTGGCTTATTGAAAGTTTCAATGTGCAGCATTTATTGTGGGCTGAGTTAGAAAAGCAAATCCAGTTAAGGGCTGGGGAGGGGGGGAGTGGGTGCATCGAGGGTTAAAGGGAAGTAATTCTTGCAAGGGGCTTGAAAAGACCAAAACACGGTCTTCTGCGCCCCTATTTTCTTAAATGTTTGCCCATTTTCAGTGAAATCTTGGCAGTTTGCCAAGGACTGCACAGCAGCCTTTAAAGAAAACTTTAAATCCACTTTCATGCCGTTTTTTTCACTGTTTTTTAATCAATAAATTTTGGCGCCAATTTGGAGCGATTTTGAAGCTCTCTGATTGGCTGTTGAATTTCTTAAGTCCTCTCTGATTGGCTGCTGGTATCCATTCTGATTTCCTTAAAGCTTCTCTGATTGGATAATTATTAACCTTTTACCACACAATGACGCCTTTTCAAGAAGGCTTTTGAAAATAATCTGAGGAAAGGAGACAATGCAGGCTACCAGCATTTTCTCCTTTTCCCACAATGTTTTCTACCCTATCAAGGAAGCAATTGATTTTTAGTTATTCTTACATCTTATTGTGTCTTTATGGCCTACTTCTAAATTCTTCAAACAAGAACAAGATTTTTTTGTTGGAAAAAGTTTTCGCAACAGCGACCGTTTGCTTCTGAATTTTATATTTTGCGCTACGATTAAACATAAAATTGACTTTCGACTCACGTGGTCGTCTAAATTGGTTCAATGTTTTCGTGACCCTGGTAAGAAAACAGCGAAAAATTTTGTTTACCTTTCTTTGATTTGTACGACAGGTATCAATTGCCTCCGAAAGTGTCGAAGCTGATTTTACGTTTTTATGCGCGGCACGTAACAGTCACGTATGGGTTAGATGGTCATCGTAACCGAATCAATGGCCCTAGTGAGAGAAAAAGAAAAAGATAAATCCCTATAATTGACTCAAGCAACAGTTGTCGTCTGCTATAAAATATTCCATAAGTCGATTTTTCATGTTTTTGCGGATACGTAAGTGGCACCTGCGAGACAATAGACAACCTAAAAGGGTTTGTCGTCACCGTATATAAAGATTGCAGAAATAAAAAACAGATATTAGAAATTGAATTCCCTATATTTGACCTATTAAGCAACAGGTGTCCTCTGCTATGAAATGTTCCGTAAGTCGATTTTTCGCGTTTTCGCGGATACGTAACCGGCACCTTTGAGACGGCAGTCAACGTAAAAGGATTTGTGGTCACGGTATAAAGAGATTGGAGAAAAAACATATACATTAAAAGTTTAGTTCCTTTTGTTTGATTTATGCAATAAGAAGCAGTTGCTACTGAAAGAGCCTTCAGTCTTTTTTTTGCCACTTGTCGCATTATTTTCTGGGGTTTTCGCATGGGCGTAACTGGCACCTATGAGACGGTAGTCAACGTAACTGGGTTTCTTGTTGCGGTTTGAAGAGATTGGAAAAATTACACTTCAGTTGCCTTTGTTTGATATATGAGAGTTTTCAGTCTTTTTTTAGCCACTTGTCGCATTAATTTCTGAGGTTTTCGCATGAGCGTAACTGGCACGTAGTCAACGTAACTGGGTTTCTTGTTGCGGTTTGAAGAGATTAGAAAAATTACACTTCAGTTGCCTTTGTTTGATTTATGCAATAGGAAGCAACTGAAAGAGTTTACAGTCTTTTTTTAGCCACTTGTCACATTAATTTCTGGGCGTTTTCTTTTTACACTGTACATTGATCACTTTGGCTTATTGAAAGTTTTAATGTGCAGCATTTATTGTGGGCTGAGTTAGAAAAGCAAATCCAGTTAAGGGCTGGGGGGGGGTTGGGTGCATTGAGGGTTAAAGGGAAGTAATTCTTGCATTAATTTCTGGGCGTTTTTTTTTTTTTCACTGTACATTAATCACTTTGGCTTATTGAAAGTTCCAATGTATAGCATTTATTGTGGACTGAGTTAGAAAACCAAATCCAGTTAAGGGCTGGGGAGGAGGGGTGTTGGGTGCATCGAGGGTTAAAGGGAAGTAATTCTTGCATTAATTTCTGGGCGTTTTTTTTTTTTTTTTTTACACTGTACATTGATCACTAAAAATTGGCTTATTGAAAGTTTCAATGTGCAGCATTTATTGTGGGCTGAGTTAGAAAAGCAAATCCAGTTAAGGGCTGGGGAGGGGGGGAGTGGGTGCATCGAGGGTTAAAGGGAAGTAATTCTTGCAAGGGGCTTGAAAAGACCAAAACACGGTCTTCTGCGCCCCTATTTTCTTAAATGTTTGCCCATTTTCAGTGAAATCTTGGCAGTTTGCCAAGGACTGCACAGCAGCCTTTAAAGAAAACTTTAAATCCACTTTCATGCCGTTTTTTTCACTGTTTTTTAATCAATAAATTTTGGCGCCAATTTGGAGCGATTTTGAAGCTCTCTGATTGGCTGTTGAATTTCTTAAGTCCTCTCTGATTGGCTGCTGGTATCCATTCTGATTTCCTTAAAGCTTCTCTGATTGGATAATTATTAACCTTTTACCACACAATGACGCCTTTTCAAGAAGGCTTTTGAAAATAATCTGAGGAAAGGAGACAATGCAGGCTACCAGCATTTTCTCCTTTTCCCACAATGTTTTCTACCCTATCAAGGAAGCAATTGATTTTTAGTTATTCTTACATCTTATTGTGTCTTTATGGCCTACTTCTAAATTCTTCAAACAAGAACAAGATTTTTTTGTTGGAAAAAGTTTTCGCAACAGCGACCGTTTGCTTCTGAATTTTATATTTTGCGCTACGATTAAACATAAAATTGACTTTCGACTCACGTGGTCGTCTAAATTGGTTCAATGTTTTCGTGACCCTGGTAAGAAAACAGCGAAAAATTTTGTTTACCTTTCTTTGATTTGTACGACAGGTATCAATTGCCTCCGAAAGTGTCGAAGCTGATTTTACGTTTTTATGCGCGGCACGTAACAGTCACGTATGGGTTAGATGGTCATCGTAACCGAATCAATGGCCCTAGTGAGAGAAAAAGAAAAAGATAAATCCCTATAATTGACTCAAGCAACAGTTGTCGTCTGCTATAAAATATTCCATAAGTCGATTTTTCATGTTTTTGCGGATACGTAAGTGGCACCTGCGAGACAATAGACAACCTAAAAGGGTTTGTCGTCACCGTATATAAAGATTGCAGAAATAAAAAACAGATATTAGAAATTGAATTCCCTATATTTGACCTATTAAGCAACAGGTGTCCTCTGCTATGAAATGTTCCGTAAGTCGATTTTTCGCGTTTTCGCGGATACGTAACCGGCACCTTTGAGACGGCAGTCAACGTAAAAGGATTTGTGGTCACGGTATAAAGAGATTGGAGAAAAAACATATACATTAAAAGTTTAGTTCCTTTTGTTTGATTTATGCAATAAGAAGCAGTTGCTACTGAAAGAGCCTTCAGTCTTTTTTTTGCCACTTGTCGCATTATTTTCTGGGGTTTTCGCATGGGCGTAACTGGCACCTATGAGACGGTAGTCAACGTAACTGGGTTTCTTGTTGCGGTTTGAAGAGATTGGAAAAATTACACTTCAGTTGCCTTTGTTTGATATATGAGAGTTTTCAGTCTTTTTTTAGCCACTTGTCGCATTAATTTCTGAGGTTTTCGCATGAGCGTAACTGGCACGTAGTCAACGTAACTGGGTTTCTTGTTGCGGTTTGAAGAGATTAGAAAAATTACACTTCAGTTGCCTTTGTTTGATTTATGCAATAGGAAGCAACTGAAAGAGTTTACAGTCTTTTTTTAGCCACTTGTCACATTAATTTCTGGGCGTTTTCTTTTTACACTGTACATTGATCACTTTGGCTTATTGAAAGTTTTAATGTGCAGCATTTATTGTGGGCTGAGTTAGAAAAGCAAATCCAGTTAAGGGCTGGGGGGGGGGTTGGGTGCATTGAGGGTTAAAGGGAAGTAATTCTTGCATTAATTTCTGGGCGTTTTTTTTTTTTTCACTGTACATTAATCACTTTGGCTTATTGAAAGTTCCAATGTGTAGCATTTATTGTGGACTGAGTTAGAAAACCAAATCCAGTTAAGGGCTGGGGAGGAGGGGTGTTGGGTGCATCGAGGGTTAAAGGGAAGTAATTCTTGCATTAATTTCTGGGCGTTTTTTTTTTTTTTTTTTACACTGTACATTGATCACTAAAAATTGGCTTATTGAAAGTTTCAATGTGCAGCATTTATTGTGGGCTGAGTTAGAAAAGCAAATCCAGTTAAGGGCTGGGGAGGGGGGGAGTGGGTGCATCGAGGGTTAAAGGGAAGTAATTCTTGCAAGGGGCTTGAAAAGACCAAAACACGGTCTTCTGCGCCCCTATTTTCTTAAATGTTTGCCCATTTTCAGTGAAATCTTGGCAGTTTGCCAAGGACTGCACAGCAGCCTTTAAAGAAAACTTTAAATCCACTTTCATGCCGTTTTTTTCACTGTTTTTTAATCAATAAATTTTGGCGCCAATTTGGAGCGATTTTGAAGCTCTCTGATTGGCTGTTGAATTTCTTAAGTCCTCTCTGATTGGCTGCTGGTATCCATTCTGATTTCCTTAAAGCTTCTCTGATTGGATAATTATTAACCTTTTACCACACAATGACGCCTTTTCAAGAAGGCTTTTGAAAATAATCTGAGGAAAGGAGACAATGCAGGCTACCAGCATTTTCTCCTTTTCCCACAATGTTTTCTACCCTATCAAGGAAGCAATTGATTTTTAGTTATTCTTACATCTTATTGTGTCTTTATGGCCTACTTCTAAATTCTTCAAACAAGAACAAGATTTTTTTGTTGGAAAAAGTTTTCGCAACAGCGACCGTTTGCTTCTGAATTTTATATTTTGCGCTACGATTAAACATAAAATTGACTTTCGACTCACGTGGTCGTCTAAATTGGTTCAATGTTTTCGTGACCCTGGTAAGAAAACAGCGAAAAATTTTGTTTACCTTTCTTTGATTTGTACGACAGGTATCAATTGCCTCCGAAAGTGTCGAAGCTGATTTTACGTTTTTATGCGCGGCACGTAACAGTCACGTATGGGTTAGATGGTCATCGTAACCGAATCAATGGCCCTAGTGAGAGAAAAAGAAAAAGATAAATCCCTATAATTGACTCAAGCAACAGTTGTCGTCTGCTATAAAATATTCCATAAGTCGATTTTTCATGTTTTTGCGGATACGTAAGTGGCACCTGCGAGACAATAGACAACCTAAAAGGGTTTGTCGTCACCGTATATAAAGATTGCAGAAATAAAAAACAGATATTAGAAATTGAATTCCCTATATTTGACCTATTAAGCAACAGGTGTCCTCTGCTATGAAATGTTCCGTAAGTCGATTTTTCGCGTTTTCGCGGATACGTAACCGGCACCTTTGAGACGGCAGTCAACGTAAAAGGATTTGTGGTCACGGTATAAAGAGATTGGAGAAAAAACATATACATTAAAAGTTTAGTTCCTTTTGTTTGATTTATGCAATAAGAAGCAGTTGCTACTGAAAGAGCCTTCAGTCTTTTTTTTGCCACTTGTCGCATTATTTTCTGGGGTTTTCGCATGGGCGTAACTGGCACCTATGAGACGGTAGTCAACGTAACTGGGTTTCTTGTTGCGGTTTGAAGAGATTGGAAAAATTACACTTCAGTTGCCTTTGTTTGATATATGAGAGTTTTCAGTCTTTTTTTAGCCACTTGTCGCATTAATTTCTGAGGTTTTCGCATGAGCGTAACTGGCACGTAGTCAACGTAACTGGGTTTCTTGTTGCGGTTTGAAGAGATTAGAAAAATTACACTTCAGTTGCCTTTGTTTGATTTATGCAATAGGAAGCAACTGAAAGAGTTTACAGTCTTTTTTTAGCCACTTGTCACATTAATTTCTGGGCGTTTTCTTTTTACACTGTACATTGATCACTTTGGCTTATTGAAAGTTTTAATGTGCAGCATTTATTGTGGGCTGAGTTAGAAAAGCAAATCCAGTTAAGGGCTGGGGGGGGGTTGGGTGCATTGAGGGTTAAAGGGAAGTAATTCTTGCATTAATTTCTGGGCGTTTTTTTTTTTTTCACTGTACATTAATCACTTTGGCTTATTGAAAGTTCCAATGTGTAGCATTTATTGTGGACTGAGTTAGAAAACCAAATCCAGTTAAGGGCTGGGGAGGAGGGGTGTTGGGTGCATCGAGGGTTAAAGGGAAGTAATTCTTGCATTAATTTCTGGGCGTTTTTTTTTTTTTTTTTTACACTGTACATTGATCACTAAAAATTGGCTTATTGAAAGTTTCAATGTGCAGCATTTATTGTGGGCTGAGTTAGAAAAGCAAATCCAGTTAAGGGCTGGGGAGGGGGGGAGTGGGTGCATCGAGGGTTAAAGGGAAGTAATTCTTGCAAGGGGCTTGAAAAGACCAAAACACGGTCTTCTGCGCCCCTATTTTCTTAAATGTTTGCCCATTTTCAGTGAAATCTTGGCAGTTTGCCAAGGACTGCACAGCAGCCTTTAAAGAAAACTTTAAATCCACTTTCATGCCGTTTTTTTCACTGTTTTTTAATCAATAAATTTTGGCACCAATTTGGAGCGATTTTGAAGCTCTCTGATTGGCTGTTGAATTTCTTAAGTCCTCTCTGATTGGCTGCTGGTATCCATTCTGATTTCCTTAAAGCTTCTCTGATTGGATAATTATTAACCTTTTACCACACAATGACGCCTTTTCAAGAAGGCTTTTGAAAATAATCTGAGGAAAGGAGACAATGCAGGCTACCAGCATTTTCTCCTTTTCCCACAATGTTTTCTACCCTATCAAGGAAGCAATTGATTTTTAGTTATTCTTACATCTTATTGTGTCTTTATGGCCTACTTCTAAATTCTTCAAACAAGAACAAGATTTTTTTGTTGGAAAAAGTTTTCGCAACAGCGACCGTTTGCTTCTGAATTTTATATTTTGCGCTACGATTAAACATAAAATTGACTTTCGACTCACGTGGTCGTCTAAATTGGTTCAATGTTTTCGTGACCCTGGTAAGAAAACAGCGAAAAATTTTGTTTACCTTTCTTTGATTTGTACGACAGGTATCAATTGCCTCCGAAAGTGTCGAAGCTGATTTTACGTTTTTATGCGCGGCACGTAACAGTCACGTATGGGTTAGATGGTCATCGTAACCGAATCAATGGCCCTAGTGAGAGAAAAAGAAAAAGATAAATCCCTATAATTGACTCAAGCAACAGTTGTCGTCTGCTATAAAATATTCCATAAGTCGATTTTTCATGTTTTTGCGGATACGTAAGTGGCACCTGCGAGACAATAGACAACCTAAAAGGGTTTGTCGTCACCGTATATAAAGATTGCAGAAATAAAAAACAGATATTAGAAATTGAATTCCCTATATTTGACCTATTAAGCAACAGGTGTCCTCTGCTATGAAATGTTCCGTAAGTCGATTTTTCGCGTTTTCGCGGATACGTAACCGGCACCTTTGAGACGGCAGTCAACGTAAAAGGATTTGTGGTCACGGTATAAAGAGATTGGAGAAAAAACATATACATTAAAAGTTTAGTTCCTTTTGTTTGATTTATGCAATAAGAAGCAGTTGCTACTGAAAGAGCCTTCAGTCTTTTTTTTGCCACTTGTCGCATTATTTTCTGGGGTTTTCGCATGGGCGTAACTGGCACCCATGAGACGGTAGTCAACGTAACTGGGTTTCTTGTTACGGTTTGAAGAGATTGGAAAAATTACACTTCAGTTGCCTTTGTTTGATATATGAGAGTTTTCAGTCTTTTTTTAGCCACTTGTCGCATTAATTTCTGAGGTTTTCGCATGAGTGTAATGGCACGTAGTCAACGTAACTGGGTTTCTTGTTGCGGTTTGAAGAGATTAGAAAAATTACACTTCAGTTGCCTTTGTTTGATTTATGCAATAGGAAGCAACTGAAAGAGTTTACAGTCTTTTTTTAGCCACTTGTCACATTAATTTCTGGGCGTTTTCTTTTTACACTGTACATTGATCACTTTGGCTTATTGAAAGTTTTAATGTGCAGCATTTATTGTGGGCTGAGTTAGAAAAGCAAATCCAGTTAAGGGCTGGGGGGGGGTTGGGTGCATTGAGGGTTAAAGGGAAGTAATTCTTGCATTAATTTCTGGGCGTTTTTTTTTTTTTTCACTGTACATTAATCACTTTGGCTTATTGAAAGTTCCAATGTATAGCATTTATTGTGGACTGAGTTAGAAAACCAAATCCAGTTAAGGGCTGGGGAGGAGGGGTGTTGGGTGCATCGAGGGTTAAAGGGAAGTAATTCTTGCATTAATTTCTGGGCGTTTTTTTTTTTTTTTTTTTACACTGTACATTGATCACTAAAAATTGGCTTATTGAAAGTTTCAATGTGCAGCATTTATTGTGGGCTGAGTTAGAAAAGCAAATCCAGTTAAGGGCTGGGGGGGGGTTGGGTGCATTGAGGGTTAAAGGGAAGTAATTCTTGCATTAATTTCTGGGCGTTTTTTTTTTTTTCACTGTACATTAATCACTTTGGCTTATTGAAAGTTCCAATGTATAGCATTTATTGTGGACTGAGTTAGAAAACCAAATCCAGTTAAGGGCTGGGGAGGAGGGGTGTTGGGTGCATCGAGGGTTAAAGGGAAGTAATTCTTGCATTAATTTCTGGGCGTTGTTTTTTTTTTTTTTTACACTGTACATTGATCACTAAAAATTGGCTTATTGAAAGTTTCAATGTGCAGCATTTATTGTGGGCTGAGTTAGAAAAGCAAATCCAGTTAAGGGCTGGGGAGGGGGGGAGTGGGTGCATCGAGGGTTAAAGGGAAGTAATTCTTGCAAGGGGCTTGAAAAGACCAAAACACGGTCTTCTGCGCCCCTATTTTCTTAAATGTTTGCCCATTTTCAGTGAAATCTTGGCAGTTTGCCAAGGACTGCACAGCAGCCTTTAAAGAAAACTTTAAATCCACTTTCATGCCGTTTTTTCACTGTTTTTTAATCAATAAATTTTGGCGCCAATTTGGAGCGATTTTGAAGCTCTCTGATTGGCTGTTGAATTTCTTAAGTCCTCTCTGATTGGCTGCTGGTATCCATTCTGATTTCCTTAAAGCTTCTCTGATTGGATAATTATTAACCTTTTACCACACAATGACGCCTTTTCAAGAAGGCTTTTGAAAATAATCTGAGGAAAGGAGACAATGCAGGCTACCAGCATTTTCTCCTTTTCCCACAATGTTTTCTACCCTATCAAGGAAGCAATTGATTTTTAGTTATTCTTACATCTTATTGTGTCTTTATGGCCTACTTCTAAATTCTTCAAACAAGAACAAGATTTTTTTGTTGGAAAAAGTTTTCGCAACAGCGACCGTTTGCTTCTGAATTTTATATTTTGCGCTACGATTAAACATAAAATTGACTTTCGACTCACGTGGTCGTCTAAATTGGTTCAATGTTTTCGTGACCCTGGTAAGAAAACAGCGAAAAATTTTGTTTACCTTTCTTTGATTTGTACGACAGGTATCAATTGCCTCCGAAAGTGTCGAAGCTGATTTTACGTTTTTATGCGCGGCACGTAACAGTCACGTATGGGTTAGATGGTCATCGTAACCGAATCAATGGCCCTAGTGAGAGAAAAAGAAAAAGATAAATCCCTATAATTGACTCAAGCAACAGTTGTCGTCTGCTATAAAATATTCCATAAGTCGATTTTTCATGTTTTTGCGGATACGTAAGTGGCACCTGCAAGACAATAGACAACCTAAAAGGGTTTGTCGTCACCGTATATAAAGATTGCAGAAATAAAAAACAGATATTAGAAATTGAATTCCCTATATTTGACCTATTAAGCAACAGGTGTCCTCTGCTATGAAATGTTCCGTAAGTCGATTTTTCGCGTTTTCGCGGATACGTAACCGGCACCTTTGAGACGGCAGTCAACGTAAAAGGATTTGTGGTCACGGTATAAAGAGATTGGAGAAAAAACATATACATTAAAAGTTTAGTTCCTTTTGTTTGATTTATGCAATAAGAAGCAGTTGCTACTGAAAGAGCCTTCAGTCTTTTTTTTGCCACTTGTCGCATTATTTTCTGGGGTTTTCGCATGGGCGTAACTGGCACCTATGAGACGGTAGTCAACGTAACTGGGTTTCTTGTTGCGGTTTGAAGAGATTGGAAAAATTACACTTCAGTTGCCTTTGTTTGATATATGAGAGTTTTCAGTCTTTTTTTAGCCACTTGTCGCATTAATTTCTGAGGTTTTCGCATGAGCGTAACTGGCACGTAGTCAACGTAACTGGGTTTCTTGTTGCGGTTTGAAGAGATTAGAAAAATTACACTTCAGTTGCCTTTGTTTGATTTATGCAATAGGAAGCAACTGAAAGAGTTTACAGTCTTTTTTTAGCCACTTGTCACATTAATTTCTGGGCGTTTTCTTTTTACACTGTACATTGATCACTTTGGCTTATTGAAAGTTTTAATGTGCAGCATTTATTGTGGGCTGAGTTAGAAAAGCAAATCCAGTTAAGGGCTGGGGGGGGGTTGGGTGCATTGAGGGTTAAAGGGAAGTAATTCTTGCATTAATTTCTGGGCGTTTTTTTTTTTTTCACTGTACATTAATCACTTTGGCTTATTGAAAGTTCCAATGTGTAGCATTTATTGTGGACTGAGTTAGAAAACCAAATCCAGTTAAGGGCTGGGGAGGAGGGGTGTTGGGTGCATCGAGGGTTAAAGGGAAGTAATTCTTGCATTAATTTCTGGGCGTTTTTTTTTTTTTTTTTTACACTGTACATTGATCACTAAAAATTGGCTTATTGAAAGTTTCAATGTGCAGCATTTATTGTGGGCTGAGTTAGAAAAGCAAATCCAGTTAAGGGCTGGGGAGGGGGGGAGTGGGTGCATCGAGGGTTAAAGGGAAGTAATTCTTGCAAGGGGCTTGAAAAGACCAAAACACGGTCTTCTGCGCCCCTATTTTCTTAAATGTTTGCCCATTTTCAGTGAAATCTTGGCAGTTTGCCAAGGACTGCACAGCAGCCTTTAAAGAAAACTTTAAATCCACTTTCATGCCGTTTTTTTCACTGTTTTTTAATCAATAAATTTTGGCGCCAATTTGGAGCGATTTTGAAGCTCTCTGATTGGCTGTTGAATTTCTTAAGTCCTCTCTGATTGGCTGCTGGTATCCATTCTGATTTCCTTAAAGCTTCTCTGATTGGATAATTATTAACCTTTTACCACACAATGACGCCTTTTCAAGAAGGCTTTTGAAAATAATCTGAGGAAAGGAGACAATGCAGGCTACCAGCATTTTCTCCTTTTCCCACAATGTTTTCTACCCTATCAAGGAAGCAATTGATTTTTAGTTATTCTTACATCTTATTGTGTCTTTATGGCCTACTTCTAAATTCTTCAAACAAGAACAAGATTTTTTTGTTGGAAAAAGTTTTCGCAACAGCGACCGTTTGCTTCTGAATTTTATATTTTGCGCTACGATTAAACATAAAATTGACTTTCGACTCACGTGGTCGTCTAAATTGGTTCAATGTTTTCGTGACCCTGGTAAGAAAACAGCGAAAAATTTTGTTTACCTTTCTTTGATTTGTACGACAGGTATCAATTGCCTCCGAAAGTGTCGAAGCTGATTTTACGTTTTTATGCGCGGCACGTAACAGTCACGTATGGGTTAGATGGTCATCGTAACCGAATCAATGGCCCTAGTGAGAGAAAAAGAAAAAGATAAATCCCTATAATTGACTCAAGCAACAGTTGTCGTCTGCTATAAAATATTCCATAAGTCGATTTTTCATGTTTTTGCGGATACGTAAGTGGCACCTGCGAGACAATAGACAACCTAAAAGGGTTTGTCGTCACCGTATATAAAGATTGCAGAAATAAAAAACAGATATTAGAAATTGAATTCCCTATATTTGACCTATTAAGCAACAGGTGTCCTCTGCTATGAAATGTTCCGTAAGTCGATTTTTCGCGTTTTCGCGGATACGTAACCGGCACCTTTGAGACGGCAGTCAACGTAAAAGGATTTGTGGTCATGGTATAAAGAGATTGGAGAAAAAACATATACATTAAAAGTTTAGTTCCTTTTGTTTGATTTATGCAATAAGAAGCAGTTGCTACTGAAAGAGCCTTCAGTCTTTTTTTTGCCACTTGTCGCATTATTTTCTGGGGTTTTCGCATGGGCGTAACTGGCACCCATGAGACGGTAGTCAACGTAACTGGGTTTCTTGTTACGGTTTGAAGAGATTGGAAAAATTACACTTCAGTTGCCTTTGTTTGATATATGAGAGTTTTCAGTCTTTTTTTAGCCACTTGTCGCATTAATTTCTGAGGTTTTCGCATGAGTGTAACTGGCACGTAGTCAACGTAACTGGGTTTCTTGTTGCGGTTTGAAGAGATTAGAAAAATTACACTTCAGTTGCCTTTGTTTGATTTATGCAATAGGAAGCAACTGAAAGAGTTTACAGGCTTTTTTTAGCCACTTGTCACATTAATTTCTGGGCGTTTTCTTTTTACACTGTACATTGATCACTTTGGCTTATTGAAAGTTTTAATGTGCAGCATTTATTGTGGGCTGAGTTAGAAAAGCAAATCCAGTTAAGGGCTGGGGGGGGGTTGGGTGCATTGAGGGTTAAAGGGAAGTAATTCTTGCATTAATTTCTGGGCGTTTTTTTTTTTTTCACTGTAAATTAATCACTTTGGCTTATTGAAAGTTCCAATGTATAGCATTTATTGTGGACTGAGTTAGAAAACCAAATCCAGTTAAGGGCTGGGGAGGAGGGGTGTTGGGTGCATCGAGGGTTAAAGGGAAGTAATTCTTGCATTAATTTCTGGGCGTTGTTTTTTTTTTTTTTTACACTGTACATTGATCACTAAAAATTGGCTTATTGAAAGTTTCAATGTGCAGCATTTATTGTGGGCTGAGTTAGAAAAGCAAATCCAGTTAAGGGCTGGGGAGGGGGGGAGTGGGTGCATCGAGAGTTAAAGGGAAGTAATTCTTGCAAGGGGCTTGAAAAGACCAAAACACGGTCTTCTGCGCCCCTATTTTCTTAAATGTTTGCCCATTTTCAGTGAAATCTTGGCAGTTTGCCAAGGACTGCACAGCAGCCTTTAAAGAAAACTTTAAATCCACTTTCATGCCGTTTTTTCACTGTTTTTTAATCAATAAATTTTGGCGCCAATTTGGAGCGATTTTGAAGCTCTCTGATTGGCTGTTGAATTTCTTAAGTCCTCTCTGATTGGCTGCTGGTATCCATTCTGATTTCCTTAAAGCTTCTCTGATTGGATAATTATTAACCTTTTACCACACAATGACGCCTTTTCAAGAAGGCTTTTGAAAATAATCTGAGGAAAGGAGACAATGCAGGCTACCAGCATTTTCTCCTTTTCCCACAATGTTTTCTACCCTATCAAGGAAGCAATTGATTTTTAGTTATTCTTACATCTTATTGTGTCTTTATGGCCTACTTCTAAATTCTTCAAACAAGAACAAGATTTTTTTGTTGGAAAAAGTTTTCGCAACAGCGACCGTTTGCTTCTGAATTTTATATTTTGCGCTACGATTAAACATAAAATTGACTTTCGACTCACGTGGTCGTCTAAATTGGTTCAATGTTTTCGTGACCCTGGTAAGAAAACAGCGAAAAATTTTGTTTACCTTTCTTTGATTTGTACGACAGGTATCAATTGCCTCCGAAAGTGTCGAAGCTGATTTTACGTTTTTATGCGCGGCACGTAACAGTCACGTATGGGTTAGATGGTCATCGTAACCGAATCAATGGCCCTAGTGAGAGAAAAAGAAAAAGATAAATCCCTATAATTGACTCAAGCAACAGTTGTCGTCTGCTATAAAATATTCCATAAGTCGATTTTTCATGTTTTTGCGGATACGTAAGTGGCACCTGCGAGACAATAGACAACCTAAAAGGGTTTGTCGTCACCGTATATAAAGATTGCAGAAATAAAAAACAGATATTAGAAATTGAATTCCCTATATTTGACCTATTAAGCAACAGGTGTCCTCTGCTATGAAATGTTCCGTAAGTCGATTTTTCGCGTTTTCGCGGATACGTAACCGGCACCTTTGAGACGGCAGTCAACGTAAAAGGATTTGTGGTCACGGTATAAAGAGATTGGAGAAAAAACATATACATTAAAAGTTTAGTTCCTTTTGTTTGATTTATGCAATAAGAAGCAGTTGCTACTGAAAGAGCCTTCAGTCTTTTTTTTGCCACTTGTCGCATTATTTTCTGGGGTTTTCGCATGGGCGTAACTGGCACCTATGAGACGGTAGTCAACGTAACTGGGTTTCTTGTTGCGGTTTGAAGAGATTGGAAAAATTACACTTCAGTTGCCTTTGTTTGATATATGAGAGTTTTCAGTCTTTTTTTAGCCACTTGTCGCATTAATTTCTGAGGTTTTCGCATGAGCGTAACTGGCACGTAGTCAACATAACTGGGTTTCTTGTTGCGGTTTGAAGAGATTAGAAAAATTACACTTCAGTTGCCTTTGTTTGATTTATGCAATAGGAAGCAACTGAAAGAGTTTACAGTCTTTTTTTAGCCACTTGTCACATTAATTTCTGGGCGTTTTCTTTTTACACTGTACATTGATCACTTTGGCTTATTGAAAGTTTTAATGTGCAGCATTTATTGTGGGCTGAGTTAGAAAAGCAAATCCAGTTAAGGGCTGGGGGGGGGTTGGGTGCATTGAGGGTTAAAGGGAAGTAATTCTTGCATTAATTTCTGGGCGTTTTTTTTTTTTTTCACTGTACATTAATCACTTTGGCTTATTGAAAGTTCCAATGTGTAGCATTTATTGTGGACTGAGTTAGAAAACCAAATCCAGTTAAGGGCTGGGGAGGAGGAGTGTTGGGTGCATCGAGGGTTAAAGGGAAGTAATTCTTGCATTAATTTCTGGGCGTTTTTTTTTTTTTTTTTTACACTGTACATTGATCACTAAAAATTGGCTTATTGAAAGTTTCAATGTGCAGCATTTATTGTGGGCTGAGTTAGAAAAGCAAATCCAGTTAAGGGCTGGGGAGGGGGGGAGTGGGTGCATCGAGGGTTAAAGGGAAGTAATTCTTGCAAGGGGCTTGAAAAGACCAAAACACGGTCTTCTGCGCCCCTATTTTCTTAAATGTTTGCCCATTTTCAGTGAAATCTTGGCAGTTTGCCAAGGACTGCACAGCAGCCTTTAAAGAAAACTTTAAATCCACTTTCATGCCGTTTTTTTCACTGTTTTTTAATCAATAAATTTTGGCGCCAATTTGGAGCGATTTTGAAGCTCTCTGATTGGCTGTTGAATTTCTTAAGTCCTCTCTGATTGGCTGCTGGTATCCATTCTGATTTCCTTAAAGCTTCTCTGATTGGATAATTATTAACCTTTTACCACACAATGACGCCTTTTCAAGAAGGCTTTTGAAAATAATCTGAGGAAAGGAGACAATGCAGGCTACCAGCATTTTCTCCTTTTCCCACAATGTTTTCTACCCTATCAAGGAAGCAATTGATTTTTAGTTATTCTTACATCTTATTGTGTCTTTATGGCCTACTTCTAAATTCTTCAAACAAGAACAAGATTTTTTTGTTGGAAAAAGTTTTCGCAACAGCGACCGTTTGCTTCTGAATTTTATATTTTGCGCTACGATTAAACATAAAATTGACTTTCGACTCACGTGGTCGTCTAAATTGGTTCAATGTTTTCGTGACCCTGGTAAGAAAACAGCGAAAAATTTTGTTTACCTTTCTTTGATTTGTACGACAGGTATCAATTGCCTCCGAAAGTGTCGAAGCTGATTTTACGTTTTTATGCGCGGCACGTAACAGTCACGTATGGGTTAGATGGTCATCGTAACCGAATCAATGGCCCTAGTGAGAGAAAAAGAAAAAGATAAATCCCTATAATTGACTCAAGCAACAGTTGTCGTCTGCTATAAAATATTCCATAAGTCGATTTTTCATGTTTTTGCGGATACGTAAGTGGCACCTGCGAGACAATAGACAACCTAAAAGGGTTTGTCGTCACCGTATATAAAGATTGCAGAAATAAAAAACAGATATTAGAAATTGAATTCCCTATATTTGACCTATTAAGCAACAGGTGTCCTCTGCTATGAAATGTTCCGTAAGTCGATTTTTCGCGTTTTCGCGGATACGTAACCGGCACCTTTGAGACGGCAGTCAACGTAAAAGGATTTGTGGTCACGGTATAAAGAGATTGGAGAAAAAACATATACATTAAAAGTTTAGTTCCTTTTGTTTGATTTATGCAATAAGAAGCAGTTGCTACTGAAAGAGCCTTCAGTCTTTTTTTTGCCACTTGTCGCATTATTTTCTGGGGTTTTCGCATGGGCGTAACTGGCACCTATGAGACGGTAGTCAACGTAACTGGGTTTCTTGTTGCGGTTTGAAGAGATTGGAAAAATTACACTTCAGTTGCCTTTGTTTGATATATGAGAGTTTTCAGTCTTTTTTTAGCCACTTGTCGCATTAATTTCTGAGGTTTTCGCATGAGCGTAACTGGCACGTAGTCAACGTAACTGGGTTTCTTGTTGCGGTTTGAAGAGATTAGAAAAATTACACTTCAGTTGCCTTTGTTTGATTTATGCAATAGGAAGCAACTGAAAGAGTTTACAGTCTTTTTTTAGCCACTTGTCACATTAATTTCTGGGCGTTTTCTTTTTACACTGTACATTGATCACTTTGGCTTATTGAAAGTTTTAATGTGCAGCATTTATTGTGGGCTGAGTTAGAAAAGCAAATCCAGTTAAGGGCTGGGGGGGGGTTGGGTGCATTGAGGGTTAAAGGGAAGTAATTCTTGCATTAATTTCTGGGCGTTTTTTTTTTTTTCACTGTACATTAATCACTTTGGCTTATTGAAAGTTCCAATGTGTAGCATTTATTGTGGACTGAGTTAGAAAACCAAATCCAGTTAAGGGCTGGGGAGGAGGGGTGTTGGGTGCATCGAGGGTTAAAGGGAAGTAATTCTTGCATTAATTTCTGGGCGTTTTTTTTTTTTTTTTTTACACTGTACATTGATCACTAAAAATTGGCTTATTGAAAGTTTCAATGTGCAGCATTTATTGTGGGCTGAGTTAGAAAAGCAAATCCAGTTAAGGGCTGGGGAGGGGGGGAGTGGGTGCATCGAGGGTTAAAGGGAAGTAATTCTTGCAAGGGGCTTGAAAAGACCAAAACACGGTCTTCTGCGCCCCTATTTTCTTAAATGTTTGCCCATTTTCAGTGAAATCTTGGCAGTTTGCCAAGGACTGCACAGCAGCCTTTAAAGAAAACTTTAAATCCACTTTCATGCCGTTTTTTTCACTGTTTTTTAATCAATAAATTTTGGCACCAATTTGGAGCGATTTTGAAGCTCTCTGATTGGCTGTTGAATTTCTTAAGTCCTCTCTGATTGGCTGCTGGTATCCATTCTGATTTCCTTAAAGCTTCTCTGATTGGATAATTATTAACCTTTTACCACACAATGACGCCTTTTCAAGAAGGCTTTTGAAAATAATCTGAGGAAAGGAGACAATGCAGGCTACCAGCATTTTCTCCTTTTCCCACAATGTTTTCTACCCTATCAAGGAAGCAATTGATTTTTAGTTATTCTTACATCTTATTGTGTCTTTATGGCCTACTTCTAAATTCTTCAAACAAGAACAAGATTTTTTTGTTGGAAAAAGTTTTCGCAACAGCGACCGTTTGCTTCTGAATTTTATATTTTGCGCTACGATTAAACATAAAATTGACTTTCGACTCACGTGGTCGTCTAAATTGGTTCAATGTTTTCGTGACCCTGGTAAGAAAACAGCGAAAAATTTTGTTTACCTTTCTTTGATTTGTACGACAGGTATCAATTGCCTCCGAAAGTGTCGAAGCTGATTTTACGTTTTTATGCGCGGCACGTAACAGTCACGTATGGGTTAGATGGTCATCGTAACCGAATCAATGGCCCTAGTGAGAGAAAAAGAAAAAGATAAATCCCTATAATTGACTCAAGCAACAGTTGTCGTCTGCTATAAAATATTCCATAAGTCGATTTTTCATGTTTTTGCGGATACGTAAGTGGCACCTGCGAGACAATAGACAACCTAAAAGGGTTTGTCGTCACCGTATATAAAGATTGCAGAAATAAAAAACAGATATTAGAAATTGAATTCCCTATATTTGACCTATTAAGCAACAGGTGTCCTCTGCTATGAAATGTTCCGTAAGTCGATTTTTCGCGTTTTCGCGGATACGTAACCGGCACCTTTGAGACGGCAGTCAACGTAAAAGGATTTGTGGTCACGGTATAAAGAGATTGGAGAAAAAACATATACATTAAAAGTTTAGTTCCTTTTGTTTGATTTATGCAATAAGAAGCAGTTGCTACTGAAAGAGCCTTCAGTCTTTTTTTTGCCACTTGTCGCATTATTTTCTGGGGTTTTCGCATGGGCGTAACTGGCACCCATGAGACGGTAGTCAACGTAACTGGGTTTCTTGTTACGGTTTGAAGAGATTGGAAAAATTACACTTCAGTTGCCTTTGTTTGATATATGAGAGTTTTCAGTCTTTTTTTAGCCACTTGTCGCATTAATTTCTGAGGTTTTCGCATGAGTGTAACTGGCACGTAGTCAACGTAACTGGGTTTCTTGTTGCGGTTTGAAGAGATTAGAAAAATTACACTTCAGTTGCCTTTGTTTGATTTATGCAATAGGAAGCAACTGAAAGAGTTTACAGTCTTTTTTTAGCCACTTGTCACATTAATTTCTGGGCGTTTTCTTTTTACACTGTACATTGATCACTTTGGCTTATTGAAAGTTTTAATGTGCAGCATTTATTGTGGGCTGAGTTAGAAAAGCAAATCCAGTTAAGGGCTGGGGGGGGGTTGGGTGCATTGAGGGTTAAAGGGAAGTAATTCTTGCATTAATTTCTGGGCGTTTTTTTTTTTTTTCACTGTACATTAATCACTTTGGCTTATTGAAAGTTCCAATGTATAGCATTTATTGTGGACTGAGTTAGAAAACCAAATCCAGTTAAGGGCTGGGGAGGAGGGGTGTTGGGTGCATCGAGGGTTAAAGGGAAGTAATTCTTGCATTAATTTCTGGGCGTTTTTTTTTTTTTTTTTTACACTGTACATTGATCACTAAAAATTGGCTTATTGAAAGTTTCAATGTGCAGCATTTATTGTGGGCTGAGTTAGAAAAGCAAATCCAGTTAAGGGCTGGGGGGGGGTTGGGTGCATTGAGGGTTAAAGGGAAGTAATTCTTGCATTAATTTCTGGGCGTTTTTTTTTTTTTCACTGTACATTAATCACTTTGGCTTATTGAAAGTTCCAATGTATAGCATTTATTGTGGACTGAGTTAGAAAACCAAATCCAGTTAAGGGCTGGGGAGGAGGGGTGTTGGGTGCATCGAGGGTTAAAGGGAAGTAATTCTTGCATTAATTTCTGGGCGTTGTTTTTTTTTTTTTTTACACTGTACATTGATCACTAAAAATTGGCTTATTGAAAGTTTCAATGTGCAGCATTTATTGTGGGCTGAGTTAGAAAAGCAAATCCAGTTAAGGGCTGGGGAGGGGGGGAGTGGGTGCATCGAGGGTTAAAGGGAAGTAATTCTTGCAAGGGGCTTGAAAAGACCAAAACACGGTCTTCTGCGCCCCTATTTTCTTAAATGTTTGCCCATTTTCAGTGAAATCTTGGCAGTTTGCCAAGGACTGCACAGCAGCCTTTAAAGAAAACTTTAAATCCACTTTCATGCCGTTTTTTCACTGTTTTTTAATCAATAAATTTTGGCGCCAATTTGGAGCGATTTTGAAGCTCTCTGATTGGCTGTTGAATTTCTTAAGTCCTCTCTGATTGGCTGCTGGTATCCATTCTGATTTCCTTAAAGCTTCTCTGATTGGATAATTATTAACCTTTTACCACACAATGACGCCTTTTCAAGAAGGCTTTTGAAAATAATCTGAGGAAAGGAGACAATGCAGGCTACCAGCATTTTCTCCTTTTCCCACAATGTTTTCTACCCTATCAAGGAAGCAATTGATTTTTAGTTATTCTTACATCTTATTGTGTCTTTATGGCCTACTTCTAAATTCTTCAAACAAGAACAAGATTTTTTTGTTGGAAAAAGTTTTCGCAACAGCGACCGTTTGCTTCTGAATTTTATATTTTGCGCTACGATTAAACATAAAATTGACTTTCGACTCACGTGGTCGTCTAAATTGGTTCAATGTTTTCGTGACCCTGGTAAGAAAACAGCGAAAAATTTTGTTTACCTTTCTTTGATTTGTACGACAGGTATCAATTGCCTCCGAAAGTGTCGAAGCTGATTTTACGTTTTTATGCGCGGCACGTAACAGTCACGTATGGGTTAGATGGTCATCGTAACCGAATCAATGGCCCTAGTGAGAGAAAAAGAAAAAGATAAATCCCTATAATTGACTCAAGCAACAGTTGTCGTCTGCTATAAAATATTCCATAAGTCGATTTTTCATGTTTTTGCGGATACGTAAGTGGCACCTGCAAGACAATAGACAACCTAAAAGGGTTTGTCGTCACCGTATATAAAGATTGCAGAAATAAAAAACAGATATTAGAAATTGAATTCCCTATATTTGACCTATTAAGCAACAGGTGTCCTCTGCTATGAAATGTTCCGTAAGTCGATTTTTCGCGTTTTCGCGGATACGTAACCGGCACCTTTGAGACGGCAGTCAACGTAAAAGGATTTGTGGTCACGGTATAAAGAGATTGGAGAAAAAACATATACATTAAAAGTTTAGTTCCTTTTGTTTGATTTATGCAATAAGAAGCAGTTGCTACTGAAAGAGCCTTCAGTCTTTTTTTTGCCACTTGTCGCATTATTTTCTGGGGTTTTCGCATGGGCGTAACTGGCACCTATGAGACGGTAGTCAACGTAACTGGGTTTCTTGTTGCGGTTTGAAGAGATTGGAAAAATTACACTTCAGTTGCCTTTGTTTGATATATGAGAGTTTTCAGTCTTTTTTTAGCCACTTGTCGCATTAATTTCTGAGGTTTTCGCATGAGCGTAACTGGCACGTAGTCAACGTAACTGGGTTTCTTGTTGCGGTTTGAAGAGATTAGAAAAATTACACTTCAGTTGCCTTTGTTTGATTTATGCAATAGGAAGCAACTGAAAGAGTTTACAGTCTTTTTTTAGCCACTTGTCACATTAATTTCTGGGCGTTTTCTTTTTACACTGTACATTGATCACTTTGGCTTATTGAAAGTTTTAATGTGCAGCATTTATTGTGGGCTGAGTTAGAAAAGCAAATCCAGTTAAGGGCTGGGGGGGGGTTGGGTGCATTGAGGGTTAAAGGGAAGTAATTCTTGCATTAATTTCTGGGCGTTTTTTTTTTTTTCACTGTACATTAATCACTTTGGCTTATTGAAAGTTCCAATGTGTAGCATTTATTGTGGACTGAGTTAGAAAACCAAATCCAGTTAAGGGCTGGGGAGGAGGGGTGTTGGGTGCATCGAGGGTTAAAGGGAAGTAATTCTTGCATTAATTTCTGGGCGTTTTTTTTTTTTTTTTTTACACTGTACATTGATCACTAAAAATTGGCTTATTGAAAGTTTCAATGTGCAGCATTTATTGTGGGCTGAGTTAGAAAAGCAAATCCAGTTAAGGGCTGGGGAGGGGGGGAGTGGGTGCATCGAGGGTTAAAGGGAAGTAATTCTTGCAAGGGGCTTGAAAAGACCAAAACACGGTCTTCTGCGCCCCTATTTTCTTAAATGTTTGCCCATTTTCAGTGAAATCTTGGCAGTTTGCCAAGGACTGCACAGCAGCCTTTAAAGAAAACTTTAAATCCACTTTCATGCCGTTTTTTTCACTGTTTTTTAATCAATAAATTTTGGCGCCAATTTGGAGCGATTTTGAAGCTCTCTGATTGGCTGTTGAATTTCTTAAGTCCTCTCTGATTGGCTGCTGGTATCCATTCTGATTTCCTTAAAGCTTCTCTGATTGGATAATTATTAACCTTTTACCACACAATGACGCCTTTTCAAGAAGGCTTTTGAAAATAATCTGAGGAAAGGAGACAATGCAGGCTACCAGCATTTTCTCCTTTTCCCACAATGTTTTCTACCCTATCAAGGAAGCAATTGATTTTTAGTTATTCTTACATCTTATTGTGTCTTTATGGCCTACTTCTAAATTCTTCAAACAAGAACAAGATTTTTTTGTTGGAAAAAGTTTTCGCAACAGCGACCGTTTGCTTCTGAATTTTATATTTTGCGCTACGATTAAACATAAAATTGACTTTCGACTCACGTGGTCGTCTAAATTGGTTCAATGTTTTCGTGACCCTGGTAAGAAAACAGCGAAAAATTTTGTTTACCTTTCTTTGATTTGTACGACAGGTATCAATTGCCTCCGAAAGTGTCGAAGCTGATTTTACGTTTTTATGCGCGGCACGTAACAGTCACGTATGGGTTAGATGGTCATCGTAACCGAATCAATGGCCCTAGTGAGAGAAAAAGAAAAAGATAAATCCCTATAATTGACTCAAGCAACAGTTGTCGTCTGCTATAAAATATTCCATAAGTCGATTTTTCATGTTTTTGCGGATACGTAAGTGGCACCTGCGAGACAATAGACAACCTAAAAGGGTTTGTCGTCACCGTATATAAAGATTGCAGAAATAAAAAACAGATATTAGAAATTGAATTCCCTATATTTGACCTATTAAGCAACAGGTGTCCTCTGCTATGAAATGTTCCGTAAGTCGATTTTTCGCGTTTTCGCGGATACGTAACCGGCACCTTTGAGACGGCAGTCAACGTAAAAGGATTTGTGGTCACGGTATAAAGAGATTGGAGAAAAAACATATACATTAAAAGTTTAGTTCCTTTTGTTTGATTTATGCAATAAGAAGCAGTTGCTACTGAAAGAGCCTTCAGTCTTTTTTTTGCCACTTGTCGCATTATTTTCTGGGGTTTTCGCATGGGCGTAACTGGCACCCATGAGACGGTAGTCAACGTAACTGGGTTTCTTGTTACGGTTTGAAGAGATTGGAAAAATTACACTTCAGTTGCCTTTGTTTGATATATGAGAGTTTTCAGTCTTTTTTTAGCCACTTGTCGCATTAATTTCTGAGGTTTTCGCATGAGTGTAACTGGCACGTAGTCAACGTAACTGGGTTTCTTGTTGCGGTTTGAAGAGATTAGAAAAATTACACTTCAGTTGCCTTTGTTTGATTTATGCAATAGGAAGCAACTGAAAGAGTTTACAGGCTTTTTTTAGCCACTTGTCACATTAATTTCTGGGCGTTTTCTTTTTACACTGTACATTGATCACTTTGGCTTATTGAAAGTTTTAATGTGCAGCATTTATTGTGGGCTGAGTTAGAAAAGCAAATCCAGTTAAGGGCTGGGGGGGGGTTGGGTGCATTGAGGGTTAAAGGGAAGTAATTCTTGCATTAATTTCTGGGCGTTTTTTTTTTTTTCACTGTAAATTAATCACTTTGGCTTATTGAAAGTTCCAATGTATAGCATTTATTGTGGACTGAGTTAGAAAACCAAATCCAGTTAAGGGCTGGGGAGGAGGGGTGTTGGGTGCATCGAGGGTTAAAGGGAAGTAATTCTTGCATTAATTTCTGGGCGTTGTTTTTTTTTTTTTTTACACTGTACATTGATCACTAAAAATTGGCTTATTGAAAGTTTCAATGTGCAGCATTTATTGTGGGCTGAGTTAGAAAAGCAAATCCAGTTAAGGGCTGGGGAGGGGGGGAGTGGGTGCATCGAGGGTTAAAGGGAAGTAATTCTTGCAAGGGGCTTGAAAAGACCAAAACACGGTCTTCTGCGCCCCTATTTTCTTAAATGTTTGCCCATTTTCAGTGAAATCTTGGCAGTTTGCCAAGGACTGCACAGCAGCCTTTAAAGAAAACTTTAAATCCACTTTCATGCCGTTTTTTCACTGTTTTTTAATCAATAAATTTTGGCGCCAATTTGGAGCGATTTTGAAGCTCTCTGATTGGCTGTTGAATTTCTTAAGTCCTCTCTGATTGGCTGCTGGTATCCATTCTGATTTCCTTAAAGCTTCTCTGATTGGATAATTATTAACCTTTTACCACACAATGACGCCTTTTCAAGAAGGCTTTTGAAAATAATCTGAGGAAAGGAGACAATGCAGGCTACCAGCATTTTCTCCTTTTCCCACAATGTTTTCTACCCTATCAAGGAAGCAATTGATTTTTAGTTATTCTTACATCTTATTGTGTCTTTATGGCCTACTTCTAAATTCTTCAAACAAGAACAAGATTTTTTTGTTGGAAAAAGTTTTCGCAACAGCGACCGTTTGCTTCTGAATTTTATATTTTGCGCTACGATTAAACATAAAATTGACTTTCGACTCACGTGGTCGTCTAAATTGGTTCAATGTTTTCGTGACCCTGGTAAGAAAACAGCGAAAAATTTTGTTTACCTTTCTTTGATTTGTACGACAGGTATCAATTGCCTCCGAAAGTGTCGAAGCTGATTTTACGTTTTTATGCGCGGCACGTAACAGTCACGTATGGGTTAGATGGTCATCGTAACCGAATCAATGGCCCTAGTGAGAGAAAAAGAAAAAGATAAATCCCTATAATTGACTCAAGCAACAGTTGTCGTCTGCTATAAAATATTCCATAAGTCGATTTTTCATGTTTTTGCGGATACGTAAGTGGCACCTGCGAGACAATAGACAACCTAAAAGGGTTTGTCGTCACCGTATATAAAGATTGCAGAAATAAAAAACAGATATTAGAAATTGAATTCCCTATATTTGACCTATTAAGCAACAGGTGTCCTCTGCTATGAAATGTTCCGTAAGTCGATTTTTCGCGTTTTCGCGGATACGTAACCGGCACCTTTGAGACGGCAGTCAACGTAAAAGGATTTGTGGTCACGGTATAAAGAGATTGGAGAAAAAACATATACATTAAAAGTTTAGTTCCTTTTGTTTGATTTATGCAATAAGAAGCAGTTGCTACTGAAAGAGCCTTCAGTCTTTTTTTTGCCACTTGTCGCATTATTTTCTGGGGTTTTCGCATGGGCGTAACTGGCACCTATGAGACGGTAGTCAACGTAACTGGGTTTCTTGTTGCGGTTTGAAGAGATTGGAAAAATTACACTTCAGTTGCCTTTGTTTGATATATGAGAGTTTTCAGTCTTTTTTTAGCCACTTGTCGCATTAATTTCTGAGGTTTTCGCATGAGCGTAACTGGCACGTAGTCAACGTAACTGGGTTTCTTGTTGCGGTTTGAAGAGATTAGAAAAATTACACTTCAGTTGCCTTTGTTTGATTTATGCAATAGGAAGCAACTGAAAGAGTTTACAGTCTTTTTTTAGCCACTTGTCACATTAATTTCTGGGCGTTTTCTTTTTACACTGTACATTGATCACTTTGGCTTATTGAAAGTTTTAATGTGCAGCATTTATTGTGGGCTGAGTTAGAAAAGCAAATCCAGTTAAGGGCTGGGGGGGGGTTGGGTGCATTGAGGGTTAAAGGGAAGTAATTCTTGCATTAATTTCTGGGCGTTTTTTTTTTTTTCACTGTACATTAATCACTTTGGCTTATTGAAAGTTCCAATGTGTAGCATTTATTGTGGACTGAGTTAGAAAACCAAATCCAGTTAAGGGCTGGGGAGGAGGAGTGTTGGGTGCATCGAGGGTTAAAGGGAAGTAATTCTTGCATTAATTTCTGGGCGTTTTTTTTTTTTTTTTTTACACTGTACATTGATCACTAAAAATTGGCTTATTGAAAGTTTCAATGTGCAGCATTTATTGTGGGCTGAGTTAGAAAAGCAAATCCAGTTAAGGGCTGGGGAGGGGGGGAGTGGGTGCATCGAGGGTTAAAGGGAAGTAATTCTTGCAAGGGGCTTGAAAAGACCAAAACACGGTCTTCTGCGCCCCTACTTTCTTAAATGTTTGCCCATTTTCAGTGAAATCTTGGCAGTTTGCCAAGGACTGCACAGCAGCCTTTAAAGAAAACTTTAAATCCACTTTCATGCCGTTTTTTTCACTGTTTTTTAATCAATAAATTTTGGCGCCAATTTGGAGCGATTTTGAAGCTCTCTGATTGGCTGTTGAATTTCTTAAGTCCTCTCTGATTGGCTGCTGGTATCCATTCTGATTTCCTTAAAGCTTCTCTGATTGGATAATTATTAACCTTTTACCACACAATGACGCCTTTTCAAGAAGGCTTTTGAAAATAATCTGAGGAAAGGAGACAATGCAGGCTACCAGCATTTTCTCCTTTTCCCACAATGTTTTCTACCCTATCAAGGAAGCAATTGATTTTTAGTTATTCTTACATCTTATTGTGTCTTTATGGCCTACTTCTAAATTCTTCAAACAAGAACAAGATTTTTTTGTTGGAAAAAGTTTTCGCAACAGCGACCGTTTGCTTCTGAATTTTATATTTTGCGCTACGATTAAACATAAAATTGACTTTCGACTCACGTGGTCGTCTAAATTGGTTCAATGTTTTCGTGACCCTGGTAAGAAAACAGCGAAAAATTTTGTTTACCTTTCTTTGATTTGTACGACAGGTATCAATTGCCTCCGAAAGTGTCGAAGCTGATTTTACGTTTTTATGCGCGGCACGTAACAGTCACGTATGGGTTAGATGGTCATCGTAACCGAATCAATGGCCCTAGTGAGAGAAAAAGAAAAAGATAAATCCCTATAATTGACTCAAGCAACAGTTGTCGTCTGCTATAAAATATTCCATAAGTCGATTTTTCATGTTTTTGCGGATACGTAAGTGGCACCTGCGAGACAATAGACAACCTAAAAGGGTTTGTCGTCACCGTATATAAAGATTGCAGAAATAAAAAACAGATATTAGAAATTGAATTCCCTATATTTGACCTATTAAGCAACAGGTGTCCTCTGCTATGAAATGTTCCGTAAGTCGATTTTTCGCGTTTTCGCGGATACGTAACCGGCACCTTTGAGACGGCAGTCAACGTAAAAGGATTTGTGGTCACGGTATAAAGAGATTGGAGAAAAAACATATACATTAAAAGTTTAGTTCCTTTTGTTTGATTTATGCAATAAGAAGCAGTTGCTACTGAAAGAGCCTTCAGTCTTTTTTTTGCCACTTGTCGCATTATTTTCTGGGGTTTTCGCATGGGCGTAACTGGCACCTATGAGACGGTAGTCAACGTAACTGGGTTTCTTGTTGCGGTTTGAAGAGATTGGAAAAATTACACTTCAGTTGCCTTTGTTTGATATATGAGAGTTTTCAGTCTTTTTTTAGCCACTTGTCGCATTAATTTCTGAGGTTTTCGCATGAGCGTAACTGGCACGTAGTCAACGTAACTGGGTTTCTTGTTGCGGTTTGAAGAGATTAGAAAAATTACACTTCAGTTGCCTTTGTTTGATTTATGCAATAGGAAGCAACTGAAAGAGTTTACAGTCTTTTTTTAGCCACTTGTCACATTAATTTCTGGGCGTTTTCTTTTTACACTGTACATTGATCACTTTGGCTTATTGAAAGTTTTAATGTGCAGCATTTATTGTGGGCTGAGTTAGAAAAGCAAATCCAGTTAAGGGCTGGGGGGGGGTTGGGTGCATTGAGGGTTAAAGGGAAGTAATTCTTGCATTAATTTCTGGGCGTTTTTTTTTTTTTCACTGTACATTAATCACTTTGGCTTATTGAAAGTTCCAATGTGTAGCATTTATTGTGGACTGAGTTAGAAAACCAAATCCAGTTAAGGGCTGGGGAGGAGGGGTGTTGGGTGCATCGAGGGTTAAAGGGAAGTAATTCTTGCATTAATTTCTGGGCGTTTTTTTTTTTTTTTTTTACACTGTACATTGATCACTAAAAATTGGCTTATTGAAAGTTTCAATGTGCAGCATTTATTGTGGGCTGAGTTAGAAAAGCAAATCCAGTTAAGGGCTGGGGAGGGGGGGAGTGGGTGCATCGAGGGTTAAAGGGAAGTAATTCTTGCAAGGGGCTTGAAAAGACCAAAACACGGTCTTCTGCGCCCCTATTTTCTTAAATGTTTGCCCATTTTCAGTGAAATCTTGGCAGTTTGCCAAGGACTGCACAGCAGCCTTTAAAGAAAACTTTAAATCCACTTTCATGCCGTTTTTTTCACTGTTTTTTAATCAATAAATTTTGGCACCAATTTGGAGCGATTTTGAAGCTCTCTGATTGGCTGTTGAATTTCTTAAGTCCTCTCTGATTGGCTGCTGGTATCCATTCTGATTTCCTTAAAGCTTCTCTGATTGGATAATTATTAACCTTTTACCACACAATGACGCCTTTTCAAGAAGGCTTTTGAAAATAATCTGAGGAAAGGAGACAATGCAGGCTACCAGCATTTTCTCCTTTTCCCACAATGTTTTCTACCCTATCAAGGAAGCAATTGATTTTTAGTTATTCTTACATCTTATTGTGTCTTTATGGCCTACTTCTAAATTCTTCAAACAAGAACAAGATTTTTTTGTTGGAAAAAGTTTTCGCAACAGCGACCGTTTGCTTCTGAATTTTATATTTTGCGCTACGATTAAACATAAAATTGACTTTCGACTCACGTGGTCGTCTAAATTGGTTCAATGTTTTCGTGACCCTGGTAAGAAAACAGCGAAAAATTTTGTTTACCTTTCTTTGATTTGTACGACAGGTATCAATTGCCTCCGAAAGTGTCGAAGCTGATTTTACGTTTTTATGCGCGGCACGTAACAGTCACGTATGGGTTAGATGGTCATCGTAACCGAATCAATGGCCCTAGTGAGAGAAAAAGAAAAAGATAAATCCCTATAATTGACTCAAGCAACAGTTGTCGTCTGCTATAAAATATTCCATAAGTCGATTTTTCATGTTTTTGCGGATACGTAAGTGGCACCTGCGAGACAATAGACAACCTAAAAGGGTTTGTCGTCACCGTATATAAAGATTGCAGAAATAAAAAACAGATATTAGAAATTGAATTCCCTATATTTGACCTATTAAGCAACAGGTGTCCTCTGCTATGAAATGTTCCGTAAGTCGATTTTTCGCGTTTTCGCGGATACGTAACCGGCACCTTTGAGACGGCAGTCAACGTAAAAGGATTTGTGGTCACGGTATAAAGAGATTGGAGAAAAAACATATACATTAAAAGTTTAGTTCCTTTTGTTTGATTTATGCAATAAGAAGCAGTTGCTACTGAAAGAGCCTTCAGTCTTTTTTTTGCCACTTGTCGCATTATTTTCTGGGGTTTTCGCATGGGCGTAACTGGCACCCATGAGACGGTAGTCAACGTAACTGGGTTTCTTGTTACGGTTTGAAGAGATTGGAAAAATTACACTTCAGTTGCCTTTGTTTGATATATGAGAGTTTTCAGTCTTTTTTTAGCCACTTGTCGCATTAATTTCTGAGGTTTTCGCATGAGTGTAACTGGCACGTAGTCAACGTAACTGGGTTTCTTGTTGCGGTTTGAAGAGATTAGAAAAATTACACTTCAGTTGCCTTTGTTTGATTTATGCAATAGGAAGCAACTGAAAGAGTTTACAGTCTTTTTTTAGCCACTTGTCACATTAATTTCTGGGCGTTTTCTTTTTACACTGTACATTGATCACTTTGGCTTATTGAAAGTTTTAATGTGCAGCATTTATTGTGGGCTGAGTTAGAAAAGCAAATCCAGTTAAGGGCTGGGGGGGGGTTGGGTGCATTGAGGGTTAAAGGGAAGTAATTCTTGCATTAATTTCTGGGCGTTTTTTTTTTTTTCACTGTACATTAATCACTTTGGCTTATTGAAAGTTCCAATGTATAGCATTTATTGTGGACTGAGTTAGAAAACCAAATCCAGTTAAGGGCTGGGGAGGAGGGGTGTTGGGTGCATCGAGGGTTAAAGGGAAGTAATTCTTGCATTAATTTCTGGGCGTTTTTTTTTTTTTTTTTTACACTGTACATTGATCACTAAAAATTGGCTTATTGAAAGTTTCAATGTGCAGCATTTATTGTGGGCTGAGTTAGAAAAGCAAATCCAGTTAAGGGCTGGGGGGGGGGGGGTTGGGTGCATTGAGGGTTAAAGGGAAGTAATTCTTGCATTAATTTCTGGGCGTTTTTTTTTTTTTCACTGTACATTAATCACTTTGGCTTATTGAAAGTTCCAATGTGTAGCATTTATTGTGGACTGAGTTAGAAAACCAAATCCAGTTAAGGGCTGGGGAGGAGGGGTGTTGGGTGCATCGAGGGTTAAAGGGAAGTAATTCTTGCATTAATTTCTGGGCGTTTTTTTTTTTTTTTTTTTACACTGTACATTGATCACTAAAAATTGGCTTATTGAAAGTTTCAATGTGCAGCATTTATTGTGGGCTGAGTTAGAAAAGCAAATCCAGTTAAGGGCTGGGGAGGGGGGGAGTGGGTGCATCGAGGGTTAAAGGGAAGTAATTCTTGCAAGGGGCTTGAAAAGACCAAAACACGGTCTTCTGCGCCCCTATTTTCTTAAATGTTTGCCCATTTTCAGTGAAATCTTGGCAGTTTGCCAAGGACTGCACAGCAGCCTTTAAAGAAAACTTTAAATCCACTTTCATGCCGTTTTTTTCACTGTTTTTTAATCAATAAATTTTGGCGCCAATTTGGAGCGATTTTGAAGCTCTCTGATTGGCTGTTGAATTTCTTAAGTCCTCTCTGATTGGCTGCTGGTATCCATTCTGATTTCCTTAAAGCTTCTCTGATTGGATAATTATTAACCTTTTACCACACAATGACGCCTTTTCAAGAAGGCTTTTGAAAATAATCTGAGGAAAGGAGACAATGCAGGCTACCAGCATTTTCTCCTTTTCCCACAATGTTTTCTACCCTATCAAGGAAGCAATTGATTTTTAGTT
Source organism: Tridacna crocea (assembly GCA_943736015.1). NCBI lineage: Eukaryota > Metazoa > Mollusca > Bivalvia > Cardiida > Cardiidae > Tridacna > Tridacna crocea. Next base: position 10,889,622 of record OX031069.1, on the reverse strand, counting down.
ATTCTTACATCTTATTGTGTCTTTATGGCCTACTTCTAAATTCTTCAAACAAGAACAAGATTTTTTTGTTGGAAAAAGTTTTCGCAACAGCGACCGTTTGCTTCTGAATTTTATATTTTGCGCTACGATTAAACATAAAATTGACTTTCGACTCACGTGGTCGTCTAAATTGGTTCAATGTTTTCGTGACCCTGGTAAGAAAACAGCGAAAAATTTTGTTTACCTTTCTTTGATTTGTACGACAGGTATCAATTGCCTCCGAAAGTGTCGAAGCTGATTTTACGTTTTTATGCGCGGCACGTAACAGTCACGTATGGGTTAGATGGTCATCGTAACCGAATCAATGGCCCTAGTGAGAGAAAAAGAAAAAGATAAATCCCTATAATTGACTCAAGCAACAGTTGTCGTCTGCTATAAAATATTCCATAAGTCGATTTTTCATGTTTTTGCGGATACGTAAGTGGCACCTGCGAGACAATAGACAACCTAAAAGGGTTTGTCGTCACCGTATATAAAGATTGCAGAAATAAAAAACAGATATTAGAAATTGAATTCCCTATATTTGACCTATTAAGCAACAGGTGTCCTCTGCTATGAAATGTTCCGTAAGTCGATTTTTCGCGTTTTCGCGGATACGTAACCGGCACCTTTGAGACGGCAGTCAACGTAAAAGGATTTGTGGTCACGGTATAAAGAGATTGGAGAAAAAACATATACATTAAAAGTTTAGTTCCTTTTGTTTGATTTATGCAATAAGAAGCAGTTGCTACTGAAAGAGCCTTCAGTCTTTTTTTTGCCACTTGTCGCATTATTTTCTGGGGTTTTCGCATGGGCGTAACTGGCACCTATGAGACGGTAGTCAACGTAACTGGGTTTCTTGTTGCGGTTTGAAGAGATTGGAAAAATTACACTTCAGTTGCCTTTGTTTGATATATGAGAGTTTTCAGTCTTTTTTTAGCCACTTGTCGCATTAATTTCTGAGGTTTTCGCATGAGCGTAACTGGCACGTAGTCAACGTAACTGGGTTTCTTGTTGCGGTTTGAAGAGATTAGAAAAATTACACTTCAGTTGCCTTTGTTTGATTTATGCAATAGGAAGCAACTGAAAGAGTTTACAGTCTTTTTTTAGCCACTTGTCACATTAATTTCTGGGCGTTTTATTTTTACACTGTACATTGATCACTTTGGCTTATTGAAAGTTTTAATGTGCAGCATTTATTGTGGGCTGAGTTAGAAAAGCAAATCCAGTTAAGGGCTGGGGGGGGGTTGGGTGCATTGAGGGTTAAAGGGAAGTAATTCTTGCATTAATTTCTGGGCGTTTTTTTTTTTTTCACTGTACATTAATCACTTTGGCTTATTGAAAGTTCCAATGTGTAGCATTTATTGTGGACTGAGTTAGAAAACCAAATCCAGTTAAGGGCTGGGGAGGAGGGGTGTTGGGTGCATCGAGGGTTAAAGGGAAGTAATTCTTGCATTAATTTCTGGGCGTTTTTTTTTTTTTTTTTTACACTGTACATTGATCACTAAAAATTGGCTTATTGAAAGTTTCAATGTGCAGCATTTATTGTGGGCTGAGTTAGAAAAGCAAATCCAGTTAAGGGCTGGGGAGGGGGGGAGTGGGTGCATCGAGGGTTAAAGGGAAGTAATTCTTGCAAGGGGCTTGAAAAGACCAAAACACGGTCTTCTGCGCCCCTATTTTCTTAAATGTTTGCCCATTTTCAGTGAAATCTTGGCAGTTTGCCAAGGACTGCACAGCAGCCTTTAAAGAAAACTTTAAATCCACTTTCATGCCGTTTTTTTCACTGTTTTTTAATCAATAAATTTTGGCGCCAATTTGGAGCGATTTTGAAGCTCTCTGATTGGCTGTTGAATTTCTTAAGTCCTCTCTGATTGGCTGCTGGTATCCATTCTGATTTCCTTAAAGCTTCTCTGATTGGATAATTATTAACCTTTTACCACACAATGACGCCTTTTCAAGAAGGCTTTTGAAAATAATCTGAGGAAAGGAGACAATGCAGGCTACCAGCATTTTCTCCTTTTCCCACAATGTTTTCTACCCTATCAAGGAAGCAATTGATTTTTAGTTATTCTTACATCTTATTGTGTCTTTATGGCCTACTTCTAAATTCTTCAAACAAGAACAAGATTTTTTTGTTGGAAAAAGTTTTCGCAACAGCGACCGTTTGCTTCTGAATTTTATATTTTGCGCTACGATTAAACATAAAATTGACTTTCGACTCACGTGGTCGTCTAAATTGGTTCAATGTTTTCGTGACCCTGGTAAGAAAACAGCGAAAAATTTTGTTTACCTTTCTTTGATTTGTACGACAGGTATCAATTGCCTCCGAAAGTGTCGAAGCTGATTTTACGTTTTTATGCGCGGCACGTAACAGTCACGTATGGGTTAGATGGTCATCGTAACCGAATCAATGGCCCTAGTGAGAGAAAAAGAAAAAGATAAATCCCTATAATTGACTCAAGCAACAGTTGTCGTCTGCTATAAAATATTCCATAAGTCGATTTTTCATGTTTTTGCGGATACGTAAGTGGCACCTGCGAGACAATAGACAACCTAAAAGGGTTTGTCGTCACCGTATATAAAGATTGCAGAAATAAAAAACAGATATTAGAAATTGAATTCCCTATATTTGACCTATTAAGCAACAGGTGTCCTCTGCTATGAAATGTTCCGTAAGTCGATTTTTCGCGTTTTCGCGGATACGTAACCGGCACCTTTGAGACGGCAGTCAACGTAAAAGGATTTGTGGTCACGGTATAAAGAGATTGGAGAAAAAACATATACATTAAAAGTTTAGTTCCTTTTGTTTGATTTATGCAATAAGAAGCAGTTGCTACTGAAAGAGCCTTCAGTCTTTTTTTTGCCACTTGTCGCATTATTTTCTGGGGTTTTCGCATGGGCGTAACTGGCACCTATGAGACGGTAGTCAACGTAACTGGGTTTCTTGTTGCGGTTTGAAGAGATTGGAAAAATTACACTTCAGTTGCCTTTGTTTGATATATGAGAGTTTTCAGTCTTTTTTTAGCCACTTGTCGCATTAATTTCTGAGGTTTTCGCATGAGCGTAACTGGCACGTAGTCAACGTAACTGGGTTTCTTGTTGCGGTTTGAAGAGATTAGAAAAATTACACTTCAGTTGCCTTTGTTTGATTTATGCAATAGGAAGCAACTGAAAGAGTTTACAGTCTTTTTTTAGCCACTTGTCACATTAATTTCTGGGCGTTTTCTTTTTACACTGTACATTGATCACTTTGGCTTATTGAAAGTTTTAATGTGCAGCATTTATTGTGGGCTGAGTTAGAAAAGCAAATCCAGTTAAGGGCTGGGGGGGGGTTGGGTGCATTGAGGGTTAAAGGGAAGTAATTCTTGCATTAATTTCTGGGCGTTTTTTTTTTTTCACTGTACATTAATCACTTTGGCTTATTGAAAGTTCCAATGTGTAGCATTTATTGTGGACTGAGTTAGAAAACCAAATCCAGTTAAGGGCTGGGGAGGAGGGGTGTTGGGTGCATCGAGGGTTAAAGGGAAGTAATTCTTGCATTAATTTCTGGGCGTTTTTTTTTTTTTTTTTTTTACACTGTACATTGATCACTAAAAATTGGCTTATTGAAAGTTTCAATGTGCAGCATTTATTGTGGGCTGAGTTAGAAAAGCAAATCCAGTTAAGGGCTGGGGAGGGGGGGAGTGGGTGCATCGAGGGTTAAAGGGAAGTAATTCTTGCAAGGGGCTTGAAAAGACCAAAACACGGTCTTCTGCGCCCCTATTTTCTTAAATGTTTGCCCATTTTCAGTGAAATCTTGGCAGTTTGCCAAGGACTGCACAGCAGCCTTTAAAGAAAACTTTAAATCCACTTTCATGCCGTTTTTTTCACTGTTTTTTAATCAATAAATTTTGGCGCCAATTTGGAGCGATTTTGAAGCTCTCTGATTGGCTGTTGAATTTCTTAAGTCCTCTCTGATTGGCTGCTGGTATCCATTCTGATTTCCTTAAAGCTTCTCTGATTGGATAATTATTAACCTTTTACCACACAATGACGCCTTTTCAAGAAGGCTTTTGAAAATAATCTGAGGAAAGGAGACAATGCAGGCTACCAGCATTTTCTCCTTTTCCCACAATGTTTTCTACCCTATCAAGGAAGCAATTGATTTTTAGTTATTCTTACATCTTATTGTGTCTTTATGGCCTACTTCTAAATTCTTCAAACAAGAACAAGATTTTTTTGTTGGAAAAAGTTTTCGCAACAGCGACCGTTTGCTTCTGAATTTTATATTTTGCGCTACGATTAAACATAAAATTGACTTTCGACTCACGTGGTCGTCTAAATTGGTTCAATGTTTTCGTGACCCTGGTAAGAAAACAGCGAAAAATTTTGTTTACCTTTCTTTGATTTGTACGACAGGTATCAATTGCCTCCGAAAGTGTCGAAGCTGATTTTACGTTTTTATGCGCGGCACGTAACAGTCACGTATGGGTTAGATGGTCATCGTAACCGAATCAATGGCCCTAGTGAGAGAAAAAGAAAAAGATAAATCCCTATAATTGACTCAAGCAACAGTTGTCGTCTGCTATAAAATATTCCATAAGTCGATTTTTCATGTTTTTGCGGATACGTAAGTGGCACCTGCGAGACAATAGACAACCTAAAAGGGTTTGTCGTCACCGTATATAAAGATTGCAGAAATAAAAAACAGATATTAGAAATTGAATTCCCTATATTTGACCTATTAAGCAACAGGTGTCCTCTGCTATGAAATGTTCCGTAAGTCGATTTTTCGCGTTTTCGCGGATACGTAACCGGCACCTTTGAGACGGCAGTCAACGTAAAAGGATTTGTGGTCACGGTATAAAGAGATTGGAGAAAAAACATATACATTAAAAGTTTAGTTCCTTTTGTTTGATTTATGCAATAAGAAGCAGTTGCTACTGAAAGAGCCTTCAGTCTTTTTTTTGCCACTTGTCGCATTATTTTCTGGGGTTTTCGCATGGGCGTAACTGGCACCTATGAGACGGTAGTCAACGTAACTGGGTTTCTTGTTGCGGTTTGAAGAGATTGGAAAAATTACACTTCAGTTGCCTTTGTTTGATATATGAGAGTTTTCAGTCTTTTTTTAGCCACTTGTCGCATTAATTTCTGAGGTTTTCGCATGAGCGTAACTGGCACGTAGTCAACGTAACTGGGTTTCTTGTTGCGGTTTGAAGAGATTAGAAAAATTACACTTCAGTTGCCTTTGTTTGATTTATGCAATAGGAAGCAACTGAAAGAGTTTACAGTCTTTTTTTAGCCACTTGTCACATTAATTTCTGGGCGTTTTCTTTTTACACTGTACATTGATCACTTTGGCTTATTGAAAGTTTTAATGTGCAGCATTTATTGTGGGCTGAGTTAGAAAAGCAAATCCAGTTAAGGGCTGGGGGGGGGTTGGGTGCATTGAGGGTTAAAGGGAAGTAATTCTTGCATTAATTTCTGGGCGTTTTTTTTTTTTCACTGTACATTAATCACTTTGGCTTATTGAAAGTTCCAATGTGTAGCATTTATTGTGGACTGAGTTAGAAAACCAAATCCAGTTAAGGGCTGGGGAGGAGGGGTGTTGGGTGCATCGAGGGTTAAAGGGAAGTAATTCTTGCATTAATTTCTGGGCGTTTTTTTTTTTTTTTTTTTACACTGTACATTGATCACTAAAAATTGGCTTATTGAAAGTTTCAATGTGCAGCATTTATTGTGGGCTGAGTTAGAAAAGCAAATCCAGTTCAGGGCTGGGGAGGGGGGGAGTGGGTGCATCGAGGGTTAAAGGGAAGTAATTCTTGCAAGGGGCTTGAAAAGACCAAAACACGGTCTTCTGCGCCCCTATTTTCTTAAATGTTTGCCCATTTTCAGTGAAATCTTGGCAGTTTGCCAAGGACTGCACAGCAGCCTTTAAAGAAAACTTTAAATCCACTTTCATGCCGTTTTTTTCACTGTTTTTTAATCAATAAATTTTGGCGCCAATTTGGAGCGATTTTGAAGCTCTCTGATTGGCTGTTGAATTTCTTAAGTCCTCTCTGATTGGCTGCTGGTATCCATTCTGATTTCCTTAAAGCTTCTCTGATTGGATAATTATTAACCTTTTACCACACAATGACGCCTTTTCAAGAAGGCTTTTGAAAATAATCTGAGGAAAGGAGACAATGCAGGCTACCAGCATTTTCTCCTTTTCCCACAATGTTTTCTACCCTATCAAGGAAGCAATTGATTTTTAGTTATTCTTACATCTTATTGTGTCTTTATGGCCTACTTCTAAATTCTTCAAACAAGAACAAGATTTTTTTGTTGGAAAAAGTTTTCGCAACAGCGACCGTTTGCTTCTGAATTTTATATTTTGCGCTACGATTAAACATAAAATTGACTTTCGACTCACGTGGTCGTCTAAATTGGTTCAATGTTTTCGTGACCCTGGTAAGAAAACAGCGAAAAATTTTGTTTACCTTTCTTTGATTTGTACGACAGGTATCAATTGCCTCCGAAAGTGTCGAAGCTGATTTTACGTTTTTATGCGCGGCACGTAACAGTCACGTATGGGTTAGATGGTCATCGTAACCGAATCAATGGCCCTAGTGAGAGAAAAAGAAAAAGATAAATCCCTATAATTGACTCAAGCAACAGTTGTCGTCTGCTATAAAATATTCCATAAGTCGATTTTTCATGTTTTTGCGGATACGTAAGTGGCACCTGCGAGACAATAGACAACCTAAAAGGGTTTGTCGTCACCGTATATAAAGATTGCAGAAATAAAAAACAGATATTAGAAATTGAATTCCCTATATTTGACCTATTAAGCAACAGGTGTCCTCTGCTATGAAATGTTCCGTAAGTCGATTTTTCGCGTTTTCGCGGATACGTAACCGGCACCTTTGAGACGGCAGTCAACGTAAAAGGATTTGTGGTCACGGTATAAAGAGATTGGAGAAAAAACATATACATTAAAAGTTTAGTTCCTTTTGTTTGATTTATGCAATAAGAAGCAGTTGCTACTGAAAGAGCCTTCAGTCTTTTTTTTGCCACTTGTCGCATTATTTTCTGGGGTTTTCGCATGGGCGTAACTGGCACCTATGAGACGGTAGTCAACGTAACTGGGTTTCTTGTTGCGGTTTGAAGAGATTGGAAAAATTACACTTCAGTTGCCTTTGTTTGATATATGAGAGTTTTCAGTCTTTTTTTAGCCACTTGTCGCATTAATTTCTGAGGTTTTCGCATGAGCGTAACTGGCACGTAGTCAACGTAACTGGGTTTCTTGTTGCGGTTTGAAGAGATTAGGACACTTCAGTTGCCTTTGTTTGATTTATGCAATAGGAAGCAACTGAAAGAGTTTACAGTCTTTTTTTAGCCACTTGTCACATTAATTTCTGGGCATTTTCTTTTTACACTGTACATTGATCACTTTGGCTTATTGAAAGTTTTAATGTGCAGCATTTATTGTGGGCTGAGTTAGAAAAGCAAATCCAGTTAAGGGCTGGGGGGGTGTTGAGTGCATTGAGGGTTAAAGGGAAGTAATTCTTGCATTAATTTCTGGGCGTTTTTTTTTTTCACTGTACATTAATCACTTTGGCTTATTGAAAGTTCCAATGTGTAGCATTTATTGTGGACTGAGTTAGAAAACCAAATCCAGTTAAGGGCTGGGGAGGAGGGGTGTTGGGTGCATCGAGGGTTAAAGGGAAGTAATTCTTGCATTAATTTCTGGGCGTTTTTTTTTTTTTTTTTTTACACTGTACATTGATCACTAAAAATTGGCTTATTGAAAGTTTCAATGTGCAGCATTTATTGTGGGCTGAGTTAGAAAAGCAAATCCAGTTAAGGGCTGGGGAGGGGGGGAGTGGGTGCATCGAGGGTTAAAGGGAAGTAATTCTTGCAAGGGGCTTGAAAAGACCAAAACACGGTCTTCTGCGCCCCTATTTTCTTAAATGTTTGCCCATTTTCAGTGAAATCTTGGCAGTTTGCCAAGGACTGCACAGCAGCCTTTAAAGAAAACTTTAAATCCACTTTCATGCCGTTTTTTTCACTGTTTTTTAATCAATAAATTTTGGCGCCAATTTGGAGCGATTTTGAAGCTCTCTGATTGGCTGTTGAATTTCTTAAGTCCTCTCTGATTGGCTGCTGGTATCCATTCTGATTTCCTTAAAGCTTCTCTGATTGGATAATTATTAACCTTTTACCACACAATGACGCCTTTTCAAGAAGGCTTTTGAAAATAATCTGAGGAAAGGAGACAATGCAGGCTACCAGCATTTTCTCCTTTTCCCACAATGTTTTCTACCCTATCAAGGAAGCAATTGATTTTTAGTTATTCTTACATCTTATTGTGTCTTTATGGCCTACTTCTAAATTCTTCAAACAAGAACAAGATTTTTTTGTTGGAAAAAGTTTTCGCAACAGCGACCGTTTGCTTCTGAATTTTATATTTTGCGCTACGATTAAACATAAAATTGACTTTCGACTCACGTGGTCGTCTAAATTGGTTCAATGTTTTCGTGACCCTGGTAAGAAAACAGCGAAAAATTTTGTTTACCTTTCTTTGATTTGTACGACAGGTATCAATTGCCTCCGAAAGTGTCGAAGCTGATTTTACGTTTTTATGCACGGCACGTAACAGTCACGTATGGGTTAGATGGTCATCGTAACCGAATCAATGGCCCTAGTGAGAGAAAAAGAAAAAGATAAATCCCTATAATTGACTCAAGCAACAGTTGTCGTCTGCTATAAAATATTCCATAAGTCGATTTTTCATGTTTTTGCGGATACGTAAGTGGCACCTGCGAGACAATAGACAACCTAAAAGGGTTTGTCGTCACCGTATATAAAGATTGCAGAAATAAAAAACAGATATTAGAAATTGAATTCCCTATATTTGACCTATTAAGCAACAGGTGTCCTCTGCTATGAAATGTTCCGTAAGTCGATTTTTCGCGTTTTCGCGGATACGTAACCGGCACCTTTGAGACGGCAGTCAACGTAAAAGGATTTGTGGTCACGGTATAAAGAGATTGGAGAAAAAACATATACATTAAAAGTTTAGTTCCTTTTGTTTGATTTATGCAATAAGAAGCAGTTGCTACTGAAAGAGCCTTCAGTCTTTTTTTTGCCACTTGTCGCATTATTTTCTGGGGTTTTCGCATGGGCGTAACTGGCACCTATGAGACGGTAGTCAACGTAACTGGGTTTCTTGTTGCGGTTTGAAGAGATTGGAAAAATTACACTTCAGTTGCCTTTGTTTGATATATGAGAGTTTTCAGTCTTTTTTTAGCCACTTGTCGCATTAATTTCTGAGGTTTTCGCATGAGCGTAACTGGCACGTAGTCAACGTAACTGGGTTTCTTGTTGCGGTTTGAAGAGATTAGAAAAATTACACTTCAGTTGCCTTTGTTTGATTTATGCAATAGGAAGCAACTGAAAGAGTTTACAGTCTTTTTTTAGCCACTTGTCACATTAATTTCTGGGCGTTTTCTTTTTACACTGTACATTGATCACTTTGGCTTATTGAAAGTTTTAATGTGCAGCATTTATTGTGGGCTGAGTTAGAAAAGCAAATCCAGTTAAGGGCTGGGGGGGGGTTGGGTGCATTGAGGGTTAAAGGGAAGTAATTCTTGCATTAATTTCTGGGCGTTTTTTTTTTTTTCACTGTACATTAATCACTTTGGCTTATTGAAAGTTCCAATGTGTAGCATTTATTGTGGACTGAGTTAGAAAACCAAATCCAGTTAAGGGCTGGGGAGGAGGGGTGTTGGGTGCATCGAGGGTTAAAGGGAAGTAATTCTTGCATTAATTTCTGGGCGTTTTTTTTTTTTTTTTTTACACTGTACATTGATCACTAAAAATTGGCTTATTGAAAGTTTCAATGTGCAGCATTTATTGTGGGCTGAGTTAGAAAAGCAAATCCAGTTAAGGGCTGGGGAGGGGGGGAGTGGGTGCATCGAGGGTTAAAGGGAAGTAATTCTTGCAAGGGGCTTGAAAAGACCAAAACACGGTCTTCTGCGCCCCTATTTTCTTAAATGTTTGCCCATTTTCAGTGAAATCTTGGCAGTTTGCCAAGGACTGCACAGCAGCCTTTAAAGAAAACTTTAAATCCACTTTCATGCCGTTTTTTTCACTGTTTTTTAATCAATAAATTTTGGCGCCAATTTGGAGCGATTTTGAAGCTCTCTGATTGGCTGTTGAATTTCTTAAGTCCTCTCTGATTGGCTGCTGGTATCCATTCTGATTTCCTTAAAGCTTCTCTGATTGGATAATTATTAACCTTTTACCACACAATGACGCCTTTTCAAGAAGGCTTTTGAAAATAATCTGAGGAAAGGAGACAATGCAGGCTACCAGCATTTTCTCCTTTTCCCACAATGTTTTCTACCCTATCAAGGAAGCAATTGATTTTTAGTTATTCTTACATCTTATTGTGTCTTTATGGCCTACTTCTAAATTCTTCAAACAAGAACAAGATTTTTTTGTTGGAAAAAGTTTTCGCAACAGCGACCGTTTGCTTCTGAATTTTATATTTTGCGCTACGATTAAACATAAAATTGACTTTCGACTCACGTGGTCATCTAAATTGGTTCAATGTTTTCGTGACCCTGGTAAGAAAACAGCGAAAAATTTTGTTTACCTTTCTTTGATTTGTACGACAGGTATCAATTGCCTCCGAAAGTGTCGAAGCTGATTTTACGTTTTTATGCACGGCACGTAACAGTCACGTATGGGTTAGATGGTCATCATAACCGAATCAATGGCCCTAGTGAGAGAAAAAGAAAAAGATAAATCCCTATAATTGACTCAAGCAACAGTTGTCGTCTGCTATAAAATATTCCATAAGTCGATTTTTCATGTTTTTGCGGATACGTAAGTGGCACCTGCGAGACAATAGACAACCTAAAAGGGTTTGTCGTCACCGTATATAAAGATTGCAGAAATAAAAAACAGATATTAGAAATTGAATTCCCTATATTTGACCTATTAAGCAACAGGTGTCCTCTGCTATGAAATGTTCCGTAAGTCGATTTTTCGCGTTTTCGCGGATACGTAACCGGCACCTTTGAGACGGCAGTCAATGTAAAAGGATTTGTGGTCACGGTATAAAGAGATTGGAGAAAAAACATATACATTAAAAGTTTAGTTCCTTTTGTTTGATTTATGCAATAAGAAGCAGTTGCTACTGAAAGAGCCTTCAGTCTTTTTTTTGCCACTTGTCGCATTATTTTCTGGGGTTTTCGCATGGGCGTAACTGGCACCTATGAGACGGTAGTCAACGTAACTGGGTTTCTTGTTGCGGTTTGAAGAGATTGGAAAAATTACACTTCAGTTGCCTTTGTTTGATATATGAGAGTTTTCAGTCTTTTTTTAGCCACTTGTCGCATTAATTTCTGAGGTTTTCGCATGAGCGTAACTGGCACGTAGTCAACGTAACTGGGTTTCTTGTTGCGGTTTGAAGAGATTAGAAAAATTACACTTCAGTTGCCTTTGTTTGATTTATGCAATAGGAAGCAACTGAAAGAGTTTACAGTCTTTTTTTAGCCACTTGTCACATTAATTTCTGGGCGTTTTCTTTTTACACTGTACATTGATCGCTTTGGCTTATTGAAAGTTTTAATGTGCAGCATTTATTGTGGGCTGAGTTAGAAAAGCAAATCCAGTTAAGGGCTGGGGGGGGGGGGGTTGGGTGCATTGAGGGTTAAAGGGAAGTAATTCTTGCATTAATTTCTGGGCGTTTTTTTTTTTTTCACTGTACATTAATCACTTTGGCTTATTGAAAGTTCCAATGTGTAGCATTTATTGTGGACTGAGTTAGAAAACCAAATCCAGTTAAGGGCTGGGGAGGAGGGGTGTTGGGTGCATCGAGGGTTAAAGGGAAGTAATTCTTGCATTAATTTCTGGGCGTTTTTTTTTTTTTTTTTTTACACTGTACATTGATCACTAAAAATTGGCTTATTGAAAGTTTCAATGTGCAGCATTTATTGTGGGCTGAGTTAGAAAAGCAAATCCAGTTAAGGGCTGGGGAGGGGGGGAGTGGGTGCATCGAGGGTTAAAGGGAAGTAATTCTTGCAAGGGGCTTGAAAAGACCAAAACACGGTCTTCTGCGCCCCTATTTTCTTAAATGTTTGCCCATTTTCAGTGAAATCTTGGCAGTTTGCCAAGGACTGCACAGCAGCCTTTAAAGAAAACTTTAAATCCACTTTCATGCCGTTTTTTTCACTGTTTTTTAATCAATAAATTTTGGCGCCAATTTGGAGCGATTTTGAAGCTCTCTGATTGGCTGTTGAATTTCTTAAGTCCTCTCTGATTGGCTGCTGGTATCCATTCTGATTTCCTTAAAGCTTCTCTGATTGGATAATTATTAACCTTTTACCACACAATGACGCCTTTTCAAGAAGGCTTTTGAAAATAATCTGAGGAAAGGAGACAATGCAGGCTACCAGCATTTTCTCCTTTTCCCACAATGTTTTCTACCCTATCAAGGAAGCAATTGATTTTTAGTTATTCTTACATCTTATTGTGTCTTTATGGCCTACTTCTAAATTCTTCAAACAAGAACAAGATTTTTTTGTTGGAAAAAGTTTTCGCAACAGCGACCGTTTGCTTCTGAATTTTATATTTTGCGCTACGATTAAACATAAAATTGACTTTCGACTCACGTGGTCGTCTAAATTGGTTCAATGTTTTCGTGACCCTGGTAAGAAAACAGCGAAAAATTTTGTTTACCTTTCTTTGATTTGTACGACAGGTATCAATTGCCTCCGAAAGTGTCGAAGCTGATTTTACGTTTTTATGCACGGCACGTAACAGTCACGTATGGGTTAGATGGTCATCGTAACCGAATCAATGGCCCTAGTGAGAGAAAAAGAAAAAGATAAATCCCTATAATTGACTCAAGCAACAGTTGTCGTCTGCTATAAAATATTCCATAAGTCGATTTTTCATGTTTTTGCGGATACGTAAGTGGCACCTGCGAGACAATAGACAACCTAAAAGGGTTTGTCGTCACCGTATATAAAGATTGCAGAAATAAAAAACAGATATTAGAAATTGAATTCCCTATATTTGACCTATTAAGCAACAGGTGTCCTCTGCTATGAAATGTTCCGTAAGTCGATTTTTCGCGTTTTCGCGGATACGTAACCGGCACCTTTGAGACGGCAGTCAACGTAAAAGGATTTGTGGTCACGGTATAAAGAGATTGGAGAAAAAACATATACATTAAAAGTTTAGTTCCTTTTGTTTGATTTATGCAATAAGAAGCAGTTGCTACTGAAAGAGCCTTCAGTCTTTTTTTTGCCACTTGTCGCATTATTTTCTGGGGTTTTCGCATGGGCGTAACTGGCACCTATGAGACGGTAGTCAACGTAACTGGGTTTCTTGTTGCGGTTTGAAGAGATTGGAAAAATTACACTTCAGTTGCCTTTGTTTGATATATGAGAGTTTTCAGTCTTTTTTTAGCCACTTGTCGCATTAATTTCTGAGGTTTTCGCATGAGCGTAACTGGCACGTAGTCAACGTAACTGGGTTTCTTGTTGCGGTTTGAAGAGATTAGAAAAATTACACTTCAGTTGCCTTTGTTTGATTTATGCAATAGGAAGCAACTGAAAGAGTTTACAGTCTTTTTTTAGCCACTTGTCACATTAATTTCTGGGCGTTTTCTTTTTACACTGTACATTGATCACTTTGGCTTATTGAAAGTTTTAATGTGCAGCATTTATTGTGGGCTGAGTTAGAAAAGCAAATCCAGTTAAGGGCTGGGGGGGGGTTGGGTGCATTGAGGGTTAAAGGGAAGTAATTCTTGCATTAATTTCTGGGCGTTTTTTTTTTTTTTCACTGTACATTAATCACTTTGGCTTATTGAAAGTTCCAATGTGTAGCATTTATTGTGGACTGAGTTAGAAAACCAAATCCAGTTAAGGGCTGGGGAGGAGGGGTGTTGGGTGCATCGAGGGTTAAAGGGAAGTAATTCTTGCATTAATTTCTGGGCGTTTTTTTTTTTTTTTTTACACTGTACATTGATCACTAAAAATTGGCTTATTGAAAGTTTCAATGTGCAGCATTTATTGTGGGCTGAGTTAGAAAAGCAAATCCAGTTAAGGGCTGGGGAGGGGGGGAGTGGGTGCATCGAGGGTTAAAGGGAAGTAATTCTTGCAAGGGGCTTGAAAAGACCAAAACACGGTCTTCTGCGCCCCTATTTTCTTAAATGTTTGCCCATTTTCAGTGAAATCTTGGCAGTTTGCCAAGGACTGCACAGCAGCCTTTAAAGAAAACTTTAAATCCACTTTCATGCCGTTTTTTTCACTGTTTTTTAATCAATAAATTTTGGCGCCAATTTGGAGCGATTTTGAAGCTCTCTGATTGGCTGTTGAATTTCTTAAGTCCTCTCTGATTGGCTGCTGGTATCCATTCTGATTTCCTTAAAGCTTCTCTGATTGGATAATTATTAACCTTTTACCACACAATGACGCCTTTTCAAGAAGGCTTTTGAAAATAATCTGAGGAAAGGAGACAATGCAGGCTACCAGCATTTTCTCCTTTTCCCACAATGTTTTCTACCCTATCAAGGAAGCAATTGATTTTTAGTTATTCTTACATCTTATTGTGTCTTTATGGCCTACTTCTAAATTCTTCAAACAAGAACAAGATTTTTTTGTTGGAAAAAGTTTTCGCAACAGCGACCGTTTGCTTCTGAATTTTATATTTTGCGCTACGATTAAACATAAAATTGACTTTCGACTCACGTGGTCATCTAAATTGGTTCAATGTTTTCGTGACCCTGGTAAGAAAACAGCGAAAAATTTTGTTTACCTTTCTTTGATTTGTACGACAGGTATCAATTGCCTCCGAAAGTGTCGAAGCTGATTTTACGTTTTTATGCACGGCACGTAACAGTCACGTATGGGTTAGATGGTCATCATAACCGAATCAATGGCCCTAGTGAGAGAAAAAGAAAAAGATAAATCCCTATAATTGACTCAAGCAACAGTTGTCGTCTGCTATAAAATATTCCATAAGTCGATTTTTCATGTTTTTGCGGATACGTAAGTGGCACCTGCGAGACAATAGACAACCTAAAAGGGTTTGTCGTCACCGTATATAAAGATTGCAGAAATAAAAAACAGATATTAGAAATTGAATTCCCTATATTTGACCTATTAAGCAACAGGTGTCCTCTGCTATGAAATGTTCCGTAAGTCGATTTTTCGCGTTTTCGCGGATACGTAACCGGCACCTTTGAGACGGCAGTCAATGTAAAAGGATTTGTGGTCACGGTATAAAGAGATTGGAGAAAAAACATATACATTAAAAGTTTAGTTCCTTTTGTTTGATTTATGCAATAAGAAGCAGTTGCTACTGAAAGAGCCTTCAGTCTTTTTTTTGCCACTTGTCGCATTATTTTCTGGGGTTTTCGCATGGGCGTAACTGGCACCTATGAGACGGTAGTCAACGTAACTGGGTTTCTTGTTGCGGTTTGAAGAGATTGGAAAAATTACACTTCAGTTGCCTTTGTTTGATATATGAGAGTTTTCAGTCTTTTTTTAGCCACTTGTCGCATTAATTTCTGAGGTTTTCGCATGAGCGTAACTGGCACGTAGTCAACGTAACTGGGTTTCTTGTTGCGGTTTGAAGAGATTAGAAAAATTACACTTCAGTTGCCTTTGTTTGATTTATGCAATAGGAAGCAACTGAAAGAGTTTACAGTCTTTTTTTAGCCACTTGTCACATTAATTTCTGGGCGTTTTCTTTTTACACTGTACATTGATCACTTTGGCTTATTGAAAGTTTTAATGTGCAGCATTTATTGTGGGCTGAGTTAGAAAAGCAAATCCAGTTAAGGGCTGGGGGGGGGGGGTTGGGTGCATTGAGGGTTAAAGGGAAGTAATTCTTGCATTAATTTCTGGGCGTTTTTTTTTTTTTTCACTGTACATTAATCACTTTGGCTTATTGAAAGTTCCAATGTGTAGCATTTATTGTGGACTGAGTTAGAAAACCAAATCCAGTTAAGGGCTGGGGAGGAGGGGTGTTGGGTGCATCGAGGGTTAAAGGGAAGTAATTCTTGCATTAATTTCTGGGCGTTTTTTTTTTTTTTTTTTTACACTGTACATTGATCACTAAAAATTGGCTTATTGAAAGTTTCAATGTGCAGCATTTATTGTGGGCTGAGTTAGAAAAGCAAATCCAGTTAAGGGCTGGGGAGGGGGGGAGTGGGTGCATCGAGGGTTAAAGGGAAGTAATTCTTGCAAGGGGCTTGAAAAGACCAAAACACGGTCTTCTGCGCCCCTATTTTCTTAAATGTTTGCCCATTTTCAGTGAAATCTTGGCAGTTTGCCAAGGACTGCACAGCAGCCTTTAAAGAAAACTTTAAATCCACTTTCATGCCGTTTTTTTCACTGTTTTTTAATCAATAAATTTTGGCGCCAATTTGGAGCGATTTTGAAGCTCTCTGATTGGCTGTTGAATTTCTTAAGTCCTCTCTGATTGGCTGCTGGTATCCATTCTGATTTCCTTAAAGCTTCTCTGATTGGATAATTATTAACCTTTTACCACACAATGACGCCTTTTCAAGAAGGCTTTTGAAAATAATCTGAGGAAAGGAGACAATGCAGGCTACCAGCATTTTCTCCTTTTCCCACAATGTTTTCTACCCTATCAAGGAAGCAATTGATTTTTAGTTATTCTTACATCTTATTGTGTCTTTATGGCCTACTTCTAAATTCTTCAAACAAGAACAAGATTTTTTTGTTGGAAAAAGTTTTCGCAACAGCGACCGTTTGCTTCTGAATTTTATATTTTGCGCTACGATTAAACATAAAATTGACTTTCGACTCACGTGGTCGTCTAAATTGGTTCAATGTTTTCGTGACCCTGGTAAGAAAACAGCGAAAAATTTTGTTTACCTTTCTTTGATTTGTACGACAGGTATCAATTGCCTCCGAAAGTGTCGAAGCTGATTTTACGTTTTTATGCACGGCACGTAACAGTCACGTATGGGTTAGATGGTCATCGTAACCGAATCAATGGCCCTAGTGAGAGAAAAAGAAAAAGATAAATCCCTATAATTGACTCAAGCAACAGTTGTCGTCTGCTATAAAATATTCCATAAGTCGATTTTTCATGTTTTTGCGGATACGTAAGTGGCACCTG
Organism: Tridacna crocea; assembly: GCA_943736015.1. Classification (NCBI taxonomy): domain Eukaryota; kingdom Metazoa; phylum Mollusca; class Bivalvia; order Cardiida; family Cardiidae; genus Tridacna; species Tridacna crocea. Next base: position 10,872,468 of record OX031069.1, on the reverse strand, counting down.
CGAGACAATAGACAACCTAAAAGGGTTTGTCGTCACCGTATATAAAGATTGCAGAAATAAAAAACAGATATTAGAAATTGAATTCCCTATATTTGACCTATTAAGCAACAGGTGTCCTCTGCTATGAAATGTTCCGTAAGTCGATTTTTCGCGTTTTCGCGGATACGTAACCGGCACCTTTGAGACGGCAGTCAACGTAAAAGGATTTGTGGTCACGGTATAAAGAGATTGGAGAAAAAACATATACATTAAAAGTTTAGTTCCTTTTGTTTGATTTATGCAATAAGAAGCAGTTGCTACTGAAAGAGCCTTCAGTCTTTTTTTTGCCACTTGTCGCATTATTTTCTGGGGTTTTCGCATGGGCGTAACTGGCACCTATGAGACGGTAGTCAACGTAACTGGGTTTCTTGTTGCGGTTTGAAGAGATTGGAAAAATTACACTTCAGTTGCCTTTGTTTGATATATGAGAGTTTTCAGTCTTTTTTTAGCCACTTGTCGCATTAATTTCTGAGGTTTTCGCATGAGCGTAACTGGCACGTAGTCAACGTAACTGGGTTTCTTGTTGCGGTTTGAAGAGATTAGAAAAATTACACTTCAGTTGCCTTTGTTTGATTTATGCAATAGGAAGCAACTGAAAGAGTTTACAGTCTTTTTTTAGCCACTTGTCACATTAATTTCTGGGCGTTTTCTTTTTACACTGTACATTGATCACTTTGGCTTATTGAAAGTTTTAATGTGCAGCATTTATTGTGGGCTGAGTTAGAAAAGCAAATCCAGTTAAGGGCTGGGGGGGGGGTTGGGTGCATTGAGGGTTAAAGGGAAGTAATTCTTGCATTAATTTCTGGGCGTTTTTTTTTTTTTCACTGTACATTAATCACTTTGGCTTATTGAAAGTTCCAATGTGTAGCATTTATTGTGGACTGAGTTAGAAAACCAAATCCAGTTAAGGGCTGGGGAGGAGGGGTGTTGGGTGCATCGAGGGTTAAAGGGAAGTAATTCTTGCATTAATTTCTGGGCGTTTTTTTTTTTTTTTTTTACACTGTACATTGATCACTAAAAATTGGCTTATTGAAAGTTTCAATGTGCAGCATTTATTGTGGGCTGAGTTAGAAAAGCAAATCCAGTTAAGGGCTGGGGAGGGGGGGAGTGGGTGCATCGAGGGTTAAAGGGAAGTAATTCTTGCAAGGGGCTTGAAAAGACCAAAACACGGTCTTCTGCGCCCCTATTTTCTTAAATGTTTGCCCATTTTCAGTGAAATCTTGGCAGTTTGCCAAGGACTGCACAGCAGCCTTTAAAGAAAACTTTAAATCCACTTTCATGCCGTTTTTTTCACTGTTTTTTAATCAATAAATTTTGGCGCCAATTTGGAGCGATTTTGAAGCTCTCTGATTGGCTGTTGAATTTCTTAAGTCCTCTCTGATTGGCTGCTGGTATCCATTCTGATTTCCTTAAAGCTTCTCTGATTGGATAATTATTAACCTTTTACCACACAATGACGCCTTTTCAAGAAGGCTTTTGAAAATAATCTGAGGAAAGGAGACAATGCAGGCTACCAGCATTTTCTCCTTTTCCCACAATGTTTTCTACCCTATCAAGGAAGCAATTGATTTTTAGTTATTCTTACATCTTATTGTGTCTTTATGGCCTACTTCTAAATTCTTCAAACAAGAACAAGATTTTTTTGTTGGAAAAAGTTTTCGCAACAGCGACCGTTTGCTTCTGAATTTTATATTTTGCGCTACGATTAAACATAAAATTGACTTTCGACTCACGTGGTCGTCTAAATTGGTTCAATGTTTTCGTGACCCTGGTAAGAAAACAGCGAAAAATTTTGTTTACCTTTCTTTGATTTGTACGACAGGTATCAATTGCCTCCGAAAGTGTCGAAGCTGATTTTACGTTTTTATGCACGGCACGTAACAGTCACGTATGGGTTAGATGGTCATTGTAACCGAATCAATGGCCCTAGTGAGAGAAAAAGAAAAAGATAAATCCCTATAATTGACTCAAGCAACAGTTGTCGTCTGCTATAAAATATTCCATAAGTCGATTTTTCATGTTTTTGCGGATACGTAAGTGGCACCTGCGAGACAATAGACAACCTAAAAGGGTTTGTCGTCACCGTATATAAAGATTGCAGAAATAAAAAACAGATATTAGAAATTGAATTCCCTATATTTGACCTATTAAGCAACAGGTGTCCTCTGCTATGAAATGTTCCGTAAGTCGATTTTTCGCGTTTTCGCGGATACGTAACCGGCACCTTTGAGACGGCAGTCAACGTAAAAGGATTTGTGGTCACGGTATAAAGAGATTGGAGAAAAAACATATACATTAAAAGTTTAGTTCCTTTTGTTTGATTTATGCAATGAGAAGCAGTTGCTACTGAAAGAGCCTTCAGTCTTTTTTTTGCCACTTGTCGCATTATTTTCTGGGGTTTTCGCATGGGCGTAACTGGCACCTATGAGACGGTAGTCAACGTAACTGGGTTTCTTGTTGCGGTTTGAAGAGATTGGAAAAATTACACTTCAGTTGCCTTTGTTTGATATATGAGAGTTTTCAGTCTTTTTTTAGCCACTTGTCGCATTAATTTCTGAGGTTTTCGCATGAGCGTAACTGGCACGTAGTCAACGTAACTGGGTTTCTTGTTGCGGTTTGAAGAGATTAGAAAAATTACACTTCAGTTGCCTTTGTTTGATTTATGCAATAGGAAGCAACTGAAAGAGTTTACAGTCTTTTTTTAGCCACTTGTCACATTAATTTCTGGGCGTTTTCTTTTTACACTGTACATTGATCACTTTGGCTTATTGAAAGTTTTAATGTGCAGCATTTATTGTGGGCTGAGTTAGAAAAGCAAATCCAGTTAAGGGCTGGGGGGGGGGGGTTGGGGGCATTGAGGGTTAAAGGGAAGTAATTCTTGCATTAATTTCTGGGCGTTTTTTTTTTTTTCACTGTACATTAATCACTTTGGCTTATTGAAAGTTCCAATGTGTAGCATTTATTGTGGACTGAGTTAGAAAACCAAATCCAGTTAAGGGCTGGGGAGGAGGGGTGTTGGGTGCATCGAGGGTTAAAGGGAAGTAATTCTTGCATTAATTTCTGGGCGTTTTTTTTTTTTTTTTTTACACTGTACATTGATCACTAAAAATTGGCTTATTGAAAGTTTCAATGTGCAGCATTTATTGTGGGCTGAGTTAGAAAAGCAAATCCAGTTAAGGGCTGGGGAGGGGGGGAGTGGGTGCATCGAGGGTTAAAGGGAAGTAATTCTTGCAAGGGGCTTGAAAAGACCAAAACACGGTCTTCTGCGCCCCTATTTTCTTAAATGTTTGCCCATTTTCAGTGAAATCTTGGCAGTTTGCCAAGGACTGCACAGCAGCCTTTAAAGAAAACTTTAAATCCACTTTCATGCCGTTTTTTTCACTGTTTTTTAATCAATAAATTTTGGCGCCAATTTGGAGCGATTTTGAAGCTCTCTGATTGGCTGTTGAATTTCTTAAGTCCTCTCTGATTGGCTGCTGGTATCCATTCTGATTTCCTTAAAGCTTCTCTGATTGGATAATTATTAACCTTTTACCACACAATGACGCCTTTTCAAGAAGGCTTTTGAAAATAATCTGAGGAAAGGAGACAATGCAGGCTACCAGCATTTTCTCCTTTTCCCACAATGTTTTCTACCCTATCAAGGAAGCAATTGATTTTTAGTTATTCTTACATCTTATTGTGTCTTTATGGCCTACTTCTAAATTCTTCAAACAAGAACAAGATTTTTTTGTTGGAAAAAGTTTTCGCAACAGCGACCGTTTGCTTCTGAATTTTATATTTTGCGCTACGATTAAACATAAAATTGACTTTCGACTCACGTGGTCGTCTAAATTGGTTCAATGTTTTCGTGACCCTGGTAAGAAAACAGCGAAAAATTTTGTTTACCTTTCTTTGATTTGTACGACAGGTATCAATTGCCTCCGAAAGTGTCGAAGCTGATTTTACGTTTTTATGCGCGGCACGTAACAGTCACGTATGGGTTAGATGGTCATCGTAACCGAATCAATGGCCCTAGTGAGAGAAAAAGAAAAAGATAAATCCCTATAATTGACTCAAGCAACAGTTGTCGTCTGCTATAAAATATTCCATAAGTCGATTTTTCATGTTTTTGCGGATACGTAAGTGGCACCTGCGAGACAATAGACAACCTAAAAGGGTTTGTCGTCACCGTATATAAAGATTGCAGAAATAAAAAACAGATATTAGAAATTGAATTCCCTATATTTGACCTATTAAGCAACAGGTGTCCTCTGCTATGAAATGTTCCGTAAGTCGATTTTTCGCGTTTTCGCGGATACGTAACCGGCACCTTTGAGACGGCAGTCAACGTAAAAGGATTTGTGGTCACGGTATAAAGAGATTGGAAAAAACATATACATTAAAAGTTTAGTTCCTTTTGTTTGATTTATGCAATAAGAAGCAGTTGCTACTGAAAGAGCCTTCAGTCTTTTTTTTGCCACTTGTCGCATTATTTTCTGGGGTTTTCGCATGGGCGTAACTGGCACCTATGAGACGGTAGTCAACGTAACTGGGTTTCTTGTTGCGGTTTGAAGAGATTGGAAAAATTACACTTCAGTTGCCTTTGTTTGATATATGAGAGTTTTCAGTCTTTTTTTAGCCACTTGTCGCATTAATTTCTGAGGTTTTCGCATGAGCGTAACTGGCACGTAGTCAACGTAACTGGGTTTCTTGTTGCGGTTTGAAGAGATTAGAAAAATTACACTTCAGTTGCCTTTGTTTGATTTATGCAATAGGAAGCAACTGAAAGAGTTTACAGTCTTTTTTTAGCCACTTGTCACATTAATTTCTGGGCGTTTTCTTTTTACACTGTACATTGATCACTTTGGCTTATTGAAAGTTTTAATGTGCAGCATTTATTGTGGGCTGAGTTAGAAAAGCAAATCCAGTTAAGGGCTGGGGGGGGTTGGGTGCATTGAGGGTTAAAGGGAAGTAATTCTTGCATTAATTTCTGGGCGTTTTTTTTTTTTTCACTGTACATTAATCACTTTGGCTTATTGAAAGTTCCAATGTGTAGCATTTATTGTGGACTGAGTTAGAAAACCAAATCCAGTTAAGGGCTGGGGAGGAGGGGTGTTGGGTGCATCGAGGGTTAAAGGGAAGTAATTCTTGCATTAATTTCTGGGCGTTTTTTTTTTTTTTTTTTACACTGTACATTGATCACTAAAAATTGGCTTATTGAAAGTTTCAATGTGCAGCATTTATTGTGGGCTGAGTTAGAAAAGCAAATCCAGTTAAGGGCTGGGGAGGGGGGGAGTGGGTGCATCGAGGGTTAAAGGGAAGTAATTCTTGCAAGGGGCTTGAAAAGACCAAAACACGGTCTTCTGCGCCCCTATTTTCTTAAATGTTTGCCCATTTTCAGTGAAATCTTGGCAGTTTGCCAAGGACTGCACAGCAGCCTTTAAAGAAAACTTTAAATCCACTTTCATGCCGTTTTTTTCACTGTTTTTTAATCAATAAATTTTGGCGCCAATTTGGAGCGATTTTGAAGCTCTCTGATTGGCTGTTGAATTTCTTAAGTCCTCTCTGATTGGCTGCTGGTATCCATTCTGATTTCCTTAAAGCTTCTCTGATTGGATAATTATTAACCTTTTACCACACAATGACGCCTTTTCAAGAAGGCTTTTGAAAATAATCTGAGGAAAGGAGACAATGCAGGCTACCAGCATTTTCTCCTTTTCCCACAATGTTTTCTACCCTATCAAGGAAGCAATTGATTTTTAGTTATTCTTACATCTTATTGTGTCTTTATGGCCTACTTCTAAATTCTTCAAACAAGAACAAGATTTTTTTGTTGGAAAAAGTTTTCGCAACAGCGACCGTTTGCTTCTGAATTTTATATTTTGCGCTACGATTAAACATAAAATTGACTTTCGACTCACGTGGTCGTCTAAATTGGTTCAATGTTTTCGTGACCCTGGTAAGAAAACAGCGAAAAATTTTGTTTACCTTTCTTTGATTTGTACGACAGGTATCAATTGCCTCCGAAAGTGTCGAAGCTGATTTTACGTTTTTATGCACGGCACGTAACAGTCACGTATGGGTTAGATGGTCATCGTAACCGAATCAATGGCCCTAGTGAGAGAAAAAGAAAAAGATAAATCCCTATAATTGACTCAAGCAACAGTTGTCGTCTGCTATAAAATATTCCATAAGTCGATTTTTCATGTTTTTGCGGATACGTAAGTGGCACCTGCGAGACAATAGACAACCTAAAAGGGTTTGTCGTCACCGTATATAAAGATTGCAGAAATAAAAAACAGATATTAGAAATTGAATTCCCTATATTTGACCTATTAAGCAACAGGTGTCCTCTGCTATGAAATGTTCCGTAAGTCGATTTTTCGCGTTTTCGCGGATACGTAACCGGCACCTTTGAGACGGCAGTCAACGTAAAAGGATTTGTGGTCATGGTATAAAGAGATTGGAGAAAAAACATATACATTAAAAGTTTAGTTCCTTTTGTTTGATTTATGCAATAAGAAGCAGTTGCTACTGAAAGAGCCTTCAGTCTTTTTTTTGCCACTTGTCGCATTATTTTCTGGGGTTTTCGCATGGGCGTAACTGGCACCTATGAGACGGTAGTCAACGTAACTGGGTTTCTTGTTGCGGTTTGAAGAGATTGGAAAAATTACACTTCAGTTGCCTTTGTTTGATATATGAGAGTTTTCAGTCTTTTTTTAGCCACTTGTCGCATTAATTTCTGAGGTTTTCGCATGAGCGTAACTGGCACGTAGTCAACGTAACTGGGTTTCTTGTTGCGGTTTGAAGAGATTAGAAAAATTACACTTCAGTTGCCTTTGTTTGATTTATGCAATAGGAAGCAACTGAAAGAGTTTACAGTCTTTTTTTAGCCACTTGTCACATTAATTTCTGGGCGTTTTCTTTTTACACTGTACATTGATCACTTTGGCTTATTGAAAGTTTTAATGTGCAGCATTTATTGTGGGCTGAGTTAGAAAAGCAAATCCAGTTAAGGGCTGGGGGGGGGGGTTGGGTGCATTGAGGGTTAAAGGGAAGTAATTCTTGCATTAATTTCTGGGCGTTTTTTTTTTTTTCACTGTACATTAATCACTTTGGCTTATTGAAAGTTCCAATGTGTAGCATTTATTGTGGACTGAGTTAGAAAACCAAATCCAGTTAAGGGCTGGGGAGGAGGGGTGTTGGGTGCATCGAGGGTTAAAGGGAAGTAATTCTTGCATTAATTTCTGGGCGTTTTTTTTTTTTTTTTTTACACTGTACATTGATCACTAAAAATTGGCTTATTGAAAGTTTCAATGTGCAGCATTTATTGTGGGCTGAGTTAGAAAAGCAAATCCAGTTAAGGGCTGGGGAGGGGGGGAGTGGGTGCATCGAGGGTTAAAGGGAAGTAATTCTTGCAAGGGGCTTGAAAAGACCAAAACACGGTCTTCTGCGCCCCTATTTTCTTAAATGTTTGCCCATTTTCAGTGAAATCTTGGCAGTTTGCCAAGGACTGCACAGCAGCCTTTAAAGAAAACTTTAAATCCACTTTCATGCCGTTTTTTTCACTGTTTTTTAATCAATAAATTTTGGCGCCAATTTGGAGCGATTTTGAAGCTCTCTGATTGGCTGTTGAATTTCTTAAGTCCTCTCTGATTGGCTGCTGGTATCCATTCTGATTTCCTTAAAGCTTCTCTGATTGGATAATTATTAACCTTTTACCACACAATGACGCCTTTTCAAGAAGGCTTTTGAAAATAATCTGAGGAAAGGAGACAATGCAGGCTACCAGCATTTTCTCCTTTTCCCACAATGTTTTCTACCCTATCAAGGAAGCAATTGATTTTTAGTTATTCTTACATCTTATTGTGTCTTTATGGCCTACTTCTAAATTCTTCAAACAAGAACAAGATTTTTTTGTTGGAAAAAGTTTTCGCAACAGCGACCGTTTGCTTCTGAATTTTATATTTTGCGCTACGATTAAACATAAAATTGACTTTCGACTCACGTGGTCGTCTAAATTGGTTCAATGTTTTCGTGACCCTGGTAAGAAAACAGCGAAAAATTTTGTTTACCTTTCTTTGATTTGTACGACAGGTATCAATTGCCTCCGAAAGTGTCGAAGCTGATTTTACGTTTTTATGCACGGCACGTAACAGTCACGTATGGGTTAGATGGTCATCGTAACCGAATCAATGGCCCTAGTGAGAGAAAAAGAAAAAGATAAATCCCTATAATTGACTCAAGCAACAGTTGTCGTCTGCTATAAAATATTCCATAAGTCGATTTTTCATGTTTTTGCGGATACGTAAGTGGCACCTGCGAGACAATAGACAACCTAAAAGGGTTTGTCGTCACCGTATATAAAGATTGCAGAAATAAAAAACAGATATTAGAAATTGAATTCCCTATATTTGACCTATTAAGCAACAGGTGTCCTCTGCTATGAAATGTTCCGTAAGTCGATTTTTCGCGTTTTCGCGGATACGTAACCGGCACCTTTGAGACGGCAGTCAACGTAAAAGGATTTGTGGTCATGGTATAAAGAGATTGGAGAAAAAACATATACATTAAAAGTTTAGTTCCTTTTGTTTGATTTATGCAATAAGAAGCAGTTGCTACTGAAAGAGCCTTCAGTCTTTTTTTTGCCACTTGTCGCATTATTTTCTGGGGTTTTCGCATGGGCGTAACTGGCACCTATGAGACGGTAGTCAACGTAACTGGGTTTCTTGTTGCGGTTTGAAGAGATTGGAAAAATTACACTTCAGTTGCCTTTGTTTGATATATGAGAGTTTTCAGTCTTTTTTTAGCCACTTGTCGCATTAATTTCTGAGGTTTTCGCATGAGCGTAACTGGCACGTAGTCAACGTAACTGGGTTTCTTGTTGCGGTTTGAAGAGATTAGAAAAATTACACTTCAGTTGCCTTTGTTTGATTTATGCAATAGGAAGCAACTGAAAGAGTTTACAGTCTTTTTTTAGCCACTTGTCACATTAATTTCTGGGCGTTTTCTTTTTACACTGTACATTGATCACTTTGGCTTATTGAAAGTTTTAATGTGCAGCATTTATTGTGGGCTGAGTTAGAAAAGCAAATCCAGTTAAGGGCTGGGGGGGGGGTTGGGTGCATTGAGGGTTAAAGGGAAGTAATTCTTGCATTAATTTCTGGGCGTTTTTTTTTTTTTCACTGTACATTAATCACTTTGGCTTATTGAAAGTTCCAATGTGTAGCATTTATTGTGGACTGAGTTAGAAAACCAAATCCAGTTAAGGGCTGGGGAGGAGGGGTGTTGGGTGCATCGAGGGTTAAAGGGAAGTAATTCTTGCATTAATTTCTGGGCGTTTTTTTTTTTTTTTTTTACACTGTACATTGATCACTAAAAATTGGCTTATTGAAAGTTTCAATGTGCAGCATTTATTGTGGGCTGAGTTAGAAAAGCAAATCCAGTTAAGGGCTGGGGAGGGGGGGAGTGGGTGCATCGAGGGTTAAAGGGAAGTAATTCTTGCAAGGGGCTTGAAAAGACCAAAACACGGTCTTCTGCGCCCCTATTTTCTTAAATGTTTGCCCATTTTCAGTGAAATCTTGGCAGTTTGCCAAGGACTGCACAGCAGCCTTTAAAGAAAACTTTAAATCCACTTTCATGCCGTTTTTTTCACTGTTTTTTAGTCAATAAATTTTGGCGCCAATTTGGAGCGATTTTGAAGCTCTCTGATTGGCTGTTGAATTTCTTAAGTCCTCTCTGATTGGCTGCTGGTATCCATTCTGATTTCCTTAAAGCTTCTCTGATTGGATAATTATTAACCTTTTACCACACAATGACGCCTTTTCAAGAAGGCTTTTGAAAATAATCTGAGGAAAGGAGACAATGCAGGCTACCAGCATTTTCTCCTTTTCCCACAATGTTTTCTACCCTATCAAGGAAGCAATTGATTTTTAGTTATTCTTACATCTTATTGTGTCTTTATGGCCTACTTCTAAATTCTTCAAACAAGAACAAGATTTTTTTGTTGGAAAAAGTTTTCGCAACAGCGACCGTTTGCTTCTGAATTTTATATTTTGCGCTACGATTAAACATAAAATTGACTTTCGACTCACGTGGTCGTCTAAATTGGTTCAATGTTTTCGTGACCCTGGTAAGAAAACAGCGAAAAATTTTGTTTACCTTTCTTTGATTTGTACGACAGGTATCAATTGCCTCCGAAAGTGTCGAAGCTGATTTTACGTTTTTATGCACGGCACGTAACAGTCACGTATGGGTTAGATGGTCATCGTAACCGAATCAATGGCCCTAGTGAGAGAAAAAGAAAAAGATAAATCCCTATAATTGACTCAAGCAACAGTTGTCGTCTGCTATAAAATATTCCATAAGTCGATTTTTCATGTTTTTGCGGATACGTAAGTGGCACCTGCGAGACAATAGACAACCTAAAAGGGTTTGTCGTCACCGTATATAAAGATTGCAGAAATAAAAAACAGATATTAGAAATTGAATTCCCTATATTTGACCTATTAAGCAACAGGTGTCCTCTGCTATGAAATGTTCCGTAAGTCGATTTTTCGCGTTTTCGCGGATACGTAACCGGCACCTTTGAGACGGCAGTCAACGTAAAAGGATTTGTGGTCACGGTATAAAGAGATTGGAGAAAAAACATATACATTAAAAGTTTAGTTCCTTTTGTTTGATTTATGCAATAAGAAGCAGTTGCTACTGAAAGAGCCTTCAGTCTTTTTTTTGCCACTTGTCGCATTATTTTCTGGGGTTTTCGCATGGGCGTAACTGGCACCTATGAGACGGTAGTCAACGTAACTGGGTTTCTTGTTGCGGTTTGAAGAGATTGGAAAAATTACACTTCAGTTGCCTTTGTTTGATATATGAGAGTTTTCAGTCTTTTTTTTGCCACTTGTCGCATTAATTTCTGAGGTTTTCGCATGAGCGTAACTGGCACGTAGTCAACGTAACTGGGTTTCTTGTTGCGGTTTGAAGAGATTAGAAAAATTACACTTCAGTTGCCTTTGTTTGATTTATGCAATAGGAAGCAACTGAAAGAGTTTACAGTCTTTTTTTAGCCACTTGTCACATTAATTTCTGGGCGTTTTCTTTTTACACTGTACATTGATCACTTTGGCTTATTGAAAGTTTTAATGTGCAGCATTTATTGTGGGCTGAGTTAGAAAAGCAAATCCAGTTAAGGGCTGGGGGGGGGGGTTGGGTGCATTGAGGGTTAAAGGGAAGTAATTCTTGCATTAATTTCTGGGCGTTTTTTTTTTTTTCACTGTACATTAATCACTTTGGCTTATTGAAAGTTCCAATGTGTAGCATTTATTGTGGACTGAGTTAGAAAACCAAATCCAGTTAAGGGCTGGGGAGGAGGGGTGTTGGGTGCATCGAGGGTTAAAGGGAAGTAATTCTTGCATTAATTTCTGGGCGTTTTTTTTTTTTTTTTTTACACTGTACATTGATCACTAAAAATTGGCTTATTGAAAGTTTCAATGTGCAGCATTTATTGTGGGCTGAGTTAGAAAAGCAAATCCAGTTAAGGGCTGGGGAGGGGGGGAGTGGGTGCATCGAGGGTTAAAGGGAAGTAATTCTTGCAAGGGGCTTGAAAAGACCAAAACACGGTCTTCTGCGCCCCTATTTTCTTAAATGTTTGCCCATTTTCAGTGAAATCTTGGCAGTTTGCCAAGGACTGCACAGCAGCCTTTAAAGAAAACTTTAAATCCACTTTCATGCCGTTTTTTTCACTGTTTTTTAATCAATAAATTTTGGCGCCAATTTGGAGCGATTTTGAAGCTCTCTGATTGGCTGTTGAATTTCTTAAGTCCTCTCTGATTGGCTGCTGGTATCCATTCTGATTTCCTTAAAGCTTCTCTGATTGGATAATTATTAACCTTTTACCACACAATGACGCCTTTTCAAGAAGGCTTTTGAAAATAATCTGAGGAAAGGAGACAATGCAGGCTACCAGCATTTTCTCCTTTTCCCACAATGTTTTCTACCCTATCAAGGAAGCAATTGATTTTTAGTTATTCTTACATCTTATTGTGTCTTTATGGCCTACTTCTAAATTCTTCAAACAAGAACAAGATTTTTTTGTTGGAAAAAGTTTTCGCAACAGCGACCGTTTGCTTCTGAATTTTATATTTTGCGCTACGATTAAACATAAAATTGACTTTCGACTCACGTGGTCGTCTAAATTGGTTCAATGTTTTCGTGACCCTGGTAAGAAAACAGCGAAAAATTTTGTTTACCTTTCTTTGATTTGTACGACAGGTATCAATTGCCTCCGAAAGTGTCGAAGCTGATTTTACGTTTTTATGCACGGCACGTAACAGTCACGTATGGGTTAGATGGTCATCGTAACCGAATCAATGGCCCTAGTGAGAGAAAAAGAAAAAGATAAATCCCTATAATTGACTCAAGCAACAGTTGTCGTCTGCTATAAAATATTCCATAAGTCGATTTTTCATGTTTTTGCGGATACGTAAGTGGCACCTGCGAGACAATAGACAACCTAAAAGGGTTTGTCGTCACCGTATATAAAGATTGCAGAAATAAAAAACAGATATTAGAAATTGAATTCCCTATATTTGACCTATTAAGCAACAGGTGTCCTCTGCTATGAAATGTTCCGTAAGTCGATTTTTCGCGTTTTCGCGGATACGTAACCGGCACCTTTGAGACGGCAGTCAACGTAAAAGGATTTGTGGTCACGGTATAAAGAGATTGGAGAAAAAACATATACATTAAAAGTTTAGTTCCTTTTGTTTGATTTATGCAATAAGAAGCAGTTGCTACTGAAAGAGCCTTCAGTCTTTTTTTTGCCACTTGTCGCATTATTTTCTGGGGTTTTCGCATGGGCGTAACTGGCACCTATGAGACGGTAGTCAACGTAACTGGGTTTCTTGTTGCGGTTTGAAGAGATTGGAAAAATTACACTTCAGTTGCCTTTGTTTGATATATGAGAGTTTTCAGTCTTTTTTTAGCCACTTGTCGCATTAATTTCTGAGGTTTTCGCATGAGCGTAACTGGCACGTAGTCAACGTAACTGGGTTTCTTGTTGCGGTTTGAAGAGATTAGAAAAATTACACTTCAGTTGCCTTTGTTTGATTTATGCAATAGGAAGCAACTGAAAGAGTTTACAGTCTTTTTTTAGCCACTTGTCACATTAATTTCTGGGCGTTTTCTTTTTACACTGTACATTGATCACTTTGGCTTATTGAAAGTTTTAATGTGCAGCATTTATTGTGGGCTGAGTTAGAAAAGCAAATCCAGTTAAGGGCTGGGGGGGGGGTTGGGTGCATTGAGGGTTAAAGGGAAGTAATTCTTGCATTAATTTCTGGGCGTTTTTTTTTTTTTTCACTGTACATTAATCACTTTGGCTTATTGAAAGTTCCAATGTGTAGCATTTATTGTGGACTGAGTTAGAAAACCAAATCCAGTTAAGGGGCTGGGGAGGAGGGGTGTTGGGTGCATCGAGGGTTAAAGGGAAGTAATTCTTGCATTAATTTCTGGGCGTTTTTTTTTTTTTTTTTTACACTGTACATTGATCACTAAAAAATTGGCTTATTGAAAGTTTCAATGTGCAGCATTTATTGTGGGCTGAGTTAGAAAAGCAAATCCAGTTAAGGGCTGGGGAGGGGGGGGAGTGGGTGCATCGAGGGTTAAAGGGAAGTAATTCTTGCAAGGGGCTTGAAAAGACCAAAACACGGTCTTCTGCGCCCCTATTTTCTTAAATGTTTGCCCATTTTCAGTGAAATCTTGGCAGTTTGCCAAGGACTGCACAGCAGCCTTTAAAGAAAACTTTAAATCCACTTTCATGCCGTTTTTTTCACTGTTTATTAATCAATAAATTTTGGCGCCAATTTGGAGCGATTTTGAAGCTCTCTGATTGGCTGTTGAATTTCTTAAGTCCTCTCTGATTGGCTGCTGGTATCCATTCTGATTTCCTTAAAGCTTCTCTGATTGGATAATTATTAACCTTTTACCACACAATGACGCCCTTTTCAAGAAGGCTTTTGAAAATAATCTGAGGAAAGGAGACAATGCAGGCTACCAGCATTTTCTCCTTTTCCCACAATGTTTTCTACCCTATCAAGGAAGCAATTGATTTTTAGTTATTCTTACATCTTATTGTGTCTTTATGGCCTACTTCTAAATTCTTCAAACAAGAACAAGATTTTTTTGTTGGAAAAAGTTTTCGCAACAGCGACCGTTTGCTTCTGAATTTTATATTTTGCGCTACGATTAAACATAAAATTGACTTTCGACTCACGTGGGTCGTCTAAATTGGTTCAATGTTTTCGTGACCCTGGTAAGAAAACAGCGAAAAATTTTTGTTTACCTTTCTTTGATTTGTACGACAGGTATCAATTGCCTCCGAAAGTGTCGAAGCTGATTTTACGTTTTTATGCACGGCACGTAACAGTCACGTATGGGTTAGATGGTCATCGTAACCGAATCAATGGCCCTAGTGAGAGAAAAAGAAAAAGATAAATCCCTATAATTGACTCAAGCAACAGTTGTCGTCTGCTATAAAATATTCCATAAGTCGATTTTTCATGTTTTTGCGGATACGTAAGTGGCACCTGCGAGACAATAGACAACCTAAAAGGGTTTGTCGTCACCGTATATAAAGATTGCAGAAATAAAAAACAGATATTAGAAATTGAATTCCCTATATTTGACCTATTAAGCAACAGGTGTCCTCTGCTATGAAATGTTCCGTAAGTCGATTTTTCGCGTTTTCGCGGATACGTAACCGGCACCTTTGAGACGGCAGTCAACGTAAAAGGATTTGTGGTCACGGTATAAAGAGATTGGAGAAAAAACATATACATTAAAAGTTTAGTTCCTTTTGTTTGATTTATGCAATAAGAAGCAGTTGCTACTGAAAGAGCCTTCAGTCTTTTTTTTGCCACTTGTCGCATTATTTTCTGGGGTTTTCGCATGGGCGTAACTGGCACCTATGAGACGGTAGTCAACGTAACTGGGTTTCTTGTTGCGGTTTGAGAGATTGGAAAAATTACACTTCAGTTGCCTTTGTTTGATATATGAGAGTTTTCAGTCTTTTTTTAGCCACTTGTCGCATTAATTTCTGAGGTTTTCGCATGAGCGTAACTGGCACGTAGTCAACGTAACTGGGTTTCTTGTTGCGGTTTGAAGAGATTAGAAAAATTACACTTCAGTTGCCTTTGTTTGATTTATGCAATAGGAAGCAACTGAAAGAGTTTACAGTCTTTTTTTAGCCACTTGTCACATTAATTTCTGGGCGTTTTCTTTTTACACTGTACATTGATCACTTTGGCTTATTGAAAGTTTTAATGTGCAGCATTTATTGTGGGCCTGAGTTAGAAAAGCAAATCCAGTTAAGGGCTGGGGGGGGGGGGTTGGGTGCATTGAGGGTTAAAGGGAAGTAATTCTTGCATTAATTTCTGGGCGTTTTTTTTTTTTTCACTGTACATTAATCACTTTGGCTTATTGAAAGTTCCAATGTGTAGCATTTATTGTGGACTGAGTTAGAAAACCAAATCCAGTTAAGGGCTGGGGAGGAGGGGTGTTGGGTGCATCGAGGGTTAAAGGGAAGTAATTCTTGCATTAATTTCTGGGCGTTTTTTTTTTTTTTTTTTTACACTGTACATTGATCACTAAAAATTGGCTTATTGAAAGTTTCAATGTGCAGCATTTATTGTGGGCTGAGTTAGAAAAGCAAATCCAGTTAAGGGCTGGGGAGGGGGGGAGTGGGTGCATCGAATTCTTGCAAGGGGCTTGAAAAGACCAAAACACGGTCTTCTGCGCCCCTATTTTCTTAAATGTTTGCCCATTTTCAGTGAAATCTTGGCAGTTTGCCAAGGACTGCACAGCAGCCTTTAAAGAAAACTTTAAATCCACTTTCATGCCGTTTTTTTCACTGTTTTTTAATCAATAAATTTTGGCGCCAATTTGGGAGCGATTTTGAAGCTCTCTGATTGGCTGTTGAATTTCTTAAGTCCTCTCTGATTGGCTGCTGGTATCCATTCTGATTTCCTTAAAGCTTCTCTGATTGGATAATTATTAACCTTTTACCACACAATGACGCCTTTTCAAGAAGGCTTTTGAAAATAATCTGAGGAAAGGAGACAATGCAGGCTACCAGCATTTTCTCCTTTTCCCACAATGTTTTCTACCCTATCAAGGAAGCAATTGATTTTTAGTTATTCTTACATCTTATTGTGTCTTTATGGCCTACTTCTAATTCTTCAAACAAGAACAAGATTTTTTTGTTGGAAAAAGTTTTCGCAAACAGCGACCGTTTGCTTCTGAATTTTATATTTTGCGCTACGATTAAACATAAAATTGACTTTCGACTCACGTGGGTCGTCTAAATTGGTTCAAGTGTTTTCGTGACCCTGGTAAGAAAACAGCGAAAAATTTTGTTTACCTTTCTTTGATTTGTACGACAGGTATCAATTGCCTCCGAAAGTGTCGAAGCTGATTTTACGTTTTTTATGCACGGCACGTAACAGTCACGTATGGGTTAGATGGTCATCGTAACCGAATCAATGGCCCTAGTGAGAGAAAAAGAAAAAGATAAATCCCTATAATTGACTCAAGCAACAGTTGTCGTCTGCTATAAAATATTCCATAAGTCGATTTTTCATGTTTTTGCGGATACGTAAGTGGCACCTGCGAGACAATAGACAACCTAAAAGGGTTTGTCGTCACCGTATATAAAGATTGCAGAAATAAAAAACAGATATTAGAAATTGAATTCCCTATATTTGACCTATTAAGCAACAGGTGTCCTCTGCTATGAAATGTTCGCTAAGTCGATTTTTCGCGTTTTCGCGGATACGTAACCGGCACCTTTGAGACGGCAGTCAACGTAAAAGGATTTGTGGTCACGGTATAAAGAGATTGGAGAAAAAACATATACATTAAAAGTTTAGTTCCTTTTGTTTGATTTATGCAATAAGAAGCAGTTGCTACTGAAAGAGCCTTCAGTCTTTTTTTTGCCACTTGTCGCATTATTTTCTGGGGTTTTCGCATGGGCGTAACTGGCACCTATGAGACGGTAGTCAACGTAACTGGGTTTCTTGTTGCGGTTTGAAGAGATTGGAAAAATTACACTTCAGTTGCCTTTGTTTGATATATGAGAGTTTTCAGTCTTTTTTTAGCCACTTGTCGCATTAATTTCTGAGGTTTTCGCATGAGCGTAACTGGCACGTAGTCAACGTAACTGGGTTTCTTGTTGCGGGTTTGAAGAGATTAGAAAAATTACACTTCAGTTGCCTTTGTTTGATTTATGCAATAGGAAGCAACTGAAAGAGTTTACAGTCTTTTTTTAGCCACTTGTCACATTAATTTCTGGGCGTTTTCTTTTTACACTGTACATTGATCACTTTGGCTTATTGAAAGTTTTAATGTGCAGCATTTATTGTGGGCTGAGTTAGAAAAGCAATCCAGTTAAGGGCTGGGGGGGGGGGTTGGGTGCATTGAGGGTTAAAGGGAAGTAATTCTTGCATTAATTTCTGGGCGTTTTTTTTTTTTTTCACTGTACATTAATCACTTTGGCTTATTGAAAGTTCCAATGTGTAGCATTTATTGTGGACTGAGTTAGAAAACCAAATCCAGTTAAGGGCTGGGGAGGAGGGGTGTTGGGTGCATCGAGGGTTAAAGGGAAGTAATTCTTGCATTAATTTCTGGGCGTTTTTTTTTTTTTTTTTTTACCACTGTACATTGATCACTAAAAATTGGCTTATTGAAAGTTTCAATGTGCAGCATTTATTGTGGGCTGAGTTAGAAAAGCAAATCCAGTTAAGGGCTGGGGAGGGGGGGATGTGGGTGCATCGAGGGGTTAAAGGGAAGTAATTCTTGCAAGGGGCTTGAAAAGACCCAAAACACGGTCTTCTGCGCCCCTATTTTCTTAAATGTTTGCCCATTTTCAGTGAAATCTTGGCAGTTTGCCAAGGACTGCACAGCAGCCTTTAAAGAAAACTTTAAATCCACTTTCATGCCGTTTTTTTCACTGTTTTTTAATCAATAAATTTTGGCGCCAATTTGGAGCGATTTTGAAGCTCTCTGATTGGCTGTTGAATTTCTTAAGTCCTCTCTGATTGGCTGCTGGTATCCATTCTGATTTCCTTAAAGCTTCTCTGATTGGATAATTATTAACCTTTTACCACACAATGACGCCTTTTCAAGAAGGCTTTTGAAAATAATCTGAGGAAAGGAGACAATGCAGGCTACCAGCATTTTCTCCTTTTCCCACAATGTTTTCTACCCTATCAAGGAAGCAATTGATTTTTAGTTATTCTTACATCTTATTGTGTCTTTATGGCCTACTTCTAAATTCTTCAAACAAGAACAAGATTTTTTTGTTGGAAAAAGTTTTCGCAACAGCGACCGTTTGCTTCTGAATTTTATATTTTGCGCTACGATTAAACATAAAATTGACTTTCGACTCACGTGGTCGTCTAAATTGGTTCAATGTTTTCGTGACCCTGGTAAGAAAACAGCGAAAAATTTTGTTTACCTTTCTTTGATTTGTACGACAGGTATCAATTGCCTCCGAAAGTGTCGAAGCTGATTTTACGTTTTTATGCACGGCACGTAACAGTCACGTATGGGTTAGATGGTCATCGTAACCGAATCAATGGCCCTAGTGAGAGAAAAAGAAAAAGATAAATCCCTATAATTGACTCAAGCAACAGTTGTCGTCTGCTATAAAATATTCCATAAGTCGATTTTTTCATGTTTTTGCGGATACGTAAGTGGCACCTGCGAGACAATAGACAACCTAAAAGGGTTTGTCGTCACCGTATATAAAGATTGCAGAAATAAAAAACAGATATTAGAAATTGAATTCCCTATATTTGACCTATTAAGCAACAGGTGTCCTCTGCTATGAAATGTTCCGTAAGTCGATTTTTCGCGTTTTCGCGGATACGTAACCGGCACCTTTGAGACGGCAGTCAACGTAAAAGGATTTTGTGGGTCACGGTATAAAGAGATTGGAGAAAAAACATATACATTAAAAGTTTAGTTCCTTTTGTTTGATTTATGCAATAAGAAGCAGTTGCTACTGAAAGAGCCTTCAGTCTTTTTTTTGCCACTTGTCGCATTATTTTCTGGGGTTTTCGCATGGGCGTAACTGGCACCTATGAGACGGTAGTCAACGTAACTGGGTTTCTTGTTGCGGTTTTGAAGAGATTGGAAAAATTACACTTCAGTTGCCTTTGTTTGATATATGAGAGTTTTCAGTCTTTTTTTTAGCCACTTGTCGCATTAATTTCTGAGGTTTTCGCATGAGCGTAACTGGCACGTAGTCAACGTAACTGGGTTTCTTGTTGCGGTTTGAAGAGATTAGAAAAATTACACTTCAGTTGCCTTTGTTTGATTTATGCAATAGGAAGCAACTGAAAGAGTTTACAGTCTTTTTTTAGCCACTTGTCACATTAATTTCTGGGCGTTTTCTTTTTTACACTGTACATTGATCACTTTGGCTTATTGAAAGTTTTAATGTGCAGCATTTATTGTGGGCTGAGTTAGAAAAGCAAATCCAGTTAAGGGCTGGGGGGGGGGTTGGGTGCATTGAGGGTTAAAGGGAAGTAATTCTTGCATTAATTTCTGGGCGTTTTTTTTTTTTTTTCACTGTACATTAATCACTTTGGCTTATTGAAAGTTCCAATGTGTAGCATTTATTGTGGACTGAGTTAGAAAACCAAATCCAGTTAAGGGCTGGGGAGGAGGGGTGTTGGGTGCATCGAGGGTTAAAGGGAAGTAATTCTTGCATTAATTTCTGGGCGTTTTTTTTTTTTTTTTTTTACACTGTACATTGATCACTAAAAATTGGCTTATTGAAAGTTTCAATGTGCAGCATTTATTGTGGGCTGAGTTAGAAAAGCAAATCCAGTTAAGGGCTGGGGAGGGGGGGGAGTGGGTGCATCGAGGGTTAAAGGGAAGTAATTCTTGCAAGGGGCTTGAAAAGACCAAAACACGGTCTTCTGCGCCCCTATTTTCTTAAATGTTTGCCCATTTTCAGTGAAATCTTGGCAGTTTGCCAAGGACTGCACAGCAGCCTTTAAAGAAAACTTTAAATCCACTTTCATGCCGTTTTTTTCACTGTTTTTTAATCAATAAATTTTGGCGCCAATTTGGAGCGATTTTGAAGCTCTCTGATTGGCTGTTGAATTTCTTAAGTCCTCTCTGATTGGCTGCTGGTATCCATTCTGATTTCCTTAAAGCTTCTCTGATTGGATAATTATTAACCTTTTACCACACAATGACGCCTTTTCAAGAAGGCTTTTGAAAATAATCTGAGGAAAGGAGACAATGCAGGCTACCAGCATTTTCTCCTTTTCCCACAATGTTTTCTACCCTATCAAGGAAGCAATTGATTTTTAGTTATTCTTACATCTTATTGTGTCTTTATGGCCTACTTCTAAATTCTTCAAACAAGAACAAGATTTTTTTGTTGGAAAAAGTTTTCGCAACAGCGACCGTTTGCTTCTGAATTTTATATTTTGCGCTACGATTAAACATAAAATTGACTTTCGACTCACGTGGTCGTCTAAATTGGTTCAATGTTTTCGTGACCCTGGTAAGAAAACAGCGAAAAATTTTGTTTACCTTTCTTTGATTTGTACGACAGGTATCAATTGCCTCCGAAAGTGTCGAAGCTGATTTTACGTTTTTATGCACGGCACGTAACAGTCACGTATGGGTTAGATGGTCATCGTAACCGAATCAATGGCCCTAGTGAGAGAAAAAGAAAAAGATAAATCCCTATAATTGACTCAAGCAACAGTTGTCGTCTGCTATAAAATATTCCATAAGTCGATTTTTCATGTTTTTGCGGATACGTAAGTGGCACCTGCGAGACAATAGACAACCTAAAAGGGTTTGTCGTCACCGTATATAAAGATTGCAGAAATAAAAAACAGATATTAGAAATTGAATTCCCTATATTTGACCTATTAAGCAACAGGTGTCCTCTGCTATGAAATGTTCCGTAAGTCGATTTTTCGCGTTTTCGCGGATACGTAACCGGCACCTTTGAGACGGCAGTCAACGTAAAAGGATTTGTGGTCACGGTATAAAGAGATTGGAGAAAAAACATATACATTAAAAGTTTAGTTCCTTTTGTTTGATTTATGCAATAAGAAGCAGTTGCTACTGAAAGAGCCTTCAGTCTTTTTTTTGCCACTTGTCGCATTATTTTCTGGGGTTTTCGCATGGGCGTAACTGGCACCTATGAGACGGTAGTCAACGTAACTGGGTTTCTTGTTGCGGTTTGAAGAGATTGGAAAAATTACACTTCAGTTGCCTTTGTTTGATATATGAGAGTTTTCAGTCTTTTTTTAGCCACTTGTCGCATTAATTTCTGAGGTTTTCGCATGAGCGTAACTGGCACGTAGTCAACGTAACTGGGTTTCTTGTTGCGGTTTGAAGAGATTAGAAAAATTACACTTCAGTTGCCTTTGTTTGATTTATGCAATAGGAAGCAACTGAAAGAGTTTACAGTCTTTTTTTAGCCACTTGTCACATTAATTTCTGGGCGTTTTCTTTTTACACTGTACATTGATCACTTTGGCTTATTGAAAGTTTTAATGTGCAGCATTTATTGTGGGCTGAGTTAGAAAAGCAAATCCAGTTAAGGGCTGGGGGGGGGGGTTGGGTGCATTGAGGGTTAAAGGGAAGTAATTCTTGCATTAATTTCTGGGCGTTTTTTTTTTTTTTCACTGTACATTAATCACTTTGGCTTATTGAAAGTTCCAATGTGTAGCATTTATTGTGGACTGAGTTAGAAAACCAAATCCAGTTAAGGGCTGGGGAGGAGGGGTGTTGGGTGCATCGAGGGTTAAAGGGAAGTAATTCTTGCATTAATTTCTGGGCGTTTTTTTTTTTTTTTTTTACACTGTACATTGATCACTAAAAATTGGCTTATTGAAAGTTTCAATGTGCAGCATTTATTGTGGGCTGAGTTAGAAAAGCAAATCCAGTTAAGGGCTGGGGAGGGGGGGAGTGGGTGCATCGAGGGTTAAAGGGAAGTAATTCTTGCAAGGGGCTTGAAAAGACCAAAACACGGTCTTCTGCGCCCCTATTTTCTTAAATGTTTGCCCATTTTCAGTGAAATCTTGGCAGTTTGCCAAGGACTGCACAGCAGCCTTTAAAGAAAACTTTAAATCCACTTTCATGCCGTTTTTTTCACTGTTTTTTAATCAATAAATTTTGGCGCCAATTTGGAGCGATTTTGAAGCTCTCTGATTGGCTGTTGAATTTCTTAAGTCCTCTCTGATTGGCTGCTGGTATCCATTCTGATTTCCTTAAAGCTTCTCTGATTGGATAATTATTAACCTTTTACCACACAATGACGCCTTTTCAAGAAG
The DNA here is from genome assembly GCA_943736015.1 of Tridacna crocea. NCBI lineage: Eukaryota > Metazoa > Mollusca > Bivalvia > Cardiida > Cardiidae > Tridacna > Tridacna crocea. The sequence continues at coordinate 10,850,080 of OX031069.1, read as the reverse complement.
GCTTTTGAAAATAATCTGAGGAAAGGAGACAATGCAGGCTACCAGCATTTTCTCCTTTTCCCACAATGTTTTCTACCCTATCAAGGAAGCAATTGATTTTTAGTTATTCTTACATCTTATTGTGTCTTTATGGCCTACTTCTAAATTCTTCAAACAAGAACAAGATTTTTTTGTTGGAAAAAGTTTTCGCAACAGCGACCGTTTGCTTCTGAATTTTATATTTTGCGCTACGATTAAACATAAAATTGACTTTCGACTCACGTGGTCGTCTAAATTGGTTCAATGTTTTCGTGACCCTGGTAAGAAAACAGCGAAAAATTTTGTTTACCTTTCTTTGATTTGTACGACAGGTATCAATTGCCTCCGAAAGTGTCGAAGCTGATTTTACGTTTTTATGCACGGCACGTAACAGTCACGTATGGGTTAGATGGTCATCGTAACCGAATCAATGGCCCTAGTGAGAGAAAAAGAAAAAGATAAATCCCTATAATTGACTCAAGCAACAGTTGTCGTCTGCTATAAAATATTCCATAAGTCGATTTTTCATGTTTTTGCGGATACGTAAGTGGCACCTGCGAGACAATAGACAACCTAAAAGGGTTTGTCGTCACCGTATATAAAGATTGCAGAAATAAAAAACAGATATTAGAAATTGAATTCCCTATATTTGACCTATTAAGCAACAGGTGTCCTCTGCTATGAAATGTTCCGTAAGTCGATTTTTCGCGTTTTCGCGGATACGTAACCGGCACCTTTGAGACGGCAGTCAACGTAAAAGGATTTGTGGTCACGGTATAAAGAGATTGGAGAAAAAACATATACATTAAAAGTTTAGTTCCTTTTGTTTGATTTATGCAATAAGAAGCAGTTGCTACTGAAAGAGCCTTCAGTCTTTTTTTTGCCACTTGTCGCATTATTTTCTGGGGTTTTCGCATGGGCGTAACTGGCACCTATGAGACGGTAGTCAACGTAACTGGGTTTCTTGTTGCGGTTTGAAGAGATTGGAAAAATTACACTTCAGTTGCCTTTGTTTGATATATGAGAGTTTTCAGTCTTTTTTTAGCCACTTGTCGCATTAATTTCTGAGGTTTTCGCATGAGCGTAACTGGCACGTAGTCAACGTAACTGGGTTTCTTGTTGCGGTTTGAAGAGATTAGAAAAATTACACTTCAGTTGCCTTTGTTTGATTTATGCAATAGGAAGCAACTGAAAGAGTTTACAGTCTTTTTTTAGCCACTTGTCACATTAATTTCTGGGCGTTTTCTTTTTACACTGTACATTGATCACTTTGGCTTATTGAAAGTTTTAATGTGCAGCATTTATTGTGGGCTGAGTTAGAAAAGCAAATCCAGTTAAGGGCTGGGGGGGGGGTTGGGTGCATTGAGGGCTAAAGGGAAGTAATTCTTGCATTAATTTCTGGGCGTTTTTTTTTTTTTCACTGTACATTAATCACTTTGGCTTATTGAAAGTTCCAATGTGTAGCATTTATTGTGGACTGAGTTAGAAAACCAAATCCAGTTAAGGGCTGGGGAGGAGGGGTGTTGGGTGCATCGAGGGTTAAAGGGAAGTAATTCTTGCATTAATTTCTGGGCGTTTTTTTTTTTTTTTTTTACACTGTACATTGATCACTAAAAATTGGCTTATTGAAAGTTTCAATGTGCAGCATTTATTGTGGGCTGAGTTAGAAAAGCAAATCCAGTTAAGGGCTGGGGAGGGGGGGAGTGGGTGCATCGAGGGTTAAAGGGAAGTAATTCTTGCAAGGGGCTTGAAAAGACCAAAACACGGTCTTCTGCGCCCCTATTTTCTTAAATGTTTGCCCATTTTCAGTGAAATCTTGGCAGTTTGCCAAGGACTGCACAGCAGCCTTTAAAGAAAACTTTAAATCCACTTTCATGCCGTTTTTTTCACTGTTTTTTAATCAATAAATTTTGGCGCCAATTTGGAGCGATTTTGAAGCTCTCTGATTGGCTGTTGAATTTCTTAAGTCCTCTCTGATTGGCTGCTGGTATCCATTCTGATTTCCTTAAAGCTTCTCTGATTGGATAATTATTAACCTTTTACCACACAATGACGCCTTTTCAAGAAGGCTTTTGAAAATAATCTGAGGAAAGGAGACAATGCAGGCTACCAGCATTTTCTCCTTTTCCCACAATGTTTTCTACCCTATCAAGGAAGCAATTGATTTTTAGTTATTCTTACATCTTATTGTGTCTTTATGGCCTACTTCTAAATTCTTCAAACAAGAACAAGATTTTTTTGTTGGAAAAAGTTTTCGCAACAGCGACCGTTTGCTTCTGAATTTTATATTTTGCGCTACGATTAAACATAAAATTGACTTTCGACTCACGTGGTCGTCTAAATTGGTTCAATGTTTTCGTGACCCTGGTAAGAAAACAGCGAAAAATTTTGTTTACCTTTCTTTGATTTGTACGACAGGTATCAATTGCCTCCGAAAGTGTCGAAGCTGATTTTACGTTTTTATGCACGGCACGTAACAGTCACGTATGGGTTAGATGGTCATCGTAACCGAATCAATGGCCCTAGTGAGAGAAAAAGAAAAAGATAAATCCCTATAATTGACTCAAGCAACAGTTGTCGTCTGCTATAAAATATTCCATAAGTCGATTTTTCATGTTTTTGCGGATACGTAAGTGGCACCTGCGAGACAATAGACAACCTAAAAGGGTTTGTCGTCACCGTATATAAAGATTGCAGAAATAAAAAACAGATATTAGAAATTGAATTCCCTATATTTGACCTATTAAGCAACAGGTGTCCTCTGCTATGAAATGTTCCGTAAGTCGATTTTTCGCGTTTTCGCGGATACGTAACCGGCACCTTTGAGACGGCAGTCAACGTAAAAGGATTTGTGGTCACGGTATAAAGAGATTGGAGAAAAAACATATACATTAAAAGTTTAGTTCCTTTTGTTTGATTTATGCAATAAGAAGCAGTTGCTACTGAAAGAGCCTTCAGTCTTTTTTTTGCCACTTGTCGCATTATTTTCTGGGGTTTTCGCATGGGCGTAACTGGCACCTATGAGACGGTAGTCAACGTAACTGGGTTTCTTGTTGCGGTTTGAAGAGATTGGAAAAATTACACTTCAGTTGCCTTTGTTTGATATATGAGAGTTTTCAGTCTTTTTTTAGCCACTTGTCGCATTAATTTCTGAGGTTTTCGCATGAGCGTAACTGGCACGTAGTCAACGTAACTGGGTTTCTTGTTGCGGTTTGAAGAGATTAGAAAAATTACACTTCAGTTGCCTTTGTTTGATTTATGCAATAGGAAGCAACTGAAAGAGTTTACAGTCTTTTTTTAGCCACTTGTCACATTAATTTCTGGGCGTTTTCTTTTTACACTGTACATTGATCACTTTGGCTTATTGAAAGTTTTAATGTGCAGCATTTATTGTGGGCTGAGTTAGAAAAGCAAATCCAGTTAAGGGCTGGGGGGGGGGGTTGGGTGCATTGAGGGTTAAAGGGAAGTAATTCTTGCATTAATTTCTGGGCGTTTTTTTTTTTTTCACTGTACATTAATCACTTTGGCTTATTGAAAGTTCCAATGTGTAGCATTTATTGTGGACTGAGTTAGAAAACCAAATCCAGTTAAGGGCTGGGGAGGAGGGGTGTTGGGTGCATCGAGGGTTAAAGGGAAGTAATTCTTGCATTAATTTCTGGGCGTTTTTTTTTTTTTTTTTTTACACTGTACATTGATCACTAAAAATTGGCTTATTGAAAGTTTCAATGTGCAGCATTTATTGTGGGCTGAGTTAGAAAAGCAAATCCAGTTAAGGGCTGGGGAGGGGGGGGAGTGGGTGCATCGAGGGTTAAAGGGAAGTAATTCTTGCAAGGGGCTTGAAAAGACCAAAACACGGTCTTCTGCGCCCCTATTTTCTTAAATGTTTGCCCATTTTCAGTGAAATCTTGGCAGTTTGCCAAGGACTGCACAGCAGCCTTTAAAGAAAACTTTAAATCCACTTTCATGCCGTTTTTTTCACTGTTTTTTAATCAATAAATTTTGGCGCCAATTTGGAGCGATTTTGAAGCTCTCTGATTGGCTGTTGAATTTCTTAAGTCCTCTCTGATTGGCTGCTGGTATCCATTCTGATTTCCTTAAAGCTTCTCTGATTGGATAATTATTAACCTTTTACCACACAATGACGCCTTTTCAAGAAGGCTTTTGAAAATAATCTGAGGAAAGGAGACAATGCAGGCTACCAGCATTTTCTCCTTTTCCCACAATGTTTTCTACCCTATCAAGGAAGCAATTGATTTTTAGTTATTCTTACATCTTATTGTGTCTTTATGGCCTACTTCTAAATTCTTCAAACAAGAACAAGATTTTTTTGTTGGAAAAAGTTTTCGCAACAGCGACCGTTTGCTTCTGAATTTTATATTTTGCGCTACGATTAAACATAAAATTGACTTTCGACTCACGTGGTCGTCTAAATTGGTTCAATGTTTTCGTGACCCTGGTAAGAAAACAGCGAAAAATTTTGTTTACCTTTCTTTGATTTGTACGACAGGTATCAATTGCCTCCGAAAGTGTCGAAGCTGATTTTACGTTTTTATGCACGGCACGTAACAGTCACGTATGGGTTAGATGGTCATCGTAACCGAATCAATGGCCCTAGTGAGAGAAAAAGAAAAAGATAAATCCCTATAATTGACTCAAGCAACAGTTGTCGTCTGCTATAAAATATTCCATAAGTCGATTTTTCATGTTTTTGCGGATACGTAAGTGGCACCTGCGAGACAATAGACAACCTAAAAGGGTTTGTCGTCACCGTATATAAAGATTGCAGAAATAAAAAACAGATATTAGAAATTGAATTCCCTATATTTGACCTATTAAGCAACAGGTGTCCTCTGCTATGAAATGTTCCGTAAGTCGATTTTTCGCGTTTTCGCGGATACGTAACCGGCACCTTTGAGACGGCAGTCAACGTAAAAGGATTTGTGGTCACGGTATAAAGAGATTGGAGAAAAAACATATACATTAAAAGTTTAGTTCCTTTTGTTTGATTTATGCAATAAGAAGCAGTTGCTACTGAAAGAGCCTTCAGTCTTTTTTTTGCCACTTGTCGCATTATTTTCTGGGGTTTTCGCATGGGCGTAACTGGCACCTATGAGACGGTAGTCAACGTAACTGGGTTTCTTGTTGCGGTTTGAAGAGATTGGAAAAATTACACTTCAGTTGCCTTTGTTTGATATATGAGAGTTTTCAGTCTTTTTTTAGCCACTTGTCGCATTAATTTCTGAGGTTTTCGCATGAGCGTAACTGGCACGTAGTCAACGTAACTGGGTTTCTTGTTGCGGTTTGAAGAGATTAGAAAAATTACACTTCAGTTGCCTTTGTTTGATTTATGCAATAGGAAGCAACTGAAAGAGTTTACAGTCTTTTTTTAGCCACTTGTCACATTAATTTCTGGGCGTTTTCTTTTTACACTGTACATTGATCACTTTGGCTTATTGAAAGTTTTAATGTGCAGCATTTATTGTGGGCTGAGTTAGAAAAGCAAATCCAGTTAAGGGCTGGGGGGGGGGGTTGGGTGCATTGAGGGTTAAAGGGAAGTAATTCTTGCATTAATTTCTGGGCGTTTTTTTTTTTTTTCACTGTACATTAATCACTTTGGCTTATTGAAAGTTCCAATGTGTAGCATTTATTGTGGACTGAGTTAGAAAACCAAATCCAGTTAAGGGCTGGGGAGGAGGGGTGTTGGGTGCATCGAGGGTTAAAGGGAAGTAATTCTTGCATTAATTTCTGGGCGTTTTTTTTTTTTTTTTTTACACTGTACATTGATCACTAAAAATTGGCTTATTGAAAGTTTCAATGTGCAGCATTTATTGTGGGCTGAGTTAGAAAAGCAAATCCAGTTAAGGGCTGGGGAGGGGGGGAGTGGGTGCATCGAGGGTTAAAGGGAAGTAATTCTTGCAAGGGGCTTGAAAAGACCAAAACACGGTCTTCTGCGCCCCTATTTTCTTAAATGTTTGCCCATTTTCAGTGAAATCTTGGCAGTTTGCCAAGGACTGCACAGCAGCCTTTAAAGAAAACTTTAAATCCACTTTCATGCCGTTTTTTTCACTGTTTTTTAATCAATAAATTTTGGCGCCAATTTGGAGCGATTTTGAAGCTCTCTGATTGGCTGTTGAATTTCTTAAGTCCTCTCTGATTGGCTGCTGGTATCCATTCTGATTTCCTTAAAGCTTCTCTGATTGGATAATTATTAACCTTTTACCACACAATGACGCCTTTTCAAGAAGGCTTTTGAAAATAATCTGAGGAAAGGAGACAATGCAGGCTACCAGCATTTTCTCCTTTTCCCACAATGTTTTCTACCCTATCAAGGAAGCAATTGATTTTTAGTTATTCTTACATCTTATTGTGTCTTTATGGCCTACTTCTAAATTCTTCAAACAAGAACAAGATTTTTTTGTTGGAAAAAGTTTTCGCAACAGCGACCGTTTGCTTCTGAATTTTATATTTTGCGCTACGATTAAACATAAAATTGACTTTCGACTCACGTGGTCGTCTAAATTGGTTCAATGTTTTCGTGACCCTGGTAAGAAAACAGCGAAAAATTTTGTTTACCTTTCTTTGATTTGTACGACAGGTATCAATTGCCTCCGAAAGTGTCGAAGCTGATTTTACGTTTTTATGCACGGCACGTAACAGTCACGTATGGGTTAGATGGTCATCGTAACCGAATCAATGGCCCTAGTGAGAGAAAAAGAAAAAGATAAATCCCTATAATTGACTCAAGCAACAGTTGTCGTCTGCTATAAAATATTCCATAAGTCGATTTTTCATGTTTTTGCGGATACGTAAGTGGCACCTGCGAGACAATAGACAACCTAAAAGGGTTTGTCGTCACCGTATATAAAGATTGCAGAAATAAAAAACAGATATTAGAAATTGAATTCCCTATATTTGACCTATTAAGCAACAGGTGTCCTCTGCTATGAAATGTTCCGTAAGTCGATTTTTCGCGTTTTCGCGGATACGTAACCGGCACCTTTGAGACGGCAGTCAACGTAAAAGGATTTGTGGTCACGGTATAAAGAGATTGGAGAAAAAACATATACATTAAAAGTTTAGTTCCTTTTGTTTGATTTATGCAATAAGAAGCAGTTGCTACTGAAAGAGCCTTCAGTCTTTTTTTTGCCACTTGTCGCATTATTTTCTGGGGTTTTCGCATGGGCGTAACTGGCACCTATGAGACGGTAGTCAACGTAACTGGGTTTCTTGTTGCGGTTTGAAGAGATTGGAAAAATTACACTTCAGTTGCCTTTGTTTGATATATGAGAGTTTTCAGTCTTTTTTTAGCCACTTGTCGCATTAATTTCTGAGGTTTTCACATGAGCGTAACTGGCACGTAGTCAACGTAACTGGGTTTCTTGTTGCGGTTTGAAGAGATTAGAAAAATTACACTTCAGTTGCCTTTGTTTGATTTATGCAATAGGAAGCAACTGAAAGAGTTTACAGTCTTTTTTTAGCCACTTGTCACATTAATTTCTGGGCGTTTTCTTTTTACACTGTACATTGATCACTTTGGCTTATTGAAAGTTTTAATGTGCAGCATTTATTGTGGGCTGAGTTAGAAAAGCAAATCCAGTTAAGGGCTGGGGGGGGGGGGGGTTGGGTGCATTGAGGGTTAAAGGGAAGTAATTCTTGCATTAATTTCTGGGCGTTTTTTTTTTTTTTCACTGTACATTAATCACTTTGGCTTATTGAAAGTTCCAATGTGTAGCATTTATTGTGGACTGAGTTAGAAAACCAAATCCAGTTAAGGGCTGGGGAGGAGGGGTGTTGGGTGCATCGAGGGTTAAAGGGAAGTAATTCTTGCATTAATTTCTGGGCGTTTTTTTTTTTTTTTTTTTACACTGTACATTGATCACTAAAAATTGGCTTATTGAAAGTTTCAATGTGCAGCATTTATTGTGGGCTGAGTTAGAAAAGCAAATCCAGTTAAGGGCTGGGGAGGGGGGGAGTGGGTGCATCGAGGGTTAAAGGGAAGTAATTCTTGCAAGGGGCTTGAAAAGACCAAAACACGGTCTTCTGCGCCCCTATTTTCTTAAATGTTTGCCCATTTTCAGTGAAATCTTGGCAGTTTGCCAAGGACTGCACAGCAGCCTTTAAAGAAAACTTTAAATCCACTTTCATGCCGTTTTTTTCACTGTTTTTTAATCAATAAATTTTGGCGCCAATTTGGAGCGATTTTGAAGCTCTCTGATTGGCTGTTGAATTTCTTAAGTCCTCTCTGATTGGCTGCTGGTATCCATTCTGATTTCCTTAAAGCTTCTCTGATTGGATAATTATTAACCTTTTACCACACAATGACGCCTTTTCAAGAAGGCTTTTGAAAATAATCTGAGGAAAGGAGACAATGCAGGCTACCAGCATTTTCTCCTTTTCCCACAATGTTTTCTACCCTATCAAGGAAGCAATTGATTTTTAGTTATTCTTACATCTTATTGTGTCTTTATGGCCTACTTCTAAATTCTTCAAACAAGAACAAGATTTTTTTGTTGGAAAAAGTTTTCGCAACAGCGACCGTTTGCTTCTGAATTTTATATTTTGCGCTACGATTAAACATAAAATTGACTTTCGACTCACGTGGTCGTCTAAATTGGTTCAATGTTTTCGTGACCCTGGTAAGAAAACAGCGAAAAATTTTGTTTACCTTTCTTTGATTTGTACGACAGGTATCAATTGCCTCCGAAAGTGTCGAAGCTGATTTTACGTTTTTATGCACGGCACGTAACAGTCACGTATGGGTTAGATGGTCATCGTAACCGAATCAATGGCCCTAGTGAGAGAAAAAGAAAAAGATAAATCCCTATAATTGACTCAAGCAACAGTTGTCGTCTGCTATAAAATATTCCATAAGTCGATTTTTCATGTTTTTGCGGATACGTAAGTGGCACCTGCGAGACAATAGACAACCTAAAAGGGTTTGTCGTCACCGTATATAAAGATTGCAGAAATAAAAAACAGATATTAGAAATTGAATTCCCTATATTTGACCTATTAAGCAACAGGTGTCCTCTGCTATGAAATGTTCCGTAAGTCGATTTTTCGCGTTTTCGCGGATACGTAACCGGCACCTTTGAGACGGCAGTCAACGTAAAAGGATTTGTGGTCACGGTATAAAGAGATTGGAGAAAAAACATATACATTAAAAGTTTAGTTCCTTTTGTTTGATTTATGCAATAAGAAGCAGTTGCTACTGAAAGAGCCTTCAGTCTTTTTTTTGCCACTTGTCGCATTATTTTCTGGGGTTTTCGCATGGGCGTAACTGGCACCTATGAGACGGTAGTCAACGTAACTGGGTTTCTTGTTGCGGTTTGAAGAGATTGGAAAAATTACACTTCAGTTGCCTTTGTTTGATATATGAGAGTTTTCAGTCTTTTTTTAGCCACTTGTCGCATTAATTTCTGAGGTTTTCGCATGAGCGTAACTGGCACGTAGTCAACGTAACTGGGTTTCTTGTTGCGGTTTGAAGAGATTAGAAAAATTACACTTCAGTTGCCTTTGTTTGATTTATGCAATAGGAAGCAACTGAAAGAGTTTACAGTCTTTTTTTAGCCACTTGTCACATTAATTTCTGGGCGTTTTCTTTTTACACTGTACATTGATCACTTTGGCTTATTGAAAGTTTTAATGTGCAGCATTTATTGTGGGCTGAGTTAGAAAAGCAAATCCAGTTAAGGGCTGGGGGGGGGGTTGGGTGCATTGAGGGTTAAAGGGAAGTAATTCTTGCATTAATTTCTGGGCGTTTTTTTTTTTTCACTGTACATTAATCACTTTGGCTTATTGAAAGTTCCAATGTGTAGCATTTATTGTGGACTGAGTTAGAAAACCAAATCCAGTTAAGGGCTGGGGAGGAGGGGTGTTGGGTGCATCGAGGGTTAAAGGGAAGTAATTCTTGCATTAATTTCTGGGCGTTTTTTTTTTTTTTTTTTTACACTGTACATTGATCACTAAAAATTGGCTTATTGAAAGTTTCAATGTGCAGCATTTATTGTGGGCTGAGTTAGAAAAGCAAATCCAGTTAAGGGCTGGGGAGGGGGGGAGTGGGTGCATCGAGGGTTAAAGGGAAGTAATTCTTGCAAGGGGCTTGAAAAGACCAAAACACGGTCTTCTGCGCCCCTATTTTCTTAAATGTTTGCCCATTTTCAGTGAAATCTTGGCAGTTTGCCAAGGACTGCACAGCAGCCTTTAAAGAAAACTTTAAATCCACTTTCATGCCGTTTTTTTCACTGTTTTTTAATCAATAAATTTTGGCGCCAATTTGGAGCGATTTTGAAGCTCTCTGATTGGCTGTTGAATTTCTTAAGTCCTCTCTGATTGGCTGCTGGTATCCATTCTGATTTCCTTAAAGCTTCTCTGATTGGATAATTATTAACCTTTTACCACACAATGACGCCTTTTCAAGAAGGCTTTTGAAAATAATCTGAGGAAAGGAGACAATGCAGGCTACCAGCATTTTCTCCTTTTCCCACAATGTTTTCTACCCTATCAAGGAAGCAATTGATTTTTAGTTATTCTTACATCTTATTGTGTCTTTATGGCCTACTTCTAAATTCTTCAAACAAGAACAAGATTTTTTTGTTGGAAAAAGTTTTCGCAACAGCGACCGTTTGCTTCTGAATTTTATATTTTGCGCTACGATTAAACATAAAATTGACTTTCGACTCACGTGGTCGTCTAAATTGGTTCAATGTTTTCGTGACCCTGGTAAGAAAACAGCGAAAAATTTTGTTTACCTTTCTTTGATTTGTACGACAGGTATCAATTGCCTCCGAAAGTGTCGAAGCTGATTTTACGTTTTTATGCACGGCACGTAACAGTCACGTATGGGTTAGATGGTCATCGTAACCGAATCAATGGCCCTAGTGAGAGAAAAAGAAAAAGATAAATCCCTATAATTGACTCAAGCAACAGTTGTCGTCTGCTATAAAATATTCCATAAGTCGATTTTTCATGTTTTTGCGGATACGTAAGTGGCACCTGCGAGACAATAGACAACCTAAAAGGGTTTGTTGTCACCGTATATAAAGATTGCAGAAATAAAAAACAGATATTAGAAATTGAATTCCCTATATTTGACCTATTAAGCAACAGGTGTCCTCTGCTATGAAATGTTCCGTAAGTCGATTTTTCGCGTTTTCGCGGATACGTAACCGGCACCTTTGAGACGGCAGTCAACGTAAAAGGATTTGTGGTCACGGTATAAAGAGATTGGAGAAAAAACATATACATTAAAAGTTTAGTTCCTTTTGTTTGATTTATGCAATAAGAAGCAGTTGCTACTGAAAGAGCCTTCAGTCTTTTTTTTGCCACTTGTCGCATTATTTTCTGGGGTTTTCGCATGGGCGTAACTGGCACCTATGAGACGGTAGTCAACGTAACTGGGTTTCTTGTTGCGGTTTGAAGAGATTGGAAAAATTACACTTCAGTTGCCTTTGTTTGATATATGAGAGTTTTCAGTCTTTTTTTAGCCACTTGTCGCATTAATTTCTGAGGTTTTCGCATGAGCGTAACTGGCACGTAGTCAACGTAACTGGGTTTCTTGTTGCGGTTTGAAGAGATTAGAAAAATTACACTTCAGTTGCCTTTGTTTGATTTATGCAATAGGAAGCAACTGAAAGAGTTTACAGTCTTTTTTTAGCCACTTGTCACATTAATTTCTGGGCATTTTCTTTTTACACTGTACATTGATCACTTTGGCTTATTGAAAGTTTTAATGTGCAGCATTTATTGTGGGCTGAGTTAGAAAAGCAAATCCAGTTAAGGGCTGGGGGGGGGTTGGGTGCATTGAGGGTTAAAGGGAAGTAATTCTTGCATTAATTTCTGGGCGTTTTTTTTTTTTTCACTGTACATTAATCACTTTGGCTTATTGAAAGTTCCAATGTGTAGCATTTATTGTGGACTGAGTTAGAAAACCAAATCCAGTTAAGGGCTGGGGAGGAGGGGTGTTGGGTGCATCGAGGGTTAAAGGGAAGTAATTCTTGCATTAATTTCTGGGCGTTTTTTTTTTTTTTTTTTACACTGTACATTGATCACTAAAAATTGGCTTATTGAAAGTTTCAATGTGCAGCATTTATTGTGGGCTGAGTTAGAAAAGCAAATCCAGTTAAGGGCTGGGGAGGGGGGGAGTGGGTGCATCGAGGGTTAAAGGGAAGTAATTCTTGCAAGGGGCTTGAAAAGACCAAAACACGGTCTTCTGCGCCCCTATTTTCTTAAATGTTTGCCCATTTTCAGTGAAATCTTGGCAGTTTGCCAAGGACTGCACAGCAGCCTTTAAAGAAAACTTTAAATCCACTTTCATGCCGTTTTTTTCACTGTTTTTTAATCAATAAATTTTGGCGCCAATTTGGAGCGATTTTGAAGCTCTCTGATTGGCTGTTGAATTTCTTAAGTCCTCTCTGATTGGCTGCTGGTATCCATTCTGATTTCCTTAAAGCTTCTCTGATTGGATAATTATTAACCTTTTACCACACAATGACGCCTTTTCAAGAAGGCTTTTGAAAATAATCTGAGGAAAGGAGACAATGCAGGCTACCAGCATTTTCTCCTTTTCCCACAATGTTTTCTACCCTATCAAGGAAGCAATTGATTTTTAGTTATTCTTACATCTTATTGTGTCTTTATGGCCTACTTCTAAATTCTTCAAACAAGAACAAGATTTTTTTGTTGGAAAAAGTTTTCGCAACAGCGACCGTTTGCTTCTGAATTTTATATTTTGCGCTACGATTAAACATAAAATTGACTTTCGACTCACGTGGTCGTCTAAATTGGTTCAATGTTTTCGTGACCCTGGTAAGAAAACAGCGAAAAATTTTGTTTACCTTTCTTTGATTTGTACGACAGGTATCAATTGCCTCCGAAAGTGTCGAAGCTGATTTTACGTTTTTATGCACGGCACGTAACAGTCACGTATGGGTTAGATGGTCATCGTAACCGAATCAATGGCCCTAGTGAGAGAAAAAGAAAAAGATAAATCCCTATAATTGACTCAAGCAACAGTTGTCGTCTGCTATAAAATATTCCATAAGTCGATTTTTCATGTTTTTGCGGATACGTAAGTGGCACCTGCGAGACAATAGACAACCTAAAAGGGTTTGTCGTCACCGTATATAAAGATTGCAGAAATAAAAAACAGATATTAGAAATTGAATTCCCTATATTTGACCTATTAAGCAACAGGTGTCCTCTGCTATGAAATGTTCCGTAAGTCGATTTTTCGCGTTTTCGCGGATACGTAACCGGCACCTTTGAGACGGCAGTCAACGTAAAAGGATTTGTGGTCACGGTATAAAGAGATTGGAGAAAAAACATATACATTAAAAGTTTAGTTCCTTTTGTTTGATTTATGCAATAAGAAGCAGTTGCTACTGAAAGAGCCTTCAGTCTTTTTTTTGCCACTTGTCGCATTATTTTCTGGGGTTTTCGCATGGGCGTAACTGGCACCTATGAGACGGTAGTCAACGTAACTGGGTTTCTTGTTGCGGTTTGAAGAGATTGGAAAAATTACACTTCAGTTGCCTTTGTTTGATATATGAGAGTTTTCAGTCTTTTTTTAGCCACTTGTCGCATTAATTTCTGAGGTTTTCGCATGAGCGTAACTGGCACGTAGTCAACGTAACTGGGTTTCTTGTTGCGGTTTGAAGAGATTAGAAAAATTACACTTCAGTTGCCTTTGTTTGATTTATGCAATAGGAAGCAACTGAAAGAGTTTACAGTCTTTTTTTAGCCACTTGTCACATTAATTTCTGGGCGTTTTCTTTTTACACTGTACATTGATCACTTTGGCTTATTGAAAGTTTTAATGTGCAGCATTTATTGTGGGCTGAGTTAGAAAAGCAAATCCAGTTAAGGGCTGGGGGGGGGGGGTTGGGTGCATTGAGGGTTAAAGGGAAGTAATTCTTGCATTAATTTCTGGGCGTTTTTTTTTTTTTCACTGTACATTAATCACTTTGGCTTATTGAAAGTTCCAATGTGTAGCATTTATTGTGGACTGAGTTAGAAAACCAAATCCAGTTAAGGGCTGGGGAGGAGGGGTGTTGGGTGCATCGAGGGTTAAAGGGAAGTAATTCTTGCATTAATTTCTGGGCGTTTTTTTTTTTTTTTTTTTACACTGTACATTGATCACTAAAAATTGGCTTATTGAAAGTTTCAATGTGCAGCATTTATTGTGGGCTGAGTTAGAAAAGCAAATCCAGTTAAGGGCTGGGGAGGGGGGGAGTGGGTGCATCGAGGGTTAAAGGGAAGTAATTCTTGCAAGGGGCTTGAAAAGACCAAAACACGGTCTTCTGCGCCCCTATTTTCTTAAATGTTTGCCCATTTTCAGTGAAATCTTGGCAGTTTGCCAAGGACTGCACAGCAGCCTTTAAAGAAAACTTTAAATCCACTTTCATGCCGTTTTTTTCACTGTTTTTTAATCAATAAATTTTGGCGCCAATTTGGAGCGATTTTGAAGCTCTCTGATTGGCTGTTGAATTTCTTAAGTCCTCTCTGATTGGCTGCTGGTATCCATTCTGATTTCCTTAAAGCTTCTCTGATTGGATAATTATTAACCTTTTACCACACAATGACGCCTTTTCAAGAAGGCTTTTGAAAATAATCTGAGGAAAGGAGACAATGCAGGCTACCAGCATTTTCTCCTTTTCCCACAATGTTTTCTACCCTATCAAGGAAGCAATTGATTTTTAGTTATTCTTACATCTTATTGTGTCTTTATGGCCTACTTCTAAATTCTTCAAACAAGAACAAGATTTTTTTGTTGGAAAAAGTTTTCGCAACAGCGACCGTTTGCTTCTGAATTTTATATTTTGCGCTACGATTAAACATAAAATTGACTTTCGACTCACGTGGTCGTCTAAATTGGTTCAATGTTTTCGTGACCCTGGTAAGAAAACAGCGAAAAATTTTGTTTACCTTTCTTTGATTTGTACGACAGGTATCAATTGCCTCCGAAAGTGTCGAAGCTGATTTTACGTTTTTATGCACGGCACGTAACAGTCACGTATGGGTTAGATGGTCATCGTAACCGAATCAATGGCCCTAGTGAGAGAAAAAGAAAAAGATAAATCCCTATAATTGACTCAAGCAACAGTTGTCGTCTGCTATAAAATATTCCATAAGTCGATTTTTCATGTTTTTGCGGATACGTAAGTGGCACCTGCGAGACAATAGACAACCTAAAAGGGTTTGTCGTCACCGTATATAAAGATTGCAGAAATAAAAAACAGATATTAGAAATTGAATTCCCTATATTTGACCTATTAAGCAACAGGTGTCCTCTGCTATGAAATGTTCCGTAAGTCGATTTTTCACGTTTTCGCGGATACGTAACCGGCACCTTTGAGACGGCAGTCAACGTAAAAGGATTTGTGGTCACGGTATAAAGAGATTGGAGAAAAAACATATACATTAAAAGTTTAGTTCCTTTTGTTTGATTTATGCAATAAGAAGCAGTTGCTACTGAAAGAGCCTTCAGTCTTTTTTTTGCCACTTGTCGCATTATTTTCTGGGGTTTTCGCATGGGCGTAACTGGCACCTATGAGACGGTAGTCAACGTAACTGGGTTTCTTGTTGCGGTTTGAAGAGATTGGAAAAATTACACTTCAGTTGCCTTTGTTTGATATATGAGAGTTTTCAGTCTTTTTTTAGCCACTTGTCGCATTAATTTCTGAGGTTTTCGCATGAGCGTAACTGGCACGTAGTCAACGTAACTGGGTTTCTTGTTGCGGTTTGAAGAGATTAGAAAAATTACACTTCAGTTGCCTTTGTTTGATTTATGCAATAGGAAGCAACTGAAAGAGTTTACAGTCTTTTTTTAGCCACTTGTCACATTAATTTCTGGGCGTTTTCTTTTTACACTGTACATTGATCACTTTGGCTTATTGAAAGTTTTAATGTGCAGCATTTATTGTGGGCTGAGTAAGAAAAGCAAATCCAGTTAAGGGCTGGGGGGGGGGGGTTGGGTGCATTGAGGGTTAAAGGGAAGTAATTCTTGCATTAATTTCTGGGCGTTTTTTTTTTTTTTCACTGTACATTAATCACTTTGGCTTATTGAAAGTTCCAATGTGTAGCATTTATTGTGGACTGAGTTAGAAAACCAAATCCAGTTAAGGGCTGGGGAGGAGGGGTGTTGGGTGCATCGAGGGTTAAAGGGAAGTAATTCTTGCATTAATTTCTGGGCGTTTTTTTTTTTTTTTTTTACACTGTACATTGATCACTAAAAATTGGCTTATTGAAAGTTTCAATGTGCAGCATTTATTGTGGGCTGAGTTAGAAAAGCAAATCCAGTTAAGGGCTGGGGAGGGGGGGAGTGGGTGCATCGAGGGTTAAAGGGAAGTAATTCTTGCAAGGGGCTTGAAAAGACCAAAACACGGTCTTCTGCGCCCCTATTTTCTTAAATGTTTGCCCATTTTCAGTGAAATCTTGGCAGTTTGCCAAGGACTGCACAGCAGCCTTTAAAGAAAACTTTAAATCCACTTTCATGCCGTTTTTTTCACTGTTTTTTAATCAATAAATTTTGGCGCCAATTTGGAGCGATTTTGAAGCTCTCTGATTGGCTGTTGAATTTCTTAAGTCCTCTCTGATTGGCTGCTGGTATCCATTCTGATTTCCTTAAAGCTTCTCTGATTGGATAATTATTAACCTTTTACCACACAATGACGCCTTTTCAAGAAGGCTTTTGAAAATAATCTGAGGAAAGGAGACAATGCAGGCTACCAGCATTTTCTCCTTTTCCCACAATGTTTTCTACCCTATCAAGGAAGCAATTGATTTTTAGTTATTCTTACATCTTATTGTGTCTTTATGGCCTACTTCTAAATTCTTCAAACAAGAACAAGATTTTTTTGTTGGAAAAAGTTTTCGCAACAGCGACCGTTTGCTTCTGAATTTTATATTTTGCGCTACGATTAAACATAAAATTGACTTTCGACTCACGTGGTCGTCTAAATTGGTTCAATGTTTTCGTGACCCTGGTAAGAAAACAGCGAAAAATTTTGTTTACCTTTCTTTGATTTGTACGACAGGTATCAATTGCCTCCGAAAGTGTCGAAGCTGATTTTACGTTTTTATGCACGGCACGTAACAGTCACGTATGGGTTAGATGGTCATCGTAACCGAATCAATGGCCCTAGTGAGAGAAAAAGAAAAAGATAAATCCCTATAATTGACTCAAGCAACAGTTGTCGTCTGCTATAAAATATTCCATAAGTCGATTTTTCATGTTTTTGCGGATACGTAAGTGGCACCTGCGAGACAATAGACAACCTAAAAGGGTTTGTCGTCACCGTATATAAAGATTGCAGAAATAAAAAACAGATATTAGAAATTGAATTCCCTATATTTGACCTATTAAGCAACAGGTGTCCTCTGCTATGAAATGTTCCGTAAGTCGATTTTTCGCGTTTTCGCGGATACGTAACCGGCACCTTTGAGACGGCAGTCAACGTAAAAGGATTTGTGGTCACGGTATAAAGAGATTGGAGAAAAAACATATACATTAAAAGTTTAGTTCCTTTTGTTTGATTTATGCAATAAGAAGCAGTTGCTACTGAAAGAGCCTTCAGTCTTTTTTTTGCCACTTGTCGCATTATTTTCTGGGGTTTTCGCATGGGCGTAACTGGCACCTATGAGACGGTAGTCAACGTAACTGGGTTTCTTGTTGCGGTTTGAAGAGATTGGAAAAATTACACTTCAGTTGCCTTTGTTTGATATATGAGAGTTTTCAGTCTTTTTTTAGCCACTTGTCGCATTAATTTCTGAGGTTTTCGCATGAGCGTAACTGGCACGTAGTCAACGTAACTGGGTTTCTTGTTGCGGTTTGAAGAGATTAGAAAAATTACACTTCAGTTGCCTTTGTTTGATTTATGCAATAGGAAGCAACTGAAAGAGTTTACAGTCTTTTTTTAGCCACTTGTCACATTAATTTCTGGGCGTTTTCTTTTTACACTGTACATTGATCACTTTGGCTTATTGAAAGTTTTAATGTGCAGCATTTATTGTGGGCTGAGTAAGAAAAGCAAATCCAGTTAAGGGCTGGGGGGGGGGGGTTGGGTGCATTGAGGGTTAAAGGGAAGTAATTCTTGCATTAATTTCTGGGCGTTTTTTTTTTTTTCACTGTACATTAATCACTTTGGCTTATTGAAAGTTCCAATGTGTAGCATTTATTGTGGACTGAGTTAGAAAACCAAATCCAGTTAAGGGCTGGGGAGGAGGGGTGTTGGGTGCATCGAGGGTTAAAGGGAAGTAATTCTTGCATTAATTTCTGGGCGTTTTTTTTTTTTTTTTTTACACTGTACATTGATCACTAAAAATTGGCTTATTGAAAGTTTCAATGTGCAGCATTTATTGTGGGCTGAGTTAGAAAAGCAAATCCAGTTAAGGGCTGGGGAGGGGGGGGAGTGGGTGCATCGAGGGTTAAAGGGAAGTAATTCTTGCAAGGGGCTTGAAAAGACCAAAACACGGTCTTCTGCGCCCCTATTTTCTTAAATGTTTGCCCATTTTCAGTGAAATCTTGGCAGTTTGCCAAGGACTGCACAGCAGCCTTTAAAGAAAACTTTAAATCCACTTTCATGCCGTTTTTTTCACTGTTTTTTAATCAATAAATTTTGGCGCCAATTTGGAGCGATTTTGAAGCTCTCTGATTGGCTGTTGAATTTCTTAAGTCCTCTCTGATTGGCTGCTGGTATCCATTCTGATTTCCTTAAAGCTTCTCTGATTGGATAATTATTAACCTTTTACCACACAATGACGCCTTTTCAAGAAGGCTTTTGAAAATAATCTGAGGAAAGGAGACAATGCAGGCTACCAGCATTTTCTCCTTTTCCCACAATGTTTTCTACCCTATCAAGGAAGCAATTGATTTTTAGTTATTCTTACATCTTATTGTGTCTTTATGGCCTACTTCTAAATTCTTCAAACAAGAACAAGATTTTTTTGTTGGAAAAAGTTTTCGCAACAGCGACCGTTTGCTTCTGAATTTTATATTTTGCGCTACGATTAAACATAAAATTGACTTTCGACTCACGTGGTCGTCTAAATTGGTTCAATGTTTTCGTGACCCTGGTAAGAAAACAGCGAAAAATTTTGTTTACCTTTCTTTGATTTGTACGACAGGTATCAATTGCCTCCGAAAGTGTCGAAGCTGATTTTACGTTTTTATGCACGGCACGTAACAGTCACGTATGGGTTAGATGGTCATCGTAACCGAATCAATGGCCCTAGTGAGAGAAAAAGAAAAAGATAAATCCCTATAATTGACTCAAGCAACAGTTGTCGTCTGCTATAAAATATTCCATAAGTCGATTTTTCATGTTTTTGCGGATACGTAAGTGGCACCTGCGAGACAATAGACAACCTAAAAGGGTTTGTCGTCACCGTATATAAAGATTGCAGAAATAAAAAACAGATATTAGAAATTGAATTCCCTATATTTGACCTATTAAGCAACAGGTGTCCTCTGCTATGAAATGTTCCGTAAGTCGATTTTTCGCGTTTTCGCGGATACGTAACCGGCACCTTTGAGACGGCAGTCAACGTAAAAGGATTTGTGGTCACGGTATAAAGAGATTGGAGAAAAAACATATACATTAAAAGTTTAGTTCCTTTTGTTTGATTTATGCAATAAGAAGCAGTTGCTACTGAAAGAGCCTTCAGTCTTTTTTTTGCCACTTGTCGCATTATTTTCTGGGGTTTTCGCATGGGCGTAACTGGCACCTATGAGACGGTAGTCAACGTAACTGGGTTTCTTGTTGCGGTTTGAAGAGATTGGAAAATTACACTTCAGTTGCCTTTGTTTGATATATGAGAGTTTTCAGTCTTTTTTTAGCCACTTGTCGCATTAATTTCTGAGGTTTTCGCATGAGCGTAACTGGCACGTAGTCAACGTAACTGGGTTTCTTGTTGCGGTTTGAAGAGATTAGAAAAATTACACTTCAGTTGCCTTTGTTTGATTTATGCAATAGGAAGCAACTGAAAGAGTTTACAGTCTTTTTTTAGCCACTTGTCACATTAATTTCTGGGCGTTTTCTTTTTACACTGTACATTGATCACTTTGGCTTATTGAAAGTTTTAATGTGCAGCATTTATTGTGGGCTGAGTTAGAAAAGCAAATCCAGTTAAGGGCTGGGGGGGGGGGGTTGGGTGCATTGAGGGTTAAAGGGAAGTAATTCTTGCATTAATTTCTGGGCGTTTTTTTTTTTTTCACTGTACATTAATCACTTTGGCTTATTGAAAGTTCCAATGTGTAGCATTTATTGTGGACTGAGTTAGAAAACCAAATCCAGTTAAGGGCTGGGGAGGAGGGGTGTTGGGTGCATCGAGGGTTAAAGGGAAGTAATTCTTGCATTAATTTCTGGGCGTTTTTTTTTTTTTTTTTTACACTGTACATTGATCACTAAAAATTGGCTTATTGAAAGTTTCAATGTGCAGCATTTATTGTGGGCTGAGTTAGAAAAGCAAATCCAGTTAAGGGCTGGGGAGGGGGGGGAGTGGGTGCATCGAGGGTTAAAGGGAAGTAATTCTTGCAAGGGGCTTGAAAAGACCAAAACACGGTCTTCTGCGCCCCTATTTTCTTAAATGTTTGCCCATTTTCAGTGAAATCTTGGCAGTTTGCCAAGGACTGCACAGCAGCCTTTAAAGAAAACTTTAAATCCACTTTCATGCCGTTTTTTTCACTGTTTTTTAATCAATAAATTTTGGCGCCAATTTGGAGCGATTTTGAAGCTCTCTGATTGGCTGTTGAATTTCTTAAGTCCTCTCTGATTGGCTGCTGGTATCCATTCTGATTTCCTTAAAGCTTCTCTGATTGGATAATTATTAACCTTTTACCACACAATGACGCCTTTTCAAGAAGGCTTTTGAAAATAATCTGAGGAAAGGAGACAATGCAGGCTACCAGCATTTTCTCCTTTTCCCACAATGTTTTCTACCCTATCAAGGAAGCAATTGATTTTTAGTTATTCTTACATCTTATTGTGTCTTTATGGCCTACTTCTAAATTCTTCAAACAAGAACAAGATTTTTTTGTTGGAAAAAGTTTTCGCAACAGCGACCGTTTGCTTCTGAATTTTATATTTTGCGCTACGATTAAACATAAAATTGACTTTCGACTCACGTGGTCGTCTAAATTGGTTCAATGTTTTCGTGACCCTGGTAAGAAAACAGCGAAAAATTTTGTTTACCTTTCTTTGATTTGTACGACAGGTATCAATTGCCTCCGAAAGTGTCGAAGCTGATTTTACGTTTTTATGCACGGCACGTAACAGTCACGTATGGGTTAGATGGTCATCGTAACCGAATCAATGGCCCTAGTGAGAGAAAAAGAAAAAGATAAATCCCTATAATTGACTCAAGCAACAGTTGTCGTCTGCTATAAAATATTCCATAAGTCGATTTTTCATGTTTTTGCGGATACGTAAGTGGCACCTGCGAGACAATAGACAACCTAAAAGGGTTTGTCGTCACCGTATATAAAGATTGCAGAAATAAAAAACAGATATTAGAAATTGAATTCCCTATATTTGACCTATTAAGCAACAGGTGTCCTCTGCTATGAAATGTTCCGTAAGTCGATTTTTCGCGTTTTCGCGGATACGTAACCGGCACCTTTGAGACGGCAGTCAACGTAAAAGGATTTGTGGTCACGGTATAAAGAGATTGGAGAAAAAACATATACATTAAAAGTTTAGTTCCTTTTGTTTGATTTATGCAATAAGAAGCAGTTGCTACTGAAAGAGCCTTCAGTCTTTTTTTTGCCACTTGTCGCATTATTTTCTGGGGTTTTCGCATGGGCGTAACTGGCACCTATGAGACGGTAGTCAACGTAACTGGGTTTCTTGTTGCGGTTTGAAGAGATTGGAAAAATTACACTTCAGTTGCCTTTGTTTGATATATGAGAGTTTTCAGTCTTTTTTTAGCCACTTGTCGCATTAATTTCTGAGGTTTTCGCATGAGCGTAACTGGCACGTAGTCAACGTAACTGGGTTTCTTGTTGCGGTTTGAAGAGATTAGAAAAATTACACTTCAGTTGCCTTTGTTTGATTTATGCAATAGGAAGCAACTGAAAGAGTTTACAGTCTTTTTTTAGCCACTTGTCACATTAATTTCTGGGCGTTTTCTTTTTACACTGTACATTGATCACTTTGGCTTATTGAAAGTTTTAATGTGCAGCATTTATTGTGGGCTGAGTTAGAAAAGCAAATCCAGTTAAGGGCTGGGGGGGGGGGGTTGGGTGCATTGAGGGTTAAAGGGAAGTAATTCTTGCATTAATTTCTGGGCGTTTTTTTTTTTTTTCACTGTACATTAATCACTTTGGCTTATTGAAAGTTCCAATGTGTAGCATTTATTGTGGACTGAGTTAGAAAACCAAATCCAGTTAAGGGCTGGGGAGGAGGGGTGTTGGGTGCATCGAGGGTTAAAGGGAAGTAATTCTTGCATTAATTTCTGGGCGTTTTTTTTTTTTTTTTTTTACACTGTACATTGATCACTAAAAATTGGCTTATTGAAAGTTTCAATGTGCAGCATTTATTGTGGGCTGAGTTAGAAAAGCAAATCCAGTTAAGGGCTGGGGAGGGGGGGAGTGGGTGCATCGAGGGTTAAAGGGAAGTAATTCTTGCAAGGGGCTTGAAAAGACCAAAACACGGTCTTCTGCGCCCCTATTTTCTTAAATGTTTGCCCATTTTCAGTGAAATCTTGGCAGTTTGCCAAGGACTGCACAGCAGCCTTTAAAGAAAACTTTAAATCCACTTTCATGCCGTTTTTTTCACTGTTTTTTAATCAATAAATTTTGGCGCCAATTTGGAGCGATTTTGAAGCTCTCTGATTGGCTGTTGAATTTCTTAAGTCCTCTCTGATTGGCTGCTGGTATCCATTCTGATTTCCTTAAAGCTTCTCTGATTGGATAATTATTAACCTTTTACCACACAATGACGCCTTTTCAAGAAGGCTTTTGAAAATAATCTGAGGAAAGGAGACAATGCAGGCTACCAGCATTTTCTCCTTTTCCCACAATGTTTTCTACCCTATCAAGGAAGCAATTGATTTTTAGTTATTCTTACATCTTATTGTGTCTTTATGGCCTACTTCTAAATTCTTCAAACAAGAACAAGATTTTTTTGTTGGAAAAAGTTTTCGCAACAGCGACCGTTTGCTTCTGAATTTTATATTTTGCGCTACGATTAAACATAAAATTGACTTTCGACTCACGTGGTCGTCTAAATTGGTTCAATGTTTTCGTGACCCTGGTAAGAAAACAGCGAAAAATTTTGTTTACCTTTCTTTGATTTGTACGACAGGTATCAATTGCCTCCGAAAGTGTCGAAGCTGATTTTACGTTTTTATGCACGGCACGTAACAGTCACGTATGGGTTAGATGGTCATCGTAACCGAATCAATGGCCCTAGTGAGAGAAAAAGAAAAAGATAAATCCCTATAATTGACTCAAGCAACAGTTGTCGTCTGCTATAAAATATTCCATAAGTCGATTTTTCATGTTTTTGCGGATACGTAAGTGGCACCTGCGAGACAATAGACAACCTAAAAGGGTTTGTCGTCACCGTATATAAAGATTGCAGAAATAAAAAACAGATATTAGAAATTGAATTCCCTATATTTGACCTATTAAGCAACAGGTGTCCTCTGCTATGAAATGTTCCGTAAGTCGATTTTTCGCGTTTTCGCGGATACGTAACCGGCACCTTTGAGACGGCAGTCAACGTAAAAGGATTTGTGGTCACGGTATAAAGAGATTGGAGAAAAAACATATACATTAAAAGTTTAGTTCCTTTTGTTTGATTTATGCAATAAGAAGCAGTTGCTACTGAAAGAGCCTTCAGTCTTTTTTTTGCCACTTGTCGCATTATTTTCTGGGGTTTTCGCGATGGGCGTAACTGGCACCTATGAGACGGTAGTCAACGTAACTGGGTTTCTTGTTGCGGTTTGAAGAGATTGGAAAAATTACACTTCAGTTGCCTTTGTTTGATATATGAGAGTTTTCAGTCTTTTTTTAGCCACTTGTCGCATTAATTTCTGAGGTTTTCGCATGAGCGTAACTGGCACGTAGTCAACGTAACTGGGTTTCTTGTTGCGGTTTGAAGAGATTAGAAAAATTACACTTCAGTTGCCTTTGTTTGATTTATGCAATAGGAAGCAACTGAAAGAGTTTACAGTCTTTTTTTAGCCACTTGTCACATTAATTTCTGGGCGTTTTCTTTTTACACTGTACATTGATCACTTTGGCTTATTGAAAGTTTTAATGTGCAGCATTTATTGTGGGCTGAGTTAGAAAAGCAAATCCAGTTAAGGGCTGGGGGGGGGGGGTTGGGTGCATTGAGGGTTAAAGGGAAGTAATTCTTGCATTAATTTCTGGGCGTTTTTTTTTTTTTTCACTGTACATTAATCACTTTGGCTTATTGAAAGTTCCAATGTGTAGCATTTATTGTGGACTGAGTTAGAAAACCAAATCCAGTTAAGGGCTGGGGAGGAGGGGTGTTGGGTGCATCGAGGGTTAAAGGGAAGTAATTCTTGCATTAATTTCTGGGCGTTTTTTTTTTTTTTTTTTACACTGTACATTGATCACTAAAAATTGGCTTATTGAAAGTTTCAATGTGCAGCATTTATTGTGGGCTGAGTTAGAAAAGCAAATCCAGTTAAGGGCTGGGGAGGGGGGGAGTGGGTGCATCGAGGGTTAAAGGGAAGTAATTCTTGCAAGGGGCTTGAAAAGACCAAAACACGGTCTTCTGCGCCCCTATTTTCTTAAATGTTTGCCCATTTTCAGTGAAATCTTGGCAGTTTGCCAAGGACTGCACAGCAGCCTTTAAAGAAAACTTTAAATCCACTTTCATGCCGTTTTTTTCACTGTTTTTTAATCAATAAATTTTGGCGCCAATTTGGAGCGATTTTGAAGCTCTCTGATTGGCTGTTGAATTTCTTAAGTCCTCTCTGATTGGCTGCTGGTATCCATTCTGATTTCCTTAAAGCTTCTCTGATTGGATAATTATTAACCTTTTACCACACAATGACGCCTTTTCAAGAAGGCTTTTGAAAATAATCTGAGGAAAGGAGACAATGCAGGCTACCAGCATTTTCTCCTTTTCCCACAATGTTTTCTACCCTATCAAGGAAGCAATTGATTTTTAGTTATTCTTACATCTTATTGTGTCTTTATGGCCTACTTCTAAATTCTTCAAACAAGAACAAGATTTTTTTGTTGGAAAAAGTTTTCGCAACAGCGACCGTTTGCTTCTGAATTTTATATTTTGCGCTACGATTAAACATAAAATTGACTTTCGACTCACGTGGTCGTCTAAATTGGTTCAATGTTTTCGTGACCCTGGTAAGAAAACAGCGAAAAATTTTGTTTACCTTTCTTTGATTTGTACGACAGGTATCAATTGCCTCCGAAAGTGTCGAAGCTGATTTTACGTTTTTATGCACGGCACGTAACAGTCACGTATGGGTTAGATGGTCATCGTAACCGAATCAATGGCCCTAGTGAGAGAAAAAGAAAAAGATAAATCCCTATAATTGACTCAAGCAACAGTTGTCGTCTGCTATAAAATATTCCATAAGTCGATTTTTCATGTTTTTGCGGATACGTAAGTGGCACCTGCGAGACAATAGACAACCTAAAAGGGTTTGTCGTCACCGTATATAAAGATTGCAGAAATAAAAAACAGATATTAGAAATTGAATTCCCTATATTTGACCTATTAAGCAACAGGTGTCCTCTGCTATGAAATGTTCCGTAAGTCGATTTTTCGCGTTTTCGCGGATACGTAACCGGCACCTTTGAGACGGCAGTCAACGTAAAAGGATTTGTGGTCACGGTATAAAGAGATTGGAGAAAAAACATATACATTAAAAGTTTAGTTCCTTTTGTTTGATTTATGCAATAAGAAGCAGTTGCTACTGAAAGAGCCTTCAGTCTTTTTTTTGCCACTTGTCGCATTATTTTCTGGGGTTTTCGCATGGGCGTAACTGGCACCTATGAGACGGTAGTCAACGTAACTGGGTTTCTTGTTGCGGTTTGAAGAGATTGGAAAAATTACACTTCAGTTGCCTTTGTTTGATATATGAGAGTTTTCAGTCTTTTTTTAGCCACTTGTCGCATTAATTTCTGAGGTTTTCGCATGAGCGTAACTGGCACGTAGTCAACGTAACTGGGTTTCTTGTTGCGGTTTGAAGAGATTAGAAAAATTACACTTCAGTTGCCTTTGTTTGATTTATGCAATAGGAAGCAACTGAAAGAGTTTACAGTCTTTTTTTAGCCACTTGTCACATTAATTTCTGGGCGTTTTCTTTTTACACTGTACATTGATCACTTTGGCTTATTGAAAGTTTTAATGTGCAGCATTTATTGTGGGCTGAGTTAGAAAAGCAAATCCAGTTAAGGGCTGGGGGGGGGGGTTGGGTGCATTGAGGGTTAAAGGGAAGTAATTCTTGCATTAATTTCTGGGCGTTTTTTTTTTTTTCACTGTACATTAATCACTTTGGCTTATTGAAAGTTCCAATGTGTAGCATTTATTGTGGACTGAGTTAGAAAACCAAATCCAGTTAAGGGCTGGGGAGGAGGGGTGTTGGGTGCATCGAGGGTTAAAGGGAAGTAATTCTTGCATTAATTTCTGGGCGTTTTTTTTTTTTTTTTTTACACTGTACATTGATCACTAAAAATTGGCTTATTGAAAGTTTCAATGTGCAGCATTTATTGTGGGCTGAGTTAGAAAAGCAAATCCAGTTAAGGGCTGGGGAGGAGGGGAGTGGGTGCATCGAGGGTTAAAGGGAAGTAATTCTTGCAAGGGGCTTGAAAAGACCAAAACACGGTCTTCTGCGCCCCTATTTTCTTAAATGTTTGCCCATTTTCAGTGAAATCTTGGCAGTTTGCCAAGGACTGCACAGCAGCCTTTAAAGAAAACTTTAAATCCACTTTCATGCCGTTTTTTTCACTGTTTTTTAATCAATAAATTTTGGCGCCAATTTGGAGCGATTTTGAAGCTCTCTGATTGGCTGTTGAATTTCTTAAGTCCTCTCTGATTGGCTGCTGGTATCCATTCTGATTTCCTTAAAGCTTCTCTGATTGGATAATTATTAACCTTTTACCACACAATGACGCCTTTTCAAGAAGGCTTTTGAAAATAATCTGAGGAAAGGAGACAATGCAGGCTACCAGCATTTTCTCCTTTTCCCACAATGTTTTCTACCCTATCAAGGAAGCAATTGATTTTTAGTTATTCTTACATCTTATTGTGTCTTTATGGCCTACTTCTAAATTCTTCAAACAAGAACAAGATTTTTTTGTTGGAAAAAGTTTTCGCAACAGCGACCGTTTGCTTCTGAATTTTATATTTTGCGCTACGATTAAACATAAAATTGACTTTCGACTCACGTGGTCGTCTAAATTGGTTCAATGTTTTCGTGACCCTGGTAAGAAAACAGCGAAAAATTTTGTTTACCTTTCTTTGATTTGTACGACAGGTATCAATTGCCTCCGAAAGTGTCGAAGCTGATTTTACGTTTTTATGCACGGCACGTAACAGTCACGTATGGGTTAGATGGTCATCGTAACCGAATCAATGGCCCTAGTGAGAGAAAAAGAAAAAGATAAATCCCTATAATTGACTCAAGCAACAGTTGTCGTCTGCTATAAAATATTCCATAAGTCGATTTTTCATGTTTTTGCGGATACGTAAGTGGCACCTGCGAGACAATAGACAACCTAAAAGGGTTTGTCGTCACCGTATATAAAGATTGCAGAAATAAAAAACAGATATTAGAAATTGAATTCCCTATATTTGACCTATTAAGCAACAGGTGTCCTCTGCTATGAAATGTTCCGTAAGTCGATTTTTCGCGTTTTCGCGGATACGTAACCGGCACCTTTGAGACGGCAGTCAACGTAAAAGGATTTGTGGTCACGGTATAAAGAGATTGGAGAAAAAACATATACATTAAAAGTTTAGTTCCTTTTGTTTGATTTATGCAATAAGAAGCAGTTGCTACTGAAAGAGCCTTCAGTCTTTTTTTTGCCACTTGTCGCATTATTTTCTGGGGTTTTCGCATGGGCGTAACTGGCACCTATGAGACGGTAGTCAACGTAACTGGGTTTCTTGTTGCGGTTTGAAGAGATTGGAAAAATTACACTTCAGTTGCCTTTGTTTGATATATGAGAGTTTTCAGTCTTTTTTTAGCCACTTGTCGCATTAATTTCTGAGGTTTTCGCATGAGCGTAACTGGCACGTAGTCAACGTAACTGGGTTTCTTGTTGCGGTTTGAAGAGATTAGAAAAATTACACTTCAGTTGCCTTTGTTTGATTTATGCAATAGGAAGCAACTGAAAGAGTTTACAGTCTTTTTTTAGCCACTTGTCACATTAATTTCTGGGCGTTTTCTTTTTACACTGTACATTGATCACTTTGGCTTATTGAAAGTTTTAATGTGCAGCATTTATTGTGGGCTGAGTTAGAAAAGCAAATCCAGTTAAGGGCTGGGGGGGGGGGGGTTGGGTGCATTGAGGGTTAAAGGGAAGTAATTCTTGCATTAATTTCTGGGCGTTTTTTTTTTTTTCACTGTACATTAATCACTTTGGCTTATTGAAAGTTCCAATGTGTAGCATTTATTGTGGACTGAGTTAGAAAACCAAATCCAGTTAAGGGCTGGGGAGGAGGGGTGTTGGGTGCATCGAGGGTTAAAGGGAAGTAATTCTTGCATTAATTTCTGGGCGTTTTTTTTTTTTTTTTTTTACACTGTACATTGATCACTAAAAATTGGCTTATTGAAAGTTTCAATGTGCAGCATTTATTGTGGGCTGAGTTAGAAAAGCAAATCCAGTTAAGGGCTGGGGAGGGGGGGAGTGGGTGCATCGAGGGTTAAAGGGAAGTAATTCTTGCAAGGGGCTTGAAAAGACCAAAACACGGTCTTCTGCGCCCCTATTTTCTTAAATGTTTGCCCATTTTCAGTGAAATCTTGGCAGTTTGCCAAGGACTGCACAGCAGCCTTTAAAGAAAACTTTAAATCCACTTTCATGCCGTTTTTTTCACTGTTTTTTAATCAATAAATTTTGGCGCCAATTTGGAGCGATTTTGAAGCTCTCTGATTGGCTGTTGAATTTCTTAAGTCCTCTCTGATTGGCTGCTGGTATCCATTCTGATTTCCTTAAAGCTTCTCTGATTGGATAATTATTAACCTTTTACCACACAATGACGCCTTTTCAAGAAGGCTTTTGAAAATAATCTGAGGAAAGGAGACAATGCAGGCTACCAGCATTTTCTCCTTTTCCCACAATGTTTTCTACCCTATCAAGGAAGCAATTGATTTTTAGTTATTCTTACATCTTATTGTGTCTTTATGGCCTACTTCTAAATTCTTCAAACAAGAACAAGATTTTTTTGTTGGAAAAAGTTTTCGCAACAGCGACCGTTTGCTTCTGAATTTTATATTTTGCGCTACGATTAAACATAAAATTGACTTTCGACTCACGTGGTCGTCTAAATTGGTTCAATGTTTTCGTGACCCTGGTAAGAAAACAGCGAAAAATTTTGTTTACCTTTCTTTGATTTGTACGACAGGTATCAATTGCCTCCGAAAGTGTCGAAGCTGATTTTACGTTTTTATGCACGGCACGTAACAGTCACGTATGGGTTAGATGGTCATCGTAACCGAATCAATGGCCCTAGTGAGAGAAAAAGAAAAAGATAAATCCCTATAATTGACTCAAGCAACAGTTGTCGTCTGCTATAAAATATTCCATAAGTCGATTTTTCATGTTTTTGCGGATACGTAAGTGGCACCTGCGAGACAATAGACAACCTAAAAGGGTTTGTCGTCACCGTATATAAAGATTGCAGAAATAAAAAACAGATATTAGAAATTGAATTCCCTATATTTGACCTATTAAGCAACAGGTGTCCTCTGCTATGAAATGTTCCGTAAGTCGATTTTTCGCGTTTTCGCGGATACGTAACCGGCACCTTTGAGACGGCAGTCAACGTAAAAGGATTTGTGGTCACGGTATAAAGAGATTGGAGAAAAAACATATACATTAAAAGTTTAGTTCCTTTTGTTTGATTTATGCAATAAGAAGCAGTTGCTACTGAAAGAGCCTTCAGTCTTTTTTTTGCCACTTGTCGCATTATTTTCTGGGGTTTTCGCATGGGCGTAACTGGCACCTATGAGACGGTAGTCAACGTAACTGGGTTTCTTGTTGCGGTTTGAAGAGATTGGAAAAATTACACTTCAGTTGCCTTTGTTTGATATATGAGAGTTTTCAGTCTTTTTTTAGCCACTTGTCGCATTAATTTCTGAGGTTTTCGCATGAGCGTAACTGGCACGTAGTCAACGTAACTGGGTTTCTTGTTGCGGTTTGAAGAGATTAGAAAAATTACACTTCAGTTGCCTTTGTTTGATTTATGCAATAGGAAGCAACTGAAAGAGTTTACAGTCTTTTTTTAGCCACTTGTCACATTAATTTCTGGGCGTTTTCTTTTTACACTGTACATTGATCACTTTGGCTTATTGAAAGTTTTAATGTGCAGCATTTATTGTGGGCTGAGTTAGAAAAGCAAATCCAGTTAAGGGCTGGGGGGGGGGGGGTTGGGTGCATTGAGGGTTAAAGGGAAGTAATTCTTGCATTAATTTCTGGGCGTTTTTTTTTTTTTCACTGTACATTAATCACTTTGGCTTATTGAAAGTTCCAATGTGTAGCATTTATTGTGGACTGAGTTAGAAAACCAAATCCAGTTAAGGGCTGGGGAGGAGGGGTGTTGGGTGCATCGAGGGTTAAAGGGAAGTAATTCTTGCATTAATTTCTGGGCGTTTTTTTTTTTTTTTTTTTACACTGTACATTGATCACTAAAAATTGGCTTATTGAAAGTTTCAATGTGCAGCATTTATTGTGGGCTGAGTTAGAAAAGCAAATCCAGTTAAGGGCTGGGGAGGGGGGGAGTGGGTGCATCGAGGGTTAAAGGGAAGTAATTCTTGCAAGGGGCTTGAAAAGACCAAAACACGGTCTTCTGCGCCCCTATTTTCTTAAATGTTTGCCCATTTTCAGTGAAATCTTGGCAGTTTGCCAAGGACTGCACAGCAGCCTTTAAAGAAAACTTTAAATCCACTTTCATGCCGTTTTTTTCACTGTTTTTTAATCAATAAATTTTGGCGCCAATTTGGAGCGATTTTGAAGCTCTCTGATTGGCTGTTGAATTTCTTAAGTCCTCTCTGATTGGCTGCTGGTATCCATTCTGATTTCCTTAAAGCTTCTCTGATTGGATAATTATTAACCTTTTACCACACAATGACGCCTTTTCAAGAAGGCTTTTGAAAATAATCTGAGGAAAGGAGACAATGCAGGCTACCAGCATTTTCTCCTTTTCCCACAATGTTTTCTACCCTATCAAGGAAGCAATTGATTTTTAGTTATTCTTACATCTTATTGTGTCTTTATGGCCTACTTCTAAATTCTTCAAACAAGAACAAGATTTTTTTGTTGGAAAAAGTTTTCGCAACAGCGACCGTTTGCTTCTGAATTTTATATTTTGCGCTACGATTAAACATAAAATTGACTTTCGACTCACGTGGTCGTCTAAATTGGTTCAATGTTTTCGTGACCCTGGTAAGAAAACAGCGAAAAATTTTGTTTACCTTTCTTTGATTTGTACGACAGGTATCAATTGCCTCCGAAAGTGTCGAAGCTGATTTTACGTTTTTATGCACGGCACGTAACAGTCACGTATGGGTTAGATGGTCATCGTAACCGAATCAATGGCCCTAGTGAGAGAAAAAGAAAAAGATAAATCCCTATAATTGACTCAAGCAACAGTTGTCGTCTGCTATAAAATATTCCATAAGTCGATTTTTCATGTTTTTGCGGATACGTAAGTGGCACCTGCGAGACAATAGACAACCTAAAAGGGTTTGTCGTCACCGTATATAAAGATTGCAGAAATAAAAAACAGATATTAGAAATTGAATTCCCTATATTTGACCTATTAAGCAACAGGTGTCCTCTGCTATGAAATGTTCCGTAAGTCGATTTTTCGCGTTTTCGCGGATACGTAACCGGCACCTTTGAGACGGCAGTCAACGTAAAAGGATTTGTGGTCACGGTATAAAGAGATTGGAGAAAAAACATATACATTAAAAGTTTAGTTCCTTTTGTTTGATTTATGCAATAAGAAGCAGTTGCTACTGAAAGAGCCTTCAGTCTTTTTTTTGCCACTTGTCGCATTATTTTCTGGGGTTTTCGCATGGGCGTAACTGGCACCTATGAGACGGTAGTCAACGTAACTGGGTTTCTTGTTGCGGTTTGAAGAGATTGGAAAAATTACACTTCAGTTGCCTTTGTTTGATATATGAGAGTTTTCAGTCTTTTTTTAGCCACTTGTCGCATTAATTTCTGAGGTTTTCGCATGAGCGTAACTGGCACGTAGTCAACGTAACTGGGTTTCTTGTTGCGGTTTGAAGAGATTAGAAAAATTACACTTCAGTTGCCTTTGTTTGATTTATGCAATAGGAAGCAACTGAAAGAGTTTACAGTCTTTTTTTAGCCACTTGTCACATTAATTTCTGGGCGTTTTCTTTTTACACTGTACATTGATCACTTTGGCTTATTGAAAGTTTTAATGTGCAGCATTTATTGTGGGCTGAGTTAGAAAAGCAAATCCAGTTAAGGGCTGGGGGGGGGGGGGGTTGGGTGCATTGAGGGTTAAAGGGAAGTAATTCTTGCATTAATTTCTGGGCGTTTTTTTTTTTTTCACTGTACATTAATCACTTTGGCTTATTGAAAGTTCCAATGTGTAGCATTTATTGTGGACTGAGTTAGAAAACCAAATCCAGTTAAGGGCTGGGGAGGAGGGGTGTTGGGTGCATCGAGGGTTAAAGGGAAGTAATTCTTGCATTAATTTCTGGGCGTTTTTTTTTTTTTTTTTTTACACTGTACATTGATCACTAAAAATTGGCTTATTGAAAGTTTCAATGTGCAGCATTTATTGTGGGCTGAGTTAGAAAAGCAAATCCAGTTAAGGGCTGGGGAGGGGGGGAGTGGGTGCATCGAGGGTTAAAGGGAAGTAATTCTTGCAAGGGGCTTGAAAAGACCAAAACACGGTCTTCTGCGCCCCTATTTTCTTAAATGTTTGCCCATTTTCAGTGAAATCTTGGCAGTTTGCCAAGGACTGCACAGCAGCCTTTAAAGAAAACTTTAAATCCACTTTCATGCCGTTTTTTTCACTGTTTTTTAATCAATAAATTTTGGCGCCAATTTGGAGCGATTTTGAAGCTCTCTGATTGGCTGTTGAATTTCTTAAGTCCTCTCTGATTGGCTGCTGGTATCCATTCTGATTTCCTTAAAGCTTCTCTGATTGGATAATTATTAACCTTTTACCACACAATGACGCCTTTTCAAGAAGGCTTTTGAAAATAATCTGAGGAAAGGAGACAATGCAGGCTACCAGCATTTTCTCCTTTTCCCACAATGTTTTCTACCCTATCAAGGAAGCAATTGATTTTTAGTTATTCTTACATCTTATTGTGTCTTTATGGCCTACTTCTAAATTCTTCAAACAAGAACAAGATTTTTTTGTTGGAAAAAGTTTTCGCAACAGCGACCGTTTGCTTCTGAATTTTATATTTTGCGCTACGAATAAACATAAAATTGACTTTCGACTCACGTGGTCGTCTAAATTGGTTCAATGTTTTCGTGACCCTGGTAAGAAAACAGCGAAAAATTTTGTTTACCTTTCTTTGATTTGTACGACAGGTATCAATTGCCTCCGAAAGTGTCGAAGCTGATTTTACGTTTTTATGCACGGCACGTAACAGTCACGTATGGGTTAGATGGTCATCGTAACCGAATCAATGGCCCTAGTGAGAGAAAAAGAAAAAGATAAATCCCTATAATTGACTCAAGCAACAGTTGTCGTCTGCTATAAAATATTCCATAAGTCGATTTTTCATGTTTTTGCGGATACGTAAGTGGCACCTGCGAGACAATAGACAACCTAAAAGGGTTTGTCGTCACCGTATATAAAGATTGCAGAAATAAAAAACAGATATTAGAAATTGAATTCCCTATATTTGACCTATTAAGCAACAGGTGTCCTCTGCTATGAAATGTTCCGTAAGTCGATTTTTCGCGTTTTCGCGGATACGTAACCGGCACCTTTGAGACGGCAGTCAACGTAAAAGGATTTGTGGTCACGGTATAAAGAGATTGGAGAAAAAACATATACATTAAAAGTTTAGTTCCTTTTGTTTGATTTATGCAATAAGAAGCAGTTGCTACTGAAAGAGCCTTCAGTCTTTTTTTTGCCACTTGTCGCATTATTTTCTGGGGTTTTCGCATGGGCGTAACTGGCACCTATGAGACGGTAGTCAACGTAACTGGGTTTCTTGTTGCGGTTTGAAGAGATTGGAAAAATTACACTTCAGTTGCCTTTGTTTGATATATGAGAGTTTTCAGTCTTTTTTTAGCCACTTGTCGCATTAATTTCTGAGGTTTTCGCATGAGCGTAACTGGCACGTAGTCAACGTAACTGGGTTTCTTGTTGCGGTTTGAAGAGATTAGAAAAATTACACTTCAGTTGCCTTTGTTTGATTTATGCAATAGGAAGCAACTGAAAGAGTTTACAGTCTTTTTTTAGCCACTTGTCACATTAATTTCTGGGCGTTTTCTTTTTACACTGTACATTGATCACTTTGGCTTATTGAAAGTTTTAATGTGCAGCATTTATTGTGGGCTGAGTTAGAAAAGCAAATCCAGTTAAGGGCTGGGGGGGGGTTGGGTGCATTGAGGGTTAAAGGGAAGTAATTCTTGCATTAATTTCTGGGCGTTTTTTTTTTTTTTCACTGTACATTAATCACTTTGGCTTATTGAAAGTTCCAATGTGTAGCATTTATTGTGGACTGAGTTAGAAAACCAAATCCAGTAAAGGGCTGGGGAGGAGGGGTGTTGGGTGCATCGAGGGTTAAAGGGAAGTAATTCTTGCATTAATTTCTGGGCGTTTTTTTTTTTTTTTTTTACACTGTACATTGATCACTAAAAATTGGCTTATTGAAAGTTTCAATGTGCAGCATTTATTGTGGGCTGAGTTAGAAAAGCAAATCCAGTTAAGGGCTGGGGAGGGGGGGAGTGGGTGCATCGAGGGTTAAAGGGAAGTAATTCTTGCAAGGGGCTTGAAAAGACCAAAACACGGTCTTCTGCGCCCCTATTTTCTTAAATGTTTGCCCATTTTCAGTGAAATCTTGGCAGTTTGCCAAGGACTGCACAGCAGCCTTTAAAGAAAACTTTAAATCCACTTTCATGCCGTTTTTTTCACTGTTTTTTAATCAATAAATTTTGGCGCCAATTTGGAGCGATTTTGAAGCTCTCTGATTGGCTGTTGAATTTCTTAAGTCCTCTCTGATTGGCTGCTGGTATCCATTCTGATTTCCTTAAAGCTTCTCTGATTGGATAATTATTAACCTTTTACCACACAATGACGCCTTTTCAAGAAGGCTTTTGAAAATAATCTGAGGAAAGGAGACAATGCAGGCTACCAGCATTTTCTCCTTTTCCCACAATGTTTTCTACCCTATCAAGGAAGCAATTGATTTTTAGTTATTCTTACATCTTATTGTGTCTTTATGGCCTACTTCTAAATTCTTCAAACAAGAACAAGATTTTTTTGTTGGAAAAAGTTTTCGCAACAGCGACCGTTTGCTTCTGAATTTTATATTTTGCGCTACGATTAAACATAAAATTGACTTTCGACTCACGTGGTCGTCTAAATTGGTTCAATGTTTTCGTGACCCTGGTAAGAAAACAGCGAAAAATTTTGTTTACCTTTCTTTGATTTGTACGACAGGTATCAATTGCCTCCGAAAGTGTCGAAGCTGATTTTACGTTTTTATGCACGGCACGTAACAGTCACGTATGGGTTAGATGGTCATCGTAACTGAATCAATGGCCCTAGTGAGAGAAAAAGAAAAAGATAAATCCCTATAATTGACTCAAGCAACAGTTGTCGTCTGCTATAAAATATTCCATAAGTCGATTTTTCATGTTTTTGCGGATACGTAAGTGGCACCTGCGAGACAATAGACAACCTAAAAGGGTTTGTCGTCACCGTATATAAAGATTGCAGAAATAAAAAACAGATATTAGAAATTGAATTCCCTATATTTGACCTATTAAGCAACAGGTGTCCTCTGCTATGAAATGTTCCGTAAGTCGATTTTTCGCGTTTTCGCGGATACGTAACCGGCACCTTTGAGACGGCAGTCAACGTAAAAGGATTTGTGGTCACGGTATAAAGAGATTGGAGAAAAAACATATACATTAAAAGTTTAGTTCCTTTTGTTTGATTTATGCAATAAGAAGCAGTTGCTACTGAAAGAGCCTTCAGTCTTTTTTTTGCCACTTGTCGCATTATTTTCTGGGGTTTTCGCATGGGCGTAACTGGCACCTATGAGACGGTAGTCAACGTAACTGGGTTTCTTGTTGCGGTTTGAAGAGATTGGAAAAATTACACTTCAGTTGCCTTTGTTTGATATATGAGAGTTTTCAGTCTTTTTTTAGCCACTTGTCGCATTAATTTCTGAGGTTTTCGCATGAGCGTAACTGGCACGTAGTCAACGTAACTGGGTTTCTTGTTGCGGTTTGAAGAGATTAGAAAAATTACACTTCAGTTGCCTTTGTTTGATTTATGCAATAGGAAGCAACTGAAAGAGTTTACAGTCTTTTTTTAGCCACTTGTCACATTAATTTCTGGGCGTTTTCTTTTTACACTGTACATTGATCACTTTGGCTTATTGAAAGTTTTAATGTGCAGCATTTATTGTGGGCTGAGTTAGAAAAGCAAATCCAGTTAAGGGCTGGGGGGGGGGGGGTTGGGTGCATTGAGGGTTAAAGGGAAGTAATTCTTGCATTAATTTCTGGGCGTTTTTTTTTTTTTCACTGTACATTAATCACTTTGGCTTATTGAAAGTTCCAATGTGTAGCATTTATTGTGGACTGAGTTAGAAAACCAAATCCAGTTAAGGGCTGGGGAGGAGGGGTGTTGGGTGCATCGAGGGTTAAAGGGAAGTAATTCTTGCATTAATTTCTGGGCGTTTTTTTTTTTTTTTTTTACACTGTACATTGATCACTAAAAATTGGCTTATTGAAAGTTTCAATGTGCAGCATTTATTGTGGGCTGAGTTAGAAAAGCAAATCCAGTTAAGGGCTGGGGAGGGGGGGAGTGGGTGCATCGAGGGTTAAAGGGAAGTAATTCTTGCAAGGGGCTTGAAAAGACCAAAACACGGTCTTCTGCGCCCCTATTTTCTTAAATGTTTGCCCATTTTCAGTGAAATCTTGGCAGTTTGCCAAGGACTGCACAGCAGCCTTTAAAGAAAACTTTAAATCCACTTTCATGCCGTTTTTTTCACTGTTTTTTAATCAATAAATTTTGGCGCCAATTTGGAGCGATTTTGAAGCTCTCTGATTGGCTGTTGAATTTCTTAAGTCCTCTCTGATTGGCTGCTGGTATCCATTCTGATTTCCTTAAAGCTTCTCTGATTGGATAATTATTAACCTTTTACCACACAATGACGCCTTTTCAAGAAGGCTTTTGAAAATAATCTGAGGAAAGGAGACAATGCAGGCTACCAGCATTTTCTCCTTTTCCCACAATGTTTTCTACCCTATCAAGGAAGCAATTGATTTTTAGTTATTCTTACATCTTATTGTGTCTTTATGGCCTACTTCTAAATTCTTCAAACAAGAACAAGATTTTTTTGTTGGAAAAAGTTTTCGCAACAGCGACCGTTTGCTTCTGAATTTTATATTTTGCGCTACGATTAAACATAAAATTGACTTTCGACTCACGTGGTCGTCTAAATTGGTTCAATGTTTTCGTGACCCTGGTAAGAAAACAGCGAAAAATTTTGTTTACCTTTCTTTGATTTGTACGACAGGTATCAATTGCCTCCGAAAGTGTCGAAGCTGATTTTACGTTTTTATGCACGGCACGTAACAGTCACGTATGGGTTAGATGGTCATCGTAACCGAATCAATGGCCCTAGTGAGAGAAAAAGAAAAAGATAAATCCCTATAATTGACTCAAGCAACAGTTGTCGTCTGCTATAAAATATTCCATAAGTCGATTTTTCATGTTTTTGCGGATACGTAAGTGGCACCTGCGAGACAATAGACAACCTAAAAGGGTTTGTCGTCACCGTATATAAAGATTGCAGAAATAAAAAACAGATATTAGAAATTGAATTCCCTATATTTGACCTATTAAGCAACAGGTGTCCTCTGCTATGAAATGTTCCGTAAGTCGATTTTTCGCGTTTTCGCGGATACGTAACCGGCACCTTTGAGACGGCAGTCAACGTAAAAGGATTTGTGGTCACGGTATAAAGAGATTGGAGAAAAAACATATACATTAAAAGTTTAGTTCCTTTTGTTTGATTTATGCAATAAGAAGCAGTTGCTACTGAAAGAGCCTTCAGTCTTTTTTTTGCCACTTGTCGCATTATTTTCTGGGGTTTTCGCATGGGCGTAACTGGCACCTATGAGACGGTAGTCAACGTAACTGGGTTTCTTGTTGCGGTTTGAAGAGATTGGAAAAATTACACTTCAGTTGCCTTTGTTTGATATATGAGAGTTTTCAGTCTTTTTTTAGCCACTTGTCGCATTAATTTCTGAGGTTTTCGCATGAGCGTAACTGGCACGTAGTCAACGTAACTGGGTTTCTTGTTGCGGTTTGAAGAGATTAGAAAAATTACACTTCAGTTGCCTTTGTTTGATTTATGCAATAGGAAGCAACTGAAAGAGTTTACAGTCTTTTTTTAGCCACTTGTCACATTAATTTCTGGGCGTTTTCTTTTTACACTGTACATTGATCACTTTGGCTTATTGAAAGTTTTAATGTGCAGCATTTATTGTGGGCTGAGTTAGAAAAGCAAATCCAGTTAAGGGCTGGGGGGGGGGGTTGGGTGCATTGAGGGTTAAAGGGAAGTAATTCTTGCATTAATTTCTGGGCGTTTTTTTTTTTTTCACTGTACATTAATCACTTTGGCTTATTGAAAGTTCCAATGTGTAGCATTTATTGTGGACTGAGTTAGAAAACCAAATCCAGTTAAGGGCTGGGGAGGAGGGGTGTTGGGTGCATCGAGGGTTAAAGGGAAGTAATTCTTGCATTAATTTCTGGGCGTTTTTTTTTTTTTTTTTTACACTGTACATTGATCACTAAAAATTGGCTTATTGAAAGTTTCAATGTGCAGCATTTATTGTGGGCTGAGTTAGAAAAGCAAATCCAGTTAAGGGCTGGGGAGGGGGGGAGTGGGTGCATCGAGGGTTAAAGGGAAGTAATTCTTGCAAGGGGCTTGAAAAGACCAAAACACGGTCTTCTGCGCCCCTATTTTCTTAAATGTTTGCCCATTTTCAGTGAAATCTTGGCAGTTTGCCAAGGACTGCACAGCAGCCTTTAAAGAAAACTTTAAATCCACTTTCATGCCGTTTTTTTCACTGTTTTTTAATCAATAAATTTTGGCGCCAATTTGGAGCGATTTTGAAGCTCTCTGATTGGCTGTTGAATTTCTTAAGTCCTCTCTGATTGGCTGCTGGTATCCATTCTGATTTCCTTAAAGCTTCTCTGATTGGATAATTATTAACCTTTTACCACACAATGACGCCTTTTCAAGAAGGCTTTTGAAAATAATCTGAGGAAAGGAGACAATGCAGGCTACCAGCATTTTCTCCTTTTCCCACAATGTTTTCTACCCTATCAAGGAAGCAATTGATTTTTAGTTATTCTTACATCTTATTGTTTCTTTATGGCCTACTTCTAAATTCTTCAAACAAGAACAAGATTTTTTTGTTGGAAAAAGTTTTCGCAACAGCGACCGTTTGCTTCTGAATTTTATATTTTGCGCTACGATTAAACATAAAATTGACTTTCGACTCACGTGGTCGTCTAAATTGGTTCAATGTTTTCGTGACCCTGGTAAGAAAACAGCGAAAAATTTTGTTTACCTTTCTTTGATTTGTACGACAGGTATCAATTGCCTCCGAAAGTGTCGAAGCTGATTTTACGTTTTTATGCACGGCACGTAACAGTCACGTATGGGTTAGATGGTCATCGTAACCGAATCAATGGCCCTAGTGAGAGAAAAAGAAAAAGATAAATCCCTATAATTGACTCAAGCAACAGTTGTCGTCTGCTATAAAATATTCCATAAGTCGATTTTTCATGTTTTTGCGGATACGTAAGTGGCACCTGCGAGACAATAGACAACCTAAAAGGGTTTGTCGTCACCGTATATAAAGATTGCAGAAATAAAAAACAGATATTAGAAATTGAATTCCCTATATTTGACCTATTAAGCAACAGGTGTCCTCTGCTATGAAATGTTCCGTAAGTCGATTTTTCGCGTTTTCGCGGATACGTAACCGGCACCTTTGAGACGGCAGTCAACGTAAAAGGATTTGTGGTCACGGTATAAAGAGATTGGAGAAAAAACATATACATTAAAAGTTTAGTTCCTTTTGTTTGATTTATGCAATAAGAAGCAGTTGCTACTGAAAGAGCCTTCAGTCTTTTTTTTGCCACTTGTCGCATTATTTTCTGGGGTTTTCGCATGGGCGTAACTGGCACCTATGAGACGGTAGTCAACGTAACTGGGTTTCTTGTTGCGGTTTGAAGAGATTGGAAAAATTACACTTCAGTTGCCTTTGTTTGATATATGAGAGTTTTCAGTCTTTTTTTAGCCACTTGTCGCATTAATTTCTGAGGTTTTCGCATGAGCGTAACTGGCACGTAGTCAACGTAACTGGGTTTCTTGTTGCGGTTTGAAGAGATTAGAAAAATTACACTTCAGTTGCCTTTGTTTGATTTATGCAATAGGAAGCAACTGAAAGAGTTTACAGTCTTTTTTTAGCCACTTGTCACATTAATTTCTGGGCGTTTTCTTTTTACACTGTACATTGATCACTTTGGCTTATTGAAAGTTTTAATGTGCAGCATTTATTGTGGGCTGAGTTAGAAAAGCAAATCCAGTTAAGGGCTGGGGGGGGGGTTGGGTGCATTGAGGGTTAAAGGGAAGTAATTCTTGCATTAATTTCTGGGCGTTTTTTTTTTTTTCACTGTACATTAATCACTTTGGCTTATTGAAAGTTCCAATGTGTAGCATTTATTGTGGACTGAGTTAGAAAACCAAATCCAGTTAAGGGCTGGGGAGGAGGGGTGTTGGGTGCATCGAGGGTTAAAGGGAAGTAATTCTTGCATTAATTTCTGGGCGTTTTTTTTTTTTTTTTTTACACTGTACATTGATCACTAAAAATTGGCTTATTGAAAGTTTCAATGTGCAGCATTTATTGTGGGCTGAGTTAGAAAAGCAAATCCAGTTAAGGGCTGGGGAGGGGGGGGAGTGGGTGCATCGAGGGTTAAAGGGAAGTAATTCTTGCAAGGGGCTTGAAAAGACCAAAACACGGTCTTCTGCGCCCCTATTTTCTTAAATGTTTGCCCATTTTCAGTGAAATCTTGGCAGTTTGCCAAGGACTGCACAGCAGCCTTTAAAGAAAACTTTAAATCCACTTTCATGCCGTTTTTTTCACTGTTTTTTAATCAATAAATTTTGGCGCCAATTTGGAGCGATTTTGAAGCTCTCTGATTGGCTGTTGAATTTCTTAAGTCCTCTCTGATTGGCTGCTGGTATCCATTCTGATTTCCTTAAAGCTTCTCTGATTGGATAATTATTAACCTTTTACCACACAATGACGCCTTTTCAAGAAGGCTTTTGAAAATAATCTGAGGAAAGGAGACAATGCAGGCTACCAGCATTTTCTCCTTTTCCCACAATGTTTTCTACCCTATCAAGGAAGCAATTGATTTTTAGTTATTCTTACATCTTATTGTGTCTTTATGGCCTACTTCTAAATTCTTCAAACAAGAACAAGATTTTTTTGTTGGAAAAAGTTTTCGCAACAGCGACCGTTTGCTTCTGAATTTTATATTTTGCGCTACGATTAAACATAAAATTGACTTTCGACTCACGTGGTCGTCTAAATTGGTTCAATGTTTTCGTGACCCTGGTAAGAAAACAGCGAAAAATTTTGTTTACCTTTCTTTGATTTGTACGACAGGTATCAATTGCCTCCGAAAGTGTCGAAGCTGATTTTACGTTTTTATGCACGGCACGTAACAGTCACGTATGGGTTAGATGGTCATCGTAACCGAATCAATGGCCCTAGTGAGAGAAAAAGAAAAAGATAAATCCCTATAATTGACTCAAGCAACAGTTGTCGTCTGCTATAAAATATTCCATAAGTCGATTTTTCATGTTTTTGCGGATACGTAAGTGGCACCTGCGAGACAATAGACAACCTAAAAGGGTTTGTCGTCACCGT
Source organism: Tridacna crocea (assembly GCA_943736015.1). Classification (NCBI taxonomy): domain Eukaryota; kingdom Metazoa; phylum Mollusca; class Bivalvia; order Cardiida; family Cardiidae; genus Tridacna; species Tridacna crocea. Next base: position 10,807,698 of record OX031069.1, on the reverse strand, counting down.
ATATAAAGATTGCAGAAATAAAAAACAGATATTAGAAATTGAATTCCCTATATTTGACCTATTAAGCAACAGGTGTCCTCTGCTATGAAATGTTCCGTAAGTCGATTTTTCGCGTTTTCGCGGATACGTAACCGGCACCTTTGAGACGGCAGTCAACGTAAAAGGATTTGTGGTCACGGTATAAAGAGATTGGAGAAAAAACATATACATTAAAAGTTTAGTTCCTTTTGTTTGATTTATGCAATAAGAAGCAGTTGCTACTGAAAGAGCCTTCAGTCTTTTTTTTGCCACTTGTCGCATTATTTTCTGGGGTTTTCGCATGGGCGTAACTGGCACCTATGAGACGGTAGTCAACGTAACTGGGTTTCTTGTTGCGGTTTGAAGAGATTGGAAAAATTACACTTCAGTTGCCTTTGTTTGATATATGAGAGTTTTCAGTCTTTTTTTAGCCACTTGTCGCATTAATTTCTGAGGTTTTCGCATGAGCGTAACTGGCACGTAGTCAACGTAACTGGGTTTCTTGTTGCGGTTTGAAGAGATTAGAAAAATTACACTTCAGTTGCCTTTGTTTGATTTATGCAATAGGAAGCAACTGAAAGAGTTTACAGTCTTTTTTTAGCCACTTGTCACATTAATTTCTGGGCGTTTTCTTTTTACACTGTACATTGATCACTTTGGCTTATTGAAAGTTTTAATGTGCAGCATTTATTGTGGGCTGAGTTAGAAAAGCAAATCCAGTTAAGGGCTGGGGGGGGGGGTTGGGTGCATTGAGGGTTAAAGGGAAGTAATTCTTGCATTAATTTCTGGGCGTTTTTTTTTTTTTCACTGTACATTAATCACTTTGGCTTATTGAAAGTTCCAATGTGTAGCATTTATTGTGGACTGAGTTAGAAAACCAAATCCAGTTAAGGGCTGGGGAGGAGGGGTGTTGGGTGCATCGAGGGTTAAAGGGAAGTAATTCTTGCATTAATTTCTGGGCGTTTTTTTTTTTTTTTTTTTACACTGTACATTGATCACTAAAAATTGGCTTATTGAAAGTTTCAATGTGCAGCATTTATTGTGGGCTGAGTTAGAAAAGCAAATCCAGTTAAGGGCTGGGGAGGGGGGGAGTGGGTGCATCGAGGGTTAAAGGGAAGTAATTCTTGCAAGGGGCTTGAAAAGACCAAAACACGGTCTTCTGCGCCCCTATTTTCTTAAATGTTTGCCCATTTTCAGTGAAATCTTGGCAGTTTGCCAAGGACTGCACAGCAGCCTTTAAAGAAAACTTTAAATCCACTTTCATGCCGTTTTTTTCACTGTTTTTTAATCAATAAATTTTGGCGCCAATTTGGAGCGATTTTGAAGCTCTCTGATTGGCTGTTGAATTTCTTAAGTCCTCTCTGATTGGCTGCTGGTATCCATTCTGATTTCCTTAAAGCTTCTCTGATTGGATAATTATTAACCTTTTACCACACAATGACGCCTTTTCAAGAAGGCTTTTGAAAATAATCTGAGGAAAGGAGACAATGCAGGCTACCAGCATTTTCTCCTTTTCCCACAATGTTTTCTACCCTATCAAGGAAGCAATTGATTTTTAGTTATTCTTACATCTTATTGTGTCTTTATGGCCTACTTCTAAATTCTTCAAACAAGAACAAGATTTTTTTGTTGGAAAAAGTTTTCGCAACAGCGACCGTTTGCTTCTGAATTTTATATTTTGCGCTACGATTAAACATAAAATTGACTTTCGACTCACGTGGTCGTCTAAATTGGTTCAATGTTTTCGTGACCCTGGTAAGAAAACAGCGAAAAATTTTGTTTACCTTTCTTTGATTTGTACGACAGGTATCAATTGCCTCCGAAAGTGTCGAAGCTGATTTTACGTTTTTATGCACGGCACGTAACAGTCACGTATGGGTTAGATGGTCATCGTAACCGAATCAATGGCCCTAGTGAGAGAAAAAGAAAAAGATAAATCCCTATAATTGACTCAAGCAACAGTTGTCGTCTGCTATAAAATATTCCATAAGTCGATTTTTCATGTTTTTGCGGATACGTAAGTGGCACCTGCGAGACAATAGACAACCTAAAAGGGTTTGTCGTCACCGTATATAAAGATTGCAGAAATAAAAAACAGATATTAGAAATTGAATTCCCTATATTTGACCTATTAAGCAACAGGTGTCCTCTGCTATGAAATGTTCCGTAAGTCGATTTTTCGCGTTTTCGCGGATACGTAACCGGCACCTTTGAGACGGCAGTCAACGTAAAAGGATTTGTGGTCACGGTATAAAGAGATTGGAGAAAAAACATATACATTAAAAGTTTAGTTCCTTTTGTTTGATTTATGCAATGAGAAGCAGTTGCTACTGAAAGAGCCTTCAGTCTTTTTTTTGCCACTTGTCGCATTATTTTCTGGGGTTTTCGCATGGGCGTAACTGGCACCTATGAGACGGTAGTCAATGTAACTGGGTTTCTTGTTGCGGTTTGAAGAGATTGGAAAAATTACACTTCAGTTGCCTTTGTTTGATATATGAGAGTTTTCAGTCTTTTTTTAGCCACTTGTCGCATTAATTTCTGAGGTTTTCGCATGAGCGTAACTGGCACGTAGTCAACGTAACTGGGTTTCTTGTTGCGGTTTGAAGAGATTAGAAAAATTACACTTCAGTTGCCTTTGTTTGATTTATGCAATAGGAAGCAACTGAAAGAGTTTACAGTCTTTTTTTAGCCACTTGTCACATTAATTTCTGGGCGTTTTCTTTTTACACTGTACATTGATCACTTTGGCTTATTGAAAGTTTTAATGTGCAGCATTTATTGTGGGCTGAGTTAGAAAAGCAAATCCAGTTAAGGGCTGGGGGGGGGGTTGGGTGCATTGAGGGTTAAAGGGAAGTAATTCTTGCATTAATTTCTGGGCGTTTTTTTTTTTTTCACTGTACATTAATCACTTTGGCTTATTGAAAGTTCCAATGTGTAGCATTTATTGTGGACTGAGTTAGAAAACCAAATCCAGTTAAGGGCTGGGGAGGAGGGGTGTTGGGTGCATCGAGGGTTAAAGGGAAGTAATTCTTGCATTAATTTCTGGGCGTTTTTTTTTTTTTTTTTTACACTGTACATTGATCACTAAAAATTGGCTTATTGAAAGTTTCAATGTGCAGCATTTATTGTGGGCTGAGTTAGAAAAGCAAATCCAGTTAAGGGCTGGGGAGGGGGGGAGTGGGTGCATCGAGGGTTAAAGGGAAGTAATTCTTGCAAGGGGCTTGAAAAGACCAAAACACGGTCTTCTGCGCCCCTATTTTCTTAAATGTTTGCCCATTTTCAGTGAAATCTTGGCAGTTTGCCAAGGACTGCACAGCAGCCTTTAAAGAAAACTTTCAATCCACTTTCATGCCGTTTTTTTCACTGTTTTTTAATCAATAAATTTTGGCGCCAATTTGGAGCGATTTTGAAGCTCTCTGATTGGCTGTTGAATTTCTTAAGTCCTCTCTGATTGGCTGCTGGTATCCATTCTGATTTCCTTAAAGCTTCTCTGATTGGATAATTATTAACCTTTTACCACACAATGACGCCTTTTCAAGAAGGCTTTTGAAAATAATCTGAGGAAAGGAGACAATGCAGGCTACCAGCATTTTCTCCTTTTCCCACAATGTTTTCTACCCTATCAAGGAAGCAATTGATTTTTAGTTATTCTTACATCTTATTGTGTCTTTATGGCCTACTTCTAAATTCTTCAAACAAGAACAAGATTTTTTTGTTGGAAAAAGTTTTCGCAACAGCGACCGTTTGCTTCTGAATTTTATATTTTGCGCTACGATTAAACATAAAATTGACTTTCGACTCACGTGGTCGTCTAAATTGGTTCAATGTTTTCGTGACCCTGGTAAGAAAACAGCGAAAAATTTTGTTTACCTTTCTTTGATTTGTACGACAGGTATCAATTGCCTCCGAAAGTGTCGAAGCTGATTTTACGTTTTTATGCACGGCACGTAACAGTCACGTATGGGTTAGATGGTCATCGTAACCGAATCAATGGCCCTAGTGAGAGAAAAAGAAAAAGATAAATCCCTATAATTGACTCAAGCAACAGTTGTCGTCTGCTATAAAATATTCCATAAGTCGATTTTTCATGTTTTTGCGGATACGTAAGTGGCACCTGCGAGACAATAGACAACCTAAAAGGGTTTGTCGTCACCGTATATAAAGATTGCAGAAATAAAAAACAGATATTAGAAATTGAATTCCCTATATTTGACCTATTAAGCAACAGGTGTCCTCTGCTATGAAATGTTCCGTAAGTCGATTTTTCGCGTTTTCGCGGATACGTAACCGGCACCTTTGAGACGGCAGTCAACGTAAAAGGATTTGTGGTCACGGTATAAAGAGATTGGAGAAAAAACATATACATTAAAAGTTTAGTTCCTTTTGTTTGATTTATGCAATAAGAAGCAGTTGCTACTGAAAGAGCCTTCAGTCTTTTTTTTGCCACTTGTCGCATTATTTTCTGGGGTTTTCGCATGGGCGTAACTGGCACCTATGAGACGGTAGTCAACGTAACTGGGTTTCTTGTTGCGGTTTGAAGAGATTGGAAAAATTACACTTCAGTTGCCTTTGTTTGATATATGAGAGTTTTCAGTCTTTTTTTAGCCACTTGTCGCATTAATTTCTGAGGTTTTCGCATGAGCGTAACTGGCACGTAGTCAACGTAACTGGGTTTCTTGTTGCGGTTTGAAGAGATTAGAAAAATTACACTTCAGTTGCCTTTGTTTGATTTATGCAATAGGAAGCAACTGAAAGAGTTTACAGTCTTTTTTTAGCCACTTGTCACATTAATTTCTGGGCGTTTTCTTTTTACACTGTACATTGATCACTTTGGCTTATTGAAAGTTTTAATGTGCAGCATTTATTGTGGGCTGAGTTAGAAAAGCAAATCCAGTTAAGGGCTGGGGGGGGGGGTTGGGTGCATTGAGGGTTAAAGGGAAGTAATTCTTGCATTAATTTCTGGGCGTTTTTTTTTTTTTCACTGTACATTAATCACTTTGGCTTATTGAAAGTTCCAATGTGTAGCATTTATTGTGGACTGAGTTAGAAAACCAAATCCAGTTAAGGGCTGGGGAGGAGGGGTGTTGGGTGCATCGAGGGTTAAAGGGAAGTAATTCTTGCATTAATTTCTGGGCGTTTTTTTTTTTTTTTTTTACACTGTACATTGATCACTAAAAATTGGCTTATTGAAAGTTTCAATGTGCAGCATTTATTGTGGGCTGAGTTAGAAAAGCAAATCCAGTTAAGGGCTGGGGAGGGGGGGGAGTGGGTGCATCGAGGGTTAAAGGGAAGTAATTCTTGCAAGGGGCTTGAAAAGACCAAAACACGGTCTTCTGCGCCCCTATTTTCTTAAATGTTTGCCCATTTTCAGTGAAATCTTGGCAGTTTGCCAAGGACTGCACAGCAGCCTTTAAAGAAAACTTTAAATCCACTTTCATGCCGTTTTTTTCACTGTTTTTTAATCAATAAATTTTGGCGCCAATTTGGAGCGATTTTGAAGCTCTCTGATTGGCTGTTGAATTTCTTAAGTCCTCTCTGATTGGCTGCTGGTATCCATTCTGATTTCCTTAAAGCTTCTCTGATTGGATAATTATTAACCTTTTACCACACAATGACGCCTTTTCAAGAAGGCTTTTGAAAATAATCTGAGGAAAGGAGACAATGCAGGCTACCAGCATTTTCTCCTTTTCCCACAATGTTTTCTACCCTATCAAGGAAGCAATTGATTTTTAGTTATTCTTACATCTTATTGTGTCTTTATGGCCTACTTCTAAATTCTTCAAACAAGAACAAGATTTTTTTGTTGGAAAAAGTTTTCGCAACAGCGACCGTTTGCTTCTGAATTTTATATTTTGCGCTACGATTAAACATAAAATTGACTTTCGACTCACGTGGTCGTCTAAATTGGTTCAATGTTTTCGTGACCCTGGTAAGAAAACAGCGAAAAATTTTGTTTACCTTTCTTTGATTTGTACGACAGGTATCAATTGCCTCCGAAAGTGTCGAAGCTGATTTTACGTTTTTATGCACGGCACGTAACAGTCACGTATGGGTTAGATGGTCATCGTAACCGAATCAATGGCCCTAGTGAGAGAAAAAGAAAAAGATAAATCCCTATAATTGACTCAAGCAACAGTTGTCGTCTGCTATAAAATATTCCATAAGTCGATTTTTCATGTTTTTGCGGATACGTAAGTGGCACCTGCGAGACAATAGACAACCTAAAAGGGTTTGTCGTCACCGTATATAAAGATTGCAGAAATAAAAAACAGATATTAGAAATTGAATTCCCTATATTTGACCTATTAAGCAACAGGTGTCCTCTGCTATGAAATGTTCCGTAAGTCGATTTTTCGCGTTTTCGCGGATACGTAACCGGCACCTTTGAGACGGCAGTCAACGTAAAAGGATTTGTGGTCACGGTATAAAGAGATTGGAGAAAAAACATATACATTAAAAGTTTAGTTCCTTTTGTTTGATTTATGCAATAAGAAGCAGTTGCTACTGAAAGAGCCTTCAGTCTTTTTTTTGCCACTTGTCGCATTATTTTCTGGGGTTTTCGCATGGGCGTAACTGGCACCTATGAGACGGTAGTCAACGTAACTGGGTTTCTTGTTGCGGTTTGAAGAGATTGGAAAAATTACACTTCAGTTGCCTTTGTTTGATATATGAGAGTTTTCAGTCTTTTTTTAGCCACTTGTCGCATTAATTTCTGAGGTTTTCGCATGAGCGTAACTGGCACGTAGTCAACGTAACTGGGTTTCTTGTTGCGGTTTGAAGAGATTAGAAAAATTACACTTCAGTTGCCTTTGTTTGATTTATGCAATAGGAAGCAACTGAAAGAGTTTACAGTCTTTTTTTAGCCACTTGTCACATTAATTTCTGGGCGTTTTCTTTTTACACTGTACATTGATCACTTTGGCTTATTGAAAGTTTTAATGTGCAGCATTTATTGTGGGCTGAGTTAGAAAAGCAAATCCAGTTAAGGGCTGGGGGGGGGGGTTGGGTGCATTGAGGGTTAAAGGGAAGTAATTCTTGCATTAATTTCTGGGCGTTTTTTTTTTTTTTCACTGTACATTAATCACTTTGGCTTATTGAAAGTTCCAATGTGTAGCATTTATTGTGGACTGAGTTAGAAAACCAAATCCAGTTAAGGGCTGGGGAGGAGGGGTGTTGGGTGCATCGAGGGTTAAAGGGAAGTAATTCTTGCATTAATTTCTGGGCGTTTTTTTTTTTTTTTTTTACACTGTACATTGATCACTAAAAATTGGCTTATTGAAAGTTTCAATGTGCAGCATTTATTGTGGGCTGAGTTAGAAAAGCAAATCCAGTTAAGGGCTGGGGAGGGGGGGGAGTGGGTGCATCGAGGGTTAAAGGGAAGTAATTCTTGCAAGGGGCTTGAAAAGACCAAAACACGGTCTTCTGCGCCCCTATTTTCTTAAATGTTTGCCCATTTTCAGTGAAATCTTGGCAGTTTGCCAAGGACTGCACAGCAGCCTTTAAAGAAAACTTTAAATCCACTTTCATGCCGTTTTTTTCACTGTTTTTTAATCAATAAATTTTGGCGCCAATTTGGAGCGATTTTGAAGCTCTCTGATTGGCTGTTGAATTTCTTAAGTCCTCTCTGATTGGCTGCTGGTATCCATTCTGATTTCCTTAAAGCTTCTCTGATTGGATAATTATTAACCTTTTACCACACAATGACGCCTTTTCAAGAAGGCTTTTGAAAATAATCTGAGGAAAGGAGACAATGCAGGCTACCAGCATTTTCTCCTTTTCCCACAATGTTTTCTACCCTATCAAGGAAGCAATTGATTTTTAGTTATTCTTACATCTTATTGTGTCTTTATGGCCTACTTCTAAATTCTTCAAACAAGAACAAGATTTTTTTGTTGGAAAAAGTTTTCGCAACAGCGACCGTTTGCTTCTGAATTTTATATTTTGCGCTACGATTAAACATAAAATTGACTTTCGACTCACGTGGTCGTCTAAATTGGTTCAATGTTTTCGTGACCCTGGTAAGAAAACAGCGAAAAATTTTGTTTACCTTTCTTTGATTTGTACGACAGGTATCAATTGCCTCCGAAAGTGTCGAAGCTGATTTTACGTTTTTATGCACGGCACGTAACAGTCACGTATGGGTTAGATGGTCATCGTAACCGAATCAATGGCCCTAGTGAGAGAAAAAGAAAAAGATAAATCCCTATAATTGACTCAAGCAACAGTTGTTGTCTGCTATAAAATATTCCATAAGTCGATTTTTCATGTTTTTGCGGATACGTAAGTGGCACCTGCGAGACAATAGACAACCTAAAAGGGTTTGTCGTCACCGTATATAAAGATTGCAGAAATAAAAAACAGATATTAGAAATTGAATTCCCTATATTTGACCTATTAAGCAACAGGTGTCCTCTGCTATGAAATGTTCCGTAAGTCGATTTTTCGCGTTTTCGCGGATACGTAACCGGCACCTTTGAGACGGCAGTCAACGTAAAAGGATTTGTGGTCACGGTATAAAGAGATTGGAGAAAAAACATATACATTAAAAGTTTAGTTCCTTTTGTTTGATTTATGCAATAAGAAGCAGTTGCTACTGAAAGAGCCTTCAGTCTTTTTTTTGCCACTTGTCGCATTATTTTCTGGGGTTTTCGCATGGGCGTAACTGGCACCTATGAGACGGTAGTCAACGTAACTGGGTTTCTTGTTGCGGTTTGAAGAGATTGGAAAAATTACACTTCAGTTGCCTTTGTTTGATATATGAGAGTTTTCAGTCTTTTTTTAGCCACTTGTCGCATTAATTTCTGAGGTTTTCGCATGAGCGTAACTGGCACGTAGTCAACGTAACTGGGTTTCTTGTTGCGGTTTGAAGAGATTAGAAAAATTACACTTCAGTTGCCTTTGTTTGATTTATGCAATAGGAAGCAACTGAAAGAGTTTACAGTCTTTTTTTAGCCACTTGTCACATTAATTTCTGGGCGTTTTCTTTTTACACTGTACATTGATCACTTTGGCTTATTGAAAGTTTTAATGTGCAGCATTTATTGTGGGCTGAGTTAGAAAAGCAAATCCAGTTAAGGGCTGGGGGGGGGGGGGTTGGGTGCATTGAGGGTTAAAGGGAAGTAATTCTTGCATTAATTTCTGGGCGTTTTTTTTTTTTTTCACTGTACATTAATCACTTTGGCTTATTGAAAGTTCCAATGTGTAGCATTTATTGTGGACTGAGTTAGAAAACCAAATCCAGTTAAGGGCTGGGGAGGAGGGGTGTTGGGTGCATCGAGGGTTAAAGGGAAGTAATTCTTGCATTAATTTCTGGGCGTTTTTTTTTTTTTTTTTTTACACTGTACATTGATCACTAAAAATTGGCTTATTGAAAGTTTCAATGTGCAGCATTTTTTGTGGGCTGAGTTAGAAAAGCAAATCCAGTTAAGGGCTGGGGAGGGGGGGGAGTGGGTGCATCGAGGGTTAAAGGGAAGTAATTCTTGCAAGGGGCTTGAAAAGACCAAAACACGGTCTTCTGCGCCCCTATTTTCTTAAATGTTTGCCCATTTTCAGTGAAATCTTGGCAGTTTGCCAAGGACTGCACAGCAGCCTTTAAAGAAAACTTTAAATCCACTTTCATGCCGTTTTTTTCACTGTTTTTTAATCAATAAATTTTGGCGCCAATTTGGAGCGATTTTGAAGCTCTCTGATTGGCTGTTGAATTTCTTAAGTCCTCTCTGATTGGCTGCTGGTATCCATTCTGATTTCCTTAAAGCTTCTCTGATTGGATAATTATTAACCTTTTACCACACAATGACGCCTTTTCAAGAAGGCTTTTGAAAATAATCTGAGGAAAGGAGACAATGCAGGCTACCAGCATTTTCTCCTTTTCCCACAATGTTTTCTACCCTATCAAGGAAGCAATTGATTTTTAGTTATTCTTACATCTTATTGTGTCTTTATGGCCTACTTCTAAATTCTTCAAACAAGAACAAGATTTTTTTGTTGGAAAAAGTTTTCGCAACAGCGACCGTTTGCTTCTGAATTTTATATTTTGCGCTACGATTAAACATAAAATTGACTTTCGACTCACGTGGTCGTCTAAATTGGTTCAATGTTTTCGTGACCCTGGTAAGAAAACAGCGAAAAATTTTGTTTACCTTTCTTTGATTTGTACGACAGGTATCAATTGCCTCCGAAAGTGTCGAAGCTGATTTTACGTTTTTATGCACGGCACGTAACAGTCACGTATGGGTTAGATGGTCATCGTAACCGAATCAATGGCCCTAGTGAGAGAAAAAGAAAAAGATAAATCCCTATAATTGACTCAAGCAACAGTTGTCGTCTGCTATAAAATATTCCATAAGTCGATTTTTCATGTTTTTGCGGATACGTAAGTGGCACCTGCGAGACAATAGACAACCTAAAAGGGTTTGTCGTCACCGTATATAAAGATTGCAGAAATAAAAAACAGATATTAGAAATTGAATTCCCTATATTTGACCTATTAAGCAACAGGTGTCCTCTGCTATGAAATGTTCCGTAAGTCGATTTTTCGCGTTTTCGCGGATACGTAACCGGCACCTTTGAGACGGCAGTCAACGTAAAAGGATTTGTGGTCATGGTATAAAGAGATTGGAGAAAAAACATATACATTAAAAGTTTAGTTCCTTTTGTTTGATTTATGCAATAAGAAGCAGTTGCTACTGAAAGAGCCTTCAGTCTTTTTTTTGCCACTTGTCGCATTATTTTCTGGGGTTTTCGCATGGGCGTAACTGGCACCTATGAGACGGTAGTCAACGTAACTGGGTTTCTTGTTGCGGTTTGAAGAGATTGGAAAAATTACACTTCAGTTGCCTTTGTTTGATATATGAGAGTTTTCAGTCTTTTTTTAGCCACTTGTCGCATTAATTTCTGAGGTTTTCGCATGAGCGTAACTGGCACGTAGTCAACGTAACTGGGTTTCTTGTTGCGGTTTGAAGAGATTAGAAAAATTACACTTCAGTTGCCTTTGTTTGATTTATGCAATAGGAAGCAACTGAAAGAGTTTACAGTCTTTTTTTAGCCACTTGTCACATTAATTTCTGGGCGTTTTCTTTTTACACTGTACATTGATCACTTTGGCTTATTGAAAGTTTTAATGTGCAGCATTTATTGTGGGCTGAGTTAGAAAAGCAAATCCAGTTAAGGGCTGGGGGGGGGGTTGGGTGCATTGAGGGTTAAAGGGAAGTAATTCTTGCATTAATTTCTGGGCGTTTTTTTTTTTTTTCACTGTACATTAATCACTTTGGCTTATTGAAAGTTCCAATGTGTAGCATTTATTGTGGACTGAGTTAGAAAACCAAATCCAGTTAAGGGCTGGGGAGGAGGGGTGTTGGGTGCATCGAGGGTTAAAGGGAAGTAATTCTTGCATTAATTTCTGGGCTTTTTTTTTTTTTTTTTTACACTGTACATTGATCACTAAAAATTGGCTTATTGAAAGTTTCAATGTGCAGCATTTATTGTGGGCTGAGTTAGAAAAGCAAATCCAGTTAAGGGCTGGGGAGGGGGGGAGTGGGTGCATCGAGGGTTAAAGGGAAGTAATTCTTGCAAGGGGCTTGAAAAGACCAAAACACGGTCTTCTGCGCCCCTATTTTCTTAAATGTTTGCCCATTTTCAGTGAAATCTTGGCAGTTTGCCAAGGACTGCACAGCAGCCTTTAAAGAAAACTTTAAATCCACTTTCATGCCGTTTTTTTCACTGTTTTTTAATCAATAAATTTTGGCGCCAATTTGGAGCGATTTTGAAGCTCTCTGATTGGCTGTTGAATTTCTTAAGTCCTCTCTGATTGGCTGCTGGTATCCATTCTGATTTCCTTAAAGCTTCTCTGATTGGATAATTATTAACCTTTTACCACACAATGACGCCTTTTCAAGAAGGCTTTTGAAAATAATCTGAGGAAAGGAGACAATGCAGGCTACCAGCATTTTCTCCTTTTCCCACAATGTTTTCTACCCTATCAAGGAAGCAATTGATTTTTAGTTATTCTTACATCTTATTGTGTCTTTATGGCCTACTTCTAAATTCTTCAAACAAGAACAAGATTTTTTTGTTGGAAAAAGTTTTCGCAACAGCGACCGTTTGCTTCTGAATTTTATATTTTGCGCTACGATTAAACATAAAATTGACTTTCGACTCACGTGGTCGTCTAAATTGGTTCAATGTTTTCGTGACCCTGGTAAGAAAACAGCGAAAAATTTTGTTTACCTTTCTTTGATTTGTACGACAGGTATCAATTGCCTCCGAAAGTGTCGAAGCTGATTTTACGTTTTTATGCACGGCACGTAACAGTCACGTATGGGTTAGATGGTCATCGTAACCGAATCAATGGCCCTAGTGAGAGAAAAAGAAAAAGATAAATCCCTATAATTGACTCAAGCAACAGTTGTCGTCTGCTATAAAATATTCCATAAGTCGATTTTTCATGTTTTTGCGGATACGTAAGTGGCACCTGCGAGACAATAGACAACCTAAAAGGGTTTGTCGTCACCGTATATAAAGATTGCAGAAATAAAAAACAGATATTAGAAATTGAATTCCCTATATTTGACCTATTAAGCAACAGGTGTCCTCTGCTATGAAATGTTCCGTAAGTCGATTTTTCGCGTTTTCGCGGATACGTAACCGGCACCTTTGAGACGGCAGTCAACGTAAAAGGATTTGTGGTCACGGTATAAAGAGATTGGAGAAAAAACATATACATTAAAAGTTTAGTTCCTTTTGTTTGATTTATGCAATAAGAAGCAGTTGCTACTGAAAGAGCCTTCAGTCTTTTTTTTGCCACTTGTCGCATTATTTTCTGGGGTTTTCGCATGGGCGTAACTGGCACCTATGAGACGGTAGTCAACGTAACTGGGTTTCTTGTTGCGGTTTGAAGAGATTGGAAAAATTACACTTCAGTTGCCTTTGTTTGATATATGAGAGTTTTCAGTCTTTTTTTAGCCACTTGTCGCATTAATTTCTGAGGTTTTCGCATGAGCGTAACTGGCACGTAGTCAACGTAACTGGGTTTCTTGTTGCGGTTTGAAGAGATTAGAAAAATTACACTTCAGTTGCCTTTGTTTGATTTATGCAATAGGAAGCAACTGAAAGAGTTTACAGTCTTTTTTTAGCCACTTGTCACATTAATTTCTGGGCGTTTTCTTTTTACACTGTACATTGATCACTTTGGCTTATTGAAAGTTTTAATGTGCAGCATTTATTGTGGGCTGAGTTAGAAAAGCAAATCCAGTTAAGGGCTGGGGGGGGGGTTGGGTGCATTGAGGGTTAAAGGGAAGTAATTCTTGCATTAATTTCTGGGCGTTTTTTTTTTTTTCACTGTACATTAATCACTTTGGCTTATTGAAAGTTCCAATGTGTAGCATTTATTGTGGACTGAGTTAGAAAACCAAATCCAGTTAAGGGCTGGGGAGGAGGGGTGTTGGGTGCATCGAGGGTTAAAGGGAAGTAATTCTTGCATTAATTTCTGGGCGTTTTTTTTTTTTTTTTTTTACACTGTACATTGATCACTAAAAATTGGCTTATTGAAAGTTTCAATGTGCAGCATTTATTGTGGGCTGAGTTAGAAAAGCAAATCCAGTTAAGGGCTGGGGAGGGGGGGGAGTGGGTGCATCGAGGGTTAAAGGGAAGTAATTCTTGCAAGGGGCTTGAAAAGACCAAAACACGGTCTTCTGCGCCCCTATTTTCTTAAATGTTTGCCCATTTTCAGTGAAATCTTGGCAGTTTGCCAAGGACTGCACAGCAGCCTTTAAAGAAAACTTTAAATCCACTTTCATGCCGTTTTTTTCACTGTTTTTTAATCAATAAATTTTGGCGCCAATTTGGAGCGATTTTGAAGCTCTCTGATTGGCTGTTGAATTTCTTAAGTCCTCTCTGATTGGCTGCTGGTATCCATTCTGATTTCCTTAAAGCTTCTCTGATTGGATAATTATTAACCTTTTACCACACAATGACGCCTTTTCAAGAAGGCTTTTGAAAATAATCTGAGGAAAGGAGACAATGCAGGCTACCAGCATTTTCTCCTTTTCCCACAATGTTTTCTACCCTATCAAGGAAGCAATTGATTTTTAGTTATTCTTACATCTTATTGTGTCTTTATGGCCTACTTCTAAATTCTTCAAACAAGAACAAGATTTTTTTGTTGGAAAAAGTTTTCGCAACAGCGACCGTTTGCTTCTGAATTTTATATTTTGCGCTACGATTAAACATAAAATTGACTTTCGACTCACGTGGTCGTCTAAATTGGTTCAATGTTTTCGTGACCCTGGTAAGAAAACAGCGAAAAATTTTGTTTACCTTTCTTTGATTTGTACGACAGGTATCAATTGCCTCCGAAAGTGTCGAAGCTGATTTTACGTTTTTATGCACGGCACGTAACAGTCACGTATGGGTTAGATGGTCATCGTAACCGAATCAATGGCCCTAGTGAGAGAAAAAGAAAAAGATAAATCCCTATAATTGACTCAAGCAACAGTTGTCGTCTGCTATAAAATATTCCATAAGTCGATTTTTCATGTTTTTGCGGATACGTAAGTGGCACCTGCGAGACAATAGACAACCTAAAAGGGTTTGTCGTCACCGTATATAAAGATTGCAGAAATAAAAAACAGATATTAGAAATTGAATTCCCTATATTTGACCTATTAAGCAACAGGTGTCCTCTGCTATGAAATGTTCCGTAAGTCGATTTTTCGCGTTTTCGCGGATACGTAACCGGCACCTTTGAGACGGCAGTCAACGTAAAAGGATTTGTGGTCACGGTATAAAGAGATTGGAGAAAAAACATATACATTAAAAGTTTAGTTCCTTTTGTTTGATTTATGCAATAAGAAGCAGTTGCTACTGAAAGAGCCTTCAGTCTTTTTTTTGCCACTTGTCGCATTATTTTCTGGGGTTTTCGCATGGGCGTAACTGGCACCTATGAGACGGTAGTCAACGTAACTGGGTTTCTTGTTGCGGTTTGAAGAGATTGGAAAAATTACACTTCAGTTGCCTTTGTTTGATATATGAGAGTTTTCAGTCTTTTTTTAGCCACTTGTCGCATTAATTTCTGAGGTTTTCGCATGAGCGTAACTGGCACGTAGTCAACGTAACTGGGTTTCTTGTTGCGGTTTGAAGAGATTAGAAAAATTACACTTCAGTTGCCTTTGTTTGATTTATGCAATAGGAAGCAACTGAAAGAGTTTACAGTCTTTTTTTAGCCACTTGTCACATTAATTTCTGGGCGTTTTCTTTTTACACTGTACATTGATCACTTTGGCTTATTGAAAGTTTTAATGTGCAGCATTTATTGTGGGCTGAGTTAGAAAAGCAAATCCAGTTAAGGGCTGGGGGGGGGGGGGTTGGGTGCATTGAGGGTTAAAGGGAAGTAATTCTTGCATTAATTTCTGGGCGTTTTTTTTTTTTTCACTGTACATTAATCACTTTGGCTTATTGAAAGTTCCAA
Source organism: Tridacna crocea (assembly GCA_943736015.1). Lineage (NCBI taxonomy): Eukaryota > Metazoa > Mollusca > Bivalvia > Cardiida > Cardiidae > Tridacna > Tridacna crocea. Next base: position 10,792,217 of record OX031069.1, on the reverse strand, counting down.
TGTGTAGCATTTATTGTGGACTGAGTTAGAAAACCAAATCCAGTTAAGGGCTGGGGAGGAGGGGTGTTGGGTGCATCGAGGGTTAAAGGGAAGTAATTCTTGCATTAATTTCTGGGCGTTTTTTTTTTTTTTTTTTTACACTGTACATTGATCACTAAAAATTGGCTTATTGAAAGTTTCAATGTGCAGCATTTATTGTGGGCTGAGTTAGAAAAGCAAATCCAGTTAAGGGCTGGGGAGGGGGGGGAGTGGGTGCATCGAGGGTTAAAGGGAAGTAATTCTTGCAAGGGGCTTGAAAAGACCAAAACACGGTCTTCTGCGCCCCTATTTTCTTAAATGTTTGCCCATTTTCAGTGAAATCTTGGCAGTTTGCCAAGGACTGCACAGCAGCCTTTAAAGAAAACTTTAAATCCACTTTCATGCCGTTTTTTTCACTGTTTTTTAATCAATAAATTTTGGCGCCAATTTGGAGCGATTTTGAAGCTCTCTGATTGGCTGTTGAATTTCTTAAGTCCTCTCTGATTGGCTGCTGGTATCCATTCTGATTTCCTTAAAGCTTCTCTGATTGGATAATTATTAACCTTTTACCACACAATGACGCCTTTTCAAGAAGGCTTTTGAAAATAATCTGAGGAAAGGAGACAATGCAGGCTACCAGCATTTTCTCCTTTTCCCACAATGTTTTCTACCCTATCAAGGAAGCAATTGATTTTTAGTTATTCTTACATCTTATTGTGTCTTTATGGCCTACTTCTAAATTCTTCAAACAAGAACAAGATTTTTTTGTTGGAAAAAGTTTTCGCAACAGCGACCGTTTGCTTCTGAATTTTATATTTTGCGCTACGATTAAACATAAAATTGACTTTCGACTCACGTGGTCGTCTAAATTGGTTCAATGTTTTCGTGACCCTGGTAAGAAAACAGCGAAAAATTTTGTTTACCTTTCTTTGATTTGTACGACAGGTATCAATTGCCTCCGAAAGTGTCGAAGCTGATTTTACGTTTTTATGCACGGCACGTAACAGTCACGTATGGGTTAGATGGTCATCGTAACCGAATCAATGGCCCTAGTGAGAGAAAAAGAAAAAGATAAATCCCTATAATTGACTCAAGCAACAGTTGTCGTCTGCTATAAAATATTCCATAAGTCGATTTTTCATGTTTTTGCGGATACGTAAGTGGCACCTGCGAGACAATAGACAACCTAAAAGGGTTTGTCGTCACCGTATATAAAGATTGCAGAAATAAAAAACAGATATTAGAAATTGAATTCCCTATATTTGACCTATTAAGCAACAGGTGTCCTCTGCTATGAAATGTTCCGTAAGTCGATTTTTCGCGTTTTCGCGGATACGTAACCGGCACCTTTGAGACGGCAGTCAACGTAAAAGGATTTGTGGTCACGGTATAAAGAGATTGGAGAAAAAACATATACATTAAAAGTTTAGTTCCTTTTGTTTGATTTATGCAATAAGAAGCAGTTGCTACTGAAAGAGCCTTCAGTCTTTTTTTTGCCACTTGTCGCATTATTTTCTGGGGTTTTCGCATGGGCGTAACTGGCACCTATGAGACGGTAGTCAACGTAACTGGGTTTCTTGTTGCGGTTTGAAGAGATTGGAAAAATTACACTTCAGTTGCCTTTGTTTGATATATGAGAGTTTTCAGTCTTTTTTTAGCCACTTGTCGCATTAATTTCTGAGGTTTTCGCATGAGCGTAACTGGCACGTAGTCAACGTAACTGGGTTTCTTGTTGCGGTTTGAAGAGATTAGAAAAATTACACTTCAGTTGCCTTTGTTTGATTTATGCAATAGGAAGCAACTGAAAGAGTTTACAGTCTTTTTTTAGCCACTTGTCACATTAATTTCTGGGCGTTTTCTTTTTACACTGTACATTGATCACTTTGGCTTATTGAAAGTTTTAATGTGCAGCATTTATTGTGGGCTGAGTTAGAAAAGCAAATCCAGTTAAGGGCTGGGGGGGGGGGTTGGGTGCATTGAGGGTTAAAGGGAAGTAATTCTTGCATTAATTTCTGGGCGTTTTTTTTTTTTTCACTGTACATTAATCACTTTGGCTTATTGAAAGTTCCAATGTGTAGCATTTATTGTGGACTGAGTTAGAAAACCAAATCCAGTTAAGGGCTGGGGAGGAGGGGTGTTGGGTGCATCGAGGGTTAAAGGGAAGTAATTCTTGCATTAATTTCTGGGCGTTTTTTTTTTTTTTTTTTACACTGTACATTGATCACTAAAAATTGGCTTATTGAAAGTTTCAATGTGCAGCATTTATTGTGGGCTGAGTTAGAAAAGCAAATCCAGTTAAGGGCTGGGGAGGGGGGGGAGTGGGTGCATCGAGGGTTAAAGGGAAGTAATTCTTGCAAGGGGCTTGAAAAGACCAAAACACGGTCTTCTGCGCCCCTATTTTCTTAAATGTTTGCCCATTTTCAGTGAAATCTTGGCAGTTTGCCAAGGACTGCACAGCAGCCTTTAAAGAAAACTTTAAATCCACTTTCATGCCGTTTTTTTCACTGTTTTTTAATCAATAAATTTTGGCGCCAATTTGGAGCGATTTTGAAGCTCTCTGATTGGCTGTTGAATTTCTTAAGTCCTCTCTGATTGGCTGCTGGTATCCATTCTGATTTCCTTAAAGCTTCTCTGATTGGATAATTATTAACCTTTTACCACACAATGACGCCTTTTCAAGAAGGCTTTTGAAAATAATCTGAGGAAAGGAGACAATGCAGGCTACCAGCATTTTCTCCTTTTCCCACAATGTTTTCTACCCTATCAAGGAAGCAATTGATTTTTAGTTATTCTTACATCTTATTGTGTCTTTATGGCCTACTTCTAAATTCTTCAAACAAGAACAAGATTTTTTTGTTGGAAAAAGTTTTCGCAACAGCGACCGTTTGCTTCTGAATTTTATATTTTGCGCTACGATTAAACATAAAATTGACTTTCGACTCACGTGGTCGTCTAAATTGGTTCAATGTTTTCGTGACCCTGGTAAGAAAACAGCGAAAAATTTTGTTTACCTTTCTTTGATTTGTACGACAGGTATCAATTGCCTCCGAAAGTGTCGAAGCTGATTTTACGTTTTTATGCACGGCACGTAACAGTCACGTATGGGTTAGATGGTCATCGTAACCGAATCAATGGCCCTAGTGAGAGAAAAAGAAAAAGATAAATCCCTATAATTGACTCAAGCAACAGTTGTCGTCTGCTATAAAATATTCCATAAGTCGATTTTTCATGTTTTTGCGGATACGTAAGTGGCACCTGCGAGACAATAGACAACCTAAAAGGGTTTGTCGTCACCGTATATAAAGATTGCAGAAATAAAAAACAGATATTAGAAATTGAATTCCCTATATTTGACCTATTAAGCAACAGGTGTCCTCTGCTATGAAATGTTCCGTAAGTCGATTTTTCGCGTTTTCGCGGATACGTAACCGGCACCTTTGAGACGGCAGTCAACGTAAAAGGATTTGTGGTCACGGTATAAAGAGATTGGAGAAAAAACATATACATTAAAAGTTTAGTTCCTTTTGTTTGATTTATGCAATAAGAAGCAGTTGCTACTGAAAGAGCCTTCAGTCTTTTTTTTGCCACTTGTCGCATTATTTTCTGGGGTTTTCGCATGGGCGTAACTGGCACCTATGAGACGGTAGTCAACGTAACTGGGTTTCTTGTTGCGGTTTGAAGAGATTGGAAAAATTACACTTCAGTTGCCTTTGTTTGATATATGAGAGTTTTCAGTCTTTTTTTAGCCACTTGTCGCATTAATTTCTGAGGTTTTCGCATGAGCGTAACTGGCACGTAGTCAACGTAACTGGGTTTCTTGTTGCGGTTTGAAGAGATTAGAAAAATTACACTTCAGTTGCCTTTGTTTGATTTATGCAATAGGAAGCAACTGAAAGAGTTTACAGTCTTTTTTTAGCCACTTGTCACATTAATTTCTGGGCGTTTTCTTTTTACACTGTACATTGATCACTTTGGCTTATTGAAAGTTTTAATGTGCAGCATTTATTGTGGGCTGAGTTAGAAAAGCAAATCCAGTTAAGGGCTGGGGGGGGGGGTTGGGTGCATTGAGGGTTAAAGGGAAGTAATTCTTGCATTAATTTCTGGGCGTTTTTTTTTTTTTCACTGTACATTAATCACTTTGGCTTATTGAAAGTTCCAATGTGTAGCATTTATTGTGGACTGAGTTAGAAAACCAAATCCAGTTAAGGGCTGGGGAGGAGGGGTGTTGGGTGCATCGAGGGTTAAAGGGAAGTAATTCTTGCATTAATTTCTGGGCGTTTTTTTTTTTTTTTTTTTACACTGTACATTGATCACTAAAAATTGGCTTATTGAAAGTTTCAATGTGCAGCATTTATTGTGGGCTGAGTTAGAAAAGCAAATCCAGTTAAGGGCTGGGGAGGGGGGGGAGTGGGTGCATCGAGGGTTAAAGGGAAGTAATTCTTGCAAGGGGCTTGAAAAGACCAAAACACGGTCTTCTGCGCCCCTATTTTCTTAAATGTTTGCCCATTTTCAGTGAAATCTTGGCAGTTTGCCAAGGACTGCACAGCAGCCTTTAAAGAAAACTTTAAATCCACTTTCATGCCGTTTTTTTCACTGTTTTTTAATCAATAAATTTTGGCGCCAATTTGGAGCGATTTTGAAGCTCTCTGATTGGCTGTTGAATTTCTTAAGTCCTCTCTGATTGGCTGCTGGTATCCATTCTGATTTCCTTAAAGCTTCTCTGATTGGATAATTATTAACCTTTTACCACACAATGACGCCTTTTCAAGAAGGCTTTTGAAAATAATCTGAGGAAAGGAGACAATGCAGGCTACCAGCATTTTCTCCTTTTCCCACAATGTTGTCTACCCTATCAAGGAAGCAATTGATTTTTAGTTATTCTTACATCTTATTGTGTCTTTATGGCCTACTTCTAAATTCTTCAAACAAGAACAAGATTTTTTTGTTGGAAAAAGTTTTCGCAACAGCGACCGTTTGCTTCTGAATTTTATATTTTGCGCTACGATTAAACATAAAATTGACTTTCGACTCACGTGGTCGTCTAAATTGGTTCAATGTTTTCGTGACCCTGGTAAGAAAACAGCGAAAAATTTTGTTTACCTTTCTTTGATTTGTACGACAGGTATCAATTGCCTCCGAAAGTGTCGAAGCTGATTTTACGTTTTTATGCACGGCACGTAACAGTCACGTATGGGTTAGATGGTCATCGTAACCGAATCAATGGCCCTAGTGAGAGAAAAAGAAAAAGATAAATCCCTATAATTGACTCAAGCAACAGTTGTCGTCTGCTATAAAATATTCCATAAGTCGATTTTTCATGTTTTTGCGGATACGTAAGTGGCACCTGCGAGACAATAGACAACCTAAAAGGGTTTGTCGTCACCGTATATAAAGATTGCAGAAATAAAAAACAGATATTAGAAATTGAATTCCCTATATTTGACCTATTAAGCAACAGGTGTCCTCTGCTATGAAATGTTCCGTAAGTCGATTTTTCGCGTTTTCGCGGATACGTAACCGGCACCTTTGAGACGGCAGTCAACGTAAAAGGATTTGTGGTCACGGTATAAAGAGATTGGAGAAAAAACATATACATTAAAAGTTTAGTTCCTTTTGTTTGATTTATGCAATAAGAAGCAGTTGCTACTGAAAGAGCCTTCAGTCTTTTTTTTGCCACTTGTCGCATTATTTTCTGGGGTTTTCGCATGGGCGTAACTGGCACCTATGAGACGGTAGTCAACGTAACTGGGTTTCTTGTTGCGGTTTGAAGAGATTGGAAAAATTACACTTCAGTTGCCTTTGTTTGATATATGAGAGTTTTCAGTCTTTTTTTAGCCACTTGTCGCATTAATTTCTGAGGTTTTCGCATGAGCGTAACTGGCACGTAGTCAACGTAACTGGGTTTCTTGTTGCGGTTTGAAGAGATTAGAAAAATTACACTTCAGTTGCCTTTGTTTGATTTATGCAATAGGAAGCAACTGAAAGAGTTTACAGTCTTTTTTTAGCCACTTGTCACATTAATTTCTGGGCGTTTTCTTTTTACACTGTACATTGATCACTTTGGCTTATTGAAAGTTTTAATGTGCAGCATTTATTGTGGGCTGAGTTAGAAAAGCAAATCCAGTTAAGGGCTGGGGGGGGGGGTTGGGTGCATTGAGGGTTAAAGGGAAGTAATTCTTGCATTAATTTCTGGGCGTTTTTTTTTTTTTCACTGTACATTAATCACTTTGGCTTATTGAAAGTTCCAATGTGTAGCATTTATTGTGGACTGAGTTAGAAAACCAAATCCAGTTAAGGGCTGGGGAGGAGGGGTGTTGGGTGCATCGAGGGTTAAAGGGAAGTAATTCTTGCATTAATTTCTGGGCGTTTTTTTTTTTTTTTTTTACACTGTACATTGATCACTAAAAATTGGCTTATTGAAAGTTTCAATGTGCAGCATTTATTGTGGGCTGAGTTAGAAAAGCAAATCCAGTTAAGGGCTGGGGAGGGGGGGGAGTGGGTGCATCGAGGGTTAAAGGGAAGTAATTCTTGCAAGGGGCTTGAAAAGACCAAAACACGGTCTTCTGCGCCCCTATTTTCTTAAATGTTTGCCCATTTTCAGTGAAATCTTGGCAGTTTGCCAAGGACTGCACAGCAGCCTTTAAAGAAAACTTTAAATCCACTTTCATGCCGTTTTTTTCACTGTTTTTTAATCAATAAATTTTGGCGCCAATTTGGAGCGATTTTGAAGCTCTCTGATTGGCTGTTGAATTTCTTAAGTCCTCTCTGATTGGCTGCTGGTATCCATTCTGATTTCCTTAAAGCTTCTCTGATTGGATAATTATTAACCTTTTACCACACAATGACGCCTTTTCAAGAAGGCTTTTGAAAATAATCTGAGGAAAGGAGACAATGCAGGCTACCAGCATTTTCTCCTTTTCCCACAATGTTTTCTACCCTATCAAGGAAGCAATTGATTTTTAGTTATTCTTACATCTTATTGTGTCTTTATGGCCTACTTCTAAATTCTTCAAACAAGAACAAGATTTTTTTGTTGGAAAAAGTTTTCGCAACAGCGACCGTTTGCTTCTGAATTTTATATTTTGCGCTACGATTAAACATAAAATTGACTTTCGACTCACGTGGTCGTCTAAATTGGTTCAATGTTTTCGTGACCCTGGTAAGAAAACAGCGAAAAATTTTGTTTACCTTTCTTTGATTTGTACGACAGGTATCAATTGCCTCCGAAAGTGTCGAAGCTGATTTTACGTTTTTATGCACGGCACGTAACAGTCACGTATGGGTTAGATGGTCATCGTAACCGAATCAATGGCCCTAGTGAGAGAAAAAGAAAAAGATAAATCCCTATAATTGACTCAAGCAACAGTTGTCGTCTGCTATAAAATATTCCATAAGTCGATTTTTCATGTTTTTGCGGATACGTAAGTGGCACCTGCGAGACAATAGACAACCTAAAAGGGTTTGTCGTCACCGTATATAAAGATTGCAGAAATAAAAAACAGATATTAGAAATTGAATTCCCTATATTTGACCTATTAAGCAACAGGTGTCCTCTGCTATGAAATGTTCCGTAAGTCGATTTTTCGCGTTTTCGCGGATACGTAACCGGCACCTTTGAGACGGCAGTCAACGTAAAAGGATTTGTGGTCACGGTATAAAGAGATTGGAGAAAAAACATATACATTAAAAGTTTAGTTCCTTTTGTTTGATTTATGCAATAAGAAGCAGTTGCTACTGAAAGAGCCTTCAGTCTTTTTTTTGCCACTTGTCGCATTATTTTCTGGGGTTTTCGCATGGGCGTAACTGGCACCTATGAGACGGTAGTCAACGTAACTGGGTTTCTTGTTGCGGTTTGAAGAGATTGGAAAAATTACACTTCAGTTGCCTTTGTTTGATATATGAGAGTTTTCAGTCTTTTTTTAGCCACTTGTCGCATTAATTTCTGAGGTTTTCGCATGAGCGTAACTGGCACGTAGTCAACGTAACTGGGTTTCTTGTTGCGGTTTGAAGAGATTAGAAAAATTACACTTCAGTTGCCTTTGTTTGATTTATGCAATAGGAAGCAACTGAAAGAGTTTACAGTCTTTTTTTAGCCACTTGTCACATTAATTTCTGGGCGTTTTCTTTTTACACTGTACATTGATCACTTTGGCTTATTGAAAGTTTTAATGTGCAGCATTTATTGTGGGCTGAGTTAGAAAAGCAAATCCAGTTAAGGGCTGGGGGGGGGGGTTGGGTGCATTGAGGGTTAAAGGGAAGTAATTCTTGCATTAATTTCTGGGCGTTTTTTTTTTTTTCACTGTACATTAATCACTTTGGCTTATTGAAAGTTCCAATGTGTAGCATTTATTGTGGACTGAGTTAGAAAACCAAATCCAGTTAAGGGCTGGGGAGGAGGGGTGTTGGGTGCATCGAGGGTTAAAGGGAAGTAATTCTTGCATTAATTTCTGGGCGTTTTTTTTTTTTTTTTTTTACACTGTACATTGATCACTAAAAATTGGCTTATTGAAAGTTTCAATGTGCAGCATTTATTGTGGGCTGAGTTAGAAAAGCAAATCCAGTTAAGGGCTGGGGAGGGGGGGGAGTGGGTGCATCGAGGGTTAAAGGGAAGTAATTCTTGCAAGGGGCTTGAAAAGACCAAAACACGGTCTTCTGCGCCCCTATTTTCTTAAATGTTTGCCCATTTTCAGTGAAATCTTGGCAGTTTGCCAAGGACTGCACAGCAGCCTTTAAAGAAAACTTTAAATCCACTTTCATGCCGTTTTTTTCACTGTTTTTTAATCAATAAATTTTGGCGCCAATTTGGAGCGATTTTGAAGCTCTCTGATTGGCTGTTGAATTTCTTAAGTCCTCTCTGATTGGCTGCTGGTATCCATTCTGATTTCCTTAAAGCTTCTCTGATTGGATAATTATTAACCTTTTACCACACAATGACGCCTTTTCAAGAAGGCTTTTGAAAATAATCTGAGGAAAGGAGACAATGCAGGCTACCAGCATTTTCTCCTTTTCCCACAATGTTTTCTACCCTATCAAGGAAGCAATTGATTTTTAGTTATTCTTACATCTTATTGTGTCTTTATGGCCTACTTCTAAATTCTTCAAACAAGAACAAGATTTTTTTGTTGGAAAAAGTTTTCGCAACAGCGACCGTTTGCTTCTGAATTTTATATTTTGCGCTACGATTAAACATAAAATTGACTTTCGACTCACGTGGTCGTCTAAATTGGTTCAATGTTTTCGTGACCCTGGTAAGAAAACAGCGAAAAATTTTGTTTACCTTTCTTTGATTTGTACGACAGGTATCAATTGCCTCCGAAAGTGTCGAAGCTGATTTTACGTTTTTATGCACGGCACGTAACAGTCACGTATGGGTTAGATGGTCATCGTAACCGAATCAATGGCCCTAGTGAGAGAAAAAGAAAAAGATAAATCCCTATAATTGACTCAAGCAACAGTTGTCGTCTGCTATAAAATATTCCATAAGTCGATTTTTCATGTTTTTGCGGATACGTAAGTGGCACCTGCGAGACAATAGACAACCTAAAAGGGTTTGTCGTCACCGTATATAAAGATTGCAGAAATAAAAAACAGATATTAGAAATTGAATTCCCTATATTTGACCTATTAAGCAACAGGTGTCCTCTGCTATGAAATGTTCCGTAAGTCGATTTTTCGCGTTTTCGCGGATACGTAACCGGCACCTTTGAGACGGCAGTCAACGTAAAAGGATTTGTGGTCACGGTATAAAGAGATTGGAGAAAAAACATATACATTAAAAGTTTAGTTCCTTTTGTTTGATTTATGCAATAAGAAGCAGTTGCTACTGAAAGAGCCTTCAGTCTTTTTTTTGCCACTTGTCGCATTATTTTCTGGGGTTTTCGCATGGGCGTAACTGGCACCTATGAGACGGTAGTCAACGTAACTGGGTTTCTTGTTGCGGTTTGAAGAGATTGGAAAAATTACACTTCAGTTGCCTTTGTTTGATATATGAGAGTTTTCAGTCTTTTTTTAGCCACTTGTCGCATTAATTTCTGAGGTTTTCGCATGAGCGTAACTGGCACGTAGTCAACGTAACTGGGTTTCTTGTTGCGGTTTGAAGAGATTAGAAAAATTACACTTCAGTTGCCTTTGTTTGATTTATGCAATAGGAAGCAACTGAAAGAGTTTACAGTCTTTTTTTAGCCACTTGTCACATTAATTTCTGGGCGTTTTCTTTTTACACTTGTACATTGATCACTTTGGCTTATTGAAAGTTTTAATGTGCAGCATTTATTGTGGGCTGAGTTAGAAAAGCAAATCCAGTTAAGGGCTGGGGGGGGGGGTTGGGTGCATTGAGGGTTAAAGGGAAGTAATTCTTGCATTAATTTCTGGGCGTTTTTTTTTTTTTTCACTGTACATTAATCACTTTGGCTTATTGAAAGTTCCAATGTGTAGCATTTATTGTGGACTGAGTTAGAAAACCAAATCCAGTTAAGGGCTGGGGAGGAGGGGTGTTGGGTGCATCGAGGGTTAAAGGGAAGTAATTCTTGCATTAATTTCTGGGCGTTTTTTTTTTTTTTTTTTACACTGTACATTGATCACTAAAAATTGGCTTATTGAAAGTTTCAATGTGCAGCATTTATTGTGGGCTGAGTTAGAAAAGCAAATCCAGTTAAGGGCTGGGGAGGGGGGGAGTGGGTGCATCGAGGGTTAAAGGGAAGTAATTCTTGCAAGGGGCTTGAAAAGACCAAAACACGGTCTTCTGCGCCCCTATTTTCTTAAATGTTTGCCCATTTTCAGTGAAATCTTGGCAGTTTGCCAAGGACTGCACAGCAGCCTTTAAAGAAAACTTTAAATCCACTTTCATGCCGTTTTTTTCACTGTTTTTTAATCAATAAATTTTGGCGCCAATTTGGAGCGATTTTGAAGCTCTCTGATTGGCTGTTGAATTTCTTAAGTCCTCTCTGATTGGCTGCTGGTATCCATTCTGATTTCCTTAAAGCTTCTCTGATTGGATAATTATTAACCTTTTACCACACAATGACGCCTTTTCAAGAAGGCTTTTGAAAATAATCTGAGGAAAGGAGACAATGCAGGCTACCAGCATTTTCTCCTTTTCCCACAATGTTTTCTACCCTATCAAGGAAGCAATTGATTTTTAGTTATTCTTACATCTTATTGTGTCTTTATGGCCTACTTCTAAATTCTTCAAACAAGAACAAGATTTTTTTGTTGGAAAAAGTTTTCGCAACAGCGACCGTTTGCTTCTGAATTTTATATTTTGCGCTACGATTAAACATAAAATTGACTTTCGACTCACGTGGTCGTCTAAATTGGTTCAATGTTTTCGTGACCCTGGTAAGAAAACAGCGAAAAATTTTGTTTACCTTTCTTTGATTTGTACGACAGGTATCAATTGCCTCCGAAAGTGTCGAAGCTGATTTTACGTTTTTATGCACGGCACGTAACAGTCACGTATGGGTTAGATGGTCATCGTAACCGAATCAATGGCCCTAGTGAGAGAAAAAGAAAAAGATAAATCCCTATAATTGACTCAAGCAACAGTTGTCGTCTGCTATAAAATATTCCATAAGTCGATTTTTCATGTTTTTGCGGATACGTAAGTGGCACCTGCGAGACAATAGACAACCTAAAAGGGTTTGTCGTCACCGTATATAAAGATTGCAGAAATAAAAAACAGATATTAGAAATTGAATTCCCTATATTTGACCTATTAAGCAACAGGTGTCCTCTGCTATGAAATGTTCCGTAAGTCGATTTTTCGCGTTTTCGCGGATACGTAACCGGCACCTTTGAGACGGCAGTCAACGTAAAAGGATTTGTGGTCACGGTATAAAGAGATTGGAGAAAAAACATATACATTAAAAGTTTAGTTCCTTTTGTTTGATTTATGCAATAAGAAGCAGTTGCTACTGAAAGAGCCTTCAGTCTTTTTTTTGCCACTTGTCGCATTATTTTCTGGGGTTTTCGCATGGGCGTAACTGGCACCTATGAGACGGTAGTCAACGTAACTGGGTTTCTTGTTGCGGTTTGAAGAGATTGGAAAAATTACACTTCAGTTGCCTTTGTTTGATATATGAGAGTTTTCAGTCTTTTTTTAGCCACTTGTCGCATTAATTTCTGAGGTTTTCGCATGAGCGTAACTGGCACGTAGTCAACGTAACTGGGTTTCTTGTTGCGGTTTGAAGAGATTAGAAAAATTACACTTCAGTTGCCTTTGTTTGATTTATGCAATAGGAAGCAACTGAAAGAGTTTACAGTCTTTTTTTAGCCACTTGTCACATTAATTTCTGGGCGTTTTCTTTTTACACTGTACATTGATCACTTTGGCTTATTGAAAGTTTTAATGTGCAGCATTTATTGTGGGCTGAGTTAGAAAAGCAAATCCAGTTAAGGGCTGGGGGGGGGGGGTTGGGTGCATTGAGGGTTAAAGGGAAGTAATTCTTGCATTAATTTCTGGGCGTTTTTTTTTTTTTTCACTGTACATTAATCACTTTGGCTTATTGAAAGTTCCAATGTGTAGCATTTATTGTGGACTGAGTTAGAAAACCAAATCCAGTTAAGGGCTGGGGAGGAGGGGTGTTGGGTGCATCGAGGGTTAAAGGGAAGTAATTCTTGCATTAATTTCTGGGCGTTTTTTTTTTTTTTTTTTTACACTGTACATTGATCACTAAAAATTGGCTTATTGAAAGTTTCAATGTGCAGCATTTATTGTGGGCTGAGTTAGAAAAGCAAATCCAGTTAAGGGCTGGGGAGGGGGGGAGTGGGTGCATCGAGGGTTAAAGGGAAGTAATTCTTGCAAGGGGCTTGAAAAGACCAAAACACGGTCTTCTGCGCCCCTATTTTCTTAAATGTTTGCCCATTTTCAGTGAAATCTTGGCAGTTTGCCAAGGACTGCACAGCAGCCTTTAAAGAAAACTTTAAATCCACTTTCATGCCGTTTTTTTCACTGTTTTTTAATCAATAAATTTTGGCGCCAATTTGGAGCGATTTTGAAGCTCTCTGATTGGCTGTTGAATTTCTTAAGTCCTCTCTGATTGGCTGCTGGTATCCATTCTGATTTCCTTAAAGCTTCTCTGATTGGATAATTATTAACCTTTTACCACACAATGACGCCTTTTCAAGAAGGCTTTTGAAAATAATCTGAGGAAAGGAGACAATGCAGGCTACCAGCATTTTCTCCTTTTCCCACAATGTTTTCTACCCTATCAAGGAAGCAATTGATTTTTAGTTATTCTTACATCTTATTGTGTCTTTATGGCCTACTTCTAAATTCTTCAAACAAGAACAAGATTTTTTTGTTGGAAAAAGTTTTCGCAACAGCGACCGTTTGCTTCTGAATTTTATATTTTGCGCTACGATTAAACATAAAATTGACTTTCGACTCACGTGGTCGTCTAAATTGGTTCAATGTTTTCGTGACCCTGGTAAGAAAACAGCGAAAAATTTTGTTTACCTTTCTTTGATTTGTACGACAGGTATCAATTGCCTCCGAAAGTGTCGAAGCTGATTTTACGTTTTTATGCACGGCACGTAACAGTCACGTATGGGTTAGATGGTCATCGTAACCGAATCAATGGCCCTAGTGAGAGAAAAAGAAAAAGATAAATCCCTATAATTGACTCAAGCAACAGTTGTCGTCTGCTATAAAATATTCCATAAGTCGATTTTTCATGTTTTTGCGGATACGTAAGTGGCACCTGCGAGACAATAGACAACCTAAAAGGGTTTGTCGTCACCGTATATAAAGATTGCAGAAATAAAAAACAGATATTAGAAATTGAATTCCCTATATTTGACCTATTAAGCAACAGGTGTCCTCTGCTATGAAATGTTCCGTAAGTCGATTTTTCGCGTTTTCGCGGATACGTAACCGGCACCTTTGAGACGGCAGTCAACGTAAAAGGATTTGTGGTCACGGTATAAAGAGATTGGAGAAAAAACATATACATTAAAAGTTTAGTTCCTTTTGTTTGATTTATGCAATAAGAAGCAGTTGCTACTGAAAGAGCCTTCAGTCTTTTTTTTGCCACTTGTCGCATTATTTTCTGGGGTTTTCGCATGGGCGTAACTGGCACCTATGAGACGGTAGTCAACGTAACTGGGTTTCTTGTTGCGGTTTGAAGAGATTGGAAAAATTACACTTCAGTTGCCTTTGTTTGATATATGAGAGTTTTCAGTCTTTTTTTAGCCACTTGTCGCATTAATTTCTGAGGTTTTCGCATGAGCGTAACTGGCACGTAGTCAACGTAACTGGGTTTCTTGTTGCGGTTTGAAGAGATTAGAAAAATTACACTTCAGTTGCCTTTGTTTGATTTATGCAATAGGAAGCAACTGAAAGAGTTTACAGTCTTTTTTTAGCCACTTGTCACATTAATTTCTGGGCGTTTTCTTTTTACACTGTACATTGATCACTTTGGCTTATTGAAAGTTTTAATGTGCAGCATTTATTGTGGGCTGAGTTAGAAAAGCAAATCCAGTTAAGGGCTGGGGGGGGGGGTTGGGTGCATTGAGGGTTAAAGGGAAGTAATTCTTGCATTAATTTCTGGGCGTTTTTTTTTTTTTTTCACTGTACATTAATCACTTTGGCTTATTGAAAGTTCCAATGTGTAGCATTTATTGTGGACTGAGTTAGAAAACCAAATCCAGTTAAGGGCTGGGGAGGAGGGGTGTTGGGTGCATCGAGGGTTAAAGGGAAGTAATTCTTGCATTAATTTCTGGGCGTTTTTTTTTTTTTTTTTTACACTGTACATTGATCACTAAAAATTGGCTTATTGAAAGTTTCAATGTGCAGCATTTATTGTGGGCTGAGTTAGAAAAGCAAATCCAGTTAAGGGCTGGGGAGGGGGGGAGTGGGTGCATCGAGGGTTAAAGGGAAGTAATTCTTGCAAGGGGCTTGAAAAGACCAAAACACGGTCTTCTGCGCCCCTATTTTCTTAAATGTTTGCCCATTTTCAGTGAAATCTTGGCAGTTTGCCAAGGACTGCACAGCAGCCTTTAAAGAAAACTTTAAATCCACTTTCATGCCGTTTTTTTCACTGTTTTTTAATCAATAAATTTTGGCGCCAATTTGGAGCGATTTTGAAGCTCTCTGATTGGCTGTTGAATTTCTTAAGTCCTCTCTGATTGGCTGCTGGTATCCATTCTGATTTCCTTAAAGCTTCTCTGATTGGATAATTATTAACCTTTTACCACACAATGACGCCTTTTCAAGAAGGCTTTTGAAAATAATCTGAGGAAAGGAGACAATGCAGGCTACCAGCATTTTCTCCTTTTCCCACAATGTTTTCTACCCTATCAAGGAAGCAATTGATTTTTAGTTATTCTTACATCTTATTGTGTCTTTATGGCCTACTTCTAAATTCTTCAAACAAGAACAAGATTTTTTTGTTGGAAAAAGTTTTCGCAACAGCGACCGTTTGCTTCTGAATTTTATATTTTGCGCTACGATTAAACATAAAATTGACTTTCGACTCACGTGGTCGTCTAAATTGGTTCAATGTTTTCGTGACCCTGGTAAGAAAACAGCGAAAAATTTTGTTTACCTTTCTTTGATTTGTACGACAGGTATCAATTGCCTCCGAAAGTGTCGAAGCTGATTTTACGTTTTTATGCACGGCACGTAACAGTCACGTATGGGTTAGATGGTCATCGTAACCGAATCAATGGCCCTAGTGAGAGAAAAAGAAAAAGATAAATCCCTATAATTGACTCAAGCAACAGTTGTCGTCTGCTATAAAATATTCCATAAGTCGATTTTTCATGTTTTTGCGGATACGTAAGTGGCACCTGCGAGACAATAGACAACCTAAAAGGGTTTGTCGTCACCGTATATAAAGATTGCAGAAATAAAAAACAGATATTAGAAATTGAATTCCCTATATTTGACCTATTAAGCAACAGGTGTCCTCTGCTATGAAATGTTCCGTAAGTCGATTTTTCGCGTTTTCGCGGATACGTAACCGGCACCTTTGAGACGGCAGTCAACGTAAAAGGATTTGTGGTCACGGTATAAAGAGATTGGAGAAAAAACATATACATTAAAAGTTTAGTTCCTTTTGTTTGATTTATGCAATAAGAAGCAGTTGCTACTGAAAGAGCCTTCAGTCTTTTTTTTGCCACTTGTCGCATTATTTTCTGGGGTTTTCGCATGGGCGTAACTGGCACCTATGAGACGGTAGTCAACGTAACTGGGTTTCTTGTTGCGGTTTGAAGAGATTGGAAAAATTACACTTCAGTTGCCTTTGTTTGATATATGAGAGTTTTCAGTCTTTTTTTAGCCACTTGTCGCATTAATTTCTGAGGTTTTCGCATGAGCGTAACTGGCACGTAGTCAACGTAACTGGGTTTCTTGTTGCGGTTTGAAGAGATTAGAAAAATTACACTTCAGTTGCCTTTGTTTGATTTATGCAATAGGAAGCAACTGAAAGAGTTTACAGTCTTTTTTTAGCCACTTGTCACATTAATTTCTGGGCGTTTTCTTTTTACACTGTACATTGATCACTTTGGCTTATTGAAAGTTTTAATGTGCAGCATTTATTGTGGGCTGAGTTAGAAAAGCAAATCCAGTTAAGGGCTGGGGGGGGGGGGTTGGGTGCATTGAGGGTTAAAGGGAAGTAATTCTTGCATTAATTTCTGGGCGTTTTTTTTTTTTTCACTGTACATTAATCACTTTGGCTTATTGAAAGTTCCAATGTGTAGCATTTATTGTGGACTGAGTTAGAAAACCAAATCCAGTTAAGGGCTGGGGAGGAGGGGTGTTGGGTGCATCGAGGGTTAAAGGGAAGTAATTCTTGCATTAATTTCTGGGCGTTTTTTTTTTTTTTTTTTTACACTGTACATTGATCACTAAAAATTGGCTTATTGAAAGTTTCAATGTGCAGCATTTATTGTGGGCTGAGTTAGAAAAGCAAATCCAGTTAAGGGCTGGGGAGGGGGGGAGTGGGTGCATCGAGGGTTAAAGGGAAGTAATTCTTGCAAGGGGCTTGAAAAGACCAAAACACGGTCTTCTGCGCCCCTATTTTCTTAAATGTTTGCCCATTTTCAGTGAAATCTTGGCAGTTTGCCAAGGACTGCACAGCAGCCTTTAAAGAAAACTTTAAATCCACTTTCATGCCGTTTTTTTCACTGTTTTTTAATCAATAAATTTTGGCGCCAATTTGGAGCGATTTTGAAGCTCTCTGATTGGCTGTTGAATTTCTTAAGTCCTCTCTGATTGGCTGCTGGTATCCATTCTGATTTCCTTAAAGCTTCTCTGATTGGATAATTATTAACCTTTTACCACACAATGACGCCTTTTCAAGAAGGCTTTTGAAAATAATCTGAGGAAAGGAGACAATGCAGGCTACCAGCATTTTCTCCTTTTCCCACAATGTTTTCTACCCTATCAAGGAAGCAATTGATTTTTAGTTATTCTTACATCTTATTGTGTCTTTATGGCCTACTTCTAAATTCTTCAAACAAGAACAAGATTTTTTTGTTGGAAAAAGTTTTCGCAACAGCGACCGTTTGCTTCTGAATTTTATATTTTGCGCTACGATTAAACATAAAATTGACTTTCGACTCACATGGTCGTCTAAATTGGTTCAATGTTTTCGTGACCCTGGTAAGAAAACAGCGAAAAATTTTGTTTACCTTTCTTTGATTTGTACGACAGGTATCAATTGCCTCCGAAAGTGTCGAAGCTGATTTTACGTTTTTATGCACGGCACGTAACAGTCACGTATGGGTTAGATGGTCATCGTAACCGAATCAATGGCCCTAGTGAGAGAAAAAGAAAAAGATAAATCCCTATAATTGACTCAAGCAACAGTTGTCGTCTGCTATAAAATATTCCATAAGTCGATTTTTCATGTTTTTGCGGATACGTAAGTGGCACCTGCGAGACAATAGACAACCTAAAAGGGTTTGTCGTCACCGTATATAAAGATTGCAGAAATAAAAAACAGATATTAGAAATTGAATTCCCTATATTTGACCTATTAAGCAACAGGTGTCCTCTGCTATGAAATGTTCCGTAAGTCGATTTTTCGCGTTTTCGCGGATACGTAACCGGCACCTTTGAGACGGCAGTCAACGTAAAAGGATTTGTGGTCACGGTATAAAGAGATTGGAGAAAAAACATATACATTAAAAGTTTAGTTCCTTTTGTTTGATTTATGCAATAAGAAGCAGTTGCTACTGAAAGAGCCTTCAGTCTTTTTTTTGCCACTTGTCGCATTATTTTCTGGGGTTTTCGCATGGGCGTAACTGGCACCTATGAGACGGTAGTCAACGTAACTGGGTTTCTTGTTGCGGTTTGAAGAGATTGGAAAAATTACACTTCAGTTGCCTTTGTTTGATATATGAGAGTTTTCAGTCTTTTTTTAGCCACTTGTCGCATTAATTTCTGAGGTTTTCGCATGAGCGTAACTGGCACGTAGTCAACGTAACTGGGTTTCTTGTTGCGGTTTGAAGAGATTAGAAAAATTACACTTCAGTTGCCTTTGTTTGATTTATGCAATAGGAAGCAACTGAAAGAGTTTACAGTCTTTTTTTAGCCACTTGTCACATTAATTTCTGGGCGTTTTCTTTTTACACTGTACATTGATCACTTTGGCTTATTGAAAGTTTTAATGTGCAGCATTTATTGTGGGCTGAGTTAGAAAAGCAAATCCAGTTAAGGGCTGGGGGGGGGGTTGGGTGCATTGAGGGTTAAAGGGAAGTAATTCTTGCATTAATTTCTGGGCGTTTTTTTTTTTTTCACTGTACATTAATCACTTTGGCTTATTGAAAGTTCCAATGTGTAGCATTTATTGTGGACTGAGTTAGAAAACCAAATCCAGTTAAGGGCTGGGGAGGAGGGGTGTTGGGTGCATCGAGGGTTAAAGGGAAGTAATTCTTGCATTAATTTCTGGGCGTTTTTTTTTTTTTTTTTTACACTGTACATTGATCACTAAAAATTGGCTTATTGAAAGTTTCAATGTGCAGCATTTATTGTGGGCTGAGTTAGAAAAGCAAATCCAGTTAAGGGCTGGGGAGGGGGGGAGTGGGTGCATCGAGGGTTAAAGGGAAGTAATTCTTGCAAGGGGCTTGAAAAGACCAAAACACGGTCTTCTGCGCCCCTATTTTCTTAAATGTTTGCCCATTTTCAGTGAAATCTTGGCAGTTTGCCAAGGACTGCACAGCAGCCTTTAAAGAAAACTTTAAATCCACTTTCATGCCGTTTTTTTCACTGTTTTTTAATCAATAAATTTTGGCGCCAATTTGGAGCGATTTTGAAGCTCTCTGATTGGCTGTTGAATTTCTTAAGTCCTCTCTGATTGGCTGCTGGTATCCATTCTGATTTCCTTAAAGCTTCTCTGATTGGATAATTATTAACCTTTTACCACACAATGACGCCTTTTCAAGAAGGCTTTTGAAAATAATCTGAGGAAAGGAGACAATGCAGGCTACCAGCATTTTCTCCTTTTCCCACAATGTTTTCTACCCTATCAAGGAAGCAATTGATTTTTAGTTATTCTTACATCTTATTGTGTCTTTATGGCCTACTTCTAAATTCTTCAAACAAGAACAAGATTTTTTTGTTGGAAAAAGTTTTCGCAACAGCGACCGTTTGCTTCTGAATTTTATATTTTGCGCTACGATTAAACATAAAATTGACTTTCGACTCACGTGGTCGTCTAAATTGGTTCAATGTTTTCGTGACCCTGGTAAGAAAACAGCGAAAAATTTTGTTTACCTTTCTTTGATTTGTACGACAGGTATCAATTGCCTCCGAAAGTGTCGAAGCTGATTTTACGTTTTTATGCACGGCACGTAACAGTCACGTATGGGTTAGATGGTCATCGTAACCGAATCAATGGCCCTAGTGAGAGAAAAAGAAAAAGATAAATCCCTATAATTGACTCAAGCAACAGTTGTCGTCTGCTATAAAATATTCCATAAGTCGATTTTTCATGTTTTTGCGGATACGTAAGTGGCACCTGCGAGACAATAGACAACCTAAAAGGGTTTGTCGTCACCGTATATAAAGATTGCAGAAATAAAAAACAGATATTAGAAATTGAATTCCCTATATTTGACCTATTAAGCAACAGGTGTCCTCTGCTATGAAATGTTCCGTAAGTCGATTTTTCGCGTTTTCGCGGATACGTAACCGGCACCTTTGAGACGGCAGTCAACGTAAAAGGATTTGTGGTCACGGTATAAAGAGATTGGAGAAAAAACATATACATTAAAAGTTTAGTTCCTTTTGTTTGATTTATGCAATAAGAAGCAGTTGCTACTGAAAGAGCCTTCAGTCTTTTTTTTGCCACTTGTCGCATTATTTTCTGGGGTTTTCGCATGGGCGTAACTGGCACCTATGAGACGGTAGTCAACGTAACTGGGTTTCTTGTTGCGGTTTGAAGAGATTGGAAAAATTACACTTCAGTTGCCTTTGTTTGATATATGAGAGTTTTCAGTCTTTTTTTAGCCACTTGTCGCATTAATTTCTGAGGTTTTCGCATGAGCGTAACTGGCACGTAGTCAACGTAACTGGGTTTCTTGTTGCGGTTTGAAGAGATTAGAAAAATTACACTTCAGTTGCCTTTGTTTGATTTATGCAATAGGAAGCAACTGAAAGAGTTTACAGTCTTTTTTTAGCCACTTGTCACATTAATTTCTGGGCGTTTTCTTTTTACACTGTACATTGATCACTTTGGCTTATTGAAAGTTTTAATGTGCAGCATTTATTGTGGGCTGAGTTAGAAAAGCAAATCCAGTTAAGGGCTGGGGGGGGGGTTGGGTGCATTGAGGGTTAAAGGGAAGTAATTCTTGCATTAATTTCTGGGCGTTTTTTTTTTTTTCACTGTACATTAATCACTTTGGCTTATTGAAAGTTCCAATGTGTAGCATTTATTGTGGACTGAGTTAGAAAACCAAATCCAGTTAAGGGCTGGGGAGGAGGGGTGTTGGGTGCATCGAGGGTTAAAGGGAAGTAATTCTTGCATTAATTTCTGGGCGTTTTTTTTTTTTTTTTTTACACTGTACATTGATCACTAAAAATTGGCTTATTGAAAGTTTCAATGTGCAGCATTTATTGTGGGCTGAGTTAGAAAAGCAAATCCAGTTAAGGGCTGGGGAGGGGGGGAGTGGGTGCATCGAGGGTTAAAGGGAAGTAATTCTTGCAAGGGGCTTGAAAAGACCAAAACACGGTCTTCTGCGCCCCTATTTTCTTAAATGTTTGCCCATTTTCAGTGAAATCTTGGCAGTTTGCCAAGGACTGCACAGCAGCCTTTAAAGAAAACTTTAAATCCACTTTCATGCCGTTTTTTTCACTGTTTTTTAATCAATAAATTTTGGCGCCAATTTGGAGCGATTTTGAAGCTCTCTGATTGGCTGTTGAATTTCTTAAGTCCTCTCTGATTGGCTGCTGGTATCCATTCTGATTTCCTTAAAGCTTCTCTGATTGGATAATTATTAACCTTTTACCACACAATGACGCCTTTTCAAGAAGGCTTTTGAAAATAATCTGAGGAAAGGAGACAATGCAGGCTACCAGCATTTTCTCCTTTTCCCACAATGTTTTCTACCCTATCAAGGAAGCAATTGATTTTTAGTTATTCTTACATCTTATTGTGTCTTTATGGCCTACTTCTAAATTCTTCAAACAAGAACAAGATTTTTTTGTTGGAAAAAGTTTTCGCAACAGCGACCGTTTGCTTCTGAATTTTATATTTTGCGCTACGATTAAACATAAAATTGACTTTCGACTCACGTGGTCGTCTAAATTGGTTCAATGTTTTCGTGACCCTGGTAAGAAAACAGCGAAAAATTTTGTTTACCTTTCTTTGATTTGTACGACAGGTATCAATTGCCTCCGAAAGTGTCGAAGCTGATTTTACGTTTTTATGCACGGCACGTAACAGTCACGTATGGGTTAGATGGTCATCGTAACCGAATCAATGGCCCTAGTGAGAGAAAAAGAAAAAGATAAATCCCTATAATTGACTCAAGCAACAGTTGTCGTCTGCTATAAAATATTCCATAAGTCGATTTTTCATGTTTTTGCGGATACGTAAGTGGCACCTGCGAGACAATAGACAACCTAAAAGGGTTTGTCGTCACCGTATATAAAGATTGCAGAAATAAAAAACAGATATTAGAAATTGAATTCCCTATATTTGACCTATTAAGCAACAGGTGTCCTCTGCTATGAAATGTTCCGTAAGTCGATTTTTCGCGTTTTCGCGGATACGTAACCGGCACCTTTGAGACGGCAGTCAACGTAAAAGGATTTGTGGTCACGGTATAAAGAGATTGGAGAAAAAACATATACATTAAAAGTTTAGTTCCTTTTGTTTGATTTATGCAATAAGAAGCAGTTGCTACTGAAAGAGCCTTCAGTCTTTTTTTTGCCACTTGTCGCATTATTTTCTGGGGTTTTCGCATGGGCGTAACTGGCACCTATGAGACGGTAGTCAACGTAACTGGGTTTCTTGTTGCGGTTTGAAGAGATTGGAAAAATTACACTTCAGTTGCCTTTGTTTGATATATGAGAGTTTTCAGTCTTTTTTTAGCCACTTGTCGCATTAATTTCTGAGGTTTTCGCATGAGCGTAACTGGCACGTAGTCAACGTAACTGGGTTTCTTGTTGCGGTTTGAAGAGATTAGAAAAATTACACTTCAGTTGCCTTTGTTTGATTTATGCAATAGGAAGCAACTGAAAGAGTTTACAGTCTTTTTTTAGCCACTTGTCACATTAATTTCTGGGCGTTTTCTTTTTACACTGTACATTGATCACTTTGGCTTATTGAAAGTTTTAATGTGCAGCATTTATTGTGGGCTGAGTTAGAAAAGCAAATCCAGTTAAGGGCTGGGGGGGGGGTTGGGTGCATTGAGGGTTAAAGGGAAGTAATTCTTGCATTAATTTCTGGGCGTTTTTTTTTTTTTCACTGTACATTAATCACTTTGGCTTATTGAAAGTTCCAATGTGTAGCATTTATTGTGGACTGAGTTAGAAAACCAAATCCAGTTAAGGGCTGGGGAGGAGGGGTGTTGGGTGCATCGAGGGTTAAAGGGAAGTAATTCTTGCATTAATTTCTGGGCGTTTTTTTTTTTTTTTTTTACACTGTACATTGATCACTAAAAATTGGCTTATTGAAAGTTTCAATGTGCAGCATTTATTGTGGGCTGAGTTAGAAAAGCAAATCCAGTTAAGGGCTGGGGAGGGGGGGAGTGGGTGCATCGAGGGTTAAAGGGAAGTAATTCTTGCAAGGGGCTTGAAAAGACCAAAACACGGTCTTCTGCGCCCCTATTTTCTTAAATGTTTGCCCATTTTCAGTGAAATCTTGGCAGTTTGCCAAGGACTGCACAGCAGCCTTTAAAGAAAACTTTAAATCCACTTTCATGCCGTTTTTTTCACTGTTTTTTAATCAATAAATTTTGGCGCCAATTTGGAGCGATTTTGAAGCTCTCTGATTGGCTGTTGAATTTCTTAAGTCCTCTCTGATTGGCTGCTGGTATCCATTCTGATTTCCTTAAAGCTTCTCTGATTGGATAATTATTAACCTTTTACCACACAATGACGCCTTTTCAAGAAGGCTTTTGAAAATAATCTGAGGAAAGGAGACAATGCAGGCTACCAGCATTTTCTCCTTTTCCCACAATGTTTTCTACCCTATCAAGGAAGCAATTGATTTTTAGTTATTCTTACATCTTATTGTGTCTTTATGGCCTACTTCTAAATTCTTCAAACAAGAACAAGATTTTTTTGTTGGAAAAAGTTTTCGCAACAGCGACCGTTTGCTTCTGAATTTTATATTTTGCGCTACGATTAAACATAAAATTGACTTTCGACTCACGTGGTCGTCTAAATTGGTTCAATGTTTTCGTGACCCTGGTAAGAAAACAGCGAAAAATTTTGTTTACCTTTCTTTGATTTGTACGACAGGTATCAATTGCCTCCGAAAGTGTCGAAGCTGATTTTACGTTTTTATGCACGGCACGTAACAGTCACGTATGGGTTAGATGGTCATCGTAACCGAATCAATGGCCCTAGTGAGAGAAAAAGAAAAAGATAAATCCCTATAATTGACTCAAGCAACAGTTGTCGTCTGCTATAAAATATTCCATAAGTCGATTTTTCATGTTTTTGCGGATACGTAAGTGGCACCTGCGAGACAATAGACAACCTAAAAGGGTTTGTCGTCACCGTATATAAAGATTGCAGAAATAAAAAACAGATATTAGAAATTGAATTCCCTATATTTGACCTATTAAGCAACAGGTGTCCTCTGCTATGAAATGTTCCGTAAGTCGATTTTTCGCGTTTTCGCGGATACGTAACCGGCACCTTTGAGACGGCAGTCAACGTAAAAGGATTTGTGGTCACGGTATTAAGAGATTGGAGAAAAAACATATACATTAAAAGTTTAGTTCCTTTTGTTTGATTTATGCAATAAAAGCAGTTGCTACTGAAAGAGCCTTCAGTCTTTTTTTTGCCACTTGTCGCATTATTTTCTGGGGTTTTCGCATGGGCGTAACTGGCACCTATGAGACGGTAGTCAACGTAACTGGGTTTCTTGTTGCGGTTTGAAGAGATTGGAAAAATTACACTTCAGTTGCCTTTGTTTGATATATGAGAGTTTTCAGTCTTTTTTTAGCCACTTGTCGCATTAATTTCTGAGGTTTTCGCATGAGCGTAACTGGCACGTAGTCAACGTAACTGGGTTTCTTGTTGCGGTTTGAAGAGATTAGAAAAATTACACTTCAGTTGCCTTTGTTTGATTTATGCAATAGGAAGCAACTGAAAGAGTTTACAGTCTTTTTTTAGCCACTTGTCACATTAATTTCTGGGCGTTTTCTTTTTACACTGTACATTGATCACTTTGGCTTATTGAAAGTTTTAATGTGCAGCATTTATTGTGGGCTGAGTTAGAAAAGCAAATCCAGTTAAGGGCTGGGGGGGGGGGTTGGGTGCATTGAGGGTTAAAGGGAAGTAATTCTTGCATTAATTTCTGGGCGTTTTTTTTTTTTTCACTGTACATTAATCACTTTGGCTTATTGAAAGTTCCAATGTGTAGCATTTATTGTGGACTGAGTTAGAAAACCAAATCCAGTTAAGGGCTGGGGAGGAGGGGTGTTGGGTGCATCGAGGGTTAAAGGGAAGTAATTCTTGCATTAATTTCTGGGCGTTTTTTTTTTTTTTTTTTACACTGTACATTGATCACTAAAAATTGGCTTATTGAAAGTTTCAATGTGCAGCATTTATTGTGGGCTGAGTTAGAAAAGCAAATCCAGTTAAGGGCTGGGGAGGGGGGGAGTGGGTGCATCGAGGGTTAAAGGGAAGTAATTCTTGCAAGGGGCTTGAAAAGACCAAAACACGGTCTTCTGCGCCCCTATTTTCTTAAATGTTTGCCCATTTTCAGTGAAATCTTGGCAGTTTGCCAAGGACTGCACAGCAGCCTTTAAAGAAAACTTTAAATCCACTTTCATGCCGTTTTTTTCACTGTTTTTTAATCAATAAATTTTGGCGCCAATTTGGAGCGATTTTGAAGCTCTCTGATTGGCTGTTGAATTTCTTAAGTCCTCTCTGATTGGCTGCTGGTATCCATTCTGATTTCCTTAAAGCTTCTCTGATTGGATAATTATTAACCTTTTACCACACAATGACGCCTTTTCAAGAAGGCTTTTGAAAATAATCTGAGGAAAGGAGACAATGCAGGCTACCAGCATTTTCTCCTTTTCCCACAATGTTTTCTACCCTATCAAGGAAGCAATTGATTTTTAGTTATTCTTACATCTTATTGTGTCTTTATGGCCTACTTCTAAATTCTTCAAACAAGAACAAGATTTTTTTGTTGGAAAAAGTTTTCGCAACAGCGACCGTTTGCTTCTGAATTTTATATTTTGCGCTACGATTAAACATAAAATTGACTTTCGACTCACGTGGTCGTCTAAATTGGTTCAATGTTTTCGTGACCCTGGTAAGAAAACAGCGAAAAATTTTGTTTACCTTTCTTTGATTTGTACGACAGGTATCAATTGCCTCCGAAAGTGTCGAAGCTGATTTTACGTTTTTATGCACGGCACGTAACAGTCACGTATGGGTTAGATGGTCATCGTAACCGAATCAATGGCCCTAGTGAGAGAAAAAGAAAAAGATAAATCCCTATAATTGACTCAAGCAACAGTTGTCGTCTGCTATAAAATATTCCATAAGTCGATTTTTCATGTTTTTGCGGATACGTAAGTGGCACCTGCGAGACAATAGACAACCTAAAAGGGTTTGTCGTCACCGTATATAAAGATTGCAGAAATAAAAAACAGATATTAGAAATTGAATTCCCTATATTTGACCTATTAAGCAACAGGTGTCCTCTGCTATGAAATGTTCCGTAAGTCGATTTTTCGCGTTTTCGCGGATACGTAACCGGCACCTTTGAGACGGCAGTCAACGTAAAAGGATTTGTGGTCACGGTATAAAGAGATTGGAGAAAAAACATATACATTAAAAGTTTAGTTCCTTTTGTTTGATTTATGCAATAAGAAGCAGTTGCTACTGAAAGAGCCTTCAGTCTTTTTTTTTGCCACTTGTCGCATTATTTTCTGGGGTTTTCGCATGGGCGTAACTGGCACCTATGAGACGGTAGTCAACGTAACTGGGTTTCTTGTTGCGGTTTGAAGAGATTGGAAAAATTACACTTCAGTTGCCTTTGTTTGATATATGAGAGTTTTCAGTCTTTTTTTAGCCACTTGTCGCATTAATTTCTGAGGTTTTCGCATGAGCGTAACTGGCACGTAGTCAACGTAACTGGGTTTCTTGTTGCGGTTTGAAGAGATTAGAAAAATTACACTTCAGTTGCCTTTGTTTGATTTATGCAATAGGAAGCAACTGAAAGAGTTTACAGTCTTTTTTTAGCCACTTGTCACATTAATTTCTGGGCGTTTTCTTTTTACACTGTACATTGATCACTTTGGCTTATTGAAAGTTTTAATGTGCAGCATTTATTGTGGGCTGAGTTAGAAAAGCAAATCCAGTTAAGGGCTGGGGGGGGGTTGGGTGCATTGAGGGTTAAAGGGAAGTAATTCTTGCATTAATTTCTGGGCGTTTTTTTTTTTTTCACTGTACATTAATCACTTTGGCTTATTGAAAGTTCCAATGTGTAGCATTTATTGTGGACTGAGTTAGAAAACCAAATCCAGTTAAGGGCTGGGGAGGAGGGGTGTTGGGTGCATCGAGGGTTAAAGGGAAGTAATTCTTGCATTAATTTCTGGGCGTTTTTTTTTTTTTTTTTTACACTGTACATTGATCACTAAAAATTGGCTTATTGAAAGTTTCAATGTGCAGCATTTATTGTGGGCTGAGTTAGAAAAGCAAATCCAGTTAAGGGCTGGGGAGGGGGGGAGTGGGTGCATCGAGGGTTAAAGGGAAGTAATTCTTGCAAGGGGCTTGAAAAGACCAAAACACGGTCTTCTGCGCCCCTATTTTCTTAAATGTTTGCCCATTTTCAGTGAAATCTTGGCAGTTTGCCAAGGACTGCACAGCAGCCTTTAAAGAAAACTTTAAATCCACTTTCATGCCGTTTTTTTCACTGTTTTTTAATCAATAAATTTTGGCGCCAATTTGGAGCGATTTTGAAGCTCTCTGATTGGCTGTTGAATTTCTTAAGTCCTCTCTGATTGGCTGCTGGTATCCATTCTGATTTCCTTAAAGCTTCTCTGATTGGATAATTATTAACCTTTTACCACACAATGACGCCTTTTCAAGAAGGCTTTTGAAAATAATCTGAGGAAAGGAGACAATGCAGGCTACCAGCATTTTCTCCTTTTCCCACAATGTTTTCTACCCTATCAAGGAAGCAATTGATTTTTAGTTATTCTTACATCTTATTGTGTCTTTATGGCCTACTTCTAAATTCTTCAAACAAGAACAAGATTTTTTTGTTGGAAAAAGTTTTCGCAACAGCGACCGTTTGCTTCTGAATTTTATATTTTGCGCTACGATTAAACATAAAATTGACTTTCGACTCACGTGGTCGTCTAAATTGGTTCAATGTTTTCGTGACCCTGGTAAGAAAACAGCGAAAAATTTTGTTTACCTTTCTTTGATTTGTACGACAGGTATCAATTGCCTCCGAAAGTGTCGAAGCTGATTTTACGTTTTTATGCACGGCACGTAACAGTCACGTATGGGTTAGATGGTCATCGTAACCGAATCAATGGCCCTAGTGAGAGAAAAAGAAAAAGATAAATCCCTATAATTGACTCAAGCAACAGTTGTCGTCTGCTATAAAATATTCCATAAGTCGATTTTTCATGTTTTTGCGGATACGTAAGTGGCACCTGCGAGACAATAGACAACCTAAAAGGGTTTGTCGTCACCGTATATAAAGATTGCAGAAATAAAAAACAGATATTAGAAATTGAATTCCCTATATTTGACCTATTAAGCAACAGGTGTCCTCTGCTATGAAATGTTCCGTAAGTCGATTTTTCGCGTTTTCGCGGATACGTAACCGGCACCTTTGAGACGGCAGTCAACGTAAAAGGATTTGTGGTCACGGTATAAAGAGATTGGAGAAAAAACATATACATTAAAAGTTTAGTTCCTTTTGTTTGATTTATGCAATAAGAAGCAGTTGCTACTGAAAGAGCCTTCAGTCTTTTTTTTGCCACTTGTCGCATTATTTTCTGGGGTTTTCGCATGGGCGTAACTGGCACCTATGAGACGGTAGTCAACGTAACTGGGTTTCTTGTTGCGGTTTGAAGAGATTGGAAAAATTACACTTCAGTTGCCTTTGTTTGATATATGAGAGTTTTCAGTCTTTTTTTAGCCACTTGTCGCATTAATTTCTGAGGTTTTCGCATGAGCGTAACTGGCACGTAGTCAACGTAACTGGGTTTCTTGTTGCGGTTTGAAGAGATTAGAAAAATTACACTTCAGTTGCCTTTGTTTGATTTATGCAATAGGAAGCAACTGAAAGAGTTTACAGTCTTTTTTTAGCCACTTGTCACATTAATTTCTGGGCGTTTTCTTTTTACACTGTACATTGATCACTTTGGCTTATTGAAAGTTTTAATGTGCAGCATTTATTGTGGGCTGAGTTAGAAAAGCAAATCCAGTTAAGGGCTGGGGGGGGGGTTGGGTGCATTGAGGGTTAAAGGGAAGTAATTCTTGCATTAATTTCTGGGCGTTTTTTTTTTTTTCACTGTACATTAATCACTTTGGCTTATTGAAAGTTCCAATGTGTAGCATTTATTGTGGACTGAGTTAGAAAACCAAATCCAGTTAAGGGCTGGGGAGGAGGGGTGTTGGGTGCATCGAGGGTTAAAGGGAAGTAATTCTTGCATTAATTTCTGGGCGTTTTTTTTTTTTTTTTTTACACTGTACATTGATCACTAAAAATTGGCTTATTGAAAGTTTCAATGTGCAGCATTTATTGTGGGCTGAGTTAGAAAAGCAAATCCAGTTAAGGGCTGGGGAGGGGGGGAGTGGGTGCATCGAGGGTTAAAGGGAAGTAATTCTTGCAAGGGGCTTGAAAAGACCAAAACACGGTCTTCTGCGCCCCTATTTTCTTAAATGTTTGCCCATTTTCAGTGAAATCTTGGCAGTTTGCCAAGGACTGCACAGCAGCCTTTAAAGAAAACTTTAAATCCACTTTCATGCCGTTTTTTTCACTGTTTTTTAATCAATAAATTTTGGCGCCAATTTGGAGCGATTTTGAAGCTCTCTGATTGGCTGTTGAATTTCTTAAGTCCTCTCTGATTGGCTGCTGGTATCCATTCTGATTTCCTTAAAGCTTCTCTGATTGGATAATTATTAACCTTTTACCACACAATGACGCCTTTTCAAGAAGGCTTTTGAAAATAATCTGAGGAAAGGAGACAATGCAGGCTACCAGCATTTTCTCCTTTTCCCACAATGTTTTCTACCCTATCAAGGAAGCAATTGATTTTTAGTTATTCTTACATCTTATTGTGTCTTTATGGCCTACTTCTAAATTCTTCAAACAAGAACAAGATTTTATTGTTGGAAAAAGTTTTCGCAACAGCGACCGTTTGCTTCTGAATTTTATATTTTGCGCTACGATTAAACATAAAATTGACTTTCGACTCACGTGGTCGTCTAAATTGGTTCAATGTTTTCGTGACCCTGGTAAGAAAACAGCGAAAAATTTTGTTTACCTTTCTTTGATTTGTACGACAGGTATCAATTGCCTCCGAAAGTGTCGAAGCTGATTTTACGTTTTTATGCACGGCACGTAACAGTCACGTATGGGTTAGATGGTCATCGTAACCGAATCAATGGCCCTAGTGAGAGAAAAAGAAAAAGATAAATCCCTATAATTGACTCAAGCAACAGTTGTCGTCTGCTATAAAATATTCCATAAGTCGATTTTTCATGTTTTTGCGGATACGTAAGTGGCACCTGCGAGACAATAGACAACCTAAAAGGGTTTGTCGTCACCGTATATAAAGATTGCAGAAATAAAAAACAGATATTAGAAATTGAATTCCCTATATTTGACCTATTAAGCAACAGGTGTCCTCTGCTATGAAATGTTCCGTAAGTCGATTTTTCGCGTTTTCGCGGATACGTAGCCGGCACCTTTGAGACGGCAGTCAACGTAAAAGGATTTGTGGTCACGGTATAAAGAGATTGGAGAAAAAACATATACATTAAAAGTTTAGTTCCTTTTGTTTGATTTATGCAATAAGAAGCAGTTGCTACTGAAAGAGCCTTCAGTCTTTTTTTTGCCACTTGTCGCATTATTTTCTGGGGTTTTCGCATGGGCGTAACTGGCACCTATGAGACGGTAGTCAACGTAACTGGGTTTCTTGTTGCGGTTTGAAGAGATTGGAAAAATTACACTTCAGTTGCCTTTGTTTGATATATGAGAGTTTTCAGTCTTTTTTTAGCCACTTGTCGCATTAATTTCTGAGGTTTTCGCATGAGCGTAACTGGCACGTAGTCAACGTAACTGGGTTTCTTGTTGCGGTTTGAAGAGATTAGAAAAATTACACTTCAGTTGCCTTTGTTTGATTTATGCAATAGGAAGCAACTGAAAGAGTTTACAGTCTTTTTTTAGCCACTTGTCACATTAATTTCTGGGCGTTTTCTTTTTACACTGTACATTGATCACTTTGGCTTATTGAAAGTTTTAATGTGCAGCATTTATTGTGGGCTGAGTTAGAAAAGCAAATCCAGTTAAGGGCTGGGGGGGGGGTTGGGTGCATTGAGGGTTAAAGGGAAGTAATTCTTGCATTAATTTCTGGGCGTTTTTTTTTTTTTCACTGTACATTAATCACTTTGGCTTATTGAAAGTTCCAATGTGTAGCATTTATTGTGGACTGAGTTAGAAAACCAAATCCAGTTAAGGGCTGGGGAGGAGGGGTGTTGGGTGCATCGAGGGTTAAAGGGAAGTAATTCTTGCATTAATTTCTGGGCGTTTTTTTTTTTTTTTTTTACACTGTACATTGATCACTAAAAATTGGCTTATTGAAAGTTTCAATGTGCAGCATTTATTGTGGGCTGAGTTAGAAAAGCAAATCCAGTTAAGGGCTGGGGAGGGGGGGAGTGGGTGCATCGAGGGTTAAAGGGAAGTAATTCTTGCAAGGGGCTTGAAAAGACCAAAACACGGTCTTCTGCGCCCCTATTTTCTTAAATGTTTGCCCATTTTCAGTGAAATCTTGGCAGTTTGCCAAGGACTGCACAGCAGCCTTTAAAGAAAACTTTAAATCCACTTTCATGCCGTTTTTTTCACTGTTTTTTAATCAATAAATTTTGGCGCCAATTTGGAGCGATTTTGAAGCTCTCTGATTGGCTGTTGAATTTCTTAAGTCCTCTCTGATTGGCTGCTGGTATCCATTCTGATTTCCTTAAAGCTTCTCTGATTGGATAATTATTAACCTTTTACCACACAATGACGCCTTTTCAAGAAGGCTTTTGAAAATAATCTGAGGAAAGGAGACAATGCAGGCTACCAGCATTTTCTCCTTTTCCCACAATGTTTTCTACCCTATCAAGGAAGCAATTGATTTTTAGTTATTCTTACATCTTATTGTGTCTTTATGGCCTACTTCTAAATTCTTCAAACAAGAACAAGATTTTTTTGTTGGAAAAAGTTTTCGCAACAGCGACCGTTTGCTTCTGAATTTTATATTTTGCGCTACGATTAAACATAAAATTGACTTTCGACTCACGTGGTCGTCTAAATTGGTTCAATGTTTTCGTGACCCTGGTAAGAAAACAGCGAAAAATTTTGTTTACCTTTCTTTGATTTGTACGACAGGTATCAATTGCCTCCGAAAGTGTCGAAGCTGATTTTACGTTTTTATGCACGGCACGTAACAGTCACGTATGGGTTAGATGGTCATCGTAACCGAATCAATGGCCCTAGTGAGAGAAAAAGAAAAAGATAAATCCCTATAATTGACTCAAGCAACAGTTGTCGTCTGCTATAAAATATTCCATAAGTCGATTTTTCATGTTTTTGCGGATACGTAAGTGGCACCTGCGAGACAATAGACAACCTAAAAGGGTTTGTCGTCACCGTATATAAAGATTGCAGAAATAAAAAACAGATATTAGAAATTGAATTCCCTATATTTGACCTATTAAGCAACAGGTGTCCTCTGCTATGAAATGTTCCGTAAGTCGATTTTTCGCGTTTTCGCGGATACGTAACCGGCACCTTTGAGACGGCAGTCAACGTAAAAGGATTTGTGGTCACGGTATAAAGAGATTGGAGAAAAAACATATACATTAAAAGTTTAGTTCCTTTTGTTTGATTTATGCAATAAGAAGCAGTTGCTACTGAAAGAGCCTTCAGTCTTTTTTTTGCCACTTGTCGCATTATTTTCTGGGGTTTTCGCATGGGCGTAACTGGCACCTATGAGACGGTAGTCAACGTAACTGGGTTTCTTGTTGCGGTTTGAAGAGATTGGAAAAATTACACTTCAGTTGCCTTTGTTTGATATATGAGAGTTTTCAGTCTTTTTTTAGCCACTTGTCGCATTAATTTCTGAGGTTTTCGCATGAGCGTAACTGGCACGTAGTCAACGTAACTGGGTTTCTTGTTGCGGTTTGAAGAGATTAGAAAAATTACACTTCAGTTGCCTTTGTTTGATTTATGCAATAGGAAGCAACTGAAAGAGTTTACAGTCTTTTTTTAGCCACTTGTCACATTAATTTCTGGGCGTTTTCTTTTTACACTGTACATTGATCACTTTGGCTTATTGAAAGTTTTAATGTGCAGCATTTATTGTGGGCTGAGTTAGAAAAGCAAATCCAGTTAAGGGCTGGGGGGGGGGTTGGGTGCATTGAGGGTTAAAGGGAAGTAATTCTTGCATTAATTTCTGGGCGTTTTTTTTTTTTTCACTGTACATTAATCACTTTGGCTTATTGAAAGTTCCAATGTGTAGCATTTATTGTGGACTGAGTTAGAAAACCAAATCCAGTTAAGGGCTGGGGAGGAGGGGTGTTGGGTGCATCGAGGGTTAAAGGGAAGTAATTCTTGCATTAATTTCTGGGCGTTTTTTTTTTTTTTTTTTACACTGTACATTGATCACTAAAAATTGGCTTATTGAAAGTTTCAATGTGCAGCATTTATTGTGGGCTGAGTTAGAAAAGCAAATCCAGTTAAGGGCTGGGGAGGGGGGGAGTGGGTGCATCGAGGGTTAAAGGGAAGTAATTCTTGCAAGGGGCTTGAAAAGACCAAAACACGGTCTTCTGCGCCCCTATTTTCTTAAATGTTTGCCCATTTTCAGTGAAATCTTGGCAGTTTGCCAAGGACTGCACAGCAGCCTTTAAAGAAAACTTTAAATCCACTTTCATGCCGTTTTTTTCACTGTTTTTTAATCAATAAATTTTGGCGCCAATTTGGAGCGATTTTGAAGCTCTCTGATTGGCTGTTGAATTTCTTAAGTCCTCTCTGATTGGCTGCTGGTATCCATTCTGATTTCCTTAAAGCTTCTCTGATTGGATAATTATTAACCTTTTACCACACAATGACGCCTTTTCAAGAAGGCTTTTGAAAATAATCTGAGGAAAGGAGACAATGCAGGCTACCAGCATTTTCTCCTTTTCCCACAATGTTTTCTACCCTATCAAGGAAGCAATTGATTTTTAGTTATTCTTACATCTTATTGTGTCTTTATGGCCTACTTCTAAATTCTTCAAACAAGAACAAGATTTTTTTGTTGGAAAAAGTTTTCGCAACAGCGACCGTTTGCTTCTGAATTTTATATTTTGCGCTACGATTAAACATAAAATTGACTTTCGACTCACGTGGTCGTCTAAATTGGTTCAATGTTTTCGTGACCCTGGTAAGAAAACAGCGAAAAATTTTGTTTACCTTTCTTTGATTTGTACGACAGGTATCAATTGCCTCCGAAAGTGTCGAAGCTGATTTTACGTTTTTATGCACGGCACGTAACAGTCACGTATGGGTTAGATGGTCATCGTAACCGAATCAATGGCCCTAGTGAGAGAAAAAGAAAAAGATAAATCCCTATAATTGACTCAAGCAACAGTTGTCGTCTGCTATAAAATATTCCATAAGTCGATTTTTCATGTTTTTGCGGATACGTAAGTGGCACCTGCGAGACAATAGACAACCTAAAAGGGTTTGTCGTCACCGTATATAAAGATTGCAGAAATAAAAAACAGATATTAGAAATTGAATTCCCTATATTTGACCTATTAAGCAACAGGTGTCCTCTGCTATGAAATGTTCCGTAAGTCGATTTTTCGCGTTTTCGCGGATACGTAACCGGCACCTTTGAGACGGCAGTCAACGTAAAAGGATTTGTGGTCACGGTATTAAGAGATTGGAGAAAAAACATATACATTAAAAGTTTAGTTCCTTTTGTTTGATTTATGCAATAAAAGCAGTTGCTACTGAAAGAGCCTTCAGTCTTTTTTTTGCC
This sequence comes from Tridacna crocea, assembly GCA_943736015.1. Lineage (NCBI taxonomy): Eukaryota > Metazoa > Mollusca > Bivalvia > Cardiida > Cardiidae > Tridacna > Tridacna crocea. The sequence goes on along the minus strand of OX031069.1, from coordinate 10,757,303 downwards.
ACTTGTCGCATTATTTTCTGGGGTTTTCGCATGGGCGTAACTGGCACCTATGAGACGGTAGTCAACGTAACTGGGTTTCTTGTTGCGGTTTGAAGAGATTGGAAAAATTACACTTCAGTTGCCTTTGTTTGATATATGAGAGTTTTCAGTCTTTTTTTAGCCACTTGTCGCATTAATTTCTGAGGTTTTCGCATGAGCGTAACTGGCACGTAGTCAACGTAACTGGGTTTCTTGTTGCGGTTTGAAGAGATTAGAAAAATTACACTTCAGTTGCCTTTGTTTGATTTATGCAATAGGAAGCAACTGAAAGAGTTTACAGTCTTTTTTTAGCCACTTGTCACATTAATTTCTGGGCGTTTTCTTTTTACACTGTACATTGATCACTTTGGCTTATTGAAAGTTTTAATGTGCAGCATTTATTGTGGGCTGAGTTAGAAAAGCAAATCCAGTTAAGGGCTGGGGGGGGGGGTTGGGTGCATTGAGGGTTAAAGGGAAGTAATTCTTGCATTAATTTCTGGGCGTTTTTTTTTTTTTCACTGTACATTAATCACTTTGGCTTATTGAAAGTTCCAATGTGTAGCATTTATTGTGGACTGAGTTAGAAAACCAAATCCAGTTAAGGGCTGGGGAGGAGGGGTGTTGGGTGCATCGAGGGTTAAAGGGAAGTAATTCTTGCATTAATTTCTGGGCGTTTTTTTTTTTTTTTTTTACACTGTACATTGATCACTAAAAATTGGCTTATTGAAAGTTTCAATGTGCAGCATTTATTGTGGGCTGAGTTAGAAAAGCAAATCCAGTTAAGGGCTGGGGAGGGGGGGAGTGGGTGCATCGAGGGTTAAAGGGAAGTAATTCTTGCAAGGGGCTTGAAAAGACCAAAACACGGTCTTCTGCGCCCCTATTTTCTTAAATGTTTGCCCATTTTCAGTGAAATCTTGGCAGTTTGCCAAGGACTGCACAGCAGCCTTTAAAGAAAACTTTAAATCCACTTTCATGCCGTTTTTTTCACTGTTTTTTAATCAATAAATTTTGGCGCCAATTTGGAGCGATTTTGAAGCTCTCTGATTGGCTGTTGAATTTCTTAAGTCCTCTCTGATTGGCTGCTGGTATCCATTCTGATTTCCTTAAAGCTTCTCTGATTGGATAATTATTAACCTTTTACCACACAATGACGCCTTTTCAAGAAGGCTTTTGAAAATAATCTGAGGAAAGGAGACAATGCAGGCTACCAGCATTTTCTCCTTTTCCCACAATGTTTTCTACCCTATCAAGGAAGCAATTGATTTTTAGTTATTCTTACATCTTATTGTGTCTTTATGGCCTACTTCTAAATTCTTCAAACAAGAACAAGATTTTTTTGTTGGAAAAAGTTTTCGCAACAGCGACCGTTTGCTTCTGAATTTTATATTTTGCGCTACGATTAAACATAAAATTGACTTTCGACTCACGTGGTCGTCTAAATTGGTTCAATGTTTTCGTGACCCTGGTAAGAAAACAGCGAAAAATTTTGTTTACCTTTCTTTGATTTGTACGACAGGTATCAATTGCCTCCGAAAGTGTCGAAGCTGATTTTACGTTTTTATGCACGGCACGTAACAGTCACGTATGGGTTAGATGGTCATCGTAACCGAATCAATGGCCCTAGTGAGAGAAAAAGAAAAAGATAAATCCCTATAATTGACTCAAGCAACAGTTGTCGTCTGCTATAAAATATTCCATAAGTCGATTTTTCATGTTTTTGCGGATACGTAAGTGGCACCTGCGAGACAATAGACAACCTAAAAGGGTTTGTCGTCACCGTATATAAAGATTGCAGAAATAAAAAACAGATATTAGAAATTGAATTCCCTATATTTGACCTATTAAGCAACAGGTGTCCTCTGCTATGAAATGTTCCGTAAGTCGATTTTTCGCGTTTTCGCGGATACGTAACCGGCACCTTTGAGACGGCAGTCAACGTAAAAGGATTTGTGGTCACGGTATAAAGAGATTGGAGAAAAAACATATACATTAAAAGTTTAGTTCCTTTTGTTTGATTTATGCAATAAGAAGCAGTTGCTACTGAAAGAGCCTTCAGTCTTTTTTTTTGCCACTTGTCGCATTATTTTCTGGGGTTTTCGCATGGGCGTAACTGGCACCTATGAGACGGTAGTCAACGTAACTGGGTTTCTTGTTGCGGTTTGAAGAGATTGGAAAAATTACACTTCAGTTGCCTTTGTTTGATATATGAGAGTTTTCAGTCTTTTTTTAGCCACTTGTCGCATTAATTTCTGAGGTTTTCGCATGAGCGTAACTGGCACGTAGTCAACGTAACTGGGTTTCTTGTTGCGGTTTGAAGAGATTAGAAAAATTACACTTCAGTTGCCTTTGTTTGATTTATGCAATAGGAAGCAACTGAAAGAGTTTACAGTCTTTTTTTAGCCACTTGTCACATTAATTTCTGGGCGTTTTCTTTTTACACTGTACATTGATCACTTTGGCTTATTGAAAGTTTTAATGTGCAGCATTTATTGTGGGCTGAGTTAGAAAAGCAAATCCAGTTAAGGGCTGGGGGGGGGTTGGGTGCATTGAGGGTTAAAGGGAAGTAATTCTTGCATTAATTTCTGGGCGTTTTTTTTTTTTTTCACTGTACATTAATCACTTTGGCTTATTGAAAGTTCCAATGTGTAGCATTTATTGTGGACTGAGTTAGAAAACCAAATCCAGTTAAGGGCTGGGGAGGAGGGGTGTTGGGTGCATCGAGGGTTAAAGGGAAGTAATTCTTGCATTAATTTCTGGGCGTTTTTTTTTTTTTTTTTTACACTGTACATTGATCACTAAAAATTGGCTTATTGAAAGTTTCAATGTGCAGCATTTATTGTGGGCTGAGTTAGAAAAGCAAATCCAGTTAAGGGCTGGGGAGGGGGGGAGTGGGTGCATCGAGGGTTAAAGGGAAGTAATTCTTGCAAGGGGCTTGAAAAGACCAAAACACGGTCTTCTGCGCCCCTATTTTCTTAAATGTTTGCCCATTTTCAGTGAAATCTTGGCAGTTTGCCAAGGACTGCACAGCAGCCTTTAAAGAAAACTTTAAATCCACTTTCATGCCGTTTTTTTCACTGTTTTTTAATCAATAAATTTTGGCGCCAATTTGGAGCGATTTTGAAGCTCTCTGATTGGCTGTTGAATTTCTTAAGTCCTCTCTGATTGGCTGCTGGTATCCATTCTGATTTCCTTAAAGCTTCTCTGATTGGATAATTATTAACCTTTTACCACACAATGACGCCTTTTCAAGAAGGCTTTTGAAAATAATCTGAGGAAAGGAGACAATGCAGGCTACCAGCATTTTCTCCTTTTCCCACAATGTTTTCTACCCTATCAAGGAAGCAATTGATTTTTAGTTATTCTTACATCTTATTGTGTCTTTATGGCCTACTTCTAAATTCTTCAAACAAGAACAAGATTTTTTTGTTGGAAAAAGTTTTCGCAACAGCGACCGTTTGCTTCTGAATTTTATATTTTGCGCTACGATTAAACATAAAATTGACTTTCGACTCACGTGGTCGTCTAAATTGGTTCAATGTTTTCGTGACCCTGGTAAGAAAACAGCGAAAAATTTTGTTTACCTTTCTTTGATTTGTACGACAGGTATCAATTGCCTCCGAAAGTGTCGAAGCTGATTTTACGTTTTTATGCACGGCACGTAACAGTCACGTATGGGTTAGATGGTCATCGTAACCGAATCAATGGCCCTAGTGAGAGAAAAAGAAAAAGATAAATCCCTATAATTGACTCAAGCAACAGTTGTCGTCTGCTATAAAATATTCCATAAGTCGATTTTTCATGTTTTTGCGGATACGTAAGTGGCACCTGCGAGACAATAGACAACCTAAAAGGGTTTGTCGTCACCGTATATAAAGATTGCAGAAATAAAAAACAGATATTAGAAATTGAATTCCCTATATTTGACCTATTAAGCAACAGGTGTCCTCTGCTATGAAATGTTCCGTAAGTCGATTTTTCGCGTTTTCGCGGATACGTAACCGGCACCTTTGAGACGGCAGTCAACGTAAAAGGATTTGTGGTCACGGTATTAAGAGATTGGAGAAAAAACATATACATTAAAAGTTTAGTTCCTTTTGTTTGATTTATGCAATAAGAAGCAGTTGCTACTGAAAGAGCCTTCAGTCTTTTTTTTGCCACTTGTCGCATTATTTTCTGGGGTTTTCGCATGGGCGTAACTGGCACCTATGAGACGGTAGTCAACGTAACTGGGTTTCTTGTTGCGGTTTGAAGAGATTGGAAAAATTACACTTCAGTTGCCTTTGTTTGATATATGAGAGTTTTCAGTCTTTTTTTAGCCACTTGTCGCATTAATTTCTGAGGTTTTCGCATGAGCGTAACTGGCACGTAGTCAACGTAACTGGGTTTCTTGTTGCGGTTTGAAGAGATTAGAAAAATTACACTTCAGTTGCCTTTGTTTGATTTATGCAATAGGAAGCAACTGAAAGAGTTTACAGTCTTTTTTTAGCCACTTGTCACATTAATTTCTGGGCGTTTTCTTTTTACACTGTACATTGATCACTTTGGCTTATTGAAAGTTTTAATGTGCAGCATTTATTGTGGGCTGAGTTAGAAAAGCAAATCCAGTTAAGGGCTGGGGGGGGGGGTTGGGTGCATTGAGGGTTAAAGGGAAGTAATTCTTGCATTAATTTCTGGGCGTTTTTTTTTTTTTTCACTGTACATTAATCACTTTGGCTTATTGAAAGTTCCAATGTGTAGCATTTATTGTGGACTGAGTTAGAAAACCAAATCCAGTTAAGGGCTGGGGAGGAGGGGTGTTGGGTGCATCGAGGGTTAAAGGGAAGTAATTCTTGCATTAATTTCTGGGCGTTTTTTTTTTTTTTTTTTACACTGTACATTGATCACTAAAAATTGGCTTATTGAAAGTTTCAATGTGCAGCATTTATTGTGGGCTGAGTTAGAAAAGCAAATCCAGTTAAGGGCTGGGGAGGGGGGGAGTGGGTGCATCGAGGGTTAAAGGGAAGTAATTCTTGCAAGGGGCTTGAAAAGACCAAAACACGGTCTTCTGCGCCCCTATTTTCTTAAATGTTTGCCCATTTTCAGTGAAATCTTGGCAGTTTGCCAAGGACTGCACAGCAGCCTTTAAAGAAAACTTTAAATCCACTTTCATGCCGTTTTTTTCACTGTTTTTTAATCAATAAATTTTGGCGCCAATTTGGAGCGATTTTGAAGCTCTCTGATTGGCTGTTGAATTTCTTAAGTCCTCTCTGATTGGCTGCTGGTATCCATTCTGATTTCCTTAAAGCTTCTCTGATTGGATAATTATTAACCTTTTACCACACAATGACGCCTTTTCAAGAAGGCTTTTGAAAATAATCTGAGGAAAGGAGACAATGCAGGCTACCAGCATTTTCTCCTTTTCCCACAATGTTTTCTACCCTATCAAGGAAGCAATTGATTTTTAGTTATTCTTACATCTTATTGTGTCTTTATGGCCTACTTCTAAATTCTTCAAACAAGAACAAGATTTTTTTGTTGGAAAAAGTTTTCGCAACAGCGACCGTTTGCTTCTGAATTTTATATTTTGCGCTACGATTAAACATAAAATTGACTTTCGACTCACGTGGTCGTCTAAATTGGTTCAATGTTTTCGTGACCCTGGTAAGAAAACAGCGAAAAATTTTGTTTACCTTTCTTTGATTTGTACGACAGGTATCAATTGCCTCCGAAAGTGTCGAAGCTGATTTTACGTTTTTATGCACGGCACGTAACAGTCACGTATGGGTTAGATGGTCATCGTAACCGAATCAATGGCCCTAGTGAGAGAAAAAGAAAAAGATAAATCCCTATAATTGACTCAAGCAACAGTTGTCGTCTGCTATAAAATATTCCATAAGTCGATTTTTCATGTTTTTGCGGATACGTAAGTGGCACCTGCGAGACAATAGACAACCTAAAAGGGTTTGTCGTCACCGTATATAAAGATTGCAGAAATAAAAAACAGATATTAGAAATTGAATTCCCTATATTTGACCTATTAAGCAACAGGTGTCCTCTGCTATGAAATGTTCCGTAAGTCGATTTTTCGCGTTTTCGCGGATACGTAACCGGCACCTTTGAGACGGCAGTCAACGTAAAAGGATTTGTGGTCACGGTATAAAGAGATTGGAGAAAAAACATATACATTAAAAGTTTAGTTCCTTTTGTTTGATTTATGCAATAAGAAGCAGTTGCTACTGAAAGAGCCTTCAGTCTTTTTTTTGCCACTTGTCGCATTATTTTCTGGGGTTTTCGCATGGGCGTAACTGGCACCTATGAGACGGTAGTCAACGTAACTGGGTTTCTTGTTGCGGTTTGAAGAGATTGGAAAAATTACACTTCAGTTGCCTTTGTTTGATATATGAGAGTTTTCAGTCTTTTTTTAGCCACTTGTCGCATTAATTTCTGAGGTTTTCGCATGAGCGTAACTGGCACGTAGTCAACGTAACTGGGTTTCTTGTTGCGGTTTGAAGAGATTAGAAAAATTACACTTCAGTTGCCTTTGTTTGATTTATGCAATAGGAAGCAACTGAAAGAGTTTACAGTCTTTTTTTAGCCACTTGTCACATTAATTTCTGGGCGTTTTCTTTTTACACTGTA